>OY756242.1:6300000-7550000 GCA_963576875.1 Acrobasis repandana | reverse complement strand
CCACAATAACAACAAATACTAAAAATAAAATAAAGTTAAAAATTAAAGGGGTTCGTCATACAAAAAACGTGTTTTTTAGCGTTTTAAAATATTGTACGGTGGTACGGAACCCTTCATGTACGAGTCCGACTCGCACTTGCCCGTTTATTATATCGTTATTACCATTCACGACAAAATTTTCGGATTCACCAACACAGCTAGTAAAATACAAAAAAATGTTTTCCCTTTCAGGTAAAAGATAGCATAAATTGAAGAAAGGTATAAATACCTATCGAGTTTTATAATGCTTCTAACGCCATCTATTATTCACTTTTTTTTATTGAAAAAGGCACAAATACTTTTAAACTAGGTATACAAACTAACAAAGTTATGTATTTCCTCCAGCTGTTTTGGCTTGAAACTACGTCAAACGGGCGCCCGCGACGGGTTCAGTCTGTCTCTGTCATACCCTACGTGCGAAAGAGATAGCTGAAACCGTCGCGGGTCACGAGTCTCTGTCACAACGGCGACACTCCCTGTACGTGAGAGTTCGAACGCCGGTGACCTTGAGCCGGAGAACGTAACGCTAGGGTTGATACCGAACCGAAATTGAATATAGTGCGGTGCATGAGAGACGCGAACTAGGTGCCAGCCCTCAGCCAGTGTAGTCGGCGATGGGGCGTTCCCCGCCCCGCGCGCCTCTCAAGGCCCCCGCGCACATCCAGCCACCCACACATAGCCGCAAGCGATTTTACGTGCACACATGCTTTAGTGTCGTTTCACAGATGTCAAGTATGGATTATTAAAATGTTTATGAAAGGTGAGGCCCTTGTTTTTCATGTCTGTATGGCTTCTACTCGTACACTACTTCACACCACATGACGGCATTTTTAATAAATCAATTATCGCAAAAACACAGCAATATTCTCAAAGGAAACTTTTGGCGACGCAACCGCACGACTCGAGTGTCACAGCGAACTGTCGCGCCGCGCGGTTCATATTTTAAGCCCCGCCCGCCCCGGTACATATCGCGTGGAATGATTTTTCGGGATTATTTACGCTTCTAGGGATTATTATTCGTAGCTTGCAATATGTGTCCCCGTTCTCCGTCCCCGCACCTCTCCCCCGCTCTCGCCTTGTCGCGGGGCGAGAGCGGGCGAACACACACATTGACGTATGCACGGCGGCACAAGATCGCGGAAGAGGTGCGAGAACGGGGAACCAGACGCATATTGCTGATTCCGTTCTGTATTTAATGCTCTTACTATCTTCTATGCCTCCACTTAACACAGTTTCAAGCTTTACAGGCACGCTTGGCTTTGGTATTCTTTCCCGGGAAGCCAAATAATAAAAAAGAGTTCTAAAGAAATATAATCATGACGGTAATTAGTAATTACTCATACCTCGATATCAGTTTTTATTAGGGTTCCGTACCCATAGGGTGCAAACGGGACCCTATTACTAAGACTCCGCTGTCTGTCCGTCTGTCTGTCTGTCTGTCACAGGGCTCTATCTCTTGAACCGTAATAGCACTTGAAATTTTGACTGATTATGTATTACTGTGGCCGCTATAACAACAAATACAAAAATAAAAAAAAGTAAAAAATTAAAGGGGGTCGTCATACAAAAAACGTGTTTTTCCAGCGTTTTTAACTAGATCTTTATAATGGAATTAACTAGAAACTTGAAATTTTCACAGATTATGTATTATTATGGCTGCTCTAACAACAAATACTAAATATAAGATAAAGTAAAAATTAAAGGGGTAAAAATTAAATCATACAAAAAACGTGTTTCTTCAGCGTTTTAAAACATTATACGGAACCGTACGTTACGTACGTTTATTTATTGCTTTTACCCGGAACGCCGAAAATTACGTACGTCGACCCGACATTTCAGTCCGTCGCCGTCGGCGGCCCTCGCAACCAAAACGGGTAAAATTGGTGAATTATACTAGGTAAATGCAGTAAGTAATCACGTGCTAAACACATAAACGTGAGAACCAACGATTTTCGGAATGTAATTTTCGTGTTTAATGGCGAGTGATAAAAAAAATATCCTGCCATCCTGCACAGTTCAATAAAAAACTTCATTAAGTACATATAAATATACCTACGTAGGCACCACGAATGCCTATTGACTTTGAATTTTTTATCCATTAAAAAAAAGGATTCTTCATTCGATTGTTGTCTTCATCTTAGCTTAGCACGTTGTTGCATCTTCAGCTGTGCTGCTTCGGAGCCCGGGTGCGCTTGCCCGCTTTTTCTTTCCTTATACGAGTATGCATGTCAATAGTCATCCGAATGGGTGCTGAAGACGCCGAGCAGTTTAAAAACGATTTAGCTATAGTTTTACGATCGGCCGCCTGCCTGACGTCAACCCTCTTTGGGAATGCCTTTGTGCGATCGATTCAGGTATTAGCAAAGAACACTAACCAGGTTATGCCGTGTGGTTCCCTTCCCGGCAGAGTAGAATAGGACCATTCCAAGTCTTCCAAGCCAAGAAACAAGCTAAACAAAGCTTATAAAAATCAGTGAGATCTCTCCAACCTGTCTGGCCAGCGTGGAGAGTGTAGGCCAAATCCTCTGCTCTGTCTAATATAAAACTGGTAGGTACAGAGAGGTCGTGCTCCTGCAGTAGAAGATTAAAAAAGACATGATGATGATGAATAACCAGGTGTTGAGTGGTAAATATATGACTAAGTAGGTACTTACCTACTTAAATTAAGTATTTTGCTTTCCTGTGACCTTTCTGTGGTGTATTGTACTGGGTGGCGCAAAAGTAAAGACCCTATTTGGTTCAGCTATAACATTTTTTCTAAATTAGAAAACTAGATTTAGGTTTTTTTAAATGTATATTTGTGCCATTAAATTTCGTACCATTAGGATTTAAAGATGATGTCTTTTAAATGGTGACCTCCAGAGTTGATACACATTTGAGCCCTATTTATGACATTTTGCATAACTTGCCGTAACACTTCCTGCGATATGTTCGTTATTTCTTGACGAATGTTTTCTTTTAGAGCTGCGAGAGTCTGTGGCTTGTTCACATACACCCGAGATTTCAAAAAACCCCAAAGAAAGAAGTCTGGACTGGTCAGATCGGGTGATCTTGCAGGCCAAGGCAAATCGCCAAAACGAGAGATAACTCGGCCTGGAAAAGCGTCCCTCACTAAGTCCATAGTGTCGCGCGCTGTGTGTGCCGTAGCGCCGTCTTGTTGAAACCAGATGTGCTCCAGCCCCAATTCGTCCAAACTGGGTATCAAAAACTCTCGTAACATGGTTCTGTAGCGTTCTCCAGTGACAGTTATCGCATTGCCTCCAGCGTCTTCGAAAAAATAGGGTCCGATCACTCTGTCAACACAGATGCCACACCATACAGTAACTTTTAGTGGGTGTAGAGGTGTTTCTTGAATAATGCGCGGATTATCAGTGCCCCAGAACCGAGTATTCTGCTTATTGACATGCCCTGAGAGATGGAAATGCGCTTCGTCACTCATAACCAATTTTGAAGGAAAATCATCCTCTTCAAGGTTGAGGTTTATGACGCGCTGGCAGTAATCTAGACGAGCTCGGTGGTCAGCAGGCAGCAGCTGATGAGTCATTTGAGTTTTATACGGGAACATCTTTAAGTCTTTCACCAAAATACGCTGCAGGGTCCGTCTGGAAATGCCCAATTGCGTGGCACGTCGCCTCGTTGATGTTTCTGGACACTCTTCCACATCTTCGCGCACAGCATCGATATTTTCAGCTGAACGGCCTGTTCTTGGTCTCCCAGACTTAGGTCTATCCAATGTTGAGCCAGTTGCTTCAAGGCGTGTGGCAAAGCGTCGAATTGTGCGACCAATCGGTGCCGGACGGTGGTGAAATCGTCGACGAAATTCACGTTGTGTTCTTATCACTGATGAATTATTCCGTAAGAACATTGACACAATTATTCCACGTTCTTGGGGAGTAAAACGGTCCATGTTTATTTTCAGTGTATTTTACATTTGTTCACTACACAATTTTCAACAACAGAATGACAGAAAATGTCATATAAAAAAAATAAAAGTATTTTCTTTAGTGCCAGTACTTTTGCGCCACCCAGTATTTACAGTCGCTAGGCGGTAGGCGCCATTCAATTGTTACACGTAGGTAACCTGTTTTTACGTCGACCATGTCTTATTGCACGCCTCATAAGCGAAGCGCATGAGGTAGTGCTCTACTCTCGCCTTACAAAAATCAAGTGATTTTTTTAACTAAATGTGTCTCTATTTATTTTCTATCGCACTTGTACAATAATATTTACACATAAATGTCAAGGAAAAACACTAGTTTCAACACTTATGACATTTTTAAAAGACATTTTGCCTTTTAAATAAATAAAAACAATGTTTAATAAAATCATTTTGTGGACGTCCGTGTGTCTGTATGTATGGAAACTGGCGTGGTCACGATAACTCCCGAAAAACTTATCTGATCAAGTCCATTTTTTTTTATACGCTTCAGTATTATCCAAAACTAAGTCCTTTCGAAGATCACGGTCTAATTCAATGTAGTTTAATCGTAATTTCAATTTAATTGTGAAAAATGAGATTATGAGGCGTGCACTTTTGGATTTTCCAAACTTATTTTTTCTTGCAAGGGGGTGGGAGTCGTGATAGCTTACGTAAGATCAAAAATGCACATCGCTAAGTTAATACATCGAAAACGCGACGATTGTGCCGTATATGGAAATAGATTTTAATATAAAACCTAAGTTGATTTATATTACCAAAAATTTAAAATGATTTGTATCTAAGAGTAGGTACCACAGATCTGTATTCTTGATCCTTAGTCAAACAAACGTTCCTATTTATTCTGTAAAACATAAAAATTAAAACAAACCAATTGTGTATTGTATGTCTTCCTTTCTTACTTAACTGCCAAAAATCATCTTACGTACGTACATAAATGAATGGCGCCCTATATTTATAGTCCTTTTTTGTAATTTTTTTTAATTATATACATTTTTTTCGACATCTCATATTTAAAAATTAAGCGTTTAAAAAGCTACAGATTCGAGTGTGCCAAAGAAAAAGTCATTTGCTTGAAAAACAATATCATCCTTTAACAGTTGGTTGATATGTTATGAGCGTAAAATTTAATTAACCTAGCTGTGTTATTATTTGATAAGAAAAGGCATTTATGACGAACTATAAAATTTAGATTAAATCCCGCGATAAACTTGGATAATTTATCATTCTTTCATTAATAATGAAATAATTAAATCCTCAAATGCTGGTATACAAGAACAATAAAGTAGAATGTACCAGCTGCTTCTCTTCCCACGCAGATCGTAAAAGCCAATCAAGGGAATGGGCGAGAACCGGAATCATCCATCACGCCCATTACTATAAACGTGGTCTTTTGCTCTAGGCTCTGTCTTGTTTACCCTAAGATAGATAAAGAAAGACGTGTTTCGTTAGTAGCTTTGTTGCTTGTAGATATGTTTGATGTACATCAGGTGCATATTGGCTCTTAAGGGGAAATCGATGGGCGGTATTTTCATTCAAAAGCAGTTCCCTGATTCTTCGCCGGATAGTGCAGGCAGAGCAACATTCTTTTTCCAAAAAATCTATTGTATACAAGTAGATGTATTCTGTGAACCGCATTAAGATTTTCACACAAAAATAGAAAAAAACAATAAATTTTAGTTCCTAGTTCCTAGTTAAGGTTCCCCATACTTAGAACTGAAACTCAACATTTTTGTTTCACCGATTATTAAAAAAAAACGGCCATGTCCAACGCGCACTTGGCCGCTTTTTTAAAAATAATTTGATCATTAAGGTGAAGATATAGGCAAATGGCCTTGAAGTGGCGCCCTCATTTGAAATAAATTGTTAACTCGTATTTTTCGATTTTTCGATAATTTTCATATTGCTCTTCGTCATGCACTAGATAGCCCTTTAAATTATTTCTGAACCACCGTTGAAAGTATTTACATTAGTCCGTCTAGCTTTAAAACTTGCTTCCGCCAAAAGTGGCCACGGCAAGTTTTAAAGCTAGACGGACCACCAATAATAGTTTCAACGGCAATTCATAAAATAATTTAAAGGGCTATCTAGTGCATGACGAAGAGCAATATGGAGATTATCACCATATTTACGAGTTAACAATTTATTTCACACTTCAAGGCCATTTGCCTGTATCTTCACCTTAAAAGAGATGCGAACCTTTATAAACCTGTTACATTGGCAAGATTTTCCACTCTGTTCAAACATCTAACAAACTAAGACGAGATTATATTATAAAAAGAAAGCATAGGAACACAGACTTAGGTCTTCTTAAATTTTTAATGAAAAAAGAAATTGAATCGGTTATGTTATGGAGGAGAAATTAGGGGACTAGGAAACGTTGATTTTGCGTGATTTTCATAGTCTAATAGTAATAATTTTTGGTCTGAACTGCAGTCGTCTCTATCGCACTCGCTCGGTTGTTGTTCGAGCACAATGCGACAGCAATAGATTTTACAAATACCTATTTTTTAATTCTCTCGACCGTAGTGTAAGGCCGTACCTGAAACCGTATTTGCGAAAAACGGACACTTTTGGCTAATGTGCGTAGTAAAGCTTAACATTCTCATTATAAACTGTAAAGTAGTTCATAAAATACTTAGAAAGGTTATCTAGGATTTGGTACTAGAAAATTTTTAAATAATGTCTCCGTTTTCTTTGAAATGATTTATTTTAAATGGGGGCAGCACTGGACCCCGGAAAATTTAGGTACGGCCTCAGTTTGAAGAATCTAAGTATATCACACATTTGAAAAAAAGATGATCTGTGGATAGACTCATCTTTTTACATCTTTTCCATAGCGTTGCTTGACATAGGTACGTAATCGAATGGAATGTAATACAATTTTTTTTTACTTATTTATTCATCGCCAACATGTACCTCCCAGTTTGGGTGTGAATGGTGTGATGTGACGATACAAATATTAAGATTAGTTTAATAAACGTTGATTTAAGGTTAATAAATGAAATATATAAATTGGTAATCGTCAAACGTAATTAAAATATGCTAAGACAAAATTTTAGGATGTCCAAGGTAGTCAAACAATAATGTCAATCTATCGTGGAATTTTTTTACCATTTCTTATTTCATTATTTAATTTGAGTAACTACTATAATAGTACTGCATCTTGAATGCCTGAAAACCCTATAAAAATATGCAGTCACGTTTTAAAATTAATATATAAATCAGTCATAGAACGAGAGATTGAGAACGGGTGTACTGTAGGTAGGTATTTATATACCAAGTAGGTAGGTAGATGCTTACGCGAGTAAGCATCTATCATTTGAGATAGGTATTCTTCTAATTGTATAGTATGCCTTTGAGAGTTTGAAAGTCACTACGACTATAAAGTTGTTTTGTAAATAGAGTGTCCTTGTGTTCATTTTTGGGGTTCCGTACCCGAAGGGTGCAAACGGGACCCTATTACTGAGACTCCGCTGTCTGTCCGTCTGTCACAGGGCTCTATCTCTTGAACCGTAATAGCTAGACACTTGAAATTTTCACCGATTATGTATTACTATAGCCGCTATAACAACAAATACTAAAAATAAGAAAAAGTTAAAAATTAAACGGGGTCGTCATACAAGAAACGTGTTTCTTCAGCGTTTTAAAACATTGTACGGAGGTACGGAACCCTTCATGTACGAGTCCGACTCGCACTTGCCTGTTTATTTATTTTGTCGGGTAATTCATAAAATGTTTATGGTCATATAATATCTGTACGGACTGGTTTTGAATAACTCTAGTCTGACAGCCATCCGGATCTTTAATTATGTAATAAATAACTGGTTTCCAAAATATACAACAAGTCGCCGTCACTTTTTGTTATTAGTGCCAGACATAGCCAGTGAGGTACCCAGGGGACGTTATTATTGTGCGCCCCCTTAAGTTCTCTTTCTGGGGTTCTAAGAGCTGGTGCGCATTTTGGCAAAAGATAAGTTTGGTCATTCAACGTGGCAATGGCAATGCCGCCAGTCTCTTAGGCCCCCTGCCCTGCGACGTAGTGATTTGGGGTAAATTTTTCATATTTTAATGTTTTATTTTATTTAGCCGTTGTTCTCAGCTTCATTGTATCATCATTGTGTGGCAGGCGTCGAGCTACTCGTATGTCAGATGCTTTAAGGCAGCTTGAAAGATCTGACACCGATGTTGGCCACTTACACGAAAAACAAATAAAAAATAAAAACGTCTCGTTCCTAAACGGTTAGAAGAAGACTTATTTTTATCCCAAATTTCTAATAAATGACTAACCTACTAACTTTACTATATGCGCGGCCGTTGACTTTACTGCTCACCGACCGCCGCACGCTACGAGCCCGCTAGCGAGCGGTGACATTTTTTTTAATTGGTTACATTCAAACGGCAGATTATTGTATTGGCTGATATCTTTAATTTTTAACCGACTTCAAAAAAGGAGAACGTTATCAATTCGACTGAATGTTTTTTTTTATGTATGTTTGTTACGCGATATCTTCGCCAATTGTGAACCGATTTTGATGATTCTTTTTTTATTTGAAAGCCTTTACTACCAAGTTGGTCCCATTTTAATTTGGTGAAGATATGATGAAGAACTTTGGAGATATGGAAGAAACTCCTAAAAAAAATGAATTAGGTTGTTTTTTTTTGTTAAAAAAGGAAATTATTATTATGTAACTACATATGTATGACAGAATATGTATTGTTTAATTCGCAGAGTACTTTCCTTGAATATACTTAGCTAAGATAGGAGGTTTAAAATCTTATATATATTACCTATACTTATATTACTCTTACGAAAAAAATTAATAAATCCTACGCATTGCGTATCAAATCAACCCAAGTAACCTTGATGACGTAGAGCTGATATCCAGGATTGCATTACTTATCTTAATTATATTTAAATTAAATACACATTGGGCCAAATGCGATATAAAAACAGATAACATGTTTTATCAGATTAATTAGTTTCTAATCGTAGCTTGTAACTTGTACTAAGCTATAATAAGTAAAGCTTTGTTGCAAGCCGTGACCCCAAATATTTCAACATCTCTGTATGCCCTCAAACCATGAACGCCAATGGGCTCTACTCCTCAAATAAATTTATATTTTATTTTAATGTCATTTTGAATGAATTAAATTTATTACATAATAAATAAATTAAAAAACTAAAATCTTACATACAAATATGTTTACTCCGTAATTCCGTATAGACGACTTCCGTGGTGTAATGGTCAACCCGCTAGTCCGCCAATCCGGAGGTTCTGGGTTCGATCCAGCAACAGTCCGATATTTCATTCACATCTCTCAAAAAAAGGTTTGTTTTGAGTTTGATGAAAGTACCTGATTTGACTTGGAAACTCTGATTTGACTTGGAAACTAGCGGATTACGCTGGTCTTTTAGGGTTCCCTCAAAGAACAACCTGGGCACCTATCTGTATTTCTCTTTGGTTAGGTATAAGTTTTACGCACCAGAATAAAATCATCCTATTTTTAAACGTCACACGTTGAGGCTATACATTATAATATAAACCACGCGAACCACACCCCTTTTACTTCGATCTTATCTCTTAATAAGGTTTTGAAGTGAAGCAATGTTTAAAAGAGCCTACGAGGACAAACATTGCTCTCAGTACACTTTCCGCGCGAAGGAAAAGGCGACGCGCGCGCGCCATTTTGATTTTTCATTTTTATAAATCGTTATTCGTAAAAGAATACTTTTACTTTTTGTTACTTTGTGTGACGTAAATTTGATGGAAATTATAAGAAGTGGGTGATATTCAGTGAGTGATACTTTTGACATTTGTTTGTGTAGATTGTTTCTGATGAGGAAAATACTGATTAAATAATGGTAAGTACGATTTTGGAATAATTTCAAGTAAGTAAGCACTTTATTTTCTTTCTTTAAAAAAGAGAAGAGTACGGGATTGATTGATTAGGATTTAAACCTATTAAATAAAAAGTTAAGTACATATATAAAGTTATTTTATATTAATTTAATATAACTTAATACATTATAAATATAACTTAATATAAATATTTATATTGTATTTTTATTATTCAAATATATATAACTTTAATAAATATATCAAATAAAAGTAAAAGTCAAAAACCAATGTCATTACACGGATTATGGGATGTCAAATAGAGATAATTGGATGAAAAGTACCTTGATTCATACCACAGAATAAATAATACGAACGTACAGAAGTCTCACTTAGCAAAAACATTCAAAGAAATATCTACTCAATGTGGCTAGCGATATGGTTTAATTTAGCTCACGTCAGAACTCGGCACCTTTTCCTTTATATACCTAGACATCCATTGCAAGCCAATTTTATTCTTATTACTCTGGACAAACGATTCGTATAACTGAATTTACCACCCGGAGGGGCCGCCTGCGCGCATAGTAATAATGTAGGTAGGTAAACGGGGAGTGACACAGGCCTGTTTATACAGTGCATGGTATAGCGTGCAAAGTTTCATCCGACTTTGTTCGTCGTTTCTTGAGATTTGTAACCTATAGTATTTCTTACCGACTAGCAAATAAGAGGAGTGATGTGAAATGATATGTTTTACGCGATTTTCTTCATTTCACACTAGATAATAGCTAAATCTTTTTTCGGTTAGGTTTGACGTGTCTGTCTGTGTCATCGTAGCTCCTAAACGAAAAGACCGAATTCGATGCGGTTTTTTTTTAATCGGAAGCTTGTCTGTTGAAATGGTTCTTAGCTATGTTTGATAAAAATTGGTTAAGTCGTTCAAAAGTTATTGGGGGTGAACGCTTGAAAGTCGGGGTCTTTTTAGGGTTCCGTACCCAAAGGGTGCAAATGGGACCCCATTACTGAGACTCCGCTGTCTGTCCGTCTGTCCGTCTGTCACAGGGCTCTATCTCTTGAACCGTAATAGCTAGACACTTGAAATTTTCACCGATTATGTATTACTGTGGCCGCTATAACAACAAATACTGAAAATAATAAAAAGTTAATAATTAAAGGGGTCGCCATACAAAGCCTTTTTCAGCGTTTTCAACAAGATCTTTATAATAGCATTAACTAGATACTTGAAATTTTCACAGATTATGTATTACTATAGCCGCGCTAACAACAAATACTAAAAATAAAAAAAGTTAAAAATTAAAGGGGGTTGTCATACAAAAAACGTGTTTTTTTGGCGTTTTAAAACATTGTACGGAGGTACGGAACCCTTCATGTACGAGTCCGACTCGCACTTGCCCGTTTATTTAATAAACTTGTGTCCTATCCATGTCCAGCTATATCTGTGATGGATGAACTACTTAGAAAATATTTGATTTTGCCGCCCTTGATGGTATATGCCCTAGCCCCCCATAGAATACGGTGGACCTCGCCATATTAAGGAAAAAGCGGAACTAAATTTAAAATTTATCATGGCACCGCACAAATGGTTACTTACTTGTTATGTTGTGTGGACCCTGTATCATGAGACAATAAGCTATTACTGCTATTAGGTACGTAAGAGCTACATGTACTGAAAGCGTTATTCAAATCATTGCGTCGAAGAAAAGTCATAAAATTGATGTGTCCATTGTTCTTTGCCACCGTCTTTTGTTTCTTTAGTGGAGTCAGATTTCACAAGCTGCCTAAAGGCATCTGGCGTAGCATAACGACTGTTAAACAACCAACGCACCAAGCCAAGAGGTTCTTTGGATCTTGCGGCTCTTGGCTCTATTACGGTAATGATTATACTGTGGCTCTATCTACCCGTAAGCGATAAAAATGTGAGACAACAAAAACATTGTCAAGTACATACCGAATATCGGTAATTTTTTTTATTATTTATATCAAAAATAACAACTTGAAACCGAAATCAAAAATATTTTTTTCAATCCGCTCAACTTAAATATACTTACCTAAATACTACTAGTATATAACGTGTAACAAAATATACTGAAACTATTTTAAGGGTAGCTTCAGTTCATGATACTGAACAACTTTCCCCAAGGAACTTATATCGAAATATGAAAAATAGTTTTTGGCTTTCCATACTAACTCGGGACAGCTGACCGGTCGACTTCTATGCGAGGCCAAAACAATTTTCATATTTCGATATATGTTCCTTGGGGAAAGTTGTTCGGTTTTATGGACTGAATCCCCCCCTAGAATATAGTTTCAGTACATTTTCTTACACGATATTATTTATTTATTTTGTTAGATTCTGTATATTAGGAAGTATAAAAATAAGTACCTAAGTTTTAAGCCAAAAATCTGGAGGAAAACTGTCATAAAAAGGATGCACGTAATAGAAATGTGACGTCACCGCCATAAATCGATCGAAACCTGGTCGGCTTTCTCCGACTATAAGTATTACCACAGAATAAATAATACTAACGTACAGAAGTCTCACTCAGCAAAGAAATTCAAAGAAATATCTACTCAATGTGGTTAGCGATATGGTTTAATTTAGCTCACGTCAGAACTTAGCACCTTTTCGTATAAATACCTAGACATCCATTGCAAGCCAATTTCATTCTTATTACTCTGGACAAACGACTCGTATAACTGAATTTACCACCCGGACGGACCGCCTGCGCGCATAATAATAATGTAGGTACATTTTCGATACCTAAACGGGGAGTGGCACAGCCCTGGTATTACGTGAGTCCACAGTTTTTAATTAATTAATTTTCAATTTACTTGTATATCTATCATTATAAGAAAGAATGTAATCCTACCTAAGTACGTTTATTTTCTGAGATTAGACAACAAGATACGTCGTCGTATTTACCCATTGATACTATATTATCTGCTGATAATAGGGTAGTATCCAGGGTCGAAAATAAATTATTTTGTAAATTAAAATCTTTTTATTTAATTTATTTATTTAGGTAGGTACCTACTTATGTGAAACTCGTCTTCTTCTTCATCCTAGCGCATTCCCGGTTGCATCCTCAGCTCTGCTGCTTCGGAACCCGGGGTGCGCTTTCCCGCTTTTTCTTTTCTACGTTACTTTACTAGTTTTACGACTGGCCGCCTGCCGGACGTCAACCCTCTTTGGGATTGTATTTTTGCGTAAAGTTTTACAAGCGGCCGCCATCCGACGTTAACTCTCCTTGGGAATGCAAATGTAGCACGAGATGTTTGTGCTTAGTCCTTTAGTCGCCTCTTACGACATCCACAGGAAGAGATGGAGTGGTCCTATTCTAACCCGGAACTACACGGGTCAAATCATTTAAGTAAGTATTAACCCGTAAACAAAGGTATCCTGTCGCCCGGACTTGCATGACGCTACTATACAACGTGTATCAAAAAGGGGGTATCAACCCGAAAGTGAGTAAACATGCAATACCCTTTATTGCACAAAAGTAAAAACAGGACATAATTATCTTAAAAACTAGGAAATCTTAAAAATAGGAAACATACTTATCAATGTTAACAACTTTTACTATAGAACTAACCCTTAAGTTGCAATAAAAAAATCTGCAGCTCCATACAAAATTAGATAGGTACCTACCGTGCCAAAATGTATGGAGCTGCTGATTTTTTTTCGCGATTCCGGGGATGGTCCCATAGTAAAAGTTGCTCACATTGGTGAATACGTTAACTCCCTTTCGGGTTGATACCCCCTTTTTTTACACGTTGTATAGAGAAGTCAGCTAAACCATTGATAGGTACCTAACCATCACAGCCATATCAGCCCATGAAACTGAACAACTTTTGTTCTAAAACATTCCCAAAATGCCAAAAATAAAATTCGGATTTTCATACAATTTGACTCGATCAAGCTGATCAGTGAGCATGAAATTTTTTTTTTAGTTTACTAACATGATTACTTCAAGTATCATCATGCCTAATCTTTCTATCAGCTTTTACGATAAAAAGCCGGCTTAGTATTTTTTTTTCTCCAATACATGGAAATGTTTTAATTTTATAATTTAACTCTATGGATTGTTGCACATACTCGTACCTACGTGACAAAAACAAAAGATGTCGCGAGCATTTATATTTGTTACTAGCTGACCCGGCGAACTTCGTTTCGCCCTTTCCCGTTCCCTGTTTCATAATTTCTCACCGTTTAAACCTTCCCTGGACTTTCATGAATATTTCAAGACCAAAATTAGCCAAATCGGTTCAGCCGTTCTCGAGTTTTAAGCAGACTAACGAACAACAATTCATTTTTATTTATATAGATTATCAGTTGTTCAAATGAAAAATAACAAGCCGTATTATCTTATTAACCATAAAGAAACTGTCAATAAAGGCAGAACAAAGAGCTTGGAGTCGAAGCAGACAAAATACTGCAAAACATTCAGTGTCATATATAATAAATCATCATCAGGTCTTTTTAGTCTCTACTGCAGCGGAGCACCCTCTCTGTACTACCAGAGACATATATTAGCCAGAGCAGTCAGAGGATTTGGTCTACACTCTCCACGCTGGCCAGACGGTTTGGAGAGGTCCTAAGTCGCCTTCTACGACATCCACAGAAAGACTTGGAGTTGTCCTATTCTACTCTGCCCGAAACCACACGGCTAAGTAAGGCACGGTAAACAAAGATAATACAGGATGTGTTTGATGACTTGTTTCCTGTCCGTAGAAGGTGACTCAAGTCTTCCCGTGGATGTCATAGAACTTCTATGACATCCACGGGAAGACTTGAGTCACCTTCTACGGTAGAAGAAGACTAGGACACAAGTCATCAAACACATCCTGTATTATCTTTGAAGACTTGGTGTCCAGGAACCACACGGTAAATAATAAAACGTAGACTAACTTTAAACCCGGTTTAAACCATTACTTAGTCACCCAAATTAAGTTCGAAGTGACACAAGATATAGTTTTGTTCGTTTTGGCTTTGCCATAGGCAAGTAAAAAGAGAAGGGGTCCCATCGGTTTTGGCTCCTGTTGAGAGAACATGCGTCCGTCCTTGCAAAAAAAGATAAAGAAAATGGCTGGATTCCCCTCAGCCATAAATATTCTTTGTAATAAAATCATAAATATTACCATAGACGAACAAGTACAAGAGGGGTTTTTTTGGAGGAAAGACAAGGGGTTCGGGTGGGGTTTTCTTTAAATTATTTTGCAAATTGATTTTAGTGGACTTTATGATATGAAATTGGTGTTGGTTGGTGTTATAAATGCTCATGCTAGTGAACAATATATGAAATAGTTAAAGTGGACAGTCATAGTACGGCTGTAGTGATATTTGCTTCGCGGACTGTGTGGGCGTCTTCGGGCGTCGTCCGCCACTCAATCGGCTATGAAAACCAGTGGACTCGTATAGATTTGTCGCCAGAAGCTCCCAAGGCCTACATTAACCTTTGATTGTAACTCGTTAGGAAAAAGGAATTCCCACGTTTTATTAAGGCCGTACCTAAATTTTCCGGGGTCCAGTGCTGCCCCCATTTAAAATAAATCATTTTAAAGAAAACGGAGACATTATTTAAAATTTTGCTACTTGGTAGTAGCAAAATTTTAAATAATGTTTTAAAATCTAGGACTTCCTAGATAACCCTTCAAAGTATTTTATGAACTACTGTTTACAGTTTAAAATGTGAACGATAAGCTTTACTACGCACATTTGCGAAAAACGGCCACTTTTGGCTAATGTGCGTAGTAAAGCTTAACGTTTTCATTATAAACTGTAAACAGTAGTTCATAAAATACTTTGAAGGGTTTATCTAGGACTTGGTAGTAGCAAAATTTTAAATGATGTCTCCGTTTTCTTTAAAATGATTTATTTTAAATGGGGGCAGCACTGGACCCCGGAAAATTCAGGTACGGCCTTAACTTGTTCCTGGCTGAATACGCAGTAGCGTCAAGCCATTAATAATAAAAAAGTACAAGAGGACTAGCAACCTTCATACTTTGAAGCGTAATTTGATTTTTAGCACAGGCCGGAATCTCCTAAGGTACGCGCAATATGCGTCCCCGTTCCCCGTTCCCCGTCCCCGCACCTCTCCCCCGTTTTCGCCACGATGACTCACGTTGGCCGTCAAGAACCGGGGGAGAGGTGAGGGTGCGGGGAACGGGGACGCATATTGCGCGTACCTTAGGAGATTCCTTTCTGTTTACTCTTACTGTATTCTGTGTTTTTAGTTTAATCGTTGTAGCTAGATGGAGCTACTAGTTCGAAAGAAGGTAGTTTCGTAGTGCTGCCGCTTAACTTCGGATAGATGGCAGTATAAGCGTTCATTTTCTACGAACTACTCCCCCGCCACCGGCGGCGAGGACGGTTGTGTTTTAGTGTGACTCCGTATCGAATAATTCCAAATATAGTTACACTGTTATATTTTTACCTAAAATTTTGCATCAATAGAAAGTAATTCAAGTGGTGCATGGAACTGTGTAAAAATCTGAACAATAAAACAGTGATAAACAAGCGGAAACATAAATTTTCTCAGCCTAAGTACAAATACAGATATAAATTATAGTAGCCAGCATCCTTTGTATGGCTAGCGGGCGAGATAGTAATGACATCTAGAAATAATTTAAGGATTTTGGCTTTCTCGCAGAGTACGCTTTTTTGTATGGGGCTAGGCTGTCAGTCCTCTAGCATTTGTTCGTTGTACTTTTATTTCATAATTCTCTTCACTAAAACCACAGAATACAGTAAGAAGACGGGGAACGGGGATGCATATTGCGCGTACCTTAGGAGATTCCGGCCTGTGCTAAAACTTACATTTTGAATGTACTAACTGCGTAGATGCACACGTTACCATATCACTAATTTAATGCGTCATTTGCAAAAAGATAAGGAAAATGGCAGGGATTCCCCGCAGCCATAAAAAAATTAAATTACCATACACGGTGAACTCACGATTTTCCTTACCCGAGTGTCTTAGTCGCATCATACCTATAACTCGTATAATAATAACGTACCTACACCGCGTTTGGCTGAGTGCTGATTTGTATGGGAGGACGAAACATTTTTATCGATTTTTAATAACTCTTTTTATAGAAAGTAGTTCAGTATCATGGACTGAACTTGCTCCAAAAATTTGGCCGGTGGATAAAAAACTCAACCTGTATAGGTTTATAGGTTTCATGCCAAACATTTTAAATAACTACTCACCCGCTGTAGTAGGAAATTATTTGCGTTAATATCACGTCTTTATCACGGGGTAGACAGAGCCCCGGGGCTGCAAGATCCAAAGGCCACTCTTATCGTAATGGCGGGCGAGAAGATCGAATAAGGGAATCAAAATAGTGACGGGTTGCCAGCCGCATCGCCCCTTCAGAGTCCTTGAGATTTCGCCCATTCTAGTTTTCTCTTTTGTCATAAACCAGTATGGAAGTAGGTATTTAGTAGAGTAGATACACTATCACGTCTTTATCCCTAATGGGGCAGACAGAGCATGCAGATTTGGCGTCCGTAGCACAGATTAATAAATAGGTAGTTAAGTACCCCTAGGCTAATTATAATGTACGCCCCATGGGGCCAGTTATTTATATTTTCCGCGCGCCCCTTTCCTACCTTACGCCTCTAGGCACGTGCCTACTTTGCCTCTAGCCCCCCCCCCCCCCCCTCCACGATCCTCGCGCCCTAAGCTGCAGCCTTATTAGCCTAAGGATTAATCAGGCGCTGAGAGCATGTTTAGGTCATGCGGCTCCAAGCAGACTGAGCCCGCAGGGTCGCAAGACCCAAAAACCACTTTTAGCAAGATAATAG
Source organism: Acrobasis repandana (assembly GCA_963576875.1). Taxonomy (NCBI): domain Eukaryota; kingdom Metazoa; phylum Arthropoda; class Insecta; order Lepidoptera; family Pyralidae; genus Acrobasis; species Acrobasis repandana. The sequence goes on along the minus strand of OY756242.1, from coordinate 7,532,359 downwards.
GCGGGAAGATAGGAAAAATGAATAAAAATAGTTAAGGGTTGCTAGCCATGATTCGCATTTTCACCTATTCCATCGGTTTTTACGACCTGCGGAAATCAGCTCGTACATTCTAAGTTTTCTCTTTTGTTCCAGACTAGGATTGGATGTAAATTAGAGAGAGAGTAGATTAGATCGAAATGAAATATTCACAGGACTCACAGGTGAAGCAGATGACCATAAACACTCGTATATAACGTTGTCACCTTATCTATACATACAAGCGGTGCCGGTTTTAGCACTGGCACAGCCCATGGGCGAGGCTGATATGGCGCTCCCACCTGTTTAATGAAATGCACAAAAACCAGTCAAGTGTGATTTAAACTCGCGTGAAGTGGTTTTAGTTCTTCGTATACCTAGGTTTTCCTATTGCTTGTACTCGTACTTTTTTATGTTTGTTTTTTTTTAATTTCAGTCCCGGTAGTTTCGGATGGGGTGTGGACACCCATCCCGGACCACGCCCGGGGTTGCTTAATATGTGCCAGCGCTAGTAATGCATACGGGTTGGATCTCATCTATCAGCACGGAACAGCACTTTCCTATGCTGCTATCCTTTACTGTTGCTCAGAAGCGTTATTTGCTAGAGCGAGAGAGAGCGTCGGAACGCTTCGGCACCGGCCGTGCTCTCTCTTGCAAACCCTACTCCTGCCGAGCCACCGAACTCCTCGATGGGAAGATAAAATAATGCTGCGTAAGCGACCTAGTTGCTAATCTTGCGCGTTTACAAATTATTTTGTCTTTAGTCCGTACTTGACATTTTTCCAACCACATTGTTTTCGTTTTCTCAATTTCTGTTTCATTGTTTTTCATACAGAATTTCTATTTCATTGTTTTACGTACACATATACTATGACGTCTTTATCCCTAATGGTAATGGAGTAGGAATATTTTAGGTCTTGCGGCTCTAAGCAGACAATGCCCAGACAGACCCGCAAGATCTAAAGGCCACTTTAGCGTAATTATGGACGAGAAGGTGGAAAAAGGAATCAAAATAGTGATTCTTAATTCGTTCGGCCCCTCGATCTCGATTCCGGAAGAGAAGCAGTTGGTACATTCTATGCTTTTTTCTTTTTTACCAGACCAGCATAGAACTTTTAACTGTAATAAGAAGCTTTCTTAGGGTCATAATCATAATCATAATTCTTTATTTGCATAAATGTAGGTATACCTTATTATGACAATACCTTTTACCTTGGAAAGGTGTGCAAAATTGATTTTCAATATTTACAATTCTTTTAACAATTTCTATTCAATCCCAATATTATTCGTTACTACACATGTCAATAGGATTAGATAATAAAGGTCAAGATTAATAATTCAAGTTCAATAAAACATAAAAATAAAATAAAAACAATTCGATATAAATAACAAATTACATTATTTAAATTTTATTTTATCTGTTAAATATTCTTCAATGCTGTAATAGTCCCGTACAGATCCTTGCGCCCCATTATTCCAGGGCCCTGGCAACCAATGCCACACCACCGCTACTGTACACAAGTAAAGCCACATGCATACTGTCTCCAAGGTTTTATACAGCAAACATTGTTTCAGATGGTAAATTAACATTTACAGTTTATTAAAATTTGACCAACTGAAAAGCGACTTTCGGGTAATGACTTAGAGTTGATTCCACGTTATGATTAGTTTTCTAAATGCCAGTGAAAAATGAGAATTAACGTCGCAATTTTAAGGCCGATTTTACATTTTGAGCTGTCGGAGGTAAAAAGTATGAATGGGTAGCTACCATTTCAAGATTTTATTTGCAATTTAGTAGAAAACTTGTCATGTTTTGACATTTTTTATAATCAGTTGTAAACAGCGTGGTTTTCACTAAGGTTTCTAGTGCCACATCATATGAAATAATCATCATCAGGTCTTTTTTAGTCTCCACTGCCGGAGCACGACCCTCTGTACTTACTACCAAAGCCATACATAGCCATAGTAGCTAGAGGATTTGGTCTACACTTTCCACACTGACCAGACGGGTTGGAGAGGTCTCACTGATGTTTATGAGCTTTGTTTAGCAAGCTAAACAAAGCTCATAAACACAAGTGTTTCCTAAGTCTAAGCCTTCTACGACATCCACGGGAAGACTCGGAGTGGTCCTATTCTATATAGGTACTCTGCCGGGAACCACACGGCTATCTACCGTTAGATAATTACTGCCCTCGGAGTTTTTGGCGGGAAGTCAAGGGGTTCGGTTGGGGTTTTCTTTAAATTATTTTGCAAATTGATTTTAGTGCACTTTATAATATGAAATTGGTGTTGGTTGGTGTTATAAATGCTCATGCTCATGAACAATATGTGAAATAGTTAAAGTGGACAGTCATAGTACGGCTGTAGTGATATTTGTTTCCCGGACTGTGTGGGCGTCTTCGGGCGTCGTCCGCCACTCAATCGGCTATGAAAACCAGTGGACTCGTATAGATTTGTCGCCAGAAGCTCCCTTAAAGCAATCAAAGGCCTACACCAACCTTTGATTGTAATTTGTTAGAAAAAAAGAATTTCTTACCTTTTATTAACTTGTTCCTGGCTAAATACGCAGTAGCGTCAAGCCATTAATAAAAAATAAAAAATCCTGCAGTCAATCAGTCGAAGTTATATTGCTTCGGTTTTATGGATAAGTGTGCGTTACCTGTTTGATTGAGCTTAATAAATAAATATATGACCTGTGTGGCTTAGGTATTCCGGCCTAGTAGGACCACTCCTTCTTTTCCTGTGGATGTCGTAAGATGCGACAAAGGGAATAAGCACAAGTCGCTTAAACTAATCCGGGTATTTCTTCTCTACTTCGCAAGATCTTTGGCATCCTTGGGTGACCGACCATTGACATGCATATTATATTTGGAGCAAAAAAAGCGGGAACATGCACCCCGGGCTCCGAAGCAGCACAGCTGAGGATGCAACCGGAAACGTTTAAGAAGAAGAATATACTTATACATATATAAATATATATCCTATCCTTCCAATACGAGCATCTGCAACTGTCACGCTTATTAATCCGTAATTTTCCTCATTTTTTAACAACTAGTGCCTTCGCGTGGCGACCTTCACGATGAGTTGATGTCTCAGACGTGACGGAATAGGTCTTGCACAAAATATGAATATGTAATGCACTTCGAATGTTAAAATATGGAATTTTAAGTTCGCAAATTTTCTCTTTCAAGTTCAAATTTTGACTATAAACCCGGTTAAGTACTTAGATGCAATTTCTGATGAAATTACAAAATTTCGTTGAAATCTGACATGTCGTTTCAAAATATAAGCTAAACAAATCACACTGATTTGTCCCTATAATGCTCTGTATCTTTGCGAAATTTATTCTTTGAGAAACTGAATATTTTGGGAATACCCAAAATATCCAAAAAAAATATATTTTTTTTGGATTAGCTAACTGGCGGACTAATTAGGGTTGGATCTCATCTATCAGCACGGAACAGCGCTTCCCTATGCTGCTATTCTTTTCTGTCGTTCTCTCTCGCTCTAGTAAATTACTGCTCGACAGAAAAGGATAGTAGGAAGTGCTGTTCCGTGCTGATAGATGAGATCCAACCCTTAGAATAATACTTTTCTGACATCATGCCTATAAATCCTTATTATTCAGTGTCCATTGGATTTTTTTTTATGGGAGATCATCGATTACAAAAACCATTTATACAGGGCCTAACAAAATATACTGAAACTATTTTAAGGGTGAATTCAGTCCATGATACTGAACAATTTTTTCCAAGGAACATATATCGAAAAATGAAAAATAATTTTTGGTCTCTCATACAAGTTCGCCGATCTGCTGATCCGAGTTTCTATGGAAAGCCTAAAATTTTCTTTTCATATTTCGATATGTGTTCCTTGGGGAAAGTTGTTCAGTATTATGGACTGAATCTATTATTAAAATAGTTTCAGTATATTTTGTTAGACGCTATATAGCAATACATTTAAAAAACATTTGTAAATTTGTCTTGATTGTTTTAAATATATTTTTTTCTTTGTTTCAGATGAAGCCAAGAATATATCCAACATATTTTAGTGCACACCTACAGAAATGAGAGATTAGAACTTAGTGTTATTTTATTAGTGAAAGTGATAGTTAAATAATCTAGTCAAAATGGCAACTCAGTTAGAAGATGACAAAATAATAGATAAGGTAACGTATTAACCTTTTTTTATATATTTTTTTCTTATTTTTTTAGGTACAATTAGCGATATTATATAATGTTAATATTATAAGAAGAAATTCTCTACATGTGTGTAAAAATCTTAACTATAACTTGGCTCAGTAGTTTACTACTGCAATACAATAACGTCAGACAATATGACAGTTGGGTAAAATGTATCGATCTACGGCGACCTCTTATTTTACTCACACGCAGTGCCGGTTTTAGCTCTACCAGCGCCCCGGGCGAGATTCCCCCCCCCCCCCCCCCAACTGCAATTCGGACTATGACTTAGGCTTCAATCTTATAAGATTTATTTCTGCCGACGTGCAAGTACGACATAGGATTCTTCAAATAAGAGGTCTAGGAGTTGCCGCTATTTATATATTTATTATTACCTGTGACCCCCCTTGCCCAAAAACGCCCCGTGTCGCCCCTTTGTATCTGGCGCCCTGGGCGGTCGCCCAACCGCGCCCTACCCTAACGCCGCTACTGCTCACACGCGGACGCCGCCTGTGTACGAATGTTGTTTCGATGGTTGTGTGACAATTTTGCTCAGATAGTATAGAACTTCAGAGCTGAGTATAGAGGTTATAATTGAATGAAGCGGCGAACTGTAATGCTATGGAAGTATAAACAAACAAGCACAAAAATTACCCTTATCACAACTTAACACACAATTCACAAGTAAATTAAAATAGGCAGTAGGTACTTAAGAACTAAATTCCGGTCATTTTACAAAAGCAAATGGCTTTGAAGTGGCTCCCTCATTTGAAATAAATTGTTAACTCGTAAATATGGAGATAATTTCCATATTGCTAATCGTCAGGCACTAGATAGCCCTTTAAATTATTTTAATAACTGCCGTTGAAACTATTATTCGTGATCCGTCTAGCTTTAAAACTTGCCTCTGCCAAAAGTGGCCACTTTTGGCGGAAGCAAGTTTTAAAGCTAGACGGACTAATGTAAATACTTTCAACGGCAGTTATTAAAATAATTTAAAGGGCTATCTAGTGCCTGACGATTAGCAATATGAAAATTATCTCCATATTTACGAGTTATCAATTTATTTCAAATGAGGGAGCCACTTCAAGGCCATTTGCTTCTATATTTACCTTAACGAACGCGTCAACTTTTTTTTTACTTGATTTCCGACAAAATAAACACCAAATGTAAAAACAAGTACCTACCTAATTATTTAAAAAATATTTCTAAAACAAGCTTTTATCTAAAACATCATCATCCGAGCGTATTGCAGTTTGCATCCTCAGCAACCCATCACTATTTTGATTCCATTTTTTCATCTCAATGTCCACAATCACGCTAAAAGTGGCCTTTTGGTCTTACCCTGGACTTAGCCGATCAAGATATTGTACCTATTTGCGCGATAATAATTTTTGTAGTTTCGCTTCTGTAATATTCTAGTTCGCTGGTGTGAAGATCAACAAACCTACACAATAGGAACAAACAAAATATTGTTAGTATCACACTGATTTCAAAACAAGGAAGCATTCGGTGGCCTAACAAACAAAGTTCATTTCAAAATGGCTGCTGGCAGTAAGTCGTGAGTGTAGGTGCGGAATAGTTCAGTTATAAATAAGGAAATTAATATCGTTAGAAATAGTTAATGTGATATACATAAATTCATTCAAACGGAAGGCCTTGTGTCCAGAAGGTCCATGGTATTACAAGTTTATTTGCTAGGCAAATTAAAAAATCCCCGACTGTCAAGAACGCCATGTAGTGATGAGTAGCGTAACTACCAATACGACTTGATATCCGTAGCGCCATCTGTTATTTGCTAGAGAAAGCCCTGACTTTCAAGCGTTTATCCCCAATGACCTTTAAACGGCTGAACCGATTTTCATCAAACATAGCTAAGAAACGCAAGGGAACTTGCTTTCGTAAAAAAACCGAATTGAAATCGGTTTATCCGTTCGAGCGCTTCGATGCCACAGACAGATGACAGACAGACAGACCGACAGACAGACAGACCGACAGTCAAACTTCACGTCTCTTTTTGTCTGGGGTTAAAGTAGCTATTATTTTGGGACGTCCATAAATTACGTGAAACGTTTAAGGGGGTGAGGGGGTCGAGTCGAATCTCATCTAATCTCACTTTGGGGAGAGGAGGAGGTAGAGGGTCTCGGCAAATATTACGTTATTTTTTTTCCGCAAGAAACAGTAAAATTGCGAGAAAATAGTATAATATTATAATTAAATAAAGTAAAACATACGTTTCTTTACTAAAATATGGCCAAATCGGACACAATAATCAAAAAAATTCTAAAAACGTTATTATAAGGCGCCCTCTTTAAGGAGAGCAGATGTTTTTATGAATGCAGCGACTGTTACTTGTAACAAAGTGTTAATCTTATTTAATTGTTGTTGCAGCCAGAACAACACCTGGAGATGGGTGACGTTCGCAAAAGAAATGGATCTCTCAAACCTCTCAATGGAAATGGGGTGAGTACTGCCAAAGATAATATATTTTATTTATATATTTATCAAACTTTATCGTCCAAAGTAAAAATATACTTTTAACAAAAGGCGGACTTAATGCTAAGAGCATTTTCTCCCAGTCAACTATTTGGATAAACAGAGAAAATTGTGCGGCGCAAAAGCTATAAATACCTACCTATATACTTACATCAAAAATACTAAGTACTTCATTCACACTATTATATATTTTTTTTACAGCCATTTATGTCCCATAGTTGGGCAAGAGCAAATATATGTATATTATATATATATATATATATATGATATATAAATATATCAGAGTAAATACCTACTTAGTAGACCTAAGTAGGTATTTATGTATGTATGTATGGCGTTGGGTATCTGTTACGTTATGATTATATCATATATGATTATAATTGTAGTAGTACCTTGTAGGTATTTAGAGATACTTTTCAATTTTGTTTACACAATCTGTCGCACCACCCAAATTATTTTTCTACTTGGTCCAATGGTTGACTGGCTGGTTGATTTGTACACTTTTTATGTGCAAAAAAGTTTAAATAAATAAATATACTGAGTACTTTATAAATTACAAAATTATTTTTCCTATTTCGATATGTTCTTCGGGGAAAGTTGTTCAGTAGCATGGACTGAATTCAGCCTTAAAATAGTTTCAGTTTATTCTGTTACGAGGAGACTCTATATATGTTCGTCGAGTACTTAGCTATTATTTTACAGTTTGTCTAATTTTAAATCAAAATATTTATTTTTAGTAGATATACATCGTGATAAGTAAAGAACGCCGACACTCTCAGATGGTACCTCAGCCCATGTAACTGAACAACTTTTGTTCAACAACTTTCACGAAACTGAAAAAAATATTGAATTTTCATACAAACTGATCAGCTGATCAAGTCAATTTGTATGAAAATTCGAATTTTGCTTTTTTGGATTTCGTGCAAGTTGTTGAACAAAAGTTGTTCAGGCTTATGGGCTGAGGTACCATCTGAGAGGTTTTGCATTATTTAATTAACACGATGTATATCATTATTTTTGTAGGTATTTAAAACAAAGATAACTCAAATTTACAAAAAATAGCCAAGAAATGTAATAAATAACTTAAAAAAGAATGCTGACGAAATGGAAGTCCAGAGTCATCAAAATTAAGCAAATCAAAGACTCCCCCACCGCCTTTTGCTACTTACGTAATACTTAAACGGCCCTTACGCAGATTGTAAGTTATCTAAATAATTAGTTCATAGATTCAGGTGTAACTTTGCGGAGGTCAAAGTTACATGCTATTTGATGTATATTTGTCTGATTCCAGCATCATTACTTTTATCTGAATAAAAAAAACGGGCAAGTGCGAGTCGGACTCGTACATGAAGGGTTCCGTACCTCCGTACAATATTTTAAAACGCTAAAAAAACACGTTTTTTTGTATGGCGACTCCCTTTAATTTTTAACTTTTTTTATTTTTAGTATTTGTTGTTATAGCGGCCATAGTAATACATAATCGGTGAAAATTTCAAGTGTCTAGCTATTACGGTTCAAGAGATAGACCCCTGTGACAGACGGACAGACAGCGGAGTCTCAGTAATAGGGTCCCGTTGGCACCCTTCGGGTACGAAACCCTATAAACAGCGTTGAACGTACCTACCTACTATGTAATTGGCTAGTCGAAATAACAATTTTTATGGTCTGCTTCGTGTAAATCAGTGTATCGGTGTTTCACGCATGAAAAACATGTAGCGAGGTGTTTCGTGAAGTGTAGAATAAGTTTATTTAGCAAAGAATTATCATATTTATTCCGTAAATAGACCTTTGCAGTCACTTTTACACGTCAGTTTCATGTCAAGTTTGGTTTATTACGTGTAATATTCTTACTCGACTATACGGCAAAGCCAAAGGTTATGTGTTCATCCGTTCCTTCGTATCTTCAAAGATATCCATGACATTGACAAGTGAGGTATTGTCAAAATCGGTTACAGGCTATGTGACGTCACAGTGAATTCCCGGTGGCGCCCTCTATTGGCCATAAATTTATTTATTTAATCTTTAATGCACAATAAAATAAAAGTACAAGTGGCGGACCTAATGCCATATGGCATTCTCTCCCGGTCAACCATTAGACCAAGCAGAAAATATGTGTGGCTGGCGTAATAAAATTCACAAAAATAAGCAAACTTAATATAAATAAAATATATATAATCAAAAACACATATAATTATACACAAATATACTTTTAAACATATAATAACTATACATATATACTAACATGCATAAAATACAATAGATAAATACATAAATATAATCAGGATGACTGGGACTAGAACTGCTGGAGGAAAAATTTATGTACCGCTCGCTTAAAAGCCAAACGACTGGGAGCTCTTCTTATAGACTCCGGAAGGGCATTCCATAGCCGGATAGCCTGGACTAGAAAAGACTTGTCCACGAAGGTAGAGCGATGAGGTGGAAAACTAAGGATGAGAGTGCTAGAGGAGCGAAGTGAACAAGAGTGAGTGGAACTGAGAGGGTTGAATTTAGATTTAAGATAGCTAGGGGAGTGCGGATAAATCGATAAATGGTGTTCACAAACTCACATTATTTTTGAAAGACCTACTCAATGACACCCCACATGATATATTTATAAGTCAATGCCCACATGGGTTAGACAAGATAAAGAAATTGATTCTCACTTTACATACAGGGTGACTTACACCAGCCTTTTTGGAGCAAGTTCAGTCCATGATACTGAACTACTTTCTACAAAAAAAGTTATTAAAAATCGATAAACTTTTCTCGTCCTATACAAAATCCGTTTGGCTGATGACCACTGATTTTGTATTGGAAGGCGAATTTTTATTTTAGTTTTTCGTCAATTCTTTTTATGAAAAGTAGTTCAGTATCATGGACTGAACTTGCTCCAAAAAACCCTGTATATGGGAGCTACGCTAAAATATTTTTTTGTCGGCGCAATTAATACATACCCGTGCCAAATTATAGCTTACTAGTACTAATATTCTCTGAGTAAAACCACGGACAGACAGACAAACATGGCGAAACTACAAGGGTTCCTTGTTTACTACGGAACCCTAAAAATAATACAAAATATTTTATCTTTAGTTTCACTAATTACTCACTGTTTTCTCAGGCTCTGATGCTAGAAGACCTGGACTACCAACCCTCAGGCTGGCTGGAGAAGACCCTCACAAAATCCCAGGACTCCGCCGGACAGTTCTTATCCAAACACCAAGACATGATGAAAATAGCAATGCTGGTGTTGCTGAATGTGGGAGCTTGGGCGTTCTTCGTGGCTTGCTACATATATTATTCTAACGAATTAAGTAAGTCACTGATATAATTAAATATAATTAAAATGTAGTATAATATAGTTAAAGTAAGTTTTATACGAAGTACTAATATGTTTATATTAAATGTTAGTTACTGATCTTAAGGTAAATATATAACGTCTAACAAAATATACTGAAACTATTTTAAGGGTGGATTCAGTCCATGATACTGAACAACTTTCCCCAAGGAACATATATCGAAATATAAAAAATAAAGAAAGAGGTCTGTCAAGATCGTAGCAAGTGGAGGTCCATAGTCTCTGCCTACCCCTGTGGGAAACAGGCGTGATAGTATGTATGTATGTATGTATGTATAAAAAATAATTTTTGACTTTCAATACAGACTCGGATCAGCTGATCGGTCAACTTGTAGGGAAGGCCTAAAATTATTTTTCATATTTCGATATATGTTCCTTGGGGAAAGTTGTTCACTATCATGGACTGAATCCGCCCTTAAAATAGTTTCAGTGTATTTTGTTAGACCTTGTATAAGCAAATGGCCTTGAAGTGGCGCCCTCATTTGAAATAAATTGTTAACTCGTAAATATGGTGATAATTTCCATATTGCTCTTCGTCATGCACTAGATAGCCCTTTAAATTATTTTATGAACCGCCGTTGAAAGTATTTACATTAGTCCGTCTAGCTTTAAAACTTGCCTCCCCCAAAAGTGGCCACGGCAAGTTTTAAAGCTAGACGGATCACCAATAATAGTTTCAACGGCAGTTCATAAAATAATTTATAGGGCTATCTAGTGCATGACGAAGAGCAATATGGAAATTATCACCATATTTACGAGTTAACAATTTATTTCACACTTCAAGGCCATTTGCTTATATATTCACCTTAAATTTATAGGAATGTGGACTAGCTGTATACATCCGAAAAATTGTATTTTATTTAAGGCGCTGTGCATCAGAGGAATACCGTAAAACGTCTATTTTTTCGTCGCGCAGTTAGCCTTATTTTTAATAGAATACTAGCATGAAAAAAATACTCGTATGAAGTACAGTTCAAAGATCAAAATAAATGATTACAACAAAATTTAAAACAAAATTAAAACCTAGCAAAATAAAATAGCAAAAAAGCTATATCCAGAAAAAGTTTCGTCGCGTATTACTTGATATTTTCAGCGACAACTACTAACTTTTTACGTCTATAAAAAGTATAACATAATGATCAAGAGGGATACCTAAAACAATTACAATATTTGATTATAATTATTGATATATGTAACGCGGCATAATAAAAGGCGCGAAACTTAAATTTATATGGCTGTCTGTGGCGCAGGGCTACCGACCAATCAGAGCGCGTCTCGAGCGCACGTGATCCCCGTTGTCGCCCGTCGCTCGCGACGGCCGCCATACTTTTTTCGGTCCCAAGATCATCGCAGCCGCTGTGCAAGAAAACAATTTGTACTTTCGACTTTTAATTAGTATTTCGTGTGTTTGTGTCGTTCAACAAAATAAATAACTGTGTGACACTGTACTTGTGTTATAATTTGTCAGAAATAAATGATTTACTAACAAACAGTGTTATATATATTAAATTAAAACTGAAAAATGACAACCGAAATGGCAGCAAACACGGGTTTGAACTGAGACTGGTGACGGAACTGACGGACGGTATCGTCACTTTCAACCTTATTTCTTTACGGGTACGTACTATATCGCACTGCACCCCCTTAAATACTGAAAGGTTGAGAGATACAGCGCCTTAATCCGCCAGTTAGATTATCCAAAAAATATTGGACCCATATTTTTCGGTTTATAAAATCGGCATTTCCATACAAAATTGTGCAGCCACCCCGGTGAACCACCATTGTGCGGCCGATTTTTTGACAGTTATTTTGATGTCATTTTACTTAATACTAAAGTGTTAATAGAAAGTGAAGTATACAGGCTGACTTTTAAACCACCAGCCAAATTTTTGGAGCAAGTTCAGTCCATGATACTGAACTACTTTCTATAAAAAAAGTTATTAAAAATCGATGAAAATTTTTTGTCCTCCCATAGAAAATCCGTTTGACTGAGCGCTGATTTGTATGAAAAGGCTAATTTTTATTTTAGTTTTTCGTTAATTGTTTTTATGGAAAGTAGTTCAGTATCATGGACTAAACTTACTCCAGAAATTTGGCTGGTGGTTTAAAAGTCAGCCTGTATAAGCCCGTGGTTCGATTTATTACACATGTCAATTCCGTGGTATAGTATACCTACACACCTAGTAAATATTACTCTGTGCAAATAACAATATCTCCGACTCTGTGCCTATGCCTACACAATTGGGAATGGAAATGAAAATGCTTAAATATTTTTCTGTAGTTAGGAATAACATTCCTCGTTACCATAAAAAATATGAGATTTTTCGGTCGTATCTTGTCAAATAAAATAAAAAAATAAAAATAAACATATTTCTAATACCAATTTTAAACCCTTAAGGTGGTACATGAGGCGCGGGCGAACTCCACAGCGAGTTGCCTACCGACGCGCTTCGTCGTGTTGCTATTTCGTCGAAAAAGAGAAAGGGCGCTAAAAAATGTAGCTCCGTCCCGACCCCCGCATACACCCCCGCGTACGACAAAGAGAGTGCACGGAACGCCAGCGAAACGGGCCGTTATAGGCCATGACTCGTAGTTTTCGTAGTTTTCGTTTATTTCGATAAATACGATACATACCCAAATAAAACTAAATTATTTGGAATTTAGAGTCTTCACTCTAGTCGTATAATTAGTTTCCATAAGGATCGAAAATATAATTATAAGTGTAATAGGCGTCTAAATATTACTCGATTTCGTCGATAAAAAAGGCAAATTTTAAGTTGCTATAACTTTTTTTTGTTTATTATTTTCGAACCAAAACTAATTACAGATCTAGATATTTATCATCTTAATGCTTGTAAAAAATTTGAATACGATGAGTTTTATGGTTTCGAAATTAAAACGAAAGTACGTTTGTATGGGATTTCGTCCCTCCAGTTAACCCTTAAATGGCGGCCTTACGCCGCCATTTCTTTATTCCGAACCGTTTGACGTATTAAAAAAAATTAAAGTTATATTTTTTTTATCCCTTCCCTATTTTCTATTTGTCCTACACAGCAATAAAAAAAGGACACAGCTCAGTGGTAATATTCCCCGGGAGCAATATTACACTGATTTTCAGCTGTGGCCTGCCTGAAGAGATGCGTGGTGATGATTACATGTATGTTGGATATCTTCTTTCGCAGATTCCCCATCACTGGAGCTCTGCGACGGCTTCGGCAGCCTCATAGCGTTGTTCACCATCATGTATTTTTTCCTCGTATACTTCCTTGTCTTCAAGAGATACTGCGGGAAGTGGTTCTCGAAGAATGTGTGGAGTAAAGTGGAGAAGTTCACTGGTTTCCTATGGAAATTCAGGTTTGTATACCTAATTGATTTTACAATTCATAGCTTTTTATAGACGACCTCAGTGGCGTAATGGTCAACACGCTAGTCCGCCAATCCGGAGGTTCTGGATTCGATCTCCAACCAGGGCAAATTGGAAAATTGGCTTTTAAAAATTGCCCTGGGTCTTGGGTGTTTACGAATATGTATTTATTATAAAATACAGTATCGTCACAGCGGCGACACTCCCTGTACGTGAAAGTTTGAACGCCGGAGACCTTGAGCCGAAGTGCATACCGCTAGGGTTGCCAGTTGATACCGAACCGAAATGAAATACATATAGAATTGTGCCAAAGAAAATTATACATACTTAGTATGTTACATAATGTAAACTTGTGTTGGTATGTTACATAATGTAAACTTGGTTGTATGAACATTTAGGTAAGGTAGATTTAAGATACGTCAAATTTTCAATCAACTTTTATTAAATATCTTTACAAATTTAAAATTGCTTACTCTTATATATATTTGGCTTTTTCGATTACTTTTATAATTTTTTATTATTATTTGTAACAATTGCAAAAATTTATATAATTCAGATTCTTGCATATAATTCACATTCCCTTAATTGGCTTTTACGATCTGCGTGGGAAGAGACGCAACTGGTAGGTACATTCTATGTTTTCTTTTCTCCCAGACCAGCACGGTCCGAAATTATTTCGTTTATCTTTTTAATTCGAACATGCACCTGTAAATGTTAACATACACCAAGACGAATGGTGAATCTTAGATACAGCAAATATATAATGTCGTAAGAGGCGACTAAAGAACTAAGGACTTAGCACAAACATCTCAGAAGGGTTAACGTCGGGCGGTTGCCAGTTGTAAAACTTTCCGTACAAACACATTCCCAAAGAGGGTTGATGACAGGTAGGCGGCCGGTCGTAAAACTATAGCCAAATCATTTAAACTGTTCCGGCTATTTCTTCTCCACTTTGCTAGGTCTTTGGCATCCTTGGATGACCATTGACATGCATGTTATATTTGGAGAAGAAAAAGCGGGAAAGCGCACCTGGGCTCCAAAGCAGCACAGCTGAGGATGCAACCGGGAATGCGCTTAGACGAAGAAGAAGAAGAGTGATTTATTTACTACGTATAATACAGACGGTACCTACTACTAGGTAATAGGATATTAAATTAATATCAGTAGGCACTTACTTTTCTGGGTCGCTAGGCAATGAGAAGAAGCTTTTATCATTATTCTGTTTTTGGTGATTGCTACAAACCATAAACACAACAATAAATCCCGCAAAGCGCAGTCAGTCCGATCCGAGCATGCGTGCTCGAACTAGGTACTTGCCCTCGGTCGAAGAATTCAGAGACGGGTCGCTCTCCGCCCCGCGCGCCTCACAAGGCCCCCGCGCACATCCAGGCACCCACACATAGCCGCAAGCGATTTTACGTGCACGTACATGCTTAAGTGTCGTTTCTTTTCGCGTAGTGTATAGGGTAAGGAAGCCGGTTAGCGACCAGTTAGCTGAGTTACTCACTTCAGATGAGTAAAAGAAAATGTTACCTACACGCGACATTTATTATGTTAGTGTTAATTAGTCCCAAGTATAGTCTAGTTTAGATATAAAACATAAAATACAATACTTTTACCTATTAAATATTATAAAAAGCTGAAAAAGTGAAAAAATAGCCATTTCGCTGGTTGGCGACCACTTTTTCCAGTTTACGACCACCAGTAAGCTGGTTTGCGACCACTATTTTAATATTTAAAATATGCCAATAAAACATTTATAACTGATTTAAAATATATGTTTTATTTTGCTTTTAAATAAAGAATATTTTTTACATACCTAGTAATTCTCTAAAGGTTGACAGGGAGAGAATGCTTTCACGGTCACGGTCACGGTCACGGTCACGGTCACGGTCACGGTCACGGTCACGGTCACGGTCACGGTCACGGTCACTGTCACGGTCACGGTCACGGTCACGGTCACGGTCACGGTCACGGTCACGGTCACGGTCGCGGTCACGGTCACGGTCACTGTAATGGCCACGGCCACCGCCACCGCCACCGCCACCGCCACCGTCACCGCCACCGCCACGGCCACGGTCAAAGCCAAAGCCAAAGCTAAAGTCAAAGTCAAAATCAAAGTCTGGCCAGCGTGAAGAGTGTTGGCCAAATCCTCTGACAGCTCTGGCTAATATGGCTCAGAGACCTCCTGAGCTCCTGCAGTGGAGACTAAAAAGACCTGATGATGATGAACGCCACTTTAGATCTGCAGCGTACGTTATGTTACATAAATATTTTTTGTCCCCAGTTGGTTCAGATGGATCTTCAGCCTCTGCCTGCTGGCAGCGATCGCAGTGTTCCTCTACATCGACACGCAGGGTGCTCCGGAGAGGCTCATCTCATTGCTGGGCTTGTGTCTTTTGCTGTTTTTGGGTAAGTAACATCTTATTTACTTCATCCTCTTCCTTTGTATTTTGTCTCTCGCTCTTCGTCCTTCGTCCTGATTTCGCCCTCATCAGTGTCCTCGTTCTTCGTAAGACCCGTAATGTTAAACGTTAGACCACGGAAGTTTAAAATTATATATCGCTCTAGATCTGCCTGAGTAGATCACGCAAGAGCTATTTCGTATAAGTATAACCTGTATAGTGGTATATGCCGTGTGGTTCCCGGCAGAGTAGAATGGGTCCACTCCAAGTCTTCCCGTGGATTTCGTAGAAGGCGACTTAGGCAATACAAGCTAAGCAAAGCTTATAAACATCAGTGAAACCTCTCCAACGCGTCTGGCCAGCGTGGAGAGTTTAGGCCAACACCTCTGACTGTTCTGGCTAAACTGACCAAAGGCCACTTTTAGCGTGATGATGGGCGGGGAGATGGAAAAATGAATCAAAATAGTGATAGGTTGCTAGTAGCTGGTCTGAAAGAAAAGAAAAAATGTACCAGCTACTTCTATTAGGTGGTGGTGTAAATATTTGGTGTGTTCTAGCTGGCTAGCGTGGAGAGTTTAGGCCAAATCCTCTGACTGCTCTGGCTTATTAGCCATGGCTCTGGTAGTACAGAGAGGGTCGTGCTCCTGCAGTGAAGATTAAACAAGACCTGAATATGATGATGATGTGTTCATTTTATTGTCTTGTCCAGGTTTTGTGTTCTCCGCAAGTCCTGGCCGCATTAAATGGCGGACGGTGACGATGGGGTTGGTCATCCAGTTCGTCTTCGGGCTCCTATTCATCAGATGGAACAGTGGAAGAGCTGCTTTACAGTGTTTTTCTGATAAGGTAACTAATTTTACTTTTTATAGCCCTCGTTCTTCATCAGTAGTGGTAGTTAAAAATGAGAACTAAGAGGTACAAGTCGAGACTAGCGAGAATTGAACTCTTGCCTCACAGACCCAGAGTCATTCAGTACCTAAGCCAGCACTGCTTCCAGGAGAGCAACACGCAAGTTATCGACCTAAATCTTTTCACACCTCTTCTAAACATTCGTGAGATCTAAATTTCATGTGTACTAGGGGCAAAACGTTTTCGAATGGCGACCATGCACTGGCAAGCGAAGTATAGGACACCCACCCGCAAGGTTGTATAGACTACCTGACCAAGGTCTGGAAGCATGCCGCTCTATATCGGTTATTTTGGAAATCGTTATGCGCCTGAAAATCATAATGATCTGCTAACGCTCTTTCCACTTCACATGCAAGCCCTTTTAGACTGCGATGCCATGGGCGGTGGTTCACATCGCCTAACTCCGCCTCTGCTTTTGAAAAATCACCATGTCATGTTGTAATTATTGTAATTTAAAAAAACCGTGACAGGAGGCTCATGCCACATCTTAACGTGCTGGTATACTGATCCTGATTATTTCTGATACCATATTATCTTCTAGGTAGCCACGTTCCTGTCGTACGGGGTAGAAGGCGCCGCATTCACCTTCGGCGATCTATTGGTCAGGAACGAAGGCGTCTTCGCTTTTAGTGTAAGTATATTTACAATTAGAGAGTAAGGGTTGGATCTCATCTATCAGCACGGAACAGCACTTTCCTATGCTGCTGTCCTTTTCTGTTGCTCAGAATAGTAATTTGCTAGAGCGAGAGAGAGCGACGGAACGCTTCAGCACCGGCCGTGCTGCAGCGTTCGTCGTCGCAAAAAAGGATAGCAGCATAGGAAAGTGCGACATTCCATATGCCTCTTGATTCCGACCAGCAAGCACACATGCTTTTGTAGTTAAAATTCGTACTCTAAACCCTACGTTTTACTACGGCGTTTTAGCCGGTCCGACGGCCGAAACCAACGGCTTTTGGAGCAAGTAAAAATATCAATAAAGTGAGATTGTTTATGTTGATTTCGGCCAGGAAGCATGTGTGCTTCCTGGCCTGGTGTGTTTCAACTACAAAAGCCTGTGGGCTTTTGTAGTTGAAACACACTCCAAACACCAGAGAGTTTTGGCCGGGCTACGACCTACAGGTTATTGAAGTATGAAAATAGCATTAATGTAACTACATATCCCCGAGTAGCTCATCTAGTTCAAACAGGACGTTGTAGCTGTCATAAATACTCGGAGGCGAGGAGGAAAGGCATTTGACGTAACTTGTTGACTGCTATGCAATGATGTCAGCCACAGACCAACGGCTTCACGTGCCTTTCTTTTGTTTCTTGTAAAATAAGTATGTCCTTATAATACTGACAAATTTTTCTTCCAGACTCTGCCCGTAATCTTCTTCTTCAGCATGCTGGTCGAAGTCCTCTTCTTCTGGGGCGCACTGCAGTGGTTCTGTCTGAAGCTGGGCCAGCTCCTGCAATCAGCTACCAGCACAACTGTCTGCGAAAGCGTCATCGCAGTTGGGAACGTGTTCCTTGGCAATGTGAGTAGGTAATTTTTAATGACAGGTAAACCTCATTCGTCGGTCGCAACTTTGTATAGTTTAAAATGGGTTTCGTTATGAACTAAGAATAGTTAATTTAATTCCTAATGAATGACTAAAATAGTGTTTTACACACACACACACACTCACTTTATACCTAATGAGGCAGAGAGTTTTTAGTTATGGTAGAGCCACGCTACCGGCAAAACTCAGTTTTGCTAGTACGAATAGCAAGGGCCGGCTGCTCCGGGGAAGTACCACACTCTCACAGAAAATCGACGTCTGAGTAGTAGCTTCGTTCGGTGAGTGAGAGAGCCAAAGACCAGGTTGAAGAGATCTCACTGATGTTTATAAGCTTTGTTTAGCTTGTGTTCCCTAAGTCGCCTTCTACGACATCCATGGGAAGACTTGGAGTGGTCCTATTCTACTCTGCCGGGAACCACATGGCTTAGTAATTAACTTTCAAATAAAACATTGCATGTTTCCTATTTCAGACGGAGTCGCTTTTGCTGGTAAAGCCCTATTTGCCGATTCTCACTCCATCAGAGCTGCATGTGTTGATGGGGTCTGGATTCGCGACCGTATCAGGTACTTCATAGCTGACTGGCGCCGAGGTCCAGTGGTCAGGGCGTTTGCCTTGTGATCAGGATGTCGTTAGGTTCAAATCCCACTGAGAGCATACTTTTCGAAAAGTTGTTTCCAGTCTGGTTAGGATATTGCAGGCTTCAATCCCCTGATTATCCGAAAAGAAAGATGATTCCGTGCGGAAGGCACGCAAAGCTGTGGGTCCCGAACGTTAAACCTATCCTAGGATTGGTTCTGGTCTACCCTTTGGATTGCGGAGGTCAGACGGCAGTCGCTCTGTGTAAACCAGTACCCTCGTCCCATCCCCTAGGAGTGGGAGCGGACCCCGGGCTCTGAAGCGTAACTGAAAACACCGCTGAGGGTGCAACCGGGAATACGGGGGATGATGATGATGGTGATATAATAAATCCACTGTGGCGCCCTCTACAAAGTAATGAAAAGTAATGAACCGCCCTGAAAGTAATGAACTAAAAAATAAAATTATATCTTATCATACTGTCTTCTTCGTCTAACCGCGTTACCGGTTGCATCCTCAGCTGTGCTGCTTCGGAGCCCGGGGTGCGCTTTCCCGCTTTTTGACGTGACAACGTCTTAAATTAGGTTGCGGCTGGGAGTCACTTATGAAAAAGTGTAACGCTCGGTAACGTTACGATGAGTCACCGAACGAGAGAGAGGCCCGCCGAATGCCTTGCGTCTCTCTCCCACTCAACTATGATCGGTCTGCCGCCGTTGTCACGTAAAATCTTCGCCCGTAAAACCGACTTTACAGGCAACCATTTTTTTCTTCTTCAAATTTATCATGCATGTCAATGGTCACCCAAGGATGCCAAAGACCTTGCAAAATGGAGAAAATATAGCCGGAACAGTATAAATGATTTGGCTATAGTTTTACGACCGGCCGCCTGCCTGACGTCAACCCTCTTTGGGAATGTATTTATGCGACATGTTTTACACCGGCTGCCGCCCGACGTCAACCCTCCTTGGGATTGCAATTGTAGCAGGATATGTTTGTGCCTTAGTCCTTTAGTCGCCTCTTACGACATCTCTTATCTTATCATACTGTGTGGGATATCAAATAAAAGGGCATTTCACAAATAAGTATACACATTATTATTATTAGCTGGTAGCTCCCTTCAGTAGTTCAGTATGAATTTTTCCGTAGTCGGGCTTTAGTTTTTAAAACTATAACACCTTGTAAACGCAAGTATGGATCTCCAGGTCCAAAGCGTGTACAATAAAAATATTTTGCGCAATCACCTAGAGGTCAACAATATAATTAAAACACGTGTTTAAATGTCATTTCCAAATTATATGATAACATAATATATCTTCGCGTAGGTATCTCCGTCTAAGGATGGATTGTATTATAAATTACAAAAGGCGGTGCACCATTTTCATTCAATGAAGAATGTATTTTGTTTTTCGTAGTAGGTACTTACTTGACTACAACTAAATTTCATTACGTTCTGTTCTAAGCAGGGCTTGGAATACCGTTAAAAATCTGGTAACGTTAATTCTGTCAAACGGCGTTACGTATACGGATAACGTTATGCTGGGTAACGGTGTATTTCCAACCATTTACCGATAAATCAGATAACGTTAGCAATGATATTAACGGTTAAAGGTATTGTTAACACTGTATTTCTTTTCGATATTTGACAGAATAAATTGATGAGAGTTTGTCTGGTAGGCTACTAGATCTACACGGATGTCGTGATAGTCTGTACTACCTCGGGTTCGATTCCCAGCGCGATGTAAATGTAACACACTTGTATAATATTTTACAAGTCTTGAAAAAAGTATCGTTACTTATATCGTTAATTGATAACGTAATTATAACGTTTTATAACTGTATTATCGATACCCCTTATTACTTTACCAGTAATACCTGTATGAAAATAACGTTATTCAACGTTACTTTTAGTGTGAATTTGGTATCGTTAACAAGCCCTGGTTCAAAGGTAAATTTATTGAATTTTCATCAGAACAGAAAGTAAAGTTTCTCTGACTGTAGTAGTTGACTGTACTTAATTTATCCTTGATTTATCGATTGTGTAATAAATGGTTATTGTTAATCTACGAGTAAGTATATCGCTATACCACATACCCTTTTTATGTTGCTAGGGTATTAACAATGTTATCTAAGTATATCAATTGATTAAAATACCTATCTACGACGCAATTACCTTTCACTTTGTCTGTTGCATCATAAGCGTTTAATAAAATACCAAGAATTTGGCTATGTTAACCCTCAAAAAAAGACAAAGTCAAAAAGACAAAAAAAGTTAGTAACCCGATCTTTCGAGTAGTACCTTATATTATGTGTCGATCGTACTCAAAAATGTACACTAGAAAATCTGAATTCCGATTTAAACTTGAATGTAAAAAGTGGAGCCAAGTCAACGTATTTTACTACACTTGACAATTTCTTTTTTTTTTGTAACTAAGTATGTCCCATTGTTGGGAAAGGTCTCCCATTTTCTTTCACTTGTCTCTTTTCCGTGTGGGTCTCGACCATAATACTTATTTTTGGGAAAAATAAAGATTAAATAAATAAATACTTATGACATAATATGTAATTTTTATTCTATAATATTTTTCTTAGAGTAATTTTCTTAAATTTAGCTAGGAGGTTCATAATTACCTGCATAAACTTGCGGCAACCTCTTCACCAGTACACAAGAACTACTGACACTATAAGGAAGCCATTGAAATGGTTCACGATATGTATACGAGATGGCGCTGCGCTGACACATCCTACATCTCGATATCAGAGTTCCTACGCTTGATTGGCATATATACAACCTCGCACCCGTTACAATTCAATCATCATCATCGAACTGATGAGACTGAAAAGTGCCATAAGTCCGATCGTCGGACTAAATCATCTAACTACTGATACTAGAGGTACCATCTCAATGTTAACATAGTTGGTGTTCTCCAGGAACCATCCTCGCCGCTTACATTGGCTTCGGTGCAGAGCCAGCTCATCTGGTGACCGCCAGCGTGATGTCCGCCCCGGCTGCTATCTGTTACTGCAAGCTACTGATGCCAGAAACCAAGAGGTCGCTTACCGCCGTTGACAATATTCAGCCAGTCAAGAGGTAATGAACTTTGACGTCAGGCAGGCGGCCGGTGGTAAAACTATAGCCAAATCGTTATATTTTTCCGGTTCCAAATTGTTAAAATTGTTTAAGCTTATAGTCGTTCTAAAGTTTAATTTTAGAAGAACATCGTTTTCTCTGTTTTTCAAACATAAAAAAAATATATAGAATATCATTAAAATTTAAAGGCAGAAAATTTAATTTCTACCTAATAGGTTGATTCGGTGTTTGGTATTTTTTTGGTCTTTTCTGGTATTTGATATAAATAAATCGATGTACCAATGTATTCGTTTTTAGTTTTAAGCATTTCAGTTTCTGCACTTACTTATTTCCGAAATGATCTAATTTGTATACCACCTGTGTAGGTTGACTGGTAGAAAAGGCCAACGGCTTTAAGTCCGCCTGTAACAATTTTCCATAATAAAGTTCAATTAATAAAAAAATAAAATAAATACCAAGCTATGCTTAATTTTTTGAGAACCTCGTTTGGTCGGTGTGTTCAGATACTTTAAAATTAGGTATGAAAGTTCTCGCCGGAGTGCTTTTCACACAGCATAGGTCTGCCAGGATCGTTGCAAGTGGAGGTCCATAGTCTCTGCCTGCCCCTGTGGGAAACAGGCGTGATAGTATGTATGTATACAAATATAAATATAATACTCGTATATAGCGTTTATGGAACGCTTTACCATTGTAACTGTCCTCTGCCCTACTAGTCGACTGGAAGAGATCCCTTCTGGGACAAGTCCACCATTTGTAAAATCATCGTTGATACATCAACGATAGTTACACATAATAAAATAACAAAGGTAATTTTACAAATGGTGGACTTGTCCCAGAAGGGATCTCTTCCAGTCGACTAGTAGGGCAGAGGACAGTTACAATGGTAAAGCGTTCCATAAACGCTATATACGAGTATTATATTTATATTTGTACACAATACAGTTTTTTAAATAAATAAAAATAAACTTATTTATAAATATGATTTTTTATATTCCAGCCAAGACCAATCAGCGCTCGCTGCAGCAACACGTGGAGCCACCAACGGCATAGCGCTCGTGCTCAACATCATTGCCAACCTGGTCGCCTTTATATCTTTCATCGCCTTTATAAATGGCGTACTGGGCTATTGCGGAGGATTGCTGGGCTTCGAAGAGTTCAACCTGGAGTGGCTGTTCGGGAAGATCTTCATACCTCTCTGCTGGGTTATGGGTAAGATAAATATTATAAAAACTATTTATACAGATGATGGGACCAAGGCTTGGAACCGGTACCAAAAGTACCGGTTCTGTACCGGTATTTAGAGGTTCTTTTCAAAATCAAAATCAATTAAAATCAAAAATTTATACAGTAATTAGGCCTTTGCAGGCACTTTTACACGTCAATTTTTAACGCTACAGCAAAGTTCCCCCTATTTATCTCCCAATCAAAAATCGCGATCGATTGTAAAAAATAATAAATTTAGGAACTTGTATGCCAATTATCGTCTTTATCAGTTAAAAAATGCGACCTGGTAGGCGAAAACAGACAGAAGGAAGCAAAAGCATTTTTAGACAATCTCGAAACTGAGACGCTTCGCTCGCTCGTTAATAAAGCCTAAGGCCGCGTCCACGGTAATGATGTGCCTTTCCCGGGAACGTTTTCAAACATTCCCGGGAATTTAGGAACGTTCCCGTATTACTAGGGAATGTTACGGAATATTGGATATATGTATTTGTATTATAACCATGTCAAGTGATGCATTTAAATGAGTAAAATATACTTACAGTGATAAAAAATATGTCTGATAAATAAAATTACAACTTTCCCTGACATTTCCATTTTTTTGGGAACATTCCCAGAATGAACACCCGGGAATGTTCCCAGAAATCTGGGGAACGGGAACGGCACATTACTAGCCACGGACGTGGACGCGGCTTTAGTAATTTGATTTGGCATTCAAACGCCAAGAAAGCATTCCAATGCGATACAATCGGACGACAGTCGGGTTATTTATTTGTCGGAGTAAAGATCAATAATATTTTTATCAGTATTATAGTGGTTTAAAGCGGTTATTTCTGGTTAACAGGAGTTCCATGGGAGGAATGCGAAAGGGTCGGGGCTCTGATCGGCTTGAAGACTGTCGTCAACGAGTTCGTCGCGTACCAGAGGATGGGGGAAATGAAGGTTGAAGGTTTATTATCGGTAGGTGCCAAATGTCTTATTTCCTTAGTCAAGTGTTTTCTGTAACTTGCTTTTGTGTAAATCGAAAATAAGCGATTTTAGTTGCCAAAAATTTATAAAAATTTAGGCTTCTAGCATTTTCCACAAATAAGTTAAGCAGGAGACCAAAAGTAAATCGAATACTTCAAGAGGCCTTTGTTTGCTTTTGCACGACTTGGTGGATGCACTACTGTGCTCCCAGATATTCTATTTGTAGGTGTGTAAGTGGCCAACATTGGTGTAAGATTTTTCAAGCTGCCTATACGCATCTGACATAGCTTGACGACTGCCATACGATGACAGCCGGGACCAACGACTTTACGTGCTTTTCGAAGCATGGAGGTGCTCGAGAATTTCTTATGCCGCTTGTCTACCATCCAATTGCGGACCACGCCCAGTGTTGCTTAACTTGTGAAAGCGCTAGGATTGCGTACTCCCATCGAGCAACCAAGCTCGTCGTGAAATCTTTTCATTCCAGATTTAAGCTTTTTTTTATCCTTTTAGCCAAGAGCAGAGCTGATAGCGACATACTCTCTATGTGGGTTTACGAACCCCTCGTCAGCAGCCATCATGATCGGAGCCATCTCCGCTATGGCACCTGATCAGAGAGAGCCACTGTCTTCCGTAAGTGTATATTGTTTCTACTTCTTTTCACCAAAATAATTTAAGGAACGGAAAGTTTTCATCATCATCTGGTCTTTTTTTGTCTCCACTGCAGGAGCACGACCCTCTCTGTACTACCAGAGCAATACTTGGCCAGAGCAGTCAGAGAATTTGGCCTACACTCTCCACGCTGGCCAGACGGGTTGGTGACGTGTCATTGATGTTTATAAGCTTTGTTTAGCTTGTTAGATTTCCTAAGTCACCTTCTATAACATTCACGGGAAGACTTGGAGTGCTTCTATTCTTCTCTGCCGGAAATCACACGCACGGCGTAACACTATTCAAAGCATTTCTGTTACAGTTGGCAGTGCGCGCTTTCTTTGCCGGCTGTGGGATTTGTTTCATGACGGCTTGTATAGCGGGTAAGTTGTATGTTTAAAACACTACTTCATCTTATTTTCATTTTATTATTTTAACCCCAGGAAGACCATTTCACACATCTAATTTTAATATCAATTTAATTGTAAGTAGACATCCTTGGAGAAAATGCTGCAGTGCACTTTGTCACCGCTTCTTCTGCACTAGCGCCTAGGAAGCGGCACTAAACTTAAGCTGTAGGTAAAGATGTAACCTGCTCTGGGCCCGTTGCTCTTTTTACTACCGTGATTGTGAAAAATATTTGTCCACCCTCACATAAGAATAAAATAACTTGTTTAGTGACTTGTATTAGTTAAAGTTCCAACTCATTTAGTGATTCAATTTCAATTTCAATTCAATTTGTTTATTCAGTAACAATAATACATTGCATTCGAACATAATATACACCTTAATATCTAATTACTTAATTTTAACAATCCAATTTAATGTGGCAAATCCGTTTTTCAACTAATTAATTAATTACACACACATATATAGCAATAGAAGCAATTAGAACTCCTCAACACTATAGCAGCACTTCTCAAGCAGTAAAATACGTAAGCGACTTTTAAATTTCGAAAGCTTTCGCTCCGTTTTCAGATCATATGGCAATTTATTAAATAGTATTACAGTCTGATTACGAGGGCAATGCTTCACGATTTCCAGTGCTGGAGCTATTCTACGTTTCAAATCTTTTCGTCTAGTGACTTCACGTGCTACCATTTCCTCCTCTGTTTCATATAATGCTCTATTTTTAATAAAGTCTGTCAATAAAATAAATATATATAAGGAAGGCACTGTTAAAATTTGCAGCGTTTTAAAGTGTTCTTCACAAGATTCCCTTGGCGATATTCGAACCATGGCACGTATAGCGCTTTTTTGTGCGACAAAAGCCTTATGCATATTGTATTCATAACTATTTCCCCAAAATTTTATACTATAGCGCAGTTTTGATTCCACCATGGAGTAATAGAGAGACTTAAGCTGTTCAATTGTAAGTTCGTCACGTAAAGTTCTGATAGCAAAGCAGGCGCTACTTATACTACTTTCTACAGCATGTAATTCCCGTTTCCAATTTAAAAGATTGTCCACATGAATACCCAAAAATTTCACAACTGGCACCGGATTTATATTTTCATTATTCACTTGAACTATTAACTTGTCCCTATTGTTGGCAGTTGTTCTAAATAACAATATATTCGTTTTCGCAGTATTTAGTTTAAGATTGTTGGCTGTAAACCATTCGTGAAATAATGTCAAAGTAAAATTTAACTTTCTATTTAGAGCGTCAATATCCTTATCCCATACTACAGCATTCGTGTCGTCTGCAAAAATTACCAATTCAATGTCAGGTTGTGAGTATGTCATATAATTTACTAAATCATTAATAAAAATAATAAACAAAATTGGTCCCAAAATTGACCCTTGCGGGACTCCTCTAGAAACTGTATTCAATTTTGAGCGTTTTATAGAATTAAGAAACTCTTCGTTAGCTTCCCTAATCTCAACAAATTGCTGCCGATTACTCAAATATGATTTTAACAGATTCAAGGTTTTACCATTAACACCACAAAATTCTAATTTCATTGTAAGAATTTTTTTATCAACGAGATCAAAAGCACTACTGAGGTCCAGGAAAATGCCCCCAACTTTTAATTTTTCATTT
This sequence comes from Acrobasis repandana, assembly GCA_963576875.1. Lineage (NCBI taxonomy): Eukaryota > Metazoa > Arthropoda > Insecta > Lepidoptera > Pyralidae > Acrobasis > Acrobasis repandana. Next base: position 7,505,543 of record OY756242.1, on the reverse strand, counting down.
AATTTATTAGTAACATCATTTATGATAGTGTCCATTGCGTTGGCTGTTCCAATACCTTCTTGGTAACCAAATTGTCGTTGATTTATAATCTTGTTCTTTTTTAAGTGTCCAACTAATCTCGCTTTAATTATCTTTTCAAAAATTTTGGACAGTATTGGCAACAAAGCAATGGGTCTATAATTTAACGGATCCATTATAGAGCCCTTTTTATGTACAGGAATAATTTTAGCTATTTTGAATTGATCCGGAAATATCTCTTGTTGATAACAGTTATTAAAAAAAATTGCTAATGGCTTTGCCAAGATATCAATATTTTCTTTTAATATACCTATCGGAATGTCATCACATCCAGTACTTTTTTTATTGTCCATTTTTCTTACTATGTCAACTACTTCGGATTCTGTCACAGGTGTATAGTCAATTTGAGATACTGATTTTTTATTATATTTATTAAGAAATTCAGCCGATTTATTTACGCTTCCAAAAGATGGCTGCTTACTGTGATCAAACAAGTCAGAAAAAGTATCAGCTATATCTTGCGATTCTGTGATTAATTTATCGTCAATTTTTAAGCAACAAGTGTTTGTCTTTTTAGATTTATTTTTATTAAGACGTTGGTTTACTATTTCCCAAAGACGCTTAGACGAGTTGATGTGTTTTTTTACTTCTGCTTGCACGCTCCGTCTTTTTGCATCTCTTATAACCCTTTTGTATATTCTAAAATAACGATTTCTATAGTCACTTGCTTATTTAGCTTATTTTAACTTCGTTTTTAATAATTAAATATATAAATTTAAGCGAACAATAACGGTATCCGATGTTCGAAAAAACCAAATCTGGTTTATGAAACATTTTAAAGTGCATATATATATATTGTAACTTTTATTGTAAGAAATAAAATAAAATAAATAAATAAATTTGACGTAAACAGTTGTGTAAAATCAAAACAAAGTGACTATTAATTAGAGATATTATAAATATCCTATGATAATAAAGATACTGTAAAATCACAGTGATTGAGCTAGCCCCAAGGTTAGTTTAAAATTGTGTAATAGGATACTAATTCAACGATTCTATAGTTTAATAAAGTTAAAGCTAAATTATAAGTATTTAGATAAACACAAACTTTTTCCAACTTTTAAAGATTTTTATCTTATTTGAATTAAATTGAAACTGTTGGACTTGTTCTTAAACAGAGTTCCAAAATAACTGATTTCCTACCCTTCAACCTTGCTGAGGTCGTCTGACCACCTCCAGGTTGTGCCTTCGCAAACGCTGCTTGAGTAACTTGACACAGTAGGTACTACACCACTTTCAAGATTTACCTAGCCTAACTATATTGCAAACAAAAAACGTAACAGCAGTGTTCAAAACGCGTCATACAAACAGTGATATTCGGAATTTATATAGCAATTATCTTTTTTCAGGTATGCTGATGCCAGAAGGTTCTTTCGGATAAGTGTATGTTATATATTGACAGTGTAAAAGACAAATATACCAAGGTCGTAAGCTTAACTTGGCCGCAGCACTGCTGTGCTAAAATATTGGTGATAATTTAAGAGAAATTGTATTTTTTTTAAGAATACTTATGAGATGACATGATATTATTTGTTTTAGTTTATCTCAGTGTCCCACTGCTGGGCAAAGGCCTATTGCTCTCGGCAGGACTGATTGGAAACAGAAAGTTTTAAATTATGTTAATTAATATGTATTATTGACTTTTAGATACAAACGCAGTCTGGCTTTTACTTTGAAATTACATGTCAGATGTTGTAATTTCAAAGAAATTGCATGTAACTAGTTTTCTACAATCAAAATATGACCATGAAAGAAAATTTATGGGTGTAGAAGTATTCCATACTGATGGTCAAATATGATATGATACACTATATTCTCTTTTAAGTTCATATTTTGACTGTGACAACCAGTTATATGCCTAGATTAGTTATGTGCCGTTCCCATTTCTCAGATTTCCGGGAACGTTCCCGGGAATGTTCCCAAAAATGGAAATGTCAGGGAAAGTTGTAATTTTATTTATCAGACATATTTTTTATCACTGTAAATATATTTTACTAACGTAAATGCATCACTTGATATGGTTATTATACAAATACATATATCCAATATTCCGTAACATTCCCTAGAAACACGGGAATGTTCCCTTGGAACGTTCCAAAATTCCCAAATTCCCCGGGAACATTTCCGAATTGGGAACGTGCCCGGGAACGGCACATCATTAGCCTAGATATAATATGCAATTTCTTTAAAATAACAAAAAGAAGGAAAATACTTTACGATTCTAAGTCTACGATTTTATTTGGAGGAGTCTAGTTCTGTCTAGGGTAAGGGGACTCTTAAGTATGTTATAAAGTTTGTGATATTAAGTAAGTACTTACTCTATTAACTGATATAACTTTGTTGTAAATACGTATTCAAAATAACACAATGTGTCATGTTTGTTAAAATATTATAAGTTCGTTTTGGTTTACGGTTACGGTTTAGGTACACCAAATCTTTTACAATATGTAATGTAGGTTACGTATTGTAAAAGATTTGGTGTAGGCACCTAGATTACATATATCAAATCTTTATTAGTTAATAAGTACGTGGGCTGTCCATATCCGAAATATATTATTTAATTTAGTCCGTCAGTTCAATTATCAAAACATAAAAGACCCATATTTTTCGGTTTATCGAAGTAGTAGAAATTCACAAAAATACAGCGCATTGTAGTTTCGGAGTGGGGCTGATTGACGTCACCGTCTAGTGAACGCCATGCGTAATTTAAATGCGTTGTATTTTCGTAATTTTTTGCTAATCAGAGAAAAGAAAACATATGTACTTATATAATATTTTTTAATAATCTACCTGATGAGCTAACAATATTTTTTTAGACCACATCCGTATTATAAAGTCCATCTTATGAACCCTTTAGGGTAATATAGATAAAGGTACCTACAAAAGCTGGTGTACCTATAAAATAACGATATTTCTGAAGCAGTTAAGCTGATTGAAGTTTAACGCGTCAACCACCTATCGGTCAAATCCGACCGGGCGTCTGGTTTTTTCCGGAGTTGACGGATTAATAATACTTATTTATTTACCTATATGTTTAGGTTCATCTTTATTATACAGCCGCTCAATTTATTAATTTATTTTTATAAATAATTTTAGATAACTTATCAATTAGATCCTTTTCAATCACTATGTGTACGAGTAAAATGTTGAAACTAATAGGTAGGTCAAATGTTTCCTCGAACTGTTGAGGGTCTGGTGTTCTTTGATACAAGCTCTGCTTAGTTCAGATACCAGGCTCTCACATCTGCTAAGCATGTACCTATGTCGTTGTTATCATTATGTTGTGTAATGTAAGATTGTGGAGAAAGATAAAGAAATTTTGAATTTTTGAATCCGTTTGTAAATGTTTGGATGCTCAAATGTTTAAATTTATTATTATAGGTACAATTAATGATGTGCCGTTCCCGGGCACGTTCCCAAATTCCCTGGGAACTTTCCCAAATTCCCCTAGATCTTTCCCAAATTCCCGGGAATTCGGAAACGTACCCGAGGAATTTGGGAATTTTGGAACGTTCCCAGGGAACGTTCCCGTATTTCTAGGGAATGTTGCGGTATATTGGATATATGTATTTGTGTAATAAATAAGCATATCAAGTGATGCATTTACGTTAGTAAAATATACTTACAGTGATAAAAATATGTCTGATAAATAAAATTACAACTTTCCCTGACATTTCCATTTTTTTGGAACATTTCCGGGATCGTTTCCGGAAATCTGGAGAACGGTAACGGTACATCACTAGGTACAATACAAAGCGCTATGGAGAGGGCCATGCTCGGTGTTTCTCTAAGTGATCGAATTAGAAATGAGGCAATTCGTAGGAGAACAAAAGTCACTGATATAGCCCAGCCTTATTATTATTTTATTAGATTAGCAGGACACATACCCCGACGAACAGATGGCCGATGGGACAAAAAGGTTCTTGTATGGCGACCACGTACTGGCAAGCGAAGCGTAGGTCACCCACTCACAACGTGGTCAGACGACCTGACAAAGGTCACTGGAAAGCGCCGGATGCAGGCCGCTCTAGATCGGTTATTTTGGAAATCCTCGAGAGAGGCCTATGTTCAGCAGTGGACTTTATGCGGCTGAAATGATGATGATAACAAAAGCCGCTTCTTCTGCGCCTAGGAAGCGGTATAAAGTTAGCTGTAAGTAACGATTTGACGTCAACATCTGTGCAAAAGAAAAGTGACTATTATTAAGAGATATTATAAATATATGATAATAAAGATATTTTGAATTTGAAAGCCATCAATTTACTTTAAGGCCAGGAAATGGCTTGAAATTCAACGACTCGGGGATCGTAAAATAATTCTATTATGTGCTATTAATAACCTAGTTTGTAAGCTGTTGATTTTCTAGTAAATGTAAGAATATGTCGGAACACTCTATTATTCTATTTTTATTAGTGCCTTCTAGTAGTTACCTTGTTTGTAAGTTGTTGACTTTCTAGTAAATATAAGAATATTTGAGAACGCTATTTATATGATATACATGTACAAATGTAAATAGAGTTTATACCTACGTACCTTAAAAATAATAAATTCTTAACTGATATTTTTATTTTATTCTCTCTCATCTCAGCGTATTCCCAGTTGCATGCATCCACAGCTGTAATGCTGTGAAGCCCGGGGTCCGTGGTCTTCGCACGGCCTTGAGCATACTTGGTTGTAAGACCATTGGTACGCATGTCATCCTTGAAGACATCAAGCCAGATTTCTTGGGTCTCCCACTATTGCCGTAGCGTAGGCGACTCTCTTGCAGTTTGTCTGCTATGTCACGGACACGTGATATTTTTATTTTATTACAAGCAATGATTTCAACTTAAGATGAGCCCACCGGAACATTTGGCATAAACTATGCGCACATAAACAACAGCGCATGCGCTGTTGTCACTTCGGGCGCATGGCTGCCATGAATCGTTGTAAAATTAGCGCAATAAAATTCCTTAGTATTTTAATTATGACAAACAGTTTGTTACTTACCGATGATACGATATTCCATGTACTTTTTTAACCTATATCGTAGTTTTTGCAGCCTATGCGCAACCAGGCATTTTTGTGTCATTTACAAGTATGAAACAAAAACGAATGAACTCTTCCGCGGAAGGACGACTAAGTCGCGTTGGTCCCCAAACCGACTTTATCGGGTCAACGAGCCCTCCAGTACAATCGGTCAACTTTCACAAACAGTCTGTTTCCCCAAATGGTCTCCGTTTCCAATCGGTCTATCGATCTGTAAACTTATTTTCTCATTAGTTTTCTTTTCCAAATGGTTTACATTCCCATCGGTCAACTTTCTAGTTTGTTGGGGTCCGGCTGGTTATAAGTCAATGATTACAAGCTTATATTTAGTGATGTGCCGATCCCATTCCCCAGATTTTCGGGAACGTTCCTGGGCATGTTCCCAAAAAATGGAAATGTCAAGTCAAGTTGTAATTTTATTTATCAGATATATTTTTTATCACTGTAAATATATTTTACTAACGTAAATGCATCACTTGATATGGTTATAATACAAATACATATATCGAATATTCCGTAACATTCCCTAGAAATACGGGAACGTTCCCAAATTCCCCGGGATCGTTCCCAAATTCCCACGAATTCGGGAACGTTCCGGGAACGGCACATCATTACTTATAATTAGCTTGCCCTATTTGCCACGTTTTCCGATTGAGGTTAAATTTTGTATGCTAATGCAAATCAGATGACAATGCAATATTATTGTATCTAAAAGCTGATCTGATGATGGAGCTGGAAGGCGGCTATAGGAACCCTGTAATCAAACGATGCAATGGATCGAGTTTGGGCTTATTAGTTTGTCTTGATATAGTGCGCCTCTCAAATTTTATTGAAATTCGTCAATAAATGACGCTACAGCAAAGTTCCCTACTTTCCCCCCCTATCTATCCCCCAATCAAAAAATGGACTAAAACAATCTAAATAAATCCAATTGCTCCAAGTAGTGGGCCCTCTAGCACTGTCCCCCGGGATGTCAAAGGAACTTGTGTGGCAATTTTTGTCAAATTCGGTTGAAAAATGCGACCTGTAGCCAGGGCTTGTTAACGATACCAAATTCACACTAAAAGTAACGTTAAATAACGTTATTTTAGTGGTAACGTTATAAGGGGTATCGATAATACAAACTGCATTCGAGAGTTCTCGGGCTGTGCTCGGTCATGCTCGGCGCGGTAAATCCAATTACATTCAAGCGTGAAGCGACAAGCGACAGACATTTTGCCGCGTCCACGCGCTGAATGGCTTGTTTGCAGTTCGTTTTGTTTGTTGTGAGTTTTTGTGTGATTTAGTAAGTTTATCACGTGATATAGCATAAAAGTAGGTAGTAAACATAATTTTTCTTTCAAACCCATGGTTTCGGCCGAAGCTGAGACCGTCGCCAAAATTCGGTTTCGGTTTCGGTCGTAAAAACCAGTTTCGGTCGAACACTAGACGCTTTGCTCGTTCCGCCCGCTCGGTCAATAACGGACGCCTGCCCCTCGCGGGCTGCCCACAAAAGTAAAATGAAAATCTAGGTGTATGGTATTAGCACAGGCCGGACACTCCTAAGGTACGCGCAATATGCGTCACCCAGGCGTCCCCGTTCCCCGTCCCCGCACCTCTCCCCCGTTTTCGCCTCGATTTCTCACGTTGGCCGTCAAGAACCGGGGGAGAGGTGCGGGTGCGGGGAACGGGGACGTATATTGCGCGTACCTTAGAAGAGCCCCTTCTGTTTACTCTTACTGTATTCTGTGGTATTAGGTAATATCGTTTAAAAAAAAACACCATCTGTACTTTATGACTATATTAACTAGACAACACACGGACATGTACGGCACATCACATCATAGTAACTAGTCTATGGTCACTGTATATCATAGTTCACACACGGATGATCTTCGTGCCTGGCTCCCACTGGTAGCCCCCTCGGCCTATGAAGCTGCTGATCGAAGGTTTCACATCTTCCACGGAGGTATAGACAACGTCCGTTGATGGATCTCTGTAATTTATAAAAAATATACACGTGATTTTTTTTCAGAATTATTTTACGGCCCTGGATACTACAATCTTTAGTTTTGTTGCTTCTTTATTTCTAATAAGTAACAATCTAAGCGCGCCGAAGCCAATGCGGCACCTGTGAAAACGCTCTAACGTAGTCCGAATGGCATACGCACAAACTTATAGGAGGCACTATAAGTTTTTGCGTATGCGCTCTTAAGATTGCAACGATCGCAACGTTTATACTAAGAATTCAACATTTGTCAGTCACGACTCCTGAGAAATCCTCTCACCTGCTAACGGTCTGTTCAGATTTCCTCTCGGACTCCTCAGTGAGCGTGGATCTGGTGTCGGTGGAGTGTAATGGACACTTCTGGTTGACGATTCCAGCACAGCTGTGGAACTTCGAGAACTTGCCGTGAGAACGGTGCTCTAGGTCCATGTGGAGGCTCAGTTGACGTCTGAAAGAGGGTTGAAGTTAGGCCACAATCATTAATCTTTGGATATTTTGATCACAATTGTCAATTTTGCTACTGGTTTTAACAATAATTGCTGTCGTCAGATTATCTACGTACAAGTTTAGTGCCGCTTCCTAGGCGCAAGTGCAGAAGAAGCGGCAACAAACTGCACTGCAGAATTTTCTCCAAAGACGTCAAATTACGAGTACAATTTAAACTGATATTTAAAAATGCTGCCATAAGAGGCGATTAAGGGACTGAAAAAAAGATCTCATACAAGATATAATTTTAAAAACTAAAACCCTAAGTACTACCTGGCCTGTGTCACTCCCCGTTTAGGTATCGAAAATATACCTACATTATTACTAAGAGCGCGTCGGCCCCTCCGAGTGGTAAATTCAGAACGAATCGTTTATCCAGAATAATAGGATGAAATTGGCTTGCAATGGATGTCTAGGTATCTAAACGAAAAGGTGTTGAGTTCTGACGTGAGCTAAATCAAAACATATCGCTAACCACATTGAGAAGATATTTCTTTGAATTTCTATGCTGAGTGACACTTCTGTACTAGTATCCTATTCTGTGGTAATACGAAAAAATTCATACTGAAAAGTACGTTTATCCAGTTAATGCAAGAACAGCAGCGAGCAACAACAGCTAATAATTTATATATTTTTGAAATGTGCCTTTTAAACCCTTTCATTTGATACCCCACACGGTACGATTTGATTTGTTTTATTTTTTAGTTCATTACTTAATAGCCTATAGAGGGCGCCACAGTGGATTTACTGTGACGTCACATAGCCTATAACCAGCGGAGAGCCAAGACGATTCCGACGATACCTCATTTATCATGGTATCATGGTTATATTTGAAGATAAGAGGGAAAAGACCAACATACATAGCAGCGAAACTCACATAAAATAATTTATGTATGAAGCTAATAAAATACGAGGCAGTAAGCCCTGACATAAATACATGGAAATAAGGCACCTAGTAATGGACAGAATATTCATTAACGTAAAACAAGCTTGTACCTAAGTAGTTTGTAAATTTGACACAAAATTGCAAAAATTAATTAGTAAAATGAGCGGGGTCCAGCTATCTCCTAACTAACCCTTCTGAATGAACCTTAGAGCAACATGGAAGGGAGTAGCCATTTGCAGCGTTCCCCTCTGTCAAAGTACAAGCCCAAATGGGCATACCCGTTTAATAAAACTAGTTGCACTCGGATTTCTTACTAAACCGAATCCAGTCGCGCGAGTGAACGCTGCCGTCGCTGCCTTAAAATGCCGAATTGCTCAGTTTTCTGTAGCTCTGGGATATCAAACTTACAAAAGGATGGTGTGACATTTCACATGTAAGAGAATCGTTATCGTAATAATGCAATTTAATTACATTTAGACACCTAATTCCTTAATTTTAATAAAATATTATTGTTGGATTTTGTTTACCAACATCGAGTACGCTCTCTCGTACAAATTTCGGATCGGTTGAGTGATAAATCCGACTTCTCGCAGATAGACAAACTAGTGATGCTATCTTTACATATAATATTAAGTGTCGATAAATTTGGGTGGCGGACGACGTTATATGCTGTGTTATATAAATTGTTGTTATGGTTTTATCTATTATGGGTGTGTACACAGTGAATTTACAAAAAAAAGTATTGATTCCGACCGTAAAACTGAACCTATATCTCCATGGAACATAAGTCGTAAGCTCAAAATTATATCGACTTTTCATACTAAGTGACTCACTTCGCGCGAAAAATTAGAGGTCGAACTTTGTTTTCCAGAATTTAATTAATCTCCTTAGCGATCCTTTTGGAAAGTTGTTCAGTTTCAAGGTCTGAATCCACCCTTAATTTTATATTTGAAATAAAATATAACGGCGTAGTTATACCTACATATTCAAATATAAATAGGCTCACGATAGCCGATTTTATTGATACCGATGGCAAAAATAATATATATTAATTATTCCACTTTTTGTTTTTTCAGCTTCCCTAAAGATCCTGAATTAAGAGTGCTTTGCGGCACTGGTACAGTAGACATCAAATTCAAGATTTTAGAGGTTTACACCAGCTAGAAAAGCTCGGACACATTGAAACCGTTTGTTTCAGTCATATTTTTTCATTACAGTAAGGGAGAGCGAGACGTCCGTATAGCATCAGGCCTCTGCCGGTACAATAGACACACGGGCGATGCGCGCGTGTTAGTGGACGTTTTATGCTCGAAATGATATTTTAGCCAAAACATTTAGTTTTACGCAAAATAAAACTCACGTTTAGGTCATGTAAGCCCCCCCGTAAGAATTAAATTTTTGTTGCAAACCAGACGTTATTACCACCGCGCACGATACTCCGGTGTATAGTTTGATGTGCTGTCACTGTACATGGAATAAAAGAAACCCTTCTAAAATGCATAGTATGATTGTCTTTGAGTGTACATTACGCTAGAAACTGAAAATTTAATTTCACCTAAATTTAGCTAATAAATACGATATTTTATACTTATACTGTTTCAGTTCGCTACCTTTGTTCCTACCTCCTTAATATGATAAATTCCGAAATTTATCGATATGTTGTGTCGATAGTGCCAGTCCAGCCTTATTTACGTGTCAATGTGTGTGTTGTGATTTATGCGTACACAAAAATTTATCAAGGTGTGCAATATTTGTTGATGTATTGTTTCATTTTGTATGTATTGGTGTCGTTACAATTTTGTTTGTTTATGTGTGCTTGCGGAAGTACACTAGTGTGCGCATTTCCCCCCGCAAAATATGCCAGACATATTTGAATGGTAATTGATCGCTAAGGCTACTCCCGTCCGTGTTGCTCTAAGGAATAAGTTGTAGCTATAATGTAAAATCTTATTGTATATAAGGGCTGTGGATTTATTAAATAAATAAAAAAATAAATGAACTGATAGGCTGGTGTGGTGAACAAGTACTAACCGAAAATCAAAGTTTTCTCCGCAGAAGTTGCAGCAGACTGGCGTTGAACTGGACTTGGATGTCACGTCGGATTCGGCGGTGGATGAACACAGTCTCCTGTCGAACTTTCTCCTTGAGGAAGAATAGGATAATATTAGAAAAAAGTTAGTAACCATAGTGTGTTCTGTGACGTGTGCAAAATAGCACTAAAGTGGCCACGCACTATGCAGGTCTAGTAGTGGTAGGTCTGTGTATTTAATTTACCTGAGATTAACGCAGCTCATGGTCCTCTTCTCGTCCCCATCCGTGCTATTGTCCACGTCTGTGTTGGTCACATTCCCGGCGCTTTCCTTAGCACTATGCAGATTACTCTCCGAAAACCTGGTTTAAATATTTAAAAGTACATTATATACGTACATATTTACATATAGTACCTTAGATATTTATAATATCTCTCAATATTTATATTATCCCAACTAATATTATAAATGCGTAAGTGAGTTTGTATATTTGTTTGTTTGTTTATTTGTTTGTTACCTCTTCACGCTTTATGTACTGAACCAATCTTCTTGAAAATTCGCATACACATAGTTAGGAGTAGGTACTGAGAAGGACATAGGGTACCTTTCATTCCGGAAAAAAGTAATGTTCCCGTGGGATACGCGAGCGAAGCCGGGCAGAAGCTAGTTACATCATAAATTTAAAAATCTAAACGATTTTGACAGTGCGGCATGGCTGCGTTGCCTTTCTGAATAGCTATGATGATAATTCGTTGAGCAAAGAAGAAGGCTTATTCTTTGCTCAAGGAATTTTTCTACTTTCTTCTTCAAGAAGCCAGCCAGCAAACCTGCACACTAATCAATGACTTAAGTTTACTAGTGTATCTATAAGGCAATGGCAAAAATAGTCATTCTAAATGTCTATTCTAGGCAGAGAACAGAGAAGTTCGGCGCATACTCCACTGACAAGAGCCACTAAGCTCTTAAATAAGAAGAGAAGAGAACGTCTATTCCCATACCGTGAATACATACGTAGCCGTGTGGTTCCCGGCAGAGTAGAATAGAACCACTCCAAGTCTTCCCGTGATTGTCGTAGAAGGCGACTTAGGAAACACAAGCTAAACAAAGCTTGTAAACACAGTGAGACCTCTCCAACCCGTCTGGCCAGCATAGAGAGTGTAGGCCAAATCCTTTGGCTACTCTGGGTTATAGGTACATATGTACTCGTATATGGCGCTAGTAGTACAGAGAGGGTCGTGCTCCTGCAGTGGAGACTAAATAAAACCAGTCAAGTGCGAGTTACACTCGCGTGGAGAGGGTTCCGTGAAATTGATTGAATTCTTATAGATTTTCCTGTAATCTTCAAGCAAAGAACTGTATTTCGTATTTTTTTTTCAAAATTTTAGGCTAAGTAGTTTCGGAGATAAGGGGGGGGGGGGGGAATGGTCAATTTCCTCTTCTTTCATGAATAAAATCAAAACTATTTATTTTATAATTATAACAAAAATATATTTGGGATCCTCATAACGAGCCCTTTCATTTAATACATGACACAGTAAAGTTTGAAAAAGTTTATTTATAGATTTAATTTCCTAATTATTTCCTAATATTCAATACTATAATTATGCCCCAAAAAAGACCCTTATTTTAATAAAAAATATTTATTTACTTTGCACATATGTGTTTGGGTCATAGGATTACACCATCCTACCAAATTTCACCTGATTCGGTCCAGTAGATTCGGAGCAAATTGGCTGTGACAGACGGACGGACAGACAGACGCACGAGTGATCCTATAAGGGTTCCGTTTTTTCATTTTTTGTACGGAACCCTAAAAATGACCAAAAATGACATCGGGAAGAGCCAGGCTCTTAAATTAAGAAAAGTACTTAAACATTAATCACCTGTCCTTCTTGATATGCGAAATAACCTGATCAGCGTCAGATATCTTGTCAAAGAACGAGACAATCTTCTTCAATTTCTCTTCTTGGACATCCTTCATGATCTCTGGTTCAGTTTGGGTGATGCTAGCCTTCTTGGTAGATTCTCTTGCAGAGGAGTCAGTAGCAGTGAGGTTGAGTTTGGTGATGCCCAAGTGCTCGTTCTCGTGTAAGTACTTGTCGTTTTCATTTTCGAAGCCCTCGTGACAGTAGTGGCAGATGTACTTTCTTTCGGTGAAGTGGCATAGGTTCAAGTGGTCGTTGTAATTGATAATACCTTGAAGGAAAGAAGACAAGAAGCTACAACGTAGTTCACAAGAGGTATAAAAGATGGCGCTGACACGTTACATCTTATCCTACATCGCGATATCAGAGTTTCTTCGATTGGTTGCATATGCAAACCACGGGCTATACTAGATCACTTAAGTATAATGAAATTAAAATAACAGTCAAAAGAACAAAAAAAAATCGACATTCCCATACAAATCGCCCGGGCGACTGAACACTTTTGTATGGAAAGGCCAATTTTTTTTTTGGTATTTGGCTGTTATTTTTATTCCATTATACTATAATAATCTAGTGAAGACCGTGGTTCGATTTATTACGGGTATGTCCCTTCCACGTTGTATATAACCTCCATGCTGGCACAGCGGCGACACTCCCTGTACGTGAGAGTCCTAACGCCGGTGACCTTGAGCCGGAGAACATAACGCTAGGGTTGATACCGAACCGAAATGGAATATCATGCGGTGCGTGAGAGAGACGCGAACTAGGTACCAGCCCTCGGCCAATGCAGTCGGCGATAGGGCGTTCCCCGCCCCGCGCGCCTCAAGGCCCCCGCGCACATCCAGCCACCCACACGTAGCCGCAAGCGATTTTACGTGCACACATGCTTAAGTGTCGTTTATTTTCGCGTAGTGTATAAATTCTTTGATGCTGTTCTGGGAAAAAAGAAAAAACTCAGAATTTACCAGCTGCTTATCCTCCTGAGCAGATTGTAGAATCCGATCGAGAGAATGTGCGACAATGCGAATCATGTTGATAGCCGATGCAGCTAGCAACCCATTACTATTTTGAATAATTTTTCCAGCTTCTCGCCCACCACCATGCTCTGTCTTCTTAAAGCCACAAGACCCAAAACTCTAGTCTGCCCCATTAGGGATAAAAACGTAATAGTGCATTGCAGTGCATTACAACCTCCGTCTATAAACCGTCCGAGACGCTTTTACCCAGGCACTATCATGGTGGGAAGGTCTTTCCCTTTTAATTAGCGGTCGAACATACCACTTCGCTCCTGCTACACAAGTAATTAGTATCACATTTACTTCTTAAGAGCCCGTACTACCCTAAAGTTCTTAGAGCGATATTAAATATTATCAATATTAACGAAATACTCACTTTGAAATAAAAACACAGCAAAGTTCAGGACAAACTCTATACATAATAAGTTTCGAAAACACGATTGCTTAAAATTTTCTCGATAGAAAAACATTGCGAAGTTGCCTCCAAATCACCTCAGAATTATACTAAAACAGAAAGTATTCAAGAAATACAATAAATTAGCACTTGTAACTTTGGATTATAACATAACATAAGGCAGTCATCATATGTCTTACTTTTTAAATAACTCTTAAATATTCTTTGTAAAACGAAAAAAACCTCAAAACCAAAACCAGCCTCATTGACCCACCACGATTCCCTACGCCCCGCATGGCTCGCTGTCTCGCTTCGGCTAGAGTAAATTTGTGTGCGTGGAAGCGGGAGCAAAATTTAGATTATTAACATCAGGCGCCCTCTTAAGTAGTTAATGCCCGTATATCCGTCTGTTCATTAAAATCGACGCTTACCGTAGGAAATCATCCGGCAGCCAGTGATAGGACACTGTCTGGGCGTCGTGTCCATAAGACAGCTCCTCTGAACCGACTGAACACAGTTCAGTATCATGGGACTCCTCACGTTCCTTAGCTCCATCTGTAATTCGGAGGTTGGTTAAAAGAAGGAAAGTTGGGCGGTGTGGTATTTTACCGATAAAACTCTTCCTGTAACTAAAAGACTACTTAATACAACGTGTAACTACAATGGGGTAACAACCCGAATGGGGTGTTAACGTACTAAACAATATAAACTACTTTTAAAATGGGACAATCCCTGAAATCGCGAAAAAGAAATCTGCAGCTCCATACAATTATAATACCTACCGTGCCAAAATGTACTGCAATTTTTTTTTGCGTTAACCCTCCTTGGGAATGCAATTGTAGCACGAGATATTTGTGCTTAGTCCTTTAGTCGCCTCTTACGACATCCACAAGAAGAGATGGAATGGTCCTATTCTTACCCGAAACCACACGGGTATGTAATAGGTGCAAGTGCGATCATTTCTGATCAGTGAACTTCGTTCACTTCGCTCTCGTTCAAAAATCTCCTTAAAAACGTGTAAAAATCTGAACACACCTCACTTTGCGTCTTCTTCGGCTTCCGCAGCCGCCGAAACCGCAGGCCTCGTCTGCGCCGTCGCTCGCCAAACGTGTGCATGATGTTGTTGTCGCTTGCGGCATAAATGTGGCCGTCGGGGGAGTACGGTCTGCAATCGCGCCGGATGCCGAATAACCTGCAACAAATTATTTGGTGGGAACGAAACTATTCCGGAGCGACCTAAAAATAGGATGAGCTTCTCAATTCAAATGTGTTTTTTTAAAAGTTATCGGGGATCTTTTGAACCGATTTACAATAATTACAAATTCACTTTATTGCACCATAACCATAATAACACATAAAGACAAAGAAAATATGAGCACAAAGGCGGACTTATCGCTAAATGCGATATCTCTCAGTCAATCTCTTCCAGTCGCAACCTTTGGGTAGAGGAAAATTAGTAGTACCACAAAAACGGAATGACCATGTTCCGTTCTGTAGTAATCAGAGGAAACTTTATTGGTTTAGGTATTTTATTTATGTTTTATTAATATTGTTTATTTCACTGTTTGTTTCCCAAATAAAATAATTTAAAAAAATGATATTTCCGTTTCCTTTGAAATGATTTATTTCAAACGGGGGCAGCACTGGATCCCGGAAAATTCATGTACGGCCTTAGGCCCTCGAATGAAAGATGCAGTGACGGTCCCATCAATCCAAAATGCAGAATTCATATTTTGCTTCAAAATATGGTGTACCTCTTTCGTTTGACCATCTTAGTGCCCCCCCCCCCCCCCCTTTATGATGGCACCCGTCACACCACTCGTGCTGCTTCAGTACCGCCACTGAACGGAGATCATCACCAGCTATTTTTTTTTAGTTTTCACTGTAGGAGCACGACACGACCCTCTCTGTACTACCAGAGTCAGTCAGCCAGCTTTGTTCAGCTTGTGTTTCCTAAGTCGCCTTCTACCACATCCACTTGGACTGAGCAGATACATACTTTATCCTGGGGTAGGCAAGGACTATGGACTATGCCACTGGGCAGATGGAAGAAGAAAACCATGCTAACCTGTGTATAAAGCACTGAAACCTGGTGAGCTTCGGCCTCCCCTGCATCATCAGGTACGGTAGTGGCTGCGGTGGCTCGTAAGTCTGCGTGCATTCGCACCCACACTGCCTCACGTCTTCCCTGGACTCCTGGGTGCCGGTGTACTTGGAGACGGTGTTGGCGTCGAACTGAGTGGAGGTACAGGAGCAAGGGCCCATCTTCAGGTCTCGGATCACTGCGGTGGCTATTGTAGACTCTGGAACGTTATTATTTCTACTCTTATCATCAGAGATCGGACATTCATATTTACCTAAAGCTGTGCCTAAAGTTAGTTTTTGGCTTACAAAATATGGAAGCGGCTTCTTAAGGTATTTTTATTAAAAATAAAATACCCGTATTCTGAGCAACCATATTACGTTGTTAAAAGGCAACTGTCATTTGTGTCAAATTGGGATTATTAGGTTTCCTATACGTTTTTTCAATAAAAAAGCCCTTTCCAAAATAGCCAACTTCTCAATTTTAGGTAAATATGCACTGAAATATTCGATCTCTGCTTATCACAGAAGACATTAAGAGTACCTATTACATACAGAACGGAATCTCCTAAGGTCCCACGCGGTATGCGTCCCCGTTCCCCGTCCCACCACTCCCCCGTTCTTTCCTTGTTCTTGTCTTGTCTTGTTGATTAGTGCGAGTTCATAGAAGTAGAATCTTTTTATCGGAAAGTGTAAACAGCCCTAGAAATTCTACTGGCAATGCCTTATTCCACTGCTACAATTGAAAGGTCATTCAGTACACTCATACGCGTTAAAACGTGGCTGAGATCAACAATGATCGAAGACAATAAATGGACTTTGTATGCTCAGTGTTAGTAAATAAAAAATCTGACTTGCCAACAGGGCCCTAAATAATTCTCAAAAATTTAATACCTTTCTCTGAAGCGGACTCCTCGGTGCCATCGCCGTTGGAATATTCGCTGGTGCCGGCGCAAGCGTCTGTCTTCGTCCTGGTTGAGCGCTTTTTCCGCTTCGATTGCCGATGACTCGGCTCAGTCTCCTCGACGGATTCTGCGTCGGGGCTGCACTGTTCTGGGAGTATTCCTAAGAGAACGCCTTTAGCTGTTACGAAGTAGACAGAGCAAGGACAGCTGCCCTAGATCTAGTGGGGGCAAACCGGGGCTCCTGCCCCGGGCGTTAGTTTCAGGGGGCGCCAAAATCATAATATTTGCATCCCCTTCCGCCCACTCCCACGGTCCACAATGAGGCGGCAGCTGGTTGCGGCAAACTTAAAGATATTTGCAGGTTGCAGAGATTTGGCCCCTCCTAAAAAAAGTCTAATCTGGTACTGAAGGACAAATGTCTCGACCTCATCTATGCCTTAGTGTAGCTACCCGTGGATGTCGTAGAAGGCGACTTAGGAAACACAAGCTGAACACAGCTTATAAACATCAATGAGACCTCTCCAACCCGTTTGGCCATGCAGCGTCGAGAGTGTAGGCCAAATCCTTTGACTGTTCTGGCCAAGTATGGCTCTGGTAATAGAGGGTCGTGCTCCTGCAGTGGAGACTAAAAAAGACCTGAAGATGAGAAACTTGCCTATAACACTGGCGTCATAAATCTGAAACAGTTTCTTCAGGCACTTGTACTTGGCCTTGAGGACTTCATGCTTGTTTTTTGGGACCCATTTTTTCACATCCTCGCATTCAACCCTCTCGGGAATGCTAGTCAGCGTTGGCGACCTTTTATTATACATCGGGATGTAATAATCGACAAGTTCACAAACAATTTTGAACAGAAAAATGAATAAAGAAGTGATGTTTACACCGCAATTTTGAAAAAATACCATAACTGTTTGGCACTTTAATTTTTTTGTGCTTTGACTTTGTGTTGATTAGTGACATTTTGGTTATTGAATTTGGAATGGTTTGTTCTTTTTCTGTTTTTAAAGGTTTTCTTTTCGGAAAGGTTTTAGATTAAGAACTTCATGCGTAAAACTCATCTTCAGCTTTGTTCTTAAAAGTTATTTGGCGCGGAACGAGGTGCCTACAGCGGTTATTACACTATCAAATTTGAAGGAATTCTAACTAGGAAATCGGAAGATGTAATCGCAGTTAGGACTGGTTGGATCCGATTTAGGGTAAAAAGGACGTTCCGACCGCTCTACTTCCTTGTAATCTGTGAATTCATTCCAGCGCGAAATAGGTCACAAGCAACATGTTAAGGCTCCGCCAGTTCAGAGCCAACAACTCTGTGAGTGTTTTTAAAAAATCACTGTAATTAAACTACTACAGTTTATTCCTCAAAAATTTCACATAAGAATTTTAAGGCTTTTCTACAGACACCCACAATATCCAAAATACGATTTAGCATTTTTGGCTCGATAGAAAAAAATTACAGACAAACCTTTAAATTTGCCTTTATAATACATATTACTATTTTATACAATCGCCTTTTTATATGAAAATTATACCTAAAAATGTATTATCTAAATATCTATCCGTTTTGGCTACAAAAAAAAATTATAATTATAATACAAAAAAATAATAAATAAAACACTGTGAAATATTCGCCGAGAGCCAAGAAAGGCCCGGAGCCGGGCTCGACGATATTTCGCAGTTTTTTATTGATTATTTTTTTGTATTATATTTATAAATACCATTCACACAGCCCCACTACCTTTTCCTACTCTCGGTACATGCGGTCAGACTATGGAACTCATTACCACCTATACGCGAATCTAAATCGATCTCTGTGTTTAAAAGACGAGTAAAAGATTATCATTCATCGGAATCATCATAGTTGTAGTTTATATATTATATATTAGGTCCTTACATATGAAATTGCCGTTCAGTATCAAAAAAGTGAAACAAGTTTTTTTTAATGAAATTATTATTTAATCAATCGAAGTATGCGCCGTTGTTATCGATACACTTCCGCCATTTTATAGGCAGATCATTGATACCTTTGGACAAAAATCCTGGGAGCGAGAGTCTATGAACTGTTTGAAGGCGGTTTTGACTGCCTCATCAGATTTGAAATTTTTTCCTTGTAAAAAGTTATCCAAATTTTGAAAAAAGTGGTAATCGGTTGGGGCAAGATCTGGAGAGTATGGTACGTGACGCAGAGGTTCCAGTCGCAGCTCCTCTAACTTGGCGATCGTTTGATGTGCAGTGTGTGGTCTAGCGTTATCCTGAAGGAGCAGTGGGCTAGAGCAATTCATCAGTCTCGGTTGTTTAATGGCGAGCTTTTCCATCATTGTTTGCAATTGTTGGCAATACAAGTCTGCAGTAATCGTCTGGCCTGATCTCAAGAAGCTGTAGTGGATAACACCAGCACTGGTCCACCAAACACTAACCAGAATCTTCTTTTTGGTCAGTTTTCGCTTAGGGCAAGGTTTTGCCGGTTCTCAAGGGTCAAGCCATTGTGATGATCGCTTCCGATTGTCGTACAGGATCCATTTCTCATCACAAGTCACGATACGGTTCAAAATCCCCTCATTATTGTGGCGATTAAGCAAAGAAACGCAGCAAGCAACGCGTGTTTGTTGGTTTGCTTCAGTCAATTCGTGCGGTACCCACTTTTCGAGTTTTTTAATTTTTCCGATTTGGCGCAAGTGGATAAGTATCGTTTTGTCACTTACGCTGAAGGCTGCTGCTAATTGAGAAGTAGTTTGAGATGGATCCGCTATCACTATTGCCTTCAATTCTTCGTTATTCACTTGAGTATCAGGTCGTCCACGAGGCTCATTGTGTAAATCGAAATTTGCAGAACGGAAACGTTGAAACCAAAAACGCACCGTTCGTTCGTTAGCGGTGCCTGGTCCATACACGTCGTTATTTCTTCGAGTCGTTTCTGCAGCACTGGCGCCACGGTGGAACTCGTATTCATAAATACCGCGAATTTTCAATTTGTCCATAGTTGTTGTTATAGCAATGTTGAAACTCAAACAAATGTTAAAACAAATGAAATACGAATTTTAAAACAATATTTTTCTGGCTTTATTTCGAAATAAATTTGAATTTGGAATTCCTAATGAAACGCAAGATATTTGATTTTAAAGTTGCCAGTATTGAAAATCAGCAATTTCATATGTAAGGACCTATATATTAAGTATATTTATTTCTAAATAGACATATGTATTTATTTAAGTATGAATGTAACATATGTATATGCATGTTAATTTCTTCTTCCTTTATTTAACGAACACCTTTCATATATGACCATCTCCTCTCACGGGCCTACTGGAAGAGATCTCTTTTGAGATAAGTAGTGCCTTTGTACAACTTTTTGTTTATGTATTCTCTGTTTAAATTGTCTGTGTGCATAAATTGGTAAATATATAAATTAAAAAAATTATTTTTTTTTGTACCCAAAACGGATAGATATTTAGATAATACATTTTTTGGTAAAATTTTTATTTAAAAAGGTGATTGTATAAAATAGTAATATGTATTATAAAGGCAAATTAAAAAAAAAAAACACGCACAGTATTGCAAATTGTGGACCCACCTCGCCTTAAACAGGAATAGGAATAAAATCAACTTTTCAACAACTCTTCATTGGTTTTCCTTTCTGTCCAACTGATCTTCATTCTTCTACACCACATTTCAAAGACTGCTATCCTGTAACTTTTTTTTTGGAAGAGTATTTATGTTTCTCATCTGGTGTTATACTCCTATCCTTTTCTGTCGCTCAGAACAGTAATTTGCTAGAGCGAGAGAAAGCGATGGAACGCTGCAGCACGGCCGGCCATGCTGCAAGTGCTGCTCCGTGCTGATAGATGAGATCCAACCAGTAGCGGCGTTAGGGTAGGGCGCGGTTGGGCGACCGCCCAGGGCGCCATATACAAAGGGGCGATAGGGGGCGTTTTTGGGGAAGGGGGGGTCACAGATAATAATAAATATATAAATAGCGGCTGGTTAATGGCGGCAACTCCTAGACTCTTATTTGTATGCAATCCCCCTCCCCCCTCCCTCCCTTCGTTTACAATGGGGCCGCAAATTTGAAGAATCCTATATCGTACTTGCACCCCTCCCCCCCGTCGGCAGAAATAAATCCTATAAGATTGAAGCCTAAGTCAGTCTGAATTGCAGTTTGGGGGGGGGGAGGGGGTTCGGGAAAATCTCGCCCGGGGCGCTGGTAGAGCTAAAACCGGCACTGGATCCAACCCTAATAGTCTTTTTTCTATTTTCCTAGGTATTTTTGTAATAAAATTATATGCACCTTTAGGCTCTAGAGCCTACATACCGCATTTATACTGTATTCCGACCAAAGATCTTGAAACTACGTACAAACAATCCTACCTCTATGATTCCGTCTGCACGCCGGCTGGATGTGGACTGCGCTATCGGTGTGCAGTTTGATTGTAGTCGTGAACTCCAAACTTCATCTCGACCGCCATTGCGTTTCCTCTGTCTAAACCCTTAGCCATGGCAATTCTGGTTTTTATTTATGCTAAGCATTTGGAGACTGCTATAAATATGCTACCTTAATATTTGAATTTCTCTCTGCCTTAAAATTCTTTATGTTAGCAAATTTCAATCATCTTTATTCACGAAAAAGGGGGGGCCTTTGCCCAAAAGTGGGAGTCGAAACCTAAATTACTAAATTCAAAAAAACTAAATTAACACTAAAAGTAACGTTAAATAACGTTATTTTCATACAGGTATTAGTGGTAACGTTATAAGGGGTATCGATAATACAGTTATAAAACGTTAGAATACCGTTATCAATTAACGATATAAGTAACGATACTTTTTTCAATTCTTGTGAAATATATAAATATTATACAAGTGTATTGCATCGCGCTGGGAATCGAACCCCAGGTAGCACAGACTATCACGACATCCGTGTAGCTCTAGTAGCCTACTAGAGCTACTGGTAACGTTATCTGATTTATCGGTAAATGGTTGGAAAAATACCGTTACCCAGCATAACGTTAACGCCGTTTGACAGAATTAACGTTACCAGAATTTTAACGGTACCTATTCCAAGCTCTGGTTCTAAGCGACAGAAAAGGATAACAGCATATGAAAATGCCGTGCGGATAGATGTGTCCCAACCTTTATTAGGAGAGCCCTTTAAAATATTTTAGCTTGTAACTATCAGTAGTTGGAATTTGAACTATAAAATAACTAAATAAAAATGCTGAATTATTGCTTACAAAATGTATTAAAATGTTAAAGGCACTGTAACATCGAGTTAATACTGTTACTTAACATAAGCCTTATTGTGATGCTCAGGTATTGGTTAACTATATAATAACTCGACCACAATATTTAGGCGCGTGTCAAATAGCTATTTTCCATCGTTATCTTGTTAAAAAGGAGGATTTTTAAATACTTGATTTTTTCTAAAATTTTAATGGTTTAAGTATAAAGGGTATGCGTGTGGGTGTAAATGTGTGTGTAAAACAAATGTGACATGTGCCTAGATATCGTGGTTGAGTCGTACACCTAATGATCTCCATACAATCCTATGGAAGCAAGAAATGCATCTAGTGTGGTTAATTATTATTTTATTTATTTCAGTAAAAAGAAAAGTAGTTCAGTATCAATGAAATTAATATAGAGTCAAATAACCACAAGCTAGTAAGGTACCTATAAGGCCCAGGCAAATATCATATTATTTATTTGAGTCGCAAAATAATCGGCCGGATAAAACTATAGCCAAATCGTTTAAACTGTTCCTAATATTTCTTCTCCACTTCGCAAGGCCTTTGGTATCCATGTACGACCATTGACATGCATGGTAAATTTGGAGAAGAAAAACCGGGAAAGCGCACCTCGGGCTCCGAAGCAGCACAGCTGAGGATGCAACCGGGTACGCGCTTGGATGAAGAAGATATACAACAACTCATTATCTGCGAGTGAAATCTCAAAAAATTACTTTATTTCGCCTGGAACCATAATATAGGTTTTGAAAATCTTAACATTGTGCAAAAGTTAACAAATTCAATGAACTGAATTGAAATATTATCGTAAAATGAAAACAAAAAGCTTTTGTTATTGACAAAATAAATAGAATTACATTTAAAATCTAAGCTAAATATAATCTAACAACATAAGTTCTATAGTTATAACTAAAATCCGTTGTTTTATAAATAAATTGGTTATAAAACGGAATGTGGACATCGAAATAAGAATTAAGGTATTTTTCACATCAAACGTATAGTAATTGGAAAGTCAATATGAAATGCAAATAACTCTACTTGTAAATTTTAGGGTATCGTACCTAAATCGTACCAACTGGACCCTATTAAAGAGACTCCGCTGTCCGTCCGTCTGTCACAGGGCTCTATCTCTTGAACCGTAATAGCTAGACACTTGAAATTTTCAAGGAGTATGTATTACTGTGGCCGCTATATCAACAAATACTAAAAATAAGATAAAGTAAAAAATTACAGGGGGTCGTCATACAAGAAACGTGTTTTTATTAGCGTTTTAAAACATTGTACGGAGATACGGAACCCTTAACGTACGAGTCCGACTCGCACTTAAGGTGAAATGGTAGCATAAGTGATTGAGTGACCTCATTTGAAATAAATTGTTTATAAAACTAACTGTAGTGATATTTAAACATTTGATTTGTATTAATGTCTAAAACATCAACTATAACAATGTAAACAATTTATTTCAAATGAGGGCGCCACTTATGCTAGCACTTCACGTTAACCGGTTTATTTGTTATTATTTCAAACGAATCTTATTTACGTATGTGATTGGAAGTACAACGCATAATTTCATATCTATTCTATCACGTCTTTATCCTTAATGGGGCTGACAGAGCAATTCGGGTTTCTGTAGCTCTTAGCAGACAGACCCAAGGGCCCAAGACCCAAAGGTCACTTGTGATGGTAGGCGAGAAGGTGGAAAAAGGAATCAAATGAGTTGCTAGCCTTTACCAGAGTTTTATTCAAAGACTAATACGTAAATAATGAAATAAGAAATGGTAAAAAAATTCCACGCGAGCAGGATTTGAACCCGCGACCTTGGTCTCAATATGACCATGCTCTAACCAACTGAGCCATCACGTGTTCAACTACACACGCCGAATCTCGCCACTATTTGATATTCCTACATTACATAATAAATATAAGTGGAATTTTTTCACCATTTCTTGTTTCATTATTCAATTTGAGTACTTTAGTACTGCATCTTGAATGCCTAAAAACTCTATAAAATACTTACGATATACGTTTGATGTGAACTTACTTATTATGCTGAAAGCAAAAATAAACTTAAATAAACTAAAGTTTATTTACAACGCGTTACAAAGCAGGTGTTTGAAACTGATTTTTGAATTGAACTGAATTTCAAAACGATGACAACACAAAGTTATTGGCGACATTGTTTTAAATAAATTATTTCATGAAAATCCAAATTTTTTGTGATAATTTTCATCATCTACATGGGCCCAGGGCCACAAGACTCAAAGGCCACTTTTAGCGTGATGGTGGGCGAGAAAGTGGCAAAAGGAATCAAAATAGTGATGGGTTGCTAACCGCATCGCCTATTACATGTTAATAGGAAACTTACAGTTTCGCCCCTTCTCTCGATTTTCTAAAATAATTTATTCCAAACGAGGGCGCCACCGGTATCTGTGCCTTAAACTGCACATAATACTATTTTAAGTAGATATTTCCAACATTAAAATGGAATGAACAATAAAATGCTAAATATATTTTGGTCCATAAAATAGTTATATAAAAAATATTTCTTCATAGAAATTAGTATATATATACACGTTTAAAAAAAGCTAAGAGCTAATTTTATATGTTCGCGCAAATACGACCTTTATAGTCATGCATTTACAGAATAGTTTGCAATAGCTAAAGTAGTGATATAATTTTTATTGTCTCTTACTATACTTTCATATACATAATAAGTATGTTGTAATAGTATACATGGAAAGTGTATAAGGTAAAAAAGACTTCATTAAAAAAATCTTTAATCACATAATAAAACTGTATTCAAGCTGACAGAGGGGGGGGGGGGGGGGGGGGGGGAGCAATATACACATCAATACGAACGAACAACTTCTACTATCAGCCTTTTCCATTAAGGTCAGATTTTCCAAGCTGCCCAAAAGGCATCTGACATAGCTTGACGACCGTCATACAATGACAGCTTAACGTGCCTTCCGAAGCACGGAGGAGCTCAGATAATTATTATGCCGCTTGTGGTCACCCATCCAAATGCGGACCATGGGAGGTTGCTTAACTTGAAAAAGCGCTAGTAATGCGATCTCCCACCGGCCCACTGAACTCCTCAATAAAACACTAAAGAACAGAAGATTTTATTCAGATTGTTCTCTAAATAGAAGTTGTCCATATTAATCAGTTTATTGACCCTGGATTACCCTCTCCAACTATAGTTATACATAGGCCATACACTTTTTTCACTGAACCGCTTACATATAAAAATTGCTTTGCATTATTTTCTCCTTGGATCAAGAATACAACTAGATATCACGTTGCCTACAAAAACAAAGAAAAATTCTGTCCGCTTTAATATTAAATAAAATTTACTGTGAATTCAACCTTATTACACTACGCATAAAGTGTTTTTCTCCTGATCTAAACAAAATTAGAGCTCGTCGCCGGGAGTGCGCTCCTATTTGGATTTTTTTTGCGCCAACCTTATATCTAGTTGTGTTGTTGATCGAAGATTTATTTGCACTTAAAAAAGCGCGTATACAATTATACATATTTTAAAATACAATCACTAATACTAGTGGCAATATAAGTGTATAAAAATATATCTCTTTCATATTGAAAGTTTCAGATATTTGTGAAGTTAAGTTTTTGTTCATTTACAGTTTCCTACTGACAAGAGTCTTAGAAATCCTATAAATTTTGGTATTGCAAGACGATATCATAGCAAAAACTGATCGCTTTTATATTTGTTTTAATTATAAATTTTAATTAGGCCTATACCGTTCGTAATAGGAGATATTACTGCAATGCTCTGCCGCCAGAGTGCAACATTAGCACAGACCGTAAACAAATGTTTGACAATGACAAGTAAATTTGTATTATTATGTATTTAAATGGCCGTAGGAAGTCCTAATACCACAGCACAAGTTCCTAATTACAAATCATTCTTGCTACGTCTCATAAAGGCTGCTCAATCTCATCGTGTACTCAGTGGTGATCTGTATTACAGGTTTCTTACGAAACCTATCACCGACACCACTCTCACACAATTTTTATAATGCAAATGTTATCAACATTAGTATCCAAACTTAGCTTTTGTCTTAGAATTTCAGAAGTAATACTGTTTGTTACATCCACTAATTGGGAAGAGAAAATAAATTATTTATATTATTTACACGTTTTGAAATGAGTGAATAATAATAAAACTATAAAACTTAAATACTTATATAATAACACTAGTTTACAAAATTTTATAATTTTTTGAGATCAGCATATGAAACTTGTTTCTTTTAGATTTTTGTATGCTAAATACGGATCTGATTATGATTTTTTCTAGGACGTCAGAATTGGAAGTATTGTTATAACAAGTTACCAAATTTTACCAATTTCATCTTTTTATTTTTTTTTAGAAAATAAACTACTATGCATATAATTTACTTTTATATTGTAAAATAAAAGATCACTCTTCTTAATCAAAATAAAATTTGATTTATCCTTCTATCATTCTTATGTACACAGATATATGAAATTCAAGTTGCCATAACATTTCTCATACTTTGAGCACCGTGCGCATTGTATGGCAATATACCGGCCTAAACAAAAACGCGATTAACTCAAATTCGTAAAAGAATTGACCTGTAATCTAAATGAATTGTACAATGGAAGGACTGCACTGTAATAAACGTGAATTAAGAAGTTCCAAAAAAAGTAATTGAATATAAAGTAAAATTTTTAAATTGGCAAAATTTACGAAAATTTAATTTTTGACAAGATATTTTAAAACTTAAGACGTTTTAATTTTTTTTTATAACTGCTGCAAGTATGTGAACAGCAAAAACTTTGTAAACTAGTGTAATTATTTGTTGTGATAAAATATGACATGTAGAACGACACCAGATTGTTTACTGTATGTACTAGGGCGTAATATGTCCTATTGTGTTTGTTTTTGACTCTCAACACAGAATACAGTAAGAGTAAACAGAACGGAATCTCCTAAGGTACGCGCAATATGCGTCCCCGTTCTCCGCCCCCACACCTCTCCCCAGGTTCTTGTGGGCCAACTTGTGCCATGCAGTGTGTGTTCGCCCGCTCCCGCCTGTCGTCAAGACGAGGACGGGGGAGAGGTGCGGGGACGGGGAACGGGGACGCATATTGCGCGTACCTTAGGAGATTCCGTTCTGTTTACTCTTACTGTATTCTGTGCTCTCGACGTGCAGACATAACAGTTTTAGTGGATTGTTGAGTGTAGGGCCTTGCGATATATTGTGTATTGTAAATTAATTATAGTTTCTTTGACACTACGACACAAGTATATTAGACTGTACAGTGTTATACATTGGGTCGATTGCCGAGTGTAGCGCCTTGCAATATATTGTCTATTGTAAAATAGATCGTTAGTGTTTGAGTTTGTGTTCGACTCCGTCGACGTAGTTTCTTCGTCACTACCGCACAAAGAAATTAGACTGTACCGTGTTACACATTGGGTCGATTGTCGACTGTAGCGCCTTGCAATATATTGCGTTTTGTAAAATAGACTCTATGTCTTTAGTAATTGAGTTTATTTTTGACTCTCTCGACGTAGTTAGCGGGCAGCATGCCGGTGTGCCCGGTGCGCAGGACCTGCCCCGTCATCCAACCTTCGTCGATAGACGTCACGTTGGATATGTAATCGCCTTCGCGGAATGATACCTGCCGAAAATAATGTACATATTTGTATAGGTGTTTCGCCAACAGAAGAGAGAGAGGGAGAGAAGTGTTGAAATGACCTAAACCATAACTTCACCCTTAAACTTGAGTTGGAAAGTTTGCTGTAGCGTTGTATATGGACGGATTCCACTGAAATGGCTTTGCTAAGCCAGATGGAAGGGGAAAGTGTGGGTTGTTGCATGGTTATAAGACCTCGCGAGGTCTACTGTTCCCACAGAAACACTAGTAGTAAGTGTTGTCCATAATGAGATTAGAAGTAAGCTATAAATGAAGATAGTTTGGAAAATCCAAAAGTGCACGCCTCATAATCTAATTTTTTTTATACAGTGGTATCTTAGTTTTTTATAAATTATAATTAAACGACAGTACTTAGAACGCTAATATTAACTAGGAATCAGCACAGTGTAATACTTTATATATTAAAAACAAAAGTATTCCGGTAAGATTAATTTTTTGACCAATTTCTCTGCCACATACATGGTCACATAAACACAGACTCACGGACGTCCAAGAATGATTAGTTTTAATGTTATTATTTATTATATTAAACAAATTAATTGTTTATAAAATGTACCATATGTGCTAGACAGATTATTTAACTTCATATTAGTGCACTCATATTATCCTGTAAGTGTTATATTAAAAAAAAAACGTCATTTAAGTTTCATAAGACTG
This sequence comes from Acrobasis repandana, assembly GCA_963576875.1. Lineage (NCBI taxonomy): Eukaryota > Metazoa > Arthropoda > Insecta > Lepidoptera > Pyralidae > Acrobasis > Acrobasis repandana. The sequence continues at coordinate 7,477,129 of OY756242.1, read as the reverse complement.
GGTTTTTTGACATGTCGAGAGTAGAGCACTACCTCAACGCTCCGCTTATGAGGCGTGCAATAGGCACTAAAGGAATTATATACAGCGCTGTAAAAGAATTTCTTCGAAAATAAAAAAGGTCCTGACTTATTTATCTGAAAGGATCAGGCTTTTTTATACCACTCAATAATCGGACTGCAATTTAATTTAAATAAATAAATAGGGACAAATCACACTGATTAAGCTATCCTCAACGTAAGTTTTTTTATACTTGTGTTATGGGATACTAACTCAACGATACTATATTTTATAATAAATACATGTATAGATAAACACCCAAGACCCAGGACAATTTGAAAAAGGCCATTTTCCAACTTGCCCTGGCTGGGGATCGAACCCAGAACCTCCGGATTAGGGATCTAGCGTGTTAACCATTACGCCACGGAGGTCGTCATTTAATAATTATTTATGCAACTGTGATATAATAAGGGGTATTAAAACACGAATGTGGGTGTGATAATACTCGTAGTATCACACGAGTGTTTTAATACCTAATTATGAACAGTTGCATACTATACTTTATCCACACCCATGATATGGATCCTCTATAAAAGGTATAGCCTTCTGCTTTACGTTTTAGCAAGGCAATTCATTTTGAATATTTTGAGATATCCACGCTGTGATTAATACTCAGCGTACTTTTGAGCATTGAATAGAAGGTCCACAGGGATGAAGATTTGAATTTTTCGGATAATTCTTGAAAATATACTAAAAACACATCTTCAGAAAATGATGTAAGTACTACTTCTTTGATATTGTCCAATCAATGAAATCTTAGTACGCCTTTTCATATTGTCCTTTGCTGCATTAGAAATATCTGGCGGTGTAGGTATTATCAATGTATCACTCATTTTTGTGAACGACAAAGTAATAATTTTTTGAAATGCTATTTACGAACAAAAATGGCAGGATACGGCGTAAATTCAAATGACATTTTTTTTTTTAATTTCGAATCTGTGGTAGTGAAACGCGCGTGCAAGACAATGGTGCCATTTATCAAACGCGGAATCACTAGTCGAACGTTTTTTCGTAAGGAATAAATCATTCGTTTACGTGAATCCGCGTTTCAAAAATGGCGCTTATGGTTCTTTTTTTTTAATTCATAAAGATAGAGGCGCGGTCCCTCATCTTTATGAATTTAAAAAAAAAAGATTTGCGTTGCATAATGGAATTTAGCACAACATTATATCACGCGTTTGGATGATATTATGGTTACTATGACACTGGTTGTTATAATGTTGGCAATAAACTAACTGTTTCAGAAACTTTTATAGAGGATTTATAGCATGGGTGTAGATAAATAAATAAATATATAGGGACAAATCACACTGATTAAGCTAGCCCCAAAGTAAGTTTTAAACTTGTGTTATGGGATACTAACTCAACGCAACTACTCGTATATTTTATGTTAATACATATATAGATAAACACCCAAGACCCAGGACAATTTGAAAAAGGCCATTTTCCAACTTGCCCTGGCTGGGGATCGAACCCAGAACCTCCGGATTAGCGGTCTAGCGTGGTAACCATTACGCCACGGAGGTCGTCAATTGATAATTGTTATTAACTTACTTCGTCGCTGTCGTTCGCTTCGTAGTCATACATTGCTACGTACACAACCTGAAAATAAAAAAACTACACGTTAGTCATCATCATGTCTTGTTTAGTCTCCACTGCAGGAGCACGACCCTCTCTGTACCACCAGAGCCATATGTATATTAGCCAGAGAGGATTTGGCCTACACTCTTTATGAATTTAGATTAAATGCGAATCGCGTAACGTAAGTTAAGTATTGTACGTGCAAAATAGTGCGAATGTCCGCGAAGGCACCATCATTATGGCTCCAACAGAAGATCAGCGTTGAGTTTTGCTGATGCAAAACCCAGCACATGCTGAGTTGGAGTCCATTTTGGGGGACTAATCACATTTTTATTCTATTCTTATTCTGTAAATATTTTTTTATTAATTATATAATATACTAGCAGTCCACCCCGGCTTCGCCCGTGGTACACACATAGCCTATGTCACTCGGGGATAGTGTAGCTTTCCAACGGTGAAAGAATTTTTTAAATCGGCCCAGTACTTTTTGAGCCTATTCATTACAAACATACAAACATACAAAAATAGGTACAAATCTTTCCTCTTTATAATATTAGTGTAGAAATACTTTTAAACTATCGCGTTGCATTATTATTACGTTACGGAATAGGGACACTGTGAGTGTAGTGTGTGACGGTACTTGGAAAATGAACAATATGACGGTGGACGAAGATCACACCGGGCAGGGGGAGGCGTAGGCGTCATCGCTGCTTCAGTCAAGCTGGGACCACGTTCGGTGAAACCCGAACGAAACGTCAGCAAAATAAATAAATAAAAAGGTACGTTTCGCGTTAATTCCCGTATGCATTAATTTAATAATTATATAATATGTTATATATATTATATTATGGGTCGGGTTGGAGAGGTCTCATTGATGTTTATAAGCTTTGTTCAGCTTGTGTTTCCAAAGTCGCCTTCTACGACATCCACGGGAAGACTTGGAGTAGTCCTATTCTACTCTGCCGGGAACCACACGGCTAGACATTTTAGTACAGTGGACGTTATGAGTAGGTATAGGTATGGTGTGATGGTGGCCGTACAAAAGTTTGAGCCGTGAGGCTTCTGATCTAGAATAGGACCACTCCATCTCTTCCTGTGGATGTCGTAAGAGGCGACTAAAGGACTAAGCACAAACATCTCGTGCTACAACTGCATTACCAAGGACAAAACTAATCGCACACATGCATTCCAAAGAGGGTTAAATTAAGGCGATACACGGAGTCCAGTGCTGCCCCCATTTGAAATTAATTATTTGTAAGGAAACAGAGATCATTTTTTTGATTGATTGATTTTTTGCCAAAAGTGGCCGTTTTTCGCAAAAATGCAAACTAAAGCTTAACGTTCTCACTTTAAACTGTAAACAGTGGTTCATAAAATAGTTTGAAGGGTTATCTAGGTTTTACTAGCTCAAAATTTTAAATGATATCTCCGTTTCCTTACAAATAATTTATTTCAAATGGGGGCAGCACTGGACTCCGTGTATCGTCTTAAGAATCTGCCTGCTCTGCAGCTTTAACTTCTGGGGTGCTGTTATAGATAGATAATTATTTTATTACTGAGGCACACACACATTACATAAGTTACCACAAATATAATAAAAATATTCGTAGACAATTTTGATTTAGGTACCGCAGTGACACTAAAAGGCAATAGCTCAGCTATACAATTGCTCACGCTGATTTTCAATCATCACCGTCAAGTGAGAGAACGTTGTGTACCACCATGTTGAAATTGTAAAAAGCGACATCTGTGCATCACCACATGACACTGTTAATGACCCTCTATAAGCACCAAAAGCATCTAAAACACTGCTATTACAAGTCATTGACAGTTCACCCGGTTTCCAACAGATGGCGCTTTCCCGCTTACTATAAAAGGAACGAATTTTATTATCTGAACCCTCTTTCGCATTATTGCCTCTCTCCTGTACAAACCGCAAATACAAGCCTCTTGCCTAGTAACAATAAGGTCTATATTGTCTTGTCCTATCAAAATGTCAATGTTTTGAGGTCGTGTGTCATAGCACCACACCGCTGGACTACTCATTTCTCGCCACACCATCATACCTGGTTCTGCTGGTGATGGTTGCTGGCAGGCTGCTCGGCCGCCAGAGGATCCATATCTGTCACGCGCCCAATCTGCCTGCTCTGCTGCTGTTGTTGCTGAGGTTGGTGGGATCCTGTCAAGAACATCATCATCATCATTGTCGAACTGTATCCAAAGAAATTAAATACAATCTAGAATGGCTACGAGTAAAAAATGTAAAAATCTCAAAAAAAAACAACAACATTGAAAATGAAACTTAATGCCACGTACATAAAGTTTATATTTCCATAACTAAAAATATACCTAAAGTTGCAGTAAAGTAGAAAGGGACAACTTTAGCTTTAGGTACCTATTTCTTTCGGGAACTACTTTGCCACTTTTAGTCTGGTAAAAAGTTAAAAAAAAAGTTTTTAATTTTTTTTATGTTTTCGATTGTTAATAAAAAAGTGGAAAATTAACATTTTTGAATTTTTCCAACGGGGATCTATTTTTATGCCTCTTAAGAATAACTCCACAAGGTAAAAAAAAAACTAGGGTTGTAGTTTTATATTAATCGGGTTTTTTATGTTAACATTCTATTCAGAAAAAGTTGCTAATTAACTAATGCATAACTAATAGAAAAATAGGGATATTTTTTTTTTCTGGCGGATTATTGTTTATTTATGTATCGGAATAGTGCTCAAATATTTTCATTCTTTAATATGATAAAATGATTTTTTTGACCGTGTCCGAGTGACGAATCGCGCGCGGAAGCCAGACTACCCGCTCTTAGCGCTTTTTTCAGGGCTCTGTAAAAATTATACATATTAAAGATACAGTTCCTGGAGGTGGTAATTTTAAGAAATTTCCTCCTCTTTTCAGATCTTTTTTCAAATTTCGAATATCTTTGATAGTTTTCGAGATATTAAAAAAAAACCAAACCCCAATTTTTTTTATTGTATAGAACTTTTGCAATTTTTATCGGCCCCTTTTGGGACTTTTCCTTAAACTTTCTACATACCATTCCGAATCGAATAACACCTTGATCGTAATTTTCGGAAACTATACAAAAAGATATCCACATGTTGACCAGACTATTTGTAGGCATTCTAGATTGTATATAATTTCTTTGATTGTATCTAAGTATCAACAAGAAGACTAATAAAATCAGTAATTAACGAATTTATTATTTAAAACTTTAGTTTTTCATTCGGTAGTCATCATTACTCTATAGGGTCCAATGGATGACTGGCAAAGAATGCCATATAGCGTTAACTCCGCCATCTCTATTGATTGATTAGAATTTAAGGGTTATTTTTAGGTAAAATTAAAACATAAAACATAGTATAAGCAGTAAGAAGACTAATAAAATCAGTATATAACGAATTAATTATTTAAAACTTTCAGCTTTTCAATTCGGTAGTCATCAATTTAATCGTAACATTAATCTAGCAAGTAAAAAACAATAACATGTATTTTTTAACATAAAAAATCCTCAAAGATTAAATTTTCGGAGCTTTAAGTAATACATTATACCTTTGATACCCTCGACAGTTATCAACAAAAATGACAATGAGAATGGCACACAAAAATGAATGAAATCCAAAATGGCGACACAAAAAGCGACATACCTCGTTTTCCTTCACTGGTGCTATTATAAATCATCGTAGTGGACGACCTCTGCGTGTTAGGAGGAGCTCTGGGCCCATCACTTACTGGATCATAATCCTGGATCCTTCCAATCTTCGGCTGAGCCGGTGTATAATTCTGGTACCCATATCCGTACTGGTTTTGGTACTCATCGTACTGGTACTGTTGGTTTTGGTTTTGGTTGTGATATTCTTCGTATTTCTTGTAATATTGGTCGTATTGGCGAGAGTTCATTTGTTGGTTTGGATGTACTTGCGCAGGCGCCGGCTGGGGCACTTGGTGATGATTCTGATGAGGATTCTGGTGAGGATTCTGGTGTGGATTCTGATGAGGATTCTGGTGAGAATTCTGATGAGGGTTCTGATTTTGATGAGTATTCTGGTGGTGGTGGACCTGATGAGCTTGTGACGGCGTTTGGTAGTGGTTCTTCTGCGGTAAACTTGGTGGTGCCACTGGAGGGGGCAGCATCTCGGTCGCGTAGCTTTCGATTTGATGTTGATAGTCGGTTGGTACGTCTTGAAACATTAGTGGGGGGTGAGTTATGAGTGGAAAACAATTTTAGGTGTTGTTATGGCATTTTTAAATATTTATCAGATATAATTTCGCGATGGAGGCCGACCTTGACAGAGATGGCGTAACTTAATGTATGCAACATTGCTGATTGGCAGATTGTGGCTCTGAGTAAGGACGGGTGAAAGGAGAAAGGGGAGGCCTTTGCCCAGCAGTGGGACACCAATATAGGCCAGGAAAAAATAATTCCCTTTTTTTATTGTCTTGATGGATTAAAGTGAACTATCTGGATATATCTCACAGGGAAAAAGTACAAAAAGAGTAAATACTATTTAAAACTTTAACTTGAATACATGCATGACATAATTAATTATTTAGTTTATATTATTTGTGTGGTTTCAGCACATTGCATTTCCCCTTTATTTTCGATTAAACATCATTACATAAATTATCGGTTCTGGAAACGGAAATCTATTTATATTCAGTGAAAAATGGAAGGAAATGACGTAGGACCGTACTGAATGGAAGAAATGGAGGGAGGCATTTGTCCAGCAGGACACATGATGGCTCGAAATAAATAAATATATAAGGTTAAACAAAATACACTGAAAGTATTTTAATGGTAGATTCAGTCCATGAAACTGAACAACTTTCCCTAAAGAACATACGTCGAAGTATAAAAAAAAATCCGTTCTATTTTTTGTTTCTTCGTGTGTGTAATGTAAGGCCAACATTGGTGTCCGATTTTTCGAGCTACCTAAAGGCATCTGACATTGCATGACGACTGCCATAAAATGACAGCCGGGACAAACGGCTTTACGTGCCTTCCGAAGCACGGAGGAGCTCAAGTAATTTTTGTACCACTTGTGGTCACCCATCTAAGCACGGACCATGCCCGGTGTTGCTTAACTTGTAAAAGCGCTAGCAATGCGTAATCCAACCGGGCCTTTCAATAGAATCGCGGATCAGCTGATCGATCAACTTGTATGGGAGGAGATCAAAAATTATTTTTCACAGTTCGATATACAGGGTGACTTTTTAAACACCAGCCAAAATTTTGAAGCAAGTTCAGTCCATGATACTGAAATATTATATATAAAATCGATAAAAAAATATCGTACTCCCATACAAAATCCGTTTGGCTGAGCGCCGATTTGTATGGGAAGGCGAATTTTTATTTAAGGTTTTTGTTAATTGTTTTTATGGAAAGTAGTTTAGTATCACGGACTGAACTTGCTCCAAAAATTTGGCTGGTGGTTAAAACGTCAGCCTGTATGTATATGACCCTTGAGGAAAGTTGTTCAATGTCATGGACTGAATGTAAAATAGTGTCATAATATTTTGTAAACAGGAAATCCAATATCATAATTAAATATTCACATAAATAATTTTGGCAGACTATATCCCCATAACAACACCTTGTATATTATTTTCCTGTAAACATTGTTAGCAATACAGACAAACACACATGGCCATCACAGTATGATATTTAAAATTAATGGTACACTTTGCGAAATTATTGATCAAGAAAGAAGTTCGTACGTTTTGAACCAATCAGAGCGCAAGGCGCGTTCCAGGTGCGTTCAGTCAACAAGTTTAAATCAGCTCCACAATTTGACGATTTGATGTGAGTAGATTATAAAGTATCGTAAATTAATACGTTATATTGTGAATTTGTGAGCAGTACGGCACTGTTCACAATTTATCAACAGCTCTTATAATCTCGCGCGATAATCGCCGTTCACAATCATACGGTGACATATACAAAATGTTAATGAAATCACGCAAAACCTATCAGATGGTACCTCAGCCCATGAAACTGAACAACTTTTGTTTTACAAATTTCATTTTCATACAAACTGATCAGCTGATCGAGTAAATTTTTATGAAAATCCGATTTTTATTTTTGGCATTTTGGGAATGTTGTAGAACAAAAGTTGTTCAGTTTCATGGGCTGAGGTACCATCTAAGTGAATTTGCTGTAGTTTATTAACACGTTGTATACTGCTACCGACGCGGTCGGTTATAATGCGTATCACCCATCATCTAAGTATGCCGTAGTACGTACTAAGTGGAAAAGAAAAGGACTTATTAAGCACGAAGCAAGGAGCTTTCCAAAATGATTAAGCCACTTGTGGTCACTTATCCCAGTGCGGACCACACCCAGGGTTGCTTAACTTGTGAAATCGCTAGTAACGCGTACTCCCGCCGATCTCCGTTAAAAGAATTAGCTGCGGTATCTGCATTACATTAATCTGTAACACTTACTTCATAAATTACAACATCATTTTCGCAAAGTGTAACATTCCCACGGAAGACAATGACACAAACGAACACACAAGACGGTGCAATAATGAGGCCGTCAGTGCTAAGCTACAACCGACCTTGTTTTCTTTCAGATAAGACATGTATTTGATTGCAGTGAATATTTAGGCCGAATGGTCGCCAGTTGTTAGGCATAAACTTCTGTCTTTACAATAATGCGTTTTACAAACATCAGGTCTTTTTTTAGTCTCCACTGCAGGCGCACGACCCTCTCTGTACTACTAGAGCCATATATTAGCCAAAACAGTCAGAGGATTTGGCCTACACTCTCCACGCTGGCCAGACCGGTTGGAGAGGTCTAATTGATATTTATAATAAGCTTTGTTCAGTTGTATTTCCTAAGTCGCCTTCTACGAAATCCACGGGAAGACTTGGAGTGGTCTTATTCTACTCTGCCGGGAACCACACGGCTTTACAAAAAATCAAATAATAATTCAGTAATTAGGCCTTTGCAGGCACTTTTAAACGTCGTATAAAGCTTATTTATGTTTAAATTATTAAATATTTTATAGAAAAGCTACCGACACTAGCGTTTCGCGACGACCACTGCTAAGAAGAAACTTATGAGTTGACGCGTTGATAAAACCATCGCTGAACTCAACCATTAGGATCCAGATATTTTTTTTCGACTGCGTAAATTTTACAGCATGGGCTCAGCCAAACAAGATTAAGCCTTTATTAATAAAACAAGTTTTTAGCCTTTATTAATAAAAGGTACGTGATTTGTATCTTAGCACTGATACGTGATGTGCGGTATGTATGTTTGTATGATGCAATAAAATCTCAAATAGGCATGATGACTGAAAAATTATTTTTGGCCCATCGGTTAGATTATTAAAAAATATTGTACATATTTTTTCTTTTCTCTGAGAAACAATAAATGACGAAGATACAGCGCATTTAAACTTCGCATGACGTCACGCTTTCTTACGATTTTTACACATTGGTGACGTCACAAGCCCCAACTGTGGAACTTAGATACTCTGTATCTTTGTGAATTTTTACTTTTTTGATAAACTGAAAAATATGAGTAAATTCTTTTCGGATAATCTAACTAACAGACTAATTAGAATAATACTTTTCTGACTCAGTCATCATCCCTATTCTGATAGATTTTTGATTGACATCAGAATCAATTTGGCTGTCACAACACAGCACATTCATCCATCTCGAATGGAATCTATATTATTGATTCACAAAAACATCGATACTCGAAAGTAGGCTGAGCTGCAACACTACTTTCAATAAGTTTGGTGCGTTCTATTGACGCAAAAAATAAATAAATTGTGTCAACAGAACGTTATCATATCACTATTGTGTTTTAAGATTCTTACCAACAAGCTCGCCGTTCTCATTTATCTGCCTCTGCTTCTCCATCTGTGCCTTCTTCTCCAGATCTCCATGGTATGCGACGTTGCTGATGATCTTCGTGTTCGCTTTGATCCTCAGGGTTTCGGGGTCGTCTGCCACCTGGAAGGTGGATTAGCAAGAGTTCAGAAGATGGAAGACTATCTTGGCGCGATTCAAAAGATTTATGGATATATCATCATCATCAGATCTTTTTAGGTCTCCATTGCAGGAGCACGATCCTCTCTGTACTACCAGAGCCAGAGGAGCCAGAGCAGCCAGAGGATAAGGTCTCAGGTCCGTCGTGGCCAGACGGGTTGGAGAGGTCTCATTGATGTTTATAAGCTTTGTTTAGCTTGTGTTTCTCAGTCGCCTTCTACGACATCCACGGAAAGAATTAACTTGGAGTGGACCTATTCTACTCTGCTGGAAACCACACGGCTTGACATATGGATATATCACTGTTTTTCTACTACTGAGTATCAGGTTTTACGTAGTAAGAGACTCGGAACGCTGATGGTGGGGTTTAATTAAATTAAGATTAGTATAATGGTATAAGCTAAACGGGAAAAGACGACATTTAAAGACCATCTTAGAATACAAAATGGCGACCATTTTAGATTTAACCCTTTAAGTATTCTTCATCTTAGCTCGTTCCAGGTTGCATCCTCAGCTGTGCAGTGTGCTGCTTCGGAGCCCAGGGTACGCTTTCCCGCTGTTTCATCGGAACATTTAAAAAGATTTCGTATTCTCTCTTCCTGTGGATGTCGTAAGAGGCGACTAAAGGACTAAGCACAAACATCTCGTGCTACAACTGCATTTCCAAGGAGGGTTAACGTCGGGCGGCGGCCATTTGTAAAACTTTTCGCACAAATACATTCCCAAAGAGAGTTGACGGCAGGCAGGCGGCCGGTCGTAAAACTATAGCCAAATCATTTAAACTGTTCCGGCTTTTTCTTCTCCATTTTGCAAGGACTGGCATCCTTGGGTGACCATTGACATGCATGTTATATTTGCAGAAGAAAAAGCGGGAAAGCGCACCCCGGGCTCAGAAGCAGCACAGCTGAGGATGCAACCGGGAACGCGTTTAGACGAAGAAGAAGATTTTAAAAGATTTCGACCAGCCGCCTGCCTTACGTCAGATGATGCCCTATAGTCGTGTGAAACATGTTCTTGTGACACGTCTTTACTACCTTGAGCTACCTTCTCATGGAAGGTTCTTAAAAAAAACCGTAAAAATGTTTCCTCAGTGTCAGAACACTCCAATGTGTCACACAAATGGTCGCCATTAGAGGCCATCTTAGAATCCTTAGATGGCCTGCCTAGCTACAATATCATCTAGGTAAACATAAGATTGAAAACATTTAAAATAAACGGGCAAGTGCGAGTCGGACTCGTACATGAAGGGTTCAGTACCATCGTACAATGGCGCTGAAGAAACACGTTTCTTGTATGACGACCCCATTTAATTTTTAACTTTTTTTTTTTGTATTTGCTGTTATAGCGGCCATGTAATATTATACATAATCTGTGAAAATGTCAAGTATCTAGTTAATGCCATTATAAAGATCTAGTTAAAAATGCTGAAAAAATACGTTTTTTGTATGGCGACCCCCTTTAATTTTCAACTTTTTTTATTTTCAGTATTTCTTGTTATAGCGGCCAACCGTAATACATAATCGGTGAAAATTTCAAGTGTCTAGCTATTACGGTTCAAGAGATAGAGACCTGTCACAGACGGACAGACAGCGGAGTCTCAGTAATAGGGTCCCGTTTGCACCCTTTCGGTACGGAACCCTAAAAATCATCATCAGACACAGACGGAACTTACTTGTGTGAACTTGCCCTTGCTTTTTTCAAAATCGGCGTGGTATTTAACGTTGCTCTGTATTTTGGTGTTCTCCGCTATCCGCTTCAGCTCGGGAGTCTCGGCCATCGTCGTGTGCTTCGCTTTTGGTACGTGCCTGGAAGGGACAAGAAAAAAAAAATTGGTTGTCTGTAACAGGTCTGTAAAGTCGGTTTACGGACGGTAGTTTGACGTGACAACGTCAAACATTCTCTCTCTCGTTCGTGCCGCGCTCTCGCTTGCGTAACGCAACAATGACGTCATCTTTTTCGTGCATGCAGCCCGTAGCATCGAGTTATTAGACGTTGTCACGTCAAAATCAACGACCGATCAAGTATACAGAACAATTTTCTCCAGGGAACATATTATAGCGAAATACGAAAAGAATGTTTGCCCTGTATGGCTGTTTCCTTATAATCGTACGTGATGTGAACTAGGATATCTAATTAATTAATGAGCAATTTATATTTTGCTAATTTAGCACATCACGTACCAAAGGGACGTGTAGATCTATTGTAAATATTTTTATATAAAAATCCGTTGTTATGATAATAAATCATCCATTATCCCGTCGCCACTCCTGGCCTATAGACGGTGATGGATCAACCGGATCATCATATCAGCCACAGAAAGTCCACTGCTGGACATAGGCCTCCCCCGAGGATTTCCAAAACGACCAATCGGAAGCGGCCTGCATCCAGCGTTTTCCTGCAACCTTGCTCAGGTAGTCTGACCACCTAGCAGGTGGGTGTCCTACGCTGCGCCTGCCGGTACGTGGCCGCCATTCGAGAACCTTTCTGCCCCATCGGCCATCGTTTCTTCGCTCTATGTGCCCCGCCCACCGCCACTTCAATGAGCTAATCCGCTGGGCTATGTCTGTGAATCATCGACCGGATCCATTGGATTTCATTAGCTCGCCACTATTCAGTGGTGCACCCTTAGTGGTCGCTACACCCGATATAAGTTGATCGATGACCTGATCAGTTTCTATGGGAAACAATTTTCATGTTTCAATACAGGGTTACTTTTAAAACACCGGCAACATTTTTGGAGTAAGTTCAGTCCGTGAACATAAAAATCATCCATAAAAACAATTATCGAAAAACGAAAAAAAAAATCGGCCTTCCACTACAAATCGGCGTTTAGCCAAATGCATTTTGTATGGGACGAAGAAATTTTTTTTTATCGATTTTTGAGAATTGTTTTTATGGAAAGTAGTTCAGTATAAATGTTCCTTGGGAAAAGTTGGGTATCATGGACTGAAATCACTCTTAATATAGTTTCAGTATAATTCGTTAGACCCTGTTTATTTCTTTGAAAATAATTATCCTCATTTCTGGACGGCCCAAATTCGTAATCCTAAATGACAGACAGAATAAGACAGTTGGGTAAAATGAGTCGATCTACGATAGTCCTACTTTCTACTCACACACGGACGCGTGTGTATACGTTGTCATCATCATCCGAGCGTATTCCCGGTTGCATCCTCAGCGGTAACGTTTCAGAGCCTGGGGTCCGCTACCTACCCCAGGTGATTCGACGAGGTTACTGTTTTTACACAGAGCGACTGCCGTCTGACCTCCGCAACCCAAAGGGCAGACCAGAACCAATCCTAGATAAACAAACGCTAGATGGCGTTCGGGACCCACAGCTTTACGTGCCTTCCGAAGCAAGGAATTATCTTTCATTTCGGGATAATCAGGTGATTCAAGCCTGCAATATCCTAACTAAACTGGAAACAACTTTTTACAAAGTATGCTTCCCAGTGGGATTTGAACCCACGACCTCAGGATCATAGGGCAAACGCCTTGACCACTGGACCATGGAGACAGTCCTTGTGTACAAACGTTGTATCTATGGTTGTAAATGTATCAAGCTTCACAGCTGTGCCCATAACGAAAGTCACATTGAGAATAGCCGCAGGCTTGGTCTAGTAGGCAGGTACGTACTCAGATAAAGCAATGGAAACTGCTATTAACGGGGCTATAACAATACGAGATCCTTATCAGCCGAGATTTCGGCTCTTGAATGGGGCTATAAATCATTGTAAGTACATTTAAAGTAGGTAGGTACATATACACATTATTTAGTGTAGTTGAGTAGCGGAATAGCTCGTATGTATCCAAAAGGTCTGACTATCCACGTGTCTAGATTATTTTAGACTATCAACGTGGCGTATTGATAACTACGCTAGTCTGCCACTCGGAGGTTCTAGGTTCGATCCCCGGCTAGGGCAAGTTAGAAAATGGACTCTTTCAAATTGTCCTGGGTCTTTTGGGTGTATATGTATATATGTGTTTATCATAAAATATAGTATCGTTGAGTTAGTAAATTTAATAACACAATTTTATAAACTTACTTTGGGGCCACTGTTATCTATGTGACAGATATGTCATATGTCCATATCTAATTTTTTTTTTATTTATATTTAATATGTAAAAATGTCCAATAAACTAAATAGCAAATATATTCTAGTATGAGGTCCATATATCATTGCCTGATACAGTAACCACTTACCATTGCCTGTTTCCCGACTTAGAAGTATTAAATAGAAGTGTAAGTTGTTGTTTTATACAAATTACGTTATTTTTAATAGAAGCCGGTATAGAAGTAACAAAGAACTAACCCCAAAAGATTTCTCTCTCAGCATCACCTGGTGGTTGACTGGTAGAAAAGGCCCTTTGGCCTTAAGTCCGCCATTTACATTTATTGTAATGAAGTTAAATACATAAAGAAAAAACCTAATGCAAATATTTCATTATTTTTACCCAACCCAACTGGAATCAGCATGACAATCCAACCTTGCTCTGATAATGACTAGAAAGATTTAGTTGATAACATCTAGCTAGATTGTATGTAGGTCTTACCGCTTCGATCTGATTTTTATTAGATTAAAGGATTCCCTCTACGTCAACTCGTGAACAGGTGGTGCCGCCAGTAGGGACAAGTCAGTTCGGCTCCATTTTTTTTTTAAGACTACTCAAAGTAACTTATTTCTGTAAATTGGATTTGGCACTCGGTCGCAAGTTTTACATATTATGTTGTGATAACATTGTATTAGGCATAATATCTTTGTAAACAGACATAGCCCTTCTGGCGCGTAGGCGACCAATACTGTGCAAAATTAGATTTTATAGTATATAATTTATTTCTTTCGGTGTTTCTTCTCAGCAGTGGTCGTTGCGAAACGCTAGTATCGGTAACTTTTAAACAAAGACAAAAAAATTATATATTAGGTCCTTACATATGAAATTGCCGATTTTCAATACTGGCAACTTTAAAATCAAATATCTTGCGTTTCATTAGGAATTCCAAATTCAAATTTATTTCGAAATAAAGCCAGAAAAATATTGTTTTAAAATTCGTATTTCATTTGTTTTAACATCATTTGTTTGAGTTTCAACATTGCTATAACAACAACTATGGACAAATTGAAAATTCGCGGTATTTACGAATACGAGTTCCACCGTGGCACCAATGCTGCAGAAACGACTCGAAGAATTAACGACGTGTATGGACCAGGCACCGCTAACGAACGAACGGTGCGTTTTTGGTTTCAACGTTTCCGTTCTGGAAATTTCGATTTACACAATGAGCCTCGTGGACGACCTGATACTCAAGTGAATAACGAAGAATTGAAGGCGATAGTGGAAGCGGATCCATCTCAAACCACTTCTGAATTAGCAGCAGCCTTCGGCGTAAGTGACAAAACAATACTTATCCACTTGCGCCAAATCGGAAAAATTAAAAAACTCGAAAAGTGGGTACCGCACGAATTGACTGAAGCAAACCAACAAACACGCGTTGCTTGCTGCGTTTCTTTGCTTAATCGCCACAATAATGAGGGGATTTTGAACCGTATCGTGACTTGTGATGAGAAATGGATCCTGTACGACAATCGGAAGCGATCATCACAATGGCTTGACCCTGGAGAACCGGCAAAACCTTGCCCTAAGCGAAAACTGACCAAAAAGAAGATTCTGGTTAGTGTTTGGTGGACCAGTGCTGGTGTTATCCACTACAGCTTCTTGAGATCAGGCCAGACGATTACTGCAGACTTGTATTGCCAACAATTGCAAACAATGATGGAAAAGCTCGCCATTAAACAACCGAGACTGATGAATTGCTCTAGCCCACTGCTCCTTCAGGATAACGCTAGACCACACACTGCACATCAAACGATCGCCAAGTTAGAGGAGCTGCTACTGGAACCTCTGCGTCACCCACCATACTCTCCAGATCTTGCCCCAACCGATTACCACTTTTTTCAAAATTTGGATAACTTTTTATAAGGAAAAAATTCCAAATCTGATGAGGCAGTCAAAACCGCCTTCAAACAGTTCATAGACTCTCGCTCCCAGGATTTTTTTTCCAAAGGTATCAATGATCTGCCTATAAAATGGCGGAAGTGTATCGATAACAACGGCGCATACTTCGATTGATTAAATAATAATTTCATAAAAAAAAACTTGTTTCACTTTTTTGATACTGAACGGCAATTTCATATGTAAGGACCTAATATTATAAATGAACATTACACGTAATGTACACTAAAATTATTGACGTGTAAAAGTGCCTACAAAGGCCTAATTACTAAATAAATATTTGATTTAGATTTTTTGATTTTGGGGACTAAATTGAACGAAAAAAAATATTTTCGTTATGTATTTGATTTTTATTTTAATTTTCGTACAAGCGTTTAAATTATTGTGAGGCCTAAGAACTTAGACTAAGAGACTAACTAAGATAAATGTAAGTAGCCCAAAGTCAATGGGGGTTGCGTCGTTTTATTACGGAGTTATACTTGTATCAGCCGTGTGGTTCCCGGCAGAGTAAAATAGGACCTCTCCAAGTCTTTCCGTGGATGACGTAGAAGGAAATACAAGCTAAACAAAGCTTATAAACACCAATGAGACCTCTCCAACAGTCTGGCCAGCGTGGAGAGTGTAAGCCAAATTCTCCGACTGCTCTGGCCAATATGTGCCTCTGGTAGTACAGGGAGGTAGATATACACAGGTATATCTACCTCCCAGTTTTTTTTTATTTTTACTTAGACATCTACAGAGATGTCAAAGTAAAAATAAAAAAAAACTATGGAAAAGATTTTAACAACATGGAACATTAATTTTCCACGCTTTAAAATTTTTGACTGACGTAGTTAAGGGCCCAGTCCTTATTTTTAGTGATTTTGACTGCTTTTTCGGAGCTGATTGGAGCCAAACTATCTTAGTAACAATATGTTAAGATATGTTTAATTGAAGTTTATTTAAGTATTAAAAAAGTGAATGAGACAATTTATTGATTTTCATTGTAATAGTTTGTTTAATTCCAAATAACCTGAGACGTGTTTCAATTATTTGCGGTGCGCGACGTTCATGTCTTTGTTGTTTACACGGAATTTAAAACATGAAGTTGTGTATAAATTACAGAGAAATAAAGACAAAGGAAAATCCTAAAAAGAGAATGAGAAGATTTTAGTATTTTTTTTTTATTTCATTCAAAAACTTACTTAAAAAGGTTAATCTTTGAAGAAAATATAAACGAATACGTCGTCGGATATATGAAGATTGATTCATGTAAATAATAACACGTACAATAAATAAATAAAAATAATTTGTCTTTTGTAAAAAGATAGAAAAATTTAAGGTTCTCCGGTATGGGGACGAAAACGCTAATAAAGCAGACCGCTCGCTGCGCTTCTGAATTCGTCTCCAGGGTGCATGTACAATACAGCGCAATGCGTATGTGTAGATAGAAAATATAGATTCGGGTGTTCAATCAAAAGTTCCCACCGTCGAAGACGAAGTGTACATATTATTTTCTTAAGCGTATCTTAAGCGAAGTGTACATATTATTTTCAAAAATGCTGCTACTATAATAGCTTGCTAGCATGACTCCGGCATTTCAATTGTAAACTAAAGACAATTATTTGTATAATTAGCGCATATTGTCACGAACACAGGAAGACTGTGCGTGATGCTAATCGAAAGTGTGCTGGAACAGGCGCGAACATATACCTTTTTTACCTATCTTCTGCTGTACTACTTTTACTACTATATATTCCGTGGCTGTACTAACATTCTTGTTTTATATTTGTCAATCTAAATTCTAATACATCATATCCCTCGATTTGCAACTTAACACCTTGTAATAAAGTTGTTCGTTATTTAAATCCACTCAATGCGGTTTTTATTCAAATTTGAGATGGTAATTCGAATTTCATTCATAGTTTTGATAGCATTCCAAATTCAAATTGTTGCCAATTGTCAATGTAACGATTTTATGTCTTCCTGCTTGGTAATAAGGTTGTCACTGAATTAAGGTCCTTCGCACATTACGCTAAACATACATACATACAATGTGTTTTCGCCCCAACTTGATTTTTATTTAGTTTCACCTGTCCCGTTGTATGTGTGTCTATAATCAAATCTTGCAAGCTAAATTAGACCCACTTACTATTATTCTATTGAGCTGAAACTTCACATACTTATGTAAGTTGGCTGACAATGCAATATTTATAGTACCAATGTCCTGATCTCATGATGAAGCAGGAAGGGGGCCACGGCATCTCTGTGACAAAGCAACATAACCCCACCACCGAGTTTGGGCTTAATTATTTCGTCTTGAAGAGCATTTTAAACTTTTTAGTTCATTGTTAAGCTTGTTTTTACATTTTTTAGGGTTCCGTACAAAAAATGAAAAACGGAACCCTTATAGGATCACTCGTGCGTCTGTCTGTCCGTCCGTTTGTCACAGCTAATTTGCTCCGAATGTACTAGACCGAATCAGGTGAAATTTGGCAGAATATTGTAATCCTATGACCCAAACACATATGTGCAAAGTAAATAAATATTTTTTTCAAATAAGGGTCATTTTTGGGTGACAAATTAGGAAATTAAAAAAAAAAAGTTTTGCAAAACTTACTGTGTCATATATCAAATGAAAGGGCTTGTTATGAGGATTTCAAATATATTTTTGTTATTATTGTAAAATGAATAGTTTTGATTTAATTCATGAAAGAAGACGAAAATTGTACATTCCCCCCCTCCCCCCACTGATCTCCGATACTACTGAGCCTAAAATTTTGAAAAAAATACAATATATAGTTCATTGCTTGTAGATTACAGGAAAACCTATAAGAATTCAATAAACTGTACGGAACCCTCTCCACGCGAGTTTAACTCGCACTTGGCCGGTTTTTTTTTAAATAATTGGGTAAGTATAGCATTATTTGTTACTTAATCACGAATTTGATTACGCCAGCGACACATACATTCTGCTCGGTCTAATGGTTGACCGGGAGAGAATGCCATATGCCATATTTTTTTAACTGGGCAATAAGTTTTAAATAAAAAAATCACTATTTTTCTACCCGAATCAGCTATAGTATAGTATCGAATTGAAGGCAAGCGCCCACGTGGTCGGTCTCCAATGAGGTGGTTAGATCTCCTCAATGCTGTAACACAGTGCCCAGCAACTGAATGCTCCAAGAAAGCTGCAGACAGTGACGTGGAGAAAAACAGCAAAAGCAGCGGCCATGGACGAACAACCGAATCCATAAAGAGGGCAAGAGTAAATAGACATTTTTTGAGTCTGCGTGTAACACCTTAGACCTCATCTTAGCTTCCCATCAGGCTAGATACTCGTAGAGGTCAAGCGCACTCAAATCTCTAATAAAAAATAAGAATCCCAACTAATATTATAAATGCGAAAGTGAGTTTGTATATTTGTTTGTTTGTTTGTTACCTCTTCACGCTTTATCTACTGAACCAATTTTGTTGAAAATTCGTATACACATAGTTAGGAGTACTGAGAAGGATTTCATTAGGGACCTTTCATCCCGGAAAAAAGTAATGTTCCCGTGGGAATCGAGATACGCGAGCGAAGCCGCTGGCAAAATCTCTAATAAATAAAGGAATAATAAATAAATATCACGACTCTCGGTCAAGAGTGTACGACTAACAATCATGATTTTCGCCAATTCCCACGAGCGAAGAGAACCCGCACGACATATTCTAAGTTTTTCCTATTCTTCCAAACCAGCAGGAGTACGGTAGAGTCTAGCCATAATGTGCGGAGGTCTTTAAACTGATTATCATGCATAGCGCTCGCGCGCGATTCATTGAAAGTTATGTCATAGCCGACTTGAACGAAAGTTGATCATGTCTTTAAAAGGGTTTGTTGACATTGTGTAATGCCGGACTTACGTTGTGGTTTGGGAGTCAGTGTGTCGGTATTTACGAGTATGTATTGTTTTCCGTAACCGACTTCAAAAAGAGATTGTTCGGTGTTGAAGATGGTCACAAAAAGCTCACAAAGCACAATAGTGGAATCATATCTCTTACATATTTTTTACCCGACTACGTCGAAGCGAAAAGGAGGGTCATGTGTTTCGAATCGCCGCTATGTATATATGTATGTTTTTTCATCTGTTTTTTTTATTTATTTACTTAATTTATTGCACTATAAAATTAATTTACAATAGGTATAAAAATGGAGTATGGAAATGTCATATAATAGAAGTAACGTTCTTGACAACGGGCTTCCACTAGGAAAAATGCCATAGCGGTCTGAGTCCGGCAGAGGTAGGAACAAGGCTACTCAGGTCGTCATCCTGCGAAATCCTTGTAGGTAGAAGCGGTCCAGGACGACCAAGAAAGAGCTATGTAGACCAACTGAAAGAAAAAGCAGGGGTCATGTCATATCAAGCACTAAAAAGTAAGGCAGATAACCGAGAAGTTTGGCGCATACTCCACCGACAAGAGCCACTAAGCTCTTAAATAAGAAGAAGAAAGTATAATCTAAACGCTAAGCGCTGTCTACCAGAGAATACCTTTGGGACGTATAAGAGAAGGCGATAAATGGGGTGCAAGCGTGTACAAAAAAGGAATGAGAAAAAAGAAATATATCTACTTGCAACGATGCTGCATGCCACCTGCATGCTGCATCTCTTCCAACCTCATTTCTTTCTCATCCTGTCCACTTTTCATTCCTCATTTCATTTAAAATTTCATTTCATTCCATTTTCAAATCATTTCTCTCTTGGTTATCTCACATTCTACCATCATCTCTCGTACTGTTCCCTTCTGTTCCTACGTTCTATCTGATCTGTTATACCTTATTATAATATAATATATATTTATAGAAGTTGTGTGACAAATAAATTTAATCTAACTGTTGTGTCGAGTCTCTGTTCTCCACTCCATCTACTTCCTTATATGTGGGAACTCGACTAAGAGCGCCGAGACAGGTCGAGGTCCCACATACTTACTAGCTAAGATACATAAATGTTCATGTTCCCTTGTATCTTCTATGATATCCATGGTACCTTGACAAATGAGGTATCGGTGGAAGCTTCTTGTGTGTTAATAAATACTTTTAAACTATCGCGTTGCATTATTATTAAATTAATGCATACGGGAATAAACGCGAAACGTACCTTTTTTTATTTATTTTGCTGACGTTTCGTTCGGGTTTCACCGAACGCGGTCCCAGCTTGACTGAAGCAGCGATGATTCTTGTGTGTTTGCTGGTTATAGGCTGTATGACGTCACAGTAAATTCAATATGGCCCCTTCTATAGGCCATAAAGTAATAAACAAAAATTTTATCAAATCATACCGTGTAGTGTATCAAATATAGGGGCTTAATTAGAACATTTTGAAAATACATTTTATTATTATTATACATTATTAGCAGTTACTCTCCGCTGTGCTAGCAATAACTGGATAAACCATAGATCTGTATACTACTAGATGAAAAAAGTCTTTCAGTTTGTATGAAAACCTGGCGTGCCAATTTTCAATACAATATTTAATAAGAAATTCAATAATCGAAAAGTTGAGAAGCAATAGACTAAGATGGTGTGGACATGTAATGAGGAGGGAGGAGAGCCACGTTACCAGAAAGGTGCTGAATTTGAAGGTTACAGGAAATAGGAACAGACGAAGGCCTAAGAAAAGGTGAATGGAGTGCGTTAAGGACGATATGGATAAAAAGAATGTAACAAGTGCCTTGACAAAAGACAGAGGAAAATGGAAAAGACTCACATGCTGTCCCGACCCCACGCAAAGTGGGATAAGGTGAGGAAGTAGAAGATTTAATAAGAAATTCACTTACAAACTGAAGGAATCTTTTTTATTACTTCCTCCAACGTTTTTCGACGAGTTTCTATGGCTCATAACGGCAGATTTAGGTATTTTACAGTAGAGAGCTTAATGTCCGATCTAATGAATTAACATACACGGACTAAAAGTGACGATCCTAAATGAAGTCAATTTGACGTCTGTTCGACACGCACAGTCATACAGAGGCTGTGTCTATCTTGATTAGAGAATACAATCCCGAGCATGTTTTTCAATCCCGGGCTTACGGGATTTTTGAAGCCTTTTCCCGGGATTCCGGGCCTATCCCGGGATTAGACTATGTGGTTTCGGTTTCGCTCATCGCTTACATTTAGCACTATTCCCGTCCTTCGCAACTAAATAATAACTCCACACTGACGTCGTATCAGTCTTTTTTATGTTTAACAAAGTTTCCCGTCATTTGAAATACTTAATTTCAGATAATTGACTTTTAAATTTTAATGACGTAGCCTACGTAACCCGTCACTGACAACAATAAATGAAAAAAATAAAACCTGATGCATATTTATACTTTCGTACAGGGAGTCCCCGACGGGAAATACCCGCAACAATATTATGATATGAGATGATCGGGTGATTCCCCTGTTGTGGTTCTTTGGGGAATTACCTTAAGAGTATTGTATCAAAGTATTCCGAGTGGTATGCTCTAGACGACATATTTAACATTCTAGAATGGGATACTAGGGGTCTTAATATCAACGGTGAATATCTTTCCCATCTTAGATTTGCGGATGATCTAATATTGTTTGCTGAAACACCGGATGATCTCAACGTAATGCTCAATCAACTCCACGATGCATCTCTCAAGGTAGGTCTAAGAATGAACATGTCCAAGACGAAGGTGATGGTTGACTCATCTGGCTTCTCGGACATCGACATAACTGTAGGTAGCGAGAGGCTAGAGGTAGTTGATAAATACACATACCTTGGACATTGTTTATCATTTGACAAAGATCTTCGAACTATAGAAGTCGATCGACGGATACAACTGGGATGGGTGGCTTTTGGTAAGCTGGCGGATGTTTTTAAAAACCGAAAAATACCACAGTGCCTAAAAACACGCCTCTTCAACCAGTGTGTTCTGCCCACAATAACATATGGTGCCGAGACATGGACTCTCACAAAGGGAACCATGTATAAGGTTGCGGTTGCGCAGAGAGCCATGGAGCGAGTCATGCTCGGCATCAAACTGCAAGACCGAGTTCGCAACGTAGAGATCCGACGTCGAACGAAAGTTCATAACGTGCTCTCCAGGGTTGCGGCTCTAAAGTGGAACTGGGCGGGACACTTGGCTCGAAGGAACGATGGAAGGTGGAGTAAGGCCGTCACCGAATGGTATCCTAGAAATGGGAAACGTAGTGTAGGACGTCCGGCGGCTAGGTGGGTTGATGACGTCAGGCAGGTTGCTGGGAGGAACTGGATTGCGATGGCCAGTGATAGAGCAGGGTGGCGCAGACAAAAGGAGGCTTATGCCCAGCAGTGGGTACTTGAAGGCTGTTGATGATGATGATGATTCCGAGTGGGGAAGTCCCTTCTAAGTTCTACGACAAACATATTATTAGGACTGTACCTGTGTAGTAAATAGTGGGTACCTACGTATTGTACGCGTTGCTTTTTGTCGTAATGTATTAAAATAATCTGGGCAAGGTTATTTTCAAGGCGCAACGGACTACGGAATACAAACTAGACTTGTTTGTGGCAATCCCGAAAATCCCGAGATTAGCCAAGTACAGTCCCGGGATTTTCGGGGCCAGATAACGGTCGGGATCCCGGGATTGTATTCACTAATTTTGATCCATGGTCTGTGGGATAAACGTACTTTAAGAATCTTCCCGTAGTCGAGTTTTAGTTTTTAAAACTATAAGTAACTTGTTGATTCTATCGTCGCCTTCGATATAATATATATAACAGTGTAACAACACAGAATAAATAATACTAACGTACAGAAGTCTCACTCAGCAAAGAAATCCAAAGAAATATCTTCTCAATATGGCTAGCGATATGGTTTAATTTAGCTCACGTCAGAACTCAGTACCTTATCGTATAGATGCCTAGACATCCATTGCAAGCCAATTTCATACTTATTACTCTGAAACAAACGATTCGTATAACTGAATTTACCACCCGGAGGGGCCGCCTGCGCGCTTAGTAATAATGTAGGTACATTTTCGATACCTAAACGGGGAGTAACACAGGCCTTGTTACAAGTACTTACATCAAGCTTACTATGTACATGATTCATACAACATTTTACACCTGATATAAAACAGCTGACTTAAACTATGTAACGAAGCCGTCGCGATGATTCAGTACAGGTCACCTGTGTGACTTTATAAGGCCGTTATTATATTTAATTGCTATGGAAGGCAAGGCAAGGCAGGCCGTAATGGAAGGTCCGTCCGTATGTCACAGCCACTTTTTTCCGAAACTATAAGAACTATACTGTTGAAACTTGGTAAGTACCTAGATGTATTCCGTGAACCGCATTAAGATTTTCACACGAAAATTGAAAAAAAAAACAATAAATTTTGGGTGTTCCCCATACTTAGAACTGAAATCCAAAAATTTTTTTTTCATCAAACCCATACGTGTAGGATATTTATGAATAGGTATTCAGAAATTATATTAAGGTTTTTTATTTCTTTATTTTTTTATTTATTTAACTTTATTACAAAAAATGTAACAGGCGGACTAGGTTTCTAATATAATTTTTTTTAAACTTAATAGTTTGCGAGAGAGACACTTCCAAAGTGGTAAAATGTGTCCCCCCCCCCCCCTTTGTAACTTCTAAATTAAGAGAATGATAAAACTAAAAAAATATATTATGTACATTACCATGCAAACTTCCACCGAAATTGGTTTGAACGAGATCTAGTAAGTAGTTTTTTTTTTAATACGTCATAAATATTATAGTAAACCGCAATTTACCTTAAAGATAAAAATTATAGGGGTTCGTCATACAAGAAACGTGTTTCTTCAGCGTTTTAAAACATTGTACGAAGGTACGGAACCCTTTATGTACGAGTCAGACTCGCACTTGCCCGTTTATTTAGTCTCCACTGCAGGAGCACGACCCTCTCTGTACTACCAGACAGAGCCATATATTAGCCAGAGCAGTCAGAGGATTTGGCCTACACTCTCCACGCTTGCCAGACGGGTTGGAAAGGTCTCATTGATGTTTATCTTGTGAAGCTTTGTTCAGCTTGTGTTTTCTAAGTCGCCTTCTACGACATCCACGGGAAGACTTGGAGTGGTCCTATTCTACTCTGCCGGGAACCACACGGAGAAGAATAGCAGGCCGTTAAAGCAGTCTTGTTTCCAACATAGGCGTAGGCTTGTGGCAGAATTCTTGAGTTGCCTAAAGGCATTTGACATAGGTTACTTCATCATTTGACGATCTCCGTGGCGTAGTGGTTAACACACCAGTACGCTACTCCAGAGGTTCTGGGATCGATCCCCAGCCAGGGCAAGTTGGAAAATGCCTTTTTTTAAATTGTCTTAGGCGATTACCTGTTTTTTTTTTATGTTGTGGGACGGCAAACGAGCAAGCGGGTCACCTGATGGTAAGTGATCACCGCTGCCCATGGACAATTGCAACACCAGGGGTGTAACAAGAGCGTTACCGGACTTTCAGGGCCCTCCCCAGAGGGAGAGGGGGAGACGGGGCTCCGGCTCTCTCACTCACCTAACGAAGCATAGTAGCGGTGAAACTACTACTCAGACGTCGATTTTCTGTGAGAGTGTGGTACTTCTCCGAACGAGCCGGCCCATTCATGCTACTAGCAAAACATCGAAATATAATCTCTAGAAATCTAACGCTCCTACATTCACCGCTTCGAATCTGATTCCATTTACGCAAACAAACTAACAGCAATTACATCGATACACTCAAACACACACATATACAAAGATGCATGCGATTGGTCGCGACAAGGTCACGTATGCGTCGTGTTGGTCGAGCAGCGGGCTCCCCGAAGCCTGCTGCTTGGTCGACACCGCGGTCAACGCCACGAGAGGTGAGGTACAATATTAAAATGTTTATTTACTTATATAATGAAAGGTGAGTCCTGTGTTTTTCATGTCTGTATGGCTTTTACACCACTTCACGGCACATGACGGCATTTTTAATGAATCGATTATCGCAAAAACACAGCAATATTCTCAAAGGAAACTTCATGCGACGCAACCGCACGACTCGAGTGTCACGGCGAACTGTCGCGCCGCGCTGTTCATATTTTAAGCCCCGCCCGCCGCGGTACATATCGCGTGGAATGATTTTTCGGGATTCGTTACGATTCTAGAGAATCACTGTTCGTAGAGCAAAACTGAGTTTTGCTGGTAGCGTGGCTCTACCACGACTAAATATAAGTATAGTATACCTATGTATTTATTATAAAATATAGTATTTTTAAGTTAGTATCCAATAGTTTGGGGTGGTTTTGTTATCTTAATCAGTGTGATTTATCCTTTTTTTTAATTTTTTTATTAATGGCTTGACGCTAGTGCGTATTTAGCCAGGAACAAGTTAATAAAACGTGGCAAATTCTTTTTTCCTAACAAGTTACAATCAAAGGTTAGTGTAGGCCTTTGATTGCTTTTAGGGAGCTTCTGGCGACAAATCTATACGAGTCCACTGGTTTTCATAGCCGATTGAGTGGCGGACGACGCCCGAAGGGCGTCTTCGGGCGTCGTCCGCCACTCAAGTCACACAGTCCGCGAAATAAATATCACTACAGCCGTACTATGACTGTGCACTTTAACTATTTTACATATTGTTCATGTCATGAGCATTTATAACACCAAACAACACCAATTTCACATTATAAAGTTCAATAAAATCAATTCGCAAAATAATTTAAAGAAAACCCCAACCGAACCCCTTGACTTCCCGCCAAAAACTCGTGTGATTTATCCTTATCTATTTATTTATTTATTAAAATCGAGTGTGTTAGTAGCTAACATTGGTATCAGATTTTCTAGCTACCTTAGGGTTAGATCTCATCTATCAGCACGGAACAGCACTTTCCTACGCTGCTATCCTTTTCTGTCGCTCAGAAGCGTCATTTGCTAAAGTTAGAGAGAGCGACCGAACGCTTCAGCACCGGCCGTGCTGCAGCGCAGCGTTCCGTCGCTTTCTCTCGCTCTAGCAAATTACTGTTCTGAGCGACAGAAAAGGATGCTATCCAAATCAGGCTCAACCTTAAAATGAGCTCAAAGAAACTTACGATTCGCAGTAGGGCAGTTTCCCGTATCCTTTGTAGGTCCTCATGTTCAGCGTCATCCCGCATTCTTGGCATTTGAAGCAGCCTTTGTGCCACACCTGGAACAAACCACAAATATGATTAACAATTGTATGCTATCCGAAAATTTGTATAACCTAACACTGCGTGTCACGGAGTTGCAAATGTTGCGCTGGATACTAACTGGCAATTTGTATAACCTAACACTGCGTGTCACGCACGGAGTTGCAAATGCTGCGCTGGATACTAACTGGCAATTTGTATAACCTAACACTGCGTGTCACGGAGTTGCAAATGTTGCGCTGGATACTAACTGGCAATTTGTATAACCTAACACTGCGTGTCACGGAGTTGCAAATGTTGCGCTGGATACTAACTGGCAATTTGTATAACCTAACACTGCGTGTCACGGAGTTGCAAATGTTGTGCTGGATACTATTCGGAAATTTGAATAACCTAACACTATGTGTCACGGAGTTGTGTCACGGAGAGACCGCGTAAGAAACACTTGCATCCGCGGCACCCTTCATTATGTCTGAGACATACGAGTAGCAGACAATTTGCAAGAGAGTCGCTTACGCTGGTACGGTCATGTCTTGCGGAAACCGGGAAATTACGTGGGAAACAAATGTACAGCCATGCCGCCTCTGCCGGAGCCCGGCAGTACTAGACCTAAAAAATGCTGGATACTATGATGACAGCCGGGACCACCGGCTTAACGTGCCTTCCGAAGCACCGAGAAGCTCTAGATTTTTTTTAACATTTGTGATCACCCATCCAAATGCGGACCACGCCCGGGGTTGATTAACAAAAACATGATTTGCAAAAACGCTAGTCCTCCAAGCGATAACTACAAGTAATAAAACTTTAAGGCTTTCAGAAGAATCGTCATGTTTTTAATTGGTCTTGATCGTCCTTCCATGAATCGACGTAAGTTCAATTCCCTGCGTTTTCATACAATTGACTATGTCATAGGCTGACTCAGGGCATAATGAACATCCGTGACCATTGCTATGTAGGGCAGCCCGTCCGTCCGTTGAATCGGGTCGTTTGCCTGTTCATTGTTTACATCGAGTTAATGAAAGAACGCAAAACCTCTCAGATGGTACCTCAGCCCATGTAACTGAACAACTTTTGTTAAACAACTTTCACGAAACTAAAAAAAATATTTGAATTTACATACAAACTGATCAGCTGATCGAGTCAATTAGTGTGAAAATCCGTTTTTTTTTTTTGATTTCGTGAAAGTTGTTGAACAAAAGTTGTTCAGTTTCATGGGCTGAGGGACAATCTGAGAGGTTTTGCGTTCGTTCATTAGCACGATGTATGGTATAAGTTCTTTATTAACCCCCGACAAAAGAGGGGTGTTATAATTTTAACGCTGACGTCTGTCTGGCATCGTAGCGCTCGAACGGATGAACCGATTTCGATGCGGTTTTATTACGTGTAAGCAAGTTCCCTTGCGGTGGTTCTTAGCTATGTTTGATGAAAATCGGTTCAGCCGTTTAAAAGTTATTGGGGGTTAACGCTTGAAACTCAGGGCTTTCTCTAAAAAATAATAGATGGCGCTATCCGTAGCGCGACTTGATATCCGTATCAAGTCGTATCGGTAGTTCCACTTTACTAAGTACTTACATTTGCTTCCATAACCTTTTTATAGTAAATCTTCTTTCGTCTACCAATTACTATATGCCCAAACCATCTCAACATTCCTTTTTTCAATTTTTAACCGACTTCAAAAAATGAGGTTATCAATCATAGTGATACTATGTACTTACGTATATACAGGCTGACTTTTTATCCACCTGCTAAATTTTTGGAGCAAGTTCAGTCCATGATACTGAACTACTTTCTATAAAAAAAGTTATTAAAAAAATTTATCGATTCAATTCGACTGTATGTTTTTTTTTATGTATGTTTGTTACGCCAAATCTTCGCCAATTGTGGACCGATTTCGATGAATCTTTTTTTTATTTGAAAGCCTTTACTACTAAGTTGGTCTCGTTTTAATTTGGTAAAGATGTGTTGAAGAACTTTTGTGATTTTTTTTTTTAATTTAATCCTTGTCATAACGTGTTCTTTCAGTCCACACGGCTCCCTTATGATATCATTTCTATCTCTTCTTCATCTTAGCGTGTTCCCGGTTGCATCATCAGCTGCGCTGCTTCGGAGCCCGGGGTGCGCTTTCCCGCTTTTTCTTTTTTTATTTATATTCAATCTTTATTGTCCATCAAATACAAATTGTACAGGACAATAGGCGAACTTAACGCTAAAAGCGTTGTCTACCAGTCAACCTTTGGGTTATACAGAAAGTCTAAAGTCACCCAAGGAAGCCAAAGACCTTGCGTAGTTGAGGAAATAGCTGGAACAGTTTAATTAAACCATTTGGCTTAGTCTTACACTATACCTATACTACAGTCTTTTCCCATACAAACTCGGATCAGGTGATTGGTCATCTAGTATGGGAGAACGAAAAAAAAAAATTTCATATTTCGATATTATGTTCCTTGGGGAAAGTTGTTCAGTATTACGGAGTGAATCACCTTTTAAAATAGTTTCAGTATATTTTGTTAGGGTGTATTATATATAAATTCTTAGTCATACATGTCGCGCGGCATTCGTCGAGGCCGATCCCAGTAGAATTGAATAACACATAATTCAATTTGGTTCGACTGTGATTGTGTCTGTCTGTACTATAATTGGTCTCTTGATATTCTGGGAAGCTGGCCCCTACGGACAGACTGTGAACTTTTGAACTAAAAGAGGCCGTCCACATATTACGGTTGGCAGAATTTTGACTTTTCGAACCCCTTACCTTGTCACGCTTTACTAGTGATGTGCCGCTGGAAATATTCCATTCCAATAAATCCGTAAATTTCCATTTTTAGGATTAATATTGCTAAAGTTTCCAGGGACGGCATATCACTACGCTTTGTCACATTTGGAATGACCCTCCCCCCACCGCTGGGACGTAATATGTGGATGGCCCCGAATGCTTATTTGTAGCTTGTACCCCATCATCATCCTCCCGTATTCCCGGTGGCATTCTCAGCGGTTGCTTCAGAGCCCGGGGTCCGCTACATACCCTAGGGGATTTGACGAGGTTACTGGTTTTACACAGAGCGACTGCCGTCTGACCTCCGCAACCCAAAGGGTAGACCAGAACCAATCCTAGGAAAGGTTTAAACAAACGCTAGATGGCATTCGGGACCCACAGCTTTACGTGCCTTCCCAAGCACGCACACACAGCACAGAATCATCTATCGTTTCGGATAATCAGGTGATTCAAGCCTGCAATAACCTAACCAGACTGGAAACAACTTTTCACAAAGTATGCTTCCCAGTGGGATTTGAAACCACGACCTCCGAATCACAATTCAAACGCCTTGACCACCTTGTGCCTGCAAAGGCCTAATTACTGATTAAATATTTAAATAATTGATTCTTTGATTCTGTGTAAGTCCCCAGCTCTCGAGTTAGATTTTCCCATGACAAAAACGTGATAGTATGTAACTAAATGTGCTAAAACAAACCGCGAACAATATAATTCGCGTTGCACTGTTGCAGTGTAAAGGTAGAAAGCGGCTACGAGTATCTACCTGACCTGATTACGGCAGATGGCGCCTAAGGTCGGCTAGCGGCCAGTTGCACAAACGTACATACTAATCGTAGATTAGGAAAGTTAGCAATAAGAGGAAAGCAAAAAAAACCGACCAACCGCGTAAATATAAGGGCAATGCATTTCTGGCCCTAATAACAGTGGTCTACAAACTTATACGTTTTTAGGATTACCTACCTCAAAGGGTAACAAACGGGCAAGTGTGCGTCGGACTCGTACATGAACGGTTCCGTACCAAAGTACAATGTTTTAAAACTCTGAAAAAACACGTTTCTTGTAAGACGAGCCCCTTTAATTTTTAGTATTCGTTGTTATAGCTGCCAGTGCCACACATGATTGTTGAAAATTTCAAGTGTTAGCTATTACGGTTCAAGAGGTAGAGCCTTGTGATAGACGGACAGCGGAGTCTCAGTAATAGGGTCCCGTCTGCACCGTTTGGGTACGGAACCCTAAAAAGTATTTAATGGGTGATAAAGAATGAAAGTGGGACACAAAATGAATATAAATTAAACCTAGAAGGATACTATATTAGTGGTAAATGTGTAGTTTATATAATAGCATCATCATTGCATAGATTTTGACGTGACAACGTCTTAAATTAGGTTGCGGCTGGGAGTCACTTATGAAAAAGTGTAACGCTCGGTAACGTTACGATGAGTCACCGAACGAGAGAGAGGCCCGCCGAATGCCTTGCGTCTCTCTCCCACTCAACTATGATCGGTCTGCCGCCGTTGTCACGTAAAATCTTCGCCCGTAAAACCGACTTTACAGGCAACCATTTTTTTGCCCATATGGAAAACTCAAAAGCTTTTTTAGGGAGTTAAACAATTGCTTTTTAACTCACTAAAGCTTTTGAGAACAGTAAATTGGCGCAATGATGGCCCAACGTGTGGAGGAGCCCAGGTTCATATTGGTCGAGTTGTCAAATTCCAAGCGACTGTTTTAAGCTCGCTTACTATGACTCAACGCGCTAGAGGGCTTTGCACGGTATTTCTCTTCGTGATCAAGTCAGAAATGAGGGAATTTGTAGAACAAAAGTCACTGTCATAGCCCAGCGTATTAGCTCGTTGGTGTCTCTTGAAACAACTTTTCACAAAGTATACTTCCCATTGGGATTTGAATCCACGACCTGCGGATCACAAGGCAAACGCCTTGACCACTGGACCACGGAGGCAGTCGAAACCTATCAATTGGCGTATCAAAATAAAGGATTTTATATAAGGATTACAAAAATTACAAAGAGAAGCAGCTGGTACATTCTACGTTATCCTTTTCTACCAGACCAGAGCGAAATTAAAAAAAAGAAGAAAACAAGCACATTATTATTGCTGCTATCCTCATAAGGTAAATGTGACAATACCTACATAACTTCACCTCCTTCTAAAATTTTCTTTTTCTCGGCATCACCAGTGGGTTGACTGGTAGATATGGCTATTACTCGTACGTTTGTAATAAAGTTAAATAAATAAATAAATAATTGAACGAGAGATTCAAAATCAGTCATGTTCAAGCCACGGCAAAATCCTTATCTCTTATCAGGTGGCCATCTTTATACATATTTGCATATTGTGTATGTATTAGAAAGTATGATAAAATAACATGCGTGTGACGTCATGTCGCCTACATATATAAATATTTGATATTCACAAATTAGCGAAAACCTGCCTACATATAGGTACAAGGTGCTTTTTAATTAAGGCCCCGTCAGTTTAGAGACAAGGATACTGTGTTTTTGAAAAATCACTGAAAATAAACTAATAACAGTTTTTTTATAAATATTTTACTTAGGAATCTTATGGTTTTTCTATAGACACCTACAATATCCAAAACACGATTGAGCATTTTTGGCACAATAAAATATAAACCGGCCAAGTGCTGGTTAAACTCGCGTGAAGAGGGTTCCGTACAATTGATTGAATTCTTATAGGTTTTCCTGTAATCTACAAGCAATGTAGTAGCAGTGTAGCTCAGTAGTTTCGGAGATCAGGGGGGGAATGGTCAATTTTTATGTTCTTTCATGAATAAAATTAAAACTATTCATTTTACAATAATAACAAAAATATATTTGAGATCCCCATAACGAGCCCTTTCATTTGATATATGACACAGTAAGGTTTGCAAAACTTTATTTTTTATTTTCCTAATTTGTCCCCCGAAAACGATCCTTATTTTTAAAAAAAATTATTTACTTTGCACATATGTGTTTGGGTCATAGGATTACAACATTCTACCAAATTTCACCTGATTCGGTCCAGTACATTCAGAGAAAATTGGCTGTGACAGACGGACGGACAGACAGACGCACGAGTGATCCTATAAGGGTTCCGTTTTTCATTTTTTGTACGGAACCCTAAAAATCACAAACATACCTCTAAATTGCCTCAAAATTACCTTTTGTTAAAAAGATGATTCCTATGTAAATTTTTTGAGAAATAAACTGTAGTAGTTTAATTACAGTAATTTTTCAAAATGTTTCCTACCCCTATATTTCCGCCATTTAGAAAAAAAACGAAAAACTGAATCGACAGAATAATTCTATTTATTAATCGAACCTGCCCACAAACACGAGAATCTGTTGAGAAATGCGCCCTGTAGGCGAGAACAGACAGACAGATAGACGGACAAAAGCAGTTTTTGGTCAATCTCAAAACTGACTCTTCGCTCGCTCGATCAAAAATAAACGGGCAAGTGCGAGTCGGACTCGTACATGAAGGGTTCCGTACCACCGTACAATGTTTTAAAACGCTGAAAAAACACGTTTTTTGTATGACGAGACGACCCCCTTTAATTTTTAACTTTATCTTATTTTTAGTATTTGTTGTTATAGCGGCCATAATAATACATAATCTGTGATAACTTCAAGTTTCTAGTTAATTCCATTATAAAGATCTAGTTATAAAGGCTGGAAAAACACGTTTTTTGTATGACGACCCCCTTTAACTTTAAACTTTCTTTTATTTTCAGTATTTGTTGTTAACGCGGCTACAGTAATACATAATCGGTGAAAATTTCAAGTGTCTAGCTATTACGGTTCAAGAGATAGAGCTCTGTGACATACGGACGGACAGACGGGCAGACAGCGGAGTCTCAGTAATAGGGTCCCGTTTGCACCCTTCGGGCACGGAACCCTAAAAACCAGATGATGATGATCACGGAAAGTCAAAACGGAAAAATCCTGTGTATTTACTCGATTTGCCAACGTATCAGCAGTGTATTGATCTCGTAATAAAATAGCCTAAACTCAGTTGTGCGCTCAACCGGGACAAGTCATTGTGCTCGCACAGCGGGGGTACAGAAGAATAACTTGCTGGCCCCGAAATCCTAATCCTAACTTCCTAACTTAATATTATAAATGCGAAAGTGAGTTTGTATATTTGTTTGTTACCTCTTCACGCTTTATCTACTGAACCAATCTTCTTGAAAATTTGCATACAGATAGTTAGGAGTACTGAGAAGGATATAGGGTACCTTTTATCCTGGAAAAAAGTAATGTTCCCGTGGGATTTGGGAGCGGAGCCGCGTGCAAAAGCTAGTATATTATAATAATATACTTCTTCTTATCGAATCGAAATGCTTTTACTGTAGCTTCAATTTCAAATCATCTTTGACCAGTATGTGGCCACTGGGATCGCTCTGTCGTTAGCCTCATTAAGGTCCTCTATGGTACATGACGTAAGGCAGCTCGGACATGACAGAAGGTGGTCCATCGACTGAATGGCACCGCACTCGCAAAGGTCGTTATCAGCGTGACGCCACCTAACTCGGTTTTCTTGACACCTCTCAACATCAGCCCGGAGTCTATTGAAAGACTTCCAGACTGACCAGGGGAATCTCTACCCAGTGACTCGTAAGGTATACTAGATAATAATATACTAGAGATACTTTATTTAACAGCCTCCGTGGTCCAGTGGTCAAGGCGTTAGCTTTGTGATCCGGAGGTCATAAGTTCAAATCCCACTGTCTCTCTCGAAATCTCGAAAAGAACCAAAAAAATTTAAAAATTTGTAGCTTAGTTTGAAATTTTCACCGATTATGTATTACTGTGGCCGCTATAACAACAAATACTAAGAATAAGAAAAAGTTAAAAATTAAAGGGGGTTGTCCATCGAAATAATAATTCTCTAGAATCGTAAATTATCCCGAAAAATCATTCCACGCGATATGTACCGCGGCGGGCGGGACTTAAAATATGAACAGCGCGGCGCGACATTTCGCCGTTACACTCGAGTCGTGCAGTTGCGTCGCAAGAAGTTTCCTTTGAGAATATTGCTGTTTTTGCGATAATGATTCATTAAAAATGCCGTCATGTGCCGTGAAGTGGTGTAGAAGCCATACAGACATAAAAATTAGTTATTAAAAAAAGTAACACGTAAACAAGGTTATTTATTTTAGCGTAGCGTACTGCATTAGGTACCATCTGCGCGTTGTTCCTCACCGCTCTTTGCGTTGACTGCCCCACCCGACGACCGACGACGACGCGTGAACTTGACGCGACCAACCGCATGCATCTTTGTCTATGTGTGCGTTCGAGTGTTTCGTTGTAATTACTGTTCGTTTGTTTGCGTAAATGGAATCAGAATCGAAGCGGTGAATGTAGGAGCGTTAGATCTCTAGAGAATTATACCTCGATGGGGTTGTCATAGCCAATATTAATCTATGGTCATAGCCGGCAAACATTCTGCGATCACATTGCAGACGTTCCGAAAACAGGAGAGGTAAGAAGTACCCGTAACCGAATGGCATGTATGAAGAGGTTGATGAGTGTAGATGAAGCGAAAGAGGCCTGTCATGGATCGTAGAAAGTGGAGGTCCATAGTCTTTGCCTACTCCTGTGGGAAACAGGCGTGATAGCATGTATGTATCTATGTCATACCCGCAAGTGGTGTTTTATGACTTCCACAGCGCTACCGTCTGTGTCTTACTTTATTTTGTCTCCATTCACCGTGACCAAGTAGGATTACAACGATATCGTGCTTATATTGTTTTTGTCGTACCTATTGCAAAGTTATTTATTTGTGCGAACGCTTTCATTTTTCTAGACGTTTGAAAGTACATTCTTCAGTAGTATTTTTTTTTTTAATTACTGACCGAGCAAGCGCGGAGAGCAATCGAAGCGTCTCCGTTTTAGCTTGTATGTACAGTCAGTAAAAAAATGTCACCAAATAAAAGTATTAATTTTATTTAATCTTTATTGTCCATTAAATACAAATTGTACAGAATAATAGGCGAACTTAACGCTAAAAGCTTTGTCTACCAGTCAACCTTTGGGTATTTTCACATTAGCACAGAAGACAGTAAGAGTATACAGAACGGAATCTCCTAAGGTCCCGCGCAATATGCGTCCCCGTCCCCGCACCTTTCTCCCGTTCTCGCCTTGTCTCGGGCGAGAGCAGGCGAACACACTGCATGGCGCACGCGGCCGCACAAGAACGAGGGAGAAGTGCGGGGACGGGGAACGAGGACGCATATTGCGCGTACCTTAGGAGATTCCGTTCTGTGTGTAATAATCTTATTGTCTTCTGTGCTTTCGCTAGGAATTTCGCCATCATCGTCAACGTATGAAATAATTGGATTAACTCACGCAACGCAATTTAATGGTCTTTTGCTCGATCCAGTAATTAGTTTATTTTTTGTCGGAAATAATTACATGACAGACGGAGAGACATACAAGTGAGTGATCCTATAAGGGTTCCGTTTGTACCTTTTAAGGTGCGGGTTTAGTATGTTTCTTTTTTTTAACTTATTTTTAAGCTTAAAATTTTATTTCGTTTTTTATTGTTATTTTTTATTAGGTATGTGTTACACCCACATAAACTCTCCCAATCAACCCAAAGGTTTGACTGTTAGAGAATGCTTTTAGCATTAAGTCCGCCTGTTGTACTATTACATTTGTATGTGTGTACAATAAAGTGTAAATAAATAAAAAAAAAAAATTCACGCGGTTTTTCAGGGACAGCTTTCGTTGGCCAGCCTCTAGTAAATCACGTGATATTGCTCAAACATAATATATCTCGGTAAACTATCTTGTGTTACCTAATGGACCATGAAACTTGTGCAACGTGTCGATAGGCAAGCTGTGACTAATTAACTGATAAATAGGGCACAATTACTATTTGATTGTGTACATACATGCATATTCAACGAGCAAACTATATGTACCTACTAGCTTTTGCCCGCGGCTTCGCCCGCGTAGACTACACAAATTAGATTTTAACGAACTACGTTCGTGTCGGTGGAGTAGTTTCCATGTCTCCCTCTCTTGAGCCATCCTTTTGACCTCCCTATACCTACGACACGGCGTCAACTTTCTCCTTCACTTGATCCATAAATGCTCTTCTTGTTCTTCCCTTTTCTCTTCATGCTTCTATTTTCCTTCTATTATGTTTCTAATAAATTGATCGTGGCGTATAAGATGACCAAACATCTTTCCTCATCTAATATCGATTGTTTTCAATAAGTTCATTTTCTCATTAACTAAATTAAGTACTTCTTCATTTGTCTTTTTTTGTCTAAACTGATCAGCTGATCGAGTCAATTTGTATGCAAATCTGTTTTTTTTTTTTTTTCGTTAAAGTTGTTGAACAAAAATTGTTTAGCTACATGGGCTGAGGTATCTGAGAGGTTTTGCGTAGAGATAGGAGGTTCAGAATCATCCTGTATAGTTTACCCGACCTTCCCATATTTAATCCATTTCAAACAGCCACGCAGGCTGTATAGTTTACTCGACCTTCCCATATCCATTTCAAACACCCACGCGGACTAAGTAGCGGTCAAATAAAGTAATTATGAACTATTTAACTTTATCTTAGAAACCACTTAGCGTTAGCGATTAACTAATTAAGTGTTGTTAATTCGGAAGCTAAGTCATTAGCGGTCGTTACCGTCATAAAAAGAGTAGCGGGCATTTTGAGTCGTAGATGTGACGTCATGTTATTGATTATAGAACACGAAAGCGAGCGTAATTTTAGCGACGCCAGTCACACGGTTCCGTGGTGTAGTGGTTATCACATCTGCTTTACACGCAGAAGGCCGCCAGTTCGATCCTGGCCGGAATCATATTTTTGCATGTGTATTTTTTCGCGATTTCTTTCTTTTCTTCCAAGTTTTTCCTACTTGTTTTTTTTTTTTTAATATTGTTTTGATAGGTACGGTACCTATATTTTTCCTTGTACGACTTAAGTACTTACTGTACGCGACACATTTGGATTACATGTTTTTATCTATTTATTTAAACTTAATTGCGCAGTAAAAACCATTTTTCTACTTGTTTTTTTGCTCAATAAACAAAGCCGCCAGTTCGATCCTGGCCGGAATCATATTTTTGCATGTTTATTTTATTGCGATTTTTTTCTTTTCTTCCAAGGTTTTCTATTTGTTTTTTTTTTATTTATTTCTGTACGACTTGAGTACCTACTGTACGTGACACATTTGTAGTACATGTTTTTATCTATTTATTTAAACTTTATTGCGCAGTAAAAAATATTTTTTACTTGTTTTTTTTTTTGCTCTATTATAAAATAAACAAATTGTTACGTAGGTAGTTGTTTTTGTTGTACTACTTTAATACTGTACGTGACACATTTTGAGTACATATTTTTTATTTATCTAAACTTTATTGCACAGTAAACTATGTACCTACAAGTGGCGGACCTAATGCCATATACATATATTCACTCCAGTCAACGATTAGACCAAGAAGAACATGTGTGACATAATAGAGAATAGATAAATAAAGTACCTACTTATTCATTCATTAAAAAAATTATTCACGAATTAAGTAGGTACTTAAATCGTGAATAAATTTTTCAACCGTGTGACTACCTACTCCACAAACGTCGTAACTAAGGTCAAAAGTTCATAACCATTGACCTACCACATACCTACCTACATAATAAAAACCGCGAAAGTTTTTATCGACTACAACGGCGACCATTGCTAAATCCGGAAACGGCAACGTAACGGTTAGGTAACTTAATGTACCGCTGTGCAGAATTTGTGTTTTAGGTAAATTGCTATAAACCACAAAAAAACTGGTAGAAAGAGCTACTGCTATAGGAAAGTAAAAAGTTACTGCTAGTTTCCGGTAAATTTATAGATTGACGACCTCTGTCACAGAATACAGTAAGAGTAAACAGAATCTCCTAAGGTACGCGCAATATGCGTCCCCGTTCCCCGCACCCGCACCTCTCCCGCGGTTCTTGTGGGCCAACTTGTGTAATCAAGGCGAAAACGGAGGAGGTGCGGGGACGGGGAACGGGGACGCATATTGCGCGTACCTTATGAGATTCCGTTCTGTTTACTCTTACTGTATTCTGTGCCTCTGTGGCGTATTGGGTAACATGCTAGTCCGTCACTCGGAGGTTCTGTTCTGGATTCGATCCCCAGCCAGGTCAATTTGGAAAATGGCCTTTTTAGGGTTCCGTAGCCAAATGGCAAAAAACGGAACCCTTATAGATTCGTCATGTCTGTCTGCCGTATTTAATGTCACAGCCACTTTTTTCCGAAACTATATAAACTATACTGTTGAAACTTGGTAAATAATGTATTCTGTAAATCGCATTAAGATTTTCATATAAAAATAGAAAAAAAAAACAATAAATTTTGGAGGTTCCCCATAGTTAGAACTGAAACTGTTAATTTTTTTTTTTCATCAAACCCATATTTGCGGGATATCTATGGATAGGTCTTCAAAAATGATATCAAGGTTTCTAATATATTTTTTTTTCTAAACCGAAATCGGGTTTGGCCGGTAACATATATTTCATTTGGAGTAGTATAAGGATCTTTCCCAGTCAACTGGCTAGTAAATGAGGGAAATGTTTACAGATTTAGGATCTCGGAAACAACTCCAATGATAGGTATATTAATACCTATCATTGGAGTTGTTTCCTAGATCCTAATCTAATTATGTACCTATATCGCAGTTGGATGGTATAATCCGCTAATTCGCTTCTTGACAGTTTTTCGGAAAGTATTTTAAAATTTACGTAGGATTTTTTTCTACCACAATTTTGAGTTGAAAGTTTAGAGATTTTTAACTGAAATTGTGAAAATGGCAAACTACAAGACGTGTGCCGTGCCCATGTGTAGAAGTACGACGATTAAATGTCCAAATAAACGGTTTATACACGTTCCTAAATGTTCTGAACGTCGTAAGCTGTGGCTGCAGCAGGCACGCCGAGATCCGCAGTATAAATCTGATAAATCTGCGATATTCTTTTGTGAAGACCATTTTGATAAGTATTCATAAGAAATCAAGCATAATCTTCCAGAAATAAATGAAACCTAACCTAACATTTTGCACCTAACCTAAAGAGGTGACAGCTTGTTTATTTATAAATGTTACGTCACACATGGCCGCGTCGCGTTTCGTTCCTTGTCATCCACATATAAAAAAATTCAGGTTAATTTTCCTAAAATAAAATATTTACACTTTACCTAATCGCAAAAAACTTAATGTAGAATTATGTTTACCTACAAGCTAGCATATACAACATATTTCATATTATAAGTACCGAATTGACAAAACCTCTAGCTGTTTGGCATTACAGCTCTGTTTTGTAAAACAGCGAATGACGTTTAGCGTTTTGGTTTAAGAACTGAACCCTCAAACGCAGAATGGCATCAACGATTTGTATTCATCAATGCTGCGGCGCAAGACGTAAGATTGTACAATCGAACTGCGACATATATGTATACAAAAATTGCATTGAAAGTAATAGATGAAAGTAATAGGAGATAAGCCTTCAGGATTCAGGTTTGCTTGGCGTTGTCTAGTGCAAAACCCGCTGCTCTTATCACTTTCAAGATAAAGGTCACACATGACACTTTGACATTGACACTATTATCATTGCCTGATTGTACAATTCAATTGTTAATTGTTTTATTATTTAATACAGCATTGTAATTGGTTTTGACAATGTATTGTTTGGTTGATGTAGTATTTTGTAATCTTGTTTAGTGAAATCAGAACAAAAAAGATTAGACTTAGTTTGAACCAATTACTGTAACTTTACTGTGGAAAAGTGAAAAAGAAATGTGTTGGGAGACTTAACAGGAAATCTAGAACTTATTATGCGTAGATTTAACCTTTAGCTGTCACTATGTTAATTCCTTTTTCCACCACCTCGCGCCCACCATCATGCTAAAAGTGGCCTTTGAGTCTTGTAGCCCTGGGCTCTGTCTGCTTAGAACCGCAAGACATGAAATACTCTGTCTGTCCCATTAGGGATAAAGTCGTTATAGTATGTCTATCATTGCTTCTCATGTTATAGGTTATTGATAAAACATTCTTACTATACAAGTATTTAATTTCTTTTTTTATCAACAACTGATAACCATAATCCTTAAATTTGTTAATAAAGATAAGACAAAGTAAACAGCCGAATGATTGGCAAAAAAGTGTGAATGTATTACCTAAAAAATCACTGTCTGTGATGTATAATTCTATTCAGCCGCATCAGAATTTGAATACAATAATGCAAAATGTGACACAAGGTCGTGTACATTGCCTAAGACAACTCTAATTAGGTAAAAGGTCGCCGTAATAACAGATACAGTGTTATACGTTATGAACACAATGATATCAGAGGCAATTTATATAATTTAAATGAGTCATTCTCAGGCTGAATGATGTACCGGCCCTGTTAACCAGTTGCTAAAAAAGTTAACATTCGAAATTAGAACATGCCTTTGTTGTAAAGTACCTAAAGTTAGAAAGGTATCATTTCACTCGGATTTCTCACGATCGGAAGTAATTTGCAGGAAATTAAACTAGTTTATTGATGGAATGCAAGAGAAAATTACCTTGTCCAAACATTTTAGCTCCTCCGTCGGATAAACTGTTTTTTCACACCTTGCGCAAGTTTTATTCATGTTGAACGGTTTCTAGACACTAACACTTATGATAAATATAGGCACTGGTATTTCACAGAGCAACACAAATTTCCACAGTTCACAAACAAAGTTATGAATTCACTTTTCGTTAAAAACACTCACGAGCACAAATTTTCGTAGCATCCCCGAACGCGCATGCCAAAAAAGTGACAAATGGCGGCCGCTGGTGTTGCTAGTTGTGGAAAAAAATATTAAAATTGTTGCCAACCGAACTAAATTAAATACTACCACCTGGGATAAAGGGATTGACCTCAGGGATTGACTACCACAAACCACAATTAAACCAGAATCAGATACATGCCAGATACTTGCCTTTTGGTCTTTTGGTCTCAGTCTCAGTCATCTCTAGCAGAGGAATTCACAACTCTTTGGACTTTGGCCATCCAACCCTAGTCGTAAAAATTAATAGAACAAAATAAAAATTGAAACTAGTTTTTTATACTGGGAGCTACACTTCGAGGGAGTACATTCCAGAGATTACGAGTAGATATCTCGAGCCCCAAAAGTTACGTTAAGCCGTTAACCATTAGATGGCGCGCCACTGCTATACATCATATCCTGCCTATTATATCAGATGTCTTTACGCAGCTTGAAAAACCTGAGACTAGTGTTGGTCACTTACATATATGAAAACAAGCTACCTATATAGGTAAGTGGCATCGGTATTTTGAGAATAAGATAAAACAAAGTCGCTTCCCACCGTCTCATTTAAACTTTTAGACGACGCTACGGAGCCTACGGATTTTGCGGTTTCTATCAATAGATAGAGTAATTTAAGATAATGTTTAGGTAGGAGGTAGGACACGTATAATATAATATACCCGTTACGCCCGAGCGTAGTGGATCGGTCATGCGTTGTGTGTGTTGGCCTCACTCATGATAGTCATCATGTCATTATGACTCATGAATCATGATCATATTCCCTGTAGATCCCTTGATTGAAATCCACAGGGCAGGCGTAAGCGTGGTCACCCCAAATTTAGCATCGCACCGTTATCTCAGAAGCTAAACAGCTTGGATTGTGCTGGAGTGAGGTGAAGAATGCAGCGGTTCTCTCTTTCTCACATCTTAGCGTATTCACAGCTGTAATGCTGTGGAGCCCGGGGTCCGCTTTCCGGCTTTTCCTTCTCCTCTTCGCACGGTCTTGAGCATCCTTGGTTGTAAGACCATTGCTACGTATATCTATTTATTTATTTATTTAATATTTATTGCACAATAATCTAACGATTATAATATAAAAGGTAAAACCTTAGATGGTAAAATTTAATACGTTGTCTACCAGTTCACCTTAGGGACGTAGCAGAAAAGGTAGTAAATATCATCCTTGACGACGTGAAGCCAACGTCTGCCGGGCTCCGGCGGATGCGGCATGACTATAAATTTGTTTCCTACGTAACTTGCCGGTTTCCGGAAGACATGACCGTACCAACGTAGGCGACACGACTTTCTTGGAGATTTCTTCTTCTTTTGCACTGAGCGGTCAAGAACGCAGCGGTTGACAGATCGGATTGCGGATAGCGACGTGTTGTATCCACCTTTTGCTCTGACAGGGGGATATAGGAAGGAGGCGAAGAGACCCGTGCGTTGCCGGTCGCCAGGGCGGGCCGTTCGTTGTGAAATAAAAGATGCAAATATCAAAAATAAAATAAATTTATTAAAATAAACCATTAAATAACTAAGAACACATACACTTCTCCTTCTGAAGCACGGCCAGTGCTTCATTGAAAAGCTGTTTCGACGATTGAATCATTTCCGTCAAATGATTGTAATCATCTCGCTTCTCTTCTTCAATCATTTTCAATTTATCCTCCATTATCTTGAGTTTCTCGTCGCTGAGTTCCAACTTGTATTTCAAGTCTTCTTTACTTATAGCATCATATTCTGGAGATTGGGATTCGGAAGAACTTTCACTCGGTCTCTCTACGGCAGTTATAGAAGACAGTTTTTTAGTAACTGACGTAGCCATGCTATAATCATGTGGTGCGTCTTTCATCAAAGACGCTTTCGACGCTCTCGATCCTTTTCTAGCTTCTCTTAGAATCTTCAATTCGTCCTCAAGAGCAGATACTTTTCTTTCAAGTCTTCTCTTTTTCTCTT
Source organism: Acrobasis repandana (assembly GCA_963576875.1). Lineage (NCBI taxonomy): Eukaryota > Metazoa > Arthropoda > Insecta > Lepidoptera > Pyralidae > Acrobasis > Acrobasis repandana. The sequence continues at coordinate 7,433,792 of OY756242.1, read as the reverse complement.
TTATCTTCCGATGTGTTATCTCAAGTTCTTCCCATTTGTGTCTCTCGTCGTCTAACCTACCATTTAATGTTACTACTAGTTCTGAAAGCTTTTTAATTTCATTGTCAGTTGCAGTTTTCATCGGTGTGAAGAAAACACTCTGCAATGAACATTCTTCATATCTCAATAACTGAGCTCTCAATTCGTCTATTTTAGCTGCTTTTTCTGAAGCCTGTTTTCTCAAAGCGTCAATTTTCGCGTCAGTATTTTTCACAACTTTTTGATATTCAGTCATTTCGCTATGCATTTTGTTCATTTTGGCTGTGTTTTCTTTCATCATTTCTTGATAGTATAATTCCAGATTTTTTATTTGATTCTAGGGAAAGATAAACCATAATATCCATTAGTTTAGTTCCTATGATGACAGAGACTTCTCTCCTGGACCGTTACTCAAATGACAAGACAGCCATCCGGTAGTGTCGTCCTATTTCTATATAATTATGTTTTTAGCGCTCGATGTTGCTTGACCTGTTATGTAGGAGGGTTACTCCAAAAGACGTACGTAACTGCGTATCCGCGTTTCAGTATCAAGTAACATTGAGCGTTGATGCATAATGGTAGTCTGATTTCGTTTGACATAAAAATAGGACGTCACTATCGGACGACTATCGTATTAATTTATGGAGTAACAGATTAAGGTACGTATGCCATGTGGTTTTGGAATAAAGGTACAGATTTTAAATTTTCGCCATGGGCTGTGTCGGTGGGCGAACGAGTTTTCCTGAGTAGTTAACAGTGCAAAGTCCAGGACCAGGACCCTTACTCCAAAAGCGGTACGACAGACATACGTAGCTACATGGTACGTTTTAGTGTTAAGCAACATTGAACGATACTTAACGATGGTAAAAAAAAAGTCTTATCGGGTTTGACAAAGATATAGAACGATACTATCGGACGAGTTTCATATTACTTTATGGAGTAACCGTCCAGTGTATCAGATTTAACATAACGTCAACAAAAATCGATATTTCGTCCGCCAGCTACCCGCTATGTCGCACATTTCGATTGAAGTGGAGTGCAAAGGTGCATGAATCAACCAATCACAAAAACAGAGAAGAGATTCGAGCACTAGTATACTAGTCAATTCTCTATGCCAGCCGCCCAGATACACTTCAAACGAAATGAATGAACCACACATATGTTTTAATTTTGTAAAATTGTGGACAAAAGTGAAGAATTTTTACATTTTTAATTTGAATGAGAGAAGAGAGGAGTGAAAACCAAGAGGGAGGATGCCTGTTTAACTTACCCTTTGTTCAGTAACCAGTAAATCATCATGGTTACTCTTCTCAACATACGTCTGCATCTTCTGCCGGACGGTAGTGACGTCACACTCCAAGTTTCTGATCCTACATTTAGCACCATCCAATTTCTTCTTTAGTTCCTGGTTCTCTTCTCTCAGGCCTTCTAAGTCCTTCATAGCAATGTCGATGTCTTTCTTTCTTTTTGCTTCGATTTCTCTGATTATCTAAGGAATTTCGATTAAATAGTTATAAATACATACCTAATATACTATCACGTCTTAAACTAAATAATGAAATAAGAAAAGGTGAAAAATTCTACATGAGCAGGACTTGAACCTGCGACCTTAGTCTCAATACGACCATGCTCTAACCAACTGAGCCATCACGTGTTAAAACCCACACGCCGAATCTCGCCACCATTTGATATTCCTTTAAGGGCCCAGTCCTTATTTTTAATGATTTTGACTGCTTTTTCGGAGCTCATTGGAGCCAAACTATCTTAGTAACAATATGTTAATATATGTTAAATAGAAGTTTATTTAAGTATTAAAAAAGTGAATTTGATAATTTATTGATTTTCATTGCAATAGTTTGTTTAATTCCAAATAACCAGAGACGTGTTTCGATTTTTTGCGGTGCGCGACGTTCATGTCATTGTTGTTTACACATGTTTTTTTAAAACATGAAGTTGTGTATAAATTACAGAGAAATAAAGACAAAGGAAAATGCTAAAAAGTGAATATAATAAAAAAAAAATTATTAATTCAAAAACTTAGTTAAAAAGGTTAAACTTTGTAGAAAATATAAGTGAATACGTCGTCGGATTTCTTGCGCATACGACTGAGTTAAAAAATAAAAAATAGACATAACTATATGAATATTGATTCATGCTTAAACACGTACAATAAATAAATAAAAATAATTTGTCTTTTGTAAGAAGATAGAAAAATTTAAAGTTCTCCGAAATTCTCAAATAAATATGGGGACGAAAACGCTGATAAGGCAGACCGCTCACTGCGCTTCTGAACTCGTCTCAAGGGGGGTGCCTGTACAATACTACAGCGCAATGCGTATGTGTAGATAGAAAATATAGATTCGGGTGTTTAATCAAAAATTCTCACGGTCGAAGACTGCAGTCTTAACGCGCACTAGGCTTGCGTCACCTCACTCAGATACCTACCTCACTTGTAATAGTGGGTATTAGTTTTAGGTGACACAAGCATAGTGCGTGTTATAGGAATATCAAATGGTGGCGTGATTCGGCGTGTGAGGTTGAACCCGTGATGGCTCAGTTGGTTAGAGCATGGTCGTATTGAGACCAAGGTCGCGGGTTCAAGTCCTGCTTACGTGGGTTTTTTTTTACCTTTTCTTATTTCCTTATTTAGTTTGAGTACTTTAGTACTGCATCTTGAATTCCTAAAAAACCCTATAAAAATATCACGTCTTAATCGTTTACTGGTAAGACAGAGCCACGGGTCACAAAATGCAAAAGATACGCTACCAAGTTGGCAAAGGCACTCATATGTTAGGTATAAGTATATTGAAGGTTGGAAAATCTGATATCGTGTTGGCTACATGCTACTAAGTAAGTATATACTTACTTATTTATGCTCGAAAAACAACAAAATGTTAAGACTGTATCTAGTTATCTAGACTATAGTCTGGCCGGACAGACAGACTTAACAAACCTATAAGGATTCCTAAGTCCAGACAAAAACAAAGTTATATTTTTGATGTTATCTTTATCTCACTTTGAATCTTATGGATCCAAAGAAGTTTAGGATCGTTATTTTAATAAGATTGTCCCGATCCCGACCCAATAGATCTACCAAAATAACGGGATTTGTTCTACCACCCCACCTACCCAACTCCCACCCCAATAGACTAATCGGAAGGTACAATCTTCAAAATTGCAAGAAAAGCCAAAAATCAAACCTGTGCCTGATCCTTCCTCTTGGCTTCAAACAAATCTTTCTGCTTCCCATTCAATTTCTCCTCCAACTCACTGATCCTCGATTGCAGCAACACAATCTGCTGAGCTCTTCCCTTCCACCCAGCCAAATCATTCTGCAACTCCTTGATACTAGTAAACTTGTCTCCTAACTCCTGCTGAAGAATCTTTGTAGCTATCAGTATATCATTCTTCAACTCCAAATTCCTATTCTTACTCTCATAAAGCTTTCTATTCACGACTATCAGTTTATTGTTAAGTTCTTTCAATTCATCGGGGCTAGCATCTTGTGCATCTTTACACATGCAGACATCTAGTTTTTCTTGTTCTTTAGAGAGTTCTAATTGCATAATTTTTCTTTCTAGATTGGCGTTTCGAGTTTTATGTCCTTCGAGTTCTGCGACTAAGTGGCGGTTCTGTTTGCAGAGATCGGTTATTTTTGCGCTGATTACGCCCGCTGATTTAGATGATATGGCCGGCCCTGTGCCGGATATGATGTCGCGGATGCGTTGGTTGAGGTCGCCGACCGTTTTGTTCAGCTCTTTTATCTCTTGTTCTTTTGTGAAGACGCATTTGCGTAGCTCGTTATTTTCTGATGTCATTATCTGCAATGTGTTTTCATAAGGCGTATAAAAAAAATTGAGAATTTTATCATAGAATAGACTTTTAAAATTTAATAGACTAGAACATTTTTTATAAAGTGAAAAAGTTCGTGGCATCCATCCAGTGGAGTTGGTTGACTAATGAATGAATCATGAAATAGTTTCGTTTTTGTTGATTTAAAATGAACTTATTCTATTTCTCTGATTGTAAATACATACACACAACGTCATGGGGGTAGATAGAGCTTATGATAAGCGCTAAAAGCCACGGTTGCGTTATGGTCTTATGGTGGGCGTGTAGATAAAAAAGAAAATTAAAAGTAGGTAAGTAGATCTTTCGATTGGCTTTTACTTACGATCTGTGTAGGAAGAGAAGCAACTAGTTACTCTATTTTTTTTCTCCCAGACCAGCGAAGAAAATACCTAAGAACAATCTACGTTAAAAACTTAAAATTGAACCTTTAGCTGTTCAATAAGATGGGCATTCAACTCAGGTGGGTACAAGACATCACCAGGCTCAGGTTTGTCAAGAGCCGCCAGCATCTTGAGCTTCATCTCGTCAGTCTCGTCGATCTTCGCAGCTAACTCAACCTGTTTCTCTTCCTTGAAGTTGGACTTCGATTTCATTTTCGTGGATGATAATTTCTTATTATCAGTCATTTTGAAATAAATAAAAATCACATTGATCGATCAAAGAATTTTGACTTGTGTCATTGTTAATTTTAAAATAAATTTTATTGGTGGGTTAGTAAAAAGTTTTCATTTTAGAACTATATACATTTTACAAACTTAGAAATAGAAATAGAAAATCTTTATTTGGAGCATAAAAATAACAAATGATATTAAACTTTTCATTGTTTCTTTATATAATATGGTCTGAATTCCATTACATACCATACAAACTATAAAATACTGTCTACTCCAAGTACAGTTGAATAAAATAAAGCAGTTTAAAAAAAATCCTTATTTTTCCCTATTCACCCTGCCTGTAAAAATACTTCTATTACTATACCTATTTACCCCCTTCCCGTATGAATGTGACTTTTATTGATCGATCACACAGCGCTGCCAACCTTGCAACATTAGTAGCTGTCAAACAGCTGACTGACAGTTCCTCACAGACAGTTCCTTCATCCTTGTGACATCTCATATTCGTAAATACCTAATTGTTCTTCATCAATTTTAATTGATTTTATTAATTGTATTCGTTTTTATCTTACTCAGTGTTACACAAATGAATTCATCATAGTGTGTGCTTAATTACAAAGTTCATCCCGGGTCCTGTGAGCGCCAGGTATGTTAAAGACGACGTCAATTACGTTTTGGTACCTGAAGTCCTGAAAATATTTCTTATCGCTTTATTATACAAACAAATCAATTTCAAGGCGTACATCACTTTTGTTTCTCTTCTTGAGTTAGTACTCTATACATCCAAGGTCTTTCCATGTCGTGAAAATGTTTATAGGCCTTACAATTGATCGACAATGATACTATTATTATCTAATTAGAAGGGTGTTTTTATATATTATTTACATTGTACTAGATTTATAGAATATTTGTTGGCTTTAAATTAAATAATCTAACTATGACAGACAGCTAAAACTGTAATTTTTGGCTTGTAGTTGGTAGTATTGATTGAATAATTGCAAGTTATTCAAATGGTTACCTTGCTAGTCTGACCAAGTAGGAAAAGAAATGTTTATGCCACTTTTGGGCAAACCATACTTACCATACGTACCATACCAAATTATTATGGACATAAATATTATTTTATTAAACTAATTTGAGATAAATTCATTATAAAATTGAAATAGTCCTAACACTCGCCTTCAATTCAATTCCAAATCGATCCAAACCTGGTCTGCCTTCCGACTATATTATGTGAGTCAAGTATATTTACTAGAATACCTCTCAGCTGCCAAGCAACAGCTGGCTCTTGCTCTATTCCACTTGACTTTGCACCTTATTTCAATTTCTTACAGACCACTATAGTACTATAAAGATTGGACACCCACCCACAAGATGGTCAGACGATCTGACCAAGGTCGCTGAAAAGCTCTGGACGCAGGCCGCTCTAGATCGGTCATTTTGGAAATCTTTGGGAGAGGCCTATGTCCAGCAGTGGACGTTATGCGGCTGAAATGATGATGATGACTATAGTATAAAGAATCCCACCGAATCAGGCCACTTGCTACCTAACAGAACCGGCAGCTTGGGGCTGAGAGGTCAATAATGAATATAAATAATTTGTTTCAGCCACCATGCCAGGCACAAACCTCATTGTCCCGGTGGTCCTATGGGGCAAACACGCTCCCACCCACTGTGTATCTTCCGTGTACCTGTCCCGAGATCAGAAGACTCTTGTAACAGGCTGTTACGATGGCCAGATCTGCATCTGGCAGGTTGATCCTAACTCGTTGAAGATGATCCCGAGGTGTCTGTTGGTTGGCCATACAGCGCCTGTGACTTGCTTGTCTCGGGCCTCCATTATTCAGGTTTGTATTTTTATTTTTCGGCTTCCATACCCGAAGGGTGCAAACAGGACCCTATTACTGACACTCCGCTATCTGTCCGTGTCTGTCACAGGGCTCTATCTCTTGAACCGTAATAGCTGGACACCTAAAATTACCGATTATGTATTACTATGACCACTATAACTACAAATAATAAAAATAAGATAAAGTTAATAATAAGGGGGTCGTCATACGCGTTTTTTTCAGCGTTTTGAAGGCGACGTGGGTTCACAATTTGCAATACTGTGCGTATTTTTGAAAAATCACTGTTATTAAACTACTACAGTTTATTCCACAAAAAGATTTCATAAAAATTTAAAGGATTTTCTACAGACACCCACAATAGCCAAAATACGATTGAGCATTTTTGGCTCGATAAAAAAAAATCACAAACATACCTCTAATTTGCCTAAATTTGCCTATATAATACATATTACTTTTTTATACAATCAATTTTTTACATGAAAATCATACCAAAAAATGTATTATCTAAATATTTATAGTATTGGCTACAAAAAAAATTATAAATCTTTATAATGGCATTAACTAGATACTTGAAATTTTCACCGATTATGTATTACAATGACCACTATAACAACAAATACTAAAAATAAAATAAAGTTAAAAATTAAAGGGGGTCGTCATATAAGGTGTTTCTTCAGCGTTTTAAAACATTGTAGTATGGAAACCTTCATGTACGAGTCCGACTCGCACTTGCCCGTTTATTTTATTTATTTATTTAGGCACTGGCTGTGCATCTGTGCTGTGAGGCGTGAGTTTGATCCTCATAATGCGTGACTTGTACCTGTTAAGTTGTAATTTCCATCACTTGCTTCCGGTGAAGAAAAACATTGTGAGGAAAATTGCATTCAAAGTCACTAGTGTATAAAAGACTGCTGTCACTAGATGACATGATGTCAGATCCCGCAGGGAGCTTAAGAAATCTGGCATCAATTTTAACTTATAATTCACACGATAAGAAGAATAAAAAAATAATTATAAGGCAAGTGTGAAAGGAAGAGCGGGACAGGATCGACCTCGGCGAACATTTTGCGATCAAATTGCAGAGGTTCTAAAAAAATGAGAGGTAAGAAGTACCCGTAACCAAAGGGCATGTATGAAGAGGTTGATGAGTGTAGATGAAGCAAAAGAGGTCTGTCAGGATCGTAGCAAGTGGAGGTCCATAGCCTCTGCCTACCCCTGTGGGATAAGAAGAAGACTTCACTTTATAGAATCATTGTCTATGTATGCTGAAACTGGTGTCATGTGTCCATCTTATCTACCTGTCCTGGGATGCAGCCAGGGGGGTGGGTGCCATAAGCTGGGGCCCTTGACTTCCTGTGAAAGTAGTGATGATGAAGATGAACTCAGAAAAATATTTTTATTGACATATGTTAGCCGTGTGGTTCTGGGTTAGAAAAGGACCGCTCTATCTCTTCCTGTGGATGTCGTAAGAGGCGACTAAAGGACTAAGCACAAATATCTCGTGCTAAAATTGCATTTCCGAGGAGGATTAACGTCGGGCGGCGGCAGGTTGTAAAACTTTTCGCACAAGTACATTCCCAAAGAGGGTCAGTCAACCCTCTTTGGTTATAGTTTTACAAGCGGCCGCTTGTAAAACTATAGCCAAATCATTTAAGTGTTCCGGCTATTTCTTTTCCACTTTGCAAGGTCTTTGGCATCCTTGGGTGACCATTGACATGCATGTTATATTTGGAGAAGAATAAGCGGGAAAGTGCATCCCGGTCTCCGAAGTAGCACAGCTGAGGATGCAACCGGGAATGCGCTTAGACAAAAAGATTTTTATTGACATATATCTCTTCCAGGACAACAACTTCATAGTCAGCTCGTCGGAGGCCGGTGAGATGTGCACCTGGGACCTTGTAGATGGCAAGTGCAGGGAGAGCGTCAAGCTGTCACAGATTCACACAAACATTCAGGTTAGTTCGGTTTTAGGGTTCCGTACAAAAAATGAAAAAAACTGAGCCCTTATAGGATTACTCGTGCGTCTGTCTGTCCGTCCGTGTGTCACAGACAATTTGCTCCGAATGTACTGGACTGAATCAATTGAAATTTGGTAGAATGTTGTAATTCTATGACCCAAACACATATGTGCAAAGCAAATAATTTTTTTTAAAAATAAGGTTCATTTTCGGGGGACAAATTAGAAAATTAAAAAAAAAAATTGCACACCTTACTGTGTCATATATCATATCAAAGGACTCATTATGAGGATCTCAAATATATTTTTGTTATTATTGTAAAATGAATAGTTTTGATTTTATTCATGAAAGAAGACGAAAATTGACCATTCCTCCCCCTGATCTCCGAAACAACTGAGCCTAAAATTTTGAAAAAAATCTAAATATACTTATATAACTCAAAGGTGAGTGACTGACTGACATAGTGATCTATCAACGCACAGCCCAAACCACTGGACGGATCGGGCTGAAATTTGGCATGCAGGCAGATGTTATGACGTAAGCATCCTCTAAGAACGGACGCGAGCGATGCCGCGGGCAAAAGCTAGTACAACATATAGTTTATTGCTTGTAGATTACAGGAAAACCTATAAGAATTCAATCAATTGTAAGGAACCCTCTCCACGCGAGTTTAACTCGCACTTGGCCGGTTTATTATGTTTCTAGCCATGGTTCCGTAGCCTATAGAACCTAATCTGACGTTTTAGCTAAGGTGATAACTCCGTTTCCACGATTCTCGTTGGTAGCAAAGCAAGCGCCTTGCCTCTAAAACCGGCTTCAATACCTCGATTGGAATTATAGGCTGCTCTGATCTCAACACACTTCACGCAGACGATTCTTGATGATGATGACAAGCACATAGGTAGTTTAACAGCCCTTCGGATCTACTTCACGCTTTGATTGGTTTGCATTTTTTCTATGCTGATGTGTAAAAGGAAAAGCTTAGAATGTACCAGCTGCTTCTCTTCACTCGCGGATCAAAGCCGATTGAAGGATTGAGCGAAAGTCCGAATCATGTAGTAGGCGATGCAGCTAGCAACCCGTTACTATTTTGTTTCCTTATTCCACCTTCTCGCCCACCGTCACGATAAAAGTGGCCTTTAGATCTTGCGGCCTGGACTTTGGCCTGCTTAAAGCCGCCAGACCAAAATGCTGTCAACCCGTGTGGTTCTGGGTTAGAATAGGACCACTCCATCTCTTCCTGTGGATGTCGTAAGAGGCGACTAAAGGACTAAGCACAAACATCTCGTGCTACAATTGTATTCCCAAGGAGGGTTAACGTCGGGCGGCAGCCGGTTTTAAAACTTTTCGCACAAATTCATTCCCAAAGAGGGTTGACGTCAGGCAAGCGGCCGTTCGTAAAACTATAGCCAAATCATTTAAACTGTTCCGGCTATTTCTTCTACATTTTGCAAGGTCTTTGGCATCCTTTGGTGACCATTGACATGCATGTTATATTTGGAGAAGAAAAAGCGGGATAGCGCACCTCGGGCTCCGAAGCAGCACAGCTGTGGATGCAACCGGGAACGCGCTTAGACGAAGAAGAAGATCCAAAATGCTCTGTGAATAAAGTCGTGTATACATCGTGTTAATGAGAGAACGCAAAACCTCTCAGATGGTACCTCAGCCCATGAAACTGAACAACTTTTGTTCAACAACTTTCAGGAAACTAAAAAAAAATTGAATTTTCATACAAACTTATCAGCTCATTGAGTCAATTTGTATGAAAATCCGATTTAGTTTTTTTGGATATCGTGAAAGTTGTTCAGTTTCATGGGCTGAGGTACCATCTGAGAGGTTTTGCGTTCTTTCATTAACATGTACCTAGGCTGTTTGATAAGTACCCGTTTATGGAAAAAAATAATTTTTTTTTGTATATATGCATTTATTTTTCTACGTAGTCACTTTTTAACTATACATTTGTTCCACCTATACTCAAGCTTCAATAAACTATCCAAAAAGTATGATTTTGGAAAGTCATTAAAATAGGCCTCTGTGGCGGCAATGACTTCGTCATTTGATCCAAATCGCTTGCCACCGAGCCATTTTTTTAGGTTGGGAAACAAAAAGAAATCGCATGGGGCCAAATCTGGAGAATACGGGGGGTGAGACAATAGTTCGTAGCGTATATGTGCTAATTTAGCCGTCACAACTCTGGACGAATGAGCCGGGGCGTTGTCGTGATGAAACAGTACTTTTTTCTTTTTTAAATGGGTTCGTTTGTCCTTCAACACGGCGTCAAATTCATCCAATAAATTGGCATAGTACTGCCCTGTTATTGTTTTTCCCTTTTCTAAATAGTCAATATGTATAATACCCTGCGAATCCCAAAAAACGGTCGCCATGACCTTTCCAGCCGATGGGACGGTTTTTGCTTTCTTTGGAGCAGGTTCACCCAGTAAAATCCACTGCTTCGACTTCTTTTTCATTTCCGGGGTGTAGTGGTGGACCCACGTTTCGCCCACGGTCACGAAACGACGCAGAAACTCCTTCGGGTTACGTTTGAACACGGCCAAACACTGCTCCGAAGTAGTCAGTCGGTTCCGTTTTTGCTCCTCCGTGAGTAAACGCGGCACCCACCTCGCCGATACTTTCTTCATACCCAATTTTTCTTCTAATATGTGTTGTACCCTCTCGATTGAAACATTTACAGCATCAACGATTTCTCGAAGTTTAATTCGGCGGTCGGCTAAACGATATTTTCAATTTTCTTAACCATATCGTCTGTAGTCACCTCAGGGCGATCCTCATCAAATACGGTTGTTCTCCCCCGCCTAAACTCGTAATACCAATATCTGACGGTTGTCATAGAAGGAGCACATTCATGGTAAACCGCTTGCATTCTTACTTTTATTTCATCACATTTCCTTCCAAAAATAAGAATCTAATTGCAGACCGATACTGTTCTTTCTCCATTTTAACAATTTTAAGTTCACGCCTTCACTGAATCGTTGTCAAATGAGAAAAAAACAAAAGAACGCCATTTTTTTTTAAATTTTCCCGCCTCTGAAAATGGTTTAAAAAGGTGGTATACTTATTTGCGGCCAGTGATATTAATATATTTAGAAAACGGGTACTTATCAAACAGCCCTCGTATAAGTAATAAACTTTTTATTATTTCCCATTCCAGGCCTATCACATGTGCAACAGCGAAGACCTACGACTCTTCTGCAATGGCTACTATGCGGAGATCCTTATCATGGACCCATTTTCCTTGGAGGTCCTCTTCTCTCTAAGCTCTAAAATGAACCCTGACTGGATATCGGCTTTGCATGTAAGTAATGCCGTGTGGTTCCCGGCAGAGTAGAATAGGACCACTCCAAGTCTTCCAGTAGATGTTGTAGAAGGCGACTTAGGAAACCCAAGCTGAATAAAGCTTATAAACATCAATGAGACGTCTCCTACCCGTCTGGCTAGAGTGGAGAGTGTAGGCCAAATCCTCTGGCTACTCTGGCTAATATATGGCTCTTGTAGTACAGAGAGGTGCTGACCGTGACCGAGCGAGCGAGGGCTATAATTCAAGTTGGGGCGAAAACACATTGTTTGTATGTATGTATGTTTGTTCCGCGATAACTGCCGAACCGATGGTCCGATTTTGATGAAATTCGGTGGGCATGTAGGAAATATCAATAAAATTTTCAAGTTCGTTGGGCATCACAATCGGTTCAGTAGTTTTTGAAATATTATTAAAAAATCGCGAGGTCTAAGTTCGCGGCGAACTACTAGTATAAGTAATAAATTTAAAAAAAAACTGGCACTCCGGGAGTGCCGACAGAAGTGAAAACTTGAACAAGGTGGTGTCGGTTACGGTAACAGTGTCGCGAGTTCATCGCGCGCCTAAAGAAGTTTACATTTCAAAAATATGGAAAAGGCTGACCAGGTTTCGATCGATTTAGACGAGTCGCCCGCTCCTAACACTCGCCCTGAAGATGATCGTCTAAAAATAATTTAAAAGAAAATAAAAAATTATAATGCTAGTGATATTGAATAAAAATATGTACGCCGTGTGGCATCCGGTCTAGAATAGGACCACTCCATCTCTCCTGTGGATGTCGTAAGATGCGACTAAAGGACTAAGCACGAACATCTCGTGCTACAACTGTATTCCCATCGACTTCGTTGACGTCGGGCGGCGGCCGGTTGTAAAACTTTTCGCACAAATGGATTACCAAAGAGGGTTGACTTCAGGCGGCCGGTCGTAAAACTATAGCCAAATCGTTAAACTGTTCCGGCTATTCGCGATTTTGCAAAAGTCTTGGGCAACCTTGGGTGACCATTGACTTGGGTATACTTATTTGGAGAAGAAAGCGGCGGGAAAGCGCACCCATGGCTCCGAAGCAGCACAGCTGAGGATGCAACCGCGCACGCTCAGATGAAATAAATTGAATAAATGTCTTTTTTTTATTTATTTAGGTACTTCGCCCATCTTCCCGGAAAGATGACGTCGTATTGGCCATTTCAATTACTGGGACAGTCAAGGTAAGCTTTATCAAAGAGAAAGTCATTATAAAACTTTAATCAGGGTATCTGACCGAAATTTTAGCAGTCACTGTCACACGGTTCCGTGGTGTAGTGGTTATCACATCTGCTTTACACGCAGAAGGCCGCCAGTTCGATCCTGGCCGGAATCATATATTTTTTTTTATTTTTTTTAATTTTTCTACGATTTTGTTTCTTATGTTTATAACTAGCCATTCTTAAAAGAAAAGAAGGGGGTGGTTTTGAAACAGCAGTTTGCGTTTTTTTTTTTTTACCTGATGGGAAATTGTTTTAAAGATTTCGTGAAACAGGATGTTTTAGATATTAGCTTTAGCTTCGTCTCGTCTTTATTGTATACGGTGTAGACAGTGCCTCGTGCGGCTTTAAGACACTTAAGAATAAACTTTCGTAATCAAATGATGGGATTACCTCTAAAAACGTTTCAACGTTTGTGTAAGTGACCAACACTGGTGTCGGATTTTTCAAGCTGCCTAAAGGCATCTGATATAGCTTGACGACTGCCATGCAATGATGACAGCCGGGACCAACGGCTTAACGTGCCTTCCATAGCGCGGAGGAGCTCGAGAAAATTCTTTGCCACTTGTGGTCACCCATCCAAGTGCGGACCTCGCCCAAGGTTGCTTAACTTGCAAAAGCGCTAGCAATGCGTACTTCCAACGGGCCACTTTTATGACGACCTTCGTGGTGTAATGTCCAACACGCTAGTCCGCCAATTCGGATGTTCTGGGTTCGATCCCCAGTCAGCAAGTTGGAGAATGACCTTTTTCCAAATGGTCGGGAGTGGGAGGGGGTGAGGTTTAAGGGGAAAAAACGGTTCATCTCGAGAAATCAAAAGATTTATAACAATTTAAAAATATAAGATTTAGATTAAGGCCTTACCTAAATTTTCCGGGGTCCAGTGCTGCCCCCATAGGCCCACGGCCTTAAATTGTCTTTACCAATATGTTTTTTTTTTGTATCTAAAAATGGCAATAAAATATATTTACTTACTTTCAGGTGTGGTCCCTTCTCGGCCACGAGAACAAGCAATCGGAACCAATCTACGAGAACGAATCCAAACAGATCCGCTGTCTCAACGCGCTTTCTCTCAATTGCTGTGCTTATAACCAGCGCACTGTGCTTATAGTGTGCGCTAAATATTGCCAGATTTACGACGCAGGCGAGTTTAATACATTTCTCAAGTATTAAATATGTAAAACGAACAAAACATGAAGAATTCGACCCCCGTGGCGTAATGGTTAACACGCTAGACCGCCAATCCGGTGGTTCTGGGTTCGATCCCCAGCCAGGGCAAGTTGAAAAGGCAAAAATGGTCTTTTTCAAATTTTCTTGGGTCTTGGGTGTTTATCTATATATGTATTTATCATAAAATATAGTATCGTTAAGTTAGTATCTCATAACACAAGTTTAAAACTTACTTTGGGGCTAGCTTAATCAGTGTGATTTGTCCCTATATATTTATTTATAATTTAGGTCCTAGGTTGAAGCCTTGTGGTACACTAGTACAAATATTAAAACTATTTCATGAATCGGTATTGTTATCTATTCTGAGGCTTGATGTATATGCGTATGACATATTTATTTTGATTATTTGTTGTGAAAACCGCACTGCTCGCGTATGATCATAGATATACGATAGTCTACACAATCGAACGGTTTTGATAGATTATAAATATGTGGCTCGTCCGTCAACTGGGTTTAATGGGCACGATGACTGGAAATGAGTCCTTGGGGGAGGCCTATGTCCAGCAGTGGACATCCTGTGGCTGATATGATGATGAGATCGGTAAGATTATTAAAAAATGACGTCACGGCTAAGCACGATTTTTACCTAACGGTGACGTCACAAGGCCCTACTCTGGTATTTAGATACTCTATATCTTTGTGAATTTTTACTTTTTTGATAAACTGAAAAATATGGGTCCTTTTTGGATAATCTAAAAGACGGACTAATAACAATGTTTGTTTGTAATATCTTTATTGTACTTTGAAAACACATAATTAATGACAAAAACAACAAATAGAGTAAATTGACAACGGCGGACTTATCCCATAATGGGATCTCTTCCAGTCAACCGGCGAATAAGTAGATAGGACAATTACTCACAAGAAGGGTAGAAGTGTGTATAGAATAAAAGAAAGCATCATTTATACGAACTTTAATATAAACAGTAATAAGAATAATACTTTTCTGAATTCCCACCGCTCACATACTTGTACAAATTCTCTAAGGTATCAGCAATACTTTGTGCGTTCGACGTTCGTTCATGTATCTGCCTTAATCCATTCATTTATTTGAAATCCTCATTACAGGCGACTTCTCAGTACTCTGTTCCATCCAAGCGCCATCTGGCGAGCGCTGGATGTCGGGAGACTTCCTGGCACCAGACCGCGTACTGGTGTGGTCAACCGAAGGCAAGGGATACATGTACAAGCTGCCAGCTAAGTGAGTTGTGGTTTTAATTTAAACCCTTTTTTGTGTATTCATACTTTTGGAATCACGGGTCTTTTCACCCCGGTCCTTTGGGAGGCTTGCGTGGGGATACAGATCCAATACGTAGAGGCCCTTTGGAGAAGTTGATGTTATGTGGCGCTCCCGCCTAAACCCATTCTTGGACATACTTATGAAAGATGTACCCTTGAATAGGTTTCGGCAGGAGAAAGATCTATTGCAAGAAAAAGGAAAGGTTTATGGGTTCATTATTAATATTATTAAACAATTTCCTCGCGTAATATTTATAGTCGGAAAGTCCGACCAGGCTTCGAATGTTTTCGAGTTTTAGACGATCATCATTAGGGCGAGTGTTAGGATCGGCCTACTTGCGGACTCGGACTGAGTTAATCGTTTGATAATATTAATAATGAGTCTGGAATATGTTGGAATTAAGGTGAATAGTGTGCAAAAGTCGCGCCCTGATTGAAATAAATTGTTTATATGTGGAAATGCGTTTCAATGCTGGAAGGAGCTTACTTTATGTGTACAGTAGGCTACATAGAAAAGTATACCACCAATAGTAGGGATAATATAATAGTTCCAATTGTTTAGAGATAGTATACTTTTATGTGTGGCCCACTGTACTTTCAGTTCAGCAGAAAGTTAATTATTACCTTATTTATAAGTAAACAATGTTTTTCAAATGAGGGCGCCACATCTGCTCACCCTTCGCCTTAATATACTTTAGATAGGCTCTTAGAACAAAATACTATAACATAGTATGTATTGATCTTTCTATGTGTGATGATTAGTGAAAATTGGACCATAATTCTTAATCCCTAGGGTTAAAAATTAAATAGTTTTGTGTTCGTTGTGTCGTCGAATAGCTGTACTAACTCTTGGTCAAAGATGTCCCGTAAATATTGTCAAAATTTTGTTACATACGATTTTGACCTTTATTCACATGTCTGTTTAGGGCGTGTGTCCCACAGCAAGTCGACAATCAAGAGTGGGGGATAGAGAAATCTCTCACAGAACACGTCACCGCGATATAGTAAGGAAAAAATTAGTAAAAAAATAACATTTTCAAATAACATACAGGTTGACTTTTTAACCACCAGCCAAATTTTTGGAGCAAGTTCAATCCATTAACCGAAATACTTTCCATAAAAACAATTAACTAAAATAAAAATTCGCCTTCTAATACAAATCAGCGCTCAGCCAAACGGATTTTGTATGGAAGGACGAAAAATTTTTATGCATTTTTAATAACTTTTTTGTAGAAAGTAGTTCAGTATCATGGACTGGACTTGCTCCAAAAATTTGGCTGGTGTTTAAAAAGTCACCCTGTATACACTGTCTAACAAAATGTACTAAAACTATTTTAAAGCGGAATTCAGTCCATGATACTTACCAACTTTCCCCAAGGAACATATATCGAAATATGAAAAATTGTTTTTGGCCTCCCATATAAGTTTTTTTTAACGAACACGCCTGTTTGCATTTCATATATGAACATCTCCTCTCACGGGCCTACTGGAAGAAATCTCTTTAGAGATAAGTAGTGCCTTTGTACAACTTTTTGTTTATGTATTCTTTGTATATATTGTCCGTGTACATAAATTGGTAAACAAATAAATAAGTTCACCTGATCGGTCAACTTATATGGGAGGTCGATTCGAATTTGTATAGAAAGAATTGGTTTTTACAGGGTTACTTTTAAAACATTGGCAACATTTTTGGTGCAAGTTCAGTCCGTGATACTGAAACACTTTCCATTAAAACAATTATGGAAAAACAAAAAAAAAATCGGCTTCCCATACAAATCAGCGCTCAGCCAAATGATTTTGTATGGGAGGACGAATTTTTTTTATCGATTTTCGATATTTGTTTTTATGGAAAGTAGTTTAGTATCACGGACTAAACTTGCTCCAAAAACGTTTCCGGTGTTTAAAAAGTAACACTGTATGTGTTCCTTAGAGAAAGTCGTTCAGTATCATGGACTGGATCTACCCTTAAAATAGTTTCAGTACATTATGTTAGACGTTATATATTGCAGAATAACGAAATAACACTTTCTTGTTTTAATAGCACGAAGTTCGCTTAAGGTGAATATAGAAGCAAATGGCCTTGAAGTCCTCCCTTATTTGAAATAAATTGTTAACTCGTAAATATGGAGAAAATTTCCATATTGCTAATCGTCAAGCACTAGATAGCCCTTTAAATTATTTTATGAACCACCGATGAAAGTATTTACATTAGTCCGTCTAGCTTTAAAACTTGCCTCCGCCAAAAGCGGCCACGGCAAGTTTTAAAGCTAGACGGATCACCAATAATAGTTTCAACGGCAGTTCATAAAATAATTTAAACGGCTATCTAGTGCTTGACGATTAGCAATATGGAAATTATCACCATATTTACGAGTTAACAATTTATTTTACACTTCAAGGCCATTTGCTTCTATATTCACCTTAAATTAAAACTTACTAAAAAAAATATATATTAAAAAAATGCATTCAGACTGATTTTGTAACATTACTTACGTATTATATATTTATTTTCCTGATCTGACCCAATATAACATATTTTTAATGTTGCAATTTTTCAATACAATTCTGGGTTTATATTTTTTCATCGCTTTTTAAATCAAAATCAAATATTTATTCAGTAATTAGGCCTTTGCAAGCACTTTTACACGTCAATAATTTTAGTGTACATTACGTGTAATGTTTACTTATATCTAAATTATTTTTTTCTTTGTTCAAAAGCTACCGATACTAGCGTTTCACAACGACCGCTGCTGAGAAGAAACGCCGAAAGAAACTCATTTACACAGTATTGGTCGCCTACGCGCCAGAAGGGCTTTGTCAGTTTACAAAGATATTATGTAATGTAATGTTATCACAACATAGTATGTAAAGCTTGCGAACAACTTGTTGATTTAAATGAACTTGATTCCTTTTTCTACCTTCTCGCCCACCATCACGCTAAAAGTGGCCTTTGGGTCTTGTGGCCCTGGGCTCAGTCTGCTTAGAGCTGCAAGACCCAAAACGCTCTGTCTGCCCCGTGAGGGATAAGAACGTGATATGTATGTATAAACGCATTCAATAAATATTTATTTTCAGTTTTCCCAACATCTTTGACCAATAATATTTATTTACTATGTAAACAAGGAATTTGCTTAAAAAAAATGACGTACTAACGCCAGGTGTCTCATTAAAAATAAAAGAAATCCAAAACGAAGATGACAATGTAAGTCTTGTGCTTTTCTTTTTCAATTTTTAATCCCGCGGGAATTACAAGGGACTTGAGTACTATTTAGGCATTAAAACGTTTTTTCGAATAGATAAGATGAAAAGTTTCATTTTCGTTTTCGAGATTTTTTTTTAATTGACTGCCTCAATATTTTTCGTGTAGGCCAGGCGTTATGAACCAATAACTCCATCCGTAGTTTTTCATTACAGCACTCGCCTATAGTTTATTAGTAATTTATTATCATTTCAGTGTACACTACATTATCACACGGACTACTAACACTATACTGAATGCCAGTGATAAACAAGTAAATATTTAAAAAAAATATTTTTGTAACAAGGTTTTATCTAAAACAATAAATTAAAAAGTTTAAAGTGCTCCTTAAAACCAATTAATTGAGCCCAATCTCGGTGGGGTTATGTTGTTTTATCAGAGATGCCATATGGCCACATTGGTACCATAATATTGCATTGTCACCCAACTGACATAAGTATGTGAAGTTTCAACTCAATCGAATAATGGGAACTAGGTCTAATTTAGCTTGCAAGATTTGATTACGGACACACAGACAACGGGACATGTAAAACTGAATAAAAGCTTGTAATAAAATAGTAGGCCTTAAATATTCGATTTAAATATTTCGATCAACACTGATTATAAAGCGTTCCATCTTCATTACGAATTAAGACTTATTTTTTGCATGACCTTTGGCAGTATTTGAAGCTAATATTTGTATGAGTGCATTCCAGTTAAATATTGTTATATGTGTATGTAATTTTATATATATTTTTTATGAATTTTAAATGAAAAAGCTAATGAAACGATAATACTGTCCATATTTTAAATAAATTATATTTTAGATAGATGATAGATAGATAAATGATCTATTTATTTTCAAAGTCGAATAAATCAAATTGCTTTTGTAAAAAATATTTGTTTCAAATGAGGGCAGCATTTGCGTTCATGTTGGTCCTTAACGCTTACGTTAGATAGATGTAAGAAATCACACACAACGAAACAGCGTTTTAAAGAAACTTTTACAACTATGTTATTAAAAAAATCTTTTAAATTTAACTTTAAATACTGAAGTACTAACTTTGTTTGTGTCCACATTTACAACACTATGTTTAGCTATACCAATATTTAATCACCCGGTATCATCGCAAAATGTCCCTTACGCAAAATGTCACCTAGTCGCAAAATGTCCCTTTCGCAAAATGTCCCTTTCGCAAATAGTCCCTTTCGCAAAATGTCCCATTTCAAAAAAAAAAATTATTTTTATAAAATTACTATAAAGTGAGTTTGTTTACTGTTTATTTGTTTGTTACGCCTCCACGCCGTAACTACTGAACCAATTATCATGAAACTAGCTTTTGCGGCTCCGCTTGCGTTAATATCGATCCCTAAACGGTAACTTTTTCGGGATAACAAGTAGCCTATGTGTTAATCTGGGTGATAAACTATCTGTGTGCAAAATTTCATCTAAATCCCTTAAGCTGTTTAGGCGTGATTGAGTAACAAACATCCAAAGTGGATTCGAGAATGGTTTATATTTATTACGGGTATGTCCCTTCCACATTGTATAAAAAACATGAAATTTTGCGAGGGATATTTTTTTGCCATCAGGGGACATTTTGCTACCAGGGGACATATTGCGAGAGACGTTTTGCGCAAGGGACATTTTGAGAAAGGGACGTTTTGCGAAAGGGACATTTTGCGACTAGGGGACATTTTGCGACGATACGATCACCCTATGTAACTATCATAACCAAGATTCACATAAGTATACTGAATAACCGAATATGTTAAACGTCAGTTTGCGTGTCAATATCGTTACATGGACATAATATTTACTGATCTAAGTGTAGACTGCTTTATTAACTGACTTCAAAAAAGAAGGAGGTTCTATATTCGACTGTGTATTTTTTTTATGTATGTTCACCGATTTCGTGGACCGATTTTCAAAATTCTTTTTTTATTCGAAAGAGTGCACTTTCGAGGTCGTCCCATATTAATTTGGTCAAGATATGATAAAGAACTTTGGAGATATGGAAGAAACTCCTTAAAAAAATAGTCGATTTTTTTGTAAAAAAATTTAATTGTTAAGTTATTTAGTAACTTACTATTATCATGGACAAAATACAAGAGGTCTGACAATCTCCATACTGTAAAGCGTAATCCGATTTTTAGTTTAAATGTTATAGCTAGATGGAGCTACTAGTTCAAAAGAAGGTAGTTCCGTAGTGGTGCCGCTTAATTTTGAAAAGATGGCGGTATAAGCGTTCATTTTTTACCAACAAACAATCGCCATCTCTGATTTTTTTGTGGATACCGTCAGCCCAAGTACCCAGCATCCATTGTATGGCTAGCGGGCGAGATAGTAGCGACATCTAGAAATAATACAAGATTTTGACTTTCTAGCAGAGTACAATACCCGGCACATAAGTTGAACCAAAATGGCGGCGCTGCGCAGGTCAAATTAGAGGCAAAAGAGTGCGCTGCGCAGTGTCCGCCATTTTGGTTCAACTTATGTGCCGGTTACGCTTTTTTAACCTCCGAAAAAAAAGTATAAGCTTTTTTTGTGACACCTAAGTACATAATCAAGGCAAATGTAATAAGCCCAAACTCGATGGGGTTGCGTCGTTTTATTACCTGTTCCGGCTCCATCATCAGATCAGCTTGTTATAATATTGCATTGTCATCTGATTTACATTAGCATACGAAACTTGCAAGATTTGACCCGAACAAATGAACAACAAACAGGGCAAGTTAGCTAAAAAAACCTTGTAAAAATAGAGTTCGATTAACGGTATTCACACGCAAAATGACTTCTGACTAAACACAACACACTAACAATCTTTTATATATACAGGATGATTTTGAACCTTTGAGCTATATTCAAGAAAAGTACCCTATGCGCTAAATAAAATATACATGTTCTCTTACGATTACCTTGTTTCATAATAACAACCAAAGATAAAAGTATTGAAAGTTGTACGGCGAATTCCTAATCGCAGTGACACCGACCGCCATATGATCGCTCGCCCCGGGCGGGAAGGGTGCGGGGCGGTCATACGCAGGAATCGAGCGACAACGAGGTCATTGACACTAATAATAATACGTTAGCCATGTATTGCAAATGTGAAAATTTTTCCTAATGAGAAATAGTAAAAGAATACTTTCTTTTACTATTTCTCATTAGGAAAAATTTTTGCATTGCATATATTTTGTGTTCTATGAGTGATTCTGATTCCAAGATTTCAATATGGCTCAGTGTTTCAAAATCAACCTGTATATGTTGCAAGTTTATGGCAAAATCAGGTTTTGGCATGGTCAAAAACCTAGCATTTTGATCAAGAACCGGATAAAAGACAAAATTATTACATTATGTTATCATAAAAATGGGAAAATCCATTTTTTTTTATCAAAAACCTAGATTGGATTAATTATATGATAAAATCATTGTTAAAAACCTATTCTGGTTTAGTAATCAGCTTTAAAAGTTATCTCAAAATTAAGCTTGAAATCAATAAAACAATTAGAGACACTAAACATTATTTATTTGTTATAATTTTACATTTAGCATAAAACTAATCACTCCAGTCTAGCTTTTCGATCAAAAAATTGGATTCTCTCAGGTTTATGGTAACATAAAGTAATCATTTTGTTTTCTTTCGGTTCTTAATTAAAAACCTAGGATTTTGACCAAAAACCCGGTTTTGCCATAAACCTGCGACATTATATAACGGGACCGACTATGCACGAACTTTTTTTATTGTTCTGTCTAATGTTTCGAATAAGTCAGGTACATGTTTCGTGGTTGCAGACTGACTGCTAAGTCCCGTTATATATACAGGCTGATTTTTTATACAGCGGCAAATTTTTGGAGCAAGTTCAGTCCATGATACTGAACGACTTTCTATAAAAAGTCATTAAATTTTTTATAGATTTTTAATAACTTTTTTTTTATAGAAAGTAGTTCAGTATCATGGACTGAACTTGCTCCAAAAATTTTGCCGGTGGATAAAAAATCAGCCTGTATAAATCATATGTTCAACGCGCGATAGTTTAAAAACAAACACACTAACAACCATCGGCTATATCATAATCATGACGTTTCTGTTTTAGCAAACTACGCGGAAGAGCTATACCTAGGTCAGCACAATTTGTTTCTAAATCGATATAGTTTATAGTAGATGTAGCGTTCTTTTGCTAGCACCCACTGTATTTGCTTGGTATATTTAGCAGTATTTTTGTTTATTTATTTCTTCGATCATATATTCTATAGATGCACAGTTGCCGCCTAAAAAACGGCACCGGAAAAACAAGGCATAAAACAGTATTATGCCTTGTTTCGCTCTCATTCGCTCGGTGGCCGCGCGCGTGACGTTACGTCAAAGATGCCAAAGTGCATATATATGTTTCTTTTGAAGTATGTAGTTTATTATGTTAGATTTGTGTTTAGTTGCTTCAAGCACCACCGTTAAATTTCATCTTTATTTTGTGTCCTTATAATGTAGCGTTTATAGTTTTATATTAGGCGATCATATTGGATATTAAATTAATATTAATGCAGAAGGACTTATTTTAACTAATTTTAGACTTTCGCGGACTATTATTCACAAGACGGGACGTACCGCTTTTCATTTTATTTTATCCCAAATATTTCGTCGCCGTCATGGCCACTGGTAGACAGTAGGGTCCCGTAATGTGAATAATAGGACTCATATATTTTGTATACTTAGGGTCAGTTCACACCGAGACGCGACGTAGCGCGCACTTTGTAAGAAATATAGAACTTGTTTACTACACAAAGATACTAATTCAGCGACGTAGCGCTGCGTAGCGCGGCGCAACGGGCTGTTACTGAAATCTTACTCTTTTTGTCTGGTAAACAAATTGTATATTTCTTCCAAAGTGCGCGCTACGTCGCGTTGCGTCGCGTCTCGGTGTGCACTGACCCTTAAGCTGGAAATCCATTTGCTGAAATTCAGGTGCTGATTTTAGATACATTGCTGGTTTTGTAATGATACTGTTTTGACCGAGAGCGTTGCACAACAGGCAATGTTTATGAAATCACCTTAAGATGCTGATCGGCATAATGCATTCCCAGCCTTAAAGTATTTTAAACCATTTAACATACTTTAAGTATCAGTCCATCAAAACTGAAAACTTTTAATACGGGGCAAACGCAAAACTAAAATCAGTTTTTTTCATACAATTTATCATTGTTTAGTTTTTATGGAACAGCAGATTTTTTTCGATGTCAGAATAGTTTCATAGGGGCTGGGGCCATATTTTTGGAACGCGGAGTCACTAAACGAACATTTTTTTGTATGAAAGAATAATTCGTATAGTGACTCCGCGTTTCAAAAATATGGACCCTGTCTACATATAACGTCACGTAGAATTTTAACTTTTCCCTACCCCTTGTCACGCTTGTTTCCTATATCTTTAACACGCACATCACCAACATCTGGCATGACCCCCATCGCTGTGACGTAATATGTATTTGAATGGCCCCTTGTTGACGGACTGAGTTACTCAAGTATGTGTAGACCACATATACAACGTGGAAGGGACATACCCGTAATAAATCGAACCACGGTCTATACTAGACCATTATAGTATAATGAAATTAAAATAACAGCCATGAAAAAATAATAATTTTCGGCAATTCCATACAAAAGTGTGTGGCCGCCCGGGCAATTTGTATGGGAATGTCTAATTTTTTTGGTTTTCTGACTGTCATTTTAATTTCATTATACTTTAATGCTCTAGTATAGTCCGTGGTTTGATTTATTACGGGTATGTCCCTTCCACTTTGTATTTACACTCGGTAAACATATTTTTGAAGTAAAAACTTCTATATGCGCGTTGGGCATTTTTTGAGGTGAGAAAAACGATTGAACTCGCGACACCGTTGCCGTAACCGACACCTCTCGTAATTGTTCCAAGTTTTCACTTCTGACGGCACTTCCGGAGTGCCACTGTTTTTTTTTACACTACAAATTTGTCTCGAACACGATTCGTGCGACAGATATAGACTGATACAAAGGCTTCTTATCGCCCTCTCTGTCTAATAGGCATGTGGACTGAAAAAATATTTTTGGCTCACTATGTACATTATTAAAAAATATTGTACATGTATTTTTTCTTTTCTCTGTATAACAAATAATGCCGAAGATACAGCGCATTCAAATTTCGCATGAGGTCACGCTCTCGTAGGATTTTTACAGGGCTGTGACGTCATAAGCTCCTCCGAAACTTCGATGCGTGTGTATCTTTGTGATTTTTTTATAAAAAAACAACGAAAAATATGTCTATTGTTTCTGAGTTTGCTACACATTGATCTAACTAAGGGTTGCTACATACTTATTCGGGCCGGCATCGTCGGTCCAGCAGTATTTGTCGAACAACATAGCCGACCGGAATCAATTATATCGCCTTTTTTCCCGAACATTCATTTTTTCATCTACATATATTCGATTTTACCGCCCGGTATAAGTGTGTAGCAACCCTGACGGACTGAATAGATTAATACTTTTCTGACCCAATCCGCATCCCTATTAGATAATATAAATTAATTAGATAAACAAACAGCAATACAGATTTAACTATTAAAATTGAAGTACTTCACATGTAAAAAGGTTCATTTTAAATAGAATTAAGAAGTTATCCAAGTACTGTATTCACTTTGCACACAAGTTTTTTTTTAATAAATTTTTAACTCCTTGTCTGTTTGCAGTTCTGTGCCGGACCATAAAGGATTCCATGGACCCACTGTGGACCACGATAGCCCAGTGTTGTACAGCATTTTGGCTCATCCTGACAATAAGGTATTTTACACAATTAAATTTTTTAAAGAAATAATGTGTATTTTTTTTTATAATTTGTAATATTTAAATCAAGGACAAAAAGACACTAGAGGACTAACAAGCGTATACAAAAATGCGTACTCTGCTAGAAAGCCAAAATCCTGTATTATCTCTAGATGTCGCTACTATCTCGCCCGCTAGCCATACAAAGTATGCTGGGTACTAAGGCTGACGGTATCCACGAAAAATCAGAGATGGCGCTTGTTTGTTCGTAGAAAATGAACGCTTATCCCGCCATCTTTCCAAAATCAATCGGCTCCACTACGAAACTACCTTCTGGAACTAGTAGCTCCATCTAGCTACTACATTCAAACTAAAAATCGAATTACGCTTCAAGGCTCGTATGAAGGCTGTCAGGGCCGTGTGGTTCCCGGAAAAGAAGAATAGGACCACTGCCAAGTCTCCCCGTGGATGTCGTAGAAGGCGACTTAGGAAACCCTAGCTAAACAACGCTTATAAACATCAATGAGACCTCTCCAACCCGTCTGGCTAGCGTGGAGAGTGTAGGTTTAATCCTCTAGCTGTTCTGGCTAATATATGGCTCTGGTAGTACAGAGAGATCGTGCTCCTGCAGTGGAGACTGGAAGGGACCCGATAGTGTTATGGTAAAAATGGTTATTAACACATTGAAGGACAGTGGGACGCCTATAGACGTAATCAATTGTTATTTCCATTGTGTCTGACTTAATGTCCATCAATAAGTTAAGTAGA
Organism: Acrobasis repandana; assembly: GCA_963576875.1. Classification (NCBI taxonomy): domain Eukaryota; kingdom Metazoa; phylum Arthropoda; class Insecta; order Lepidoptera; family Pyralidae; genus Acrobasis; species Acrobasis repandana. The sequence goes on along the minus strand of OY756242.1, from coordinate 7,407,683 downwards.
CATGGGTGACTCCGGATTCGAATATTTAAATGAGCCGATTCATCAACATGAGCCGATACCCGTACTGAATCCCGGTAATCGTTACCGGCTCCAGCGAGTTATTGAGTTCGCACCGATCTTGGTCCCGCCGAGAACCGGTGGCGCCTGTCGGGTCGCGAGCCGCGAGCCGCGTTTCGGCACCACCGCGTCTCGGGAGGAATCGGGAGTCGAGAGTCAATATTATTCTGTATTGAAACCGGTACCAGAAAGGACATCTGTATTCGGTAGATTCAATAGCGAAACTTAGCGGACCTCGGAGCTGGAGCCGCTAAGGGAGTAGGAATCATTAAGATGAGTCGGTACCGGATGCGGAGTAAGATTCAGTGAGCCAAAACTCCTCGGAGTCGAGATTACCCATGTCTAGAGTTAAGTATATGTATAGAGATTCCCTCCTTTTTTGTCGTTTAAAAAACGAACTCTACTTTCCCACAGCTGCTGTCATGCCCACCAGCCATGCGTTTTATCATCACATCTGTTGGAGGCAAGCAACGTAGGTTGCTGTTGAGAGGGGATTCCCACGGAGTTGTGTCGTTATGGGACGTTGATGACGCCGCCACACCTACACCCAATCAATTGCCATGTAAGTACTTATAGCACTTAAAACTAGGCCTGCCAGCACCAAAACTATGGACTCCGGACAAGAATAAAAAAAAATTCCTGAACATTTCAGTAAAGTGATTCGCCTCCTCCTTCATTGTGCGAACCGTTAAGGTGTGGAATTCCCTCCCTGCGTCGATGTTTCCCCATACATATGATTTAGGGATTTTCAAGGCAAGAGTGAATAGGCATTTTTTGAGTCTGCGTGTTACACCTTAGACCTCATCTTAGCTTCCCATCAGGCTAGATAGTGGTCAAACGCACTCAAATATCTAATAAAAAAAATTAAGAATTTTACCCGGGGGTTTAGAAGACAGTAAGAGTATTATATACAGAACAGAATATCCTAAGGTCCCGGGCAATATGCGTCCCCGTTTCCGTCCCCGCCCTTCTCCTCCTTGTCTCAGGGGAGTAGAGAGCGGGCGAACATACACGTATTGACGTGTGCACGGCAACACAAGAACGGGGGAGAGGTGCGGCGGCGGGGAATGGGGACGCATATTGCGCGTACCTTAGGAGATTCCGTTCTGTGTGTAATACTCTTACTGTCTTCTGTGCAGGGCTAGGGGGGGGGGGAGGGGGCTTAAATAGTGTCCGGGTGAGTAGAAGGATATGTGATACTATTACTACCACATTTCACAAGTTTTCGCAAAGCTAGCGTTTTCACAAGTTAAGCAACCCCGGGCGTGGTCTTTATTTGGATGGGTGACCACAAGTGGTACAACAATGTCTCGAGCTCCTCCGTGCTTTGGAAGGCATGTAAAAGCCGTTGGTCCCGGCTGTCATTGTATGGTAATCAAGCTATGTCAGATGCCTTTAGGCAGCTTAAAAAATCTGACACCAGTGTTGGCCACTTACATACACGAAAAACAAATAAACAATCATATCGTCATCATCATCCGACCGTATTCCTAGTATACAGTAAACAAACTTATGTTTTTGTTGCAGGTTACGCTCCAATAAAGAACACGAGTTTGGACATGGCGTGGGCTGAGATGAATCCCAGCCCGGTCGGCATTCTGGATCAGCTGCATCTCCCAGATGAACCAGGTAAGATACATTCCAGTCTTTGGTTTATCGCCTTTTACACCCGAATAAATAAATAAGTCTGTTCTCTAGCTGTAAAATTAGAAAAAAAACGAGAAAAGAAAAAATAAAAAAAGGGAAAAGCAAAAAAAAAAAGAAAAAATAATATTTATTCCTCCAACCCGTATGGCCAGCGTGGAGAGCGTAGGCCAAACAAATCCTCTGACTGCTCTGGCTAAATATGTCTCTGGTAGTACAGAGAGGGTCGTGCTTCTGCAGTACAGACTGAAATAGACCTGGATGATGATGATAATGTTTATTCAGTAACTAGCTGTGCCCGCGACTTCGTTCGCGTGGTTGTCGGAATGTTATATAGCCTAAAGCCTTCCTCTATAAATGGACTACCCAACAAAAAAAGAATTTTTCAAATCGGACCATTAGTTCCTGAGATTAGCGCGTTTAAACAAACAAACAAACTCTTCCGCTTTATAATATTATAGTATACATAAAGCCTTTGCAGGCACTCACGTCAATAAGTTTGGTGTACTATATAATACAGGATTTTGGCTTTCTAGCAGACTACGTTTTTTTGTTGCTGGTCTGGGAGAAAAGAAAAAAACATAGATTGTATTTATTTATTTATTTTTATTTTTAAACTTTATTGTTCCACAATCAAATTGTCTTACAATTGGCGGACTTAAGGCGACGTGGGTTCACAATTTGCAATACTGTGCGTGTTTTTGAAAAATCCCTGTTATTCCACTACTACAGTTTATTCCTCAAAAAATTTACATAATAATCTTAAGGATTTTCTACAGACACCCACAATAGCCAAAACACGATTGAGCATTTTTGGCTCGATAGAAAAAAATCACAATAAATATAATATAAAATAAATTATAAATAAAACACTGCGAAATATCCCTCCCTGCCTTCGCTCTCGACAAATATTTCACTGTGTTTATTATTTTTTTTTTTTTTTTGTATTATATTTATAATTTTTTCTGTAGCCAAAACGGATAGATATTTGGATAATACATTTTTTGGTATAATTTTCATATAAAAAAGTGATTGTATAAAATAGTAATACGTATTATAAAGGCAAATTTAGGCGAAACTAGAGGTATGTTTGTAATTTTTTTCTATCGAGCCAAAACTGCTCAATCGTGTTTTGGCTATTGTGGGTGTCTGTAGAAAATCCTTAAGATTATTATGTAAATGTTTTGAGGAATAAACTGTAGTAGTTTAATAACAGTGATTTTTCAAAAACAAGCACGGTATTGCAAATTGTGAACCCACGTCACCTTAATGCTAAAAGCGTTCTCTCCCAGTCAACCATAGAGTATATAATGTACAGAGGAATGATACGATACCTGTGCCACCTCACGTAGTGCGCGAAGCGCGCGGTGGCACAGGTATCTGATTAACCGTCTGTACTAGCTGCTTCTCTTCTCGCGAAGATCGTAAAAGCCGATCGAGGGAATGGGCGAGAATCTGAATCATATGAATAGGCGATGCGGTTAGCAAGCCATCACTATTATGATTTCCTCTTTCCACCTTTATGGCCACCATCACGCTAAAAGTGGCCTGGGCCTTGCCGGCCTAGGCTCTGTCTGCCCCGTTAGAAATAAAGACGTGATAGTGTATACTTTTATTGTATAGGGTTGCCAGTCCTCTATTATTTGTTCGTCCATGTCACAAGCACATAATATGTGCTTAATTTATTACGCTAATATCTTTTCCACGTTGTATGAATATGGCACTATTTTTGTTTACTGCCTCCGTGGTCCAGTGGTCAATGCGTTTACCTTGTGATCCGGAGGTTGTGGGTTCAAATCCCACTTGGAAGCATACTTTATGAAAAGTTGTTTCCAAGTCTGGTTATATTGCAGGCTTGAATCACCTGAAATATCCGAAAAGAAAGATGATTCCGTGCTTCGGATGGAACGTAAAGCTGTTGGTCCCGAACGCCATCTAGCGTTTGTACCTATCCCTAGGATTGGTTTTGGTCTACACTTTGGGTTGCGGAGGTCGGACGGCAGTCGCTCTGTGTAAAACCGGTAACCTCGTCACATCACCTAGGGTAGGTAGCGGACCCCGGGCTCTGAAGCGTTACGCCAACGACGATTATACGCTTGGATGATGATGAAAATGGTTTTTTGACGTGACAACGTCTTAAATTAGGTTGCGGCTGGGAGTCACTTATGAAAAAGTGTAACGCTCGGTAACGTTACGATGAGTCACCGAACGAGAGAGAGGCCCGCCGAATGCCTTGCGTCTCTCTCCCACTCAACTATGATCGGTCTGCCGCGCGCGTTCTCACGTAAAATCTTCGCCCGTAAAACCGACTTTACAGGCAACCATTTTTTTTATTACAGAAATAAAACTGACTGCTTCGATATACCTCCTCGCTGCAAATCGGTTAGTGGTGGGCCGCGAAGATGGCTCCATCGTGATTGTGAACGCAACGCACACTGTCCAATTACAACTGTTACATGGATCACACCAGCATCTTGACGGTAAGTTTGTTTTTGACGACAGCCATGCCTTCCGGAGCACGGAAGTGCTGAGAAAATTCTATGCCATTTGTGGTCTCCCATCCAAGTGCGGGCCACGCTCAGGGTTGCTTAACTTGCGAAAGCGCGTGCGTACTCCCCGGTAGGGATCCGCAAAGTTTTGATACTTTACTCGATACCGGTATCGAATCAAAAGTATCGATACCTGAAGGTATCGTACTACGATAATATAGGGTGAAATTAAATTACTGAGTGATTGTTATCAATGTTGTAGCATCTACTCGTGCTAATAAACAACTTTCCCAAGGAAAGAAAAGTTATAAAAAAAGTTTGGATGTCAAAAAGAGGAGAGAAGGGAAGGGAGGAGGAAAAAAAGAAAAGTATCGATACCTTCGAAAAGTATCTATACCTCATAAGTATCGGAACAAGTATCGATACCAAAAGTACTCGGTATCAAAACAGAAGTATCGATACCTTAAGGTATCGATATTTTTTGTGTATCCCTACTCCCCCCCCGGGCCATTGGTCTCCTCAACGGTGACGGTGAGTAACCTAGATGTTATCGACCTCCGTGGCGTATTGGGTAACATGCTAGTCCGCCACTCCGGAGGTTCAGGAGTGCTATTTTTAGGGTTCCGTACCTCAAAAGGAAAAAACGGAACCCTTATAGGATCACTTTGTTGTCCGTCTGTCCGTCCGTCCGTCCGTCTGTCAAGACCCTTTTTCTCAGGAACGCGTGGAGGTATGAAGCTGAAATTTATATCAATTACTCAGGTCTACTGTCCCTTGAAGCTGTGAAAAAATCAAACTTCTAAGCCAACGCAATCAAAAGATACAGCCGTTTATGCCGCAAATTTTCGACACTTGCAAGGGAATCAAAACCTACAGGGTGCTTCCCGTGAACTCAGAATCTTGAAATTTGGTACGAAGCAACGTCTTATAGCATAGATAAAGGAAAAATGACGAAAACCATAAATTTTTAGTTACATCACATAATATATTTTTTTTTAATAATTTTAAACTTACTTGTCGTAATGAACGAACTTTGTAAACCTTGCAGGTTTGTACGGAACCCTCGGTGCGCGAGTCCGACTCGCACTTGGCCGGTTTTTTTTCATTTAGGGACTCACATTACGAATGATTTGCGCGAGTGTTTCCAAACGGGCGCATTTTTTAAATGATCGTTTGCGAAGGATTTGCAAGGAGTGATCTGGACCACTCGTAATTTTGACATTTGTAGCGAACAAATGTCAAAGAAACGTTCCATGGAGAATCAGTTCCGTTTCACGCTGCTTTTTAGGGTTCCATACCCAAAGGGTGCAAACGGGACCCTATTACTGAGACTCCGCTGTCTGTCCGTCTGTCACAGGGCTCTATCTCTTGAACCGTAATAGCTAGACAGTTGAAATTTTCACCGATTATGTATTACTATGGCCGCTATAACAACAAATACTAAAAATAAAAAAAGTAAAAAATTAAAGGGGGTCGTCATACAAAAAACGTGTTTTTTTAGCGTTTTAAAACATTGTACGAAGGTAGGGAACCCTTCATGTACGAGTCCGATTCGCACTTGCCCGTGTATTTTATTTTTGTTGAAATGTTTAGAAAACCATTGACAATTGAATTGAAAAATCATTCGTGCAACAATCCCTTTCATACTACTTTTAAATGAATGCATACGGGAATTAACGCGAAACACAATTTTTTAAAATATTTTGCTGACGTTTCGTCTGGCTTGCGCTGAACGTCACGCTGACAAAGTGCCAGCAAAATAAATAAAAAAAGGTCAGCAAAATAATTAATTTAGTACGGATTTCATGTTCTAACGTCTGGTATCTTTTCCAGAATGGCCTCCACACCAGCTGCTTCACGGTCACAACGGCAGAGTCAACTGCCTGCTGTACCCGCACCATGTCCACCAAAGGTACGTGCAAGATTACTTACACCTGCGAAAGCACAAAAGGGTTATCGACTTCACTCAAGTACAAAGGAGTTATTGACTTCACTCAAGCATGGAAAGCTAAGCTCAGTAGGTATCTAATTACACAATAGGGTATATTCATGACTATTTTTTATTTTTTTAAACGATTCTATAAGTTATTATTTAACCGGAAAAAAATATAACACGCACAGAATATTATTAAATAAGCTTAAAAAAATATATTAAAACTACTATCATTTTCGGACGACTTAAACGCGGTGCCATTGAGCGCTTTTATTCTGTGACGTCACCGCACACTGTCAATGTCAGTGTCAATGGAATAAGAAAATCAAAAAATAGGAATACTATATATTAGCACTTTTAAACTATCGCGTTGCATTATTATGTGACACTGTGAGTGTAGTGTGTGACGGTACTTGGAAAATTAACAATATGACGGTGGACGAAGATCACACCGGGCAGGGGGAGGCGTAGGCGTCATCGCTGCTTCAGTCAAGCTGGGACCACGTTCGGTGAAACCCGAACGAAACGTCAGCAAAATAAATAAAAAAAGGTACGTTTCGCGTTAATTCCCGTATGCATTAATTTAATAATACTATATATTAGGTTATAATTAATTGATTGACTCGTCTCATAAATACAAAACTGAAAAAAATGGAAATTTATCAAATATCTATAAACTATTTACCTCGCAGCTTTTACTCCTCTGAGTTCAGAGGATGTAAAATCGAAATGACTTGCGAAGTACGTGCCATTACAAAACCGCTTTCAATCATTGTAGCAAGTCTTTTTTCACCAGGAGTCAGGCTTTCAGCTAATAATATTAAAGAACACTAATAATTTAGCAAAACAATGAAAATAACCAATTCAATTCAATTCAAAATATCTTTATTATCATAGGATATTTATAATATCTCTTAATAATAGTCACTTTGTTTTGTTTTGCACAAATGTTGACGTCAAATCGTTACTTAAAGCTAAGTTAACGCCGCTTCCTAGGCGCAAGTGCAGAAGAAGCGGCAACAAACTGCACTGCACGTTTTCTCCAAAGACGTCAACTAACAAACTAAAAACTTAAAATTAGTTATATAGATGGACAGAGATTACATTGTTTATTATGTCATAATTAAATTGAATTATAAGAATTACGAAATTTAAAATAATGTCAATTTGTAAATTTAGTATGTACCAATGTACCTAAATTATGACATGTCTAAGTATACAAACCTTTAAGAGGGACCCGCGCCAAGCTCAAGCCAGACCTTTTTGTCTTTAAGATAGTCATCGGTCCTATAATAAGCCTTCTCACAAAGTACTTTCTTTACATAAGCTTTGAATTTTCTGTCTGGCATATCAAGGACCGATTCTGACAATTTATTATAAAAAAGTATACACTTCCCCATAAAAGACTTACTGACTGTATTCAGCCTGTAATACGGGCTAACTAAGTCATTCTTATTACGTAAATTTCTATCTGTAAAATCACTTACTTTATTGAACATGGAAATATTTTTCCTTACATACATTATACTTTCAAATATGAATTGTGATGCAAAAGTAAGTATACCTATTTCCTTGAATAATTCCCTCAGTGAGTCTCTCGATCCTAAACCGTAAATAGCACGAATTGCTCTTTTTTGTAAAAGAAAAATAGTCTGAATGTCCGCTGCACTCCCCCATAGAAGTATCCCGTAAGACATTAGACTGTGAAAGTAACTAAAGTACACTTGTCTAGCAGTTGCTACATCTGTCAATTGTCTTATTCTCCTAACAGCGTAAGCCGCAGAGCTAAGCCTATTAGAAAGTTTAGTTATATGAGCGCCCCATTGAAGTTTCGAATCAATTGTGATTCCTAAAAAGGTAGTACTTTCAACCAGATCGAGTTTCTGACCATTAATTAGTATGTCAACACAGGCTTGATTCACATTAGGAAGAGAGAATCGAATGCATTGGGTCTTGTTCGCATTTAACATGAGGTTATTGGCCGAAAACCAATCAGAAATTAAAGATAAGGTGCTGTTCACCGCGCTAGCATCACTGTTATGTCGATCTATTTTAAATATTAGCGAGGTGTCATCAGCAAACAGCACCATGTCAGCCTCTTTCTCAACCATGTAAGGCAAGTCATTGACATAAACTAAGAAAAGGAACGGTCCTAGAATTGAACCTTGGGGTACGCCCATTTTCACATTAGACCCGTGTGATTTTACGCCGTTTATATCAACAGTTTATATCAACAACCTCCAACAATCATACAAATTACAAACAACTTATTGACATTGACAGATAGTCTCCTTCTTTCTCTATAGTTGACAGTACAGACTATTTAGAAAATTAAGTTTGACAGTGTTTGGTGTCGTCACGTTTCGTTCCGTCAATAGCGTTTCGTTTCGGAAATTTGCGAGGGAATTTGAAAAATACTACTTTTAAATAATTAATTTCTCAATGGAAACAAGTTAAATTGAAAAAGTATATATATGGGTAATTTTATTTAGCAATAAAGTTTACGCATAATTTTTATTGCTCGTTTCTGAATCACATGCATATTGTCTATTTAGCCGCGAAAATCGGGATTCGCACGGAACGCGGTGTGTGACATGTACATTCCGGATCGGATGGCCGGGGCAACCGGCTGTGTGCGCGCGGGCGGTCCGCGTCCCTCCCCGCACCCCTTTATCTATTAAGGGCCCAGTCCTTATATTTTGACTGCTTTTTCGGAGCTGATTGGAGCCAAACTATCTTAGTAACTATATGTTAAGATATGTTAAATTGAAGTTTATTTAAGTATTAAAAAAGTGAATTAGACAATTTATTGATTTTTATTGTAATAGTTTGTTTAATTCCAAATAACCTGAGACGTGTTTCGATTTTTTGCGGTGTGCGACGTTCATGTCATTGTTGTTTACACGGAATTTAAAACATGAAGTTGTGTTTAAATTACAGAGAAATAAAGACAAAGAAAAATCCTAAAAAGTGAATGAGAAGATTTTAATAAAAAAAAAATAAAAAAATCAAAAACTTAGTTAAAAAGGTTAAACTTTGAAGAAAATATAAGCGAATACATCGTCGGATTTCTTGCGCATACGACTGAGTTAAAAAATAAAAAATACACATATATGAAGATTGATTCATGCTGACATGACAAATTATTTTTATTTATTTATTGTACGTGTTCAACGTACAATCAATAAATAAAAATAATTTGTCTGTAGTGAAAAGATAGAAAAATTGAAAGTTCCCCGAAATTCTCAAATAAATATGGGGACAAAAACGCTGATAAGGCAGACCGCTCGCTGCGCTTCTGAATTCGTCTAAATTCGTCTCCAGGGTGCATGTACAATACAGCGCAATGCGTATGTGTAGATAGAAATTATAGATTCGGGCGTTCAATCAAAAATTCCCACGGCCGAAGACTGCAGTCTTAACAGACGTTCCGACTCATTTATCCCGCCGCCGAACGTACAAGCGTGTAGGGTGTATTGCGCTACTGATTTTGGAGGTTTTTTTTTTAGAAAATTAGTAAAAAAAAAAACATTATTTGTTTTCACTGGTTTTCGACCCTACTCATGATACTGAACCACTCGTTTCAAAGAAAAGACTGTTTACACTAACACCCTGTACATTGTCACAGGTGTGAAACTTCATAGAAGCGGAGTATTATGCCTACACTACTACGAACGAAACTATACATCCGTGCACACGCCAATTCAGTCGCTCTCCCCTGCATCAAGGGAGGACGGGGGAAAGGTGCGGGGACGGGGGACGGGGACGCATATTGCAAGGGACCTTAAGAGATTCCGTTCTGTATGTAATACTCTTATTAATTTCTGTGACATTGTTTCAGATACGATAAAGCGCATCTAGTGTCCGGTGGTATAGACTTCGCGGTGTGTCTCTGGGACTTGTTCAGCGGTTCGCTATTACACAGGTTTTGTGTGCACGCGGGCGAAATAACGCAGCTGATTGTACCTCCGAGCAACTGTAGTGTGAGTAACCTATCACCTTCTTCTTCAGCTAAGCGCGTTCCCGGTTGCATCTTCAGCTGTGCTGCTTCGGAGCCCGGGGTGCGCTTTCCCGCTTTTTCTTCTCCAAATATAACATGCACGTCAATGGTCACCCAAGGATGCCAAAGACCTTGCGAAGTGGAGAAGAAATTACTGGAACAGTTAAAATGATTCGGCTGTAATTTTACAACCGGCCGCCTGCCTGATGTCAACCCTCTTTGGGAATGTATTTGTGCGTGAAGTTGTACAACCGGCCGCCGTCCGACGTTAACCCTCCTTAGGAATGCAATTGTAGCACAAGATGTTTGTGCTCAAGTCCTTTAGTCGCCTCTTTCGACATCCACAGGAAGAGATGGTGTAGTCCTATTCAGACCCGGAACCACACGGGGGGTGTGAGTACGAGTAACCTATCATTTCCGACCTTAATCTGCCTGTTCCTGGTTTTGATCTCCCGCGAAAATACTGGTCCCAGATACATAGATGCCAAACTTCACAGGGAAGATGTGCCGAACTAATGTGCAGGTAGAAAGTTGCAGTAGATCCCAATTGCTGCTGCGGGAGTATACAGTCTATGTCCCTCCTGACTGACTCTTGCCCAATCTTTATTTTTTATTTATTCAATTTTTATAGTTCATCAAATACAAATTGTACAGAACAATAGGCGAACTTAACGCTAAAAGCGTTGTCTACCAGTCCACCTTTGGGTTATACAGAAAGTCTAAATGCGGGTTGCAAGATAAAGTGTAGTATATAAATATATATACTTCCTATACATATACCTACATACATACCTACATATACATATATATATAATACACTACATATACGATACCTACATATAAATAAATAGATAAATGCAGCAATTCTTAAATCTACTTTTATAACTTGGCCAAGACGTGTTTAAATACCTGGGTGCTACCGCGACTAGGAGCAGTCCGAATTGATTCACGTCACGTCACGATTGACGTCACGCTTTCGTACGATTTTTATACATCGGTGACGTCACAAGCCCCCACTCTGGAACTTAGATACTCTGTATCTTTGTGGCTTTTTACTTTTTTGATAAACTGAAAGATATGTGTACATTATTTTTGGATAATCTAACTAACGGACTAATTAGAATAATATTTATCGGACCCAGTCATTATCCCTATTATAAAATATAGTATAGTTGAGTTAGTATTCCATGACACAAGTTTAAACTTACTCTGGGGTAGCTCAATCAGTGTGATTTGTCCCTATGTATTTATTTATTAATCATTTTGTTTCAGCCGAGAATCCAAAAATGCATTTGCTCTGTCGCATCTGACCACAGCGTTACCTTGCTAAGTGAGTAAAACTATAAAAATTAATAAATCTAACAAGTTATTATTTTATGCCCTCGGGACGAAATGTGGCATTTTAGTCGCATCACATGAAAAATGTTAAGAGTTCGTTCGTACGCGCACAACAAAGGCGGCGTCTTTGAAAAATCCGATGCCGCTTTGTCGGCATGTCGACGGCATTCCTACCAATTGAACGAATGGACTATACTTCCTAGCCAGAGGAGGACGAAATGTTACATTTAATTTGTGTTATGGGCAGTGCCCAACTAACTATATGGCATTATAGGAGAGTAATTTCACACAGGACAACTAGGAAATAAAAGGAAAACGAGGAGTAGGAAAACCCAGAAGATAAGATTTGTAGATCAAACAACCTACAAGAGCGCGGCTCTCAAATACAAGAAGAAGAACTTCAAACATTATCCTCGCGCAAAACGGCCCAGCGAAATTTGTACGCATTTGTTGTATGTTGTTTGGAACGCATTCGGCAAATATACCCCGCTCAGCTCCAGCTCCACTTTAGTTTTTCAGTTTTTCCGCCAGAATGCTGTTAATAATATTTCTTTTTTAGGTCTGTCCGAGCGTAAATGTGTCACCCTTGCCTCTCGCCACCTTTTCCCCGTCGTGAGCATCAAATGGAGGGTGGCTGACGATTTCATGGTAGTGGCTTGCAGCGACGGTACCGTACACGTGTGGCAGATGGAAACTGGGCACTTGGATAGAGTTCTGCATGGTAAGTCCTTTTCCCAGCGACCGATTTAGGGGCATTTAGACAGATTTGAATTTGCAAACCTCTTTCTCTTTTTCAACACTTATTCATACTTTTTTTTTCAGCCCTAGGGACTCAAGAATTTTTTCCGAACAAAAAAAGAAATAATCTTGTAATTATTTTAAATTCTTAATTGTTGTATTTCTATTATTTACTTTTTTGAAAAACAAAACATAATATCGATTGACTTGTCACCAGGTATGATCGCGGAAGAGGTGCTGGCCGCCTGTGATGAAGCTTTGGCTGATGATCTAGGCGGATCGTTGTCACATGGATCGAGCGATCTACAAGGCTTGGCGAACCCAGCTGTACACTTCTTTAGGTAAGTAGGTTATATGAACTAATATACTGATCTTCATAATCTGCAGTCTTCAATCCCCTACATGTGGGGGGCTTTTTATACTTTTGTTTAGGTAAAAATTAAATCAAAGATAAAAATAAAGTGGCTACGTCGCTTGACCCGTTTAAATCTAAACTCCTAAGGCTTGAAACTAAGTAAAGAAAGTTTTGTTTTTATCGATAATGGTTTTTATGGAAAGTGGTTCAGTATCACGAACTGAACGTGCTCTTTTAAAAGTAACCCTGTATATGATGCTTTTTTACATTATATGTTACGCACTTCTATTCTTCTTTAGAGTAATTTTCCTATCTACTGATTCCCCGGTTGACTGGAAGAGATTCTATTATGGGATAAGTAAGATATGTTATTTGCGTCTTTAATTATGTGTTTTCAAAGTACAGAAAAGTTATTTTATTACAAACAAACAAACAAACAAAACATGTTTTTTTTTTAAACCAGGGGTATACGTCACCGCAACCTAACAGCTATTCGCGCAGCCACACAGCGGGGCCTTGCGGCCTTACAGTCTACCAGTGGGTCTGGTCCGGGGCCTCTGGCTGAGCCGGCGAGGCCGAGACGAGCTATGCTGACCGTACAGGGATTCAGGTCTAATGTTGCAGGTATGGTTGACTGGGAGCGAACGTTAAGAGCCCGTACTACCCTAAAGTTCTTAGAGCGATCTTAAATATTATCAATATTAACGAAATACTTACTTTGAAATAAAAACACAGCAAAGTTCAGGACTAACTCTAGTCATTATGTTCATGTTTCAAAAACACGATTGCTTAAAATTTTCTCTATAGAAAAAAATTGCGAAGGTGCCTCAAAAGCACCTCCGAATTATACTAAAACGGCTAGTATTCAAGAAATACAATAAATTAGCCATTGTAACGTTGGATTATAATTGTATTAAATATACAATACAATACCCTTTATTGCACAAAAGTAAAAAACAGAACATAATTATCTTAATAAACGGGCAAGTGCGAGTCGGACTCGTACATTAAGGGTTCCGTACCACCGTACAATGTTTTAAAACGCTGAAGAAACACGTTTCTTGTATGACGACCCCCTTTAATTTTTAACTTTATTTTATTTTTAGTATTTGTTGTTATTGTGGTCATAGTAATACATAATTGGTGAAAATTTCAAGTATCTAGTTAATGCCATTATGAAGATCAAGTTTAAAACGCTGATAAAAACACGTTTCTTGTATGACGACCCCCTTTAATTTTTAACTATTTTTTATTTTTAGTATTTGTTGTTATATCCGCCACAGTAATAAATAATCGGTGAAAATTTCAAGTGTCTAGCTATTACGGTTCAAGAGATGCCTGTGTCTGACGGACAGACAGACAGACGGACAGACAGCGGAGTCTCAGTAATAGGGTCCCGTTACCCTTCGGGTATGGAACCCTAAAAACTAGGAAATGCGCAAAAGGCGGTCTTATCGCTAAGCAATTTCTTCCAGGCAACCTCGTTTATATAGAAAAAATATAAGGCAGTCATCATGTGTCTTATTTTTTATGTAACTCTTAAATATTCTTTGTAAACTAAAAAAACCTAAAAAACCACAAACGCATATACCAGCCGCATTGACCCGCCGTGCCGTTCCCGTCCCTGCATAGCTCGCTGTCTCGCTTCGGCTAGAGTAAATTTGCGTGCGGGGAAGCGGGAGCAAAATTAAGATTCTGGCCTCAGGCGCCTCCGCAAATTGTAACAATTTATATTGTGGAGCAATAAAGTTTTTATTAATAAATAAATAAATATGTAGGTTCATTTTATTTAACTAGCCTATATTGTTCTATTGTTGAAAAAATGTCTCTTCTCTCTATGATCGTATATGTAATTACATTCATATAAATTGGTTGATGCTGACTCATTATTTTTTGTCTTATTTATTTGAAAAACTACGATATAGTCCTTAAAAAGCGGAACTAAAACAACTCTTTAATCATGAGGGATTAAAACCACACATCAATGTTAGGTTGATATTGCGTCAAAATAACTTTTATCTTCGACGATATAGTTCCTATAAAACGGGAATAAAGTTATTCTTTAATGACTAGGGATTAAATGCATTGTTAAAGCTGAACATCAATATTAGTCGTTATGTATTTCTATGTAGCATCCGTTGTTTTTTTTTAATGTTTATCGAATTTAAAAGTAACGGATTTCAACGGACATACATACAATATACAAAATATACTTCAATACGTGAAGTATTGTAGTAAAATATACTATATATATACTGGGAGATTTTTTATTAACTGGCAAAATTTTTATCGATTTTAAATAACTTTTTTTTATAGAAATTAGTTCAGTATCATGAACTGAACTTGCTCCAAAAATGTTGCCAGTTAATAAAAAGTCACCCTGTATATGGTGTTAACTTTTTCTTTATTTACAGATCCAGAAAGCCACATTCTCTTCTTCGATATCGAGGGTCTGATCGTGGAACTCCTGAGTGAAGAGTATTCTGCCATGAGTCCCGCTAGTCTTGAGGTACATATGTAGATTTTTATTGCAACCTAAATTGAATTCAGCTTGCATACTGGTCTGGCAGAACAGGAAAAACGTAGAATGTACCAGATGTTTCTCTTCCCGAGCAAATCGTAAAAGCCGATCGAGGGAATGGGCGAAAGAATCGAAATCATTTTTAGACGATGCGGCTAGCAATCCATGACTGATTTGATTCCCTTTTTAGGGTTCCGTACCCATTGGGTGCAAACGGGACCCTATTACTGAGACTCCGCTGTCTGTCCGTCTGTCACAGGGCTCTATCTCTTGAACCGTAATAGCGACACTTGAAATTTTCACCGATTATGTTTAACTATGGCCGCTATAACAACAAATACTAAAAATAAGAAAAAGTTAAAAATTAAAGGGGGTCGTCATACAATAAACGTGTTTTTTCAGCGCTTCAAAACATTGTACGGAGGTACGGAACCCTTCATGTACGAGTCCGACTCGCACTTGCCTTTTTATTTATCTTCACGCCCAACATCACGCTAAATGTGGCCTTTGGGCCAGTGGCCGAAGGCCATAAAATGGGCCAAAAATATTTTTCCAGTCATGATGCCTATTGGTTCTATGATTTTTTAGCCTTCTTTTGTTTCCATCAGGAGGCTGGCTTGGTGACCAGTGAATACATGAATCTAGCGGCGCTCACGCAGTCAGCTAGCCCTGATGCCACGAAACGGATATCCGGTAAGACATAATTATCATTAGGTCTTTTTTAGGGTTTCGTACCCGAAGGATGCAAACGGGACCCTATTACGGAGACTCCGCTGTCTGTCCATCTGTCACATGGCTCTATCTCTTGAACCGTAATAGCTAGACACCAGTAATTTTCACCGATCATGTATTACTGTGGCCGCTATAACAAAAAATACTAAAAATAAGAAAAAAGTTAAAAATTAAAGGGGCTCGTCATACAAAAAAACGTTAGCGTTTTAAAACATTGTACGAAGGTACGGAACCCTTCATGTACGAGTCCGACTCGCACTTGCCCGTTCATTTTTAGTCTTCACTGCAGGAGCACGACCCTCTCTGTAATACCAGAGCCATATATTAGCCAGAGCATCCTTTCCACGCTGGCCAGACGGGTTGGAGAGGTCTCATTGATGTTCACAAGCTGTTTAGCTTGTGTTTAGTCTCCTTCTACGACATCCACGGTAAGACTTGGAGTGGTCCTATTCTATTCTGCCGGGAACCACACGGCTATCCGGTAAGTAAAATAATAAATCTTATCACTTTAGACGAGCAATCCAACTGTATCTGTGAATGTCGTAAGAGGCGACTAAAGGAATAAGCACAAGCATCTCGTGCTTTAACTGCATTTTCAATCAATTTAATTGTTTCTTGTTATCGTCATATTAAAATTAACCCTTTCACCGCGAGACTTTATATTAGTTGTTATGCTCCCAGCGCGAGGATTTGTGAATATCCATAGTTATTGGTCGGATAAGTCCGACGCTCGCGAAATGGGCACAAAAATGTTTGTCGGATTAATCCGACGTTCGCGGTTAAAGGGTTAAAAATAATTTAAATGCGTGAGTAATAAGTGATGAGGAAATTAGTGGGTGATTCGAAGTCACGGTAGCACCATACGGATGTGGCCTTAAAAATATTTTTCGATCATCTGGTACATAGATTGTAAAATATAAATATATAAGGACAAATCACACTGATTGATTTTGAGGAGCTCGGTGGCCCGGTGGGAGTACGCATTGCTAGCGTTTTCACAAGTTAAGCAACCCCGGGCGTGGTCCGTACTTGGATGGGTGACCACAAGTGGTACAAAAACTTCTCGAGCTCCTCCGTGCTTCGGAATGCACGTAGAAGCCGTTGGTCCCGGCTGTCATTGTATGGCAGTCGTCAAGCTATGTCAGATGCCTTTAGGCAGCTTGAAAAATCGGACACCAGTGTTGGCCACTTACATACACGAAAAACAAACAAACAACTGATTGAGCTAGCCCCAAAGTAAGTTTTTTTAAACTTGTGTTATGCGATACTAACTCAACGATACTATATTTTATAATAAATACATATATAGATAAACACCTAAGACCCAGGACAATTTGAAAAAGGCCATTTTCCAACTTGACCTGGCTGGAGATCGAACCCAAAACCTCCGGATTGGCGGACTAGCGTGTTGACCATTTACCATGGAGGTCGTCATTTGATTTGAGATTGTATACATATTTTTCTTTTTTTTCTGATTAGCAAATAATAACAAAGATACAGCGCATTTAAATTCCGCATGACGTCACGATCATGTAGGATTTTCACTTGACGGTGACGTCAATCACCCCCACTCTGAAACTTCGACGCGCTGTATCATTGTGAATTTTAACTACTTTGACAAACCGAAAAATATGGGTCCATTACAGATGTCTTTATTACAAAATAAAAACTAATAAGAAATAATAACTTAACTAAAACTAAGTAACTAAAAAAAACTTAATGCCACTTTAATACTAAAAATAAATTACTTAAAATAATAAAATAAACTATTATAAAAAAAATATTTATGGATAATCTAATTGACGGACGATTTACAATTTTTCGGACTCAGTCCACATCCCAATAGCAGGAATGAAAATTATGAAAACGCTTGAATATTTTTCTGAGGCTAGGAATAACATTCTTCGTTACCATAAAAAAATATCAGATTTTTCTGTCCATTCAATTAATTATAAAAAATAAAAATATTTTAAATCTCAATTTTAAACCCACAGTCAGCCTTACTTCGCCATTTCTCTTGCCGAGACTGTCTGACGTTTAAAAAAAAGAATATTATACTCTTGACACTATTTTGACAACTATGACAGTTGAATGTCAGTTAACAGATAGTTAACTGACATCTGTCATATGACAGTATCTCTATTTTACCACGGTGGCAGTCAAATGTCATATGACATTATTTTTTTTAATACGTCAGACGGATCGGACAAAAGAAATGCTAACTATGGGTTTAAAATTGGGATAAAAATGTTTTTATTTTTTATATTTGATTGACTGGACAGAAAAATCTGATATTTTTTTTATGGTAACGAGGAATGTTATTCCTAACCACAGAAAAATATTCAAGCGTTTTCAAAATTTTCATCCCTTCCCTATTGGTAGTTCGAATCTCACTCCTTTCGAAAAAATTTTATGACATAATTTTATTAAAAAAAACATTTTTGTGCTGTTTAAATCAATAATATTTTTTGTACATTTTCTGTGAATGCTTACCGAACTGGATAGATTTCTTTGGGCGCGTCAAAGACAAAGCTGGCGATATGGAACGTATTCTCAAGGAGAAGGATAAGCACGGTGGGTATTTTGACAATTGACTCAGGCTCTAGGCACAGAATACATAAGAGCACAAACAGAATAGAATCGCACAGCGTCTCCCGCAAATTGGCGTCCCCGCACCTCTCCCCCGCACTTTGTGCGCCTTTTTGCGCTCTAACCCAGGGTTTAGTTACTAGCCGCACGCAATTCGCGACGTCTCTTGTCTTGAGAACTGTCAACCAATAGTAACCATCATGGTGAGACGATGCGCATATAATAATTGTTTATCCACCGATTACAACAAAGAACGTATATTTCATACATTTCCGAGTGATGAAAACAGGTAGGTAACCAAAGCAACAATATAATTTCACGGTATTACCTAGTAATACCCAGCAAACATCTTGAACACCGATTGATATGTATACCCTTCTCGCTCTTTCGCATTGGCGGGAAATACACAAGAGAGGGGTAGAGGGGGTGTGTTTGCGCATGGGTACACTCGCGCACGAAGGTACTAGGCCTATTGTATTATTTTCGCTCGCGGCTTGGTATAATTGAATATTGGTAGGCACATTGAAAAATATATTAGGTATAATATTCATTAAATAGATCGATAAATATCCCAATGCGCAGCTTGACCGCCAGCGTTCTTTTTACGTGACGCGACCTGTACCTGTGCCACAGGCGCAGAAGCACACATTTCGCTTTGCCCTGGGGCCATCCAAATATGTTATAATATGTAATATGTTATAAAAGTCTGATTTCATACTATTGAATATGAAAGCCCAATGAAAGGTCTTAATTAGTACATTTTAAAAAATATATTCATAATTAACCGTAAATGGCTGCCTAAGCTTGCATTAATTGGATTATTCCCACTTTTTAGTGAGATTTTAGTTTTTTAATTAGCCTATTTCAGTGTACCACTACTGGGCAAGGGCCTCCCCTTTCTGCTTCCAATCAGTCCTGTAGAGGGCAACAGTTTCCCACTCGCCCATGTACGTGACCAAGTAATACACCGTATAAATAATAAAAATTGAGTCAAACACCGTATTGTGCAGGTATCCTGGCCAAGATGAAGGAGGGTGCTGAGAACATGCAGGTCAAACTGCAGGCCAAGGCGGAGCAGCTGAAGGGTCATCTAGAGCATAAAGGTAAGTGATTTTCTTTATAGGTGATCTATCAGGAGAAAAGATTCCATATAACACGATTCCTAACGGCTTGTCTTAGTTAATCCTCAGTTTCTAGATGGGTGAAAAATTTGTCCGTCATTTTGTCGGTTTGTTTTCGCCATTTTCGACCGATTCTCGTTAACTTTTATATGCAGTGTGGCTAGTATGGCTACGGCGACAAATTTTATCCTTGTCTCTTAAATTGTATTTGTCGCATTTCGCGTAATTTAGCTTACTTAGCATGGATAAAATAGTGCGACAGAATATCTTTTATTAACAAAACGTATTTTATCTCATGTCTAACTCCCATGCGAGAATGAGTTAGACAGGTCAAAGTAGAATATTTCGACGGTTGGCAACTCGTGAAATCGTACAAATTTGTCGGCAATTCGATAGACCCTTATAAGAAGTAGTTAAATAATTTTCAATCGTATCTTCAACTAAATTAATATTAAATTTATGTTTACATATTTACATGTAGATAGACATCTTAAAACAATGTATTATGCAAGTTTACAACACAAAATGAAACCCAAAAAATATTTAATTACGAGACTATAGCGCCATCTTTTGATGATGTGATGGTGGTGAGTGTCGCGTAGAGAGAGAGAGTCGTAGAGAGACATGTTTACAAATTGTAGTATTAAAGTTGAAACCATAAAATAAAAACCAAAAAAATGTTTAATTACAAAACTATAGCGCCATCTCTTGATGAGTAGCGGCGGCGCTGGCGGTGAGTGCCACGTGAGTGCGTACTTGGCGATAGTTTTTTTCTTTATGTTGGATGTACGACATGAGTTGGATCGTTCCGTTACACATTTATTTGAATGACATATAATTTTGATACTTTTTAATACACTTTGGTTGCAATATGTTTTTAGGAATTATAACGTGCTTATGACGTAATTTTTTTATATAACGTGATTTTTCCACAAAACACGTGTTTAGATTTAAAATTATTTTATTTACTTAGCAGACAAAAACACTGTTTTAAAACTGCCTGCGTGTAACGAACCATTTTACTGAGTTTTCATTCATTAATTTTATCTTGTTAGACATTTTCATGTACATTTTTTTACAGATGGAACATATGTATCGATCTTTGATTATAATTCATATGCTAAGGCCTCTGGTTCGATTATTATATTGAACTTTTTTGTCGATTCAGTTTTTGGACAATTTTAAAATGGCGGAAATATTGGGATTAAAAATTTGTAAAAAATCTGACTGCTCTGGTTAATATATAGCTCTGGTAGTACAGAGAGGGTCGTGCTCCTGGCCTCCTGCGGTGGAGACTAAAGAAGACCTGATGATAGGCAAAATGGGCGGTCTTTTGGCTTAGAGCGATCTCTTCCAGACAACCAGTGGATGAAATGAATGACAGGAAATTATGACTTTTATCATGTTTTTTGAGAAAATGGTTGATTTCAAACGAGGGCAGCGCTTTCTATCGAGGGTAGCACTTTCGTTCGAGTGCAGCACTTTCGTTCGTGCATCGCTTAACGTCATCTTCGTCATATTAGCCGCAAGAAGTCCACTGCTGGACATAAGCTTTCCCCAAGAATTTCTAAAACTACCGATCGGAAGCGCCCTGCATTGAGCGTTTTCCTACAACTTGCTCAGGTCGTCCGACCGCCTAGAAGGTGGGTGTCCTACGCTGCGCTTGCCGTTACGTGGCCGCCATTCGAGAATCGAGAACCCTTCTGTCCCCATCGGCCATCGGTTCTTCACGTTATGTCCCTCTGTCACTTAAATAAGTATATATATTCGGACAAATCACACAGATTAAACTAGCCCCAAAGTAAGTTTAAACTTGTGTTACGGGATACTAACTTAACGATACTATATTTTATAAAAAATACATATATATTAATAATATGTATAATAAGAAAAACATCATTTTCCATCTTGACCTGACCGGGGATCGAACCCGGGACCTCCAGTGTGACAGCTGGCATGATAACCACTAGGCCACAGAGGTCGTCACTTACAGCATAGTTTAACGTCAAGTCAAGTAATAATTCCATCAAACTAAATCACGTACGCGTCAATTATTAAATCTACTACTTTAACTCAATTATAAATATCCGTAGCGATCCAATTTCCAAGCAAGGAAGTGTAGCACAATATATATTTACGCATAACTTTACCAAGGCGAGCAACATTCGTTGGTCCATTTGAGCCAGTTGTATTGTTGCTGATACAGACTGTTAGAAAGTCGAGCATGTTGGCGAGCTTGTTCCAAAATTAGCTTATATCATCATCAGGTCTTTTTGAGTCTCCACTGCAGAAGCACGACTCTCTGTACTACCAGAGGCCTAGGTCTTACCGCCCCAGGCTCTGTTTGCCCCGTTAGGGATGAAGATGTTGTTTATATTTGAATAAAAATACTTATTTATCTCACTTATTAATTTATTTGGAGAAACGCACATAGCACGATAGCCATTACAAAGCACAGAGAGAGAGAGAGCAATATTATGTGCGAGAGAGATGTGTTACATTGCGATAGTAATGTGACTCTGATATCTCACACTCGTGGGACAGTGTGAGAGATATCGGAGTTACATATAAAAACATAAAGTTTTAATTATACAAAGTGGAAGGGACATACCCGTAATAAATCGAACCACGGGCTATATTAGATCACTAAAGTATAATGAAATTAAAATAACAGTCAAAAAAGCAAAAAAAAATTCGACATTCCCATACAAATCACACTTTTGTAAATGCCAATTTTTTTTTTTGTTGTTTGGTTGTTATTTTAATTTCATTATACTTTAGTGATCTAATATAGCCCGTGGTTCGATTTATTACGGGTATGTCCCTTCCACGTTGTATAACTAAACTAACTTAAACTTTATTACCTATTCGTTCAAGGACTCTGAAGAAGAATTATTTGATCTACATGGCGCTTCGACCTCATTACTCTATATCTATATAGATAGTGTATATTTTCCGTGTGGTTTCCGACAGAATAGAATAGAA
Source organism: Acrobasis repandana (assembly GCA_963576875.1). Classification (NCBI taxonomy): domain Eukaryota; kingdom Metazoa; phylum Arthropoda; class Insecta; order Lepidoptera; family Pyralidae; genus Acrobasis; species Acrobasis repandana. The sequence goes on along the minus strand of OY756242.1, from coordinate 7,385,181 downwards.
TCACTTCAAGTCATCCCGTGGATGTCTTAGAAGGCTACTTAGGAAATAATTTAATGATAAAAGATATAATTTAAATAAAACTGTTCAAAGTTCGCCATTCTCCCCGCCCGTGTGTCCGCATACCACGAAAGCCTACGCCCTCCTCAAGGTAGTCTAGATTTCGCACTAAATACCTATAGCTCTTACCACTAAGTCGTAAGGATCATATTACCTTGACACAAAACTAGGGCTGGGTTTCGAAATACACTAAAGCATTTCCTTTGTTCTATATTTACCTAGATGTATTTATAGTTATGTTTATAGATGAGATATTTTAATACTTGTCTGGGGACAGTTAAAATATATTACCTAGTACATTATTTTCGCCCTTTATTAGGGTTCCGTAGCCAAATGGCAAAAAACGGAACCCCTAATGGATTCGTCATGTGTGTCTGTCCGTCCGTATGTCACAGCCACTTTTTTTCCGAAACTATAAGAACTATACTGTTGAAACGTGGTAAGTAGATGTATTCTGTGAACCTCATTAAGATTTACACACAAAAATAGAAAAAAAGCAATAAATTTTGGGGTTCCCCATACTTAGAACTGAAACTCAATTTTTTTTTTCATCAAACCCATACGTGTATGGTATCTATAGATAGGTCTTCAAAAATGATATTGAGGTTTCTTATATAATTTTTTGCTAAATAGTTTGCGTGAGAGACACTTTCAAAGTGGTAAAATGTTGGTCCTCCCCACTGTAACTTCTAAAATAAGAGAATGATAAAACTAAAAAAAATATATGATCTACATTACCATGCAAACTTCCACCGAAAATTGGTTTGAACGAGATCTAGTAAGTAGTTTTTTTTAATACGTCATAAATCGTAAACCGCAATTTACCTATAGAACTTACATATTATGTTACTTGCTACGGAACTCTTCATGGGCGAGTCCGACTCGCACTTGGCCGCTTTTTTGTATATACTTATAGTTCTACATTATCATGTCTTTATCCGTCGTACGGTTCCCGGGAGAGTAGAATAGGACCACTCCGTGTCTTCCCGTGGATGTCGTAGAAGGCGACTTAGGAAACACAAGCTGAACAAAGCTTATAAACATCAGTGAGACCTCTCCAACCCATCTGGCCAGCGTGGAGAGCGTAGGCCAAATCCTCTGACTGCTCTAGCTATACGAGTATGTCTCTGGTAGTACAGAGAGGGTCGTGCTCCTGCAGTGGAGACTACAAAGACTTGATGATGATGTCTTTATCCCAAATAGGGCAGATTTGTCTGCACAGGGTCGCAAGATCCATAGGACTCTGCCTATGGATCTTGCGACCCTGTGCAGACAGAAACCAGTGCCATTTTGTATTTTTTTTCTGTGTGATTGTGGCTACAAATAAACGTCTAATCTATCTATTCTAGGTCGAAAGCCACACGCATGTTAGATCGCACCTAAGAACTTTTATTATGAAGTCTTTAATATTACCAGGCCTGTGTCACTCCCCGTTTAGGTATCGAAAATGTACCTACATTATTACTATGCGCGCAGGCGGCCCCTCCGGATGGTACATTCAGTTATATGAATCGTTTGTCCAGAGTAATTAGAATGAAATTAGCTTGCAATAGATGTCTAGGTATCTATACGAAAAGGTGCTGAGTTCTGACGTGAGTTAAATTAAACTATCAGCCACATTGAGTAGATATTTCTTTGAATTTCTTTGCTGAGTGAGACTTCTGTACGTTAGTATTATTTATTCTGTGATACTACACCGAACACAATACCCGAGTCCAGATCGTTCGAAACTCTGAACAGATTGGTTTAACACAACTTTCTGTGAATTAATGCTAGTAAACCCTCCCGCAGCTCAGAAGTACTGGGGTTCTGAGTACTGGAAGGGTTTCCATTTACGCCACGGCGTATTGCTTTTATATTTTATTAGCCCTAAACAAATTCCCTCCCCCTATCCCCCGGGATCGAACCTAGAACCGCCGGATTTGCGGACTAACGTGTCAACCATTACACCACAAAGGTCGTCGTAATAAATATCTGTGTGGGATAAGTCCGCCATTGTAAGTATATTTGCTCTTTCGAATTTTGTAGTTTATATGCATGTTTTTAGTACAATAAAGTTATTACAAACAAACAAAATATATAATAATAGACTAGCTTTTGCCCGCGGCTTCGCTCGCGTATCCCACGGGAACATTTCATTTTTCCGGGATGAAAGGTACGCTATGTCCTTCTCAGTACTCCTAACTATGTGTATGTATAAAAACAAATATACAAACAAACTTTCGCATTTACAATATTAGTTAGGATTAGGTAGGATACAATTACATGTAAATTAATTTCATACCTATGTATTACCTGTAAATAGCTACGACCAAAGTCATAGAATAAATGTCTACTAACATAGTTAAGTGGTCCTTAAGGCCTGCGCAGACGAGGGATTTTTGTCCGCGGACTTTTTAAGTAACGCAAACGACTCGTTTACGTTACTCGATATAGTTGTAAGCGATCTATGCTATTTTAGCGGACAAAAAAGTCCGCGGACAAAAATCCCTCGTCTGCGCAGGCCTTTAGTCTAATTCCTTCACAACAACTACAAGCCCATTTAATTAAATACACTTTGCCTCTATAATTTATAATTACCACGGATAATTCTCCTTGAAATGTAGGTGTAATTATGTTAATATTGTCATGTCCTAATGTCTAATAGGTGTTGATGTTTAATGCTGGTTTCACAGCTGTGTGTTCGGTCGTGACATGCGCGGTCGCAGCCTGAAATTTTGGAGCCGGTCACTAATAATAAAATATGTCAAGTATTATGTCATATCTATATATGTATTTATCATAAAATATCGTTAAGTTAGTATCTCATAACACAAGTTTAAAACTTTCTTTGGGGCTAGCTTAATCAGTGTGATTTGTCCGTATATATTTATTTATTTATTTATTTATATCTATACTAATATGATAAAGCGGAAGAGATTGTTTGTTTGTTTGTTTGTTTGTTGAAACGCGCTAATCTCAGGAACTAATGGTCCGATTTGAAAAATTCTTTTTTTGTTGGGTAGTCCATTTACAGAGGAAGGCTTTAGGCTATATAACATTACGTTCCGACAACCACGCGAACGAAGTCGCGGGCACAGCTAGTTGGTAATAATATGTATTTATTTAATCAAGGCATTTTTAAAATTCAATAACGAGTATAATTAAAATTTATAAATAAAAAAGAGACTCCAACGCCTCGCTGCGAAGTAGGGTACCCAAAAGGCTGGCAGCATTACCCCTCTGCACCGCGATAGAAATTTTGAGCAAAGTAGATCGATAGACGCCCTTGGATCGCACGTACGAGTAACATCGCGGAGACGCGTTGAAATCTCGAGTAAATTAGACTTTATTGCATCATCATGATCAGGTGTTTTTTAGTCTCTTCTGCAGGAGCACGACCCTCTCTGTCATGTTTCTCTGTCAATTTTGAACGTGATTTTAGATTTACCAAAGTGATATTAAGAGCGCTATTTGACTCCAAGAAACTATGACGTCACAGTTTGGTATTGCACACAAAAGTTTGTTTTGACGTTAAGGCCGTACCTGAATTTTCCGGGGTCCAGTGCTGCGCCCATTTAAAATAAATCACTTTGGAGAAAACGGAGATATCATTTAAAATTTTGCTACTACCAAGTTCTAGATAACCCTTTTAACTATATTGTGAACTACTATTTACGCTTTATAATGAGAACGTTAAGCTTTACTACGCACATTTGCCAAAAGTGGCCGTTATTCGCAAATGTGCGTAGTAAAGCTTAACGTTCTCACTTTAAACTATAGACAGTAGTTCATAAAATACTTTGAAAGGTTATCTAGGGTTTGGTAGTAGCAAAATTTTAAATGATGTCTCCGTTTTCTTTGAAATGATTTATTTTAAATGGGGGCAGCACTGGACCCCGGCAAAATTTAGGTCTTAACGTCAAAACAAACTTTTGTGTGAAATACCAAACTGTGACGTCATAGTTTCTTGGAGTCAAATAGCGCTCTTAATATTACTTTGGTAAATCTAAAATCACGTTCAAAATTTATGTGTTTAATGACAAGTGACATTGTTTTGTGACTTTTTATTTTCTTATCAATACAAGACAAGATAATTTATTTTTAACCCATCCTTATTTTAATTTCCCTATTTTAAAGATTGTCGAATAACACAGATACAGATACAATTTTACGTTCTTCCTTCTTGTGAGTAATTGTCCTATCTACTTATTCGCCGGTTGACTGGAAGAGATCCCATTATGGGATAAGTCCGCCGTTGTCAATTTACTCTATATGTTGTTTTTGTCATTAATTATGTGTTTTCTAAGTACAATAAAGTTATTACAAACAAACGTCTTTATCCCTAACAGGGTAGACAGAGCCTAGGGCTGCAAGATCCTAAGGCCAGTGATGGGTTGCTAACCTCATCGCCTATTGACATGATTCAGATTATCGCCCATTTTTTCAATTGACTTTTACGAAAAGCATTTGGTAAATTCTGTCTTTCTCCCAGACCGGAATGAAAGTTAATCCTATAAAATAACCGTTATTAAAAATAACGTAATATCAAAAACGTTATTCAAATAACTCCGTACATTATTATAAATAAAGGGATGAATTATAAAGGAAACAAATCAAATACTTTGTAAAACGTGTTTATTTACACTTTGGCAGTGATGGCATGATATTTACAAAGAGAGTTACGTATTGAGACCTTTTATTGAGCAATCCATGAGGTGATGGGCCGGTTGTCGGCAACCCAGCGTTACCAACCGTTAGTAACATCACCAATCAGTAACGAAATACTGGTCGATAAGGTTACTAACGCTATAAAAATAACCGCTATTACAAATAACGTTATAAAATACCGCTAAGCTAAAACTTTATTCAAATAACGTTATAGCATAAACGATATTAAACAACGTTATATTAAAAACGATATTCAATTAACGCATAACGTTATAAAGTTGTCGGAGCCGTAATAACAGTTATTTTGAATAGCAGTTCAGAAACGACTTAAGTTTACCAAGCGTGGAGGCCGAGTCCGTGGACTCCTAATCCGCCAAGACCGAGACCGTAAGGGGCGGCCAAGCCATGGTGAGCAACGCCAAGAGGGGCATAGCCGAGGGGAGCTACGCCCAAGTGGGCAGCGCGAGCAGCAGCGGCGGCTCCGTTAATAGCAGCAGCTTGGGACTGGGCAGCAGCGACGTAGTTCTGGGAAGCGGCTAAGCCACCCCAGTAGGCGTTCTCGTTGATGTCGCGGGCGGTTTCGGAGGCTTGACGGACAGCCTCTGTAATAGATGAGAGAACATACACAATGATGAGAGAATATACATTGTGGTTGTGGGAAGGTTATATGATGTAGGATGTAATGGACTCCGACTAGGGATGCACCCAGGACCATTAAATGAGGGAGAAAGAAAAAAAATAATTTTGAAATGCCCTGGTCTCTTGTCACTATAATATTTTCCTTTTTTTTTGGTTTTTTCTCCTCATACGAATTCTCTTAGAATATTGACAACCATCAGGGTCAAGCATAATTATTATTCTCATTATATATGGATGATATGCTGCTTCTTTGTAGGGGGCTCTATTGGTATTAAAGTTTTTCCAATAAAGTAGACACAATGGGATGAAATTATACATTGGATGAACTGGAAAAGTGAAGATAATCGAACGTGGACTACGTACACACACACACACAGCGCTTCTAACCAGTCTTTTTTTCGGAGACAAGGAACTCTATGTGTCACGATGTATACCTGTATTCCACTGCACGGCGGCTTCAGCAGCTCTAGCTTGGCCTTCACCGACGGCACGGACGTGGTCTTGCGCCGCTACGGTCGCGTCGATGGCTGCGGCCTGAGCGTCACCGTGGTTGACGCCCAATACGAGGGGGGAAAGGACTGATGCCGAAGCATAGCCGACGAAAGCGAGGAGGACCTGGGAAGATAAAGATTCATATTATTTTTATCAGTGACAGACAAGTGAATAGGAAAATACTACGGTGTCTGGTTTAGTAGCCAGTCCGAAATTTCTAATAAAACAACAATTCTTATAATTCAATTTAATTATGACATAATAAACAATGTAATCTCTGTCCATCTATATAACTAATTTTAAGTTTTTAGTTTGTTAGTTGACGTCTTTGGAGAAAACGTGCAGTGCAGTTTGTTGCCGCTTCTTCTGCACTTGCGCCTAGGAAGCGGCGTAAACTTAGCTTTAAGTAACGATTTGACGTCAACATTTGTGCAAAACAAAACAAAGTGACTATTATTAAGAGATATTATAAATATCCTATGATAATAAAGATATTTTGAATTGAATTTAATTGAATGATTCATTTTACGTCGATTTTCATAATTAACCGACTTCCGAAAAAGGAGGTTATCAATTCAGCGGAATCTTTTTTTTTATGTATGTTCTCCGATTTCTCGAAGACGCCTGGACCGATTTAAAAAATTCTTTCAATTTTTGAGTCCAGGTGGTCCCATAGAAATTTTATCAAAATCGATTAAGTAGTTTGGTTTTTAGACAAAAATAACTTAAAAAAATATATCGTCTAAGTATACAACTGTTGCGTATTTAGCCTTTCTGTGACTGTCACTTCACTGGTATTGAAGTCGGTTTTTTGTTTTGAAAAAATATCATAAATTATTTATTTGAGCAATCTAGCGGAAAGAATAATTTCTTAATATATGATAAAAAACAGACTGTAAACACAAAGTATGCTTCCCAATGGAATTTGTATCCACGACCTCCGAATCACGAGGCAAACGCCTTGACCACTGGACCACGGAGGCAGTCGGCAACTTAAAAGCATGAGTATTATAACTACTATTTTACATTAACGGAAACAATAAATTGACCAAAAAATACACATTTCCTTAATACTTTGGACTGGCCTTTAAATATCTTTCTATCTCTATATGAACATAAAAATTAACTCATTATTAACGTCTTCCGTATTTGCAATAAAGTATTTTCTTTATATAATATAAAGCGACATAAGAAGCCTGCCCTTTAAAGGCTGATTTACATTGATACAGTAAGTGGCGCCAACATCACTGGATTGCGGCGCTGGATCAGCACTGTATCAATGGAAACATGTTAACATTGATACAGTTGAAATTTGCACCGATTATGTATTACTGTAGCCGCTATAACAACAAATACTACAAATAAAAAAAAGATTAAAGGCGGTCATCATACAAAAAAACGAGTTTTTTTTCAGCGTTTTAACCTCGATCTTTATAATGGCATTAACTAGATACTTGAAATTTTCACCGATTATGTATTACTATGACTACTATAACAACAAACACTAAAAATAAGATAAAGTTAAAAATTAAAGGGGGTCGTCTTACAAGAAACGTGTTTCTTTAGCTTTTTCCGCGGAACCCTTCATGTACGAGTCCGACTCGCATTTGCCCGTTTATTTGTATTATTTAATGTTTTGTATAAAATATTGACCAAAATCAAAAACAGTAAATTCATGAACAAAGTTGCAAACACCGTCTGATCAACAAATTCCTATAAATATTAATTACTGAAAACTGAATTAGTATTGCGGTAATACATCCGCCGTGCTCGGTAGACCGTGTCACGACGGACTGAATTTAACGGATTATAGGTTTTTTTTATAAATTTTAATTGCCGCTGTCGTGTCTATGTTATGTAATGTCTGTTTATAAATAAATTTGAAGGAATCGTTGAATTGAATCTATTGAATGATTAATGATTTGTTTTAAAAGACTTGTTTATGGCGACTTTGCACTATAAACGTGTAACAAAACTAGGGTATCAACCCGAAAGGGTGCGATTTCAGGGACGGTCCCATAGTAAAAGTTATTCACATTGGTTAGTACGTTAACTCCCTTTCGGTTGATACCCCCATTTCGTTACACGTTGTATAATTGAACTTAAAGAAATTCAATAAAAAATACATTTATTTCCATTCTATGAAGGAGCCTTTGGGTTCTGGACAGTAACTCCATAAAATAACACTATATTCTATAGTATCGTCCTATCTCTATGTCAAACCAAATTAGACTATCATCATTTCGTAACGCTCAATGTTGCTTGACACTGAAACGCGGACACATAGCTACGTACGTATGTCATCCCGCTCTTAGAGTAAGGCTCCTGCAACCAGTGGCGGATTTACCAACAGGCTCAGTAGGCTGGAGCCTTGTGAACTTGTGAACCCTGTCTGTAAGTGCAGGTTCGTTCACAATTTAACGGTTTGGCGTGGGTAGATTATAAACTGTCGTAAATAATACGTTGTATTGTAAGCTGAACGGTAGTGTTCACAATTTATCGTCGGTTTATAATCTCGCACGGTAGTTTATAAACTCTCGGCGTGACATGTACATTGTACATGTGAAATATTTTTTGCATCACATTGCACCGGTCACGTCACGGTATATAAATATTATAATTCGTAAACTATAGTAAGCATTGAACGACCTTGACACCGCGTTATGCATGCGAATCTCGTCCCATACGTACACCGACCTTCGCACGTAATAACTGTTATACTATAACTGTTGTCACCACGATGTTATAGGTCAGTGCTAGATGTGGTATTGTTTGCTATATATGTCTACAGCCTTTAAAGATACATATACTGATACATTATCACGTCTTGATCCCTTACGGGGTAGATAGAGCCTAGGGCTGTAAGACCCGCCAAAAGTGGCCTAGACGGACTTTCAAAGGTGGTTCATAAAATATTTAAAGTGCTATCTAGTACCTAACATTGAGAAATATGGAAATTTTCACCATATTAATAATTTATTTTAAATGAGAGCGCCACTTCTGCTTGGTATCCACCTTAATTCTACCTTTTGTAGTTATGGCTTAGTAAAAGATTAAAAAATAAATAAATTACCAACCACTATGAAATAAAAGAAACACCATATATATGGATAAGAAACGAAGAAGAAACGAACAAATGTACTATTTATATTAGGACACAAAAACATGGTTGCAAAATATGTCCCTTGCCACATCTAGTACTTATACATCGTTTGCTCACCATTGTCTTTATTCAAATAACGTTATATGGTCAGTGAAAAACCGTTATTTATAATCGGTTATGTTAAACCGTTTTTGTTATGGTAATTTAATGTTTGAATATTCATTTTTTAACACTTAAACTAATTTGCGTGTTTAAGCAACGTTCAAATATTTATTGGACAAGCGAGAGAAGACAAACAAAGTTCTTTTGGTTAAATAAATTTAGCCAATCTGTTCTTTGTCTCTATATTTTTTTTTTTATTCATCTTATCTCGTTCCCATTTGCATCCTCAGCTGTGCTGCTTCGGAGCCCGGGGTGCGCTTTCCTGCTTTTTTTTTTCCAATTCATTGACATGCATATTATGCAGTTACCTTTTTGGTACAAGTTCAGTCCATGATACTGAACTACTTTCCATAAAAACCAATATCGTAAAACGAAAGAAAAATTCGGCTTCCCATACATATCAGCACTCAGCCAAATGAATTTTTGTACGGGAAGACGAAAATTTTTTTTTCGTTTTTCTATAATAGTTTTTGTGGAAAGTACCTAGTTCAGTATCATGGACTGAACTTGCACCGAAAAGGTAATGCTTTAGATACCAGTAACCCTGTAATCTGTATATATGCATGTCAATGAATTGGATATACGCAATGGGACATATTTGTACATTTTGGGAAGATGGCCTGAATTGACCAATAAAATTGTTTCATTATATTTTTTTAAACCGTTTATACAGATATATCGCTGAAGCAACGATTACTTTTTTTTTTGACATATCACACTGATTAACCTAGCCCCAAAGTAAGTTTTAAACTTGTGTTATGGGATACTAACTCAACGATACTATATTTTATGATAAATACATATATAGATAAACACCCAAGACCCAGGACAATTTGAAAAAGGCCATTTTCCAACTTGCCCTGGCTGGGGATCGAACCCAGAGCCTCCGGATTAGCGATCTAGCGTGTTAACTATTACGCCACGGAGGTCGTCAAAAATATATATACCTCTTGGTTATACAAAGTGGAAAGGACATACCCGTAATAAATCGAACCACGGGCTATACTAGATGACCAAAGTATTATGAAATTAAAATAATAGTCAAAAAAACCAAAACAAAATTCGACATTCCCATACAAATCGCCCGGGCGGCCGCACACTTTTATATGGAAATGCCGAAAATTATTTTTGTTTTTTGGCTTGTTGTTTTTTTGTTTGTTATTTTAATTTTATACTACTATAATGGTCTAGTATAGACTGTGGTTTGATTTATTACGGGTAGGTCCCTTCCACGTTGTATACCTCTATTCTAGTACGTATTTAGGGTTCCGTACCCAAAGGGTGCCAAGGGGACTCGGTAGCTATTACTAAAACTCTGCTGTCTGTCCGTCTGTCACAGTCACAGGACTCTATCTCTTGAATAGTAATAGCTAGTATACACTTGACATTTTCACCGATTATGTATTACTGTTGCCGCTATAACAACAAATACTAAACATAAGATAAAGTTAAAAATTAAAGGGGGTCGCCATTTATGAAAAGTTTTTTTTTCAGCGACTTAAATTTCTGTGCGGAGGTACGGACAGAACCCTTCGTGTACAAGTCCGGCTCGCTTCGACTCGTTTTTTAAGGTTTCGGACCCAAAGGGGGCAAACGGGACCCTATTACTGAGACTCCGCTGTCTGTCCGTCTGTTCGTCTGTCACAGGGCTGTATCTCTTGAACCATAATTTAAACTTATTTTAGCTTTTTGTAATCTGGCTTAGTTATGCCACATGTGGTCTTTAACACTTTTCTTTATTTAGTTACTCTTGTTGTTTGGTAAATCAAATATTTATATGTTACATGCTTAGTATTAGCTTTCTTAATATCTGGCTAAATAATTCGGGATCCGAAGCAGTAACTTGACATGATGCAAGCGAGATGAAAAGGAGAAGGCTTTCTGATATAAGTAAGTAGTAAATATTTAGGAACACTTATTTATTTATTTTACTTTATTACAAAAAATGTAACAGGCGCACTTAAGAGATGTGATGTCAATATTGACCTGATGTCAATAATCTAAATTTTGCTCCCGCTTCCACGCACACTAATTTACTCTAGCCGAAGCGAGACAGCGGGCCATGCGGGGCGTCGGGAATCGCGGTGGGTCAATGAGGCTGGTTCTGGTTTTGAGGTTTTTTTCGTTTTACAAAGAATATTTAAGAGTTATTTAAAAAGTCAGACATATGATGACTGCTTTATGTTTAATACAATATATAATCCAAAGTTACAAGTACTAATTTATTGTATTGCTTAAATACTTTTTGTTTTAGTATAATTCTGGGGTGATTTGGAGGCAACTTCGCAATGTTTTTCTATCGAGAAATTTTAAGCAATCGTGTTTTCGAAACTAATTATATTTAGAGTTAGTACTGAACTTTGTTGTGTTTTTATTTCAAAGTGAGAATTTTGTTATTATTGATAATATTTAAGATAGGGCCTTTTCTACCAGTCAACCTACAGGTGGTGCTGATAAAAGTATATATACTTAATTATTATTATTTTGATTACTTTTAAGAATAAGAATATTTTATTTGCTCAAATACAGTACATAACCCCCAGTCCAACCCAAACTTTTCAACCTTTAATCACGCTAAAAGTGGCCTTTGGGTCTTGCGATCCTTGGCTGTCTACTTACAGCAGCAAGATCCAAAATACTCTGTCTGCCCCATTAGGGATAAAGACGTGATAGTATATAGTATGTATTTTATACTTAATCTTATTAGACGTAAAGGATTATCCTGTGTGTTAAAACTAACAAAAAAAACAACAACAAAAACCAGCCTTGATATATCGATTCGCGAATCGATTTACTAATTAGATCACTATGACATGACAAATATACGTCAAGGCTGCATCCGTGTCCTAAGTGACGGAACACCATAGATAAATTACGTACTTCCTGATTTTAAAAAAATCGAGTAAATCATAGATAATGTGGAATAGGGTAGTATCCAGAGTCAAAAATAAATTATTTTGGAATGATACGAGAATAAAACGTCACAAAATAATGTCTTTTAGGACTTTTGGAAATTCGTCCCCTATGGGGTGTATTGTGGGGTGTGTATGCAAATACATGGCTGAATGTAAAATGATAACGTCAATCAATGACAAATGAAAGTAAATAATCGAATGCTGTCACTTCGGAAAACGTCCGCAAATTTTGAATTTAGAAGAAATACATCTGTATATAATTAAGTAAATAGACAACAATGCCTTGATTTTAAAAAATATAACACTTTCGAACACTGCCGCGAATTTCGAATTCAGAACACGTTTACTGTTTTCGTTTTTCAATTTAAATTTCTTTCCATAGATAAACTAAAGGTTTTGTTTGTTCCGTCACCACTATATATATATTTTTTACTTTTTTTTTAAATAAACGTTATTTACCAGAAATCTCATCGTGCACTTCTTGTTGACTGCGCGATAGCTACTGAATGCTTTCGACTGGGGTGCCAGGTCTTTTATACTGACCGTAGTGCTGTACTATCATAGTGATAAGAGGGTTTAGAGGCGAGCCTGACGACTTTTTGAGGCTGTCTTCTTTCGCTGATAGTGTGACATTTCTCTATGACTTCCGCGTTATTTTTTATTTTTTTTATGGTGTAAGTATTAAGGTTTTAATGCACTGCATATGATTAAGTGCAATAAGGAACTTAGATTGGCATTATTTTCGGCATCTTTGGGTAACTTGGGACTTTGCATTGTGCTCTTATGTATATAATGTATTTATATATATTTAACAGTAAATCTGACATACAGCACCGTCTGCACCGCCTATCTCTTAATTATTTACTTCTCTCTCTCTACCCAAAGTTTGACTGGAAGAGATATGCGATAAGTCCGACTTTGTATCATTTTCAGTTTTTTTTTCTCTCTGTTTTTTGTAATTCCTTTTGTTTATGGTGAAATGTGAATGAATGCAGATGTTACGACTATTTACCTCTACTGGACAGATTATGGGTCGCAGTATCGGAAGATTACCTTAAGGTTTTCTTATTATTTGTCGTCTATTTAATTATTTTTTTTACACCTAAGAGAAAGAGAAGATGGGAAACACAAGCCGAACAACGGCTTGTGTTTCCCAAGTTGCCTTCTACGACATCCACGGGAAGATTTGGAGTAGGCGATTGCGGCTAACAACCAATTACATAATGCTGCCAGCCTTCTGGGTACCCTGCCTCGCGGCGAGGCGTTGGAGTCTCTTTTTTATTTGTATTTTTTATTTTATTTTATGTAATATGACCTATGTATTGAATAAATGAATAAAAAAATTCATTAGATTTCCATCTAAAAGTGGCTTTTGGGTCTTACGGCTTTAAACTGTCTACCCCGTTGGTGTTAAAGACGTGATTAGCTTACCTGTAATAGTAAAACAGTTATTTAGAACCGGCAAGCCTTCGCTCCGGTCTATTTATAGGAGTAATTTTGTGAAAACGCTGTTTTGTCTCAATTCTAGATTTTATCAGATCGATTTATTATTTACGCAATTACCTAGTGGACTCTAGCCCTTACAAAATGAGACTCGTTTGCGTATGTTTATCATAAAATTTGTAATATCTATCTATTACAATCATCATCAAGTCTTTTTTAGTCTCCATTGGAGGAGCACGACCCTCTCTGTGCTACCAGAGCCATATATTAGCCAGAGCAGTCAGAGGATTTGGCCAACACTCTCCACGCTGGCCAGACGGGTTGGAGAGGTCTCATTGATGTTTATAAGCTTTGTTTAGCTTGTGTTTCCTAAGTCGCCTTCTACGACATCCACGGGAAGACTTGGAGTGGTCCTATTCTACTCTGCCGGGAACCACACGGCTATATATCTATCTATATTTAAGAGCTATGCCCTGGTCGGTGGAGTGTGAATTCTCTTCCATTTGTCTCTCTCATCCGCCAGCTGTTTTACTTCGCTGTACAACACGACGTTCACCTTCTCCTTTATCTGTTTCATGTAGGCCTTGATCTTCCTGGTCCTCTTTTCCCTTCTATCCTTACTTCAATTATAGTCTTTATGAAATTGTCGTGTCGTAGTAATAGATGAGTAGTCTTAGAAAACGGAGCCGAGTGGACATTTCTTCCCAACCATAACTGGCATCAACTTAACAACCCGTATCTTTGGATTAATAAATAGCACATATATATAATATATGATGTACATTACCATGCAAACTTCCACCGAAAATTGGTTTGAACGAGATCTAGTAAGTAGTTTTTTTTAATACGTCATAAATCATAAACCGCAATTTACCTTTAGAACTTTTAATATTATGTTACTTGCTGCTACGGAACCCTTGATGGGCGAGTCAGACTCGCACTTGGCCACTTTTTATTTTTAAAATTTTAGGCTCAGTAGGTTCGGAGGTAAGAGGGGAATGGTCAATTTTCGTCTTCTTTCATGAATAAAATCAAAACTATTTGATATGTGACTCAGTAAGGTTATCAAAACTTTTTTTTTCAATATCCTTATTTATCCCCCAAAAATGACCCTTATTTAAAAAAAATATTTATTTACTTTGCACATATGTGTTTGGGTCATAGGATTACACCATCCTACCAAATTCACCTTCGGTCCAGTAGATTCGGAGCAAATTGGCTGTGACAGACGGACGAACAGACAGACGCACGAGTGATCCTATGAGGGTTCCGTTTTTTCATTTTTTGTACAGAGTCCTAAAAAGGCTCAGTAGTAAGTCCCGAGGAACCAAAGGACTACTGAGAACAAACGAAAACTGGTGGCCCGTTCACGAGTTGATGCGTGGATCTGCCATCGCTGGTGCGACTACATACATACAAACACTATATATTGTCTTAGTAGACACTTTTAATTACAGCTGGCTGACACGTCTCATTCGACCACGGAACCATATTTAACTGTCTCAATAACAATACTGGATGACATTTGCTGCAAGTCAAACTAGGTAATGCAATGCTTTACTTTCATTATATTTTTAAACCAGATAAGTGATGGTCAGATAGGGCAAGCGCCCTTTTCATTTAAAGCACTTTAAGTTGGTGTTTACTTTTATTCTCAATGATATTATAACTTATACGGGTGTCAGAAGGGCTATAGTCTTCCATACTGGTCTGGGAGAAAAGAAAACCACTTAAAATGTACCAGCTGCTTCTCTTGCCGCGCCAATCGTAAAAGCCGATCGAGGGAATGGTCGAAAATGCAAATCATGTTAAGGCCGTACCAGATTTAAAATAAATCATTTCAAAGAAAACGGGGACATAATTTAAATTTTTGCAACTACCAAACCCTAGGTAACCCTTCAAAGTATTTGAAGAACTACTGTTTACAGTTTAAAGTAAGAACGTTAAGCTTTACTACGCACATTTGCGAAAAACATTATAAACTGAAAACAGTAGTTCACAAAATAGTTTGAAGGGTTATGTAGGACTTGGTAGTAGCAAAATTTTAAATGATGTCTCCGTTTTCTTTGAAATGATTCATTTTAAATGGGTAGCACTGCACCCCGGAAAATTCAGGTACGTCCTTAATAGGCATGCGGCTAGCAACCTCTCACTATATACATACATACATACTATCACGTCTTTATCTCTAATGGGGCAGACAGAGCATTTTAAGTGTGCGGCTCTGAGCAATCAGAGCCCAGGGCCGCAATACTCAAACGCAACTTTTAGCGTGATGGTGGGCGAGAAGGTGGCTGTGTTCGATCCCCAGCCAGGGCAAGTTCGAAAATGGCCTTTTTCAAATTGTCCTGGGTCTTGGATGTTTATCTATATATGTTTTTATTATAAAATATAGTATCGTTGAGTTAGTATCCCATAAAACAAGTTTAAACTTACTTTGGGGCTAGCTCAATCGGTGTGATTTGTCCTTACATATTTATTTATATTAAACTTTATTCTTGTCTCCCAGACTAGCATCTTATCTTTTTGATCGATGTTAGTATCTTTCTTTATGTTTCACCATCATCATTCATTATTTATATATATTGTAGGTTTGTATATATTTATTTGTTATATGTATTATAGATAGTCTTATGTACGTATGTAGGTATATTCTATGAGTTATATTTTATATGTATATTATATATTGTTAAGTAGACATATATTATATTATGCACATATTTTAATACTTTATTTTGTATCTAGTTTTTTGCGCCGCAACATGATTTGTATCTGTTTATCCCTATGGTTGACTGGGAGAGAACGCTTTTAGCGTTAAGTCCGCCAATTGTACCATTTTTTTTATTGTGGAACAATAAAGTTATTTAAATAAATAAATAAAATGGGAGACCGATAATACGGTCACTCACTATATCAATGTGATATGATGATATGTGATCACTGTGATCACCAGCTAAAATGTTTCCATACAACTTTTATGCAAAATCGTACGAATAACAACAGACATTGCGAAACTTCCTCGATCAAATCTAATTATTTAGTTAAAGAAATCAAAGCTAGTCTATGTTAACAATGATGTATAAATTAGGTTTATTTGCTAATATTTATGCGTTATGTTATTTTAAATTGTATATTTCAATGTTATTGTAAAGATTTTTGGAGAGTGGATGGGTGCTTGGCCATCTTTTTTTAACCCGTCTGCGTAAGAAGGAGGGTATGTTTTTCGAGTGTATATAACGTGTTAATGAACTAACGCAAAACCTCTCAGATGGTACCTCAGCCCATGAAACTGAACAACTTTTGTTCTACAACATTCCCAAAATGCCCAAAAATAAAATTCAGATTTTCATACAAATTGACTCGATCAGCTGATCAGTTTGTATGAAAATTCAATTTTATTTTTTTGGTTTCGTGAAAGTTGTTCAGTTACATGGGCTGAGGTACCATCTTAGAGGTTTTGCGTTCTTACATTAACACGATGTATATTGGACTAACGTTGATTAATGTCTCGTCTCAGCGTATTCTCACTTACATCCTCAGATGTAATGCTGTCAAGCCCACGGCACAGAAGACATTAAGAGTATACAGAACGGAATCTCCTAAGGTACGCGCAATATGCGTCCCCGTTCCCCGTGCCCGCACCTCTCCCCCGTTCTTGTGCGGTCGCGTGTGCCGCGCAGTGTGTGTTCGCCCGCTCTTGCCCCTCGACTCGAGATTCCGTTCTGTATACTCATACTGTCTTCTGTGCCCACGGTCCGCTTTCCGGCTTTTCCTTCTTCACTTCGCACGGTCTTGAGCATCCTTGATTGTAAGACTATTGGCATGCATATCAGCCTTGACGACTATCAAGCCAGCATTTCTTGGGTCTACCACGTCTGCCGGGCCCCGGCGCGGCGGAGGCGGCATGGCTATACATTTGTTTCCCACTTGCCGGTTTTCGCAAGACTCAAAACTAAGCCTGATATAATAATATCAGGAAGCTTTTAAAATTCTCCACGTGATTGAGTGATGTGACACCGTAATCATTAAGGGTGTGGTAACTAGTCTTTTAATTATTTTGCGAGTTAATTGAGTGGCTTTATGTTAGAAAGGATATTGTGTGATGTACAGTCGGAGAGATATTATTATATTATTTACCCTATTTTTATCTCATCTGGGCAAAGTTAACAAAATATAGTTTAAAAACCGGTCAAGTGCGAGCCGGACTACATGGCGTCCAGTGCCGCCCCCATTTGAAATAAATTATTTGTAAGGAAACGGAGATGTCATTGCATTTTTGCCAAAAGTGGCGGTTTTTCGCAAAAATGCAAACTAAAGCTAAACGTTCTCACGTTAAACTGTAAACAGTGGTTCATAAAATAGTTTGAAGGGTTATCTAGGTTTTGCTAGCTCAAAATTTTAAATGATATCTCCGTTTCCTTACAAATAATTTATTTCAAATGGGGGCAGCACTGGACGCCGTGTATCGTCCTGAACGATCGAATTGTACAAAAGACAGATGACTGTACTTAGTCCGATCGACAAGCATACTTAGTAAGGGCAAGAAATATCAATATTTATATCTCATAAGGCAATGTGACACTGTAAATAGCTTGTAGTAACTGATATGGCGGTCACATACATTGATGTCTTTGCTACACATTTGGATCTGTTACTTTTTAGGGTTCCGTACAGAAAATTAAAAAACGGAACCCTTTTAGGATCACTCGTGCGTCTGTCTGTCCGTTCGTCTGTCACAGCCAATTTGCTCCGAATCTACTGGACCGAATCAGGTGAAATTTGGTAGAATGTTGTAATTCCATGACCCAAACATATATGTGCAAAGTAAATAAATATTTTTTTACAATAAGGGTCATTTTCGGGTGAAAAATTAGGAATTTAAAAAAAAAAGTTTTGCATATCTTACTGTGTTATATATCAAATGAAAGGGTTCGTTATAAGGATCTCAAATATATTTTTGTTATTATTGTAAATAGTTTTGATTTTATTCATGAAAGAAAATGAAAATTGACCATTCCCTCCCCTGATCTCCGTAACTACTGAGCCTAAAATTTTGAAAAAAATACAAAATATGGTTCATTACTTGTAGATTACAGGAAAACCTATAAGAATTCAATCAATTGTACGGAACCCTCTCCACGTGAGTTTAACTCGCACTTGACCGGTTTATTTATTTGATTAAATTAATATGTATAATAATTTTTTTTAACTTAGGTACGTTGTGTTTAAATGTTATATAGCGGCAAACGAACAAGCGGGTCACCTGATGGTAAATGATCACCGCTGCCCATGGACAACTGCAACACCAGGGGTGTAACAAGAGCGTTACCGGCTGTTCAGGAAGATATATACTCGTTTTTTAAAGGTTTCAATGTCGTATTGGTTCGGGAACACCGCTGCAGGAAGTTGATTCCACAGTTCGGTCGTACCTATAAGTACTTATATTATATATGTCGCAGTTGAATGGTATAATCCGCTAATTCACTAAACCTCTAGCTGTGCATTACAGCTCGGTTTTGTAAAACAGCGAACCCTAATACGCGGGATGGAATGAACGACTTGTATTCATCCACGCGGGTAGAGAAGTTGTTGAACAATTCTATCTAAAGAAATTATATACAACTAGCGGCCCGCCCCGGCTTCGCACGAGTATGTATTATACATATAAACCTTTCTCATGAATCACTTTATCTATTAAAAAAAACCGCATCAAAATCCGTTGCGTAGTTTTAAAAATCTAAGCATACATAGGGACAGACAGTGGGAAGCGACTTTGTTTTATACTATGTAGTGATGTAGAATGCCTACGAAGTGGCAATGGCGAGCGAGCGAAGCGAGCGTGCAGGGCAGCGGCTGGCGAGTGCTAGGAATGTTCTATTCATTTTACTAGGTTAGCACAAACCTATAGGTTAGGTTAGGTTAGAACTGCGACCAACACACGTTTCATAGAAAAATTCTATCCTTTTTACTAGGTTAGGGCAAACCTATAGCAATAAAAAACGTAGAATAGTTGTCTGGGAAATGAAATTCGATGTCGAAAAAAATCTGTATTCTAATAGACACCCAGTTATATTTCATTATGGTAACCCTACACCAAATCCTTATTATGCATGTGTTGCAGTTGGATTGTTTAACGGTTTCGTCAAACAGCGGATTACCGCTACTGTTTCACAAAACCGCTAGCCGTTTGGAAACGTGGTTAGCGGTTTAAATGAACGTAACACGTTGCGCAATCTTAGACAATCCAGCTGAACCATATTCGGCTGTTTCACAAAACCGAGCTGTAATGCCAAACAACTAGAGGTTTCGTGAATTAGCGGTTTATACCATCCAACTACGACATATATACAGGGTGACTTTTTAAACAGTGTCCAAATTTTTGAAGCAAGTGTAGTCCATGATACTGAACTACTTTCTACAAAAAAGTTATTATAAATCGATAAAATTTTTTCGTCCTCCCATACAAAATCCGTCTGTCTGAGCGCTGATTTGTATGGGAGGAGATTTTGTTTTTATTGATTTTAAATAACTTATTTTGTAAAAAGAAGTCTAGTATCATGGACTGAACTTGCTCCAAAAATTTGGACACTGTTTAAAAAGTCAGCCTGTATAGGTACTGTACACTATTCCGTCTTTATCCTTAATGGGACAGACAGAGCATTTTATGTCTTGCGGCTCTAAGCAGATAGAGCCCAGAGCCGCATGACCCAAAGGCGACTTTTGGCGTGTGTTTGGTGGGCGAAATAGTGGAAAAAGGGTTCATAATAGTGATGGATTGCTATCCGCATCGCCTATTAACATGAGTCGCGTTTTCGTTCACTTCCTCCATCGGCTTTTACGGGAAAAGGAGCTGGTATATTAAGTTTTGCTTTCGGTTCCTGAATCAAACTGTTCTTCATCTTAGCGCGTTCTTGGTTGTATCCTCAGTTGTGCTGCTTCGGAGCCCGTAGTTAGTACGTTAACCCCCTTCCGGGTTGATACCCCCTTTTTGTTACACGTTGTATAAATAAACGGGCAAGTGCGAGTCGGACTCGTACATGAAGGGTTCCGTCCCACCGTACAATGTTTTAAAACGCTGAAGAAACACGTTTCTTGTATGACGACCCCCTTAAATTTTTTACTTTATCTTATTTTTAGTATTTGTTGTTACAGTGCTCATAGTAATACATAATTGGTGAAAATTTCAAGTATCTAGTTAATGCCATTATAAAGATCGAGTTAAAAACGCTGAAAAAAACACGTTTCTTGTATGACGACCCCCTTTCATTTTTAACTTTTTTTATTTTTAGTATTTGTTGTTATAGCGGCCACAGTAATACATAATCGATGCAAATTTCAAGTGTTTAGCTATTACGGTACAAGAGATACTGCCCTGTGACAGACGGACAGACAGCGGAGTCTCAGTAATAAGGTCCCGTTTGTACCCTTTGGGTACGGAACCCTAAAAATTATTGCACTTTCGCGCTTTTGTTATCTATACTAATATTATAAAGCGGAAGAGTTTGTTTGTTTGTTTGTTTGTTTGTTTGTTTGTTTGTTTGTTTGTTTAAACGCGCTAATCTCAGGAACTAATGGCCCGATTTGAAAAATTCTTTTTTTGTTGGGTAGTCCATTTATAGAGGAAGGCTTTAGGCTATATAACATTACGTTCCGACAACCACGCGAACGAAGTCGCGGGCACAGCTAGTAATATATATATATATATACAAGTATCTTGATTCTTGTCCCAAGAGTGTTGGGTGTGGCGTCAAATGGTAGCTGACGAAATATTTTGCTACTATTGCGCCTAAGTGGGCTTTCGACGTACCTAATTTATGTAGTACAATCAAGGATAGTTTTTACGCCTGTGAACGAGCATATTTAGACCCTGTTGAAATATTTCTGCCACGTACGACCAAACTGTGGAATCAACTTCCTGCAGCGGTGTTCCCAAACCCGAACAAGTCTATATCTTCCTGAAAGGCCGGTAACACTCTTGTTACACCCCTGGTGTTGCAGTTGTCCATGGGCAGCGGTGATCACTTACCGTCAGGTGACCAGGCTTGTTTGTTTGCCGTCCTACAACATAAAAATGTTTAGAAAATCATTGACAAAATGATATTTTCTGCGTAAAACAATATTACTTACCGCTGACACGACCGTTTCAAAAATACGATATTTTGTGTTAAATTAACACCCTTTTGGCGAGATCCGTTCACGAGTTGACGCACGAATCAGCCATCGTTGGCATGGCAACATATGGTCTGTAAGCTCATATAAAAATGTAATCCGTACCAACAGTTACACAACGAAACTAAAAACGTTTACGCTTATATTATAATAAATAGATTAAACAGATTCTCGTCACGTTTCGATAAAAACCAGGTGACCGGGATGTATGAGTGTAGTAATGGTGCATGATGCGAATGAGTATATACTGTATCTGATCATACTGCCAGGCCTGTGTCACTCGCCGTTTAGGTATCGAAAATGTACCTACATTTTTGAAGGGTTCCGTGCCTCGGTACAATGTTTTAAAACGCTGGAAAAAACACGTTTCTTCTATGACGACCCCTTTAAGTTTTAAGTTTATGTTATTTTTAGTGTTGTTATATTATAGCGGCCACAGTAGGTAATACAAAATCGGTGAAATTATAAAGATCGAGTTAAAAACGTTAAAAAAATCACATTTCCTTTAATATTTAACTTTGTGTTCTTCTTCTCGAGTCGAAAGGCTATTTATTGATTTAATTAAATCAAACTTGACCAGTATTTGGCCACAGCGACTTATGTTATTTTTAGTATTTGTTGTTAAAGTGGCCACATCTATACTAATATTATAAAGCGGAAGAGTTTGTTTGTTTGTTTGTTTAAACGCGCTAATCTCAGGAACTAATGGTCCGATTTGAAAAATTATTTTTTTGTTGGGTAGTCCATTTATAGAGGAAGGCTTTAGGCTATATAACATTCCGACAACCACGCGAACGAAGTCGCGGGCACAGCTAGTAGAACATAATCGGTGAAAATTTCAAGTGTCTAGCTATTACGGTTCAAGAGATAGAGCCCTGTGACAGACGGACGGACGGGTCGTCACACAAGAAACGTATTTTTTCAGCGTTTTTAAACATTATATGGATGTAAGTAACCCTTCATGCACGAGTCCGACTGGCACTTGACCGATTTTCTGTTTAAGTGAGGTTGCCTGGAAGAAATTGCTAAGTGATAAGGCCTTTTGCGCATTTTCTAGTTTTTGAGATAATTGTGTCCTGTGTTTTTCTTTTGTACAAAAATGGTATATTATATTGCATTGTACGAGGTTCATCATCCCTGTATGATTGGTCATTTAGCAATAGATTCATCATCATCATTAGTAGGTCTTTTTAGTCTCCACTGCTCCACTTTCTCTGGACTACCAGATCCATATATTAGCCAGAGCAGTCGAAGGATTTGGCCTACACTCTCCGCGCTGGTCAGACGGGTTGGAGAAGTCTCACTGATGTTTATAAGCTTTGTTCAGCTTGTGTTTCCTAAGTCGCCTTCTACGACATCCACGGGAAGACTTGGAGTGGTCCTATCCTACTCTGCCGGGAACCACACAGCTTAGCAATGGATTACTTAGGTACCTAAATATACGTATAGCGACTCGACGGAACCCAGATAAACCCTACGAGGTTTTCGTGGTTTGGTTTTTTGTATGCAAAAATATGTAACTAGTTGTGAATATTGAATAAATGATTTAAAAAAAAAACGTAGTCCCAATCGTACAATCATAGTCGAGCCTTATCGAATGAGGCATGCTGTTCCAGTGACAACAGTCTTGGATAACGGAGGTCGGCCGTCGAGTTCCGATACTGATGAAATAGTTGGCTATGTTGCAGCGCGTGGGCTGGTAATTCGGTACTTGACTCTACATATAATAAACGGGCAAGTGCGAGTCGGACTCGTACATGAAGGGTTCCGTAACTCCGTACAATGTTTTAAAACGATAAAAAAACACGTTTTTTTTATGACGACCCCTTTAATGTTTACCTTTTTTTTATTTTTAGTATTTGTTGTTATTAGTGGCCATAGTAATACATAATCTGTGAAAATTTCAAGTATCTTGTTAATGCCATTATAAAGATCTATTTAAAAACGCTGAAAAAAAAGCGGCCAAGTGCGAGTCGGACTCGCCCATTAAGGGTTCCGTAGCAGCAAGTAACATAATATAAAAGTTCTAAAGGTAACTTGCGGTTTACGATTTATGACGTATTAAAAAATAACTATCTATGATACCGAGACCGCTATAGTTTTAATTGAAAGTACATTCTTTGAGGTATATACCACACTTTTTTCAGAATTATTTTAGTAATATTTCAAAAGTTAAGGTGGGGGACACCTCAAATTTTAACTTTGTATTAGAATATCTCAAGACTGGGGGGTTTGATCTACATAGTTTCAAAGCAGTTTTTGTTGCATTTTTAAAAGACCTTTTCAACGATACCCCACACATTGGGGTTAGTCCAATTTAATGTTTTAAATTCACTTTTCGTTGTTTGGGAGGGGAAAAAAACATTTTTTCATAATTTTAAAAACAAACTTTTGGAACTTCAATATCTATCTCTCCACCAATTTTCGTGACTATCGGTGCAGTAGCGGAGGAGTACGAGCCCGGACGGACAGACGGACGGACATGACGAAACTATAAGGGTTCCTTGTGGACTACGGAACCCTAAAAACACGTTTCTTGTATGACGACCCCCTTTAATTTTTAACTTTTTTTATTTTCAGTATTTGTTGTTATAGCGACCACAGTAATACATTATCGGTGACAATTTCAAGTGTCTAGCTATTACGGTTCAAGAGATAGAGCCCTGTGACAGACGGACAGACAGCGGAGTCTCAGTAATAGGGTCCCGTTTGCACCCTTTGGGTACGAAACCCTAAAAATGTACAACTCAGCACAAACCCTACAAATGTATACAGAAGTAAAGGTTAGAAATAGTACAATATAACTGATCGAACGATAACTGCCTACGTAATCCAGTGGTCAAATCGTCTGCTTTGTGATCCGGAAGTCGTGGGTTCAAATCACACTGGGAAGCATACTTTGTGAAAAGTTGTTTCCAATCTGGTTAGAATATTGCAATCTTGAATCACTTGATTATCAAAAGAAAGATGATTCCGTGCTTCGGAAGGCACGTAAAGCTGTTGGTCCTGAACGCCATCTAGCGTTTTTACCTATCCTAGGATTGGTTCTGGTCTACCCTTTGGGTTGCGGAGGTCAGACGGCAGTCGTTCTGTGTAAAAACCAGTAACCTCGTCGAATCACCTAGGTTAGGTAGCGGACCCCGGGCTCTGAAGCGTAACCGCTGAGGATGCAACCGGGAATACGCTCGGACGATGATAACTGATCAAATGATGCACTCGTTTAATCAGTTAGGAGGAGGAGCATGACCTCCACTGCAGGAGCACGACCCTCTCTGTACTACCAGAGCCATATATTAGCCAGAGTAATGGGCCTACACTCACCACGCTGGCTAGACGAGTTGGAGAGATATATGTATTGTACTGTAATTCTAACTCTGGCGTTCACTGAGTCACTGCCTGCACTGACCAAAACAAGTAACCAGTCGAAGTTGGCCCTCCGACTCGCGCGCGCCGTTTCTTTTGTTTTGTTTACTCTAGTTTAATTGAGTTTATTATTTTTCATTAAGGATTTTCAACCTTTTTCCGTGGCAGAGGACAGAGGTTTCAGGGAATATACTAAAGCATTAAACCCTGCATATCAATTGCCGATAATATCGAAATGTGGAATTGATTTGCTTGCATGAATAATAGGTAGGTATCATATAATTCGCATAAAAATATTCTTAGTCTTCCCTGTCCCAGCCAGTTATTTGACTGTTACCGGGTAAGGCGGGTAATATAATGTCGGTATCACGTATCACGTTATATTCGATAACATGGGTTATTGATACCTGACCCTACCCTAATATAACACCTCTGCTTGTTTCCTCCCCACACTCTTAATACGAATGTGGAAGATTCAAAAATTCATCAATACTAGCGTTTCGTAACACTGAAAAGAATATCTTGCAGAAGTTTTCAATAAAATGGTAGTGCGTAGTGAAAAACAAACCATAGCGCGTTTTAATTTCGAACAACGCCATCTAGTGACAACCAGGCGAAGCTTTGGATTTTTTTTAACAGTTAAGACGTCGACGTCGAATCGTGGTATATGAAAACTACGTGGTATAATAAAATATACTTTTCCCGTGAAAGCTGGGTCATGAGATTGGCCCAAGAATACGACATCATTGGGAGTGTTGTGAGATTGAATTACCAGAGTAAAATGCATTTAATAATTACGTAGTAATAATTCAATTTATACATTTATTTATTTGTATTCATATATCCAAGCTGCGTGGTTCCCGGCAGAGTAGAATGACCACTCCAAGTCTTCCCGTGGATGTCGTAGAAGGCGACTTAGGAAATACAAGCTAAACAAAGCTTATCAACATCAGACCTCTCCAACAAGTCTGGCCAGCGTGGAGAGTGTAGGGCCAAGGCCAAATCATCTGAGTGCTCTGGCTAATATATGGCTCTGGTAGTACAGAGAGGTTCGTGCTCCTGCAGTGGAGACTAAAAAAGACCTGATGATGATGATATTTCCAAGTCATCTCGTGCATGTACTACATGACATGAAGGCGACGAAATACAAGCTAAATAAAGCTTTGACATCAGTTGTTCTATAGCCTAAACAACTGAGCTATTAAGTGATTAACCGCGCACGTCGAATTTATCCATTATTTAATACTAGCTGTGCCCGCGACTTCGTTCGCGTGGTTGTCGAAATGTTATATAGCCTAAAGCCTTCCTCTATAAATGGACTACCCAACAAAAAAATAATTTTTCAAATTGGACCATTAGTTCCTGAGATTAGCGCGTTTAAACAAACAAACAAACAAACAAACTCTTCCGCTTTATAATATTAGTATAGATTCCTATCAAATAAAAAATGGTGTAAATAATACACTGCGTGAGTGGGACTTGAACTCGCTTGAAACGTTGCTCTTATTATTACCACGCTCTAATCAACTGAGCTATCACGTGTTATACCTCGTATGGCGAATTTCTCCACCATTTGATATTCCTATTCTATATAACGCATTAGGAGTTAGGTCAGCTGATTCGTGACTAGATGGCATTTTATTGATTTTTTTTATCAAAATTCTGCAATGTTCTAAGTTTCATAGGCCTGATCATGTATGTTTGTGTTCACTTACTTTGGAGTTAGCTCATTCTCAAACTAAACAGTGTGACTAATTTGTCCCTGTCTTTTTATTTATTAACCTCTTTCTTTTTATATATATAATATACTCCATAACTCCACACACATTCATGTACGAATGTGGTGGATTCAAAAATACCAGAAGATTTTGGTCTACACTGCTTCAAAATGTATCTTAGTTCAATAAAGTGGTACTGCATGGTAAAAAACAAACCATAGCGCGTTTTAATTTCTAACAACGCCATCTAGTGTAAACGAAGCGAAGCTTTGGAAAAATTTCAGCAGATTGACATCTGTGCGCTGCAGACCTCACGGATCTGCCTTTGCATAGCTTTGATTGATACTGATACATTATCACGTCTTTATCCCTAGCGGGGCAGAGAGGGCCTAGGGCGGCAAGGCCCAGGACACTTTTAGCGTGATGGTGGGCGTTAAGATGGAAAAAGAAAATCATAATAGTAATGGGTTGCTAATCGCATCGCCTATTGATATGATTCCCATTCCCTCGATCGGCTTTTACGATCTGCGCGGGTAGAGAAGCAGCTGGTACATTCTATGTTTTTTCTTTTTCCCCAGACCAGCAAAATATGATATTTTACCATTTGAAGAAAAACCAAAACCACTGAACTGTAAATCATAGAACTATCCGTTCCCCTGGCGGAAAAATATCCGAATTTGATATTTCACTATATTAGATATTTTGTATATAACTTCCTGTACATGTTCATTTATCAAATGTATGGTAAACGATGTTTAGACTAAGTAATACCACAATTAATTAGCGAACTTCCTTTGCTCTGGAATTCAGGTGACACATGAGGTCCAGTGATGCCCCCATTTGAAAAAAAATATTTGAAAGGAAACAGAGATATCATTTAAAATTTCGTATTGGTAAACCCTAGATAACCCTTCAAACTATTTTATGAACTAAAACAGAAAGAGTGGGAGCCCGCTGCATCGCGCTATGCAGCGCTGCGCAGCGCGGCAAAGCGGGCTGTCGCTGTAATTAGTATCTTTTTGTCTAGTAAACAAGTTCTATATTTCTTCTAAAGTACGCGCTACGTCGCGTCGCGACGCGTCTCGGTGGAAACTGACCCTTACACACATTTTCATCGGTGTGCGGATGGTAACTGCAACTTGTACGGTTTCAAGTACTTTAACTTATTCTATAGGAAGTAGTTCAGTATCATGGACTGAACTTGCTCCAAAAATTTGGACAGTGTTTAAAAAGTCAGCCTGTAGCCTGTATTTATTGAGTTCTTATTTGAGAATATCTTTGTATTAAATACTAGCAGTCCACCCCGGCTTCGCCCGTGGTACACACATAGCCTATGTCACTCGGGAATAGTGTAGCTTTCCAACGGTGAAAGAATTTTTTAAATCGGCCCAGTACTTTTTGTACAAACATACAAAAATAGGTACAAATCTTTCCTCTTTATAATATTAGTATAGATATAGAAGTATAGATAGTATAGATAAATTTTGGAGTTGTGCATTGTGATGTGCGTATAAACCTTGAATGGTTTTTGATCATCCCATTTCGATGTACTAATGTTTTTGTAAATAAAGATATAAATAAAAATAATAAATGTCCGTCAAAGTGTGTAATGATGTGTTGATCTGGATCAGCGAGTATTTTCCATATCATGGAAAATAACCATTTCATGAAATGGTCGGTCATTTCATGAAATGGTCGGTCATTTCATGAAATGGTCGGTCATTTCATGAAATTATTAATTCTACAATCTGGCCACGACACATACACAGGTTGATTATGATGATGATTGATTTGTAACGGGTGCGAGGTTGTATACAGGTTGATTTTAAACACTGAGCTATAGTGAATTCTTGGAATCAGAATCACTAATAGAACACAAAACCTCTTTTTAACCGACTTCAAAAAAGGAGGAGGTTATCAATTCGACTGTATGTTTTTTTTTAAATGTATGTTTGTTACGCGATATCTTCGCCAATTGTGAACCGATTTTGATGATTCTTTTTTTATTTGAAAGCCTTTACTAACAAGTTGGTCCCGTTTTAATTTGGTGAAGATATGATGAAGAACTTTGGAGATACGGAAGAAACTCCTAAAAAAAAAATAAGTCGGTTAACTTTTTTTTTTGTTAAAAATTTAATTATTTGTCAATTTTTTTTCTCCCAAATTTCTGATAAATGGCTGACTATGCGCACGGCCATTACCCTCTCCGCTTGCCGGTTACCGCTGCCAGTCGCCCGGTAGTGGGCGGTAACATTCATGCTTTACTTGAATAGGAAGAGGTTAATATCACCCTGTACATAAAGTGCATTACCTCTGGGGTTAATTCGACTTTTTAATGCGACTTTTTTTAAAGATCTCGGTACATAGGACCTTAGGTAGTTTATGATTTTTAAGCACATTTCTGTTACTACCTACTTTTGACAGTAAATTACTTTTTATAGTTTCTTTTTATATTTATCGAACATTCCGAGCCGAAAGCTATTTATAGCCGAGAGGTACACATTCGGCAGCTGCAAACGTCGGACGTGTCTCTGCTCTTTCATAGCAAAATGGTACGCCTGGTTTTCGCTAGATGGCGGTACGTAAATGAAAACACGCTTATATATAATGTTTTTCACATACAATACAACAGTGTTCAGCTGACCGCACAATTCGTATGAGAATGTCTATATTTTTTAGTTCCAATCGTATAGTCTTTTTCAGCCTCAATATTTTTAATGGATATTACACGTTGGGCGCCAGTTTAGGCGAGGCATTTCTGGGTTCCCGTACGGTTTTTAACCGACATATCCCAGCTTTGACATTGCAAAATGGTACGTCTGGATTCCGCAAGATGGGGGTGACCAAAATTAAAATATAGTTAGTTTATAAAGTCTGTTTTTCACCATGTAGTTATCCTTTCTTTTATATAGTATATGGCTTCTCTACGATGGATCACATACACACAGTAGATCAAATTATAGAAAAACATATGGAATTTAGAAGCAATCTATATATAGGTTTCATTGACTATACAAAGGCCTTTGATAGCATCTCCCACAAAGCTATTTGGACGGCACTAGAAGAAAACGATATCCCTAAAGCGTGCATCAATGTAATCAAAAAAATATATGAACATAGCACTAGTCGAATCTTACTGGAATCTGGAGGTCTTGAAATAAAAATAAAAAAGGGCGTTAGACAGGGTGACCCGCTTTCACCAAAAATATTTATAGCTGTTCTGGATACAATAATGAAAAAAATCAATTGGAAGAACAAGGGAATCTTAATAAATGGAAAAAACATAGGCCATCTCTGTTTTGCCGATGACGTAGTCTTATTAGCCCAGAGTGGAAGAAACCTAAATGATATGATACTCCTTCTAGAGGATGAAAGCGCAAAGATAGGCCTGAAAATGAACTTAAGCAAAACGAAGGTTCTGACGAACAGCAAGACAGTTGATATTACTATATCAGATACACCACTCGAATATGTCAAAGAATATATATATTTAGGAAAAAGACTATCATTTGACGAGGATACATGCCTACTGGAGGTAAACAGAAGAATCGCAAAGTCATGGAATAAATTTTGGGCTTTAAAAGAAATCACCAAAAGTAGTCTTCCCATTTCATTAAAAAGAAGAATAATGAACACGTCTATTTTACCTTGTCTTACTTACGGCTGCCAGACTTGGATGTTCACAAAAAAAAATACAAACAAAATAAATGTATGCCAGAGGAAAGGTCACTACTAAAAATAAGAAGAATTCAAAAAGTAAAAAATGTTGTGATAAGACAAAAAACGAAAATTATAGATGCCGTCGAATACGCAACGAAGGCTAAATGGAAATGGGCGGGACACATAGCACGTTTAAAAGACGGCCGATGGACGAAATCTGCGACCTGAAAGGGCCGCAAGGAAAAAGAAAACAGGGCCATCCAAGGCAAAGGTGGGAAGACGATATTGTTCAAGTAGCAGGGAAGAACTGGATGGAAATAGCTCAAGATAAAGAGAGATGGCACTCTTTGGAGGAGGCCTATACCCAAAGAGGGGTTCTGAGTTAATGAAAAAAAAAATTATTATTATATTAGTGTTATTTGTCATACATTTTAATTTTTCTTTTTTGTAACTTTAATTTCTCTTTAAATATATCATTACACTTTTAAAACTTTTATCTATACTAATATTTGTTTGTTTGTTTGTTTGTTTAAACGCGCTAATCTCAGGAACTAATGGTCCGATTTGAAAAATTCTTTTTTTGTTGGGTAGTAATAATAATAATATAATAAAATTCTTTATTCAAGTATTTAAAACTCATTAATGTTAGTAAAATGCTTATACACTATGTTAGTAATAAAATTAATTTCACACATAATATATTATTTAAATTTCACATGTCACACCCGTGTCACCCCACTGGATATGGCACGACAACGATTTACGTAAGAGCTGTCTAATCTGCTCACGAACATGCTTAGGATGCCATTTGTGCTCTCCCGCACCCTGCGCAGTAGTCCATTTATAGAGGAAGGCTTTAGGCTATATAACATTACGTTCGCGAACGAAGTCGCGGGCACAGCTAGTTTAAACATAAAATTGTAAATAGTCATAATAACTCAGAAATAAAAAGGCTTTTTTATTTTTATTTATTTATTTATTTATCGGTGAGCTGGTGAGCTGGTGTGAAACTGGTGTGGCATCGTCTCTGTTCCCTTTTTATATGCGCCGGTATAGATTCTCGAAAATTCTACATACGAATGGTTGACTAATGTGTTGCCACAGAATACATAAGAGTCAAACAGAATGGTCTCTTACAGCGTCTCCCGCAAATTGGCGTCCCCGCACCTCTCCCCCGCACTTTGTGAGCTTTGACGGCTCCAAACCAGGGTTTAATTAGCCGCACGCAATACGCGACGTGTGTTGTCTTGAGAACTGTCAACCAATAGTAACCATCATGGTGAGAAGGTGCGCGTATAATAATTGTTTATCCACCCAATACTCTAAAGAACGTATATTTAATACATTTTCAAATGATGAAAACAGGTAAGCAAAGCAACAATATAATTTCACGTTATTACCCAGCAACCATCTTGATTATATACCCTTCTCGCTCTCTCGCATTGGCGGGAGATACACAAGAGCGAGATTGTAACATTACCGGATTGCTAATAAGCAATCCGGTAATGTTACATAGGCTCCTCGCTCACAGGTAATCACATACACGCAGATGCCAACTAGATTTCCGCGGGTTATAGTGCTAAATGCCATTGTTGACAATGACATCTTGACATGCTGTGCGTGTCAATTTGTCATCATCATCAAGCGTGATAAACATTTGTTTATTTTTATTGAATTTATTCATATAATTACCGTATAGTTTTGCGCCGAATATGCAAATTACTATATTACAATAGTGAATAAGTGAAATTAGTGCGTTACATTATAAATGACTCAATAATAATCAGTAAAGTGAACTAATGGTGAAATGGACAATGGACATAATAAAAAATATTTGTGAAGTGATATTATGTAGCTGTTTCCGACTTTCCTGTAACATTTAATACATATAAAACAGAATATTTTTTACGTCATAGTGTTCGCAAATCTTCCGGTATGGAAAAATATAATCGTAAATATGTCGAACTCGTTAGTAGGTAAGTATTAAATTAATTCTGCGGTGCGACCCTAAGTATAAAACTCACACATCGACGTGTGTACAGATAAATTGTTTCGTTTGTAGTAGTAGTAGGTATATATGTTACTCTGAATCAATGGAGAGTCATACCAGTGGTGTTGCGACAATCGAAACGCCTAGGCAACGTGAGTGTGTGATTGCAACGATCAAATACCGTCCAAATAACTCTAGACTTTATGCCAAAGCACAGAAGACAGTAAGAGCCGTACATAGCCAAAAGGACATAAGGCCTAGTTTCGTTTGCTCCAATTTGACGTATTACTTTGGGCTTCTCTTCGCGAACATTCTGCGTCTTTCGTTATCACGAAAATATTTTAACAAAATTCATTAGGAAGTATATTTTTCGTCGATATTATTTTACTGTCTGTATAATTTCGAATTAAAATTTAAAAAAAAATGCCAAGAAATGTAATAAATAACCTAAAAAGAGCTGACATACTGGAAGTTCAGGCTCCCCCGCCCACATGTCATCAAAAATAAGTAACTCAAAGACTCCCCCACTCCCTTTTGGTGCTTACATAATACTTGAAGGGCCCGTAAGTAAATTTTTACTTTGGAACAAAAAGTGATAAATAATTTAAATAATCTACCTTGTAGCTACTTCTCGTCAATAATTAGGTGCAAAAAACATTCGGCTTACTAATGCGTCCGTTCCAATTCACGCACTAATAACTGATCGAGTAACGTTATCCGTTCCGATCTAACTCTAAATTGTTTTAAATAAGACTAGTTTGGGAAATAAGTGATTCCAGTTTGTAACTTTGAGTAAGGAAGAGTATTACATACAGAACGGAATCTGCTAAGGTCCCACGCAATATGCGTCCCCGTTCCCCGTTCCCCGTACCCGCACCTCTCCCCCGTTCTCGCCTTGTCGAGGGGCGAGAGCAGGCGAACAGAACACACCCATTGACGTGTGCACGACGGCACAAGAACGGGGGAGAGGTGCGGGGACGGGGAACTTAGGAGATTCCGTTCTGTATACTCTTACTGTCTTCTGTGGTATTGGCGGAGAAAGGAATGTAGTCATAAGTACCGCCTTTGTATTTGAATGTACTCTTGATTAGGTAATTGTTTGCGCTTGATTTATGCTTCCATAGTAGTAGAGTTCGCTGAGAGCAAAAAATAAAACTTCAATATTAAATTATGGAGAATTTAATTACAATTACAGTTTTTTTTGTTTAAGAATCAGTTCTCAATACTCGTTTGTCTTGAATCCTTTTGACATTACTTATAAATGTTCACTACACAATCGTATCTTAGTTTCACCATTATATAGGGTATAACAAAATTTTGTCCTTGATACTGAACAACTTTCCCCAAGGAACATATATCGGAATATGAAAAATAATTTTTGGTCTCTCATATTTGTTGACCGATCAGCTGAAAATGAAGCAAGTAAATAAAGCAAAAAAATGATTTTTATATTTCGATATAGGTATGTTTCCTCGGGGAAAGTTGTTCAGTATCATCGACTGAAAGTACCCTTAAAATAGTTTCAATATATATTGTTATACGTTATACATTGCACTCTCATGCCTAAGTCACATCACAGTCTCATAGGCGTCAGTCAGTCAGTTAGCCAACGTCGGCTGATTAAACCACATGGTATTCTACATATTCATACAGCAATTATACAACTCAACCACAATTATGTAGCAAACGCAAGTACATCCTCCTATCGCCAGTTATATCAGTCGCAAATTCTAAATTTACATTGAGTCTTAACCAAGAAATATCCTACACGGTGGCTTGGCTTCACCAAGACGATTTTCCGGCAACCGACGCGACTAGGCCCTCTTGAGCGACGGATAGTCCTGGGGTTAGTATCTTGACTCCTGGCTGGAGCAGAGTGGTTTGCCAGCCGATCTGTAAATAAGCGTTTTTCTCAATATACTGATAGTCTCATCATGACTGCCCCTGTGATCCAGTGGTCAAGGCGTTTGCCTTGTGATCCGAAAGTCATGGGTTCAAATCCCACTGGGAAGCATACTTTGTGAAAAGTTGTTTTCAGTCTGGTTAGGATATTGCAGGCTTGAATCACCTGATAATCCGAAAAGAAAGATGATTCCGTGCTTCGGAAGGCACGTAAAGCTGTTGGTCCCGAACGTTAATACCTATCCTAGGACTGGTTCTGGTCTACCCTATAGGTTGCGTAGGTCAGACGGCAGTCGCTCTGTGTAAAAACCAGTAACCTCGTCGAATCACCTAGGTTAGGTAGCGGACCCCGGGCTCTGAAGCGTAACCGCTGACGATGCAACCGAAAAATACGTGAAGATGATGATGACTGATTGTCTAATCATCGTCATCAGTTCTTACAAGTCTCCACTGCAGGGGCACGACCCTCTCTGTACTACCAGTGTCCAATCTTGCAAGTTAAATTTAAGCCACTCCCCGGTTTCCGCTTGAGATGAGATTCTGTATGCTAATGTAAATCAGATGACAATGCAATATTATTATAACAAGAAGCTGATTTCATGATGGAGCCGAAAGGTCACTATAGGAACCCTGTAATGAAACAACGCAACCCCTACGAGTTTGGGCATATATGTGATTTGCCCTAATTAGTGCTAAGGCCTCAATATAAAAACTTTATGTGATAGAGCGAACTCTCTGGTCGCTAGAAGTTTAGTTCTTGGCCACGTTTATCAAGAATGTATGGGTGGAAAATAAGACAAAAGATTTCATCCTGTCCTTCTTGAGTATAATTAAGTACAAATAATCTAAAATAAAAACTGAAAACTACGCTTAAAAAAGTTGCTCGATATCAGCTAAAATTGTCTTAAAATAGTCTCTGTTAATTTGTTTCAGAAACTTGCATATAGTTCAGATATGAATTTATTTACTTGCATTCATTATTCAAATGTGTATTATCATACGGCCTTCCCTGATGGTGGAATGTAAGCTTTGTCTACATCGCAGGGGGTCAATTAATGCTTGTAATAAAATAATCTATGGAGATTTCAATTATTGATAATCTAAATTATTCTCATGCATTCTGAGAAATGGGGGATGAGGGAAGAGACATATTTGTTGAGTGCATGGGCAATAAAAGAGTCTCTCTTCCTCTCATCATCATCATCATCCGAGAGTATTATCGGTTGCATCATTAGCGGTAACGCCTTAGAGCCCGGGGTCCGCTACCTAACCTAGCCTAGGTGATTTGACGAGGTTACTGGGGTTTACACTGTCACAGTCTTTCTCTCTCTCATCTCAGCGTATTCCCATTGGCACCCTCAGCTGTAATGCTGTGAAGCCTGGGATCCGCTTTCCGGCTTTTTCTGCTTCACTTCGCACGGTCTTGAGCATCCTTGGTTGTAAGACTATTGGCTGGCACGCATATCCCTGACGACTTCAAGCCAGCATTTCTTGGGCCTACCACGTCTACCGGGGCCTTGCAGAGGCGTCATGGCTATACATTTGATTCTCACGTAACTTGCTGGTTTTCCCAAAAACTCTATAAAATTGTAGAGCAGACTAATGCACTTTGTAAAAGAAAAAGGCACAGCTATAGATGCAACCGGCAACGAGCTGAGAAGAATCATACCTCGTTAAGATTCACTGGAACTCCAGCGATTGGTGCGTACAATGGGATCCCAAGGTTAGCCACAATTGGAGCTACAATCCCGCTTTCCTTGAGTTTGACGTCAGCTTCGCTGGTGAGCTTCTCCTCGTTCTCAGCCACAGCTGCAGGAGTTTTCGGAGCAAACTGGGAAAAAGAGAAAATATACAGGCGAACTCTCAACAAAATCGAAGAGCTTGACGAGGAGAGCCGATCCTAAATTAAATGGGATAAGCCAAGGCAAAGAGAGAACATAAATGTAGACATAAAAAAATAAATTTATTTGTTAATACATACTCGTACATACATACCATCACGCCTGTTTCCCACAGGGGTAGGCAGAGACTATGGACCTCCACTTGATACGATCTCTTTCGCTTCATCTACACTCATCAACTTCTTTATACATGCCCTTCGGTTACGGGTACTTCTCACCTCTCCCTTTTCAGAACGTCTGCAATCTGATCGCAGAACGTTCGCCGAAGTCGACCCTGTCCCGCT
The DNA here is from genome assembly GCA_963576875.1 of Acrobasis repandana. Taxonomy (NCBI): domain Eukaryota; kingdom Metazoa; phylum Arthropoda; class Insecta; order Lepidoptera; family Pyralidae; genus Acrobasis; species Acrobasis repandana. The sequence goes on along the minus strand of OY756242.1, from coordinate 7,348,733 downwards.
CTTCCTTTAACACTTGCCTTATAAATATTAATTCATTTTAATAAATAATAATTTTATTCTTGGTGATCACTAGTTTCTTGGTAAATATAGCACAACGCCAGGGGTAGAAGTGGCGTGATTGCCACCTACCCCTGGCCTAACAACTCAGAGGAGCACGATGGTCCAACGCTTTTGCATGTTAAACGACATGTTGTTGTCATGACCACATCATAAAATATTTCGTTCTTCGGAAGGCACGTTAAGATGTTGCTCTAGCTTCTCTGTTTCGGAAAGCACGTTAAAAACCTTTATGAAGCTTGAAAATATCTGACACTGGTGTTGGCCACATACCTTTAGTAAATAAACGGGCAAGTGCGAGTCGGACTCGTACATGAAGGGTTCCGTACCACCGTACAATGTTTTAAAACGCTGAAAAAACACGTTTCTTGTATGACGACCCCCTTTAATTTTTAATATTATCCTATTTTTAGTATTTGTTGTTATAGCGGCTATAGTAATACATAATCTGTGAAAATTTCAAGTATCTAGTTAATGCCATTATAAAGATCTAGTTAAAAACGCTGAAAAAAACACGTTTTTTGTATGACGACCCCCTTTAATTTTTATTTTTTTCTTATTTTTAGTATTTGTTGTTATAGCAGCAACATAAGCGGTGAAATTTCAAGTGCTTAGCTGCTACGGCTCAAGAGATAGATCCCTGTGACAGACGGACAGACAGCAGAGTCTCAGTAATAGGATCCTGTTTGCACCCTTCGGGTACGGAACCCTAAAAAGTGAGAGGGAGGTACCTGCGCAACAGCGGACTCGATCTGCACGGAATCTTCCTTCACCTCCTCAGCTTTGACTTCTTCCTTATTCTCTTCAACTTTCTCCCCACTCTTGAGAGGCACAGCACCGTACACCACGGCTCCAGGGGTAGGAGTCAGCACAGCCTGTTATATTTGTATATATTTACAAAAAAGTCTGGCTTGAGCTTGGTGCGGGTCCCTCTTAAAAATTTGTACACTCACCACTCACAAATGACATAATTTGGGTACATTTCGTACATACTAAAGGGGATGTTGCACAACAGGGTAGGTCATGAACACTTCCCTGAAAATCAGAAAAAATATCAAAAACTGATTAAGACAAACATATATTTGTTTTTTCGTGATATTGATAGTGTACAAAAATACATTTAAATCGCTTATTATCGTATAATGGCCATACTGACATGGCGTACGCAACCTGGTTTATACGTCACTCGCAGTTACTGTCAATGTCAGGTCAGTTGACTTATTGGGTGTCGGCCATTTTGGCGGAACTCACCTAACCTCAATTGCGATATTTTAATCCAAATGTACCATAGACTACGAATTTATCGGATTTACTTATTAGGCATTGATACCAACCGAAAAATGTAAATTTCAGGTAGGTGTTCAGTGATCTAGCCGGCTCCCCATACATTTGTGCAACAATCCCTTTACAAATTAACATTATTTTCAATTTCACTGATGACATCATCTTAATTTATAATTATGACATGACAATGTATTCTAAGTTGACGTATTTGAAGAAAATGCTGCAGTGCAGTTCGCGGCCGCTTCTTCTGCACTTGCTAGCTGAGTTACTGGCTTCCACAAGTTTGATTCCCTTTTTCCATCTATATGCCCCCCATCACGCTAAAAGTGGCCTTTAAGTAGGCCTAGGGCCTACGTTTTTATCCCTAATAAATAATATATAAGGACAAATCACATTGATTGAGCTAGCCCCAACCAAAGTAAGTTTTAAACTTGTGTTATGGGATACTAACTCAACGATACTATGTTTTATAATAAAAACATATATAGACAAACACCCTAGACCCAAGACAATTTGGAAAAGGCGATTTTGCAACTTGCACTGGCTGGGGATCGAACCCAGAACCTCCGGATTGGCGGACTAGCGTGTTGACCATTACACCACGGAGGTCTTTAAAGGGGCAGACAGCATCTAAGGCCATCTACGAATAATAAATTCTCTAGAATTGTAACGCTCCTACATTTACCGCTTCGATTCTGATTCCATTTACGCAATAATAACGCAACACTCAAACACACACATAGACAAATATGCATGCGATTGGTCGCGACAAGGTCACGCTTCGTCGTCGGGTGGGGGCGGTCACCGCAACGAGCGGTGAGGTACAACGCGTGGCTTAGGTACATTTTGCATAACACTTTCCACAGATGTCAAGTATGGATTATTAAAATGTGTATGAAAGGTGAGTGCTGTGTTTTTCATGTCTGTATGGCTTCTACACTACTTCACGGCATATGACGGCATTTTTAATGAATCAATTATCGCAAAAACACAGCAATATTCTCAAAGGAAACTTTTTGCGACGCAACCGCACGACTCGAGTGTCACAGCGAACTGTCGCGCCGCGCGGTTCATATTTTAAGCCCCGCCCGCCCCGGTACATATCGCGTGGAATGATTTTTCGGGAATAGTAACGCTTCTAGAGATTATTATTCGTAGAAGGCCATGAAATCCGTGATGATGGGCGTAAAGTGAAGGTGGAAAATTTAATCACAATTCTAGTAGCAATGCCTTGCTAGCCGCATAACCTAGTAACAAGATTCAGCTCCTCGCCTTCTCGATAGGCTTTTACGGAAATAGAAGCAGCTAGTACATTTTCTTTCTTTTCTCCCAGACCAGACGTAGATGTAGAAGGAGAAAAATGAAACCATCACTCACCTGTCCTAACAACTCAGCGTTGCTAGCCACAAACCCATCCACTTGAGCCTGTGCCGTCTGCAGAGCGTTCAGTGCCTGCCATTTCTTATCTTCCACTTCCCAGAAAGCCTCTTGGTTCTTCTCGCTGTTTAGGTTACTGGCTTCCACGATCTTGTCTGCTTGACCTGTCAAAAAGAAAAGAATGTTACCCATTAGTTGTTATCATCGTAATTTCAGCCGTATATCGTCCACCGCTGGACATAGGCCTCTCCCGAGGATTTCCAAAGTTACCGATCTAAAGCGGCCCGCATCCAGCACTTTTCCATTGGTCGTCTTGTGCTTTCCACCTTGTGGGTGGGTGTCTTTGCTTCTCTTGCCAGTACGTGGTCGCCATTCGAGAACCTTTTTGCCCCATGGGCCATCGCCAGTACGTGGTCGCCATTCGAGAACCTTTTTGCCCCATGGGCCATCGGTTCGTTGCGCTATGTGTTCCGCCCACTGCCACTACATCAAGAGTGATTTTTAATCTTTTTCTTCTCCAAAAAAGGAATGGGAAATCATGTCAAGAGGCGAAAATGGAAAAGAAAGAAGAAAAAAGAAAGAATGGAAAAGATCAGTTGGATGGAAAGGAAAACCAATGAGGATGTATTAGAAATAGTAGGAGAGAAAAGAAGACTGCTGGGCGAAATAGGTGAGGGAAAATGATTGGTCACTTAATACGACATGACTCCTTATTTAAAAACATACTAGGAGGAAAGATAAAAGGTAGAAGAGGTCCAAGACGATCAAGAAAGAGCTATGTAGACCAACTGAAAGAAAAAGCTGGGGTCATGTCGTATCAAGCACTAAAGAGTAAGGCAGAGAACCGAGAAGTTTGGCGCATACTCCACCGACAAGAGCCACTAAGCTCTTAAATAAGAAGAAGAAGTCAAGAGGCGATGTGGCTAGCAACCCATTACTATTTTGATTCCTTATTCCATCTTTTCGCCCACCATCACGCTAAAAATAGTCTCTTGATTCTTGCAGCCTTGGACTCTGTCTGCTTAGAGCCGCAACACTCAAACTACTCTGTCTACCCCATTAGGAATAAAGACGTGATATATCATATACTCACCTTTAAGAGCCTGTTCATTGATCTCTCTATTCTTATCCGCGGCAGCTCTCAAATAGTCTTCAACTTCAACTTTGGCGTTGATAGCAGCTGCTTGCAGATCTCCAGGGGAGATAGTTGGAGCTGCAACTGGTATAGCAGCTACCGCAGGAATCGCCTTGATGAGAGGGATAGCAGAAATGACAGGGCCTGGTAGGGTTTTAATACCAGAGATGGGTATAGCTGGTATGGGGCCTGGCAGGGTTTTGATGGCAGGGATGGGTATTGCGGGGACCGGGAGGGGGGATAGGGAGCCGACTAATGCGCCAGACGGCGCTGCGGCTGCGCAGGCAAGAATGGATGACAGGATCTGTGAACGAAAGAGGTTATGTTATTTTTGGTGACTATGGAAATCAACATTTGATTACAAGTTCGCGGTGTCGCATTCCCTTCGTTGCGTTTTTTATTTTATTTTTTATATAGGGCGGCAAACGAAAACAGTCTTACAGTTTATTGACTCACTCACACATACACACTTTTCGTTTATAATTTAGTTATATCCATACTGTAATTTCGATTTTTTGTTTTATTTGGACTTTTGTTTCTTAACTAGGGAGAATAAAAAATTAATAGATACGGAAGAACGGGACCTACTGGTACAAGTATCTTATTACATAAAAGTAGGCTCCAACACCTGATTATTGTAATTGTTACACAATTTACCTAAATATTTTTTTTTTATTTTTTTTATTGAATCCGACATTTCAGTGCTGCTGCTATTTGTCGTCTAGTATTTGAGAAACCCTTCATTTGAATATAATTCACACTACGTAGCTCTAAATAATATTTTGCGAGATGTAGACGGTCAACCATCGCATGATTGACGTTGGCAAAGTTGCTTGCCTTGATTGATCGAATGAATTAAATAATATCTGACAAGTACTAGTAATAGCTAGAGGTCAAATTAAAAATGGTTATAGATGGGACGCTTAAAAGGAATGAAATATTTAAATATAAAACCGGCCAAGTGCGAGTTAAACTCGCGTGGAGAGGGTTCCGTACAATTGATTGAATTGTTATAGGTTTTCTTGTAATCTACAAGCAATGAACTATATTTCGTATTTTTTTCAAAATTTTAGGCTCAGTAGTGTCGGAAATCAGTGTCATGAGGGAATGGTCAATTTTCGTCTTCTTTCATGAATAAAATCAAAACTATTTATTTTATAATTACATTTACAAAAATACATTTGAGATCCTCATAACGAGCTCTTTCATTTGATACATGACACAGTAAGGTTTGAAAAACTTATTTTTTCAATTTCCTAATTTATCCCCCGAAAATGACCCTTATTTAAAAAAAACTATTTGTTTACTTTGCACATATGTGTTTGGATCATAGGATTACACCATCCTACCAAATTTCACCTGATTCGGCCCAGTAGATTCGGAGCAAATTGGCTATGACAGACGGACGGACAAACAGACGCACGAGTGATCCTATAAGGGTCCCGTTTTTTTTTTTCATTTTTTGTACGGAACCCTAATAACGACAATAAATGATTAACTAATTTGCCCGTTAATAAACAAACAATAATTTTAAATAACATGAAATAATATAAGATTCAATAAATTTATTCATTAATTTAGTCCTTTGCAGGCAATTTTACACGTCAATAATTGTAATATTAATTAATGAATTGTTTAAAGAAAACCTACCGATAGGTACTAGCGTTTCGCAAGGATCACTGTTGAGAAGAAACGCCGAAAGAAATTCATGTAAACAGTATTGGTCACCTACGCGTTGAGGGCTTTGTCATATGTCTCGCTCGAACCAGGCCTGTGTCACTCCCCGTTTAGGTATCGAAAATGTACCTACATTATAACTATGCGCGCAGGCGGCCCCTCCGAGTGGTAAATTCAGCTATACGAATCGTTTGTGTAGAGTAATAAGTATGAGATTGGCTTGCAATGGATGTCTAGGTATCTATACGAAAAGATGCTGAGTTCTGACGTGAGCTAAATTAAACCATAACGAAATATCTACTCTATGTGGCTAGCACATTGAGTAGATATTTCTTTGAATTTATTTGCTGAGTGAGACTTCTGTACGTTAGTACTATTTATTCTGTGGCAATACTAGGTATCTATTTTACTCGTATAGGCTAGTTATTTTCAAATAGCTATCATTCTCTTCCCTCCCTTATTTTACACCTAATGTACTTGCAGTTATTAGCATACTAGTCCACAAATAGTTTAACATTAGATCTGCATAAATACTGTTTTGAATATCCAAAGGCCACGAGGTAGTTTATTAGTTGGTCAAGCAACTTACGCGTGGGTTTACATATGATGGGTGGCTTTTAGTTTAGATAGGATTTTGTTCATTGTAAATTCGGTAATGATATTTGGCTCAACAAGACGGTAAAATACATACACTTAAATTATCACGGCTTATCCCTAACGCGGTAAACAGAGCCTGGGGCCGGAAGACCTAAAGGCCACGCTTAGTGATCAAAATAGTGGTGGGTTGCTAGCCGCATCGCCTATTAAGGGGATACATTAATTTTTCGGGGTCCAGTCCCCATTTGAAATAAATTATTTTAAAGGAAACGGAGATATCATTTAAAATGTTGTCTTTGTGAAGCCCTAGATAACTCTTCAAACTATTTTGTGCACTACTGTTTACAGTTTTTTTATTTTTTTATTTTTGTTAATAATTCTTTATTTATAATGTAATAAAATATCCGCAACATGCTTCGTCAAGTGTTCATTCTAGTTTAAAGTGAGAACGTTAAGCTTTTCTTAGCATTTTTGCGGGTGACGGCCACTTTTGGATAAAACATATCATTCAGATTATCAGCCGTTCCCTCGATCTGATTTTACGATCTTCGCGGGAAGAGAAGCAGCTGGTGCATTCTATTTTTTTCTCCTAGACCAGCAAACAAAAAAGAAAAAAGAAGGTTTTATTTAGCTCATCCTGTTCACTGTTGTTTTTTAGGTCAAATCTCCTAAATAAAATTTGGGCCAGTTCCCGGTTTCCGATTAAGATGAAACTTTATACGAGTATGCTAATGTAAATCAGATGACAATGCAATATTGTTATGACAAGAAGCTGATCTGATGATGGAGCCGGAAGGTGGTTATAGGAACCCTGTAACAAATCGACGCAATCTGACATTTGTCTTGAGTTCTTAGGCCTTCGAAGAAAAAAAGAAACTTATTTAATTAGTGCAATAAGAAAGGGAAGCCTGTGCCCAGCAGTGGGACATAAAATTAGGGCAAAAAATGGTAAGTAGGATTTTGTTATCAGTAAGTTCGAAAATGTCTTAGAACTGAACTTAACACAACACACGAAAGGCACTGTCACAGAATCACTTCTTTACCTTTACGGGGTTGACATGACTTCAAAAATAAAAATCACTTAAAAAACAATGTTGAAATTTCAATCTCACATAAATGAATATATAGGGACAAATCACACTGATTAAGCTAGCCCCAAAGTAAGTTTTAAACTTGTGTTATGAGATACTAACTCAACGATACTATATTTTATGATAAATACTTATATAGATAAACACCCAAAACCCAGGATAATTTGAAAAAGGCCATTTTCCAACTTGCCCTGGCTGGGGATCGAACCCAGAACCTCCGGATTAGCGGTCTAGCGTGTTAACCATTACGCCACGGAGATCGTCAAATGATGAAGTAACCTATGTCAAATGCCTTTAGGCAACTCAAGAATTCTGCCACAAGCCTACGCCTATGTTGGAAACAAGACTGCTTTAACGGCCTGCTATTCTTCTCCGTGTGGTTCCCGGCAGAGTAGAATAGGACCACTCCATGTCTTCCCGTGGATGTCGTAGAAGGCGAGTTAGAAAACACAAGCTGAACACATTCACAGTCACATTATCACAACCTTTGGGATGATATGATTCAAAAAATAAAAAACACAAAAAGCTTAAGAATTTGAAAAAAATTTACAATTTCGCAAATTGAATTAAATATTTTAGTGATGTTCCCACCATGGGCCGTATAACTAGTTGGTACAAATAAAGAACAAAGGTACTGACCAGGAATCGCATCTCGGTTGATCTGATGACTTGTGATTCTCGGCATTTACTTATATATAGGGCAGTTGTTTTAAAATAAAACATCTTTTCATGGGATGCTCATTAATATTCGTGAGAAGTCATTTTTAAAATGTGGGTTCCGTACATTATACTTACTATCGGCTCGCCCCTACTTCACACGCATTAATCATACATGTAGACCTTCCCGAAGTATTTCATATTTAACTGACTTAGTTTTTTTAAGGTAATGTTACCTGTGTGGTTCCGGGCTAGAATAGGACCACTCCATCTCTTCCTGTAGATATCGTAAGAGGCGACTAAAGACCTAAGCACAAACATCTCGTGCTACAATTGCAGTCTGGGTTAACGTCGGGCGGCGGCTGGTTGTAAAACTTTTCGCACAAATACATTCCCAAAGAGGGTTGACGTCAGGCAGGCGGCCGGTTATAAAACTATAGCCAAATCATTTAAAGTGTTCCGGCTATTTCTTCTCCATTTTGCAAGGTCTGGCATCCTTGGGTAACCATTGATATGCATATTATATTTGGAGAAGAAAAAGCGGGAAAGCGCACCCCGGGCTCCGAAGCAGCCCAGCTGAGGATACAACCGGGAATGCGCTTAGACGAAGAAGAAGAAGAAGTTTTTAAGGTAATGTGATTTTGCGAGTCTAACATTAGCGTTGCGAAAGCAAAATAGTAATTAATATAGGAATTTCTAAAATTCCTATATTTTTCATTCCTTCATAAGCTAAATGCTAACTAGATTCCAAAAGAGTTGTTGCACAAATGTATGGGGAGCCGGCTAGGTCACTGAACACCTGTGGTATTAATCGGTACTCAGTATCAATGCCTAATAAGTAAATCCGATAAATTCGTAGCCTTTCTATGGTACATTTAAATCAAAAGTTAGGTGAGTTTCGCCAAAATGGCCGACACCCATTATGTCAACTGACCTGACATTGACAGTAACTGCGAGGTGCCAAAAATGCCTCGAATTGTTTCGATAAAATTATGCTGGCCTTTGTTTGTTTGTTCTCTTTTGCTTGACTTGCTGGGGGCACTGCCGTGCACCCGGCGACGTGTAGAGTTTATTTTATTTATCTAACCACGGGATCAAAATATTTTTAACCGACCTCAAAAAAGGAGGTGATCAATTCGACGCGTGTGGTTTTTTTTGTATGTACATACGAGTATGTTACGCGATATCTTCGCTAATTGTAAACAGAGTTTGAAGATTATTTTATTTTATTTGAAAGCCTTTACTACCAAGTTAAGTTGGTCCCATATTAATTTGGTAAAGACATGATGAAGAACTTTGGAAATATGGAAGAAACTCCTCAAAGAAATTAGGTGAGATGTTTTTTTTGTTAATAATTTAATTGTTATGTCGGTCATCATGCCTATTGCAAATAAATTAATAAAACTGTTTTAAAATGGTTTCTTAACTTTCACATTGGAACCCTATAAAGAGAAAAAAGTGGTCCGAAGAGGGCGGTAATCCAGGAAGCGGGTCGGCGCCATATTTGATGAGACGTTGCGTCATAGACTACACTAGCTGGAGAGCCGACTTTGCTCATTTATTTTGCTAGGTAGCTGCAGCCTCGTAGAGCATTTTCCACAGGGTGGAGGTAGAAAACCATGCAGGTCAAGTAAGCGTTGGTGAAACGACTTTTTCTTCAGTCAGTCTAAATGGTTCTAAATTCAAATATTTGTATTAAAACCTTCTTGAAACTCTTGAAACATTTTTAAAACATGTTGCACTTGACCAGTGCCGGATTAACCATATTAGCACCCCCCCCCCCCCCCCCCCTCCTCTCTTTAAGTTTAGTGCCGCTACGCAACAAAGGCAACAAACTGCACTGCAGCATTTTCTCCAAATACGTCAACCTACATTTAAACTGTATTGAAATATATTCCGTTCCCTTGTTAATACCCTCCATAAAACAAAATCTTTAACTAAAAACTTTCAGATTTCATCATAATCGAGTTTATAAGCCTTTTGTTTATACTATTTCAAAGTTCATTCAACTTTGAACTTGAGATCTCATCTCAATTAAGTTACGTAACCGACCTTGATCTCTAGAGCTGCCTCTCCTCGGATTTGATTTAGATGTCTCGTGTTTGATAAAATGACGAGCTCCGTGGCGTAGTGGTTAACACGCCAGTCCGCCACTCCGGAGGTTCTGGGTTCGATCCCCAGCCAGAGCAAGTTGGGAAATGGCCTTTCTCAAATTGTCCTGGGTCTTGGGTGTTCATCAATACAGGGTCTAATGAAATATACTGACTGAAACTATTTTAAGGGCGAACTCAGTGCATGATACTGGACAGCTTTCCTCAGGGAACGTAATATAGAAATATGAAAAATATATTTTTTTTATCAATTTTTTTTATGTTATAGAACGGCATACGAGCAAGCGGGTCACCTGATGGTAAGTGATTACCGCTGTGCAATTGCAACACCAGGTGTGTAACAATGCGTTACCGGCCTTTCAGGGCTTCAGGGCCCTCCCCAGAGGGGGAGGGGGGGGGGATACGGGGCTCCGCTCTCTCACTCACCGAACGAAGCATAGAAGCGGTGAAGCTACGACGTCGATTTTCTGTGAGAGTGTGGTACTTCCCCGGACGAGCCGGCACATTCATGCTAACTGAGTTTTGCCGGTAACGTGGCTCTACCACAACTATATAATATAATATCCTGTCATGTACTTTTAAAAATCCTTCAGAACCAAACAAAAGCCTTTCTCATCTGCACTATGTGTAACACTTTGTTGCTTGTTTATAATTTTTAAGAAGATCAATGAACTGGGAACATCACTCATCTTCATTCGGTTACATAATAGTCGTAGTAACCTCGGTTTTTGTGGAGTTCGATTAAGTAAGACAACTTAATCAAATTGTGATTGATCTTGATTGATTACTATGTGTTAGTTTCATTGATGACATTTTATTTTATTAACATTGCCATGTCTGTTTATAAGATGTTACTAGATGTAACTCTATGTTTTTTTTATATATATATGTTACGTGATATATTCGCCAATTGTCAACTTACATTGATGAATTGATGATTATATTTCTTATTAAAAAAATTTACTATCTTGTTGGTCCTGTATTAATTTTGTGAACACATAATGAAGGAGATATGAAGTCGGTTGTTTATTTTGTCTTTATATTATCTCAAGTGCAATAATATACTATGTAGAAAATAATTAACATGTAAGAAAAAACATTGACTCCTAGCTAATTTCAAAGCATCATATCAATATACAATACAAACACGGAGAAATATGTTTCAGAGAAGTAAGTTTTAAGATTTACTGCTCTGGACTCTGTCTGCCCCGTTAGATGTTAAGACTTGATAGTATATTATCAGAGTTAAACGGATTTAAGGAAAGCGTAAGCTTTTTGGGCATATGCATCCCCAAGGAGGGTTGACGTTGGGCGGAGCGGCGGCAGGTTGTAAAACTAAAGCCAAAACGTTTTAACGCCTATTTCTTCTCGATTTCGCAAGGTCTTTGGCATCCTTGGGTGACCATTGACATGCATATTATATTTGAAGAAAAAAAAGCGGGAAAGCGCACCTCGGGCTCCATAGCAACAACCGGCAACGCGCTATGATAAAGGAGCATATCCCCAGGCACAGCCGTATCAGATTGCTAATGATAAGAAATGAAATAAACATACAGACAAGATCTTTCCGTACATCTTTATGTGTATTATACACGTAGTACTTATTGCCCCGGAACTAAAATATTTACTGGCGTGTAACCCGGCGGAGATGGCTCGATATCTCTAGTAATACGAGTATAATAAAGCAACAAATAAATTAAACGTACAGACAACATCTTTTATCTACGAGCCCGTTCTACCCTAAAGTTCTTAGAGCGATCTTAAATATTATCAATAATAACGAAATACTCACTTTGAAATAAAAACACAGCAAATTTCAGGACTAGTTCTATACATTATATATTTCATGATTCATCAGTGTAAAACGACAATAAAATCTCAAAACCAAAACCAGCCTCATTGACCCACCGTGATCTTTTCACCCCGCAATAACTCGCTATCTCGCTTAGGCTAATGACACAATATTGTGACGTTGTATTCTCTTTACAGTGCCAAATGATTTATTTTGACCCAGTCTTCTACACAATTATTGATATTCTTTCAAAACCACACACCGACCAGTAAAGCTTAATATTCAAACAATTGTATACTTAGACGACATATTTTCCACATTTTAATAGGGGATCGGACAGGTCTCACCAATAATTAAATTTTTAACAAGAAAAACAACAGACTTCAATTTTTTTAAGGATTTTCTTCCATATCTCCAAAGTTCTTCATCATATCTTCACCAAATTAAAATGGGACCAACTTGGTAGTCAAGGTTTTCAAATAAAAAAAGAATCATCAAAATCGGTTCACAATTGGCGAAGATATCGCGTGACAAACATACAAAAAAAAACAGTCGAATTGATAACCTTCTCCTTTTTTGAAGTCGGTTAATAAATCTTTATTGTGATTAGAAATATTGTTAATTAAAAAAAACTGACCGTTCAATGAGTATTTTTGTGAAATAAAAATGATTTATATTTTTAAATAAAAAAATAAAATGCGTTATTTGCAATATTTTTAATCTGTTCGCCACCTTGAAATAAACGCCCATCACAGCGCGTTACGTCATTCGTTTGTAATTGTCATTTTTGACGGCTGGGGTAACCTCAAAATGTCAACCATAGATGTCAACATTACTACAACAATTTTAACCTGGTAGATGGTGACTCATTATGGCACACACAGGTGACGTCACGCGGCCAAGGTGACAGATGGGAGCGTTTACGCGGCATTTTTATGCATTCAAATTCTAAATGTAATTTATGTATATTTACACCCTTATTTAAATAAAATATTATTTTTTATGGTAATAAATAACTATTCTAATTACTTTCAAACACTTTGTGAAAAGTTGTCCGATCCCCTATTGAATAATTTTAATAAAATTTTAATAACATTTCAATGGGACCACCTAAAAAGTGGAAAGTATACCCTTTCAAACAAAAAAGAATTTTCCAAATTGGTCCAGGCGTCCTTGAGTAATCGGGAAACATACATAAAAATAAAATATAAGATTCCGACGAGTTGATAACTCTCCTTTTTTGAAGTCGGTTAAAAATGGAGTAAGGGTTGGATCTCATCTATCAGCACGGAACAGCACTTTCCTAGAGCGAGAGGGAGCGGCGGAACGCTTAACACTTCCACTGCTCAAAACGCACCGTATGTGTTTTCCTCTTTGGAAAAACACACACGTTGCATTTTTCAGCAGTGGAAGTGTGCACCGGCCGTGCTCCCGTGGACCCTTTTTGCCGTTTTAATTTTGTGACAAATGTTGGCGTCCAGCACATTTGTTTTATTCTGCATCTCATCAAATGACCCAAATAAATGCAAGTACATACAGACAAATCTTAATATACTTACCGCGCCGGTATGTACTTTATTAAATTTAACCGATCGTAAATGTCAACGGCTCCACGCCGTTTTTTATGACTACTTGTACAGTTTTTTATGTTTCTTCGTACTTGTCCAGTTTGGTTTAAAATGGATCAGGTTCTGCGGTTTAATGTAAGATCGAATACTTTTGTACGATGTAATAAAGGTTTTCCTGTTCATATTTGTATTATATTATATACAACGTGAAAGGGACATACCCGTAATAAATCAAACCACGGTCTGTACTAGATCATTATTACATACATACATACTATCACGCCTGTTTTCCACAGGGGTAGATATATTATAGATAGTTATTATTATAATGAAATTAAAATAACAGCCAAAGAACAAAAATAATATTCGGCATTTCCGTACAAAAGTGTGCAGCTACCCAGGCAATTTGTATGGGAACGTCGATTTTTTGTTTTGGTTTTTGAATGTTATTTCAATTTCATTATACTTTGGTGATCTAGTATAGCCCGATTTAATACGGGTATGTCCCTTCCACCTCGTATAAAAGGTGATATTTGTTAAAAAAAACAAAACCCGTAAGAAATAAGTACATGAAGGGTTCCGTAAAATGTATTAAAACGCTGAAGAAACACGTTTCTCGTATGACGACCCCCCTTTAATTTTATCTTATTTTTAGTATTTGTTGTTATAGTGGCCATGTAATATATAATCGGTAAAAAATTTAAATAAGTTAATGCCATTATAAAGATCGAGTTAAAAACGCTGAAAAAAACACGTTTCTTATATGACTACCCCCTTAAGGTGAAGATATAGGCAAATGACCTTGAAGTGGCGCCCTCATTTGAAATAAATTGTTAACTCGTAAATATGGAGATAATTTCCATATTACTCTTCGTCATGCACTAGATAGCCCTTTAAATTATTTTATAAACCACCGTTGAAAGTATTTACATTAGTCCGTCTAGCTTTAAAACTTGCCTCCGCCAAAAGTGGCCACGGCAAGTTTTAAAGCTTGACGGATCACCAATAATAGTTTTAACGGCAGTTCATAAAATAATTTAAAGGGCTATCTAGTGCATGACGTAGAGCAATATGGAAATTATCACCATATTTACGAGTTAAAAATTTATTTCACACTTCAAGGCCATTTGCCTATATCTTCGCCTTAAATTTTTTACTTCTTATTATTTAAGTATTTGTTGTTATAGCGGCCACTGTAATACATAATCGGTGAAAATTTTAAGTATCTAGTTAATGCCATTATAAAGCTCTAGTTAAAAACGATGAAAAGAACACGTTTTTTGTATGACGACCCCCTTTCATTTTTAACTTTTTTTTATTTTTAGTTTTTGGTGTTATAGCGGCCACAGTAATACATAATCGGTGAAAATTTCAAGTGTCTAGCTATTACGGTTCAAGAGATAGAGCCCTGTGACAGACGGACAGACAGACAGCGGAGTCTTAGTAATAGGGTCCCGTTTGTACCCTTTGAGTACGGAACCCTAAAAAAGACTTATTTTTAGCTATTTTTTTTCTAACTAAGTGGCTAACCCACTGACTTTGCTATACGCGCGGCCGTTGCCCTCCCTGCTCGCCGGTCGTTACTGTTCCTGCCGGGTAGTGTTCATCTGTGTACTTTGGTTAGAACATTTACAGTTGCATTTATCATCTTAACGTGTTCCCGGGCGTTTCTTTTAGCTGTGCTGCTTCGGAGCCCGTGGTGCGACATTTCTTCTCCACAGATGATATGAATGTCAATATAACAACTTTAAACCTGTGGTTTGCCAATATAAGCCAGGTGCGTTAACAATGCCGGGCGGACAAAGAAACCGGTGCAAATCATGTCGCCGTCACTTGCAGCGATACGATTTATGTGTAAATGTCTAGTTTGTGTGTGTGTGATTTTTTTTAATATAAAAAGACACGTAAATAACAACCTTATAGTTTGGTTCAGTAACCTTGTGAAATCACCAGGTAGCGGACCCCGGGCTCTGAAGCGTTACCGCTGATGATGCAACTGGAAATACGCTTGGATAATAAACGAATAAATAACAATACATTTCGCGTTATTCTACTAGACATTATAAAGTTTGTTATATATTTTAACTAGCTTTCGCCCGCGGATTCGCTCGCGTGTCCCACAGGAACATTACATTTTTCCGGGATGAAAGGTATGTCTATGTCCTTCTCTGTACTCCTAACTATGTGTATGCAAATTTTCAAGAAGATTGGTTCAGTAGATAGAGCGTAAAGAGGTAACAAACAAACAAACAAATAGACAAACTCACTTTCCCATTTATAATATTAGTTAGGATTAGGATAGTTAGGATTAGGATTAGGATTGTTCAGTAATTCGTTCATATATAATGCATTTTTTAATACGTAATTACGTGCAATAAATTAAATAAATAAAACACTTACATTTCAAATATTTATATGATTTCCTTTCAAACTGCTTAAGTATTTAATCATTTCTGTTTTCTTTTTTCAGGTAAGTCCAAAATGACTTCACCAAGTGAAATAAAGCACCTAAATGAAATATGGTAAGTACAGAATATCATAGTACGACGTTTGAGGGAAATTATTAATATGAAGCAAAATAGAGTACAAGCACATCGCATGATGACTGGCTTCCAATTCTAGCCCGTATCATCGATCGGCTTTTATGATCTGCCCGGGAAGAAAAGCAACAATAAAGTTTCTAACCAATCATCATCAGGTCTTTTTTAGTCTCCACTGCAGGAGCACGACCTTCTCTGTACTACCAGAGCCATATATTAGCCAGAGCAGTCAGAGGATTTGGTCTACACTCTCCACGCTGGCCGAACGGGTTGGACATGTCTCCTGATGTTTGTAAGCTTTGTTTAGCTTGTGTTTCCTAAGTCGCCTTTTACGACATCCTCAAGAAGACTTGGAGTGGTCGTATTCTACTCTGCCGGGAACCACACGGCTAACAAATAAATAAAAGCTAACAAGACAACTGACGAGGTCTACTGAAAGAAATTTCTTTAGAAATAAGTAGCACCTCAGTACTATTCTTCCTTATTTTTTTACATATATAGTTCAAATTTTCAAGTGTACTTGAACTAATAAAATAAAAATAAATAAATAAGACAAATCAATTTCAACCAATCACAATTTTAGCTAGACAGGTATCGAAAACCCCGACTTTCTGTCTGCAACATGCCGATTGCCACCACTCAGCGTCACTGAATCGCCTTCACATTTCGAGCATAATCGATGCCTAGGCTCGTTCGCGTGTAGATTAAACAATTGGTTTTAAAATATCGTTGTTTGACTTTTGTTGATTAACTTTTAGCTCGTTATGGATTATAAATAATACTACTTATACCATGTAACATAGATCTCGTTGACTTATACTATATTCTCGTTACTACTGTGAATTATAATTAACTCTACATTCATTGTCTCTCCATACATCAGTTGTCTGGATGATAAATTTGCCACGAAATATAAAAATTTACTAAAAAGGATTGCTTACGTAATGAAACTCCAGACCGGGCCCCCTATGCCATCATTAATAAGCAAAACAAAGACCCGACCCCCCCCCCCCCCACACCGTTGGTGCTTGGACGTAATACTTGGACGGTCCCCAAGCATACCTACAATATCTGACTATACAGGTCGCGCCAAACTTCTAGATCGCTCTGAAGTTGAGGCGATTCGCGTCGCAGTAGTAAAATACAGATACCCATAACAGATAGAATTTGTTTTATTTTTGTTTATTGTGTATATACAGGGACTAACAAAATATACTGAAACAATTTTAAGGGTGGATTCAGTCCATGATACTGGACAACTTTCCCCAAGGGACATATATTGAAATATGATAAATAATTTTTGGCCTCCCATACAAGTTGACCGATCAGCTGATCAGAGTTTGTATCGAAAGCCAAAAATTATTTTTCATATTTCGTCATATGTTCCTTGGGGAAAGTTGTTCAATATCACGGACTGAATTCACCCTTAAAATAGTTTCAGTATATTTTGTTAAACGTTATACATATATCATAATCTACATTCTTGCAATCATTCTGAAAAAAATATTGTGGTAAATATTCTGTCCCTGTTTGTAACCTAAGTGAGGCAACTTCAGAGCGATCTAGAAGTTTGGCGCGACATGTACTAATACTCGTATATTAGCAAGCACAGGCCAGACAAGCAATATGGAGCGGAATAGTGAAAGGGCTTGTTACATAACGTCTGAGCGTTCCTAACCTAGTGTCGGCTTCGACCATAGGACTTCTCTTTGTTTGCTTCATTCCTAAACTTGACTATGTACTATGACGTATTTATTCCTAAAATAAATAAATAAAATAAATATATAGGGACAAATCACACTGATTAAGCTAGCCCCAAAGTAAGTTTTAAACTTGTGTTATGGGATACTAACTCAACGATAGGTACTATATTTTATGATAAATGCTTAAGGCGAAGATATAGGCAAATGGCCTTGAAGTGTGAAATAAATTGTTAACTCGTAAATATGGTAATAATTTCCATATTGCTCTTCGTCATGCACTAGATTGGTGATCCGTCTAGCTTTAAAATTTGCCGTGGCCACTTTTGGCGGAAGCAAGTTTTAAAGCTAGACGGACTAATGTAAATACTTTCAACGGTGGTTCATAAAATAATTTAAAGGGCTATCTAGTGCATGACGAAGAGCAATATGGAAATTATCTCCATATTTACGAGTTAATAATTTATTTCAAGTGAGGGCGCCACTTCAAGGTCATTTGCCTATACCTCCACCTTAAATAGATAAACACCCAAGACCCAGGACAATTTGAAAAGAGCCATTTTCCAACTTGCTCTGGCTGGGGATCGAACCCAGAACCTCCGAATTAGCGGTCTAGCGTGTTAACCACCACGGAGGTCGCCACTAACGGGGTAGACAGAGGCTGAGACCGAACGACGCAAAGGCCACATAGCTACATATATAGCACATTTTAACAAACATAGCTAATAAATTTTTGACAAAAAAAAACAACCGAACTAATTTTTTTAGGAGTTTCTTTAGCTCATTATATCTTTACCAAATTAATACGGGACCAACTTGGTAGTAAAAGCTTTCAAATAAAAAAGGAATCATCAAAATCTGTTCACAATTGGCGAAGATATCGCGTAACAAATATACATTTAAAAAAACATACATTCGATCGAATTGATAACCTCCTCCTTTTTTCAAGTCGGTTCAAAAAAACAACCAACTTCATTTCTTTAGGAGTTTTTTCCATATCTCCAAAGTTCTTAATCATATCTTCACTAAATTAAAATGGGACCAACTTGGTAGTTAAGGCTTTCAAATAAAAAAAGAATCATCAAAATCAGTTCACAATTGGCGAAGATATCGCAAAACAAACATACAATAAACATACAGTCGAATAGGCATGATGACTGAAAATTTTTATTATAAAATATAAAAAGTTATTAAAAAATATTGTACACATATTTTTCTTTTTTCTGAGAAACAATAAATGACGAAGATACAGCGCATTTAAATTTCGCATGACGTCACGCTTTCGTACGATTTTTACACATCAGTGACGTCACAAGCCCCCGCTCTGGAACTTAGATACCCTGTATCTTTGTGAATTTTTACTTTTTTGATAAACTGAATAATATGGGTACAATAATCTAACTAATCAATGTAACTAATGGACTAATTCGAATAATACTTTTCTGACCCAGTCATCATCCCTAACCTCCTCCTTTTCAATACTGCCATGACGTCATCAGATCACATATCAAAATGTTACGGATCTAATCAAATAAATGCTATATCATAATAAAATGTTATTTATTTATTTTAGTTGGTGATATTTAGGTAAATTATTCTGTTATGTATTAGTTTATGTATTATAGGTATATGTAATATGTTTTAGATTAAAAGTGAACATTTAATTTCTATTGATCAACGCTTTGACTTCTGCCCATTATGCCTATTTTTTTATTTCCATTCGCTGATACTTGGTTGGCTGGAAGAGATCCCTTTATGGGATAAGTCCGCCATTGTACAATTATTTGGTCTCTTATGGTTTATAAGTATGTTTGTAAAATATTAATTTTGTACAATAAAGATATCTACAACAACAACAACAACAACAAAATGTATAAAATCCAAAGTCGATACAGTCAGACTTTTTCTTTATTTTTAAATGTTCCGTGATGTTGGTTTAATATCATTCCGCATTTTTATTTCACCTCGATCTAGTTGAAAGCTCACTTAATTATGTAATCAATAATAGTCAATTATCATTTATTTGCCAAAATACAGTGTTTTAAGTTGTTGTCATCAAATCAAAATTACAAGAAATATAAAAAGTAACTAAAAAAGATTGCCTGCGTAATGGAAGTCTAAACCCCCACCCCCCTTTGGTGCTTACGTAATACTTGAACGGTCTCTTAGCCAGTGTGTTAATACACACTCGTACACAAGTAATTCGGACCGAACTTACAAGTAAATTTTTAGTCGTTTTTCCTGACTAAGAAAATATAATTTAACACATAACTACAGAATGTCTCTTATAAGCTGGCAGGCGATAAAAATCTGGACACGTACCGATATAATTATCACGTTTTATCGCTAACGGAAAAACAAGCTAAACAAAGCTTCTAATCATCAATGAGACCTCTCCAACCCGTCTGGCCAGCGTGGAGAGTGTAGGCCAAATTCTCTGACTGCTTTGGCTAATATATGGCTCTGGTAGTACAGAGAGGGTCGCGCTTTTGCAGTGGAGACTACAAAATAAACTGATGATGATGATCCCTAACGGGGTAGACAAGTTCGGGGCCGTAAGACCCAGAGGCCACGTTTAGCATGAAGTGGACGAAAAGATGGGATTCAAAATAGTGATCTTCCATGCTGGTCTGGGAGAAAAGAAAACTCTTCTCTTCAAGCCAATCGTGGGAATGGGCAAAAATGCGAATCATGATAAGGCCATACATGCGAATTTTCCGGGGATCCAGTGCTGCCCCCACGCTGCAATATGTTGATTCATTTTTCCACCGCGAAAAGATGGTAAAAGGCTATAGGCTCTCATCATGCTAAGACTGGCCTTTGAGTCTTGCGGCCCTGGGCTCTGTCTTCTTAGAGCCGCCAGACCCAAAATGCTCTGTCTGTCCCATTAGGGATAAAGACGTGATAGTGTATGTAGGTATATACATAGGCCTTTGTCCGTTTTTCTTATTTTTCTGAGGCGCCAAGAAAAACCCGTCGAGGTGACTCAATGACTTGTATAAAGGGAGAGGGTATAGAAGTAACACATTATAACTTCAGAGCATTAAATTGGGAATTTCTAAAATTTTATTAAAAATCATGTATGTTTTATCAGAATTTATAATAAAATGTCTGACGTAATAAAAATATATAATGAATATCATACTTTTTAAGAAAAAAATACATCGTGTTAATGAAAGAACGCAAAACGTCTTAGATGGTACCTCAGCCCATGTAACTGAACAACTTTTGTTCAACAACTTTCACGAAACTAAAAAAAAAAATGAATTTTCATACACACTGATCAGCTGATCGAGTCCATAGATGGCTTATTAACATAAATTTATATAGCGTCAAAGAGTTTTTAGAATAATTTGCATGCTATCTTTATACTATTAGCTACGCTATTAGCAAAACATGTGCTCTCTAATAATTTTAAGTAACATTATATCATGTACCATGTTTTCAAGAAAAAGACATCTTATCTTAAAATCAACACTCAAATCGTAATTATTGTTTAAGGTGAAGATATAGGCAAATGGCCTTGAAGTGTGAAATAAATTTTTAACTCGTAAATATGGTGATAATTTCCATATATTCCATATTCTATCTAGTGCATGACGAAGACGTCATGCACTAGATAGCCCTTTAAATTATTTCATGAACTGCCGTTGAAACAATTATTGGTGATCCGTCTAGCTTTAAAACTTGCCGTGGCCACTTTTGGCGGAGGCAAGTTTTAAAGCTAGACGGACTAATGTAAATACTTTCAACGGCAGTTCATAAAATAACATAAAGGGCTATCTAGTGCATGACGAAGAGCAATATGGAAATTATCTCCATATTTACGAGTTAACAATTTATTTCAAATGAGGGCGCCACTTCAAGGCCATTTGCCTATACCTTCACCTTAAATGGTTCGGATGGTCATCCGTCAGGTCAGCCGAATCCGAACCGAATCCGTGAGGTAGTGCGAAACTGCTCACGTCACGCACCACATCACACAAGAGCGGTTTCGCACTACTCACGGATTCGGTTAGGACAGGCCTGTGTCACTCCCCGTTTAGGTATCGAAAATGTACCTACATTATTACTATGCGCGCAGGCGGCTCCTCCGGGTGGTAAATTCAGTTATATGAATCGTTTGTCCAGAGTAATAAGAAGGAAATTGGCTTGCAATGGATGTCTAGGTATCGATACGAAAAGGTGCTTAGTTCTGACGTGAGCTAAATTAAACCATATCGCTAGCCACAGTGAGTAGATATTTCTTTGCTTAGTTAGACTTCTGTACGTTAGTATTATTTATTCTGTGGTTAGGATTCGGATCGGAAGTGGTGCCCAACCGCTCTAACTGTCAAAAAGCGTTTTATTTCTGCAGATAAAGTGACAACTCTGCCTTCTATCCTTCTGTACTAGACATTATCTTGTGACGGGGCGGCGACATTTCTTATCCGGCCACGTGAATGACAATAGGATACGATCAAGGTGTGTGCGGGAATGTACCAATTCGTAAGTCATAGTCGTTTTGTGACTGGAGGATTAAGACTTGAGTACTCGCAAGGGTACGCGACGAAATTAGGTAGTTTCTAAATTCTACTACATATATTGCTATTTCATATATCGTTTACCTAGTTAAATATATACGGACTTGTGTTACGGGATACTAACTCAATGATACTATATTTTATAACATATACATATACCTCTATAGATAAACATCCAAGACCCAGGTCAATCTGAAAAAGATCATTATTTTGAACTGACCGGGGATCGAATCCGGGACCTCCGGTGTGACAGCTTGGCATGGTGACCACTAGGCCACAGAGGTAATGTAATTTGGAATGAGTAATGCCAAAAAAACAACATATACTTAACCTCGTTCATCCGAGCGTGTTCCCGGTTGCATCCTAGCATACTGCTGTATCACGCAGTCGGGTGTTTTTGTTTTTAGGGTTCTGTACCCAAAGGGTGCAAACGGGACCCTATTACTGAGACTCCGCTGTCTGTCCGTCTGTCACAGGGCTCTATCTCTTGAACCGAAACGCTAGACACTTGAAATTTTCACCGATTATGAATTACTATAGCCGCTATAACAACAAATATTAAAAAGAAAAAAAAGTTGAAAATTAAAGGGGGTTGTCATACAAAAAACGTGTTTTTTTCAGCGTTTTTAACTAGATCTTTATAATGGCATTACCTAGACACTTCAAATTTTCACCGATTATGTATGACTATGGCCGCTATAACAACAAATAAGATAAAGTTAAAACTTAAAGGGGGTCGTCATACAAGAAACGTGTTTCTTCAGCGTTTTAAAACATTGTACGGAGGTACGGAACCCTTCATGTACGAGTCCGACTCGCACTTGCCCGTTAATTTTTTTAAAATATAATTACTTGTTTATCATTTCTTATTCGCTAATGAGCAATCAGATAAGATTTTATTTATAATATTCACAACTTCCTCTATTGTTTGTTTTTCGTGTGTGGAAGTGGCCAACACTGGTGTCAGATTTTTTCAAACTGCCTAAAGGCATCTGACATAGCTTGACGACTGCCATACAATGACAGCCGGGACCAACGGCTTTACGTGCCTTCAGTGCGGAGGAGCTCGAAAAAATTCTATGCCACTTATGGGCACCCATCCAAGTGTGGACCACGCCCGGGGTTGCTTAACTTGTGAAACCGCTAGCATTTCGTACTCCCACTGGGTCATCGAGCTCCTCCCCTTCCTCCATATTTACAATCCATAGATCATCATCATCCGATTTTTTTTTTACAATTCATACATATGAAAAGTTATTTTATGAAAACTAACGTGAGATAAATCCATACTTAATTGATTAATTTGAGACGGTGCTGAGCGGACAGCGACATCGTCGGGTCGCCGCTGACACTCGCGCTGAAGATGATCGTCTAAATCGATCGAAACCTGGTCGGCCTTTTCCGACTATATCACGGGAGTCAACAGGTTTAAATTAATCAAATATGAAAAGTTTTTAAATTAACGCACTGTGACATCGCGCGGGCTCCAGCACTCCTCCGCCCCTCTTAGGCGCAGCGGGGGGGCCCATGCCCGTATATAAGGCGCGGCGGCCGGCGCTCGTCCTCTTCGTCTTCGGCAGCATCTGAAGCTAAGTAGTTCTTCTACCTAGAAGGGCTACTCAACTGATCTAGTGCCTATAACTCACGACCCTGACTACCTAATCTGTACCTAGTGTTCTTGTGAATCTTTGTAACTAATGTAATGTAATAGTTGTTCATTATACCTGTCTCATTTGCCGATATCTGGTCTTTCTTTTATCTCATCTATCTTCCTAGATCCTAAATCTAGGCTTTACTAACCGAAACGGTACAGCACGTCATGGGTCTGACAGTGTACAATCGGTTGCCACAGAAGATCAAAGCAACTGATAACATATCTTTAAAAATAAAAAATGACTACAGCTCTACGCATTCGCGAAATCTTCGCTCTTCTAATCTTCTAACATTATCCATTCCTCATCATCGCACTGAATTTATGAATAAATCTTTTCAAATTCAAGCCATCCTTCTCTGGAATTCTCTTACTAATTCTATTAGACGAGCGCCTAGTCGGCACGCTTTTAAACGGGCGGTTCAAAAACGGTTTCTCCAAGAAGTCTCTTCTTCTCGTCGTGTCCCAGCGCGGTAATAAGTAGTCATCCATATATGTATTTATCTGTCCGCATACATATATAATCAGTTCTTTATGTTTTATATTTACATAATTATATATTTTGTATATTTATTTTATCTATAGTTATTGTATTGGTATATATTTCTTTAAAATTAATATTTATGTATATTCTTGATTTATTCTTGCAGGTATTTATAGATACTTTTAAATTTTGTTTACACACTCTGTCGCACCACCCAAATTATTTCTCTACTTAGTCCAATGGTTGACTGGCAGAGAACGCCATAAGGCGTTAAGTCCGCCATTTGTACACTTTTTTTATGTGCAATAAAGTTTAAGGTGGAGGTATAGGCAAATGACCTTGAAGTGGCGCCCTCATTTGATATAAATTATTAACTCGTAAATATGGAGATAATTTCCATATTGCTCTTGGTCATGCACTAGATAGCCCTTTAAATTATTTTATGAACCACCGTTGAAAGTATTTACATTAGTCCGTCTAGCTTTAAAACTTGCTTCCGCCAAAAGTGGCCACGGCAAGTTTTAAAGCTTGACGGATCACCAATAATAGTGTCAACGGCAGTTCATAAAATAATTTAAAGGGCTATCTAGTGCATGACGAAGAGCAATATGGAAATTATTACCATATTTACAAGTTAACAATTTATTTTACATTTCAAGGCCATTTGCCTATATCTTCGCCTTAAATAAATAAATAATAGAAATAGCCCCCTACTCGTTTGACGAATTTTGCTA
Organism: Acrobasis repandana; assembly: GCA_963576875.1. Lineage (NCBI taxonomy): Eukaryota > Metazoa > Arthropoda > Insecta > Lepidoptera > Pyralidae > Acrobasis > Acrobasis repandana. The sequence goes on along the minus strand of OY756242.1, from coordinate 7,323,755 downwards.
AATTATTTGCATTTAAATTGATGACATAAATAGGGATGATGACTGGGTCAGAAAAGTATTATTCTATTTAGTCCGTCAGTTAGATTACCCATATTTTTCAGTTTATCAAAAAAGTAAAAATTCACAAAGATACAGAGTATTTAAGTGCCAGATGGACTTGTGACGTCACCGATGTGAAAAAATCGTACGAACGCGTGACGTCATGCGAAATTTAAATGCGCTGTCTTCGTCATTTACTGTTTCTCAGAAAAAAAATGTGTGTAGAATATTTTTTTTTAATCTAACCGATGGGCTTAAAATGATTTTTCAGTCATCCATCATGCTTATTGTAATAATTAGGATTGTCCATTTTTTTACCCCTAATTTTTATTTTTATATTAAAATATAGCGTATTTCAAGAAACTAATTTGAATATTTTGTCATATTACGTAAGTAAGTTAGTTTATTAGTTAGTTAAAATCTTTATTGCACCAAAACATAGTTATTTAAGTTTTTAATTTTTTTTTTAATTATTACAAAAATAATTTATTTATTTATTTATTTATTTATTTATTGTAAAAACTAAATACAACGGCTTTCACCAATTACAGCATATAGAAAGAACTTATAGCTAAATGTAATTAAAAAATTTACACAGCTGGTACGACGGGCGCCACCACTAATAATGTACAGTAAAAACTTTTTTTTCATTCTAGTCATTTCATTTTAAAAACATTTTTGTCATTCTCGCAATATACCAATAGGTTCCTTACAACCATATTCGTTCCATCAACAAACACATCACACTCAGGTTGCTGATTCAGGAATGTGTTAAGGTCCGTAAGCATGCGACATAGAGGAGATTGCTCATGTGATACCGTGCGTGTGACCGGTGGGGCAAACAGTTTTCGCGGCTGACATGAGCGTTGCACCAAACGTCTATTTGGTACATTTAGGCGACAAAGTTGATTATGAAGCTCGGGGACGTCGATAAAATTACGTAAAATTTTCAAACAGATTACCAATTGCCCAGCATCTCTACGGGTTCTAAGTGAGTTTAACCCAAGAGACCCTAAAAGAAACAACGTAGGATAGAGATAGGGATAATATCCGTAGATACGTTTATAGAGGTATCTTAGAAATGCCTTCTGAACTTTTTCTAGCATCAGCGTGTACGTCGCTTCATGAGGGTTCCATATGGAGCTACTGGATTCTAGTTTGCTGCGAACCAATGCATAGTATAAAAGTTTGATTGCATACGGATTATTAAAGTCTCTTGAGTTTCGTAAAACGAATCCAAGACGTTTGAAACTCTCTTTAACTAAAGATGAAATGTGATCGTTAAAAGTTAATTTTGAATCAAATTTTACACCAAGATCTTTATATGATTCAACACGGTTAATAATGTTTTTGTTTAAAACATATTCATGATGTGTTTTGGATTGTTTTCGTCCAAATGTCATTACACAACATTTGCTTACATTAAATGACATTTTATTTTGTTCACTCCATTTTTGAACAGCATCTATATCTTGTTGCAATAGTAGACGGTCTGTATCATTCTTAATTTCTAAGGCTAGCTTCAGATCGTCAGCATATAACAAACATTTTGCATGTTTGACAACTTTAGCTAAATTATTTATCATTATAAGGAACAATAGTGGACCTAATATGGACCCTTGACTAACTCCTGAACGTGTGTGATAAGGTTCAGAGTTGTAACAACCATATTTCACAAATTGCTGGCGATCTCGAAGATAGTCTGAAAATAATGTCACTAGTTTTGGTGTAAAACCCATGGATTGTAAATGTGATAATAAAATATCGTTATCCACCCTATCAAAAGCTTTTTGATAATCAAAATATAATACGTCTACTTCATTACCATTATCCATACCTTCAGAAATGTAGTTAACTATTATTAAAAGATTGGTATCCACTGATCGTCCTACTCTGAAGCCATGTTGTTCATCAGATAGAAAAGAGCGCAGTTGGTTGTAAATTTTATTGTGAAGTACTCGTTCACACACTTTTGCTGGCATTGATGGTATAGCAATGGGTCGGTGGTTATCTACTGATAGATTATCGTTTGATTTAGGTATAGGAGTGACACGAGATATTTTCCATTGATCAGGATACTTACCGGTATGAATTGCTGTATTAAAGATATGTTGTAAAGGTAAAATTATAAAATCTTGGCATATTTTTAAAAGCTGAGAGGGAATATTATCGGGTCCTGTAGAGCATTCGAATTTTAATTTATTAATTGCTGATTTAATATCTTTTACACTACATTCGGAAATATCTATTTGGCAAGAATCTAAATTGCTGGTTAGACTATGTTCTGATTTGTGTGGATCTAAATTTGGTGCCTTTGGTAAAAATACGCTAGAAAAATATTTTGCAAAGGCTTCTGCTGCATCTACACCAGTGTAAGTTTTGCCATTGAAAGATACATTTGGATTCAAAGAACGCTGAGACTTCAGATTTGAAATATGCTGCCAAAATAGCTTGGGTTTATATTTTATTTTATTTTCGATACTGTAAACATAAAACTTGTATGCTGCAGAGATGCGTTTTTTAAGATCTGTTCTTAAGTTTATGAACAATATGTGTGATTCATCAGATTTATTACGTTTCCAATCTCTGTGTAGTTTTAATTTCTTTTTTAAATCTTTTATTATATCTGCCGTGAACCAGGTTGGATAACAATTATTACATTTACTACTTCTGATTTTTTTAGGTATAGTTTGATCAAATATGTTATAAATAATATTGTAGAAGTTAGTAGCGGCAGCAGTCACATCATTCGCAGTTAGTACATTTTCCCAGGTTTCATTGGAGAGTGTATCAATAATTTTAGTGTAGTCGGCTTTGTTGAAGTTCCAGTCCCTATTTCGGTCAATATTACTGGGTTCTAATGAAGTAAGTTTATTGTTAGGCGATTCAATTTTGTATGTGAACTCTAAAGGCGGGTGAGGAAGATCAACATTGACTATACCACCAAATACAGATTCCGAGACAGGCAATACGTTAGCGCATTCCTGAACCAGTACAACATCTAATTTGCTCCCAATAGCATTAAATATTTCATTCATCTCTTTCATACCACAATAAGAAAGAAAATAATAATAATAATTATTGACATTAGTTGTGGCACTATTTAAATTAAGATCACCCATTATAACAATGTGCCCTTTTAGATTACTAACAAAGCTTTCTACTTTACAAAACCAGTTAAGGTAAATATCGTCAGTCGCACTAGGGCTAATATACACTACACATACATAAACAGTCTGACCTTGAACAACGAAAGATGCCCATAAGTCCTCCCCAAACTCAGTTTCAAGTTCATTGTGCCGCTCCAGCGTTATACAAGAGCGAGCAGCGAGCAGCACACCACCACCTGCGGAGCCGCGGTCTCGCCTTACAACGTTCCATCCATCACACATTATTTCACTGTCAGAGAAAGTGTTGTTAAGATTCGTTTCTGTTACAGCGAGAAGGTCGTGTTCCAGTAATCTTAAATTAGTTTTCCAAACTTCTAATTTCGTCCTAATGCCACGAACATTCTGATAGAAAAAGTCCAGATCACGAGTCTTATTATTATTACATTTGATTTGTTGAGCGTTAGTATTTTCGTCAGTGCTACAAACAATATTGTTAATTTTGTGCTTTTCGAATGTTGCTTCTTGGCTTACGAAAGGACATCCAGGGCTTCACTAGTGCATTATTCGGCCAAATGTCGGGGATACGCATTTTGAATATAGCTCTTCTGGAACTGTTATTTTATATGATTTGTAGTCACCTCGAGGTTTGAGTTCATGAACTGAACATTTACTGCCTGGGAACAGGCTCTGCAAGTAACGATCAATTTCCTCAGCGCTTGATGCCATGTTCCAAAGATGAATAATTTGACGGGGTTCAGCTGCTTTAAGGAATGTAACATCAGGACCAGCTGTACAGCGTTGTGAGACTGTTCTCTGTTGCTTTTTAGCACGTACCTCTATCCAGTTGCTTTCATCTAGTTTTAGGGCCTTCGATGGCGCATTGTAGAAGGAGGAATAGTCACACATTGATTGTTCAGTTTCCACTGCCTTATTTTTACTATTAATTATCATGCTAGAAGCTTTGTTATCAGCTGAGATTTTAACACAGCTAGAAACTATAGTTTGAGTAGATGCTATCTTTGGCTTTGATGTACTGTTTTGATGAGTCTTCGTTTTTCGTGCTCTAGGTTTATTTTTTGAACGGTTTGAGTTTTCGGGCACTTTATTATCAAGTTCAGGTATTGGTGGAGTAATCTGACTACCATCAGATGTAACTTTATGGCAATTGCAATCACATGAGGTCGATTTTGTAGTAGATGTCTCAATACTATGCAAACGTTTATCTATTTCAGTCAATTTTGTATTACTTACATCCTGTTTAGTGTGTGAAGTTTCGATTAAGAGAAGAACTTTTGATAGCTTATCGTTTAGAATTACTACTTGGTTGCGTAAAGAGTGCACTTCTTGCTTTAGTTCAAGGTCGTTTGAAGTTTTTCCTGTCTCGAAGGAAATAAGCGAATCATTTTCGAAATCTATGAGACTTTCGTCCAATAATTGTGTTTCGTGAGGTTTAATTTTTCTCCTCTGTGTGACGAACGTATTATCTAAGGGTAGATTGTTGCAAGCATTTTTCTCTTCATCCACGTTAGTTATAGAACAAGCAAGAGTATTATCACTTTTAGGTATTTTGCTGCGACATAAATGACATGACCATTTTTCTTGGTTATTTATTATAAGCGAAAACAGCTGCGACGAGACGTTTGCGCATTGCAAATCAAACTGAGAATTGCATGCAGTACAAGTAAGGTATTGTTCGGAAATGATTGTTTTTAGACAGCCAAAACATTCAGAGTTAGTAGAAATCATAATGAAAAATTATATCCAAACCCAATAATGTTACTAAAAATAGAAGCGGGTCATGCGAGGTCACGGTCAAATTATAGGATCTTGTCTTGAATGATTAATTTACAACAACAAATAACTTACCTGCACATCAAATATATCGTTTTGAGTAAAATCCGTGTATTTTACATCCATTTCATGATAAACAGTTTATTTTCAAACAAGAAGATTGTCCGTATTATTATTTCAGATAATTCTTTCCAAAATTGACTAAGAAATAGGTGCTTTGCAGCATTTACTTCAATACACGACGTATTATTGGAAAGTACATCTACATACCACGAAATATTTCTATATTTAATTGGAAATTATAAATTAAATTACTAAAAATTCTGCCGACATTGACAATCGCATGACATGACATCAAAAAATGACATGTCAAAGACAAAGTCGTGTCTTAACAAAACAAACGGCCAAGCCCAATACATATTTTTTTTAAAATCACGCTAGTGTCACAATAGTCTTTGACAGTGTCAGTGTCATTCAGTGAATTCAGTTGCTCATGATTGGCGGAAAATTCTTTTCTTAGTTATAGATTGGCGGAAGCGGTGACATTTGACGTTATTGTCAGTGACGGATAAATACCATATCGGCGACTCGTATTTTTTAATGAAAGGACTCAGAGCATAAACCGATACAGTCGCGGAGTAAGGTCAAACAAAGGTCATACGTTTGTTTATAGAAATATCCAAAACCGTTGATTATTTTGGCAAAAAAATGACCACAACTGTTCATTAACTCTGTATCTCGAAACGGATTTAAAAATAACGCTTTCCAAAAATATTAACAATGCCCACATTGAATGACTTACACTTTATGCCAAGTTTTTTTTAAATATTGACCTGTAACAAAATGTTATAAAAATGTAATAAACAATACAGACACCATTCTGCTTATATTCTAATGACATGACTTGCATAATCTGTGTCCCTGGGCCGGTCAGTGACCTGAAGGGCCGACTAGCCTTGCCAAGTTATGAAGTTGCTGTAAATTAGATAGTGTTTTTAAAAACTTATCAAATAGGTATTCAAAAGTATGTACTTTCAATCATGAAAAGGGACAGAGATGATGTCATTCCAAGCATGCTTCGTATTTTTTTGGTACGAGTGAACTGATCATATGAACACTATACATGGTTACTGGTATCTAACGCATAACCTTTTTGGTGCAAGTTCAGTCCATGATACTGAACTACTTTCCATAAAAACCAAAATCGGAAGACGAAAAAAAATTTTCGCCTTCCCAAACTTATCAGCACAGCACTCAGCCAAATGGATTTTGCATAGTTTTTCTTTTCGTATTTCTATATTGGTTTTATGGAAAGAAATTCAGTATCATGGACTGAACTTGCACCAAAAAGGTTATGCGTTAGATACCAGTAACCCTGTATGGCGTGTAACAAAACTATTTTGAAGATAAATTCATTCACACCGAACAACTTTTCCCAAGAAACATGTTTCGAAATATGAAAAAGATTTTTTTCTTTCCATACCAAACCAACTCATATTAGCTGATCGGTCAACTTAAGGAAAGTTGTTCAGTATCATGGACTGAATTCACCTTAAATATAGGATACAGAGTCTCACAAAATATAAGACTCTATATACTTACTATTGTATAATTTGAAAGAGAAAAAAAAGACCTTAAAAAAAAGTATTCAGTTGTAAAAAGTTGGAACATTATTTTTCATATCGTACCTATTGGCTTTTTCGAAATATAATTTTATTTAATTACTACTTGTAATTACACCATTTTCTTTTACGGTAACAGTGTCGCGAGTGAAATGGCTTTTTCCCATCTCAGAAAATGCCCAACGCACCTGAAGAAGTTATCACTTCAAAAATGTTACAGTTTTTTAATACATTTATAGTTCCAGGAAAAGAAAACAAAGTATTATTAATATCTTCCTAAATTAACTAGATAGAGTGGCATACATACCGCATACCGGAACCGGATACACCTACGAGTACCTACGACTTGATTGACAGTACAATCAGTGTCTACATATTTCACCTTGAAGCGATAGTGGCACTGGTGGCCAAGTGGTTTAGATACTGGCTCTGTGTCTTTGAGGAACGAGTTCGTTCCTCATTAGGCGTGACTTGTAACCTTTGAGTTTGTACTCAACATCGTGAGGAAACCTGCACACTAGTTCGCTCATCATCATCGTCCTAGCGTATTCCCGGTTGCATCCTAAGCGGTAACGCTTCAGAGCCCGGGGTCCGCTGCCTAATCTAGGTGATTTGACGGGGATACTGGTACTGGTCATTGAGCAACGTCAGATTCCTTTGGGTTGCTCGAAAAATTTGAGAAAGAAAAAATGTAAAGAAATTCATATAAGTATTTTTATTAGTTATTTTGATAGGGAATGAAAGTCCTCTAAACATACCTTAGACTAGAACCTTAAAATTCATTATAGTCTAAGTTAATTTTACACTGAATATACGTTTTGCCCAGGACAACACCATAGGGTCTTGTAATCGTAATCATTTAACCAGAATAAGTCCACAATTGGGTATAGGCCCAATTGTGGACTTATTCTGGTTAAATAATTACGACCCAAGTAGTAAAGCTATCAAAACTACTCTTATTTTACAATCATGATGTCTTTGAATTTGTTTGGACCGATATAGAACCTAGAGAATTAACTTCTAAAATTGATGGCCGTGGACACAGTATGCTTCTTTTGGGAAATGTCATCCATCACTCATCAATGGGCAGCGGTAATCACTTACCATCAGGTGTCCCGCTTGTTCGTTTGCCGTCCTATGACAAAAAAAAATCATTACCATGGACTGAAATTACACAAAAAACTTGGGCCCGGAAAAATATCCCGCCACTGATTGTTACGGGCTGTTTGTTACTTTGGCGTAAGAAAAAACCAGACCGACAAGCAAATAAATTTAACAATAATTATGATTGTAATCAATCCAACCACAACGTAATAAGTAACTACGCTTATACATTTGAAAATATTTTAACAACTTCCCACATACTTAGCCAATTATAAATACGAAGGTTTTTTTTATATTTTATATATATATATATACGCTACTGATACAATTCCTTATATTGTTTACGCTTCATATTCAAGGTTAGATATTTCGGCTACTTCCGCCCCGCTAAGTAGAACCGTGACATTGACTTACTTTGTGTATCCACTCATAAACTGGACAAGTCGGTTTTGTCCGATTTTGAACTTGCGCCGTGACATTCAGTTTTCTTTGTTTGTTTTTTTAGCAAGTTATTTTTGCTGTGTTAATTTTATTACTGCAGAAAATGAGGTTTTATATTAATGGAATTCGGTATTGTGTAAGCGGTGTAATGTTGCTATAATAGAATAGAAATTATGTCATTTGAAATATTGAGAAAATTAATTCGATTATGTCAGATGAAAATTATGTAACTTATATTTTCTTATTTATTGATTTTTTATGTGTTTGGGTGTGTAGTGTAGGCATTTAATGTAGTATTTTTGTGTTGGTGTAATATTTAATTATATATACAACGTGGAAGGGACATACCCGTAATAAATCAAACCACGGTCTATACTAGATCATTATAGTATAATGAAATTAAAATAACACCCAAAGAACAAAACAAATTCGGCATTTCCATACAAAAGTGTGCAGCCGCCCGGGCGATTTGTATGGTAATGTCAACATTTTTTGTGTCTGTTGTTTTAATTTCATTATACTTTATTGATCTAGTATAGCCTGTGGTACGATTTATTACGGGTATGTCCCTTCCACGTTGTATAAATATTTATGTCTGTCGACATTGAAGAGCAAGACTCTTGTTAGTGTTTGGAAAGAGACGCACACAGAGATTATTTTTGGCAGAGATAATGGAGTGGTTTGCCATTGCCTCTCCATTTCACACACTAGTAAACTAATTTACTGAATAGAAACACTATATATCATTCATCTAGTGTAGGTTACTGGGTAAGAAAAAGACAGGAATTATATAAAATTACTATTTCATTTATTCACTCATCCTCGCCTCTGTTTTTTTTTAAATTTATGTACAATCCAAAGTTGAGTATTTTTTGGTATCTAAATTACTATCACAATTTACCATCCATGGGCCAGACCATGACCAAGACCATGACCGAGACCATGGCCGTATGCTACGGGGGCGACCACAGAGTGGACAAGGGGAGCGGGGTGAGACTGGGAAAGGGATTGGGTGACGACGGTGTTGCTGGCGGCAAGAGCCGGGGCGGCGTAACCGTGAGCGGCGTAACCGACAGCGGGAGCGGCGTAACCGTGAGCGGCGTAACCGTGACCGGCGTAACCGACAGCGGGAGCGGCAGCGTACGCAGCGACGGGGGCGACATGTCCGGCCAACTGCTTAGCCAAGACGGGAGCGACACCAGCGGCCTGACCATCGAGCTGAGCCTCAGCGGTCTTCACAGCATCTACAGCCTGCCAGCTGTGGTCCTCAGCGGCGTTGATAGCCCTGCCTTGGAGCTCAGAGGCTTGGTCGTGGTATTCACGGGCAGCGTCGACGGCGGCGCGGGCGTGGTCGGAAGCGTCAACATGAGCGTCGATGGCGGCGCCTTGGATGTCACCGGGGGAGATGGTGGGCAGGGCGGGAGCAGCGTGGACTACTGGCGCAGCGTGGGCAACGGCTAACGGAGCGGCATGGGCAACCGCCAAGGGAGCGGCGGCGTACCCGTGGCCAAGGAGACCATGGCCAAGGAGACCATGGCCGAGCAGGCCCGAGGGCACTGCTGACGCGTAGGCGAGGACGGCGGCGAAGATCTGTAAATAAAATAAAAAGTCAATAAAGTTTTCATAAACTTGTCAAAAAAGGTTGTTATAGACAAAGATTTATTTGGAAAAAAAAGGGAGGACTAAAAGTTCGAAAAATGAATTGCCGATGTAAATTGGAAGGTAATTAAGAGATTGGACATGATATGACATTGTAATCAGGTTAGCAATGACATAAATTATGTCACTAAAGACTTATCAGTCGCAATCCAGTGAAATCCGAAAATCCGAAACACAAATCGAATGTGAAAATTCGAAGTCTAAATCCTTAGTCAAACTTCGAATTCGGAATTTTGAATCCATAAATCCATTGTCTACGCTTTGTTAGACGTTGCACAACACAACACTATCACTTAAACACGAATGCAAGCTCAACTGACCAGAACTCTCATCGTGCACTTCTGTGGTAGACTGCTCGAAGGCTACTGATTGCTCTCATTACGGCACCGTCCGTTTTTATACTCGAACCTCCGTGGTGCTGGTGCTAGATGGAACGGCGAAAAAAGTAAGTGGCCTCAAGGGCGGGAAGGGTGCAGGAAGCGTTTTTGACAGATTGGCGCGCTCCATTTTCGAATTTGACATGTGTGTTATTGACGGCCAGTTACAATTTTTCGAATTGAGGTCGAATATTTTCTTTATTATTTAAATCAGTACCTATATATATATATTCTACCTGAATTGGAGTGTTTTCGTTTTGCAAACTATGCTTTCCTTTTTTAAATTTACCAATTAGCGTTCCATATTCTAATTTGACAAATTTCTTTCTCATTTAGCTTCCTATTTGAATTGATAGTTTGAATGTCCCAATTTCAAAATGGACAGCTTGTGTTTTATTTACGGCGGCAGTTTATTTATTGTTTTCATATTAAGACTAACTTGACACTACACGCTGATATTTTGTTTTAACCGTTATTTTGAAACTATGAATTCAGTTCTTTTTTCTTTTTACGAAATTTCACTGCATTTTAATGACTAGACTGAGCGTTCTATTTTTAAAATTCGACGGCTTTTGTTTTGCTTAAGGATAGTTAAAATATTTCCAAAATTCAAATATATTCTTTTTTAATAATTTTTAATATTTTCTTTAAAAATTGGTCACGATTAATTTATAAACTACTAAGATACAATTTCATATGAATTATTATTTGCACGGCTACAATATACAAGAATTTTTAAATAAATCATAATAAAAAAGTATTTATATTCAACTCTTTTGAATATATTTACATCAGAAATCATGATTTTACAATACGGATGTGGATCGGGTCAAAATACTTTGAAAAATGTGGTTCTTATAAATTTGACATCATCTAATCGAAATAATTTAAATATTGTACATAATTTATACATTTACTGGAGTTTTTTAATGGAAACACCTGATGACGCTCGTGACCTGAATGGGCGCCACTCAGTTCAATCTGTTAGATTTCTCTCACAAGTACAACCCAAGTAGGTTTGACGTCTCACAGGTTTTTTTTTTGTCTTACAAGTGCCAGAACATTAGCATACAAAATCTCATTTCAATCGTGAAACCGCGAATTCGCTCAAATTTAACTTGCAAATTTGACCCGAACAAATAACTACACAATAAACAGGGCAAGCTAAATAAAAGCTTACATACACTATCACGTCTTTATCCCTTAACGGGGTAGACAGAGCCAAGGGCGGTAAAGCCCACTTTTAGCGTAATGGTGGGCATGAAGGTGGAAAAGGGAAATCCATAATAGTGATGGGTTGCTAACCGCATCGCCTATTCATATGATTCAGATTCTCGCCCATTCCCTCGATCGGCTTTTACGATCTGCACGGGAAGAGAAGCAGCTGGTACATTATATGTTTTTTCTTTTCTCCCAGACCAGCAAAGAAGAAATAAAAGCTTGTAAGAACCAAATTGATTGTGGCTGTACGAATGGAACGTGTAAGTCCAAAAAAAAGAAAGAAAACCTGTAAGACGTTAAACCTGGACCTAAATGGGTGCCTACAAATACATCCCAAGTACGTTTGACGTCTCACAGGTTTTTTTTCTTTTTTTATTTATTCAAGTTTATTGCACACAATCTCATATTTAATTGATTACAATGGGTCAAACATAACGCTATGCATTATCTACCAGTTTGCCTTTGGGACACATCGAGAAGTTGGTAGAAGGGGTGCAAGTTGTAGCAGTATTACAATACAACATTCCTACATTATATTACACAATAAATACTTAATTTAAATATTATTAATTTTAACATAATTTTATTAAAGAATACATGAAAAGATTTATAACAATACATACAGGCATATATATCCACAGAAACACTTAATAAATACCATACGTATATACTAAACCATATACATACATACACATATTTATATATTATATACAGCAGAGAGAGTTTAATTTGATTCCAAATAATATTTCTTGACCAGCATTTTGAAATTGTCACGGTTGTGTTTCTTCTTACAGGTTCCATTCGTACAGCCACAACCAATTTGGTTCTTACAAGATTTTATGTAGCTTGCCCTATTTGTTTAGTCATTTGTTTGGATCAAATCTTACAAGTTATATTTGAGCCACTCCCCGGTTTCCGATTAAGATGAAATTTTCTATGCTAATGTAAATCAGATGACAATGCAATATTATTTGAAATAAAAAAAATAAAAATCATTTATTTCCGACATTGTTTGTCCATACAATTACAATTAGAATAATTACAGAGCTTGGAATCTTCCTCAAAAAAAAATTTAAAGTTAGAATTGTAACAATCCATGAACAGAAGATTCACCTATTGCAATGTAAAACATGCAATTCAGTGAACCTCCTGAAGATGGCCGCATCCGCATCCTGTCCGCTATCATAATCAGGACCTTATTCCTGTAATTAAAGTACGCAACACCATCGGCTTTGAGCTTATTAAGTTATTTTTATTTATTTATTTATTTAATTTTTATTTATTTATTTATTTAATTTTTATTGAGCCAAAAGCTTCAATTCTCTTCCTGTTATTACATTTGTCTTGATTAGTTCTTAGGCCTTACAATAAAAGCTTATATGAAAAAGTATTTTTGAAGTGTATTCACTTCTTTAGGTGCGTCTGCGTCGATGTTTCCCCTTACATGTGATTTAGGGATTTTTAAGGCAAGAGTGAATAGGCATTTTTTGAGGCTGCGTGTTACACCTTAGACCTCATCTTAGCTTCCCATCAGGCTAGATAGAGGTCAAATGCAATCAAATCTCTAATAAAAAAAATAAAAAAAGGTGCGTTGGGCATGTTTTGAGATGGGGAAAAAACCTCTGAATTCGCTTCGCGACACTGTTACCGTGTAACCGGCACCACCTTGTCCCAGCCCAGAAGACAGAAAGAGTATACAGAACGGAATCTCCTAAGGTACGCGCAATATACATCCCCGTTTCCTGTCCCCGCACCTCTCCCCCGTTCTTGTGCGGCCGCGTGCGCCTTGCAGTGTGTTGGCCCGCTCTCGCCCCTCGATAAGGCGAGAACGGGGGAGAGGTCAGGGCAGGGGACGGGGAACGGGGACGCATATTGCGCAAGACCTTAGGATATTCCGTTCTGTATACTCTTACTGTCTTCTGTGACCTTGTTCAAGTTTTCACTTCAGTCGGTACTCCCGGAGTGCCACTGTTTTTTTTCGTAGTTTCATTACAGGGTTCCTATAGCCACCTTCCGGCTCCATCATCAGATCGGCTTCTTGTCATAATAATATTGCATTGTCATCTGATTTAAATATTTAAAAAAAAAACACCCAACGTTAACCCCCAATAACTTTAGAACGGCTGAGCGGATTTTCATCAAACATAGCATACAACATTTTTTTTATTGTAATTTAAATTGTATTAATAATTATATATTGTAATTAATAATTTAAAAACATTAAAAATTCGCATACCTACGCAAGAAGGTAAAATGTAGAAGGGAGTGGTAATTTTAGTATATGTATGTACATTTTATGCAAATAAACGTATTGATTGATTGATTGATTGATTGATAATTTAATTTCAATCGGAAACCGGGAAACTCAAATTTAACTTGCAGGATTTGATCCAAACAAATACCTAAACAAACATAGCAAGCTAAATAAAGTAAATATATTCATAATGAGCTAATTAATTTAAAAATATATGTAAGTATGTAGTTATTACAAATTCTAGAATACTAACATTACAAAAGCATAATAAATATTATTTTAATTAATCTAATATACTTCGGACTTGGCGTAATGCATTCAAAATCCTATGCCCGAGGAAGAAATTAAAAAAGCAAATCCGCTGTCGTGTTTCACACCACCACAATTTAATTTAAACCCCAACTTATTGACAATAAGGTTGAAATTTCTTTAAAATTGCAGTGCGAAGTTCGGTTGCGTCTGGCGTAAAGAAATTCAAAACAGTGCTTTATGTTAAAATGTTAGAGGTGATATTTGAATGGATTAGGTATAATGAACTATGGGAGTGGGTCACCAGTATAAACTATACGTTGCATGACCAACCGATCGTGATATGTTAGGGTTGTTGCACATTAAAGTGCATCCTGTGGCGGGCACATGCATAAATGTATACTAGCCTTACATACATAGGAACGTGTTTTTAGACCGTGATTCCCGTTGGAATGATGAATAATAAACAAGATATAATTTTTAAAACTAATACCTGACTACGGGAAGATTCTTACTGAAAAGTACGTGTATCCAATTTCAACTTATTGCTTTTCACATTACATATATTACACTAGTTACACTATAGAGTCACTTGATAATTTATTTATTTATTTTTTATTAATGGCTTGACGCTACTGCGTATTTAGCCAGGAACAAGTTAATAAAACGTGGGAAATTCTTTTTTCCTGACAAGTTACTATCAAAGTTTGGTGTAGGCCTTTGATTGCTTTAAGGGAGCTTCTGGCGACAAAATCTATACGAGTCCACTGGTTTTCATAGCCGATTGAGTGGCGGACGACGCCCGAAGACGCCCACACAGTCCGCGAAACAAATATCACTACAGCCGTACTATGACTGTCCACTTTAACTATTTCACATATTGTTCACGAGCATGAGCATTTAAAACACCAAATAACACCAATTTCATATTATAAAGTTCACTCAAATCAATTTGCAAAATAATTTAAAGAAAACCCCAACCGCACCCCTTGACTTCCCGCCAAATACCACATCATAATTTAGTAGGCACAAGATGAACCCAGATAGGGCATTGCAATGGGCATTGCACCCTGATAGGGCATCCAGCTATTGCAAGCACGTAGGGAGAAACAGTTATGCGTTAGATACCAGTAACCCTATATATGATTACTAGCTTTTGCCCGCGGCTTCGCCCGCGTAGACTACACAAATTAGATGTTTTTTTTTAAACTGGGGTTGCAATTTATTAAAATATAATTTGTTTGTTTAAACAAACAAACAAAACAAAATCTAATTAATGGATTATTATTTTTTACTTACCACTAATTCAAAAATGACATGTGTCTCGCTTCAAAAATGACGAAGATTCATACACACTTGCAACCCCTATTTCACCGTCTTAGGGATGGAATTTCCAAAAAAATCCTTTCTTAGCGGACGTCTCCTTGTCACAATCTACCTTCGTGGCAAATTTCATCTTCATTGGCTTAGTAGTTTTTGAGATTTCGTGATGAGTGAGTGAGAGATTTTTGCTTTTACGAGATATAGATTATGGCAGGGACCAACGGCAATCGACTACGAAAGAGGGATCATTGGTAATGCAATTGTTGCACGAGATGTTTGTGCTTACGTCCTTTACTCGCCTCTTACGACATCCACAGGAAGAGATGGAGTAATCCTATTCTGACCTGGAACCACACGGGGTAAACGGGGGTTATATTAAAGTAATATTTGATTCCGATCAACTCTGATGCATAACACGCTTTATGTGTATGTCTGTCTGTCACGCGAAGTCTCCGAATGTTCACACGGTCCTCAATTTATTCTTTGTATGACTATCCGATGTCCCACGAGCCATAAACTATTTAAAGTGTAGATACAGCTTTACAAAGATCATTATAAAGTGAGAAAGATAAACATATTTGTTTTCATACCTATGCATTATATTCGTAGTGTATAAGACTTATTTATTTTCTTATTGTATTCTGTTCTTATTTACATACTTCTGCCTTCCTATTTTTATGTATATATGTTAACGGAAATGTATGTAATCCGTCATTGTATACAAATCCTAGGAAATGTTTACAATTCCGATGCTATTTAGGAAATGTATAAAATATTGTTTAAAAAACTTTTTAATGCATAGATATCCAAGGGAATGTGTACATTTCCTCGGAATTGTATATAATTCCAATATCGTATTAGGAAATTTATAAAATAAATGCTTTCTGTAATAAAACACGTTGTTAAAATGAAACTATAATTGTGCTGGACTATAATTGTCTGAATATTAATAAATGAATTGAATTGAAAATTCCTTGATTTCATACATTTCCGGTAACATATATACAACGTGAAAGGGACATACCCGTAATAAATCGATACACGGTCTATACTAGATCATTATAGTATAATGAAATTGAAGTATGCAACCGCCCGGGCGATTTGTATGATGATGTCGAAGTTTTGTTTGGTTTTTTGACCCTGTCTGTCCAACTGGTCGACTGGGATATCCTTTCTCGGATAAGTCCACCTTTTGTACCATTGTGTTTGAAACTATATGTAATTACTGTGTGACAATAAAGTTTAAAAAAAATAAGTTACGATTATAAATACTTAAGTAAATTGTGAACCGATTTTGATGGTTCTTTTTTTATATGAAAGCCTTTACTACCAAGTTGGTCCCATTTTAATTTGGTGAAGATACGATGAAGAACTTTGGAGATATGAAAGAAACTCCTAAAAAAAATTGTAGTTGGTTGTTTTTTTTTTTGTTAAAAATTTAATTTTCTTGTCAGGTAGAAAGTAAACATAGAATATATATAATATATATGTATATATAATAATAATATGTAATATATGTATAGAATATATATGTATGAGCATACTCGGCGTCACTTCTGCACCCTATTTGTTTTGTTCACGACCTAAGGTCGAACATACACACTTATAACAGACATAGTCATTGTTTTGTGTTAGATAAATTAGTACTAAGATTTTTATCCGAAGGATCTTAGACTTATTAATTAGGATATTGTAATTTTATAGGTCTATTGTGCTAAAACGTAATAAAACCGGCCAAGTGCGTGTCGGACCACGCATAAAGTAGGGTTCCGTAGTCATTTTTGGCACCGCGCTGTTTTGCATATTTAAAATGATTAAGCTTCATTCAGTCCTAACAGTAAAATATGTAAAAAAACGTTTTAAGTTTATACTGTTCTTTAGGAAAAAAGTATATATTTTTATTTTATTTATAATTTCAAAAGTATTCATCACAGGATACCCGAAACAATTTTAAATAAGAGTTTCCGCGCCTGTTTCTTTACGTGAGTGATTTGAAGTTTATAGGTCCAAGACTTAAGAAATTACAGGGGGGGGGGGGGACACCGTGTAAACGACTTTGGCGGGCTATATCTCGCAAATGGTAAAGCTGATAAAAAAGTGTTGTATAGAAACCCTACCTTATTTTTATAGTCCTTTTCAACGATACCCCACACAAGGGGGTGCACTCAAAAAAATAATTCACCCCCCCCCCCCCCCCTTTACATATATGGGGAGGTACCCTTAAAAAGGGGTAATTTTAATTTTTTGTATTTTTAAAAATGAGATCTTTATGTGAAGTATCCTCGAACCAAGTTACATGCAAATCAGTCCATAAACGTAGAAGATATTCTGCTGTGACAGACTAGGACGGACGAACGGACGGACTGAACGACCTTATAAGGGTACCTTGTCGGACTACGGAACCCTAAAAAGGTGAAGACATGTATAAATACATCGTGTTAATGAAAGAACGCAAAACCTCTCAGATGGTACCTCAGCTCATGTAACTGAACAACTTTTTTTCAACAACTTTCATGAAACCAAAAAAAAAGCATTTGGATTTTCATACAAATTGACTCGATCAGCTGATCAGTTTGTATGAAAATTCAATTTTTTTTTTTTGTGTTGTGAAATTTGTTGAACAAAAGTTGTTCAGTTACATGGGCTGAGGTACCATCTGAGAGGTTTTGCGTTCTTTCATTAACACGATGCATATATATTTTATTACCAATATAGAAAATTAAAGGTTTAAACATGTAAGGAGGTTAAGAACTAAGCCGAGTAAACCCTTTTTCTCCGATAAGTTCTTAACCTCCATGGACCTTAACGTACCATGGACTGAATTCACCCATAAAGGACGGGGTCCGTGTTTGGATGGGTGACCACAAGTGTCGTGAAAATTTCTCGAACTACTGGTCTTCGTAAGGCTAGTTGAGCCGTTGGTCCCGGCTGCCATCGTTGTACGTCAGTTGGCAGTCGTCATGCTGTATCCGATCTAGGCAGCTTAAAAAATCTGAAACTAGCATTGGCTACTTACACACAAAAAACAAACCCAGAACTGTAACTTAACTACAAACCTTACATCTTACAACCCTAAATCCCGGCAAGGTTTTTTTTTTGGCGGAAAGTCAAGGGATTCGGATGGGGTTTTCTTTAAATTATTTTGCAAATTGATTTTAGTGGACTTTACGAGTATAATATTAAGGCCGTACCTAAATTTTCCGGGGTCCAGTGCTGCCCCCATTTAAAATAAATCATTTCAAAGAAAACGGAGACTTCATTTAAAATTTTGCTACTCTCAAGTCGTAGATAACCCTTTAAAGTATTTTATGAACTACTGTTTACAGTTTAAAGTGAGAACGTTAAGCTTTACTACGCAATTTGCGAAAAACGGCCACTTTTGGCCCCTTAAAGCAATCAAAGGCAGTCGTAACTTGTTAGGATAAAAGTATTTCCCATACTATCTCTCTGTCTTTAAAAAAAGTTACTTCTGTCTGGTCTTTTTTATCAGTTTCACTTGACCCTTAGCATTTAAGATGATACATGGAGTCCAGTGCTGCCCCCATTGGGTTAAAAAAATATTTGAACGAAACGGAGATATCATTTAAAATTTCGTATTTGTAAACCCTAGATAACCCTTCAAACTATTTTATGAGCTACTGTTTACAGTTTAAAGTGAGAACGTGAGCCTTTTCTTCGCGCATTTGCGAAAAACGGCCACTTTGGCCTCATGTATCACCATAATTTGTGACGTTCACGGGTAGTGGTACCTTATGGACGGTGGCACTTACGACATTGTGTTTATTGAAGCTAAGTTAATTGTACGAATTGTTTTTCTAAACGTCCTAAGCGCCACTGTCCATAAGGTATCTTTACCCATGGAACGTCACATTTATGCCCTAAGACCGTACTTACGAAACCTACGCAGCTCAGAATACGCTGGACTAAGTTAACCTTTAGAATATATGGTTATTAACTGGCTGTGTTATTATAGGTTTTAAAGGGTAAGCCATGGGAACTTTGTTTTAGTTACGGGGAAGTCAGAGTCTTGGCCATAATGTTGCTAAAAGTGATTGAGCATAGTCAAGGTTTTGGGCATACTCATGAATCTTTACATCCAATGTTAATCTGGCAGAATAGATTTTTTTTTATGTGATAGGACGGCAAACGAACAAGCGGGTCACCAGATAGTAACTAATTAGTATTACCACTGCCCATGGACAACTGCAACACCAGAGGTGTAACAAGAGCGTTACCGGCCTTTCAGGGCCCTCCCCAGAGGGGGAGGGAGAGGAGGGCTCCGGCTCCCTCACTCACCGAACGAAGCATAGAAGCGGTGAAGCTACTACTCAGACGTCGATTTTCTGTGAGTGTGGCACTTCCTTCTTTGCTGGTCTGGGAGAAAAGAAAAAACATAGAATGTACCACCTGCTTCTCTTCCCGTGCAGATCGTAAAAGCCGATCGAGGGAATGGGCGAGAATCTGAATCATGAATAGGCGATGCGGTTAGCAACCCATCACTATTATGATTTCCCTTTTCCACCTTCATGCCCACCATTTCGCTAAAAGTGGCCTGGGCTTTACCGCCCTTGGCTCTGTCTACCCCGTTAGGGATAAAGACGTGATAGTTTATCTGTAGTGTATCTGTGGCACTTCCCCGGACGAGCCGGCCCATTCATGCTACTAGCAAATTAGAGTTTTACCGGTAGCGTGGCTCTACCACAACTAAAAAGTAGAAGTAATAAAACTGGCCAAGTGCGAGTCGGACTCGCGTATTATGTGTTCCATACAATATGCAAACTTATATTTGCAGTCAATTTCATATACTTTAGTATGAACTTGACTATATGTATAAGTTTTTCGTTTAGATACAATATATTTCATACTGGGTTTTTTGTAGTCTATAGGTAAAGGACTAGTATCTGTAATTTTTATAAAGGTTAGTTTCAGTGGTTTCGGAGACAAGGGGGATTCGGAGATAGTAAATTTTCGGCCTATTTTCTTAAATAACTTCAAAAATACCGATCTTGAAAAATTCAAAAAAGCGGCCAAGTGCGAGTCGGACTCGAACATGAAGGGTTCCGTACCACCGTACAATGTTTTAAAACGCTGAAGAAACACGTTTCTTGTATGACGTCCCCCTTTAATTATTAACTTTATCTTATTTTTAGTATTTGTTGTTATAGTGGTTATAGTAATACATAATATGTGAAAAATTCAAGTAAGTATCTAGTTAATGCCATTATAAAGATCTATTTAAAAACGCTGAAAAAACAAATTTTTTGTATGACGACCCCCTTTAATTTTCAACTTCTTTTAATTTTTTTGTATTTGTTGTTATAGCGGCCACAGTAATAGATACATTATCGGTGAAAATTTCAGGTGTCTAGCTATTACGGTTCAAGAGATAGAGCCCTGTGACAGACGGACAGACAGCGGAGTCTCAGTAATAGGGTCCGTTTGCACCCTTAGGGTACGGAACCCTAAAGAAATGTATTCATATTTTCATAAAACGGTCTTTCATTTGAATTGTCGCACGATATAGTCCACAAAACTTTTTGTAAATTTCTAATTTACCCAAAAGGTTTCCAACAAAGGGTCCCCTGTTTTTGAAATTTATTCATTTTCGGTATACGTCGGTCTTTGGGTCATTGACTTACATACATGTGTACCAAATTTCAACTAAATCGGTCCATTAGTTTCGAAGCAAATTGGCTGTGACAGACAGACAGACAGGCAAGTGAGTGTAAGAGTTACGTTTTTACCTTTTGAGGTAGGGAATCCTAAAAACGTATAAATTGTAGACCACTGTTATTATGGCCAGAAATGCATTGCCCGTATATTTACTCAAAATCTGGATCTAGCATAAATCTAGACGACTACGTCACGCCTCGCCATTCACTCGCGATGGTTGTTCGCAGCTGAGGGTATAGTCATAAACGTGAGCGTAATTAAGTTTTTCGAATAAATTATCTTTTTATTTATTTTACCTAACCCAACCTAGGTTAGGTAAAATGAACTGGTTTTTACACAGAGCGACTACCGTCTGACCTCCGCAATCCAAAGGGTAGACCAGAACCAATCCTAGGATTGGTTTAATTTAAACAAACGCTATATGGCGTTCGCGGGACCCACAGTTTTGCATGCATTCCGAAACACGGAATCATCTTTCTTTTCGAATAATCAGGTGATTCAAGCCTGCAATATCCTAACCAGACTGGACACAACTTTTAACAAAGTATGCTTCCCACCATCCCAGTGAGCTTTAGACAAGAGCTTGGCTCTTAAATGTCGATACACAGCGTAGTCCACACCCCGCCTCGCATTCCAATACCGCGCGGTCGTACGACCGCACTCAATGGAACAGGTACTTGTGCATAACCTCCAAACCTTAAATTATATGCCTTATTACAGTAAAATATAGTCGCTATTACTTTACCGGTGATGTAATGACATTAGGTATTAATTTACTTGTGCGAAAAAGCAAGACGTAGTGCGGCGAAAACGTTGTGTGGTTCCCGGCAGAGTAGAATAGGACCACTCAAAGTCTGCCCATGGATGTCGTAGAAGGCGACTTAGGAAACACAAGCTAAACAAAGCTTACCTATAAACATCACGGTAAAACTATAGTCAAATCATTTAAAGTGTTCCGGCTATTTCTTTTCAATTTTGCAAGGTCTTTGGCATCCTTGGGTAACCATTGACGTGCATGTTATATTTGGGGAAGAAAAAGCGGGAAAGCGCACCCCGGCCTCCGAAGCAGCTCAACTGAGGATGCAACCGGGAATGCGCTTAGACGAAGTAGATAATGTTGAAATACAGTTAAAAAACAAACAAAAAATTCTTTATAAATTGTCCGGGCGAGAGACAGAGCTGGAATGCGGCCGTATCGCCGATTCTGCGGCATACCCGCTATCTTTTCGCGCTCTAGCAAATGACGGTTCATAGTGACGGAAAATTATAGCAGCATAAGAAAGTGCATGTAGCCCAACCTATATGCAGTTAAAGAGATTTCCGCCGCGCTCTGTCTTTATTATTGCCTGAGTCAGGTGTTCAAATGAAAGTAGTTTTTGTATGACGCATGCGCTGGTATACAAGCATCCGGAGTATTGGCATTTTGCCCTTGTCAGAAGCAAACTAGAATCTAGTGCGTGTGTCTGGAATCCGTATCATGTTACATATACACGGATGCTTGAAAAGGTACAAAAAGCCTTCCTAAGGGCCTTATACAAAAAATCATATGGCTATTACCCATACTTGTACCCAACTAAGTTCTTGCTCGGTCACCTGGGATATAACTCATTGGAGGTGCGAAGAATGGTACAACAACTCACCATTTGCCTCAAGGTTCTAAGAGGTTCCGTCGACTGTCTTCTTTTACACAATCTTTTGTGCGCGCTGTTTGTGCCTAACGAACTCGAGATCCCAGTGGATAGACATGGTCGTAGCCGGCCTCATGACATCTTCCATGTTGACAGGGGCCAAACGACATCGCGCGCGATGTCACCATTAGTACGACCGCTGGACAACCTCAATGCACTACGTCGCGCCAACACTAACTTTGATTTTCGTTTTGACAACTGGTCAACCATTGTAAAGGCTATATTGACTTATTGTGAAAATCTGTGTGACCAGTGGTTTAACAACAAAACTGCTGATAGCGATGATAGTGAATAAGTGACATTTAGTACGGACGGACAAACATGTATTTTGACTTATTTTAATTATTATTTCGTTTTATATTTTATTTTTATATTGATTAATTTTTGATAATAATAGATTGTAATGCATGTACGTATATTTAATTGTAATGTGTGATAAATGTAATTGGTGTAAATCGTTTTTATCACAGTAAAATAAATAAACAAATAAACACATAAACAAATTTGTATAAAAGGTGACACGTTGACAAGGAGACGAATATGTCTCGAATTACTACCTACGGTACGCATTGCTTGCGTATGGTAAGCAACCGCGGGCGTGGTCCACATTTGGATTTGTGACCGTAAGTGGAATTGAGGAGCATGTTGGTCCGTGTGGACCGCGCTTTCGCAAGTTAAGCAACCCTGAGCATGGTCCACACTTGGAGGGGTGACCACATGTGGCGTAGAATTTTCTCGAGCTCCTTCTGGCTGTCATTATTAACCACAGATCATGGATCAAGACACAGCCTCTGTCTGAATTCGCGTATCGATCTGACGTCAAATTGACTTCATTTAGGACGTCACCTATAGTTGAGTTTTAGTCCGTGTAGTATGTCAATTCATTAGATCGGTCATTGAGCTCTCTCCTGTAAAATACCTAAATCTGCCGTTTTGGGCCGTAAAAACTTGTCGAGAAACGTTGGAGGGAGTAATAAAAAAGATTCCTTGAATTTCTTAATATTGTATTGAAAATTGGCACGCCAGGTTTCCATACAAATCGAAGGACTTTCTTTATCTAGTAGTATATACAGATCTGTGTTATTAACACATCAACAGTCCGTGTACCACTCATAAACAATTGCTTTTCTACTGTGTCTGGTTGGTAACTGGACTGTGAATGTGTTAAACGACAGTCGCCTAGGTATGCCAGATGCCTGCTGGTAGGTACACGTATGGGTTTGATGAAAAAAATAATTTTGAGTTTCAGTTTTAACTATGGGGAACCCCCAAAATTTATTGGTTTTTTTTTTCTATTTTTATATGAAAATCTTAATGCGGTTCACAGAATACATTATTTACCAAGTTTCAACAGTATAGTTTATATAGTTTCGGAAAAAAGTGGCTGTGACATTAAATACGGCAGACAGAAATGACGAATCTATAAGGGTTCCGTTTTTTGCCATTTGGCTACGGAACCCTAAAAAGGCCATTTTCCAACTTGACCTGGCTGGGGATCGAACCCAGAACAGAACATCCGAGTGACGGACTAGCATGTTACCCAATACGCCACAGAGGCACAGAATACAGTAAGAGTAAACAGAACGGAAACTCCTAAGGTACGCGCAATATGCAACCCGTTCCCCGTCCCCGCACCTCTCCCCCGTTTTCGCCTTGATGACGGGTGAGAGCGGGCGAACGCACTGCATGGCACAAGTTGGCCCACAAGAACCGGGGTAAAGGTGCGGGTGCGGGGAACGCCACGGGGACGCATATTGCGCGTACAGGTCGCGCCAAACTTCTAGATCGCTCTGAAGTTTAGGCGATTCGCGTCGCAGTAGTAAAATACAGATACCCATAGCAGATAGAATTTGCTTTATTTTTGTTTATTGTGTATATATATCATATCTACATTCTTGCAATCATTCTGAAAAAAATATTATTGTGTTAAATATTTTGTCCCTGTTTGTAACCTGAGTGAGGCAACTTCAGAGCGATCTAGAAGTTTAGCGCGACCTGTACCTTAGGCGATTCCGTTCTGTTTACTCTTACTGTATTCTGTGCTTCAGTATTAGCCACTTACACACATACTGGTGTCAGTCAAGCTGCCTTAAGGCATCCGACATAGGATCACGACACGACCAATATCTTAACGTGTCTTCCAAAGCACGGAGGAGATCAAACTATATTATGACACTCGTGGTCACCCTTCAAATTGGTGACCACGGCCGCGGTTCTTTAGCTTGCGAAATCGATAGTAATGGGCCACCGAACTCCTCATAACTGGATGTCATCATCATCACTTTTTAAGTTAATACCTAGTTTAGGCACCAGTCCTCCACGCAACAACCCGGTAAATCTTCTTTAGACTTGTCTAGTTATTTAGTTATTAAGTTAACTATTATTGTTATTGATGTGGAAAAATAAACAATATTTATTATTATGTCGTTACGCTTTTCAGCCACGGGTCCATGGGGACCCGGTCCTTTGAGGCGTTCATGGGGGCAAAGCCAACATGAAGAGGCCTTTTAGTACCCTTTTATCTAAAAAGTGAGATGGCTGCATCTATGGGGGTCTATCCCTTAATATATCATTGAGATGCACTAACGGACAGTCCTCCATAGCTGTATTACTATTATAAGTCTCCACTGCAGGAGCACGACCCTCTGTACTACCAGAGCCAAATATAAGCCAGAGCAGTCAGAGTCATACACTCTCCACGCTGGCCAGACGGGTTGGAGGGGTCTTACTGATGTTTATAAGCTTTGTTCAGCTTGTATTTCCTAAGTCGCCTTCTACGACATCCACGGGAAGACTTGGAGTGGTCCTATTCTACTCTGCCGGGACCCACACGGCTAAACATAATATTATAAGTGGTTGTAAAGGTGTACAAATAAAGGTAGTTTTGTATGACGCATGCGGTGATATACAAGTATGGAGTATTGGCATTTTGTATAAAAGGTGAGGATTTGGATATGTCTCGAATTACTACATAAGCAGTGAAGAATATGCTAAATTTGCCGGGGTCCAGTGCTGCCACCATTTAAAATAAATTATTTCAAAGAAAACGGAGACATCATTTAAATTTTTTCTATTACCAAGTCCCAGATAACCCTTCAAAGTATTTTATGAACTACTGTTTACAGTTTATAATGCGAACGTTAAGCTTTGCTATGCACATTTGCCAAAAGTGGCCGTTTTTCTGTCCGTTCTCGCCTAGCGGTCGCACTTATCAACCGATACTCTTGATAATAAATAAATCTATACTAATATTATAAAGCGGAAGAGTTTGTTTGTTTGTTTAAACGTACTAATCTCAGGAACTAATGGTCCGATTTGAAAAATTCTTTTTTTGTTGGGTAGTCCATTTATAGAGGTAGACTTTAGGCTATATAACATTACGTTCCGACAACCACGCGAACGAAGTCGCGGGCACAGCTAGTAAAAATATATAAGGACAAATCACACTGATTAAGCTAGCGCCAAAGTAAGTTTTAACTTGTGTTAAAACTTACTTTGGGATTTTTGTTTTGTGTTATGGTATACTAACGCAACGATACTATATTTTTATGACAAATACATATATAGATAAACAGCCCAAGACCCATGCCAATTAGAAAATAAACCGGCCAAGTTTGAGTTAAACTCGCATGGAGAGAGTTCCGTACAATTGATTGAATTCTTAGGTTTTCCTGTAATCTACAAGCAATGAACTATATTTTGTATTTTTTTTCGAAATTTTAGGCTCAGTAGTTTCGGAGATCGGAGGAGGGGGGGGGGGGGATGGTCAATTTTTGTCTTCTTTTATGAATAAAATCAAAACTATTTATTTTACAATAATAAAATAATATATTTGAGATCCTCATAACAAGCCCTTTCATTTGATATATGACACAAAACTTTTTTTTTAATTTCCTGATTGTCACCCGAAAATCACCCTTATTTTAAAAAATATTTATTTACTTTGCACATATGTGTTTGGGTCACAGGATTACAAAATTCTACCAACTTTCACCTGATTCGGTCAAGTAGATTCGGAGCAAATTGGCTGTGACAGAACGACGGACAGACAGACGCGCGAGTGATCTTATAAGGGTTCCGTTTTTTCATTTTTGTACGGAACCCTAAAAAGACATTTTCCAATTTGCCCTGGCTGGGGATCGAACCCAGAACCTCAGGATTAGCTGTCTAGCGTGTTAACTATTACGCCACGGAGGTCGTCCAAATTTATAAGCATTATATAGTTTTTTTTTGTCGAATAAATTTTTGGAAATTTTTAAAATGGCGGAGATATAGGAGTTTAAAACTTTAAGAAAATTATATTTTAGCCATTTCGAGAAATTTTTAAATATGTCGTTAAACGTTTTTGTTACCCTTATTAAGACGCAACTTTTTTATCCGATAAATTTCAAGGGGTTGGGGGTGAGTCGTGAGGTCTTGCACCTCACAGAGCCACTAGCATATCATGGTCCGACCAGGGTCGAATACGAATCGATTCGCACGATTTCTTTCTTGGATTACTTGCACCATTCATCGTAACAAAGTTGCCTAAACACCTATCTGAAAAATTACCAACAATTAACGCATATTTACCGCTTCGACTGCACCATTTCTCCAAGGCTGTACACTGCTGTACCGTGTGTTCGGTTGCGCAGCCATCTTGGATATTGTCCTTGTCGTAATTCGTATATAATGGTATGGTTCATACTTTGCTACTAATTTCGTAATTTTTCTCTAGGGCTGCGGCATTAATTTACCGTGACAATAATATGCTATATGTGTCTCTTCATTATAGCGCGTTCCCGGTTGCATCCTCAGCTGTGCTGCTTCGGAGCCCGAGGTGCGCTTTCCCGCTTATCTTCTCCAAATATAATATGTATGTCAATGGTCACCTGAAAATCGAATGGAGAATGCGAAATGGAGAAGAAATAGCCGGAACACTTTAAACGATTTGGCTATGGTTTTACGACCGGCCGCCGCCTGCCTGACGTCAACTCTTCTTGGGAATGTAATTGTAGCACGAGGTGTTTGGGCTTAGTCGTTACGACATCCACAGGAAGAGATGGAGAGGTCCAATACATTTCGAAATACTGTTACGAATAAATAAGAGACAATTTGTAAAAGGCTATTCACTCCTAACACATTCCACAATAACTCCTCATACATCCCTAACACACCCCGAAACCAGTCCTGACACATCCCTAACTACACACTAACATTCCAAAATCACACCTAACACACCCCAAAACAATATCCTTTTACCATATCCATATAACACGCTCCAAAATTTATCTTAACAAATCCTAAAAAAATGTAGTAGGTCTATTGGGATTAATATATATATTTTTTTATGTATGTATAAGGACAAATCACGCTGGTTGAGCTAGCCCCAAAGCAAGTTTTTAAACTTGTGTTATGGGATACTAACTCAACGACACTATATTTTATGATAAATACATATATAGATAAACACCCAAACCCAGGTAAATTTGAAAAAGGCCATTTTCCAACTTGCCCTGGCTGGGAATCGAACCCAGAACCTCCGGATTAGCGGTCTAGCGTGTTAACCATTACGTCACGGAGGTCGTCATATCAATAATATTCCCATTTGAACTACTGTTACGTTACGTCATAGCCAACCGGTAGATCTATTGGGACTAAAATTCCCAGTTGTCCTACTGGGTGCACAAACTTTGTAAGACTACGTGGACTAACACCATTTTCCAACTTGCCCTGGCTGGGGATCGAACCCAGAACCTCCGAGTGACGGACTAGCCTGTTAACCAATACGCCACGGACTAGGTCGTCAACAAGATAGAACAAAGTCGCTTTACATAATTTTATCAAACTGCAATGGTAATGCAGTAAACTAAATAACTTAGCAATGGCGTCACGGAATAATAGTCGGCCCCGGGGCACAGGGCTGTCCAAAATAATTTTGGTCATAAAACATTTATTGTCGAAGAATAATACAATACAAAAAGTTTTTATTTCACTCCACAAGTTACAACAATTAAGTACAATTTACTCGTAAATACACTAAATAAACTTAAATTAAGAACTTGTGGGACACCTAAACCGAAGCCTGTATCTTGGGTCACCACCTGGTGACCGTTGATCACTGTTACCTCGGATCGTGCCATGTGGTTCCCGGCAGAGTAGAATAGGACCACTCCAAGTCTTCCCGTGGATGTCGTAGAAGGCGACTTAGGAAACACAAGCTGAACAAAGCTTTACACATCAGTGAGACCTCTCCAACCCGTCTGGCCAGCGTGGAGAGTAGGCTAAATCCTCTGACTGCTCTGGCTAATATATGGCTCTGGTACTACAGAGAGGGTCGTGCTCCTACAGTGGCGACTAAAAAAAAATATTTGATGATGATGACCTAGGATCTTCAGTTATATCATTGAAGATCTGAGGGAACTGATGAACATACATACATAGCGACGAATATTACGAGTATAACCCTCCGTTTAGCACCGTAATAAAAAGGTTTAATCAGGTGCCAACCTTGTTTTTAGGGTTCCGTACCCAAAGGGTGCAAACGGGACCCTATTACTGAGACTAGCTAGACACTTGAAATTTTCACCGATTATGTATTACCGTGGCCGCTATAACAATAATACTGAAAATAAAAAAAAGTTAAAAATTAAAAGGGGTCGCCATACAAAAAACGTGTTTTATCAGCGTTTTTAACTAGATCTTTATAATGGCATTAATTAGATACTTAAAATTTTCACAGATTATATATTACTATGGCCGCTATAACAACAAATACTAAAAATGAAAAAAAGTTAAAAATTAAGGGGATCGTTATACAAAAAACGTGTTTTTTAGCGTTTTAAAAACATTGTACGGAGGTACGGAACCCTTCATGTACGAGTCCGACTCGCACTTGCCCGTTTATTTTGTTCTTTATTTATTTTTATTTTATTTATTCAAGAAACCAACAGCGTTTACAGTTTATCTTACATACATATTTTTCTTATAGTAAGGCTAATAACAGGTTTCTCTAAAATACCAACATAATAGAAGTGTACAATAGTAACTGTTTAAAAAAAAAACTTTGTGCTTTACAATTTACAGTGTCACAATGAAGTAAATATTATTATACTTATTAAATGTTACATAAATTTAGTATTTAGCCACTCGCAATGTCTGCAAATTCAATGCATTTACAACAAATTTACAACAAAAGGAGAATATTATTCAGAATAAGTATGTATAGTTCAAAAAAGGCTAGAAAAAATAACTAAATTGGGAGTTAATGCGTAAATTAAGTGTTCCATATTATAACCCTCAGTAGCGGCGTTAGGGTAGGGCGCGGTTGGGCGACTGCCCAGGGCGCCAGATACAAAGGGGCGACAGGGGGCGTTTTTGGGCGAGGGGGGTCACAGGTAATAATAAATATATAAATAGCGGCTGGTTAATGGCGGCAACTCCCAGACTCTTATTTGTATGCACCCCCCCCCCCTCTCCCTTCGTTTACAATGGGGCGGCAAATTTGAAGAATCCAATATCGTACTTGCACCCCTCCCCCCCGTCGGCAGAAATAAATCCTATAAGATTGAAGCCTAAGGCAGTTTGGGGGGGGAGGGGGGGGTTGGTCGTGAAAATCTCACCCGGGGCGCTGGTAAAGCTAAAACCGGCACTGATAAACCTTCGTTTAGCACCGTAATAAAAAGGTTTAATTAGGTGCCAACCCTGTTTTTGTTCTCCAAGTGCAAGTTCGTGTTACGTGAAGCAACGTTTTTATTCCGATACGAATCTCGATTAATTATGTAGATAGTATTATAATTTAATTTATTTGTTGTTGTGTATTAATTGTTTAGGAGTTTCGAAATTATTTCCTTTAAGGCGACGTGGGTTCACAATTTGCAAAACTGTGCGTATTTTTGAAAAATCGCTGTTATTAAACTACTACAGTTTATTCCTCAAAAAATTAACATAAAAATATTAAGGATTTTCTACAGACACCCACAATAGCCAAAACACTGTTGAGCATTTTTGGCTCGATAGAAAAAAATCACAAACATACCTCTAAATTTGCCTAAATTTGCCTTTATAATACGTATTACTATTTTATACAATCACCTTTTTATATGAAAATTATACCAAAATAAAAATGGTTGCCTGTAAAGTCGGTTTTACGGGCGAAGATTTTACGTGACAACGTCAGACCGATCATAGTTGAGTGGGAGAGAGACGCAAGGCATTCGGCGGGCCTCTCTCTCGTTCGGTGACTCATCGTAACGTTACCGAGCGTTACACTTTTTCATAAGTGACTCCCAGCCGCAACCTAATTTAAGACGTTGTCACGTCAAAATGTATTATCTAAATATGTATCCGTTTTGGCTACAGAAAAAATTATAAATATAATACAAAAAAAAAAAAACTGAAATATTCGTCGAGAGCGAAGGAAGGGTCGGAGCCGTGCTCGACGATATTTCGCAGTGTTTTATTTATTATTTTTTTTGTATTATATTTATTAATTTTCGTTTAAAAAGGTGATTGTATAAAATAGTAATACGTTTTATAAAGGCAAATTTAGAGGTATGTTTGCGATTTTTTTCTATCGAGCCAAAAATGCTCAATGGTGTTTTGGCTATTGTGGGTGTCTGTAGAAAATCCTTAAGATTTTTATGTAAATTTTTTGAGGAGTAAACTGTAGTAGTTTAATAACAGTGATTTTTCAAAAACACGCACAGTTTTGCAATTTGTGAACCCATGTCACCTTAATAAGGTGATGTTGATGGTGAAAAGATAACATATAAAGAAACACCAAAACAACTATATACAATCTGGAATGCCTACGAAATGGCAAAGCCGTTCCCAAAAAAAGATAGCTAAAGTTGAAACTGTCCCTTTCTACTTTATTGCTTTAGCAGTTTGCGGGAAAGGGACGCGAACTTTAGGTACATTTTTGGGAACGTTAGTTGTTGATACGTATGCATTATGGAAATATAAACTTTATGTACTACGTGGCATTAAGAAAATTTTTTATTGTTGTTTTTTTTTTTAGATTTTCACTCGTAGTCATTCTAGTTGAGAAAGACAACAATAGGAACGTGCGATCAGCTGATCAAGCCTGTAGTCCGCTTGAAAAATTCTTACATCAGCAATAGTATGTAGTTATACATACAAACAACTGCTGCATTTATTTTTCTTTTGTGGATTTCGCTACATTTATCTTGGGTACGCCAGTAATACACAACGTGGAAGGGACATACCCGTAATATGTAAATCGAACCACAAGCTATATTCGTACTAGATCACTAAACAATAATGAAATTGAAATAATAATCAAAAAAATCGAAGAAAATTAAACATGGTGGTCGAATTTTACCAACACGTCTGGCCTAAAATTCCAAGTGCAAGTTTGTTTTTCGTAACCAAAGCGCTAACCGTCAAAACGCTGCGTTTTCGGGTGATTGTAATCTTGATAAATCATTCTGATATGCGTAGGCGTATGCAGAGGAAGGGACTTTGGGGTGCCAACTCCGTCCGTGCTTTGTTTGCAGTGGAAGCGATCAGCGTTCGGGACCCACAGCTTTACGTGCCTTCCGAAGCACGGAATCATCTTACTTTTCTTACTAAAAGTGATTTACATTTGACAAATAGACGGGGGGGTCTATTTGTCAAATGTAAATCACTTTTAGCTCGGGCGTAGATACAGCTTCGTTAATAGGGCCCCCCCTATTAACGAAGCTGTAGATACAGCCCGAGGGCCCGAGCCTAAAGATACATTTATAAGTAGTATATAATTAAATCTTTTTGTTGAACAATGCTCTGTTATGATTAATTTCGAAATGTAACGTTCGGTGAAAACAACTGTCGATCAAACGTGTTTCGAAATTGTAATAGCTAGCTTTTGACATCGTATGTTCAAGCCGTGTTCGCTGCGCCAGTTTTTTAACAAACATTGTTTGTTAAATCATTTCCTGTCCGCTGCGACTTTCAGCAATGTTCAGTAAAAAAAGTTTTTTAACAAAAAAAAACGTACCTATATCTGCGTCAAAATCTAACATAAAATGAACGATTCCACGAACGCGGGGGTTTTCTCCACAAACTCCGGCATACACGATCAAATGTATTTGCTTGACAAAACATTTAGGCCACGCCCCACACCCACAATATATAATAAACAATTTTTTTTATTTATTTGAATACCTAAAGCGTTATTATCATTGATGTGTATATTTTTACCAGTCTGTAGCCTACAGTTGTCATTTTTATCCAGCAGTAAAATTTTTGGAGCAAGTTCAGTCCATGATACTGAAGTACTTTCTATAAAAAAAATTATTAAAAATCGATAAAAAAGATTTGTCCTTCCATACAAAATCCGTTTGGCTGAGCGCTGATTTGTATAGGAAGGCGAATTTTTATTTTAGTTTTTCGTTAATTGATTTTATGAGAAGTAGTTCAGTATCATGGACTGAACTTGCTCCAAAAATTTGGCTGGTGGTTAAAAAGTCAGCCTGTATTTATTGCTATTGTGGTAAGATTACACAGCTCCCAATGAGAACAACGCCGAATATTTTTATGAAGCGAAAGCATAACAGTAAATACGTCTGAATGTCAAGGCAAGATTTAATTAGACGAATTCTTGCCCAAACGTAATGAGCGTAGTCATATGATTCCAATGTCACTAAAATTACCTATATGCTTAAAAAAAATATATATACAGGGTAACTGTTAAAACACCGGCAACATTTTTGGAGCAAGTTCAGTCCGTGATACCGATCTTAATACTTTCCATAAAAACAATTAGGTATCGTAAATCTTCAATTTCTCAAAAAATCGAAAAAATTTTGTCCTCCCATACATAATCCATTTGGCTGAGCGCTGATTTGTATGGGAAGCCAACATTTTTCGACGTTGATAAATCAACTCTAGCCTCTCTTTCTCTCATTTCAGCATATTTCCAGTTGCATCTTCAACTGCTGTGAAGCCCGGGGCACCCCGGGGTCAAAAAAATTTAATTCAAATGTTTATACAATAGTTAGGCCTTTGCAGGCTTTTACACGTAAATAAGTTTTGTATTATCATATCATCATCACCAGGTATTTTTTAGTCTCCACTGCAGGATCACGACCCTCTCTGTTCTACCAAAGCCAGAGCAGTCAGAGGATTTGGCCTACACTCTCCACGCTGGCCAGACGGGTTGGAGAGGTCTCACTGATGTTTATAAACTTTGTTTTATGTGTTTCCTAACTCGCCTTCTACGACATCCACGGGAAGACTTGGAGTGGTCCTATTCTACTCTGCCGGGAACCACACGGCTAAAAGTTTTGTATACATTTATATAAGAAGGCGTTATGCAAAAATCCTTCTCTTGAAGGATTCGCGCGGAGTCTTAACACTCTCCCACTTAAGAATCCCACGGTACTTACAACTTTACAATAGCTTATTACGGATCGAATCTATAATTTTTGTAATGGCTAACCTTTGCTAGAATTAACAATGACGCATACACACTGATTTATCTGCGTGAGCTTAGATTTAGATAACGAAATTGTATTCCAACTTTGAAATCTAGACAACTCAACTTTGAAATAATTGATTATTTACTCTTTATTTATTTAAATAATAAATCTTTATTTATTTAAATAATAAATCTTTATTTATTTAAATAATAAATAAATAGATAAGGACTGTCCAAGTCTTCCCGTGGATGTCGTAGAAGGCGATTTAGGAAATACAAGCTGAACAAAGCTAATAAACATAATGGTACGTAAGTACATAGATCTCGTTGACATAATGAGACCTCTCCAATCCGTCTGGCCAGCGTGGAGAGGGTAGGCCAAATCCTCTGACTGCTCTGGCTAATATATGGCTCTGTTAGTACAGAGAGGGTCGTGCTCCTGCAGTGGAGACTCAAAAGGACCTGATGATGAGATAAGGACTGCCTCCGTGATCCAGTGGTCAAGGTGTTTGCTTTGTGATCCGGGGGTTGTGGGTTCAAATTCCACTGGGACGCATACTTTGTGAAAAGTTGTTGCCAGTCTGGTTAGGATATTGCAGGCAGAATCACCTGATTATCCGACAAGAAAGATGATTCCGTGTTTCGGAAGGCACGCAAAGCTTTTGGGCCCGAACGCCATCTAGCGTTTGTTTAAACCTATCCTGGGATTGGTTCTGGTCTACCCTTTGAGTTGCGGAGGTCGCTGTGTGTAAAACCAGTAACCTCGCCAAATCACCTAGGGTAGGTAGCGGACCCCGGGCTCTGAAACGTTACCGCTGAAGATGCAATCGGGAATACGGGACGATGATGATAAGGAAAAATCATACAGAGATTGAGCTAACCTAAAAGTAAGTTTTAAACTTGTGTTTTGGGATAAAAACTCAACGATACTACCTCTATACAGGCTGACTTTTTATCCACCTGCTAAATTTTTGGAGCAAGTTCAGTCCATGATACTGAACTACTTTATATAGGTAAAAAAAGTTATTAAAAAGTTTTCATTGATTTTTAATAACTTTTGTTATAAAGTAGTCCAGTATCATGGACAGGACTTGCTCCATAAATTTAGCAGGTGGATAAAAAGTCACCCTGTATATCGTGTAATTGACATTTGCGTAATAAACCAAACCACGGGCTAGATCACTATTATTATAGTTTCATGAAATTAAAATAACAGTTTTTTTATGGTTCAGCTCCCATAACGTCAGATCCATTTGGTTTTTCTCGACTAACCCATGGTTAACTATTTTAAAAACTTTTGAAAATAGAAGAGGGAAGATGATTGGACATCTAATAAGGCATGACAGTCTATTCAGAATAATAGTAGAAGAAAAGATAAAAGGGAGACGAGGAAGGGGAAGACCAAGGATGCAGTTTTTCCAACAGATTAAGGAAAGGTTAGGAGTGAGGTCCTACCAAGACATTAAAAAGATGGCAGAGAGAAGAGAGGAATAGAGGCATCTCCACTTAACTCCACCGATAAGAGCAAGCTCTTAAGTTAAAGAAGAAGAAGAACCTATGGTGTGGGGTGTCATGGAATCATCATCATCATTTCAGCCGCATAAGGTCCACTGCTGGACATAGGCCTCTCCCAAGGATTTCCAAAATGACCGATCTAGAGCGGCCTGCGTCCAGCGCTTTCCAGCGACCTTAGTCAGATCGTCTGACCACCTTGTGGGTGGGTGTCCAACGCTTCGCTTGCCAGTACGTGGTCGCCATTCGAGAACCTTTCTGCCCCATCGGCCATCGGTTCGTCGCGCTATGTGTCCCGCCCACTGCCACTTCAACGAGCTAATCCGTTGGGCTATATCAGTGGCTTTTGTTCTCCTACGAATTTCCTCATTTCTGATTCGATCACGTAGAGAAACACCGAGCATAGCCCTCTCCATAGCGCGTTGAGCGACCTTGAGCCTTCTTATGAGACCCATAGTGAGGGACCACGTTTCAGAGCCGTAAGTCATCACTGGTAACACACATTGATTATACACTTTAGTCTTGAGGCACTGAGGTATTTTGGACGAGAAGACGCTGCGTAGCTTCCCGAACGCTGCCCAACCGAGTCGGATTCGTCGAAAGACCTCTTCCTCGAAGCTGGAACTTCCTGCCTGGATCAATTGACCCAGGTAGATATATTGGTCTACAACTTCGAGGGTGGAGCTCCCAACACAAACAGGTAGGGGCGCGACATGGACATTCAACATTACTTTCGTTTTGTCCATGTTCATTTTGAGGCCAACCTGTTGGGAAACTCGATTAAGGTCTCCGAGCATGGTGCTTAAGTCTTCCATGGATTCTGCAATGACAACGATATCGTCGGCAAATCGAAGGTGAGTGATATACTCGCCATTGATGTTGATGCCAAGTCCTTCCCATTCCAGAAGCTTGAAGGCATCTTCCATTGCAGCGGTGAACAGTTTCGGAGATATAACGTCTCCCTGTCTCACACCCCTTTGCAGTGGGATAGCCCTCGTGCACTGCTCCTGTACTCGGACTGACATAGTGGCGTTACTGTACAAACACTTCAACACTTCGATATACCGATAGTCAATACGGCATCGCTGGAGAGACTGAAGCACGGCCCATATTTCGATCGAATCGAAGGCTTTTTCATAGTCCACAAACCCCAAGCATAACGGCCGGTTATACTCCCTCGTCTTCTCTATAACCTGCCGCAGCGTGTGGATGTGGTCTATGGTACTAAAGCCTTTACGGAAACCGGCTTGTTCGGGAGGCTGGAAGGTATCAAACCTGTTTGCGAGACGATTCGTGATGACCCTCGAAAACAACTTATATATATGACTCAGAAGCGTGATAGGCCTATAGTTCTTCAATAGAGCGTTATCTCCCTTTTTGAAGAACAGGACCACCACGCCCCTGTGCCACGCTTCTGGCGTTACGCCCTCGAGCAGAACGGAATTAAAGAGCCTCTGAAGGACTTTCAGTACCGGCGTTCCGCCCGCTTTCAGAAGCTCTGCTGTGATTCCATCCTCGCCCGGCGCCTTGTTGTTTTTTAACTGTTTGAGGGCCATCCTAATCTCGTACAGGCTGATGTCCGGGATATCTTCAGTATAGTGTCGGGTCAGCTTGGCTCTTGGGTCTTTAGCCAATTGTCCGCTGGGTTTTGCAACTGAGGTGTATAACTGTCCATAAAACCTCTCGATCTCTGCCAAAACTCCTTCCTTTGTCGACACCACGCCACCGGCCTCTGTCTTCAGCTTCATCAATCGGCTTTGCCCAACCGACGTAGCTCTTGCGAACACTTTGGAGCCTTTGTTTTGCTCTATCGTCTCCTTAATACATTTGGTATTAAAGGAGCGGATGTCGTGTCGCAAGGACTTTTGTATACGTCTGTTGAGCTGCCGATATGATTTAGCGTCTTCAGAGGTGTGCAGCGGCCTGGATCGTCGTTCTGCCATCAAGTCTAGGGTCTGTGTAGAAATTTTTTGAGGTTTGCGTTTGGGGTGGGACTTAAAAACCTTCGATCCCACCGCTTGGACAGCTTCTACAAACCCTTGGTTTATCTCGTCCACTGTAACGCAATCCTGTAGGCCTTCAAAGCGATTGGACAGTTCAAGCCGGAAGCTTTCGGAGTTTTCAATTTGGACCTGTGACGGTCGGAGCGTCGACTTCATCAGTCGCGACCTTTCGACTTTGAGACAAATATTCATGATGCCTCTTAATATTCGGTGATCGCTCCCGGTTTTAATCCGATTGATCACTGAAACATCGTTGAATATTCGTCTCTTCGTCGTTAGGATGAAGTCGATTTCGTTTTTAACAGGGGGCTGATTCTTCTTTCCTGGACCCATCCAGGTCCATTTTCTTTGCGGTGGCTTTTGGAAGAAAGAGTTCATCGCAAAGAGTTCCTCTTTCTCCAGAAAATCAGCCAGCCTACGTCCCCTGTCATTTCGTACTCCGTATCCGAAGTTTCCCAGCCTAAACTCTCCATCGCCTCGCTTGCCCAGTTTTGCGTTGAAGTCCCCCATAACAACCGTAAAATAGGTTTCAGAAGAATGTATGGCCCTACTAATGTCCTCATACACCTCATCCACCTCTTCATCGGAGTGATCCTCAGTTGGCATATATACCTGGATGACCTTCAGCGAGTATCTTTTCGATACTCTGAGTATCAGGTATATTACCCTGCTAGAAACACTCTCGATGGTTATTACGTTGTTTATGAGGGACCTGTGGACGAGAAACCCGACACCATGCTGGGACTTCTTTTTGTCTCCTTCTCGGTGATAGAGTAGGTTACCAGATTCAAGGGTTGTCGTGCCCTCACCCTCTCTACGGACTTCAGACAACCCCACTATGTCCCACCGTAACCTACTCATTTCCTCTTCCACCTCAGCTAGTTTCTCGTCTGTCCTCAGAGTGCGTACGTTGTGTGTTACCAGGGCCAGTCGTTGACGGGAGTGGTAGCCGGATCTCTGCCGGAGATTCTTCGCACCCCCTGCCCCGCCGTTACCATGACCGCTACCGGAGCCAGGAATAACGGGGCTGCCGGGGACTGGGGGCCTGGGTTTTTTTGAATTTTCCATTAGGAGGTAATTGGCCTTAAAACGCCGCGCTGGCCATTGCGAGTTGGCGAGTCCACGCTTTCTAAGGGTATTTAGTCCCTTATGGCTTGCGGTAGCCACTTG
The DNA here is from genome assembly GCA_963576875.1 of Acrobasis repandana. Taxonomy (NCBI): domain Eukaryota; kingdom Metazoa; phylum Arthropoda; class Insecta; order Lepidoptera; family Pyralidae; genus Acrobasis; species Acrobasis repandana. The sequence continues at coordinate 7,285,115 of OY756242.1, read as the reverse complement.
GATCGGGTTGTTGCCGCCCGATATTCGGCATAAACATTTTACGACTGGGTAGGTCACTTCCAGCCAACCCTCCTCCTTTCTCATCCGGGCTTGGGACCGGCAACGGCGGAGTTGGAGTGTCATGGAATAGGTGTTACAAAAATATTTGAATTTGCGAACACCATTTTTCGATTTAGGGATCCGTTTGTGAAATTTTTGGTTTTACATTAATACATACTAATACATACTCCCACAGGGGTAGGCAGTTTTTGGTTTTAAAGTGCAAGTTTTTGTTAAAGTCAAGTTTAACTGTACAAAAGATAATATCAATGAAAACAAAGGAGAGATCGGCCTCCCAAACAAGCAATGAGGTCATTTAAAAAACATATTTAGCAAAACATAAAGATAGTATCTGTTAGATAGCGCACGTCGCGCCGCAACACATTACCTCTCCATTTGGCGCGGTTGAGTAACCTCTGTGGGCAAATGGTAAAGAAATCCTAATTGTTAATTTATAATTTGTTTATGGGATATTATTAATTCCACATCAAAGAAATAATCATATCAATTTAATCTCATAATTTATATACTTTTTTTATAACAATCTCATTATAAATACTGACTGCACATCAAAGTTGCAAACCTATAGGTTAGGTTATGTTAGAACTGCGACCACCTACGTGACTAGGAAAGTTCTATCCATTTTACTACGCCACAAATATAAATTGCAGCTTGTTTAGTAATATTTTCAGTTGAGTATTTTGCATTTTTTCTTCTTTGCTGGTCTGGGAGAAAAGAAAAAACATAGAATGTAAGTACCAGCTGCTTCTCTTCCCGTGCAGATCGTAAAAGCCGATCGAGGGAATGGGCGAGAATCTGAATCATATGAATAGGCGATGCGGTTAGCAACCCATCACTATTATGATTTCCCTTTTCCACCTTCATGCCCACCATAACGCTAAAAGTGGCCTAGGCTTTACCGTCCTTGGCTCTGTCTACCCCGTTAGGGATAAAGACGTGATAGTGTATTGTATTGTATTGCCATGCAATCAGTAATTTTGATTTGAGTTTGAATACTACCCTTCTTCTTTCGAGTTATTGTTTATATATATTTATATTTTTTATCTATCCTCTTCTAGGCCGATAAGCATACGAGTATGGTACTGGCATCTTTTAACCCGTAAGATATGAGGACGTAATCTGAATCGCACCAGGGCAAGGACACAAGGCCGGTGTGGTATGCGGTGGGAAATGACGCTGGCACCGGATCTGCACATTTAATTAACTGCTAGTGATGTGACATCTTGATAAGTTATTTTTGATATATCGATAAATACTCAATCGACGTATTGGCAGACGAAATGTGCAAATGTCAAAATATATATATATATATATATATATATATATATATATATATGTCGGCGAGAGGGTAGTTTGACAACAATTAAAATCCCAACTCTTATGCCGCACAGGGATATGAAACGCACCGGAAAGGCTGAGCGGGATATGGCCTTTGACTAACGGATGACGTGAGTAACACTTAGCTACTTACAGCACGAAAACCGGCTGATGTCAGGATGCAAACTTAATTACTCTCACGTCACTTTATCGATGTCGCCGCAAGAGAGACTTTACATTGACCTTATTAAAAATGACGGTATGGCAGTGCCCCTACTCGCACTAATCCTATGGATTACTTCCTTGGGTAACCACATCCCAGCAATTAATCCTCTAGCCCACACAGGCATTCTGTGTCCAACAGGGCTTACCGTACAGCTGAAATAGAATGTCATTGCAATAAATCCGTATACCAGTCCAATTCATTACAATAACCACAATCAAACCAGTAATGTCCTGGGTCCTGGACACAGTAAGTAGTTAGCATGACGGCGCTCCAACAATCCCATTTTCACTGTTGCTAAGTCGGCGTTCTCAACGCCCCGTTCACGCAGATTGCTACTCCAGAACAGCCACTGCGTATCGCAGCAAACATCTTTCTTCTTGCACGTTTGAAATCCTAATTTTTACAATCCAAACACAAAGGCAACGCTTTATGAAAATTATGTGATCTGTCTGTCAGATTTCGCCCGAGTGAATCACAAGATGGCTGCCATCAGGCTGCGCTCCAATTGGTCGACGCGCATCGTGTGATGCAATGCATGCGTTCAGTTTTAGATAATTTCATTTTGTTTGGATTGATGCGTTCGCTCACGACAAAAAAGGGAATTTATTTTGAACTCGCCTACATATATATAACGTCTAACAAAATATTTTAAGGGTAGATTCAGTCCATGATACTGAACAACTTTCCCCAAGGAACATATGTCGAAATATGAAAAATAATTTTTTGATTTCCCTACAAACTCGGATCAGCTAATCGGTCAACTTGTATGGGAGGTCAAAAATTATTTTTCAAATTTCGGTATATGTTCCTTGGGGAAAGTTGTTCAGTATCATGGACTGAATCCACCCTTAAAATAGTTTCAGTATATTTTGTTAGTCCCTGTATATACGGGCTCGACACGAACGAATGGTGCAACCATTTGAAATAAATTATTTCATAGAAATCAATGATAATTAAACATTTTGAATGTATTTTATTATAGAGGTACTTAATATAAATATAAAAAGTGGATACAGTAGATTACAAGAGTTTTGTTACCCAAACATCAGTTTCGGAAATTTCTATTTTCATTATGGTTTTGTCTTGGTTCATGTGGGTTTTTACTAGACATGGGTAATCTCGACTACGAGAAGTGTTTCGGCTCACTAAATCTTACTCCGCATCCGGTACCGACTCATCTTAATGATTTCTACTCCCTTATCGGCTCCAGCTCCGAGGTCTGCTAAGTTTCGCTATTGAATCTACAGAATACAGATGTCCTTTCTGGTACCGGTTTCAATACAGAATAATATTGACTCTCGACTCCCGATTCCTCCTGAGACGCGGTGAAGCCGAAACGCGGCTCGCGGCTCGCGACCCGACAGGCGCCATCGGTTCTCGGCGGGACCAAGATCGGTGCGGACTCAATAACTCGCGGGAGCCGATAACGATTACCGGGATTCAGTACGGGTATCGGCTCCTGTTGATGAATCGGCTCATTTAAATTTTGGAATCCGGAGTTAGCCATGTCTAGTTTTTACAAGCTTTTATTTAGTTTCACCTGTCCCGTTGTCTGTGTCCGTCATTAAATCTTGCAAGCTAAATTAGACCCACTTCCCATTATTCGATTGAATTGAAACTTCACAAACATATGTAAGTTTGGTGACAATGCTGTACGAGCAAGCTCGCACATTTCGACTACACGCGGCTGCATACTATTAATTTATTTATTTGTTAAATCTTTATTTATTTATTTATTTAAACTTTATTGCACATAAAAAAGTGTACAAATGGCGGGCTTAACGCCTTATGGCGTTCTCTGCCAGTCAACCATTGGACCAAGTAGAGAAATAATTTGGGTGGTGCGACAGAGTGTGTAAACAAAATTTAAAAGTATCTATAAATACCTACAAGAATAAATCAAGAATATACATAAATATTAATTTTAAAGAAATATATACCAATACAATAACTATAGATGAAATAAATATACAAAATATATAATTATGTAAATATAATACTCTAGCAGTCCACCCCGGCTTCGCCCGTGGTACACACATAGCCTATGTCCCTCGGGGATAGTGTAGCTTTCCATCAGTGAAAGAATTTTTTAAATCGGCCCAGTACTTTTTGAGCCTATTCATTACAAACATACAAACATACAAAAATAGGTACAAATCTTTCCTCTTTATAATATTATAAATATAAATATAATACATAAAGAAGTAATTATATATGTATGCGGATAGATAAATACATATATGGATGACTACTAATTACCGCGCAGGGACACGACGAGAAGAAGAGACTTCTTGGAGAAACCGTTTTTGAACCGCCCGTTTATAAGCGTGACGACTAGGCGCTCGTCTAATAGAATCAGGAAGAGAATTCCAGAGAAGTATGGGTTGAATTTGAAAAGATTTATTCATAAATTCAATGCGATGATGAGGGATGAATAATGTTAGAAGATTAGAAGAGCGAAGATTTCGCGAATGCGTAGAGCTGAGAAGAGAAAATTGAGATTTATTGACCACAATGGTACAATAGGTGGACTTAATCCTAATGCATTCTCTACCAGTCAGCCTTTAGGAAAAACAGAAAATTTAAATGCTACTATGTAATGTAGGTTTGTCAGCTGTTTTTACATTACGTTTTAAATCAAATTATATCAATCAATTGAGATGCAGCTTCTACGTGACGTGGTCTTGTGTCCATAACATATTACAACCTCAACAACATCAACTCTTGATGTATGTCTTGGGTCGACAAACGAATCCTGTGCCATACAAATGCAATATTACGGTACCAATGACCTGATCTCATGATGCAGCCGGAAGGTGGTCACGACATCTCTGTGATAAAACAACATAGCCCCGTCGAGTTTGTGTACAATTTATACGTCTTGAGAAGCACTTTAAACTTTTTAGTTCACTGTTTTAGATACAACCTTGTTTTTAAAAATATTTTTAAATAATTACTTGTTTATCGATAACAAATGTCAATGGTAGCCGCGTCACTACATAACCTTGCACTTAAGAAAGTTGTTCAAAGCCCGGTTATTACTATAATGAACTTGACTAAGCTACGCCCACTGCTGGACTGACTGTATCTCACAATGACAGGTAAATACCTAAAATTTTCCAGATTTGTTTAACTTTATCACAAAAATTGTAATAATTAAATTTTCTGGAGTCCAGTGCTGCCCCATTTAAAATAAATCATTTCAAAGGCAACGGAGATATCATTTAAAATTTTGTCTTTGTGAAGCCCTAGATAACCCTTAAAACTATTTTATGAACTACTACTATTTACAGTTTAAAGTGAGAACGTTAAGCTTTTTTACGCGCTTTTGCGAAAACGGCCACTTTTAGCAAAATTTAAAATTTAAAACTTTTAGTTCATAAAATAGTTTGAAGGGTTATCTAGGGCTTCACAAAGACAAAATTTTAAATGATATCTCCGTTTCCTATAAAATTATTTATTTCAAATGGGGGCAGCACTGGACCCCGGAAAATTTATGTATGGCCTTAAGAGTCCCCTTACCCAAGACTTTTCCATACAAACGTATGGAATTCCCGCTACTCATTCCCAGACAATATTTTACACTTTAGGGCAACCCGTACCAAGTTATTTATCTACAAAACCTAAACAATTTACTTAGTTTGGTTGTAGTCGCCGTGTGGTTCCCGGCAGAGTAGAATAGGACCACTCCAAGTCTTCCCGTGGATGTCGTAGAAGGCGACTTAGGAAACACAAGCTAAACAAAGCTTATAACTTTCAACCCGTCTGGCCAGCGTGGAGAGTGTAGGCCAAATCCTCTGACTGCTCTGGCTAATATATGGCTCTGGTAGTACAAAGAGGGTCGTGCTGCTGCAGTGGAGACTAATAAACGGGCAAGTGCGAGTCGGACTCGTACATGAAGGGTTCCGTACCACCGTACATTGTTTTAAAACGCTGAAGAAACACGTTTCTTGTATGACGACCCCCTTTAATTATTAACTTTATCTTATTTTTAGTATTTGTTGTTATAGTGGTCATAGTAATACATAATCGGTGAAAATTTCAGGTGTCTAGCTATTACGGTTTAAGAGATAAAGCCCTGTGACAGATCGAGTAAAAAACGCTGAAAAAAACACGTTTTTTGTATGACGACCCCCTTTAATTTTCAACTTTTTTTATTGTGTCTAGCTATTACGGTTCAAGAGATAGAGCCTTGTGACAGACGGACAGACAGACAGCGGAGTCTCAGTAATAGGGTCCCGTTTGCACCCTTCGGGTACGGAACCCTAAAAAGGACCTGATGATGATGATGATGAAACAATTTAGTGCCCAAGCCGAGCCCAAATAGATTAGCTACAATACTTTGGTCTCGGTTTTTAACCCCCAAAAAAAAGAGATAAGTTTGACGTGTCTGTGTGTATGTCTGTGGCATCGTAGCTTCTAAACGAATAGACCATTTCGATGCACTTTTTTTGATCGAAAGCATTATCTTTCGAGATGGTTCTTAGCTATGTTAGCAGCCGTTCAAAAGTTATTGGAGGTGCACGCTAAGTCGGAGTTTCTTAGGTTTCCGGACCTCAAAAGTAAAAAAACGGAACCCTTATAGGATTACTTTGTTGTCCGTCTGTCTGTCTGTCAAGACCCTTTTTCTCAGGAACGCGTGGAGATATCAAGCTGAAATTCATATCAAATACTCAAGTCTACTGTCCCTTGGGGCTGTGAAAAAATCAAACTTCTAAGCCAACGCAATCAAAAGTTACAGCCGTTTATACCGCAAATTTTCGACACTCGCAAGGGAAGCAAATACAGGGTACTTCCCGTGAACTCAGAATCTTGAAATTTGGTACGAAGCAACGTCTTATGGCACAGATAAAGGCAAAATTGCGAAAAGCATACATTTTTAGTTACATCATATAATAAAAGTATTTTTAATAATTTTAATCTTACTTATATACAGGTTTGTACGGAACCCTCGGTGCACGAGTGCGATTCGCACTTGGCCGCTTTTTTTTAATTGTCTGGCAAATGAACTTGTAAATAAAGTTAAACAAACCCAAAGAAAGTGCCACCTTGACATTAAGACCGGTCTAGCCTAGTCCATTACATACTTGGTCTAATTGCAGTGACGTGTGACCTAGAAACGCCTAGACTGGTCCGATCCAACCTTGGTAAACCCTTTTTTTATACACTTATAATATCACATTGTAAGTAGAGGTACATACGGTCGAATCACACTTTTAAATTAACTACATACATTTAAACTGTTTATCGCGTTGCATAATTACTTTATGTTATACACGGAAATTAACGCGAAATGTAGTATTCCTTAGTAAACAAGGAACCCTATTCGCCATATCTGTCTGTCTGGACGCGATTTTACTCAGAGACTATTAGTACTAGAAAGCTGTAATTTGGCATGTGTATGTATACAACGTGTTAATGAATGAACTAACGCAAAACCTCTCAGATGGTACCTCAGCCCATGAAACTGAACAACTTTTCAAAAATTCAAATTTTTTTTTGGTTTTGTTAAAGTTTTAGAACAAAAGTTGTTCAGTTTTATGGGCTGAGGTACTTGGTATCTGAGAGGTTTTGCGTTATTTCATTAAGGTGAAGGTATAGGCAAATGGCCTTGAAGTGGCGCCCTCATTTGAAATAAATTGTTAACTCGTAAATATGGAGATAATTTCCATATTGCTCTTCGTCATGCACTAGATAGCCCTTTAAATTATTTTATGAACCACCGTTGAAAATATTTACATTAGTCCGTCTAGCTTTAAAACTTGCCTCCGCCAAAAGTGGCCACGGCAAGTTTTAAAGCTAGACGGATCACCAATAATAGTTTCAACGGCAGTTCATCAAATAATTTAAAGTGTTATCTAGTGCATGACGAAGAGCAATATGGAAATTATCACCATATTTACGAGTTAACAATTTTTTTCACACTTCATGGCCATTTGCCTATATCTTCACCTTAACACGTTGTATGAATTACGCCAACAAAGTGGTGAATGAAATAGAATCTTGAATAAGATTTATTTAGGGTAGCTCGTTTGTGAAATAATCGTTAGTCAAGTGTCTGTTATCGTCGTCGTGCCCCCCCCCCCCCCTCTCTGTCAGCTAAATGGTGGTTGTTTATGGACTATGGACATGTGAAAAAAATTGTAAACGGCTTAAATAACGAAAATAAAAGAAAAACTATCAGAGCTAACTAAGTAGGGTTTACAAATTGAAGAGTTATAATTTTAATTTGCCTAGCAAATAAACTTGTAAGTCATTAAACCGTGAGAGGTGAACTCTGAGTCAACATTTGCAACTGCGGAACTACGGAACCCTGCACTGCGCGTATCCCGACACGCACTTAGCCGGTTTCTTGCGCTAGATTATGCTTCAATAATATTATTGTTCGTTGAAGGGATAAAAGCACAAATATATACGAGTAGTATGATGGGTTTTTACAAACTCACACTGTGCCAATATATAAGCACTATAAAATTGAAATGTCGAGGTAATTGTCTCGTCAAACTGAAAAATGTCAAACAACTATACCAGTTACTTTTAATTTGTACAGAATGACTCATTTTATTGCAAGTTAATGTGGTATTTAATATGTTCTTGACTTTTAGTACAGTTTTACTTAGGTAGTCTTACTGTCATGTATTTTAATTACTTAGTTCGTGTACACTGGGTCTTACAAAATATACCTAGGTACTGAAACTATTATAAGGGTGAATTCAGTCCATGATACTGAACAACTTTCCCCAAGGAACATATATTGAAATATGAAAAAGAATTTTTTGACCTCCCATAAAAGTTGAGCGATCAGCTGATCCGAGTTTGTATGGAAAGCAAAAATATTTCGATATTATGTTTCTTGGGGAAAGTTGTTCAGTATGCAGCAGTATGGACTGAATTCACCCTTAAAATAGTTTCAGTATATTTTGTTAAACGTTATATATCTCCTATCCTATCATGGATGAACAAATACAAAAGAACTGACAACCCCATACAAAAAAGGTAGGTACTCTGCTAGAAAGCCAAAATCTAGATGATGCTACTATCTCGCCCGCTAGCCATACAAAGGATGCTGGGTAGACATGGGAAATCTCGACTCCGAGAAGTGTTTCGGCTCACTGAATCTTACTCCACATCCGGTACCGACTCATCTTAATGATTCCTACTCCCTTATCGGCTCCAGCTTCGAGGTCCGTTAAGTTTCGCTATTGAATCTACAGAATACAGATGTCCTTTCTGGTACCGGTTTCAATACAGAATAATATTGACTCCCGACTCCCGATTCCTCCCGAGACGCGGTGGAGCCGACCTGACAGGCGTCGCCGGTTCCTGGCGGGACCAAGATCGGTACGGACTCAATAGCTCGCGGGAGCCGATAACGATTACCGGGATTCACTACGGGTATCGGCTCCTGTTGATGAATATTCGAATCCGGAGTTACCCATGTCTGATGCTGGGTACTTAGGCTGACGGTATCCACGAAAAATCAGAGATTGCGCTTGTTTGTTCGTAGAAAATGAACGCTTATACCGCCATCTTTCCGAAATTAGCGGCACCACTACGAAACTACCTTTTGAACTAGTAGCTCCATCTAGCTACAACATTTAAAGTGAATATCGGATTACGCTTCAAAGCATGAAGGTTGTCGTCAGTCCTCTTGTATATTTTTTTCGTCCATGTTCCTATGTAAAAAGTTGACATATTGTAGATATTGCCATTTAAAAACATTACCTTGTAAATGAAACCAGTCTTTAAGGGTCAATTTATACTAGCGCAGAGTCGAAGCGCATCAAAGCGTCATTTTGAAACTTCACATAGCAAATTCTTCCTTATTTCCACAACGTAATGCACGTATTTCTTCTTAGATAAAAGTGGAGACGCGCGCATTCGTCGGAATTCGCGCGACCAAAGCTGACTGGTGCGCGCGCATTCACGCAAATCTAAGCGCCTACTACGCGAACCAGCGCGTCATCACTCGACAGTCGGAACATAAAAGCGTGCGAATGCGCGCGAATTCACGCGAGTACCAGCGCATATGTGCAACTTGTGAAGAATTTGACGCTTCGCTTCTCTTCGACTCAGCGCTAGTATAAATTGACCCTAAGAGCCCGTACTACCCTAAAGTTCTTAGAGCGATCTTAAATATTATCAATATTAACGAAATACTCACTTTGAAATAAAAACAGCAAAGTTCAGGACTAACTCTAAACATAATATGTTTCGAAAACACGATTAAATGAAAACGAAAAAGAACCTCAAAACCAGAACCAGCCTCATTGACCCACCGCGATTCCCAACGCCCCGCATGGTCTCGCCGTCTCGCTTCGGCTAGAGTAAATTTGTGTGCATGGAAGCGGGAGCAAAACTTAGATTATTCACATCAGGCCAGCCTTAAAAGGGCGCCTGATGTCAATAATCTAAATTTGAAAAGATCATGGCAGGTCAATGAGGCTGGTTTTGGTTTTGAGTTTTTTTTTTGTTTTGCAAAGAATATTTAAGAGTTATTTAAAAAGTAAGACATATTATGACTGCCTTATGTTTAATACAATTATAATCCAAAGTAACAAGGGCTAATTTATTGTATGTAACGGGCGAGGTTTCCCCCCCCCCCCCCCCCCCAAACTGCAATTCAGACTCTGAGTTAGGCTTCAATCTTATAGGATTAATTTCTGCCGACGGGGGGGGGGGTGTACAAGTACGATATAGGACTCTTCAAATTGGCCGCCCTATTGTAAACGAAGGGAGGGAGGGAGGGGTGCATACAAATTTATTATTACCTGTGACCCACCCTTGCCCAAAAACGCCCCCTGTCGCCCCTTTGTTTCTGGCGCCCTGGGCGGTCGCCCAACTGCGCCCTACCCTAACGCCGCTACTGCTCAGAGGCACAAGTAGACCTGTATCACTTCCCGTTTAGGTATCGAAAATGTACCTACATTATTTACTATGCGCGCAGCGGCCCCTCGGAGTGGTAAATTCAGTTATACGAATCGTTTGTCCAGAGTAATAAGAATGAAATTGGCCTGCAATGGATGTCTAGGTATCTAATCGAAAACGTGCTGAGTCCTGACGTGAGCTAAATTAAACCATATCGCTTATCACATTGAGTAGATATTTCTTTGAATTTCTTTGCTGAGTAGACTTCTGTATGGAGTAGGTACTATCCTATTCTGTGCTAGTACACACTAGTGAACTAGTACCTCACAAACGCACAGCCAGTGCTTGCCTACCAATTTACAGAGTAATAAAACCTGCAGCAATCAACGTGTTAAATAATATCTAGGGCATACAGACAGACAGACATGACGTCGAGCTTTGGTGCTCTAGGGTTGCCAGGTGGCCGGTATTCGTCGGAATCGTCCCGACATTTCATAAATGAAAATGACCTCGCCAGCGGCCTTAGTACGGCACACTGAGTCACTAAACCAAAGATTGATACATATCGTCCCTCTGTAAAATGTACATGACAGATAAAATTAATGAAGCCGGGGGTTTTTAAACAGTATTTCTATTTTATGCTAAGAAAATATGATTATCCGTCCGAAAACACTCTCACGCCCTTCACCGGAATATGTCATTAAGACGTTTTTGGATTCATCAAAAGATGTCGCTACAGTTTCGTAAATATATAATTTTTCGGGTTTTATTTTTGTAAACTTTAGGTAATGATACAATCTTTAAAGATGTCTGTTTGCATGTAAATACGTAAACATAAATCTAATATTAATTCAATGGCGTGAAAGATACGATTGAAAATTATTTAACTGCATCTTATGTGGGACTAGCAAATCGCCGACTACACGAGTTCACGTTGCCAGCCGTCGAAATGTCTTCTTTGACCTGTCGAACTCATGCTCTTGCGGGAGTTAGGCATGAGTTAAAGTACGATTTATTAATCAAAGTTATTTTGTACCCGTGTGGTTCCGGGTTAGAATAGGACCACTCCATCTCTTCCTGTGGATGTCGTAAGAGGCGACTAAAGGACTAAGCAAAAACATGTCGTGCTACATTTACATTCCCAAGGAGGGTTAACTTCGGGCGGCGGCCGGTTGTAAAACTCTTCGCACAAATACATTCTCAAAAAGGGTTGACGTCAGGCAGGCGGCCGGTCGTAAAACTATAACCAAATCATTTAAACTGTTCCGCTATTTCTTCTCCGTTTCGCAAGGTCTTTGGCATCCTTGGGTGACCATTGACATGCATCTTTGCAGTTATTTTGTCGTTCAATTTTATCAATGTTTAGCAAGGTAAATGCGACAAATTAGTCGCATTTACCTTGCTAACATTATATTAACATATTATTACAAGGATAAAAATTTGTCGCCGTACCCATACTAGCCCGGCAGGATGGAGTCAGTGTGAAGGCCTGCACTAAAACGTAGTGCTTATATATTCTTTAGCTCCTCACCTGCTTGCACTCCCTTCCCCACCACATCGCAAATACCGACGCCTAAAGATCATGCTCCAATGCCGGGAACAATCTCAAATTTCAACCTCTTTAAAAAAATGCCCTGATATTTAAGTTTTTCATTCTGGCAACCCTGTCGCCGTTAAATAGGGCTTACTTGAAGGCTCACAAAGCCAGTCTAATAATAGTCATCTAGTCCAGTTAACACCAACCTAGCTCACTGACACGTAGCAATAACACATACAAACTATATAAAGAAACGGATGTGAATCGCAAGATCTAATACTCGTATAAGCAAAACCTATTTTTTTTAACCTTCTTCAAAAAAGGAATTTATTAATAGTTATTTGCTTTCAAAATATGTCATGAATAAAATATACAGGGTCTAACAAAATATATAATTTAAATGGTGAATTCAGCCCATGATACTGAACAACTTTCCCCAAGGAACGTATATCTAAATATGAAAAATAAGTTTTGGCCTCCCATACAAGTTTACCAGCTGATCCGACTTCTTATGGAAAGCAAAAAAATATATTTTGTATTTTGATATAAGTATATTATTTGGGGGAAGTTGTTCAAAATATAGACTGAATTCACGCATATATTTTTTGACGTTATATATATACAGGTGGGATTTTTCTTCTTACAGATCGTAAGAAGACTGGGCTGGTCTAGAGAATGTGCCAGAATTGAACTCATATCATTTGGTTTGGTTTGTGTTGTAGTGAACTCAGTAAGTTAACCATTGGAAATGTTGTAGAAAAAAATAAGTCTTTTCTTCTTATACGGTTTTATTTTATTTTAAAAAAGCTACATTATAGTACCGATACAATATAAAATGTGTACATAAAAAGAGTTATCAATAACGTAGCCCACAGCGATGTTCACAAATAACAAGTAGTATTCTGGGCTGCTAAATAAATAAATAGAAACTTATGTCTTGTGTTCTAATAGATATTCTAATTCCAATATTTTGTAACTTTTTAACTACCAACCTTTTTGGAGCAAGTTCAGTCCGTGATACTGAATTAGTTTCCATAAAAAAAAAACCAACGAGAAAAATTTCCGCCTTCCCATACAAATCAACGCTCAAGCAAAAGGATTTCTTATGGAGGACCAATTTTTTTATTGATTTTCAATATTATTATACAAAAGTTGTTCAGTATTATCAATAAAAAATTTGGCTGGTTTTTTTAAAGACACCCTGTATAGCTAGTGGGTGCAAAATCTGTATTGTTATTCTTATTTTGCTAAAAGTTAGGTTATAGGCAATAACCAGTTATCCGTACTGTATCTATTGTTAACGTTTACAACACTGTGTTGAAATATTATAACCAGGAGTGCCATTTTTCAATGAGGGAGTCAGCGAAATACATAACGTGTAATTTTCCAACTCACCGCTCGCGTTGGACGTGCGTCGTATGTTTCATGTCAGCGATAAGTAATATTGTTTTACGCAGAAAATATCATACATTTGACAATGGTGAAAATAAAATAAATATTAGACACAGTTTTATACATATTTATTTTGCTAAGCAATCCGTTAAGCTTAATGCATTGATCACTTGTATATAATGGAATATCTATTATTTACTTCAAAGTTACTATTTAGGTACAGTTTGATAAAGGAACAATACGTACGTGGCGGGCGTTGAAGCAAGAAGAAGGTGACCGCAGGAGCGTAACCTCTCTCTCTGTCAATATGGTTGCCAACTTCTCGCTGTTTCCATCTGTAAAACAGCATTTTCAGTGTTAGCGCAAGTAAGACGCTAACAATGGTTTTCTAAACATTTCAACATAAATACAAAAAGCAGCGTGAAACGGAACGTATTCTCAATTAAAGATTTAAACATTGTACGCTACAATTTCCAAAATTACGAATGGTCAAGACCATTCGTGCAAATTCTTCAAGTACAACCGATTTAAATATGCACCTTTTTGGAAACGCTCGCGCAAACCTAATGTAATGTGACTATCGATTCCAAAAATGCGTCCCCATTAATGTTATATTATTATGTGGTTCATGTTGTTTTGCGAACAGACACTATCTTAATACAAAACAGGGAATAACATTAGTGCTAAACGTAATATATCATTACTCTGTAGTGCTAGGTTTAAAACTTTAAACCATTACAACAGCGAAATACTATATTTATGTCGATGCATTACGACAAACATGTTGACGTTGAGGAAAATTTCGTGTGGATAATAGTACCAAATACTTACGTTCATCCTCGTTATAGGATACTAGCTGTACCCTGCGCGCGTTGCTACGCCAATTTTTTTTCGAAACCATCCCTGGATTATAACGAACAAAACAAAAAAAAGTTATCGACATCGGTCAAGCCATTTACGATTTTATAAAGGACATACAGACAAACATTCATTTTTAGGGTTCCGTACCCAAAGGGTTTATAGCCCTCGCTCGCTTAACTCGCTCGGTTAAATATCTTAGCATTAAACCCGCAATTTGTTAAAAGTATATTTTCACTTTGGAACAATAAAGTTTGATAATTAAATAAAGTATAAAAAATATATTTTATTAATGTTTTCACACCTCTATATAGGAAGAATCGTATAAACACGTCATAAAAACGTGATTACTTACTACATGTTTAGGCTTGATTTATGTACAAGCAATAAAAAAAACCAACCACCCATGAGAAACATATGATTTCGCATCGTTATTATAATTACTTACCACGGTTTTGCAATCATTTTTTGCCAGTGACCTTGTATCAAGGTAGCAAGTACGGTATTTTGTGCGTAACTAAAAACGGTGTGATTGTGAGTAAATTGACAACGGCGGACTTATTCATTATGGGATAAGTCCGCCTTTGTCAATTTACTCTATATGCTGTTTTAGTCTTTAATTATGTGTTTTCTTAGTACAATAAAGTTATTACAAACAAACAAACGGTGAGATCGTGGCGACCGCTCATCATTTTCCTCACGTATTCCCGGTTGCATCCTCAGCGGTAACACTTCAGAGCCCGGGGTCCGCTACCTATCCTAGGTGATTTGACGAGGTTACTGGTTTTATACAGAGCGACTGCCGTCTGACCTCCGCAACCCAAAGGGCAGACCAGAAACATTCCTAGGATAGGTTTAAACAAACGCTAGATGGCGTTCTGGACCCACAGCTTTACATGCCTTTCGAAGCACGGAATCATCTTTCTTCGTTTTCGGATAATCAGGTGATTCAAGCCTGCAATATTCCAACCAGACTGGAAACAACTTTTCATAAAGTATGCTTCCCAGTGGGATTTGAAAGACGCGAAGATCTTCGCTACTTCGTTTAAATATTAGTTTGCTTGTCAAATAATATTTAAATGTTCCATTCTTGCACGTTAAAATTTTTTGTCGAGCATACCGGACGTTCATAATAACATTGCGTGTAATTATTTCGACTACTTATTCGGTCACGATAAATTAAAATTACACTTCCTTATATCTCAATACGTGCAGAAAGTCAAGATCGTATGATACAATGGCTCGCAAAATACGTAAAAATTAGTACTAGCCTTTACTAATATGCGAAAAAAGTCAGCTACTGACCGACATGTTTCGACTTCATCCACCCCAGGACTCAGTATGTTTGTAATAACGTATGTATAGAAGTACATACTATACTTTGCCTATGCCCTACACAACGTTATTGAGGAGTAAAGACATAAGCTCAAAAAAAACAAAAAATCTACAAACCTTTTCTCCTTGTTACAGAAGACACCAGTCAGACCAAACGGCAGAGGCCCAAGGACATGTCCCTCGCGGAGCCTCCTCACACCATGGAGATCGCTCAGATCCTGATGTCGCTGCTGCATGCTTGGGGCCTCAACCCAGACCTAGACAGGGTCTGCGAGTCCAAACTGGGCCTGCTCAGGCCTATGGTATGTTTTAATAATAATAGCAAACACTAATGTAAAATTTTACCATGTTCCGAAAGGCATCCGACGAAATTGATAGCTTCCTAAAAGAGTATTTATACCAGTATTAGTAATTAGAATGTGGACTAAAAAAATATTTTTGGCTCATCACATCAGGTAGATTATTAAAAAAATATATTATACGCACGGTGACGGTAATCGCCTCTACTCCGAAACTACCATGCGCTGTATTTTTGTGATTTTTCCTACTTTGATAAACGAAAAATATGGGTTAATTATTTTTGGATAATCTAACTGACGGACTAAATTAAATAATATTATCTGACCCAGTCCACATTCCTATTATATTTCTGAACCAAGAATTTGACTTAAACTTCGGCAGTCAAGTAACTAAAAAGAAGAATCTCTAGATTGCCAAAATAATGTCAAATTCTTTATTGTTATGAATTTCTAGGCAGCATGATCAGAGAGGTGAATAATAAATCATTATTTCTTGACATTTAAACACAACAAGAATACTGGACACATAGATATGTAAATTATTAAAAAAAGAATATTATCGTCAACACTACCCTTCTTTCCATAGGTGCCAGTATGTTTCGGGGTTGTCTCCCGTCACGGCCACATGTCGGTGCAGCTTCCCACACGACTTCTGGAGTGGGAGAACGCGTGTTCGGCTGCACCTGACGATCCCGTCCTGCTAAGCTCCAATCTGCCACCTGAACTGTTGAAGCAGGAGAAATTGACCAGGTTTGATTCTTTTACTATTCTCTAAATAGGGTCACAAGGCGATGCAGTGACTGTCTCCGTGGTCTAGTGGTCAAGGCGTTTGCAATGTGACCCGGAGCTAGTGAGTCCAAATCCCAGTGGGAAGCATACTTTCTGAAAAGTTGTTTCCAGTCTGGATATTGCAGGCTTGAATCATCTGATTATCCGAAAAGAAAGATAATTCCGTGCTTCGGAACGCCATCTAGCGTATGTTTAAACTTATCCTAGGATTGGTTCTGATCTACCCTTTGGGCGCTTAGGGTTGCGAAGTTCAAAACGCAATCGCTCTGTGTATAAACCAGTAACCTCGTCAAATCACTTAGGTTAGGTAGCGGACCCCGGGCTCTGAAGCAACACCGCTGAGGATGCAACCGGGAATACTCTCGGATGATAATGATGTGTTTGATAAAATAAGACGGATTCCATTACTTTTTTTTTCTAAAACGCCTTAAAAACAATAAACTCATAAAAACTACTTTTCTTTTTTTGGGTTGAAACAAGAACTTTTTTCATTCATCATTCAGACTCTTCACCTCCAAACTGCACTGGGAGCTCAGCACGACGTTGACTACCAACCACCTTCTATCCATTGTCGCTCTAGCCAACACCCTGATGTCAATGAGGAATGCCAGCTTCGTTCCGGAGCAGGAAGTGGCCAGGAGACTGCACCGGTAATACATACATATTTATTTAGTTTATTGCACTTACAAGCCATGTAGTTGAATTCTCCAACCCGTCTGGCCAGCTTGGAGAGTGTAGGCCAAATCCTCTGACTACTCTGGCTTATATAGGGTTATTTTTAATTAATCGGCAACCTTTTTGGAGCAAGTTCAGTCCGTGATACTGAACCACTTTCCATAAAAACAATTATCGAAAAACGAAAATAAAATTTCGTCCTCCCATACAAAATCCATTTGGTTGAGCGCCGATTTCTATGGAAAGTCGATTTTTTTTTTCTATTTTCAATAATTGTTTTTATGGAAAGTGGGTCAGTATCACGGACTGAAATTGCTCTAAAAAGGTTGCCGGTTAATAAAAAATAACCCTGTATATGGCTCGGATAGTACAGAGAGGGTCGTGCTCCTGCAATGTAGACTAAAAAAGATCTGTTGCTTACTTACAATCTTCATCATCCATGCCTGCCTCTATGGTTCAGTGGTCAAGGCGTTTGCCTTGTGATTCGGAGGTCGTGGGTTTAAATTGGAAGCAAACTTTGTGAAAAGTTGTTTCCAGTCTGCCCAGGATTCCGTGCTACGAAAGGGACGTTAAGTTGTTGGTCCCGAACGCCATCTAGCGTTTGTAAAACCTGGGATTGGTTTAGGTCTACCCTTTGGGAGGATGTCAGATGGCAGTCGCTCCGTGTAAAACCAGCAACCTCGTCAAATCACTAGGTTTAGGAAGCGGACCCCGGGTTTTGAAGCGTGTAACTGAGGATGCAACCGGGAATACACTTGGATGATGATGATATTATGAGAAATAAAATTCTTTAACCATGTTTTTTAATGCTTGTTTAAATTTTCAGACCATCAACCCGTAGCTCCAACTCCTGGGCCGGTGATGAAGAAAGGGAAGAACAGCTCGCCGCCCAGCAGAGCCACATCAAGCAGGGCTGGAGCCTGTTGGTGACGTTGCATAGTGTGCTTCTACCGGAAACGGTCGTCGCAGCTGGTAAGTGTTCCCCCTTCCTTGACGACCTCTGTGGCCTAGTGGCACAGAATTAATAAGAGTATTTTAAACAGAATAAGACCTCCTGTGGTCCCTTGCAATATGCGTCCCCGTTCCCGGTTCTCGCCTTGTCGCGGAGCGAGAGCGGGCGAACACACGCATTGACGTGTGCACGGATGTATAGTTTCATATTAATATGTTATAAAATATTGTATCGTTGAGTTAGTATCCCGGAACACATCACACTTTTTTATTTTGTTGGTTTTTACGGTACGTAATGTGAACTAAGATGTATAATTAATTAGGAAGCATTTCATATTTCGTTAATTTAGCACATCACGTACTAAACGGACGTGTACTCGTAGATCTTACGTTACCATTGTTAATATTTTTATATAAAAATCCGTTGTTATAATAATAAATCATCCATTATCCCGTCGCCACTCCTGGCCTATAGACGGTGATGGTAGGCCTGTGTCACTCCCCGTTTAGGTATCGAAAATGTACCTACATTATTACTATGCGCGCAGGCGGCCCCTCCGGATGGTAAATTCAGTTATACGAATCGTTTGTCCAGAGTAATAAGAATGAAATTGGCTTGCAATGGATGTCTAGGTATCTATGCGAAAAGGTGCTGAGTTCTGACGTGAGCTAAATTAAACCATATCGCTAGCAACATTGAGTAGATATTTCTTTGAATTTCTTTGCTGAGTGAGACTTCTGTACGTTAGTATTATTTATACTGTGGTGATGGATCAACCAGATCGATTGGGTTTCATTAGCTCACCACTATTCAGTGGTGCACCCTTAGTGGTCGCTATAGTTTTAATTTGGTTGGAAACCTAAAGTCTCTTTTATATTGATTTATAGTTAGAGGTCAGATCTGTATCTCTGACGTCTTTCACAGGATCGAAGAGCTTCAAGCGTCCTCAAGTGGAGATGTTGGCTCGTAGATGGCAGCACCACTGCATCGAAGTGAGGGATGCATCCCAAGCATTACTTTTGGCTGAACTTAGCAGGTACTGTGAACGAAATGATCGCACGATTATTCCTTGACCGAGCGAAGAGTATCAGTTTTGAGATTGGGCAAAAAATTTTTTTTCACTTTTGTCCGTCAGTCCTGTCTGTCTGTTCTGTCGGTTAGATCTCGGTTGCATTTCTCAACCGATTCCCGTAAAGTTTTATAATCAGGTTCGACAATTATATAGAATTATTTTGTCGATTCAAAATGGGGGAGATATGGGGGTTTAAAACTTTTAAAAAATCACATTTCAGCCATTTTGAAAGATTTTCAAATACAATATGTCATATAACTTTTTTGTTACCCTTATTAAGTCGCAACTTTTTTGTCTGAACAACTTTTTTATCCGATGAACTTGGGGTTGGGGGGAGTCGCGAGGTTTACAGCTGACTGAGCCACTATTTTATTCATTGTCAGATTTCTTTCTCGTTCTTATGAATAAGAAATTAACATTAAATGCAAGCGATACACCGTTCTTACGATGTTTTTTTAAATTGATATGTTTTTAGGGTTCTGTACAAAAAATGAAAAAACGGAACCCTTATAGGATCACTCGTGCGTCTGTCTGTCCGTCCGTCTGTCACAGCCAATTTGCTCCGAATCTACTCGTACTGGACCGAATCAGGTAAAATTTGGTAGGATGGTGTAATTCTTTGACCTATTTTTTGTATCTATGCGGATTACAATAAACGGATTGTGAAATAGATTTCTATTCCTAGAGATATTACAATTCTTAGAAATCACGTTTCGTCGAAATGTGTTCGAGAAGAATCAAATCTAAAAGTATAGTTCATGAAGATGAAATATAGATTTTCATTACACTTGCTCGTAAAGTGGAGCTAATTTCACCGGTTTTAGATATATGAAGCCGCTCATAAAAAGCGCGCCGCGCTGATTTTAAAAAGTAAAACGGCGGGAAAGCAACAGTGTACATCACAGTTTTAAGGTTGAGTTTATTTAAAATAAAAAAAATCAGTTCATTCCTCGCAATTGTGTTTAAAAACGTCTTACGATATACGTGCGTATATTGGTTAAACACACTCGGCTCTATTACGACCTCGCCTTCGGCTCGGGCTAAAATTCCACCTCGTGTGTTATAAACCACTATAACGCACTTGTATCGTAATGTACTATTAACCAATTAATGGTTCAAAAATAACTCTTATCATTGTAATTGGCCGAGTGCCACATGCAATGATAATAATATAAGTACAATGATAATAATACTCTTTCAGACTCGGCCCCAAAGGCCGCAAGGCGTTGGTGGACAATTGGGCGCAATACTTGCCTCTGTACACGCACACTGAGAGCATCAACCCTCAAGCTGTACCGAAAGAGCCCGTTGAAAAGGTATATTCAGCTACACACGACCCAATAACGAGTACATGTATGGTATATGAATGAATGATAGAGGTCTGTCAGGATCGTAGCACTAGGAGGTCCATAGTCTCTGCCTACCCCTGTGGGAAACGGGCGTGATAGTATGTATGTACTTATGTATATGAATGAATGATAGAGGTCTGTCAGGATCGTAGTAAGTGGAGGTCCATAGTCTCTGCCTACCCCTGTGGGAAACGGGCGTGATACTTAGTATGTATGTACTTATGTATATGAATGAATGAATGAATGATTTATTTCTCAGAAAGCAAACAAACACAAACAAACAACCGCTATACGAGTAGTAATAAATTCTATTGCAGTTTTTGGGATGAAAAGAAAGATTGGTTTCATGCATAACTTACAAAAGTAACAATTTACAAATAACTATAAAGCAATACGTAGTCAGACAGATAGTATTACCGCCATATTCATTAAAAAACTGCTTGTTAAACCAGTTATAGTACAATGGTGCAGATTTTAGGCGTGCCGATTTTTCTGTCAAATTTATTAAAAGTCCGCACTCTTCCTACCTAGTCCTACCAGGACATTAAAAAGGTGGCACAGGGCAGAGATGAACGAACGCCGACAGCGGAGGCCCTGAGTAGGGCCTGTGTCGAAATATGTCAGCCAGAAGCTGACTTTTTTCGTGAGTTTTATCGTATACTAGCTTTTGCCCGCTGCTTCACTCGCATATACCAAATCCCACTGGAACATTATTTTTTCCGGGATGAAAGGTACCCTATATCCTTCTCAGTACTCGTAGCCATGTGTATGCAAATTTTCAAGAAGATTGTTTCGGTAGATAAAGCGTGAGGAGGTAACAAACAAACAAATATATTAACTCACTTTCGCATTTATAATATTAGTTGGGATGGGATTTATAAATTATCGATGATGATGGTTAATTATCCTAAAAAATTTTACTTGCAAATCTAAACCTAGATATTTTTTGTCGAACTCTGTGGCCTAGTGGTCACCATGCCAGGCTGTCACGCTGGAGGTCCCGGGTTCGATCCCCGGTCAGTTCAAGATAGAAAATGATATTTTTCAGATTGACCTGGGACTTGGATGTTTATCTATATGTGTATTTGTTATGAAATATAGTACCGTTGAGTTTATATCCCACTAGCGGCCCGCCCCGGCTTCGCACGGGTATGTATTATACATATAAACCTTTCTCATGAATCACTTTATCTATTAAAAAAAACCGCATCA
Source organism: Acrobasis repandana (assembly GCA_963576875.1). NCBI lineage: Eukaryota > Metazoa > Arthropoda > Insecta > Lepidoptera > Pyralidae > Acrobasis > Acrobasis repandana. The sequence goes on along the minus strand of OY756242.1, from coordinate 7,263,174 downwards.
AAATCCGTTGCGTAGTTTTAAAGATCTAAGCATACATAGGGACAGACAGCGGGAAGCGACTTTGTTTTATACTATAATAATATGTAGTGATAACAAGTCTTGAACTTACTTTGGGCCTAGCTCAATCTGAGGGATTGATCGGTATATACTTGTTTGTTTGTTTGTTTGTAATAACTTTATTGTACCAAAAATTTAAGTTTAAAAAACAACATAATACGAAAGAGATCTCTTCCAGTCAACCTGCGATAGATTAAGAGGATATTTACTCTGTTATATATAAGGTAGAAGCCGGTACGTATAAATTTAACTACAAGATACTTACATATTTACACACATAAATATATACGAACATAATTACATAAATACATATAGCAATACACATAAACAAACTATACATAAAGTATATACCTTACATACAATACAATACAGTACAAAAATCTTTATTGCACCAAATAAAAAACAATAAAAAATTACAAAGTTTACGGGACTTATAAATAAATAAGGTACAAGAGGCGGCCTTATCGCCGAAGCAATCTCTTACAGGCAACCATAAAGAGAAGGAGTGCGGAGTATATGAGTAAGATAACAAGTACATACATACATAGGTATATATTTAATAACATATTAAAGATAAGTACTTAATTCAGTCCAAGTATGACGCAACCAGAGAGGACTTCGATAATCTAGTTTTAAATGAATCCAGTGATGGTGCAATCCTTACATCAGCTGGAAGTGAGTTCCAAAGCCTTGCCGCCAAGACTTTAAACGATTTGGAGTAAGACTGTGACGAATGCGGTGGGATGTCCAAAACGAGGCTGCCGGCTGTGCGCAAACGACTATCCACATTCCGAAAATTAAATTTGCAATGGAGGTAATCAGGGGAAGAAGGATTAAAAAGGGCGTTGAAGAGGAGGCAGAGAATGTGGATGTTGCGACGTATCCTAACAGGAAACCAATTTAGCTTCTTGCGAGACTCCGAAATGTGATAAAATTTTCGAAGGTTGAAGACATACCTAATACAGTTGTTTTGGAGGCGCTCTAATTTATCTAGAAGTTCCTCTGTAGGATCCAAATATGCCACGTCAGCATATACTTATTTATTTATTCTTCATCGCAGCAAGAAGACGAATTTGAAGAAGAAGAGGAGGAGATAGTCCGCAAGCCGTCGTCTCTAGCTGAACTGAAGCGCAAGCAGACCACTGCCGTCGTGTTGCTGGGGGTGATTGGCTCGGAGTTTGGTCAGGACATCACCAGCGAAGGTGAGCAGTCTATCTATCTTTAACACAAGTCCAGTGATGGACTACAGACCTCTACCGAAAAAGGGGGTTTGACCATAATCACGATCAAAGTCGGAAGAGATCGCCCAGAATGGAGTGACGGGGACCACTGCCGTTATGTTTCTGGGTGTGATTGGCTCGGAGTTTGGTCAGGACATCACCAGCGAAGGTGAGCGGTCTATCTGTCCTTACCATCAGATCAGTCCATTGCTGGACTGGCCTCCGTGGTTCAGTGGTCAAAGCGTTTGCCTTGTGATCCGAAGGTCGTGGTTTTAAAACCCAGCAATAAGCATCATCATCATCAGGTCTTTTTAAGTCTCCACTGCAGGAGCAGGACCCTCTCTGAACTACCAGAGCCATATATTAGCCAGAGCAGCCAGAGGATTTAAAGATGATGACCTAAGTTTTATTTTTCTGGGCATCACCAGTGGGTTGACTGGTAGTTAAAGCCTATGGCTTTAATTCCGCCTATCACGTTTGTAATAAAGTTAAATAAATAATTTGGCCTACACTCTCCACGCTGGCTAGACGGGTTGGAGAGTCCCACTGATGTTTATAAGCTTTGTTTAGTTTGTGTTTCTAAGTCGCCTTCTACGATATCCACATCTAAGAAGCATACTTTGTGAAAAGTTGTTTCCAGTTTGGTTAGGATATTGCAGGCTTGAATTTATTTATCTAACTTTATACACAAATACAAGTGTAATGGCGGACTTAAAGCCTAAGGCCTTATCTACCAGTCAACCAAGCGGGTGATGTCGTGTGTGATGGTGAATCACCTGATCATCCGAAAATAAGACGATTCTGTGTTTCGGAAGGCACGTAAAGCTGTGGGTCCCGAATGCCATCTAGCGTTTGTAAACCTATCCTAGGATTGGTTCTGGTCTACCCTTTGTGTTGCGGAGGTCAGACGGCAGTCGCTCTGTGTAAACCAGTACCCTCGACTAATCCTCTAGGGGAGGGAGCGGACCCCGGGCTCTGAAGCGTAACCGTTGAGTATGCAACCGGGAATACGGGAGGATGATGATGAGTCCACTGCTGGACTACAGACCTCTACTGATAAAGGGTGGGCATGTTGACCATGATCATTACGCCACGTTTTTTTTTGCTTTGTTTCTTGTGGGCAAGTTGCCAACACTCTGATGACAAATTTTTAGGGTTCCGTAGCCAAATGGCAAAAAACGGAACCCTTATGGATACGTCATGTCTGTCTGTCTGTCCGTGCGTATTTCACAGCCACTTTTTTACGAACTATAAGAACTATGCTGTTGAAACTTGGTAAGTAGATGTATTCTGTGAACCGCATTAAGATTTTCACACAAAAATAGAAAAAAAACAATAAATTTTTGGGGTTCCCCATACTTAGAACTGAAACTCAAAAACTCGAGATCTAGTAAGTAGTTTTTTTTTAATACGTCATAAATCGTCGTGGTAGTCGTATCGAGGAGGTCGTGAAATTATTATGCCATTTGATGTCACCCATCCAAGTGCGGACCACGCCCGGTGGCGCTTAACTTGCGAAAGCGCTAGGAATGAGTACTCTCACCGTACCACCAAACTTCGTAAAAATATACATACATCATTTTCTTGGGGTTCCTTCTTTTCTCACACCACGTTTCGCCGAAATACGGATACTTTCGATGAAACATGATTCTTGAAAAGAATACGCTTGGCAAAAGGTGATTCTGTAATTTTATTGTGTATTTTTTTTTTGTTATTCAGGTCCTGCCGGCAAAGGGCGTCACAAGGGCGATAGAAAGAGCTCTGTTGTAGAAGGTATGTTGTTATCAATGTATGCCATCCTCATCCTCGTCTTTAAATATAATTTTTCAAAACTAATAACCGACTTCACCAATAAGCTACACAACCGATTTTGATTAAATTCCATGGGACCACTTGACAAGTATACCCTTTCAAACAAAAAAAGAATTTTCGAAATCGGTCCAGGCGTCTTCGAGTAATCGGGGAAAAACATACATACATAAAAAAAAAAGATTCCGACGAACTGAGAACCTCCTCCTTTTTTGAATTCGGTTAAAAATATCGTTAAGTGTGTGTGTGTAAAATATAAGTTTTCTAAAGATTTTATATTCGTTTTTTTAAATACAATTCTTTTTTCAGGCTTCACACTTAGCGCATCCAACAACCTCGCCCGTTTGACAGCATTAGCCCTTACCCATCTTCTTCTATCTCCCTCCTGTTCTCGCCTACCAGCACACACACCGCTGCGTAGGGCGGCTGTAGACCTGCTGGGACGTGGGTTCACAGTTTGGGAACCTTACTTGGACGTGAGCCAGGTGCTACTAGGTAAGTACATTTTTTTTTGTCTTCGACGCAGAATATCTGTTTAAGTGACAAAAATAATTTTTTTACCGTCGTTTGTGGTGAAGTCAGTCCAAGTTCTGTGCTAGTCAAAGTCATACAAAATAAAGTCTATTAAAAATTGTAACCTTTCGTTTGTTCTCCGAATTATATATGTCCAATAAACTATCCGCCGTACAGTTCCATAACAGTTCGCCTTAAAAACGGTTCGTAAAACAGGAACAGTTTTTTAGGCGAAAAAACTGCATTGAAAATACACCAAAAAATTGAAGTGTCAAACGTCATAAATCATTACGAAAAACTCGTCAAATTGTATAGTATTGTTATTGGTTGCGTATACATATATCCTTCACCTTTAGCTCGGTTAGCGAATAACTAAACTGAGACATTACATTACAATCATCGCCCTATTTAATCTACTATTTCATATCGCACTATTTGCCCACAGGTCTCCTAGAATTGTGCTCTGACGCTGATAAACTGGTGCCATCGATGACTTATGGCCTGCCGCTGACTCCTCAAGCCGACTCCTGCCGCACAGCCAGGCAGGCTCTGACACTCATCGCCACTGCCAGGTAAGATATTTAAGCGTTTTCCTCTTAGTTTGCATTTTGCGAAAAACGGCCACTTTTGGCAAAAACGCAAACTAAGGCTTAACGTTCTCACTTTAAACTGTAAACAGTGGTTCATAAAATAGTTTGAAGGGTTATCTAGGTTTCAGTAGCTTAAAATTTTAAATGATATCTTTGTTTCCTTACAAATAATTTATTTCAAATGGGGGCAGCACTGGACTCCGTGTATCGTCTTAACTATTAATCCATATTAGACCAAATTAGACCATATGTATAAACCAGCCTTTCAATTAAAGCAATTACCAATTTTACGTCTGAGTGTTATAACGTTCCGAAAACACTTTTTCCGGTGTGATAATGAGTTTCTTTCGGCGTTTCTTCTCATCTCATCAGTCAGTGGTCTTTGCAAAAATTATTCAAAGATTTCAAAGATGAAAATCATTTATTTCGGGATAATCTTTGATGTTTTTCACTTGATTATTGTCATTTTTTTCTTTTGATTTCATGATAGTTGATGTTAGATCATTTACTTACAGCTAAGTTTAGTGCCGCTTCCTAAACGCAAGTGCAAAAGAAACGGCACCACAACACTTCAGCATTTTCTCCATATATGATGGATATGTGGACTCAGAATACATAGAAAACACTCTCATCTCCTTAAATAGTTGTTCTTTTTCTCTAATAGGTTCTTTCTCCATCATCACCTGTGTATATAAGTGTATGTATGTATGTGTATTATAGGTATATTTTGTATGTATATATAAGTTTGTATGTTTAGAGTTACGGGTATATTATATTGTTTCTTAAGTTTATATTAGATATAATGTAGTGATTGTAGGTATATTATTTATGTTATATCGTATAATTATATTCATAAATTAACTGTAATACTTTATAATATTTATTTTGCGCCGCAACTAATTTTATCTGTTTATCCCTATGGTTGACTGGGAGAGAACGCTATTAGCGTTAAGTCCGCCAATTGTAAGCAATTATTATTGTGGATCAATAAAGTTTTAATAAATAAATAATTTAATAAATTTAAGTATAAATAAACATTAGGTACACGTTATGTACATTGTACATACTAAACTTATTGATGTGTAAAAGTCACGCAAAGGCGTAATAGGCATGACGACTGGAAGAATATTTTTGGCCTATCGGTTAGATTATTAAAAAATACTGTACACGTCCTTTTTCATTTCTCTGAGAAACAAAAATTGACAAAGATACAGCGCATTTAAATTTCACATGACGTCACGGCTAGGTACGATTTTTACCTAGCGGTGACGTCACAAGCCCCTACTCTGGAACTTAGATGCTCTGTATCTTTATGAATTTTTACTTTTTTGACAAACTGAAAAATATGGATCTATTATTTTTGGATAATCTATAAGACGGACTAATTAGTATAATTATTTTCTGATCCTGTCTTCACCCCTATTACTGAACTAACATTTCAATTTTGAAAATATTTATTCTCAGGCCCGCAGCATTCATAACCACGATGGCCCGCGAGGTGGCCCGCTGCGCGGCCGCGCAGCAGAGCGGGCAGCCGTCGCCCGCCTTCCACGCGCTGCAGAAGGGCCGCGCCGAAGTGCTGCGGGGGATCGAGCTGCTCATCGACAGGATGCACAACGAAGTGGCTGAACTACTGGTCGAGGTCAATATAAATAAAATAAATAATAAAAAAAGCATTTAAAAATCTGAGTTGTGACATTTTAGTTTAAGGTAAGTTTAAACAGAAGAAAAATTTTAATATCCAAAAAAAATGTATAAAGATAAACTAATAATATAATACTTTTTTTTTACATTAACTCAGAACACCTCTTTGGGTATAGGCCTCCTTCAAAAAGTTCGATCTCTCCCTATCTTTAGCTATTTCCATCCAATTCTTCCCTGCTACTTGAACAATGTCCTCCCACCTTTGCCTTGGATGGCTCTGCTTTCTTTTTCCTTGCGGCCCTTTTTTCCAAGCGGTGGCAGATTTCGTCTATTGACCGTCTTTTAAACTTTCTATCATTGCGTATCCGACGGCATCTATGTTTTTTTTTATCATGAAGTAGATATATTCCCCTTCTTTTAATATTACTCTAGCTTTTTATAAATAAAACTGCCTTAAATTACTGCTTAGTAGACGTATACGTACACGTCTACTTCTTTGTCATCTTTCCCTCCCCCAACCTTTTTTCTCTCTTTGTCCTCTCCTAATTATTATTCTAAATAATATAATATTATTATATATAAATTCTGAAGATTTCTTTATTTACATATTTAAAAAAAATATCTATGTAGATTTTTAATTTTTACATAAATATTTAAATATTTTCAGTGTTTATCGATAGCTTAAATTATACGTATTATAAATGTAAAATGATGTTCGTTTATTTGTTTTTCCGTGTTCTACTCAACCTCGAGAGTCAGTACTCAAAATGACTCGAAACCACGTTTCGCCGACAACCGTGTAAGTTTCAGTGAAACGTAATTACAGTATAAATCGAGTTCGTGTATTTTATTTTTGTGCTCTACTCCACCTCAAGAGCATGTACTGAAAACGTACGCATGGACTCAATTTGCAGAAACAACGTTTCGCCGACAACCGTGTAAGTTTTGGTGAAACGTGACTTCGATCAATCATTTGACACCTGTTTCTTTGAAACTTTTCAACTTTTTCTTTTTGGGATTCAAACTTTTTATTTTTATTGTAGGTGATGGATATTATACTGCATTGCGTTGACCAATCCCACCTGAAGAGCAAGGGCCTTAACGAGGTCTTCCCGGCTATCTGTCGGTACAATCAAGTTTCCCATTGCCCGGCCACCAGGAGGATTGCAGGTAAGTACCACAAAAAACCGGCGAAGTGGGTGTCTGTCCTCGCGCTGTGCAGGGTTCCGTAGTTGCAATTACCGACTTACCGACATTCTAGTTCACGCCTTTAACGTTTAATAAACGGGCAAGTGCGAGTCGGACTTGTACATGAAGGGTTCCGTACCACCGTACCTACAATGTTTTAAAACGCTGAAAAATCACGTTTCTTGTATGACGACCCCCTTTAATTTTTAACTTTATCTTACTTTTAGTATTTGTTGTTATAGTCGTCATAGTAATATATAATCGGTGAAAATTTCATGTATCTAGTTAATGCCATTGTAAAGATCGAGTTAAAACGCTGAAAAAAACACGTTTCTTGTATGACGACTCCCTTTAATTTTTAACTATTTTTATTTTTAGTATTTGTTGTTTTAGCGGCCACAGTAATATATAATCGGTGAAAATTTCAAGTGTCTAGCTATTACGGTTCAAGAGATAGAGCCCTGTGACAGACGGAAAGACGGACAGACAGCGGAGTCTCAGTAATAGGGTCCCGTTTGCACCGTTTGGGTACGGTACCCTAAAAACGAGCCTACATAGGACGATCTTAGCTAAAGATAGTTATTAAATCCCACTTTTTTACGTAACTAACATTATGAGTATGAGATTTTCCTTTTCCGAGTTGATCGACTATGGGTTGGGACATATCTGTCAGCACGGAACCGCACTTTCCTATGCTGCTACCCTTTTCTGTCGCTCAGAAGCGTTATTTGCTAGAGCGAGAGAGGGCGACGGAACGCTTCAGCACCGGCCGTGCTGAAATATTAGTCCACATCCGTATACAGGGTCTAACATAATATACTGAAACTATTTTAAGGGTGAATTCAGTCCATGATACTGAACAACTTTCCCCAAGGAACATATATCTAAATATAAAAAAATGTTTTTGGCTTCCCATACAAGTTGACCGATCAGCTGATCTAAATTTGTATGAAAAGCAAAAAAATATTTTTAATATTTCGATATATGTTTCTTGGCGAAAGTTGTTCAGTATCATGGACTGAATTCATCCTTAAAATAGTTTCAGTATATTTTGTTAGACGTTATACATAGTGGAAGGGACATACCCGTAATAAATCGAACCACGGTCCATACTAGATCACTAAAGTATAATGAAATTAAAAAAACAGTCAAAAAACCAAAAAAAAATTCGACATTCCCATACAAATCGCCAGGGCGGCCGCGCACTTTTGTATGTAAATGCCGAAAATTTTTTTTGTTCTTTAGCTGTTATTTTAATATCATTATACTATAATGATCTAGTATAGACCGTGGTTCGATTTATCACGGGTATGTCCCTTCCACGTTGTATAAGTATATTCGAACATTCGAGAGTCTAAAACCATAACGACGTTCAAGAAACGAGTAAAATATCACTATCTGGATTTATCATCCTAATATATTTAGAAATATTAACATATGTATTTATGTAAGTATATTTATGTATGTTTATGTAGGTATGTATCTTATCTATTTATTTATTTAGTTTTGTATTGTAGGTACACGCCAATTACCTCTTTTTTCCCATTTCCTCTCGCGGGTCTACTGGAAGAAATTTCTTTACAAATAAGTAGCACCTAAGTTCCTTATTTTTTATGTGTATGTTTGTAAAATTTCCTAATGTACTTGAATAAATAAAATATATTCTGCAGTGGGCAGCCACACGGGCCAGCTCGCCATGTACGAGCTGCGCGCCGGCCGCTGCCAGTCGCTGGCCGCGCACACCGGGCCCGTCACGGCGTGCGCGTTCAGCCCGGACGGACGCTACCTGGTGTCGTACGCCACGCACGACAACAGACTATCGTTCTGGCAGAGCACTGCTGGTATGTATTCGATCATTAAAAAGTTGCAATTCTTCTGGAAAGACATTTTTTTTTCTTCTGTCCATCCCGCGAACAACAAATCCTGGCGACGCCCGTGGCCCTAGGGACTAACCGTTCAAGTATTACGTAAACACCAAAAGGAGGGTGGTCTGTAATTGGCTTATTTTTGATGACAGGGGGCCAGGAGGTCTGGACTTCCATTTAAATTTCTATTTATTGCTTTTCACATTGTACATATATAACACTAAGCTACAGACAACAGGAAAATCTTCCATTACGTATCTTAACTTTTTTACTTAGTTACTTTTTTTTAAATTTTTATTAATGGCTTGACGCTACTGCGTATTTAGCCAGGAACAAGTTAATAAAACGTGGGAAATTCTTTTTTCCTAACAAGTTACCATCAAAGGTTTGTGTAGGCCTTTGATTGCTTTAAGGCCGTACTTGAATTTTCCGGGGTCCAGTGCTGCCCCCATTTAAAATAAATCATTTCAAAGAAAACGGAGACATTATTTAAAATTTTGCGACTACCAAGTCCTAGATAACCCTTCAAAGTGTTTTATGAACTACTGTTTACAGTTTAAAGTGAGAACGTTAAGCTTTACTACCCACATTTGCGAAAAACGGCCACTTTTAGCTAATGTGCGTAGTAAAGCTTAACGTTCTCATTATAAACTGTAAACAGTAGTTCTGTTTTGAATAAAAGTGCTTTGTTAGGAGACTAGCGCCATCTGCGTGTGATCTCCACAAACACGGGCAAGATTATCGATTTAGCGATATTCGGGCTGTGTGCGCTCGGCCTTTTGTCTTTGCCCGGCCAGAAAAATAATAATTGTCTTTGCGTCAAAGTCATGGGGCCATTGTGAATGACTTGCGTTCGTGGTCCTGTCGCGAAATAGCCGATGGCCGGCATTAATTTTTGTGTTTGATATATATTGCGTATATTTCGTGGAGAATTGTCGCTAATCGATTTGTGCCCAATTTGTTTGGAACGGCGTGGAGCCGAAAGTATTTGTATTACGTAAAGAACAGTGATTTGCCTCAAATGTAAAACGCGTGCCATGCGGCCTTGTAAATTGTTTTTTGTCTATTTCCCGTGTGATACGGAAGTCTTTGTGAATTGACTATAAAAGGAACTAATTTTGGTGGCGTGAATGCCCATAAATCGATAAACAATGATAAGTGCTTGAATCGGAGTGAGGGACATTCCATGTTACGGTCCGCTGTCAGGTTATACCAATAATAGGTACTTAAACTTGAAGTGTCAAGAAGAAGATGCAATTTGTGGTGCTGTGGTGAAGTGGTGTTATAAATACGACGTATTCGTTTGGGGCGACATACATGAGCTCATGGTTAGGTTAGGGACCCTATTTTCCTCACCACTTGACTTGGGATCCATGGTGGGACCTAAGGCCGTCGCCAGCCCTGAGGAGGACTTCAGGCTCGACGCAAAGGCCAGGCGAGGCTGCCTGAAGACTGCGTGGACGCGGTAAGTTTTGTAATTAGTTTAATTACTTTTAATTAGATTTAATCTTAATTTATAATTAGGTTATGAGGTTCCCTGGACCTTATCTGGGGTGGTAGCAGACTGCGTAGGTTTGTTTGTGTGTTTGTTTGTTGCCGGTGGGATTGCCGGACTCGTACCAAGAGCGTAGTTAGTAATATTTCTTGGTATCAGAACGTAATCTTAGCTATCTGCGCCATCAAGTTCATAAAATACTTTGAAGGGTTATCTAGGATTTGATAGTAGCAAAATTTTAAATAATGTCTTCGTTTTCTTTGAAATGATTTATTTTAAATGGGGGCAGCACTGGACCCCGGAAAATTCAAGTACGGCCTTAAGGGAGCTTCTGGCGACAAATCTATACGAGTCCACTGGTTTTCATAGCCGATTGAGTGGCGGACGACGCCCACACAGTCCGCGAAACAAATATCACTACAGCCATACTGTCCACTTTAACTATTTCACATATTGTTCATAAGCATGAGCATTTAAAACACCGAACAACACCAATTTCATATTATAAAGTCCATTAAAATCAATTTGCAAAATAATTTAAAGAAACCCCCAACCGTACCCCTTGACTTCCCGCCAAAAACTCTCTGGAGTTTTTTTAATTGACACAAATGACGCTCGTTACCTGAATGGGCGCCACTCGGTTGTCGGACTTTTCTCACAAATACATCCCAAGAAGGTTTGACGTCTTACAGGTATTTTTTTTTCGTCTTACAAGTTCCATTACATTACATACAAAATCTCAACTCAATCGGAAACCAATATTAATAGTAAACATCAAACTGGGCAGCTAAATAAAGTAAAATATAATGAATATATAATGAAAATCCATTATTGGCTGTAAGTTGTAGCTATAATGTAAAATCTTATTGTATATAAGGGCTGTGGATTTATTAAATAATTAAATAAAATAAAATACATTAGCATACAAAATTTCATCACAATCGGAAACCGGGAACTGGCTCAAATTTAACTTGCGAGATTTGACCCAGTAAACAAACAGGGCAGCTAAATAAAGTAAAATACATCCCACCAAAAACATTCTGTAAAAAACTAGCCAAGTCTCGATGGAGCTGCTTGTTTATCTCTAAAAAGTAACGAAATCTAGACAAAATCGTGCCAAGTCTAAGGTTCCTTACTGCGATTTCTTTATTATTATAGTTAATGCTCTGTGACTTGACCGTTGAACATTCTTTATACGTTAGTGAGTACAAGTCAATTTTGTTTACACGTAATGTTATAACTAACTACCTATGTTTGTTAAGCGAGATAATAGCCCATACTGGTATTGGTAATTGGGCGCTAGTGTCTCATTTTAGGCTGTTGTTGATTGTGCAACACATGCATTCAGCTTTTCATTGACAATGCTGACTTCTGCTCTCTTCTTTTTGGAGCGTCAAATCAGATTGGTGCAATGGTGTCATGGAGCACCTGGTTTTGTGCCCATCAACGGCCAAGTCACACAACATTAACTATAATAATAAAGAAATCGCAGTAAGGAATCTTAGACTTGGCACGATTTTGTCTAGATTTCATTACTTTTTAGAGATAAACGAGCAGCTACATCGAGACTTGGCTAGTTTTTTACAGAATGTTTTTGGTGGGATTTCACTTCTTTTTGTAGAACCGTGGGCATATTGATTTATTTTCTTATTTGACACAGTTTTTTCTGCCACTATTTGTCCAATGCATTATATTTTAACCAAATTTAGAGCGAAATTAATATTTTGGTGTAATTTATTTATTTAATTTGTGTAATGTTCGAGTAAAATAAAGTTAATCGTTCGACTATTTCTTCTTGTAAACTTGTAAGTATAAGTATAAAAGCCAGTCTAGTCTTATCCAAAATTTTCCTTTAATTTTATTTATATGCGTATTAAAAGCAGAAGGGGAGGCATTTGCCCAGCAGTGGGACGCTATAGGCTAGATTAAATTAGAAGATGTGTCCCACTACGCTGGATTTTTGCAATGACAGTCGATTTTTTTATGTACCAATAGTAGAAGGGGGCATTACCATATCTCTAATACAGCTGAGACCAGCTGAGGGTTCTTCATCAGATACTTCAGACCTTCGATTTTTGACATCAAATGAAGCGGCCCACCAAGTTGAATATTTTTTGTAAAGGCTACCGCTTTTACAAAAAATATTCACCGTCGATCTCTAATAGTTTGGTTGGGCTCTTGTGTTTTCTAATCAGAGTCACCAGTACTCCAGATCTTCGATTATCCTAGTTTTTATAGTTTTCCCTTTATGTGGCCTTTAAACCCTAACTCTGTACCAAATTTCAGCTGTCTGAGTTTATGGGAAGTACTAGTTCTATTCTGATGATCATGAGTGAGTGAGTGAGTGTCATAAATGCGAAACTTTGCTTTTGCTCAACTTTGGAACTTAATGACCTACAGACTTGAAATTTTGTATTTTAAGTATGTGATTATAGCTTACTGGATGACAAAAATTTCTGCATTCTGGTCTTATCCAGATGTTTTCAAATAGGGGCCTGAAAATGCGGCGAAATGGTTCCAGTAAAGGATAGTACGGCAGTGTTTGCTTCGCGCTCGACTTGGCGGGGGCACTGCCGTGCCCCCAGATTAGCATACCAAATTTCATCTCAATCGGATACCGGGAACTGGCTCAAATTTAACTTGCAAGATTTGACCCAGTAAACAACAAACAGGGCAGCTAAATAAAGTAAAATACATTAGCATACTGAATTTTAACTGAATAAAACAACTTTACTTAGTCTGGCCATAAATACTGTTACAATTAAAAATTAACAAAATATTACATTTGAATTTGGAATCCGTTATTTTTATATCATTTTTCATTGTCTTTTCTTATTTTGGCGCCAATAAATTGTACAATATTTTGCAATATTAAAATGGAGTGGGGTGATAAAGAAAACCGAATCGTTGTGATTGCATTAGACAAAGTAGGTATGGAGCCAAATGTAATTTTTAAAACTCTCGATACGCTTGGGATTAGTCAAATGTTTGTGTACCGGGCTATTAATAGGTACAATGAGACCTCCTCTGTTTGTGACAGAAAAAGATCTGGCCGTCCGCGTAGTGTTTGTACGAAAAAGGTGGTCAAAGCAGTAAGGGAAAGAATTCGAAAAAATCCTGTCCGAAAGCAAATGATTTTATCACGGGAGATGAAGGTAGCACCTAGAACCATGTTGCGTATTTTAAAAGATGACTTAGGACTTGCAGCTTTTAAGAGACATACTAGTCATTTCTTAACTGATAATTTAAAAAAGAATAGGGCGGTAAAATCGAAACAACTACTGAAGCGGTACGCAAAGGGAGGTCACAAATAATTTTGTTTACGGATGAGAAATTTTTTACAATTGAGGAACATTTTAACAAACAAAATGACCGTATTTATGCTCAAAGCTCTAAAAAAGCTTCCCAATTAGTCAACAGAGTGCAACGTGGGCATTATCCGACTTCAGTGATGGTTTGGTGGGGTGTTTGCTATGAAGGAGTGCAACTGAGCCATACTTTTGTGAAAAAGGTATCAAAACATCGGCACAAGTGTACTACACAAGATACCATTTTTGAGAAGGTAGTTAAGCCTCTTACAACACCATGTTCAATAACCAAGAATGGTCCTTCCAGCAAGACTCGGCACCGGGTCACAAAGCTCAGTCCACGCAGTCTTGGTTGGAATCGAACGTTTCCGACTTCATCAGAGCTGAAGACTGGCCGTCGTCTAGTCCCGATCGTAATCCGCTGGGTTATGATTTATGGTCAGTTTTAGAGAGTACGGCTTGCTCTAAACGTCATGATCATTTGGAGTCCCTAAAACAATCCATACGATTGGCAGTGAAGAATTTTCCCATGGAAAAAGTGCGTATTGTAAAAGTAAGTAATAAATGTTATTTGCAATAGAAAAATATTTTTTTTTCTTTTTTACAATATATATGGCTGGAGTAGGTATATCATTTATCTAGTGTAGGTTACTGGGTAAGAAAAAGACAGGAATTATAATATTATATAAAATTACTATTTAATTTATTCACTCATCCTCGCCTCTGTTTTTTTTTTTAATTTATGTACAATCCAAACTCTAAAGCTGAGTAATTTTTGGTATCTAAATTACTATCACAATTTACCATCCATGGGCCAGACCATGACCAATACCGTGACCGAGACCATGGCCGTACGCTACGGGGGCGACCACAGAGTGGACGAGGGGAGCGGGGTGAGACTGGGAAAGGGATTGGGTGACGACGGTGTTGCTGGTGGCAAGAGCCGGGGCGGCGTAACCGTGAGCGGCGTAACCGACAGCGGGAGCGGCGTAACCGTGACCGGCGTAACCGACAGCGGGAGCGGCGTAACCGTGACCGGCGTAACCGACAGCGGGAGCGGCAGCGTACGCAGCGACGGGAGCGACGTGTCCGGCCAACTGCTTAGCCAAGATGGGTGCGACACCAGCGGCCTGACCGTCGAGCTGAGCCTCAGCGGTCTTCACAGCATCTACAGCCTGCCAGCTGTGGTCCTCAGCGGCGTTGATAGCCCTGCCTTGGAGCTCAGAGGCTTGGTCGTGGTATTCACGGGCAGCGTCGACGGCGGCGCGGGCGTGGTCGGAAGCGTCAACATGAGCGTCGATGGCGGCGCCTTGGATGTCACCGTGGGAGATGGTGGGCAGGGCGGGAGCAGCGTGGACTACTGGCGCAGCGTGGGCAACGGCTAACGGAGCGGCGTGGGCAACCGCCAAGGGAGCGGCGGCGTACCCGTGGCCAAGGAGACCATGGCCAAGGAGACCATGGCCAAGGAGACCATGGCCAAGCAGGCCCGAGGGCACTGCTGACGCGGAGGCGAGGACGGCGGCGAAGATCTGTAAATTAAAAAAAAATGTTCCAAAAAGTTTTCATAAACTTGTAAAAAAAGGTTGTTATAGACAAAGATTTATTTGGAAAAAAAAGGAAGGACTACAAGTTCGAAAAATGAATTGATGATGTAAATTGAAAAGTAATGAAGAGATTGGATATGATATGACATTGTAATCAGGTTAGCAATGGCATAAATTATGTCACTAAAGATTTATTAGTCGCAATCCAGTGAAAAGTCCGAAACACAAATCGAATGTGAAAATTCGAAGTCTAAATCCATAGTCAAACTTCGAATTCGGAATTTTGAATCCATAAATCCATAGTCTACGCTTTGTTAGACGTTGCACAACACAACACTATCACTTAAACACGAATGCAAGCTCAACTGACCAGAACTCTCATCGTGCACTTCTGTGGTAGACTGCTCGAAGGCTACTGATTGCTTTCATTACGGCACCGTTCGTTTTTATACTCGAAAATCCGTGGTGCTGGTGCTAGACGGAACGGCGAAAAAAGTAAGCGGCCTCAAGGGCGGGAAGGGTGCAGGAAGCGTTTTTGACAGATTGGCGCGCTCCATTTTCGAATTTAACATGTGTGTTATTGACGGCCAGTTACAATTTTTCGAATTGAGGTCGAATATTTTCTTTATTATTTAGATCGGTACCTATATATTCTTCCTGAATTGGAGTGTTTTCGTTTTGCAAACTTTATGATAACTATGCTTTCCTTTTTCAAATTTACCATAGCGTTCCATATTCTAATTAGACAGATTGTGTTTTATTAACGGCCAGTTACATTTTTTTCCTGAGTTTTAATGTTTTCTTTCTCATTTAGCATTCTATTTTAATTGATAGTTTGTATGTCCCAATTTCAAAATGGACAGCTTGTGTTTTATTTATGGCCAGTTTATTTATTTTCATATTACGACCAACTTGACACTACGCGCTGATATTTTGTTTTAAACCGGTATTTTAAAACTATGAATTCAGTTCTTTTTTCTTTTTACGAAATTTCACTGCTTTTTAATGACTAGATTGAGCGTTCTATTTTTAAAATTCGTTGGCTTTTGTTTTGCTTTCGGATAGTTAAAAAAAAACGTATTTCCAAAATTCGAAAATATCCTTTTTTCATAATTTTTAATACATTCTTTAAAAATAGGTCAGGATTTATTTATAAACAGATACAATTTCATTATTTGCACGGCTACAATTTTAAATAATCATAATAAAAAAGTATTATATTCAACTCTTTTGAATAAGTATATTTACATCAGAAATCATGATTTTACAATAAGGATGTGGATCGGGTCAAAATACTTTGAAGAATGTGGTTCTTATAGATTTGACATCATCTAATAGAAATAATTTAAATATTGTACGTAATTTAAACATTTACTGGAGTTTTTTTTATTATTATTAATGGCTTGACGCTACTGCGTTGCCAGGAACCAGGAACAAGTTAATAAAACGTGGGAAATTATTTTTTCCTAACAAGTTACAATCAAAGGTTGGTGTAGGCCTTTGATTGCTTTAAGGGAGCTTCTGGCGACAAATCTATACGAGTCTACTGGTTTTCATAGCCGATTGAGTGGCGGACGACGCCCGAAGACGCCACACAGTCCGCGAAACAAATATCACTACAGCCGTTCTATGACTATACTGACTTTAACTATTTCACATATTGTTTATGAGCATCAGCATTTATAACACCAAAAAACACCAATTTCATATTATAAAGTCCATTAAAATAATTTGCAAAATAATTTATAGAAACCCTCAACCGAACCCCTTGACTTCCCGCCAAAAAACTCAACTTTTTATGTTTCTTACCAATTTTTTGTCATTAAAATAAATATAAGTAGGTATATACATAAAAATAAAAAGACTGTAAACAACAATTGCTCACGAAAACAATAATTTATAAAATATATCAATGCATATCTAAGCATAGGAGGGGGATAAGAGATTTACTTACAGCTGACGAGGGGGGCGGGGGGTTAAAATTGGCTTAAATTCGACTAACGTAATACTTGAACGGTCCCTAATAACGATGACGCCGCATTGTTTTTGATTTAAATGAATCTAGCACATTAATTAATCGGTAAGATCTTGTAAAATAATCATGAATAACTGATAGCTTAATACGCCATTTTGCATCAAGTCAAATCAGATAATTTTATCTTAACGTCAAAAAAAAACATTTTCTATGGGATTTGTATGAAATATTGATTTATGACATCATAGTTCGTTGGAGTCAAATAGCGCTCTTAATATCCGTTTTTATTTAATTATTTAGCCAAAAGCTACAATAGGTAGACTTAATGCTAAAGCATTCTCTCCCTGTCAACCTTTAGGAGAAGAGAAACAGATATAATAGTTGGCGTCTAAAATAGATAGAAACAATCCAGAAATAATACTTAAGTACTTTTAAATGATCATACATAAATAATTTTTTCTGCTTAAATAAATCTAAAATCACGTTTAAAGTGGATGTGATCAATGACAAGTGGCATTATTTTGTGACGTTTTATTCTATTAACAGTAACCAAATAATTTATTTTTGACCCAACGTAATACCCAATTTCTTTGTCGTACAGGCATGTTCGGTCTGGGCGCGGCACAGACTCGCTGCGTAAAGTGTTACAGCACAGCGCCAATGGCCGACGTCGCGCGCCTTAACCCCGCTAGGCTCGCCAGGCTCGTGTGGACCAACAACAGAACTGTCACCCTGATGCTGGCCGACGGATCAGAGACCAGGTTCAATGTGTAAGATGTCCTTGCAGACCACGCAGGACCATGTCGGACCAGACCAGACCACCGCAAGCCATAAAAAAGTCACGTTCTATAAACCTACACCAGTTCATACCAAAACTGAGGATTCGGAGACCAGGTTCAATGTGTAAGATATCCTGGCAGACCACGCCGGACCAGACTAAACCACCTCAGACCACAAAACCAGACCAGACTACACCAAAACTGAGGATTTAGTACAAGGTGCTTCTTAATTAAGTAGGTACCAATACTTGAAGGGGTAATTTAGTACTTATATCATTTTGAACAACTTTTTAAAATAAATTTAAATCAAAATACTAGAAACATTTTTTAGATTATTTAAAGCACCTTGTTTAAAAAGTCCGGGCAGACTTGATCAGACGACACCAAACCAAATACCACCAGCAAATTATAGGCAGATCACGTCATGCTACTAAGATTCAAGTTTTACCAGGATCAAACCACGTCGGACTAGGTTTAACTATTTTGTGGCTTTCTGACTTAGATCTAGGTGCTTTATAATGTTGTATCTTTACTTAAGGTGAATATAGAAGCAAATGGCCTTGAAGTGGCGCCCTCATTTAAAATAAATTGTTTACTCGTAAATATGGTGATAATTTCCATATTGCTAATCGTCAGGCACTAGATAGCCCTTTATATTATTTTATGAACTGCCGTTTAAACTATTATTGGTGATCCGTCTAGCTTTAAAACGTTTAAAACTTTTAAAGCTAGACGGATCACCAATAATAGTTTTGCCGTTTGCAATTGAAACTATTATTGGTGATCCGTCTAGCTTTAAAACGTTTAAAACTTTTAAAGCTAGACGGATCACCAATAATAGTTTCAACGGCAGTTATTAAAATTATTTAAAGGGCTACCTAGTACCTGACGATTAGCAATATGGAAATTATCACCATATTTACGAGTTAACAACTTATTTCAAATGAGGGCGCTACTTCAAAACCATTTGCTTCTATACTCACCTTAATGTTTAACGTATTAATCCAGTCCTTAATAGGCATATAATCCAAATTATATACCTACCTACTTAAATAAAATTAATGTTTAAGATTTGTTAAATTACCTATCTGTTTATAATCACACGAAAATTTAATAATGTTAGTTGCCTAGTTATATTGTTAGTTTAAAGTATTATTGTCATCAAAAATATTGACATATTTAATGTAATTTGTGATTAATATATTCCAGTCATTGAAAAGTATACCTAATCACTAAAACACATAATTCATAAAATACCTACTTAATACACATATGTGATTTTCCAACACTGTTATTGTAAACTTACTTGTATAATTGAAGACGTTTCCTCTACAGTGGACCCATTTTTGAAACGCGTTGTCACTGTGGCCTGGAAAGTCTCTCAATGAGACTTATCAGGTTTTCCAGACTTTCAAGAAAAAAAAATCACATAGATGGCGCTGTGCAACGCTGGCAGTATTTTCATAAGCTATCTATGGGTTTCCTTGTTTTGCTGTTATTTCGATAGTTTCTGTTGTTGTATTGTGAGTGATAATCTTTTATTTCTATTGACTTTGGACCTCTTTCTTTGTACTCTGATTACCGCTTTATACCTGGCTACATATTTGGATTCCGATTCTACTGCACTCTGTCGACTTGGCTGCAATATTTGGTTGCAGCGTCACACAGCGCCATCTGTATATTTTTTATGGAACGTGCCTTGGAAAGTCCCTCCAAAAAAAACAGTTCGTTTAGAAAGTCAGCGTATCAAAAATGGCACCCCTGGTCGCATTTCTCAACTGATTTTCGTGAAATTTTGTGAGCAGATTGGATAATTATATGGAAATGCCATGTCGAGGCAGTTTTAAAAATAAAATTGAAATTGGCTATGAAACCGTATAAAATATATAGCTACGCAAAGACAGATTCGCGAGCTCCATTAGCTTACAGAGCTTCTAGTATATTTGTAAAGGTAAACGATAAACTAGTAGACGCCATATTGCGGAAAACATCTGAACTAAATGTAACATGGCACCGCCCATAACACAGATTAAAAAACCTTCGGTGGCGCCCTCATTTCAGGTCCATTAACTTGATTTTTGACATGTATTATTTACATATTAAAACAAGTTTATTTATTTGCTAGGTAAATTAAAAAACCCTCGATACGACTTGATATCCGTAGCGCCATCTATTAATTTGCTAGAGAAAGCCTTGACTTTCAAGCGTTAACCCCCAATAACTTGCTGAACTGATTTTCATCAAACATAGCTAAGAACCGCCGCAAGATAACTTGCTTTTAAGTAAAAGAATCCGCATCGAAATCAGTCTATCCGTTCGAACGCTGCGATGACACAGACAAACAGACATTAGCGTCTAACTTATAGCACCCCTCTTTTTTGTCTGGGGTTAAAAAAAACAAGTATCTAAATGTATTTTGTTATGTTGTATCCAAAATGTAATTTATTATTTATTGTTGTAATCATTTATGTTATTCGATTGTGAAAATATTAATAAATGTTTAAGTTGCATTGGTATTTTTATTTTTATTACAATACAATACAATACCCATTATTGCACAAAAGTAAAAAAACAGAACATAATTATCTTAAAAACTAGGAAATATGCAAAAGGCGGCCTTATCGCTAAGCAATTTCTTCCAGGCAACCTTGTTTATATAGAAAAATGATGGGAAATTAGGTAGTGCGGGGTGGTCAACATAATAAACATACTTATATACAATAATTATAATAAACATACATACACCTAATACTTAAACACATACATACAACTTACACAGAGAAAACATAACAGGACAAAATGAAGAAACTAAGTGGAAACAAGAGAAGGAGATTACCTTTCATAAGGATAGAAAATGCGATTTTACTTGGGATTTAAAGCTGGCTAGCGTTTGGGCGCGTCGGATAGTAAGTGGTAGTGAGTTATTATTAGGTCCTTACATATGAAATTGCCGATTTTCAATACTGGCAACTTTAAAATCAAATATCTTGCGTTTCATAAGGAATTCCAAATTCAAATATATTTCGAAATAAAGCCAGAAAAATATTGTTTTAAAATTCGTATTTCATTTGTTTTAACATCATTTGTTTGAGTTTCAACATTGCTATAACAACAACTATGGACAAATTGAAAATTCGCGGTATTTACGAATACGAGTTCCACCGTGGCACCAGTGCTGCAGAAACGACTCGAAGAATTAACGACGTGTATGGACCAGGCAACGCTAACGAACGAACGGTGCGTTTTTGGTTTCAACGTTTCCGTTCTTGAAATTTCGATTTACACAATGAGCCTCGTGGGCGACCTGATACTCAAGTGAATAACGAAGAATTGAAGGCGATAGTGGAAGCGGATCCATCTCAAACCACTTCTGAATTAGCAGCAGCCTTCGGCGTAAGTGACAAAACGATAATTATCCACTTGCGCCAAATCGGAAAAATTAAAAAACTCGAAAAGTGGGTACAGCACGAATTGACTGAAGCAAACCAACAAACACGCGTTGCTTGCTGCGTTTCTTTGCTTAATCGCCACAATAATGAGGGGATTTTGAACCGTATCGTGACTTGTGATGAGAAATGGATCCTGTACGACAATCGGAAGCGATCATAACAATGGCTTGACCCTGGAGAACCGGCAAAACCTTGCCCTAAGAAAGAAAACTGACCAAAAAGAAGATTCTGGTTAGTGTTTGGTGGACCAGTGCTGGTGTTATCCACTACAGCTTCTTGAAATCAGGCCAGACGATTACTGCAGACTTGTATTGCCAACAATTGCAAACAATGATGGAAAAGCTCGCCATTAAACAACCGAGACTGATGAATTGCTCTAGCCCAATGCTCCTTCAGGATAACGCTAGACCACACACTGCACATCAAACGATCGCCAAGTTAGAGGAGCTGCGACTGGAACCTCTGCGTTACCCACCATACTCTCCAGATCTTGCCCCAACCAATTACCACTTTTTTCAAAATTTGGATAACTTTTTACAAGGAAAAAATTTCAAATCTGATGAGGCAGTCAAAACCGCCTTCAAACAGTTCATAGACTCTCGCTCCCAGGATTTTATTTCCAAAGGTATCAATGATCTGCCTATAAAATGGCGGAAGTGTATCGATAACAACGGCGCATACTTCGATTGATTAAATAATAATTTCATTAAAAAAAACTTGATTCACTTTTTTGATACTGAACGGCAATTTCATATGCAAGGACCTAATATTAACGAATAGTAAAATGACTGCCTCCGTGGTCCAGTAGAATTAAAGTTTGAGGAACTTGAACGTTTTTATAATAAGAATCAGAATTATTTTCGGACAACTTCGCTTGTTAATTCTACAAAATAGAATATGGGCCCATAACCTGCTGAGTTATGGGCCCATATAATATTTTATAAAGTTAACAAGGGTAAGCTAAGCCGGAAAACAAGAAATATACGAGTATGCAAAACAAGTAATATAACGTCTTAACAAAATAGACTGAAACTATTTTAACGCTGAATTCAGTCCATGATACTGAACAACTTTTCCCAAAAAACAATATCGAAATATGAAAAACATATTTTGACATTCCATGTAAATCGGATCAGCTGACCGGGCAAATTGTATGAAAGATCAAAAATTATTTTTCATATTTCGATATATGGTCCTTGGGGAAAGTTGTTCAGTGGGTATCATGGACTGAATTCACGCATAAAATAGTTTCTGTATATTTACGAGTAGTTAGACTCTGTATATTTATCCCGACATTGTATACATATTAAATTAATGCATACGGGAATTAACGCGAAACGTACCTTTTTTTATTTATTTTGGCCAAATCGGCCATTGCAGAACATCTACTCGAAGCAGGCGCTAATCACTGGATTGAATTTCATCGTACGCAAGTCCTCGCTGGCGATTGCCACTATCGCACTAGGATGGTACGTGAGGCGATTGAAATTAAGAAACATCCTAACAATTTCAACCGAGAAGATGGCCTTAAATTGTCAGCAGTGTGGAATCCAGTGATTAACAAAACACAACCCCGGTTTGGTGCACAATCGGTTAATCACCAGAATACGGTTGCGTTACGGAACAGGGACACTGTGAGTGTAGTGTGTGACGGTACTTGGACAATGAACAATATGACGGTGGACGAAGATCACACCGGGCAGGGGGAGGCGTAGGCGTCATCGCTGCTTCAGTCAAGCTGGGACCACGTTCGGTGAAACCCGAACGAAACGTCAGCAAAATAAATAAAAAAAGGTACGTTTCGCGTTAATTCCCGTATGCATTAATTTAATAATAATGCAACGCGATAGTTTAAAAGTATTTATTGTATACATATTTATCCCGGCATTGTATATTTGGAGGTGACCGAAAGCACAAACTGAGTAAGGTATAAAAAAAACTTAATAATATTAAACTGTTTGGTTTACATATTTTAGCACATAGGCACAGAATACATAAGAGTCAAACAGAATGGTCTCTCACAGCGTCTCCCGCAAATTGGCGTCCCCGCACCTCTCCCCCGCACTTTGTGAGCTTTGACGGCTCCAAACCGGGTTTGGTTTAATTACTAGCCGCACGCAATACGCGACGTGTGTTGTCTTGAGAACTGTCAACCAATAGTAACCATCATGGTGAGAAGGTGCGCGTATAATAATTGTTTATCCACCCAATACTCTAAAGAACGTATATTTCATACATTTCCAAATGATGAAAACAGGTAAGCAAAGCAACAATATAATTTCACGTTATTACCCAGCAACCATTTTGATATATATACCCTTCTCGCTCTCTCGCATTGGCGGGAGATACACAAGAGCGAGAGGGGTATTAGCAATCCGGTAATGTTACATTGGCTCCTCGCTCACAGGTAATCACATACACGCAAATGCCAAATAGATTTCCGCGGGTTATAGTGTAAATGCCATTGTTGACAATGACAACTTGACATGCTGTGCGTGAAAATGTGATAAACATTTGTTTATTTTTATTGAATTTATTCATATAATTACCGTATAGTTTTGCGCCGAATATGCAAATTACTATATTACAATAGTGAATTAGTGCGTTACATTATAAATGACTCAATAATAATCAGTAAAGTGAACTAATGGTGAAATGGACATAATGAAAAATATTTGTGAAGTGATATTATGTAGCTGTTTCCGACTTTTCTGTAACATTTGATACATATAAAACAGAATATTTTTTACGTCATAGTGTTCGCAAATCTTCAGGTATGGAAAAATATAATCGTAAATATGTCGAACTCGTTAGTAGGTAAGTATTAAATTAATTCTGCGGTGCGACCCTAAGTATAAAACTCACACATCGACGTGTGTACAGATAAATTGTTTCGTTTGTAGTAGTAGTAGGTATATATGTTACTCTGAATCAATGGAGAGTCCTACCAGTGACATAGGTTAGGTGTGTGTACGAGTAGGTATAGTTGGTTATGAATAAAACAAAAAAATGCGAATATATATTTTTATTTCTTTCAAACACCAATCTACTGCAGTATGTAATATATCAGAAATATTTTCGGAATCACAACAGATATTCATGCTATAGTAATATTATAAACTTGTTTGTCCGTCCGTCACTTCAAAACGAAGCAACGAATTGACGAAATGAATGTAGAAACTTTTAAAACACTGGAAAGTGATACAGTAGTAGAAATGGCACAACCATTACAGTATTCACAAGATTTTTTAAAATTTTAAGAAATCAAGGAATTTTTTTTCCTTTCATTTCTGGCAACAGAAGATTTATTGATATTCATATTTAATTAATACTTAACAAACTTTGTTCACTTATCAAATCATAAGCAGTAGCAATAAGATTATAGGTACTTTTTTAAGTTACAATACCCGCATTACAATCAACATAAACTGAAATTTGACTTAAAAAACCTATTTTTGGGTTCCCATATTATGGCACGTGTTTTATTTCATCATTTCAACGCTCTGACGTCCACTGTTGGACATAGGTTTATTAAAACTCTCTCTCAAACTCGCAAACGGGGTACATTTTCCTTCGACCCTGATGGTTTTCTCCTAAAGGGATGCCGACATTTTCAATTCCATAAAGACCCGCATAGGTACAGACAGCGGCATTGCTGTTTGACGGTAACATTGTCAGTGGGTGCAACCAGAGACCGGAATAGCGATATATCGATACCAAATACCAATATTTTATTTGAGTACACGAATATTGATACATTGGAATACCGATATTTTTTTACTATAGATATCGAAATTATAATATTATAATCGAAATATCGATTTAAATACCAATATTTTATTACAGTACACGAAAACTGATACAGTATGGAAGATGATCAGTATTGTTACCGTTGTTGTCGTCCCGCACAAAACTCAACTCCGAGTCGCAGTCGAGTTACGTGCGGGACGACAACGTGTAGCGGAGTTCAAAACGCGAATGGAATTTTATCGGTACTATATCTAAATATATAAATACTATTTATATCGATATCGATAATAAAAAAATATCAGTATTCCAATGTATCAATATTCGTGTACTGAAATAAAATATCGGTATTTAGTATCGATACCAAAATACTGGTATTCCGGTCCAGGGCCAACGTCATACAAACGCGTAACCACGTATTGTAGGCTTAATTTTATGTGGCTAAATGGTTTTATCCACTAGCGGGCCCCTAGATGACGGTAGTAGTATGTATAGTGGTGAATGACGACACTATAACGTTGTCTATGTAAACAAGATGGCGTGATATCCTAGACAACGTCAAAGAACCTTTCTCTCCCTAACTTAAGTAGTAGTTATTTATGTGGCTGATGTTTCCATTTTATATTAATTAGCTATATGTAGATTTTACTGTTCCATTACAGTTTTTAAACTTAAATTTTCTCCGCCGCTCGTCTTAAACAGTAAAAAGTATTATGCTAATTCGTTTTGATTGCCCGCGATACAGGCTTTTGCCTAGTGCGGGAGTCGTTTGTTAAGCTCATTGTCAATTTCTTTTCGGTAAATAAATGATTTTGTATTTTGTATTTGTATATATTTAGTCCCATCAGCCATCGGTTCAGCGCGCTATGTACCCCGTTCTCTGCCACTTCAATGAGTTAAGGCCGTACCTGAATTTTCCGGGGTCCAGTGCTGCCCCCCTTTTTAAATAAATAATTTCAAAGAAAACGGAGACTTTATTTAAAATTTTGCTACTACTAAGTCTCTAGATAACCCTTCAAAGTAGCAAAATTTTAAATGATATCTCCGTTTTCCTCGAAATGTTTTATTTTAAATGGGGACAGCACTGGTCCCCGGAAAATTCAGGTACGGCCTTAATTAAAGGCCAAAACGCAATTCACAACGCAAAAGATCAATACCAGTCACACATAGTCACACTCCTTCAATATCCTTCAGACTAGAGCTTTAGGCACTCTTCAGACTTCTTTTTACTAAAGCCAGAGATTTATTGTTTGAAAGTAAAAATAAACTTTTAACAAATGGCGGGCTTAATATAAGAAAGAGACAATGCATCACGCGACGGATTCTGCTATTTCTTTCGCACGTTAAGTTTGTGACAGAGATAGATGAACCCGTCGGCTTAAAGACAAATCGTTTAAAAACTGTTCCGGCTATTTCTTCTCCACTTCGCAAGGTCTTTAGCATCCTTGGGTGACCATTTGACATAGACATGGGTAATCTCGACTCCGAGGAGTGTTTCGGCTCACTGAATCTTACTCCGCATCCGGTACCGACTCATCCTAATGATTCTTACTCCCTTATCGGCTCCAGCACGAGTCCGCTAAGTTTCGCTATTGAATCTACAGAATACAGATGTCCTTTCTGGTACCGGTTTCTATACAGAATAATATTGACTCCCGACTCCCAATTCCTCCCGAGACGCGGTGGAGCCGAAACGCGGCTCGCGGCTCGCGACCTGACAGGCGCCGCCGGTTCCCTGCGGGACCAAAATAAGTGCGGACTCAATAACTCGCGGGAGCCGATAAGGATTTCCGGGATTCAGTACGGGTATCGGGCTCCTGTTGATGAATCGGCTCATTTAAATATTCGAATCCGGAGTTACCCATGTCTAATTTGACATGCATATTATATTTGGAAAAGAAAAAGAGGGCAAGCGTACCCCGGGCTCCGAAGCAGCACAACTGAGGATGCAACCGGGAATGCGCTAGGATAGATGCATCCGTCGCGTGCACTCGCTTATTCAAACATAACTTTCACACACTTCCCCTGCTGAAAACGCACCGTATGTGTTTTCATTTTTGGCAAAACACACACGGTGCATTTTTCAGCAGGCGAAGAGTTAAATTTGCCCATTTATGAAGCACTTAAAAGAAACTTGTTTAAATATGATAAAGGCTTAACCTCTGTTTTAACACCTATGTACTACAAATCTGTGCCGCAGGCAATACGCACCATTTTGTAAAACGAAAATAATATCTTATAATTAAAGAGAGACAAATTCATTATTATTGAATACGTTCAATTCAATCACGTAATAGATAGACGTAGTTGAGTGCAAAGCGGGCTGCGACGCCGTCGGGTCGCCGCTCCTAACACTCGCTCTGAAGATGATCGTCTAAATCGATCGGAACCTGACCAGCTTCCGACTAGATTACGTGAGTGAACTGTATTAAATAATGATGTCTTAAAAGCTAAATAATTAAATTTTTAACAAAAGAAAATAACCGACTTCAATTTTTTTTAGGAGTTTCTTCCATATCTCCAAAGTTCTTCATCGTATCTTCACCAAATCAAAATGGGACCAACTTGCTAGTAAATGCTTACAAATAAAAAAAAGAATCATCAAAATCGGTTCACAATTGGCCAAGATATCGCGTCACAAACAAACATACATAAAAAATAAAACAGTCGAATTGATAACCTCCTCCTTTTTTGAAGTCGGTTCAAAATAGCACATTTCTGAGAGCATAATATCTAAAGAGGTACACTTTTTGGACATCTACCTAAGCGTCTATATAAATTTGTTAAAACTAAACAAGTGTGGACGAACAAATACAACAGGATTCCTTCATACTTTGAAGAGTAATTCCATTTTAAGTTTAAATGGTAGCTAGTAGGGAGCCAAAGAGGGGATTTGGGATTTACTCGAGCGCGTCAGATAAACATGCAGTCGTGTCATGTCAGGATGACAATACCATATCATGATCAGGTCTTTTTTAGTCCCTCTGCAGGAGCACGACCCTATCTGTACTGCTAGAGCCATATATTAGAGAGAGCAGTCAGAGGATTGGGCCTACACTCTCCACGCTGACCAGACGGGTTGGAGAGGTCTCATTGATGTTTATAAGCTTTGTTGAGCTTGTGTTTCCTAGTTCGCCTTCTACGACATCCACGGGAAGACTTGGAGTGGTCCTATTCTACTCTGCCGGGAACCACAGTCTATAACCTATAACGATATCATATTGGTAAACTGATGGTGGAGCCGGGATGTAGCCATAGGAACTCAGTAATAAAACGACGAAACTAATTTAAAACGTCAGATGAAGAAAAGATTTTTTTTGTAAAAGCTCTTATTGTGACTTAAGTACTAGTCGACAAATCAAAAGAGCTTACACATGATAGGTTTTCGTCGTTTCATTACTGCGTTCCCATGGCTACCTCCCGGCTCCACCGTCATGTCAGTTTACCAATATGATATCGTTATATTGTACTGTCATCCTGATACGACATGACAGCTGTTCATCTGACGCGCTCGAGTAAATAGATTTTACTCGTCATATGAACATGCATTTTGCTTTACTTAATCTGACGGTTTGAATAGTTTCGTCGTATACCATAGATGGAGCTACTAGTTCGAAACAAGGTAGTTTTGTAGTGGTGCAGCTTAATTTCGGAAAGACGGCGGTATAAGCATTAATTTTCTACGAACAAGCGCTATCTCTGATTTTTCTTGGATATTGTCATTGTATAGCTAGCGGGCGAAATAGTGACATCTAGAAATAATAATACAGGGGATTTTGGCTTTCTAGCAGAGTACGATTTTTTGTATGTGGCTGTGAGTCCTTTAGTATTTGTTCGTCCATAATTAAACCAAGTAATAAACTTGACCGTTTTTTAAAATATGACGGTTTTGGATCACTTACATAAATTACAAGACTGCCCCAAAAAAAAAGTGGTGCCATGTTTTCAGGATGTATGTCCGCCATGTAGGCCTAAACAGATTTAGACATAATTATTAGGTATCATTAGAATCCTTACATCATCCCGAGTGACAAGAATTTTAGAACTTAGTTCTTCCTCGCAAGTTACGTGGAGGGACCCTAATCCACAGGTTACATGTTACGCACGCGGAGCCCTTCCAAACTCCCCCCCCCCCCTCCCCCCGCAAGGTCCCCAAGTATCCAAGTTAAGCTACCCTGCGGGGCCGCAGGCCACTGCCACCAACAGCTGAGCTTTTTGTTCTTTTTTTATTAATGCAAGATGGCCGGCGATTCTTATCTGCATGCGATTTGACACAAAATCCAGGGTTTTTTGGGATGCGGAATCCGAATCTTAACGTTTTTATAAATAAAATAAATATTTAGGGACAAATTACACTGATTGAGCCAGCCCCAAAGTTAAACTTGTGTAATGGGTTATGGGGTAACGTTACTAACTCAACGTTTTCGGAATCCAAGATGGGGTCTGAAATTTTTTTTTTATATTTTTTTTACAAAACATCATTTTTAAGTGTACATAATAGCCTTCGAATCTGTAGTAAGGAACTTCGTTCTCATCGGGTGTAGCACAGCACCCATCGCCTTGTTTAAACCCAAGGCAGTCGCGTTTTTTATTAATAAAAAAATCACTTGTTACATTTAATTCTTAACTTTTTTTTTATTCTGTTTGATTTTCAAACTTAAGATTCATAGAACTTATCAACTAATTAATAAACTAACAATAATAACAAGAAAAACACTTACCCCATTATTCATAAAACTTTACAAACGTTTGCTAAACCTAATTTAGTTAAAATATGTTGTGTCTCGCTCTTACTATGGCAAATATAGAAAAGTGTGATAGAGACAAACCATATTTTAACTAAAATAGGTTTTTATAAGCTTTTTTTAGGCATTCAAGATGCAGTACTAAACTCACGTGTACTCACGTGGTATTTTTTCACCATTTCTTATTTCATTATTTAATTACAATAGGTTTAGCAAACATTTGCTAATTTTTATGAATATGAGGGTTAATATTTATAATTATAATATTAGCATCATATCAGACACAAGAATACCACTGCATAAACACACAGACACTCTAAGGCTTTAGAGTGCCTGTGTGTTCAGGCTGTGAGCTGTGAACTGCCTAAAGGCATCTGACGTAGCTCAAGGACTGTCATCTAGTGACAACAGTCATTATTAAATTATAGTGAACTAGTGTACAGGTTTCCTTACAGGGTTTCGGGTTAGAATAGGACCACTCCATCTCTTCCTGTGGATGTCGTAAGAGGCAACTAAAGGACTAAACACAAACATCTCGTGCTACAATTGCACTAAGGGGGGTAACGTCGGGCGGCAGCCGGTTGTGAAACTTTGCGACCAAATACATTCCCAAAGAGGGTTGACGTCAGGCAGGCGGCCGGTCGTAAAAAATTTGCCAAATCGTTGGAGCTCTCCGGCTATTTCTTCTCCAACGCAAGGTCTTTGGCATCCTTGGGTGACCATTGACATGTATGTTATATTTGGAGAAGAAAAAGCGGTTAAGCGCAACCCGGGCTCTGAAGCAGCACAGCTGAGGATGCAACCAGGAACGCGCTTAGACGAAGAATGTTTTTCTTCACCGGAAGCAAGTGATCGATGAAATGACAGAGGTACCGCTTGACCACCGCTTCTGATTGAAACTAGTTTTTGAGAAACACAATGTACTGTTTGGTATATGAAGGTTCTTTTTTCTGTTTAAAAACTCGAGCCTACTAATAGGACCCCGGGATTTGGGATTTACTCGAGCGCGTCAGATAAACATGCAGCCGTGTCATGTCAGGATGACAGTACCATATAACGATATCATATTGGTAAACTGACGGTGGAGCCGGGAGGTAGGGCAGGTAGGGCACCGGGCAGGAGGCGTAGGCGTCATCGCTGCTTCAGTCAAGCTGGGATCACGTTCGGTGAAACCCGAACGAAACGTCAGCAAAATAAATAAAAAAGGTACGTTTCGCGTTAATATGCATTCGTATGCATTAATTTGAGTTTTATTTTAAAAATCATCAATTTTTCTTTTTAAATCGTCAGATTAAGAATACCCCTCCAAATAATCGTCAGATTTCCCTAAATCTGACGATTATTTGGAGGTATTTTGCTTGATGTTGTAGGCAAGCACGCCTACAACATCAAGCAAAATCGGATGTATAATGATCTGATACGCGCGCTTGAGTATTTCGCTGTAATTGTTCTTTTAAGAACCTGTAGACGCTTCCCCCACAAGTGAAAAGGAACATTATATAACCTATCATTCTTCTCATCATCTTTAAAACCTAGGTCCCCACGATGCTATATATATATATAGATTATACTATAAATAGTATAATTGACCGGGTGACTGCCTCCGCGGTCCAGTGGTCAAGGCGTTTGCCTTGTGATCCGGAGTTCGTGGGTACAAATCCCACTGGGAAGCATACTTTGTGAAAAGTTGTTTCCAGTCTGTTTAGGATATTGCAGGCTTGAATCACCTGATTATCCGAAAAGAAAGATGATTCCGTGCTTCGGAAGGCACGTAAAGCCGTTGGTCCCGAACGCCATTTAGCGTTTGTAACTATCCTAGGATTGGTTCTGGTCTACCCTTTGGGTTGCGGAGGTCAAACGGCAGTCGTTCTGTGTAAAAACCAGTAACTTCGTCGAATCACCTAGGGTAGGTAGCGGACCCCGGGCTCTGAAGCGTAACCGCTGACGATGCAACCAGGAATACGCTCGGATGATGATGATGAGTATAACTGATCGGGTGAGCTAAGCGAACATAGGTTTCGTTACAGCTTCGGCAAAAATTCTATCGTGTGTCCGAATTCCACTTTTCCGGTTGTTCTCGCCTACAGGTCTACAGGTTTTCTTCAATCGATTTTCGTGAAATTTTGTGAGCAGGTTCGATAATTATGCAGAATTTTTGTCGAGCCAGCTTTTCGACATTTTTCAAAATGGCAGAAATATTGGGGTTAAAATATAAAAAAATATATATATATACTTATATAAAATATCACATTACAGCCATTTCGAAAAATATTCAAAAATGTCATAAAACTTTTTTGTCCGAACAACTTTTTCATCCGATAAACTTCAAGGGTCATATGTGAGGTCTGTATGTGTTATGCAAAGAGCGCTTGATCACAGCTCACAGAGCCCCTAGTGGTAAAGTAATAGAAGAAAATGGAAGACAAAGAAGTTTAGAGGCGGAACCGTCTTCAAGGAAACTTTTAAAATTAAGTAAAATTTAAAAAATAGGTGTTCTTCTTACACAACTATACAAAATTCGAACCGTTCCAAGTGTCAGCCTAAATTTTGTATTCTTAGGAACAGAAACGCCTTAAAATAAACACCTTTAACGTACTTAATTTTTATAGACTCTTATTCCTGTTGGAAATTGAATGAAAATAGAAAAGGCAATGGCATACCACTCCATTATCTTTGCCAAAAATATATTAATTATGTGGAAAGAGACCTTGACAACGACAAGAGCTTGGCTCTTAAATGTGGACAAGGCTTTGTTAGTTGCCTACACTTTGGTATCAGATATGTAAAGTTGATTATAGAAATCCTTAATCGCACATAGAATTCAAGGTCAAAAATAAATTATTTTGTAATGGCAAGAGAATATAACGTCACACAATAATGTCACTTTTCGTTGATCATGTCCATTTGAACGTGATATTAAGAGCGTTATTTGACTCCAAGAATCTATGACGTTACGGTTTGGTATTTCATACAAATCCCATAGAAAATCTTTGTATCTGATTTGACTTTTTTGAAACTAGCTTAGCTAGCTTTTTAAAAAAATAAAACATAATTAATATTTTAGGGCGTTTCTGACTGTTATCCTCTTAAAACTTAGCATCATCTATAAAATCATCATCTGAATCAGATTCAGAGTCACGCATATTCTTCACCACATTCTTTATAGTCTCCTTATCTATGTCTTCCTCATCTGACGACGTGTCTATGGAATCCACATCATAGACTATCCATTTCTTTATACCAATGTCTTTGGTCAAGGTTAGCCATGTTTTATTTAGCATTTTTGTTAATATTATCAAAATATATTGTCCTTTACTTGAATGAATATAGTTTTTATTATTTACAACACCATACAATTCTAAATTGAACCCGTATTTAGTGTCATTTGCATCAGCTTCGAATTTTAAAGACCTATCACCGATTTCCAAATCATATTTTTCAACTCCAATCAATTGTATTTTTATAATTATATTTTTGTTATTTTGCCTCCATATTATTTTGGGTTTTCGCAACTCATCAATTAGAGGTTTTATTGCAATAATTTTTTCGGGGTTTTTTCCAGAAACAAAACTTTCTGATGAAGAAAGATCATCTGAATCTAGTTCTATGCTTGTTTTTTCTTTCTTTGGCGTATATTTAACATTTAGATCTTCTATATTTAAACTTGCTTTTGGCGTTACTTTTGCTACGCTTTCTTTTACATCTTTTTTACTGTCTATGCATGATAAACCATCTGTTGTAGATATTATTGCCGGCAAATTATTTTGTTGGGTTTCAACTTTTGTTTCTTCCATCTTCGGTATCATTTCATCTGCTTTTGGTTCGCTCTCTTTTTGCAAAACTGAAGACATGTTTTTAACTATCGCCAGGAAATCTGGCGGCATATTTATATCCCAACGGTCTATATTCCAAGAGTCATCGTCTTTTTGCCCTAAAGGCATAGACCTAATTGGTTCTTTACGAAAAACTTTTTCAAGCGATTCCTTTGGTGGCTCTGCTTCTATTTTTTCGTACTCATTATTATTTGTAACTTTCACCCATTCGTCTTCATCAGTATTACTATTAATTTTTGCATTTGCCGGTTTAATTAAATTTAATTCGTCAAAGAATTTTACTTCTTCGGAATTTTCCTGAGCTAAATTGTTATCTATCATCAATTGATTTATCAATACATCTTCTTCTCCATTCGTATCGATTAAAGCTACACCATATTTATGACCATCGGTATGTGCTGCTGTATCTTTTGTAAAATGCTTCACGTATAATTGTTTTACATTACCACCACTGTCATCTTCAAGACATCGATCGCAAAACCAGTTAGTACCAAAATCAGACCAGCTTTCACCAGCTGGTAAGACACCAGTTAAACGACATTCTATAGCTTGGCATGGCAATTGCGCCAATAACTGGTCAGGAATTTCAACCAAATCCGTCGAAGGAATATCTCTCCAATCGCCTTGATCAACGAAGAAACATTTTACCCTATTTCTATCATAAACTTCATCAATTCTAGCTCTTTCGTGAACACAATCACCTGGAAACTTAGCGATAACGTAATCTCCTTTTTTAACTTCCTTCACAGGCTCAGGATTTTCTTTAACGTATTTCTCAATATCTTTTATCAAAATGTTCATGCAATCGTCGAATTTTACTAATCGAACGAAGAATGTATCAGGGGTTAAAGCTGTAGCAAATATTACAGTTTCTAAATCATCTTTATCCTGGTCTAGGTGCGCCCAATTCGGTTTAAACTGCTCTTTTACAGGTTCGGGGGTTTTAACTACTTGTTCTTCTTCTCTAGGAAGAAGTATTTCACCTTCCACGCACAGTTTCTCAAGTTTCGGCACATGTTCCGGATCAGGAATGGCATGGACATCTAATAGTATCTTTCTAAAGTCTTCCTTCACAATAGTTTCATTCAATGATGTAAGATCTTGACATGCTACCAATGTGTCAACTAACACACAGTTTCCTAAAGCTAGGGAAACTTTCCCCCTCATATAAACGTCTTGTTTATCAGTTATTTTCTTTAACTGATTTGTGGCTAGATCTGAGAACGTCACATCTTTATTTTTAGGTTTTATATTTGCTAACCTAACCTGCGCTATATGCGTCTCAATATTCTTCAGCTCATCAGGTAAGTAGTACAAGTATACATCACTACACCTGTCATATTTTTCCTCGTCAATCAATTTTATTAGTACGTAATTAGGTTTACCATTTTTATAGTGACTAAGAATTTTCATAACTTGGCATCGAGCAAAGAAGTTTAGTTTTACGGAAACTGCGCATACGTCTCCTACTTTAGGAATACCATGTAACTTTTTGTTTGATTCTTTGCTATAATACATTCCCATTTTTAAAGATAATGTGCTATATGTTTGGGGATACTTTATCGTCTTTCCATTGACTATATTTGATAGCAATCTTGCTGAGTACAAAGTCGCAGTATGATAATGCAGTATTTCAAAGGTAACGATACCAGTTTTAGGCATCCATTCTCTAGGCTCGTCGTTCTCTTTTTTAACAGCATGACGCTCCTGGCAGTTCCAAAAATCAGGACATTCTCCCATAGCAAGTAAATTATCGCATATCGGAACCAAATTCTTAGCTTTAATTGCATCTTTTTCAGCTAAAACTTTACTGCATACATCATCCAAGAATTGAGGAGTTTCATCTGTACATCTTTTAATGAAATTTAATATTTTAGGAAGTTGTTCGACATTGCTGTCTTCTAGCAAAACTTGAATTTTAATATTTTCATTTTCAGTTTTGAAAATTGAAGGGTAGTTGTCATTTAAAACTGCGAATCTTTTGCAGAACATTGAAAAGAGGGGGGGAAGTGAGAAATGTATGAGATAGTGCGCATCAGTGACATTCAATTGAGTCAAATTACTGTCACAACATACGAGTATAGGACCTAGTACAGGCTCCTGATATTCTGCCAAACTTTTGCTAAGATTGTACAAGTCCTGAACTGTCATCTTATTATCACATGCAAAAACTGCCTTCCCTTCCTTTACTAGACACTTTTCTAAAATTTCCACTTCTTTGTCTTCCCGACAAACTATTACCGCTTTTTTGGACCCATCAATTTTTTTTATAAAATCTAGGACAGTGTTTATCTTGTTTTCTTTTTTGACAAAAGTGACTGTTGTATTCGCTTTTGAATACAACACGCATTCTTGGAAAGCGCCAATGCAGACTACAGAATTTGGCGCTTTTTTCGCTAGAGGACCCATAAAATCACACCAAACCCTGGACGCAGCGATAATTTGAACTTTTAACTCTTTATTAGCTCTAGTTTTGAGCATTTCTTTAATTTTTATTAAAAAGAATTTGACTTCATTAATAAAGACTTCTGATAGTCTTTCGCAGTCATCTAAAACGAAAGTAGATAGTCTACGCAAATCTACCCCAAAATCTGTCATCTGCATTAGCCTAACTAATATAGAAGGTGTGCATATAAGTAAATCGCAACCGTTGAGCAACGCTGTAGTAATATGCAACTCATCCATCCCTGTATAACATGTCAGGACTCTTTCTTTCAATCCTAGAAACATTTTGCTTAATTTCTCAACCCTAGAAGCGGCTTTAGCTGTAGCACAAACTATAATACAACTAGGCCCCTCATTACCTAAAGAATCAGTCTTAAAATCCGTCACCAAACGACATACCGCTGGTAAATAACCTATAGTCTTACCACTATCTAAAGGACTTACCATGAAAAGACTGAATCCCCTAAGAATAGTGAACCATGACACACTTTGTATCATCATAGGTTGCTTAACCGACATGTTAGCTAGAGCTACATGAATGTTTGAATTGAAATTCACATCCCTCATTTCCATACACGGTTGTATGCGCTTGTTCATCTTTGTATGAACCATTAAAACTGGTGTTACCAACTTATCAACAAAGACTGATATTGTATCATCTAAATTCTTGAAGGGATTAACGTTATTTTTAGCTGTTAGAACGATATCATTGACTTCTTCTTGTTTCTTCTTTGTATCTTCTTTCTTAGGAGTTTTGTTGCTATGGTATTCCGAATTCAGTTTAGCTAAAACAGATTCCACATCTTCGTCAGAATCATTTGTATCATCTTTTCGATCTTCATCAAAACTTGTTGAAGAATCTTTAGCTATATCTGATGACGAAAATGAATCGTCACTTTTATTTACCTTTTCATTGACAAATTTTAATTTTCTCTGCAAAATTTTTGAACGAAGTCGACTTTGTGCTTCGTTAGACGAATCTGATTGGCACTTATTGTCGTTTATCACATCTTGATTCTTATTTGCGTGTTTAATTTCTTTCTTTTTAGAATTTTGAGGTGAATCTCTCTCAAATTGATCATGGGCATCCAACTTCTTATTATTATATTTAATTTCTTCTCCTAATTTTTCTTCTGAATTCCGAGATTCGCTGGAATCTGTTTGAGACAGTCTTCTGTTATTTGTAGATTTCATTTCTCTGTATTTTTTAAGAAAACTACTTTCTTCTTTTGATTTTTTATCATTATCATTCTTAGATTCTTCTTTATACATTTTGAGAGTATCTTTATTAGTTATTGGAATATTAATTTCAGAATCTAAGCCATCAAACATATCCCGGTTCGATGGACCATCTGCTTCATTTTCGGAAAGTTTTGGCTCCAAATTATTTATATCTTCGTCTAGTGATTCCTTGGGAACTATTTTAAGTTTAAGGTTTGAGGGTCTTAGCCCTGGAGGGCCGTAAGCCACACGCGCCTCCGTGTTGATGTCATATTCTGGGATTTTTGGAGACTTCTTATTCTGTACTGTAAAGAGAAGTAAGTTTTATACTTTTTTGTTACCCAATCACGCAATGCGGCAAATTTCTAAATTTGAATCAAATTGGGCATGTTGAGAGTTTGTTCCCTAGATTAAAACGACGGATATATTTTTATCCGTAAAAAAAATGAAGTTGCCGTGGACTGTCAAATTACGAATTACACTTTGACCATGCAACGGCTAGTTATAAATATGATTAACTAGCTTTTACCCGCGGCTTCGCTCGCGTATCCCAAATCCTACGGGAACAATACATTTTTCCGGGATGAAAGGTCCATATGTCCATCTCAGGACTCCTAACTATGTGTATGCGAAATTTCAAGAAGATTGGTTCAGTAGATAAAGTGTGAAGAGGTAACAAACAAACAAACAAATCTACAAACTCACTTTCGCATTTATAATATTAGTTAGGATAGGATTAGGATTAGGATATAAAACCAATTTTTTTACCTTTTGGTGGTCTTACGGGGGTAGGGAAGGCATCATATACCGGAGAAGTAGCTGCTTCAATAGTATTATTCCTGTTATCTGTCTGCATTGACTTTTGACTAGCTGCACTGTCATAATCTGACATATTTCTTTTGACATTATTGTTTAGTTTTAACATATTATCTGTATTTTCTTTTTGCACTTCGTTTACTGGTGCATGTTCTGTTGAATCATTACCAAGTGCCTCTTGGTTATCAGTACTGTCAGACACATCTCTTATGACAGCATTTTCTTCTAGAAATTTCTTGGTAGTGTTCAAAATTTGTGAGGTATCACGTTTGATAGTAAATGTTTTCCCTCTGTTTTTTAGCAGTGCGAGCTTTTTCGTATTTGAATTTTGGGGTACTGCTTCAACGTTTCTGGAACTTTCTCTTTTAATCATCGCTCTACCAATGGATTCTTCGTCAACATCTTTACACCTATCAAAGTCTTTGATCTTATTTTGAACCATTTTTTGGACTTCCTCGTGTTCTTTTAGATTTTCAATTGTTAACAAGGATTTCAATGTATGTGCTTTGTGGAAAACCGTTGTTTTCTTTCTGACAGCTGTTTCCCATTCTTTTTTGGGTTTGTTGTCGAGTTTTTCCAAGTGTCTGATGACGTCTTGTATCTGGTTAGTGTTTAGGCGAGTTTTTAAGTTGCCAGCGCTCAGTTCTTGGTGGAAGAGGCCTGTGAAAGTGAGAAATGTCGTCA
This sequence comes from Acrobasis repandana, assembly GCA_963576875.1. NCBI lineage: Eukaryota > Metazoa > Arthropoda > Insecta > Lepidoptera > Pyralidae > Acrobasis > Acrobasis repandana. The sequence goes on along the minus strand of OY756242.1, from coordinate 7,224,247 downwards.
ATAACGAAATGTAGCCCAGTAAAAGATTTTTTTTTGATCAAGAATATTTTAAACATTTATGGTTTGACAAATAGGACGATACTGTCGGACGACTGACATGTTATTTTTTTAGGAGTAATGGTCCTGAAACTACTGGGTTGATTTTGCCTGACATGTAGATCTTTTCTCATAAAGGTTTATATGTATAATAAATAGTTGTGCTAAGCCAGGTGGGCTAGTTTAAAGTAAATCTAATGTACACTTGATTTATATATAAGTATATTTTTAACTTGACTTAGCACGAACCGTTTTATTGATTTGTCTAACGTTTCGACCGCCATAATGTAACGATTATGATACAAAAGGTAAAACTTAATGCTAAGCATTGTCTACCAGTTCAGTAGGGACGTAGCAGAAAAGGTAGTAAATGGGGTGCAAGATTAATTATAAATATAAAAGATATTTTACCTGTGTCTAACACTGCAAATCCAGACTTTATGAGCTGCTGAGACAAGACTTTGACTTTACCATTCTTCTTCTTCAGTACTATCTCCCCATATTTGTGGATGTTGTCATCAAAGATGGATGACCTGTAAAACAATCATCATCATCATCCGAGCGTATTCCCGGCTGTGCATCGTCAGCGGTTACGCTTTAGAGCCCAGGGTTCTCTACCTCACCTAGGCGATTCGACGAGACTTGTTTTTACACAGAGCGACTGCCGTCTGACCTCCGTAACCCAAAGGGTAGACCAGGACCAATCCTAGGATAGGTACAAACGCTAGATAACGTTAAGGACCAACAGTTTTACGTGCCTTCCGAAGCACGGAATCATCATTCTTTGCGGATAATCGGGTGATTCAAGCCTGCAATACCCTAACTAGACTGGAAACAACTTTCACGCAGTATGCTTCGGAGTGGGTTTTGAACCCACAACCTCCGGATCACAAGACAAACGCGTTGACCACTGGACCATGGAGGCAGTCATAATAGAATTATTAACCTTTAAAATAGTTTCAGTATATTTTGTAAGACTGTATACATTGTGTTAATGAAAGAACGCATAACATCTCAGATTGTACCTCAGCCCATGAAACTGAACAACTTTTGTTAAACAAATTTCAAGAAATCCAAAAAAAAAATCGATTTTCATACAAATTGACTCGATCAGTTTCTATGAAAATTTAATTTTTTTTATTTTGTTTTGTAAAAGTTGTTGAACAAAAGTTGTTCAGTTACAAGGGCTGAGGTACCATCTAAAAGGTTTTGCGTTCTTTCATTAACACGATGTATACCACAATGATATATAATGTCTAACAAAATATACCTACTGTGTATATATAGGTCCTGTTGATAAATCTGGAAGTCGCTCAGAATAAAAGCTTGTACAAAGCCAGAAGCAATATCAGATGCCGTAGGCAGCTCGAATAATCTAGCACCAGTGTCGAACACTAACACACATTAATCGAAAATGACCAGGCACCGTGGCCAAACACTGGTCAAGTGTTGTTTTTGCTCTGTGACCACATCCACTCCCGGCGCTGTCAGGGTAGTTCCCACATAGAAGATATGAGGTGGAAGTGGAGAACAGAGACTAAACAACACAGTTATATTAACTTTATTGTACTGATACACGTTGTAACCACAGAGGTAGAGTTATTTATGTACTTACACTGATTTTATACAGCAAAAGAATAAAGTGGATCTGCCTCAAATCCCAAGATTAATTTAAAAGAGCAGAAAAATCCTGTGATTTATTTAATATAAAAGTTATTTACTTCTACACAATTGAAACCACTGCACGCACGATGGAGTAGGTGAGCGTTTCGTCCCAATCGCAATGGGACAAAACACACACAAAAAAGTACTTAGAATTCTGTGTCTCTTCGTCCCATTGATTTTTTTTAAAGTAATGTTAGCAAAAAAAGTCAAACAAATAATATATTAGGCTTACTAGGTGTTGTCTCAGGGTTTTCCATTGCTTTTTTTTTAATTTTCACTTGCTACAGCGGCGCCACCCTAATTTAATGTCTTTCAATATACAATTTTTTCATATACCGAGTGTTGACTCATTAACAACAACCCTTACTGCTATACAAATAAATACTATTTACAAATCAATATTTTGTCTTTTATTTTTATTTTGATTAAGCTTGTGTTGCTGTCTTTACAAAATAAGTAAAAAAAATATGATAATAAAAATATTGGGACAAATTAAAATACTTTGAACTTTTTGAAAGGAGCATTTCGTCAATAACTCTACCTAATTCCGTCCTCTGATTATAATTATAACACTGAAGTTATAATTAGACTTCAAATAATAAACAGATATATTATAACTAGCTGTGCCCGCGACTCCGTTCGCGTGGTTGTCGGAACGTAATGTTATATAGCCTAAAGCCTTCCTCTATAAATGGACTACCCAACAAAAAAAGAATTTTTCAAATCGGACCATTAGTTCCTGAGATTAGCGCGTTTAAACAAACAAACAAACAAACTCTTCCGCTTTATAATATTAGTATAGATATGTAGATAGGTAGTCCTGAATACTGTTCAGGATGAGAGATGGAAGCGGAGTGAGACAAAATGAAGAGGGATGTGTAAATAATTTAAAAATAGAATGAAGTTATGAAAAGCCGACAGGACGAGATGACGAAATGAGGTTTTGAAAACAAGATACAGTATGCACATGGTAGACCATTATGTTAAGCAACCCACTATCACATATGGCAAAAGCCATATACCTTTTCATAAGAGCTGTGATGTTGCACAGAAACTAGAAATTATCTAATCGAAATTCCCCTGGGTCATAGTCACACCAAGTGAACTGAAGCCTGGGAAAAAAAAATAGATTAAAAAAAAAAAATGCACATGGCAAGCATCGTTACAAGTTTTATAGCCTTTCGAGTCAATAACACCAAGCATGAAAAACAAACAAAAAACAACTTGTGCAAAATTTAATTTAAGGAGGAACTTAAAGTAAGCAAACGGAAACAAATACATGGAATAAGAGTCAGAAAATGACTCCCTCTGTGGTCCAGTGGTAAAGTTGTTTGCCTTGTGATCCGGAGGTTGTGGGTTAAAATCCCATTGGGAAGCATACTTATATAAAAAGTTGTTTCCAGTCTGGTTAGGAAATTGAAGACTTGAATCATCTGATTATTCGCAAAGAAAGATGATTCCGTGGTTCGGAATGCACGTTAAAGCTGTGGGTCCTGAACGCCATCTAGCGTTTGACCTATACTAGGATTGGTTCTGGTCTACGCTTTGGGTTGCGGAGATCAGACGGCAGTCGTTCTGTGTAAAAACCAGTAACCTTGTCAAATCACCTAGGTTAGGTAGCGGACCCCGGGCTCTGAACTATTTACTATTTAGAACTAGGCTCTTGTTTATGGAACAACCATGAAGTAGAGTAGGTACTTTACTTACCTACATATTTACATGACTTACTGTGTGATAGCCTGAAGCGAGGAAAGGAGGCATCTCCACCAACAAGAGCCAGAAATTAGGTAGATAGTTAGGATTGCAACCACGTGGAAGGGAAAGGTTTGTAGGTACCTATATCATGTTGCAAGTACCTACCTCCTGTCTATGAAGGTGGGACTGAACCAAACTTCTGCAGCATCATCTAACGTTTTCTTTATGGTGAGGAAGGCAGCCGGCAGCCATTTCTCGCATTTACGCGTTGTTACTTCAAGATTCACGCCGTCTAGGGTGACTTCTTGGGGCAAAACTCCGTACACACCAATTTGCTCGAAAATGAAATCTTTTGAGTTTAATACTTCTACCCACAGTAAATGAGGGTGTAAGTAGTGGAGGATCTCCACTCGGTAAGAATCGGATCCCATTGTTTCCATAACTAGGTAATTTACAACATTTTAGTTATATGAAAAATATTGTGAATTAAGCAAAATAAAATTAAAACCCGCTGAAAAAGTAAAACGAACTTTTCAATGATGTATGTATACCGAATCGAATAAATTGAAACTAAGGAATGAATGAATCATATTTTTCGTTCAAATTGGGATTCTAAAAACCGATACTTACCGATAAAGTATCGAGAGGGGGTAAATTTTTGATCAAAACTGTGCGGATTTGACCCTTATAAACGAACTGACCCTTATAAATTCACAACCGCAATTATCTTATTTCTAAAATATAAATTTAGGCAACATTGACTTGAGCAGAACTTAGATAATAGGGAGCTCAGAACAAGCGTATTTACGCCAAGTTTACCAATTTGAAAGCTATCAAATTGGCGTAAATACGCTTGATCTGAATTAACTGACTGACCCCGTGGTCCAGGGATCAAGGTGTCTGCCTTGTGATCTGGAGGTCGTGGGTTCAAATCCCACTAGGAAGCATACTTTGTGAAAAGTTGTTTCCAATCTGGTTAGGATATTGCAGGCTTGAATCACCTGATTATCCATAAAGAAAGATGATTCCGTGCTTCGGAAGGCACGTAAAGTTGTTGGTCCCGAACGCCATCTAGCGTTTGACCTATCCTTTATAGGATTATAGGATTGGTTCTGGTCTACCTTTTGGGTTACGGAAGTCAGACGGGCAGTCGCTCTGTGTAAAAACCAGTAACCTCGTCAAATCACCTAGGTTAGGTAATTGACCTAGGATAGGAAGCGTAACTGCTGACGATGCAACCGGGAATACATGAGGATGATGATGACGCTTGTTCTGAATTAAATGTCAAAACAATGGAGGTTTACTGAAAAAGTATTATTTTTGCTTTAAAATGTCGAATTACAGTGCTATTGAATGCAAAAACGTTGGCATTTATACATTTCTTAGTGGAAATAAAAAAATGTATTGCAGCTTTTAGAACAAAAAGTACAATCCGTTGGCGCTAAGTTTGCTGTTCCGTAGAATGTGCGTGTCCCGTCAGCAGCAAACTTAACGCGAACAAGTACGAGTACTATGATTTTATAGGTTATGTTTGGAATGACGGGAGAGACCTTTGTCCAACAATGGGACAATTGAGATTATTAAAAAAAATCAGAATAAAGTAAAGTAAAAATAAATATATATTGACTTTTTTAATATTTCAATGAAAATAATTACAATCCAATAAGTACTACGACTGGACTTGTTGATAATAGAGGCGTAGGTACTTAGTAAAGTTATTTTGTTTATCTTAAAATTCCAATCTGAAAAATATAAGAGAAAGGTTATAGATACACACCTCCTTAATTGACACGTAAATAAAAAAGGTAAGTAAATAAAGTGTATCTTCTTTCCCTGTATGGTACCTCTTTCTTACAATTAGACATTGACAATTTGTAACAAAAACATCTATAGATAGAAACATCGCAATTGCCTAATAATGAATACATATAAACTTAACAGACTTTTAACTAATTCATGTTTTCTTACATTTAAATCGGCCTTCAATGAAGGGATTAGCCATACTGACTATTCTTTCATATTATACTACGACTACGAATAATAAATTCTCTAGAAATGTAACGCTCGTACAATCACCGCTTCGATTCTGATTCCATTTACGCAAACAAACTAACATTAATAACAACGAAACACTCAAACACACACATAGACAAATATGCGACAAGGTCACGCTTCGCCGTCGGGTGGGGGCGGTCACCGTAAAGAACGATGAGGTACAACTCGTGGCTCAGGTATATTTTGCATAACACTTTACACAGATGTCAAGTATGGATTATTAAAATGTTTATGAAAGGTGAGTCCTATGTTTTTCATGTCTGTATGGCTCCTACATTACTTCACGGCACATGACGGCATTTTTAATGAATCAATTATCGCAAAAACACACCAATATTCTTAAAGTAAACTTTCTGCGACGCAACCGCACGACTCGAGTGTCACAGTGAACTGTCGCGCCGCGTGGTTCATATTTTAAGCCCCGCCCGCCGCGGTTCATATCGCGTGGAATGATTTTTCGGGATTAGTTATCTTATGCTTCTAGGGATTATTATTCGTAGATATTATATATATATATATACAGGGCTCTAGCTAGAGTCGAATTTGAGGTAGGGCATTGGTTACAGTTATGGTGGAAGTAAAAAAATTATCTTAATTGATCTGCCCTAGAAGCACGGGCTCCTAAATCAATCACCATGATCTAACGGCACCTCTCTAACTAAAATTTTAGCCGATTAGGCTCACAGAACAATATTACTCTTACTTACTCTTAGCGGAGTGGATTAGGCTGCTAAAAAAATATACTCATATACACAGCCCTTACACAGCCAGCATACACTCAAAAGACATTACCCTATTTCTGACGCAGTCGGGTAAATAAACAAAACCGGTAATAATTGTATTAATAAAATGCTGAACACATTTTTAAAAAACGTCATCTTGACAGATTAAAGAATGAATGAAAACTTGACAGTCTTGCTATGGTTTCGTGGCCAAATTAAACATTTACCTAGCGATTCCTATCAACAAATTGTGATCATTTATGATAATACGCCTATAATTTAGTCTGAAAAAACAGGTACGATTGTTTATTAACAAGTTACATCTTTAAGCGGCTATATTCGTGCTTGTAATACAGTGTAAATCATTATAGTATGTATGTCTGTGATTCACAGTTTTATTAAATGCCTATTTTAATTTAAACCTAAATGTGTTTTGGGCAAGAAGATTACAAGCACAATAGCGGCTAACTGACCATATTATTGTTTTATAGTTTTAGGACTGTTATAATACATATATAGCTTCTCCTATTGGTCTTGTGGCGCAGTAGGTAGGTATCTCTTACTAGTGTCGGTCTAGGGCGCCCGCTAGGTTCGTTAAGCGGGCGCACGCGGCGTCTTCAGTCTATCTCTCACAAATTCTACGTGCGACAGAAACACGGCATTACCCGACGGATTCTGCTAGCTATATCTTTGCACGTAGTTTGTGACAAAGATAGGCGGACGCCCTAAAGCCACCAAAATATATACATTGTAGGTCTATAAAATCTAGTTAAAAAAAAAGGATTTTTTAAAATATCAGTCACAGGAGTTTATAAAATAACCAAAGAAAATGTATAAAATCTATAATGCCTATGAAATGGCAAAGCCGTTCCCAAAAAATATAACTAAAGTTGTAGGTGTCCCTTTTTATTCTATTGCACTGTCAGTTTGCGGGAAAAGGACACAACTTTAAGTACGATTTTAGTTTAGGTATTTGTTTGTTTAATTTCTTTATTGCACAAAAATTACATTTAAATGTACATTATTTAATACGAGCGGCAAGAACCGAAAACGACTTGGAATACTTTTCAGAAGAATGACATGGTATCTGCAAAGTCAGTACATCACTAGCACGCAATCTTGGGTCAACCTGCCGGAAGGAGAATTTTTTGTGGAGATATGTAGGAGAATAAAGATTAAAAAGAGCATTAAAAAGCAGGGAGAGAATATGCATATTTCTGCGGAGTCTAATAGGAAACCAGTCCAGTTGACGACGGAATTCAGATATATGGTCAAATGTTATGGAAATATAAACTTAATGTACGTCGCATTAAGTTTAACCCTTTAACCGCGAACGTCAGATTAATCCGACAAACATTTTCGTGCCCATTTCGTGAGCGTCGGATTTATCCGACCAAAATCTATGGATATTCATAATTCCTTGCGCTGGGAGCACGACAACTGATATAAAGTCTCGCAGTGAAAGGGTTAATATTGAATGTCGTTTTTTTTTGAGATTATTACTAGTATTATTATTCTCTTTATTTAATTTGAAACTTAGGCTAGGTTTTGGTATACATTTATAAAAAGTAAAATATAAAACATACTACACAATATAAACATTTACAAAAACCTAACCTAGCTGCCCACTGGCAGCGGGGCAAGGCCCAAGCTATTGATATCTTTCACCGTCATACTAAGAGTTGCCTTTGAGTCTTGCGGTTGTGGCACTGGGTTCTGTCTGCATAAGATCCAAAATTCGGTAGATGACTGGTTCAAAAATAAAGTATTTGGTACTGCAATGAGAATAAAATGTCACAAAATAGTGTCAATTGTCATTGATCATATCTATTTTCAATGTGATTTTAGATTTATTGCAGAAAACTGATATTTGGAGCGCTATATTTGACTCGAAAAAATTATGATGTCATGGTTCTGTATTTCATACAAATCCCTTAGAAATTTGTGAAAAGTTGTTTCCAGTCTGTTTAGGATATTGCAGGCTTGAATCACCTGATTACGGACCCCGGGCTCTGAAGCGTAACCGCTGACGATGCAACCGGGAATACGCTCGGATGATGATGATGAAGGGATTCTCCGTAATATAATAACCCATTAGGGATAAATACATGATAGTGTTGTATAGTATGTAACATAAGTCTGATCAGAACATCCCTTCCCTCTCTCTCTGATATAAGTTGTACACATTTAAATTATTTTTTTTTTGTTTGTTGTCAACAGGACAATGGGCGTAGCCATAAGTAGGTACGCCGAGCTGTCATCGAATGAGCTGCTCGCACGGTTCTGCTCCAATGAGGTCATATGTGCTAACGATCCTTTTTGGAACCAACTCTTGGCATTCAACATCAGTCCACCATCTAATGTGTGAGTATAATTTATTTATTTGAAAATATTTTTTTTAACTTCTCAGTAACGAATCGGCCACATGAGACCAGTAGAACACAGATGAATCTCAACCTTATTACATTGGCATAAAAATAAATTGTTATTTAACAAAAACATTACCTTTAGGGTTATTGTTGTTTTTCATCTGGACACTGGATGTCAAATATTTCAAGCTTTCTAAAGGCATCTGACTTATCTAGACAACTGCCATACAATAATCACAGCTGGGACCAATGACTCAAAGTGCCTTCTGAAGCAAAGAGGAGTTTGAGAAACTTTTGCCAACACCTATGTATACCGTGTGTTCGGACATGACACACCGATAATTTAAGGTCATGCAGTCGTCATCTATTTGAACAACTTTTACTAATGGAATAATTCCGAAATCGCGAATAAATAATCCACTACTTTTTGAGTCGGTAGATATGTAATTCTTATCTAACAGGATGACCACAAATTATGGTTTATTTTAAATGTACACAGCATAGCATAATAAAGCTAGTATTTATCTCATTATTTAATTTTTTTTTTTGTTTTTTCCCTGTGTAATTTATTGTGTTTCTTTCACAGAGAAGAACAGTTAGTGTTCGACTCCAGCACCGAAGCATTGCTCCAAAAGTTTCTACAGAACAATCCGCAGACGGGCAACCTCGGTTCCTTAGTACAAGTATTCATTACCAGAGCCACTGAGTTGTTGGCTTCACCAAATAGTGACAAGTAAGTAGTAATAGCCCTCATATTCATAAAAAAATACAATACAAATTATCTTTATTGCACCATAATAATTCATAAAATAAAAATAACAAACACAAAGAAAATATTGGTACAAAGGCGGACTTATCGCTAGATGCGATCTCTTCCAGTCAACTTTTCTAAAAAAAATGTCCTACCTAAATCAGTCATATACTTAGTGAGAAGGCGGCCAATTTAATGAGTGCAGACTTTTTTAGAGTAATTTAATTGGCAGAAACAAGTAATTATAAAAAAAAAAACAAAGAACCCGTCCGCGAAAAATAAAACAAAAAATTTGTAGATACAGCAGCAGTGAGTTTTTGGCGGGAAGTCAAGGGGTTCGGTTGGGGTATTCTTTAAATTATTTGCAAATTTATTTTAGTGGACTTTATAATATGAAATTGGTGTTGTTTGGTGTTATAAATGCTCATGCTCGTGAACAATATGTGAAATAGTTAAAGTAGACAGTCATAGTACGACTGCAGTGATATTTGTTTTGCGGACTGTGTGGGCATCTTCGGACGTCGTCCGCCACTCAATCGGCTATGAAAACCAATGGATTCGTATAGATTTATCGCCAGAAGCTCCCTTGCAGCAGTCAAAGGCCTACACCACCCTTTGATTGTCTTGTTAGGATTAGGTTAGGATTAGGAATAAAGAACAAAATTAAAGATAAATAATACAAACGTAAAATTATTTAATAAAAAAAAAATACAGCAGCAGTATGCTTGGAACCGCTCGGACGAGCGAGGTTATATGTTGGTTTTAGCTAACTAGCGTTCTTGTAATGATTTTACTACAAAATTACCTCTTGAGTATTTTCAAAGTAAAATTTGATGATTTATTTTTTCTGTCACGCTTGCTTGGAAGAAAAGATAAAGCTTAGAATGTACCAGATATTTCTTTCCCCTCGTAGATCCTAAAAGCCGATCGAGGGAATGGACGAAAATGCGAATCCTTTTTGCACCTTTTCGCTGCCATCTCGCTGAAAGTGGTCTTAGGGTTTTGCGGTCGCTCTTGTTTGCTTAGACCCAAAATGCTCTGTCTGCCCCATTAGGGATCAAGACGTGAATGGGTGAATATTATTTTGCAGTGTAATGCTAGCATGGCAAACATTCAACGCTCTATTCGTGATCCGAGCAGTCGGCAAGTATCTGGTAGAAATTGTACCGGAATGTGAACTAAGCAGGCATCTGGATGTCCAGGCGCAGGTGGAGAGGAGGGCCAATCCCAGGGACAACGAGGTAAGGGCGGACTTGCGGCGGCCGGTAAAACTTTTCGCATATTAATATTCCAAAGAGTCGACGGGGCGACCGGTAAAATTCCGGTTTTTCGGCTGTAAACATACTGAAATGATGTTGTAAATACATAATTTTTCCCACGTTTGTTAGACTATAAGGGTCAGTTCACACTGAGACGCGACGTAGCGCGCAATTTGGAAGAAATATAGAACTTGTTTACTAGACAAAAATGTGAGATTGCAGTGAGAGCCCGCGCTACGCAGCGCGGCATAGCGGGCTGTCGCTGAAATTAGTATCTTCGTGTCTAGTAAACATGTTCTATATTTCTTCCAAAGTGCGCGCTACGTCGCGTCGAGTCGCGTCGCGTCTCGGTGTGAACTTATTGATCAACATTGTAAGTTTTATGTAAGTATGCGTAATATATTTGGAGAAAAAAAACGCGGGAGAGCGCACCCTGAGCTACGAAGCAGCTCAGCTGAGGCTGGAACCGGAACCGCGCTAATATGTATATTGTAAGTTTTATGAAAATCGGTGATTTCGCGCATTTAATTTTTTTATTTTTTATTTATTGATTTCATTACTTTTTCAATTCAATTCAATTCAAAATATCTTTATTATCATAGGATATTTATAATATCTCTTAATAATAGTCACTTTGTTTTGTTTTTCACAAATGTTGACGTCAAATCGTTACTTAAAGCTAAGTTTACGCCGCTTCCTAGGCGCAAGTGCAGAAGAAGCGGCAACAAACTGCACTGCACGTTTTCTCCAAAGACGTCAACTAACAAACTAAAAACTTAAAATTAGTTATATAGATGGACAGAGATTACATTGTTTATTATGTCATAACTAGCTGTGCCCGCGACTTCGTTCGCGTGGTTGTCGGAACGTAATGTTATATAGCCTAAAGCCTTCCTCTATAAATGGACTACCCAACAAAAAAAGATTTTTTCAAATAGGGCTATAAGTTCCTGAGATTAGCGCGTTTAAACAAACAAACAAACAAACAAACTCTTCCGCTTTATAATATTAATATAGATTAAATTGAATTATAAGAATTACGAAATTTAAAATAATGTCAATTTGTAAATTTAGTATGTACCAATGTACCTAAATTATGACATGTCTAAGTATACAAACCTTTAAGAGGGACCCGCGCCAAGCTCAAGCCAGACCTTTTTGTCTTTAAGATAGTCATCGGTCCTATAATAAGTCTTCTCACAAAGTACTTTCTTTACATAAGCTTTGAATTTTCTGTCTGGCATATCAAGGACCGATTCTGACAATTTATTATAAAAAAGTATACACTTCCCCATAAAAGACTTACTGACTGTATTCAGCCTGTAATACGGGCTAACTAAGTCATTCTTATTACGTAAATTTCTATCTGTAAAATCACTTACTTTATTGAACAAGGAAATATTTTTCCTTACATACATTACAATGCTCAGAACAATATCTAAATTAAAAATATGGACTGCGATGAAAAATTTCGCTACGAGTTTAAATGCGTAAGTTATACAACGTGGAAGGGACATACCCGTAATAAATCGAACCACGGTCTATCATAAAACTAAAATAATAGCAAAAAACAAAAATAAATTTCGGCATGTCCATTCACAAGTGTGCGGGCGTCCGGGCTATTTGTATGGGCACGTCCAAATTTTTTTTGGTTAATTTACTGTTATTTTAATTTCATTATACTTTAGTGATCTAGTATAGCCCGTGGTTCAATTTATTACGGGTACATCCCTTCCACTTTTTATATGATGAAGATATTCGTCAGGGTGATTCGAAGGCACGGTAGCACAGTACAGATGTGAGAGGCGTGGGTTTGAATCTCTATTGTTGCGAAATTCAATCATCACATATTGTTATGGGAGAGCCTAGCTACCGGCAAAACTCAGTTTGGCTCCCCCTCCCCTCCCCCCTCTGGGGAGGGCCCTGAAAGGCCGGTAAGGGTTAGATCTCATCTATCAGCACGGAACAGCGAGAGAGCGACAGATGCTTCAGCAGCGTTCCGTCGCTCTCTCTCGCTCTAGCAAATTACTGTTCTGAGCGACAGAAAAGGATAGCAGCATAGGAAAGTGCTGTTCCGTGCTGATAGAAGAGATCCAACCCTAACGCTCTTGTTACGCCACAGAATAGATACTAATACTCCGTACAGAAGTCTCACTCAGAAAAGAAATATCTACTCAATGTTGTTAATGATACGGTATAATTTAGCTTACGTCAGAACTCAGCTCCTTTTTGTTTAGAGACCTAGACATCCATTGCAAGCCAATTTCATCCTTATGACTCTGGACAAACGATTCGTATAACTGAATTTACCACCCGGAGGGGCGGCCTGCGCGCACAGTAATAATGTAGGTACGTTTTCGATACCTAAACGGGGAGTGACACAGGCCTGGTTACAACCCTGGTGTTGCAGTTGGCCATGGGTGATCACTTACCATCAGGTAACCCGCTTGTGTGTTTGCCGTCAAATTTTTTTTTTTTTTATAGCCTTCACCTCAATTGGTAGTCCCACAAGAGAATGACTCCCCAAAGATGAATGGGAGCGAGAGTAAAGTGGAAGTACTCATAGATGCACTCATTGGCTTGATCATCGATATACCAGTCACGTGAGTCCTTATAGTAGTCTAGTCTTAGTCTTCCACATACTGGTCACAGGTGATTTGAAATTGAAGCTACAGTGTAACCATTTCGACTCGATAAGAAGTCCTTATAAACTCAATTTAACCGACTGCGCCAGAAAGATGGTTATGTTTTTCGAGCGTATGATTTATATTTCTTTGGCACGCTCTGTAGCCCAAAAGGCTTGATGGATTTTAGCTTGAAAGATTTCGAGAAAGGTTAAGTATATAAAATAAAAAATGAAAAATATATACATACATATAACAACAAAAAAATATACGGGGTGACTTTTTAACCACCAGCCAAATTTTTAGAGCAAGTTTAGTCCATGATACTGAACTACTTTCCATAAAAATAATTAACAAAAAACTAAAATAAAAATTCGCCTCCCCGTACAAATCAGCGCTCAGCTAAACGGATTTTGTATGAAAGGTCGAAAAATTTTTATCGATTTTAAGTAACTTTTTTTTATAGAAAATAGTTCAGTATCAAGGACTGAACTTGCTCCAAAAATTTGGCTGGTGGTTAAAAAGTCGCCCTGTATAATGGAACTATTTTAAGGGAGAATTCAGTCCAGTTCAGTATCAATTGTTCACTGAGTTATTCGGTATCAACTAAACTACTTTTCCTAAGGAACGTATATCAACATATTTTTTGGCTTTCACTCCGGGCTTGTTAACGATACCAAATTTACACTAAAAATAACGTTAAATTAACGTTATTTTCTTGGTAAAGTTATAAAGGGTATCGATAATACAGTTTATCACGTTATTAATTAACGATTTAAGTAACGATACTTTTTTTAATACTTGTAAAATATTATATAAATAAGTCTAGTAGCCTACTAGACAAACTCTCATCAATTTATTCTGTCAAATATCGAAAAGAAATACAGTGTTAACAATACCTTTTACCGTTAATATCATTGGTAACGTTATCTGATTAACGGTAAATAGTGGGAAAAACACCGTTACCCAGCATAACGTTACTTTTGCTGATAACGTTAACGCCGTTTGACATAATTAACGTTACCAGATTTTTAACGGTATTCCAAGCCCTGCTTTCAATACAAACTCTGACCAGCTGATCGGTCAAGAGGCCAAAAATTATTTTTTAATATTTCGACAGAATATGTTCCTTGGGGAAAGTTGTTCAGTATCATGGACTGAATGTAGCCTTTAAATTGTTTCAGTATACATATTTTGTGAGACCTTGAATACGATTCTTCAACATTTTTTTTTTCAGAGACAACACATACTACTTACACTTGGAGTGTATAAACACGCTGTTAGTGTTGATGTCAGTGTACATGTTCGCCAGTGTCCACGGACAAACGAGATTGGTTGAGACATCACTAATTTACAGGTAAATTTTTAACCATCAGGTCTTTTGTTTGTTTGTTTGTAATAACATTTTTGTACTAAAAACATGCATATAAAATACAAAATTCGAAAGAGCAAATATAGAATGGCGGACTTATCCTATATAGGGATCTCTTCCAGTCTTTTTTTAGTCTCCACTGCAGGAGCAAGGCCCTCTCGGTACTACCAGAGCCATATATTAGCCAGAGCAGTCAGAGGATTTGGCCTACACTCTCCACGCTGGCCAGACGGGTTGGAGAGGTCTCATTGATGTTTATAGCTTTGTTCAGCTTGTATTTCCTAAGTAGATATAGATTATAATAATTATTTTTATTTTTTAGAACCCTATTCCAAGGGCGCTACGGTATGCACGCTCCATTACTAGTAAAAACACTGCTAATAAACCTGTCGAACATGTCCGCTGCGCCGCCGAGCATGTTCGGCACCACCGGCGCGGGGGGGAGCGTGCTCATCAACATCGCATGTGAGTACATCACTATCATCACCCTCCCGTATCCCCGGCTGCACCCTCAGCGGTGTGGCTTCCTCGCCCGGGGCCCGCTCCCTCCCCTAGGGGGGGCGAGGGTACTGGTTTACACTGAGCCACTGCCGGCACACCTCCGCCACACAAATAGACCGGCACCAATCCTAGGATGGGTATAAACAAACGCTAGATGGCGTTCGGGACCCACAGCTTTACCTGCCTTCCGAAATACAGAATCATCTTTCTTTTCGGATAATCAGGTAATTGAAGCCTGCAATATCCTAACTGGAAGGCCCCCAATATCCCCAGGCCCGGATCTTTAGGGGGGGGCAGTTTCAGGGAGGGCCAAAATCGTCGAATATTCGACCTTCAGTCCACCCCGTTGTCCACAATGGGGCGGCATAATATAGATTTTGCTTCTTTTATAAAGTGACTTCTATTTGCACCATTTTATGAAATAATATACTTGTTTATTAAGAAAAAAAAATACAATTGAGATAAACCAGGCCTGTGTCACTCCCCATTTAGGTATCAAAAATATACCTAAATTATTACTATGCGCGCAGGCGGCCCCTCTAAGTGGTAAATTCTGTTATACGAATCGTTTGTCCAGAGTAATAAGAATTAAATTGGCCTGTAATGGATGAATAGGTATTTAAACGAAAAGGTGCCGAGTTCGTACGTGAGCTAAATTAAACCATATCGCTAACCACATTGAGTCGATATTTCCTTGAATTTCTTTGCTGAGTGAGACTTCTGTACGTGAGTACTAGTTCCTATTCTGTGATTAAACTAACTACAATCTAAACCGAGTGCGAGAGGTGCCTTAGTCATTTCGACGAATTTAAATAATGGACGCTTTCTATCTCTTTTCAGCGGGCCTGTGGAACATGCTGACTTTCAATATGACGACCCACAACATCTACACGCAACCCCCTGTAGACAGGCACGAGTTGCTGGACAGACTGAAGAAGGAGCACCCTGTAGCCAACCAGTCGTGCCTGCTACTGTTGGCTTTAGCGAATCATTGTATGAACGAAGATAACTTGTATAGAAACGCTTTGCTGTGCTGTGAAGATAATATAGGTATGTGGATTGGATACATAAAGACCTGTATATAGACAGATAGACATGCCCCCTGTAGACAGGCACGAGTTGCTCGACGAGACTTTTCAGTTAAGTTGCAGATAGAAAATTCAAAGCTTATATAAAGAACGTGAGAAGGCTTATTATAGGACCGATGACTATATTAAAGACAAAAAAGTCTGGCTTGAGCTTGGCGCGGGTCCCTCTTAAAGTTTTGTATACTTAGACACGTCATAATTTAGGTACATTGGTACATACAAAATTTACAGATTGACATTATTTTAAATTTCGTAATTCTTATTATTCAATTTAATTATGACATAACAAACAATGTAATCTCAGTCCATCCATATAACTAATTTCAAGTTTGTTATTTGACGTCTTTGGAGAAAATGCTGCAGTGCAGTTTGTTGCCGCTTCTACTGCACTTGCGCCTAGGAAGCGGCGTAAACTTAGCCGTAAGTAATGATTTGACGCCAACATTTGTGCAAAACAAAACAAAGTGTCTATTATTAAGAGATATTATAAATATCCTATGATAATAAAGATATTTTGAATTGAATTGAGACTGAAGAAGGAGCACCCTGTAGCCAACCATTCATGTCTACTGTTGGCTTTAGCGAATAATTGTATGAACGATAGTAAATTGTATAGAAACTATTTGCTGTGCCAATAGGACTGACAATCCTATACAAAAAGTATACTCTGCTAGAAAGCTAAAATCCTATATTATCTCTAGAGGTCGCTACTATCTCCCCCGCTAGCCATACAAAGGATGCTGGGTTCCTAGGCTGACGGTATCCACGAAAAATCAGAGATGGCGCTTTGTTAGTAGAAAACGAACGCTTATACCGCCATCTTTCCGAAATTAGGCGGCACAACTACGAAAGTACTTTCTTTTGAACTAATAGCTCCATCTATAGAATGAGGGGCTTTCAAGGCTACGTTCCTTAAAAATCACATAGATGGCGCTGTGCAACGCTGGCAGTATGATTATGAACCTTAGCCTGGCCAAAGAGTAACAAAGTAAAAAAAATATTACTGTCATTTCTATTTTCCTATGCTTTCTATGGTTTTCCTGGTTTTGCTGTTCTGTCGCGCGTCATAATCTTTTATTTCTATTGACTTAGTGAGTCTCAAGGGCGTCCACTACGCAGCGCTGAAAACCTTCTTTTAAGAATTCCTGCTCACTCCACCGACTTTTTCTCGCGGTCTTTGTCTGTTCGAGCCGTACGTCTTTGGAACTCACTACCACTTACTATCCGACGCGCCCAAACGCTAGCCAGCTTTAAATCCCAAGTAAAATCGCATTTTCTATCCTTATGAAAGGTAATCTCCTTCTCTTGTTTCCACTTAGTTTCTTCATTTTGTCCTGTTAAGTTTTCGTTGTGTAAGTTGTATGTATTTAAGTATTAGGTGTATGTATGTTTATTATATTGACAACCCAATTTCTCATCATTTTTTTCTATATAAACGAGGTTGCCTGGAAGAAATTGCTTAGCGATAAGGCCGCCTTTTGCGCATTTCCTAGTTATTAAGATAATTATGTCCTGTTTTTTACTTTTGTGCAATAAAGGGTATTGTATTGTATTGTATTGTTGTCAGTTCTCTGGTACCTATTTATAATAAAATATTTGTTTCAGAAACATCGGCCACAACGCCGCAGCGTGAATCGAACACTAGTAACCAAGTTACCCCGCCTCGAATAGACATGACCGCTGTGAGTAGTTTATTTTTACTTAAGATTTTAGTAGGCGAAAATCTTGACATTTGCTACACACAAGTTTATTTGCTAGGCAAATAAAAAAACCCCCGACTGCCGAGAACGCTATCTATTATTTTCTAGACAAAGCCTTGACTTTTAAGCGTTAACCCCCAATAACTTTTAAACGGCTGAACCGATTTTCATCAAATATAGCTAAGAACCACACCACCGCAAGGGAACTTGCTTTCACGTTAAAAATCGCATCGAAATCGATCCATTCGTTCGAGCGCTACGATGCCACAGACAGACCGACAGACATCAACGTCAAACTTATAACACCCTTTTTTTTGTCGGGGGTTAAAAAATGACAGTATAAGACAGTTGGGCAAAATGAGTTGATCTACGGTAGCCCTACGGCACAGAATACATTAAGAGTACAAACAGAATGGAATCTCACAGCGTCTCCCGCAATTTGGCGTCCCCGCACCTCTCCCCCGTTCTATGTGCCCCTTATTGCGCTCTTAAACAGGGTTACTTGCTAGCCGCACGCAATTCGCGACGTGTCTTGAGAACTATCAACCAATAGTAATCATCATGTTTATCCACTGAATACATTAAAGAACGTATATTTCATAGATTTCCGTGTGGTGAGAACAGGTAAGGAAAGCAACAATATAATTCACGTTATTACATATAAAACAGAATATTGTTTACGTCATAGTGTTCGCAAATCTCCCGGTATGGAAAGATATAATCGTAAATATGTCGAACTCGTTAGTAGGTAAGTATTAAATTAATTCTGCGGTGCGACCCTGAGTATAAAACTCACACATTGACTTGTGTACAGATATATTGTTTCGTTTGTAGTAGTAGTAGGTATATATGTTACTCTGACTCTAGGGAGTGTCATACCTGTGCCTACGGTTCACTCACACACGAACGGCCGTGTACGGACGTCGTATCTATGGTTGTTTTACAATTTTGCTCAAATTCTTCTGTATTATTTTATTTACAGCTACATAAAGCGCTATGCGTCACCGCGGGATGTGAACACTCTACTTTACTGCTGTACCTGATGTTACACTCCTGTAAAGCGTACAAGAGGCACGTCAGTAGCGATCCACATATCGAGAATTTAGTGAGTGATCTTTTTTTCTTAAGAATCCCTGTGATTAACGTAAGAATCCAAGGGATTCTTCAAAAGAATCCCCGGGATTCTTCAAAAGAATCCTTGAAATTATAAACATATGTGGTAGAGCCACGCAAAACTCAGTTTTGCTAGTAGCATGAATGGGACGGCTCTTCCGGGGAAGTACCACTTTCTCACGGAATGACGTCTGAGTAGGAGCTTCACCGCTTCTATACTTCGGTCTTCTTCTTCTATGGTCGGTAACGCTCTTGTTACACCCCAGGTGTTGCAGTTGTCCATGGGCAGCGGTGATCACTTACCACCAGGTGACCCGCTTTGCCGTCCTATAATATAAAAAAAGAAAAATTTATATGTATTAGTAAAACGTTTATTTTACTCCCTAGTGAAACAAAGTATTTTGTTGCAGATAGTCCCGATCTTGCAAGTGCTGTACAACGCTCCGGACAGCAACTCCCACCATATTTACATGTCTTTAATTGTGTTATTGATACTCACAGAAGACGACGCGCTCATTAAAAATGTTCATTTAATCGTAAGTATTTTATAATTATAGCCGTGTGGTTCTCGGCAGAGTAGAATAGGACCACTCCAAGTCTTCCCGTGGATGTCGTAGAAGGCGAATTAGGGAACACAAGCTGACTAAAACTTATAAACATCAATGAGACCTCTCCAACCCGTCTGGCCAGCGTGGAGATTGTAGGCCAAATCCTCTGGCTGCTCTGGCTAATATATAGCTATGGTAGTACAGAGAGGTTTTTGCTCCTGCAGTGAAGACTAAAAAAGACCAGATGATGATAGATAATATGATATTTTTTGCAGATGATTAAAAACCCATCATGGTACACCGAGAGATCGATCTCCGAGATATCTGTGGGCGGTCTAATGGTCCTCGTGTTGGTTCGTGCGCTGCAGTACAACATGGCGCGTGTTCGTGACAAGTATTTACACACCAACTGTCTGGCGGCCATTGCCAATATGAGCTGTGAGTACCTTTTTCTCTTTTAATATTAACGCGTTGGTTGCATCCTTACCTGTGCTGCTTCGGAGATCGGGGTGCGTGACACGAATTTTTCTCCAAACATGATACACTATGGATAACTTACAGTTTTCAAAATTATTTTAATCCCTAGTGATTAAAGTGCTGTTTTGGTCCTGTTTGAAATATTTTACATTGTTTGTGTTATTTTACATGTTACAGGTGAATTCAGAAACCTACATCCGTACGTCGCTCAAAGGCTAGTGTCGTTATTCGAAACTCTGACGAGGCGAAGAGCGAGGTTATGTTCCGAAATAGATGGCAAGTTAACACTTTTACGGACATTTTTGTCGAACACTATCGGTTTCCGGACAAAAAGATTAAATCAAGACACGAGTATTGATGATTTTCAGTCTCGGCTTCACTGGCTCGTATGCCAAATTTGCCTCAACTGAAATTAACAACTTTCTTTACTAGCCCGTACATTTTTTTTATTATTTTCTTTTCAGAAATAGGAGATATTAGTAATGTAGCGTTACCACACAATGCAGAAGAGAGGACAGAAGAAATGGTAAATATAAAATAACTTCTATTTTTTATAGGGTTTTTAGGCATTCAAGACGCACTAACGTACCTACTCAAATTAAATAATAAATTAAAAAATGGTGAAAAAATTCCACGTGAGCAGGACTTGAACCCGCGACCTTGGTCTCAATACGACCATGCTCTAACCAACTGATATTTTCTAATATTTTTTTTATTATTCTTTCATATACTAGTATCATTATTTAATAAAATAACTTCATCTGATAATCGTGGTCCCTTTTCTACTGGGCCGGTAGTGGCATTAAACATTCGCTACGTAAAATTCCACTACCGGCCCGGTTAAACTGTATACGTCTTAAGACGATACACGGTGTCCAGTGCTGCCCTCATTTGAAATAAATTATTTGTAAGGAAACGGAGATTTCATTTAAAATTTTGAGCTAGTAAAACCTAGATAACCCTTCAAACTATTTTATGAACCACTGTTTACAGCAGCAAAATTTTAAATGAAATCTCCGTTTCCTTACAAATAATTTATTTCAAATGGGGGCAGCACTGGACACCGTGTATCGTCTTAACAAAATATACTGCAACTGTTTTATGGGCAGATTCAGTCCATGATACTGAATAACTTTCCCCAAGGAACATTATATCGAAATATATAAAAAAAAAAGGCTTCATACAAACTCAGATCAGCTGATAAGTAAGTTGTAAGGGAGGCCATATTTTTTTTAGGTTTTCCCTAAATGTTCTTTAGGGAAAGTTGTTCAGTATCATAGACTTATTCACCCTTAATTTATTTTACAAAACATTCTGGTTTTCGTTCACTATTGTAGGTTTATAATGTACTAACAAATATTTATTTATTTTTATATCTAAAGAAAGTAAAGATACACGGTGATTTTATATCGGTTTTGGAGCGGCAGGCCACTTTATTAGGATCGTTAGTAAGAACTAATTAGCTAATCGAAATAAAGATTCAAAAACAAAAAAGTTGACTAAAACTTTAAAGTAAAAAACGTAAGATCCGTTATGATCTCGAATACGAATACGTAGGTACTAACGCGCGGCGAACGACGGACTTCGTTACGCTACTAACGGATCTTACGTCGTTCGCCGCGCGTTAGTACCTACGTATTCGTATTCGAGATCATCGGGGTCACGCGGCAGTTTTGCTAAGACGGGCGTAACTACGTGATTTTGATCGAAAATCATTTTCGCAACATTTTTATCTTATGTCGTACACAAATTTGGATTACGTAAATATGGATAGAGGAATTTATTTACTATACAAACAAATAAAAATTCAGCGTGTATAATTTATTAAAATTATTGTCTTTCTTATACCAGATGGATCACATTGGAGTATTAGACGAAGTCCTCCGAATGCTGCTCGAAATCATCAACTCGTGCCTTACGCATCAACTCGTGAACAACCTAAACATGGTATACGCGTTACTACACAAGAGACAGTTGTTCACGCAACACGAACATCACATCACGCAGAATATTGAGATGGTAAGTCAACTCGAGAACGCGTCAACTCGTGAACAACCTTAACTTGGTATACGCGTTACTACACAAGAGACAGTTGTTCATGCAACACGAACATCACATACATACATAATATCAACTCGTGAACGGGTGCCGCTAGTAGGGACTGGTCAGCTTTTCTCCGTTTTCTTAAGACTACTCAGTGTTACTTATTTCTGTAAATTGGATTTGGCACTCTTTCGCAAGCTTTACATGTTATGTTGTGATAACATTGTATTAGGCATAACATAATATCATTGTAAACTGACAAAGCCCTTAAATTAAGCCTTAAAATAGCCCAAAAATAGTAATTTTAATATTATAAATAAACATTACACGTAATGTACACTAAAATTATTGACGTGTAAAAGTGCCTGCGAAGGCCTAATTACTGAATAAATATTTGATTTGATTTTACACTCCTGTAAAAACTGGTATCTTACGTATTGCTGTCTGATAGTCCGTAGTTAAAAATAGATGTGTTATGTTTTCAGGTCATAGGCTACTTCTCAACTCGTCTCCAGCGAGTACAAGAGGGTGCGGGGGGCGATCTCGGTGTCACCGAAGTGTTAGCATGTATAAAGAAGGGCGCGGAGCAGTGGTCCAGTGATAGGCTAAAGGTGAGCGAAAATGTACTTTATGTCGTTGCTTTAGAGTTCATTTTGTATTTAGAACAATATGGTAGGTTTCGATAAGCGATGCTAGACTAATAGTATTCTAAAATCTGCCTTATGTGGTCGCATTAGAGTTCATTTGGTTCTCCCGACAAAAGATATTTTTATTTTTCTAGAAATTCCCTGACCTAAAATTCCGCTACGTCGAAGAGGAGCGTCCCGAGGAATTCTTCACCCCCTACGTGTGGACGCTCATCTCAAACTGCGGCAGCGTGTTCTGGGCGAGCGAGTGCGCCAACTTGCTGGCGTGCTGATCCATCGTGTTGGCCAGACGGGCGATATGAGTGGTAATGGACCATGACGATGATAGTTTTTATTCTAGGCTTTGTGTTACTTTGTTTTTCGGCGATTGATTATGTTTGGAATGCGGGGAGGAGGGGGGGTAATGGAAAGTTTGTTGGGGGGGGGGGGAGTCAAAATGGTGAATTTGACAACTAAGTTAGTAGAATACACTATATTGCGAATTGTATTAAGTATTTTTGTTACTATGGTACTCTATGCCACCTTTGGTCACCCATCCAAATGCGGACCCCGCCCGGGGTTGCTTAACTTGCTAAAACTTTAGTCCCACCGAGCCACCTGAGCTCCTAGAACCTTTCATACGGTGTCGCTAATGAATCCAGAAGGAAATGTAGTGGTTTAGATTGTTGGAGGGGGGGTAAAGGTGGCCAAGGAAGATAGTAGACTTTGCTATATTGTGTTTATTCTGTCGTCGGAGTGGTCTTATGATATCCACACTGGACGAGCAAGCGTGCCAACATGCTTGCTTGTTCATTATGAGTCAAAAAGTTGATTGACAAATAAAACCTTTTATCTATACTAATATTATAAAGCGGAAGAGTTTGTTTGTTTGTTTAAACGCGCTAATCTCAGGAACTAATGGTCCGATTTGAAAAATTCTTTTTTGTTGGGTAGTCCATTTATAGAGGAAGGCTTTAGGCTATATAACATTACGTTCCGACAACCACGCGAACGAAGTCGCGGGCACACCTAGTTTATTATAACCAGTGAACTTGAATAGGTACTGTCCAACAGCAACTTAAAAAAAAAATTTCGCTGATTATAACTTTAGAATATGTACCTATTTGATCATTTTTTCAACTGTCACAAGTCATGGTGAATGACAAGCGAAGTAGGACGATTTTGTACATAAAGTTTTCACAAATATATTTAGTTTTTGTTAAATTATATTTAAAACGTACCTATGTAAAGTATTTAGAATCGTTTTCTATTTTCTGAAATGGGGCCATGTTTTTGAAACGCGGAATCACAAAATTTTAAACAAAGGATTTTTATATGAAAAGACGAAAACCGCGTTTCAAAAATAGGACCCCTGAGAATGTCATTATGATGCGCGTGGGAGTGGTTACACGCTATGAATTTATCGATACCATTTAATTATGTCTGTTTGTATGCTAGCTCATTGTAAATTGTTTGAAGAATTTCTATTCGATTTTCATTATAGTCATGGTTGTCCGTCCACGGACGAAATATTCAGATATTCTCTAAGATCGATCTGAAAAAATCAGCTACTGAATATTATTAATATGCAATAAAGGCTTTTATGATGTCAAATGAAGGCGCCATGACTGTCGGGTGATAGTACCTAAGTATCGTCTTAGATTTAAAATCTCTGAGCTTTTAGGACCAAATTGTAGTAGAATTATCACTATTGTGTCATAGATAATTACTTATTATTTATCTATGATTGTATTTACCCGACTGCACCAGAAGGAGGGTTATGTTTTTCGAGTTTATATATGTATGTATGACGTATGTATGTTTGTATGTCAATTTCTTTGGCACGCTCTACAGTCTAAACGGCTTGATTGATTTATGCTTGAGAGGTGTCGTTAGATTCGTCCTAACTCTGAGAGTGACACTGGCTATATCAAAAACTTGAATAATCCAAAATGGCAGATTTTCGCGCCAAATTATGTGTCTTCAAATTTTTTTTTATTCAAAACCTATCGGGTTTGGGAGCAAAGTAAAGAATTTTATACAAGGATTACAAAAATATATACAACTTATATGTCGGCAGTCGGGCTTTCTTTAAATATTATTATCTTATATTGGTTGCATTTGCACCCCTATATAGCTATATTGAAATTTTGTAATCAGAATCATTAATAGAACACAAAACTGTAAGAAAAAAAGGTTATTTTTTTTCTCCCACTTTTTTCTAAGAAATGGCTAACCTACCGCCTTTACTGCACGCGCCGCCGCGCCGTTGCCCTTGCCGCTCTCCGACCCCCGCCCGCCACGAGCACGGTAGCGACGGTGACATTTAAGGCTGCCTGTCCACCGGAGCGGAGCGAGGGAAAAGAGCGGAGCGGAGTTGCGTACTGTATAGGTCGCATCACGTAAAAAGAACGCTGGCTGTCAAGCTGCGCATTAGGCTATTTATCTATTTGTTATATACCTACCAATTACACAAAGCCGCGAGTGAAAATAATACAATAGGCCTAGTACCTTCGTGCGCGAGTGTACCCATGCGCAAACACACCACCTCTACTTTTTTCCGGCGTTCTTTTAACTGACTTCAAAGGAGGAGTTATCAATTCGACTGTGTGCAATGATATATTATATAAACAAGAGGCAGATATGTTATAGGCGCGCGCACTGTGAAGACTCGAATACGTCCCAATCGGGACGTCTTGTAATTAGTCTGCGCCGAGCGCCTCGTCGGGCGTACCGCACCGTAAGTTCCTGTGTCCTTACCAAAATATCTAAAAAATGCCATCGTGTGTGTTTCGAAAGTATACCAATTATGACTCTAAAGTCAACAAACTACAAGGGATCTCTTACCACATGTGAGTATGCAAAAATACTTTGATTATTTAGTATATTTCAATTATTTTTCCTAACAATCTAATAACTGACGCCAAGGCGCCATGTTCACATGAAGAAAGAGAGATTCTAGTTTTGACGTGAGAGTGACAAGGATGCGTGCACTGCGGACATACTCGTAGATTAGTTACTCTATGCACAAGAAACATTCGACGAGGTATCATTAAAAACTATAGCTATCTCTTTCATTCGCATGCTATTTTGTATCTTTTGTTTTACTTATCAGAAAACTTGTCGATGTGTGCAGTTTTGGATTGCTCAGAACAGATTTAAAACGCAAATTACTATGAACGTAACATATCTGTTATATAATATATCATTGACTGAATTTTTTTTTATGTATTTGTTACGCGATATCTTCGCCAATTGTGAACCGATTTTGATAATTCTTTTTTTATTTGAAAACCCTTACTTCCAAATTGGTCCCATTTTAATTTGGTTAAGATATGATGAAGAACTTTGGAGATATGGAAGAAAATCCTAACAAAAAATTGAAGTCAGTTGTTTTTTTTTTTTGTTAAAAATTTAATTATTGCATGACGCGACCTATACCTATCCACAAACACAACGTACGTCCGCTCAGCTTCCCGATTTTGTATAATTTTTTACACTAGTTCGTAAACTCCCTGTCCACTGAAGCGGAGCGGAGATTTCGTGCAATCCTATTGGTTAATATTTCTCCGCTTCTCCGCTCCGCAGCCTCGCTCCGCTTCGGGAGATTTTTGGTATGCATTCGCCGGCTGATATCTTTGGTTTTTATTATGAAACAAGATACATTATGAGAGAATTGTTTATTTTGCTTAAAGAGTACTTTCCTTGAATACAGCTGCGGAATTCAAAGCACTCACCTCACTCACCGTGTATTTATTTATTTCACTTCATTACAATACATGTAAATAGCGGACTTAAAGCCAGGGGCCTTTTTTATCAGTCTACCAACAAAAGTAGTCTTTTGGGGTAAGGGTCAATTCAGACCGAGATGCGACGCGCCGCGACGTAGCGCGCAGTTTGTAAGAAATATAGAACAAGTTCTATTGCTACACAAAAAGAGTGAGATTTCAGTAAGAGCCCGCTACGAAGCACGGCATAGTGGGCTACCGCTGAAATTAGTTTCTTTTTGTGTATTATACAAGTTCTATATTTCTTCCAAAGTGCGCGCTACGTCGCTACGCACCGCGTCTCAGTGTGAACTGACCCTAAGTACAACATAAACTAAAAATAAAGAAAATTTACCTACACTTCAAAATTTTATGAAGTCAAAATTTTTCGTGACCTTATAATGTGGTCGACCCCATATAGACTAATTTATTCGCGTATATTTATTATGTAAACCAAATCGCGGGTAACAATTATTATTTAAAAATATACTAGTACTCGTATTGTACAATTATTTATAAATTTAGATGTAAACTTCTAAGTTATTTGTAAGTGGTTACGACAACGCAATATAAAAATAAAGATATTTAATACATAATGGGAAGCTTTTAATTTATCACTCGGCACGTTCTTATTTTCATTAGCTGTGCTGCTTCGGAGCCTGGGGTGCTCGCACTGGGTTTTATTTTCCAAAGATTATATTTATCCATATCAATGGTCACCCTAGGGCACAGAATACAGTAAGAGTAAACAGAAGGGACTCTTCTAAGGTACGCGCAATATACGTCCCCGTTCCCCGCACCCGCACCTCTCCCCCGGTTCTTGACGGTCAACGTGAGAAATCGAGGCGAAAACGGGGGAGAGGTGCGGGGACGGGGAACGGGGACGCCTGGGTGACGCATATTGCGCGTACCTTAGGAGTTTCCGGCCTGTGCCTAGGGTGAAAGAGGGGAAAACAACTATTGAACGATTTAGCTATGGTTTTAAGAAAGACTAGCCTGACCTCCGACGTTAAACCTCCCTGAGTAGTGCAGTTGTTGATTGAGACAACGACTCAGGTATGGCACTTCATAGAAGCGGAGTATCATTGATGCCTACACTACTACAAACGAAACTATACATCCGTGCACACGTCAATGCGTGTGTGTTCGCCCGCTCTCGCCCCGCGACAAGGCGAGGACGGGGGAGAGGTGCGGGAACGGGAAAGCATATTGCGCGGGACCTTAGAGGTATGTTACACGATCTGTCTGATCAAGTCCATCAGAATGATCGTGTAACCCGCTGAATGACAGACTGATAGTTCGGACTGATGAAAATTAAATTGTTTTGAATAATGAAAGACTGATGGGAGACTGATCGCGTAACCCGCTCGTATCATTCTTGCGTCAGTCACCGTACTTTACTTTACTACACACCGTACGCCAATGTAAATAAGGTTCATTAAAGCTCTGCCGTACACGTACTTTGTATCAGTCTGCTGTCATTCTGGAATCTGGATTGACCATGTAACCGTGAAAAACATCCATCATTCTGGCGTCAGTCACGTCATTCCAGACTGATGGACTTGACTGATGCCAGAATGATAGTGTAACCTACCTCTTAAGGCGGTTATCCCACTGCACCGCGCACCGTCGTGTAGCGGGGTTTCTACATACTGACGCTCCCGCGCGGTGACGCGTTTTCAGTGCGTGGGAGTAGGCGTGTTTTCTATACAAACTTGCATACAAAGTTAAAAACCTGCCGCGCTGCGCTCCGAGACGGTGCGCGGTGCAGTGGGATCACCGCCTAAGAGATTCCATTGTGTATTAAATACTCTTATTAATTTCTATGACAACGAGCGAACTATGGATTTTGGAAGCAAAATCAAGCGCAAAAATGACCCCATTACAGTACATTCTAGCGGAAAACAAGATGTTTGGTGTGAATAATGGTTATTGTCCGCAGTATGAGCACAGGTATGAGCTCGGCTTTGCGCTTCTGAATACTATTTATTTCTGGGAAGCTTTAACTAAAAAAATCTAGTTCGCCCGAGCGGCGTACACGCTACCACTCACATCCTTGATGTCCAGCATTAGGCACAAACAAGCCTTCTGTCTGACCCACTAAAGAGTGCTACAGCTGCTGCTGACAATCAACGGAAAAAGACGCTTGAAGGTTAAAAAATACTATCTAATTTGTGGTTTAAAAATCCCGCCATTACTGCTGCGAGTTGCCCTGTTGTAATGACAAGACAAGCACACATTCCTTCGTGCAATATTTTTATTTGACATCTATTTTATTTCAAAAAAAGCCTAGAGCAGCCAATAATGTTTTATAATAGGTAGGTAATCATTAAATTAAGTACTATTTATTTTTGGATCAGTCAGACAGAAGTTCTGTCTGACTGATCCGAAAATCAGAACAGAAACTAATGTTTAAAAGTTGCCATATCAAAAATCTCCCCGTCACATCACCAACTGCGTCGTTCCGTTTTTCCCAATCAAAATCAATCCTATCGAATGTCATTCGCGAGTCATAGTAAACAACGACGTGTTTACTTCACGAATATTTTCCGTGTATTCTATTTAAAATAACATTGTGATGTGATAACAAGTGTAACATAAATTAACATTTAATTACAATTGTGAATAATTGTTGGGATTATACTGCGGCGTCACAAAATACGTCTTTGCCTGCTTACGGTAAGTGCGTAAATATTTTCAATTCCAATTTTGAATTTTTAAATAAACATCTATATGTACTTATTTTCTATTTTGTTTCTTATTTTAAATTTTACTTTTTTTTTTGACACGCGCGTTACCTTTCACCAAATTTATTTTAAAAATATTAAGTGGCTACTGTTTTTCATGTTTTTATTTATTCAAAAGAATTCAAATGAATTATATTCAAAGTTCATTAAGTGTATTAGAAAATTGGAATACATAAAATAAAACTTATAATGGCTTATAGAGATACTGTGTCCTGTTGAAAACTTATTTGACAAATACCCCCATAATAAGAGTGTAAACTTTTATGCTGTGTCTGGTATCCAGAAGATATAACACCATGGTAACTTTAATGACAGTACTTCCACAAAAATATCAACTTAAATGTACAAAAAATATAAAATTCTTCATAAGTACTTAACTATCAGCCCGTCCCGGCTTCGCATGGGTATTTATTATACTTACATCTTACCTTTTCAGAGAAATTATCTACATATTAGTGAAAACCACATCAAAACTGAGTACAGACAGATATATGCACTGCAGACTTAATTTCATAATAAGTATGGATAGGTATAATATAAAGCAAAACTAGGTACTGTACTTTTGAAAATTTTATGGGACTACCTTGAAGGCATTCTCAATCTTACCCAAAAATTTGAGGTATGCCACTTACTTAGGGCACCCGTCCGAATAGCACCTGGCCTATTCCATGAAGATTATATTTATTTATTTATATAAAAACTATATTGCACAAAAATGTTATACAAGTGGTGGACCTAATGCCATATGGCATTCTCTACCGGTCAACCATAAGACCAAGCAGAAAATATGTGTGGCTGGCGTGATTAAAATATGTATAAAATTACATAATTTAAAAAAAATATCTGATATTAAATATGACCTACTTATAATATATAGTATAGATAAAAATAAATAAACAAAACATTAAACAAATATATACCTACACATAAACTAATTAATATATATTATACATAGGTATACAATAAATACAAAATAATTAAATATATTAGGATGATTGTGCTAGGCTAGGACTGCTGGAGAAACAATTTATGTACCGCCCGCTTGAATGCCATGCGACTGGGGAGCCCTTCTGATAGATTTACACCTTATATTCGCTTGCTCTTTGTGGACTTAAATTTAAAAAAAACTATTTTTAAATTTTTGTCCAAGAAGAGCACCTATGATTTAGCAGCTAGTGCTGGGATTAATATTTTTTATATTTTATTAAGAATAAAAGATGTCGATACAAAATCACCTAGAACGTTTATTAATTATGCCATATGCGTATTTTGTACATACAAAATCAAATCAGACATTAGAAAATAAAATAATAACAGCTGAGTTTGTTTGTATGAAAATTCAATTTTTCTTTTTAGTTTCATGAAAGTTGTTGAACAAAAGTTGTTCAGTTTCATGGGCTGAGGTACCATCTGAGAGGTTTTGCATTATTCAATAAACACGATGTACACACAATCACATCTTTATCCCTAACTAGCTGTGCCCGCCACTTCGTTCGCGTGGTTGTCGGAATGTTATATAGCCTAAAGCCTTCCTCTATAAATGGACTACCCAACAAAAAAAGAATTTTTCAAATCGGACCATTAGTTCCTGAGATTAGCGCGTTCAAACAAACAAACAAACAAACAAACAAACTCTTCCGCTTTATAATATTAGTATAGATGGGGCAGACAGAGCCTTTTGGGTCTCACGACTCTAAGAAGGTGGAAAAAGAATCAAAACAGTAAAGGGTTGCTAGCCGCATCGCCTATTAACATGATTTGCATTTTCGCTTATTCCCTCGATCTGCGTGGTAAGAGAAGCAGCTGGTACATACTAAGTTTTTCTTTTTTCCCATACCAGCATGGAAGGAAGTAGTACATTGAATAAGTAGATTGAGTAATAGATAAACTTGTATTGCGTAAAGACTATTTTCATAATATGCAAATAGGCAAGCTGTGACTAATTCTATAAACAAACACAGATTATGCAAGATGGCCTTATCTGTACCTTGAACGGAGATATCTTGAGAATGCATAATCTTGGAATTTGTTAATGTCTATGGATTAGGTTCAAAACCACACACGATCATTAGATACTCTATTGATGTGAATTTATTATCAGACATAATTACAGAAACTGAGTTTCTAAAAGTAAATAAACCGGCCAAGTGCGAGTTAAACTCGCGTGGAGAGGGTTCTGTACAATTGATTGAATTATTATAGGTTTTCCTGTAATCTACAAACAATAAACTATATTTGGTATTTTTTTCAAAATTTTAGGCTCAGTAGTTTTGGAGATCAGGGGGTCAATTTTCGTTTTCTTTCATGAATTAAATCAAAGCTATTTATTTTAGAATTATAACAAAAATATCTTTGAGATCATCATAACGAGCCCTTTCATTTGATATATGACACAGTAAGGTTTGCAAAACTTTATTTTCAATTTCCTAATTTGTCCCCCAAAAATGACCTTTATTTTAAAAAAATATTTATTTACTTTGCACATGTGTGTTTGTGTCATAGGATTACACCATCCTACCTTTCACACGATTCGGTCCAGTAGATTCGGAGCAAATTGACTGTGACAGACGGACGGACAGACAGTGATCCTATAAGGGTTCCGTTTTTTCATTTTTTGTACGAAACCCTAAAAACTGAATAAAGTGTCCCCTTGCTACAGATCTGTATATACTACTAGATAAATAAAGTCCTTCAATTTGTATGAAAACCTGGCGTGCCAATTTTCAATACAATTTAACAAGAAATTTACTTACAAACGGAAGAAATCTTTTTTTATTACTTCCTCCAACGTTTTTTGACGAGTTTCTACGGCTCAAAACGGCAGATTAAGGCGAAGATACAGGCAAATGGCCTTGAAGTGTGAAATAAATTGTTACCCTCGTAAATATGGTGATAATTTCCATATTTCTCTACGTCATGCACTAGATAGCCCTTTAAATTATTTTATGAACTGCCGTTAAAACTATTATTGGTGATCCATCTAGCTTTAAAACTTGCCGTGGCCACTTTTGGCGGAGGCAAGTTTTAAAGCTAGACGGACTAATGTAAATACTTTCAACGGTGGTTTATAAAATAATTTAAAGGGCTATCTAGTGCATGACGAAGAGTAATATGGAAATTATCTCCATATTTACGAGTTAACAATTTATTTCAAATGAGGGCGCCACTTCAAGGTCATTTGCCTATATCTTCACCTTAAGGTATTTTACAGTAGAGAGCTCAATGTCCGATTTAATGAATTGACATACACGGTCTAAAAGTGACGATCCTAAAAGAAGTCAATTTGACGTCAGATTGACACGCAAATTCATACAGGGGCTGTGTCTTGTATAGATACAAGAGACCATGGCTCAAAATTGAGCCATGGTCTGTGCCCTAGACTTTTCCATACAAACTTGGTATAGCTTTTATTTTGAAACGACATGTCAGATTTCGGTGAATTTTTTAATTTCTAAGATTGCATATATGATTTTCACAGTCAAAATATGAACTTGAAAGAGAATATAGTGTATCATATCATTTTGACCATAAGTATGGAAAACTTTTACACATTATATTTTCATTTTAAGCCGTAGCTGAATTTTCCGGGGTCCAGTGCTGCCCATTTAAAATAAATCATTTCAAAGAAAACGGAGACATTATTTAAAATTTTGCTACTACCAAGCAACTACTGTTTACAGTTTATAGTGAGAACGTTAAGGTTTACTACGCACATTTGCCAAAAGTGGCCGTTTTTCGCAAATGTGCGTAGTAAAGCTTAACGTTCTCACTTTAAACTGAAAACAGTAGTTCATAAAATACTTTGAGGGGTTATCTAGGGCTTGGTAGTAGCAAAATTTAAATGATGTCTCCGTTTTCTTTGAAATAACTTTTTTTAAATGAGGGCAGCACTAGACCCCGGAAAATTCTCATACTGGCTAAAGAAAAGAAATAACTTAGAATACCAATAACTAGCAGCTTACCAGCTGCCCCTCTTCTCGCTCAGATCGTAAAATCCGATTAAGAAAATGGGCGAAAAGAAGAATCATGTTAATAGGCAATGCGGCTAGCAATAGCAACCCATCACTATTTTGATTCCTTTTTCCACATTCTCGCCCTGGGCCTGGGTTCTGTCTGCTTAGAGCCGTAAGACCCAAAATGCTCTGTCTGTCCATTAGGGACAAAGACGTAATAGTGTATGTATGTAATTTCAAAGAAATTGTATACTTATATGGTCAAGGCACTTGCCTTGTGATCCGGAGGTCATGGGTTCAAATCCCACTGGGAAGCATACTTTGTGAAAAGTTGTTTCCAGTCTGTTTAGGATATTGCAGGCTTTAATCACCTTATTATCCGAAAAGAAAGATGATTCTGCGCTTCGGAAGGCACGTATAGCCGTTAGTCCCGAACGTCATCTAGCGTTTGTACCTATCCTAGGATTGGTTCTGGTCTACCCTTTGGGTTGCGGAGGTCAGACGGCAGTCGCTCTGTGTAAAAACCAGTAACCTCGTCAAATCGCCTAGGTTAGGTAGCGGACCCCGGGCTCTGAAGCGTAACCGCTGACGACGCAACCGGGAATACGCTCGGATGATGATGATACTGATACACTATCACGTCTTTATCCCTAACGGGGCAGACAGAGCCTAGTGCGGAAGGCCCAGGCCACTTTTAGCGTGATGGTGGGCATGAAGGTGGAAAAAAGAAATCATAATAGTGATGGGTTGCTAACCGCATTGCCTATTGATATGATTCAGATTCTTGCCCATTCCCTCGATCGGCTTTTACGATTTGCGCGGGAAGAGAAGCAGCTGGTACATTCTATGTTTTTTCTTTTCTCCCAGACCAGCATGGAAGAATGATGATGATGTATACTTATATGCAATTTCTTTGAAATTACAAAATATTGACGAAATCTGATATGTGATTTCAAAATAAAAGATAAACTACGTTTGTATGGAAGTCTGGGGACTCTTAATTTACTAGCATCACCTCACATTACTTAATGGAATATTTATTGATAATTTCCGACGTATTTATATAGTACATAACATACCATATTTACAGTATGACGGAAGGTACCTACCTATTATGGCGTTATGTCGGTAGCTCATATCTCGGCAACTTCCTCATAATGGAGTTAATTATTTCATATTAAGGCCAGTGGGTGCCAAGCACAGATCTGTATACATCGTGTTAATGAAAGAACGCAAAACCTCTCAGATGGTACCTCAGCTCAGCCCATGTAACTGAACAAATTTTGTTCAAATTTCACAAAACTAAAAAAAAATTAAATTTTCGTACAAACTGATCAGCTGATCGAGTCAATTTGTATAAAAATCCGATTTTTTTTTGGATTTGTGAAATTTAAACAAAATTTGTTCAGTTACATGGGCTGAGCTGAGGTACCATCTTCATTAAGGCCGTACCTAAATTTTCCGGGGTCCAGTGCTGCCCCCATTTTAAATAAATCATTTCAAAGAAAACGGAGACATCATTTAAAATTTTGCTACTAGCAAGTTCTAGATAACCCTTCAAAGTATTTTATGAACTACTGTTTACAGTATATAATTAGAACGTTAAGCTTTACTACGCACATTTGCTAAAAGTGGCCGTTTTTCGCAAATGTGCGTAGTAAAGCTTAACGTTCTCACTTTAAACTGTAAACAGTAGTTCATAAAATACTTTGAAGGGTTATCTAGGAATTGGTAGTAGCAAAATTTTAAATCATGTCTCCGTTTTCTTTAAAATGATTTATTTTAAATGGGTGCCCCCATTTAAAATAAATAATTTTAAAGAAAACGGAGACATCATTTAAAATGGCACTGGACCCCGGAAAATTAACTTAACACGATGTATACTACTAGATAAAGAAAGTCCTTCAATTTGTATGAAAACCTGGCGTGCCAATTTTCCTATTCCCTTACTCGACTTCTACGATTTGGGGAGAAGATACCAGCGTGAAAGATTGTACTTGTGCAAGTACCTACCAAATGACGTCATCAATTGTGTGAAAGGCACGGCGACCTCACCCAATATGGTGTGGTGATGTGATAAACAAATTTTATATGGACAAATCACAGTTTACGGTAGCCCCAAAGTAAGTTCGAGACTTGTGTTAAAGGAAACGAACTCAACGAAACTATATTTTATGATAAATATAAATAAACATCCAAGACCTGGGACAATTCAATTCAAAATATCTTTATTATCATAGGATAACATCCAAGACCCGGGACAATTCAATTCAAAATATCTTTATTATCATAGGATATTTATAATATCTCTTAATAATAGTCACTTTGTTTTGTTTTGCACAAATGTTGACGTCAAAATTCAAATCGTTACTTACAGCCTGACAGCTAAGTTTATGCCGCTTCGCCGCTTTAGGAGCAAGTGCAGAAGAAGCGGCAACTAACTGCACTGCACGTTTTCTCCAAAGACGTCAACTAACAAACTAAAAACTTAAAATTAGTTATATGGATGGACTGAGATTACATTGTTTGTTATGTTATGTCATCATCAAATTGAATTGTAAGAATTACGAAATTTAAAATAATGTCAATTTGTTAATTTAATATGTACCAATTATGACATGTCTAAATATACAAAACTTTTTTGTCTTTAAGATAGTCATCGGTCCTATAATAAGCCTTCTCACAAAGTACTTTCTTTACATAGGCTTTGAATTTCCTGTCCGGCATATCAAGGTCCGATTCTGGCAAATTCTGGAAAAAATCTGACAAAGATCATTTTCCATCTTGATCTGACCGGGGATCGAACGCGGTTACTCCGGTGTGACAGCCTGGCATGATGACCACTAGGCCAAAGAGGTCGTCAAATAATAATATGATAAAGTTAAGGCCGTACCTGAATTTTCTGGAGTCCAGTGCTGCCCCCATTTAAAATAAATAATTTTAAAGAAAACGGAGACATCATTTAAAATTTTGCTACTACCAAGTCCTAGATAACCCTTCAAACTATTTTGTGAACTACTGTTCACGGTTTATAATGAGAACGTTAAGCTTTACTACGCACATTTGCCAAAAGTGGCCGTTTTTCGCAAATGTGCGTAGTAAAGCTTATCTTTTACACTTTAAACTGTAAACAGTAGTTCATAAAATACTTTGAAGGATATCTAGGACTTGGTGGTAGAGAAATTTTAAATAATGTCCCCGTTTTCTTTAAAATTATTTATTTTAAATGGGGGCAGCACTGGACCCCGGAAAATTTAGGTACGGCCTTAAGAAGCCTAGCATTTCCAAATGGATTATCCAAAAAATGTCTAGAAAACATAGATTATTTTCTAGAAAAGAATTTTACTGGGTTGTTTAACTTGCGAAAGCGCTAGAACTTTCTCCAGACAATGGAACTTCCTCCAGACCACCGAACTCCTACAAACCAAAAGAGGAGGACTGAGGAGAGACATCATTGAGGTATTCCACCAAAGAAATGGTCTAAAAATGTGTTTTTAATAAAATCCATCGTACTATTTTTTGCCTAGTCATGTATTTTTAATGCGTTTTTTGGCTTGTACTAATAAATGTAATAAATTCATCGTCAAATAGTTACTTGGTACTTACCAAGTAAAATTCAATAGCATATTGAAATATATTATACTATTGAATTTTACAGCAAAAAGAGTGATGATGACTTTTCTGTTAAACATGATAACGGTATGTACTCTTTATATCTTCATTAAAGGCCTTAATTGTACAATTTTTCCATCAAAATAACAAATAAAATTGAACAACTTCGACATGGTAAAAGGCGCCATCATTATAAACATATTTGCGCTTCTATTACTTTAATCATAGAGTGTAAAGTATAAAAAAAGTTAAGACGTGAAAGGAAGCGACAGTAGACCCTAATTGTCCACTCAATTATTTATCCATTGACCTCTTTAAGCACCTCATACATTCCAACGATTTAGTAACCATTTTGGCTTCAACACACAGTTTGAATCCTAATGGAAACCATATTTATAGCATTACCTTTTATTACCTGTCATCATTTTGCGCCATCACTTTTCATGCAGTCAGCTGCGCGAAACGGGACACGCGGTTCGTGCATTCGAATTTCGAAAAAGATTTGCGCGTTTATGTTTAAAAAAACAGGGATTGTTTTTGGCCAGTGTTAGTTTTAACCTCTGTGGTTGGGTTTTTGTTTATTTTGTTTCGATTGAATGTAATTTTATAGGTTCCTTTGTTTATAATTGTGGTCTTGTGGTCGCTACTACATTAAGTATATCAGTATTTTGTGGTTGAGGTTTAGTTACCGGACTTTGGAATATCCAAGTTATTTTAAAATGAATAATTTCGTGCAAGGATGTCAAACAACTCTAAACTTTATGATGTAAGACATAAGGTTTCGCTTGTAGCATCCTATCATAATTGATTGGACTCTTGCTCGAGAAACTTATACGTATAATCACGTACGCGACAGAATCAAAAGACGATGCGGCTAGCAACCCATCACTAGTTTGACTCCATCTTCACGCCCACCAATTTGCTAAATGCTTGGTTTTTACGGTTCTGGGCTCTGTCTACCCCGTTAGAGAGAGAGAGAGAGCCTATAGTGGAGGAAGAAGGTTCTAAAAAATGTTAGAAATATTTCCATTCTTTTATTAAGCACAGCAAAAAAGGAGGTATAAGTAAGTAGGTACCTATATAAAGTATTTTTTTATTTATTTATAACTTTTGTGGTAGTTGTAGTTCTTCAGGAATGATTTATCTTGAGTAAGTCCCAGCTTTCCTAAGTAATCCAAATGGTTTTAAACTTTGAACTGCCCGCCATCTTTAATTCTATTAAGAGTGCGTCGCATGTCTATGCCAGACATGAAAAAAGAAGAGTGGGTTCATCGCACCCGCGTCTATTTGGCTATGGTCCAAGCTTGCACAAAAACTGCATAGCGCATAGACAATAAACTATAGCAATAAAGTCTTGGCTCTGCACGAACTATTAATAATTTTATTTGCTTGAAATTTATTTTTGTAGGCTCCGAACCACTTGGACCGGCGAAGTGTACTTGCGAGGGTTTCTTCTTAGTGATTTAGCTTCGGCGCATATGAATTTAAAAAATATATATGTCGCTAACAATATTACGGGATTAATAAAAATAGAACATAGAAATAGAAACCAAAAATGGACCAGCATAGTCTACACCCGTGTTGATCAGGGAATTATTCATAAGCGGTAACAATTCGCTGGGTAAAGTTTTGCACTGTATGAAGACATTATAGTGTATATTTATATACGTTTATATAAAATAAATAATATTACATCACAACTGAAGATCTCATGTATGATATAGTTGGAGATGCATCATCCATGCCATCAAAGAGAAGAGGAGTATTAAAAGAAAAATCTTTGATGTGGGAATCTTTTATGCCTGGCGGTGATTTTATTTTTGAGTATGACATAACTTGTAATTTTAGAATTTTATGTCTACGAGTGGTAACATTCATTAAAATTATATTACATAGAAATGTGGTATACTTTGAACTTGCAACCCCTATTTCACCCCTATAGGGATGTAATTTTCAAAATCTAATAAATGCATTATTATTTTCTACTAACTACTAAAATACATTAAAGATTTCATGTGTCTCACTTTAAAAATTACGAAGATTCATACAAACTGCCAACCCCTATTTCACTCCCTTAGAGATGGAATTTCCAAAAATCCTTTCTTAGCGGACGTCTCCTAGTCACAACCTACCTTCCTGCCAAATTTCATCTTCATTGGCTAAGTAGTTTTCGAGATTTCGTGATGAGTGAGTGATTTTCGCTTTGATATATATATAGATTTCTAAAGGTATTGTTCTTCGCTGTGTGTATGCAATGTAAACATGCGCATTGCTTACCTGCATATTCAGTTATGTTAATATAAATCTCAAGAAAATCTAGACCCAGCCTTGGCCGCTTTGCGACGAATCATCTGCGACAAGGTTGGGGAACGCTTCACAATGTGCGATTTTTGCATTGAAACGATAGACTTTTTATATTTAAAGGTTAAAAATATCATTAATATCTTTAATATCCTTATCATCATCAATAAATTCAATTATTGATGATGATTGTATTTACCATGTTTCCTTAATTTCGGCTAAATATTTGACCTCCTTACACGACACGACTTCTGCCTTTTCTTTTACTTCATCCATACACGACCGTGGTCTTTCTTTTCCTCTCCTGACTTCCACCTTTCCTTACATAGTGTTTTTAATATATTTGTCGTGTCTACTAATATAAAAGTTTATAAATGCATTTACAACCCTGAGAATAAAAACAAATGCATGTTTTATTATCGAAATCAAATCCCTCAAAAACTTAGACTTAGATTTTGCAATACAGTGAGTCATAGGTTATGACCTAAGACTCACTGTATTGCAAAATCTTAATGCAAAATTGACAAGGCCGGCAAATGATTCGTGTGCTTGTTAAAAACTTAAAGATGATTTGATCCTTGAGCTTAAAAGTTCTGTTATTTATTACAAGCTTTTATTTAAATAAATAAATATGTCGTAGTTGGATGGTATAAACCGCTAATTCACGAAACCTCTAGTTGTTTGGCATTACAGCTCGGTTTTGTTAAACAGCCGAATATCGTTCAGCTAAATTGTCTAAGATTGCGCAACGTGTTACGTTCATTCAAACCGCTAACCACGTTTCCAAACGGCTAGCGGTTTTGTGAAACAGTAGCGGTAATCCGCTGTTTAACGAAACCGTTAAACAATCCAACTGAGACACATGCATGATAAGAATTTGGTGTAGGGTTACCATAATGAAATATAACTGGGTGTCTATTAGAATACAGATTTTTTGACATCGAATTTCATTTCCCAGACAACTATTCCACGATTTTTATCGCTAAAGGTTTGCCCTAACCTAGTAAAATGGACAAAACTTTTCTAGCATGTGTTGGTCGCAGTTCTAACCTAAACTAACCTATAGGTTTGTGCTAACCTAGTAAAATGAATTGAACATTCCTAGCACTCGCCGGCCGCTACCGCGGCACGCTCACTTCGCTCGTTCGCCATTGCCACTTCGTAGGCATTCTACATAGTATATAATTTCTTTAGATAGAATTGTTTAACAATTACTCTAGCCGCATGGATGAATACAAGTCGATCATTCCATCCCGCGTATTAGGGTTCGCTGTTTTACAAAACCGAGCTGTAATGCGAAACAGCTAGAGGTTTAGTGAATTAGCGGATTATACCATTCAACTGCGACATATATAGATAAGGATAAATCACACTAATTTAACTACTTAAACTGTCTTCATCCGCTGGTTACGAACAAGTCAAATCAGATATTTTTTTCATAACGTCAAACCAAAAATTGTCAATGGAATGTGTATGAAATACCAAACCGTGAGGTCATAAGTAGTTTCTTGGAGTCAAATAGCGCTCTTAAAATCAGATTTTCTGCATTACTAAATCTAAAATCGCCTTTCAAAATGGATATGACCAATAAAAAGTGACAATAAAACGGTAGCAGTACCGACGTCTAAATGTTCTTTCTAACGAACAAAGTTATAGAAAAAGAATCACTTTACACTATGAAAGCGAAAACTTACAATGTTATAATTTCCTCCATAGCTTGCCGCGCCCGTGCATAGGCTTTCCTATCTTATCTGTGTCCTCACTTTTAGTATCTATAGGGTTATTGCATGGCAGCCAATCCTCTTAGGGAAATGGCACGGCATGGAATTACGTCATAGCATAGACATTTTACATTTTATTAAAAAAAAACATTTATAGGCTTTTGTTTAATGTCAGTTGCAATAATTAGGGTACCTAATCAATCCATGATAGAGTAAAATAAATAAAGTGAAAAAGCTAATAAAATGTAAAGGTAACTCATATCTATACAGAAATAATTTTCCTTACAAGCTTTTATTTAACTGTCAATATATCTATGTTTGTTCGGGTGGAATCTTGCAACTCAATTTTGAAGCAGATATTTTCAACTGATTGAGCTGAAATTTTGCGCGCATATGTATTATGACGACTTGGAGCTGATCTTGTGATGGAGCTAGAAGGTGGCCATAGGAACTTTGTAATGAAACGGGCCCGAACCCCATCGAGTTTGGGCTCGTTGGATTCGTCTTGACGAGTACTTTGTCCTTAGATGGTATCTGGGGTCTGATGATAGAGCTTGAAAGTGGCCATTAAAACTCTTTAATATAAATTTGAGTTTGGGCTTTGGGTTTCGTCATCATCATCATCATCACTCATGGGCAACTAGGAGGATCCCCCATATCAAATCACCGTGCGGCATCCATAATATGGTTCCAGCATACTTAAATAACAATTCGTGTCGTGGCTCCTAACAAAACGCTCAGAACGCGTGGCCTATTATTTCGCTCAATGAGCGAATTCGGTTTTTGAGCGTAACATATATACAAGGAATTTTTAAAAATATAGGTGCTTTGTACAATAATGCATGTCACGTATTATATCGGTTTCGAAATTTAAAATCTTTCGGTTATTTATTTTCAAGTCTGAAGACATTCGAATGTATTCAAATTGAGAAGTTTAAATAAAGAAACGTTTGCCAAACTCACGGAGAAGTGACAACGGGTGAATTATTTTGTAGTATGCCCTAGGGTTGCAGATAAACCGTGTATATTTAGCGAAGGACCAATTTTTTTAGTTTGCTCTTCGTTGTAAAAGAATGGATTGGTTAATTAATTAATGAACAATTTTGATGATACATAATATAAGTTTCAAGTTCTAGCGACCGCTCGCAAAGCGGGTGTGGCTGCTGCGTCGGCAGAAGCTTTAAAGAGGCGCAAATATGCCGCCCTTGGAGAGCCTTACATATTTGCGCGTTTCGCTGTGGAGACATTGGGGCTCTGGGGTGCGGAAGCCTGTCAGCTTTACAAAGAGATTTCTGCACGCCCTATCGACGTCTCATACGGATCCAAGAGGTGGCGCGCATTTCGGCCAGAGGCTGAGCTTAGCCATTCAACGAGGAAATGCCGCCAGCCTCTTATGCCTTACCCTTCGAGCACAACAGTGATCTGGGATCCAATTTTATATTAATTAATGTAGTTTTTCTTTTGACTTTTCTTCTTTCTAGTCTTAGTTTAGTTTGATAGTTTAATGCTTGATCAATTTTAATGCACTTCTAAGAGTATTTATCACTGATTCGTATAAAATGCATGATTCATCTATCTAGTTGGATCTGTAAAAGAAAGACATTAGTTCATATACAGAGTAATAATATACTACGTCTATAGCACTTGCCTACCAGGAATCATCATCATCATCATCATTTCAGCCGCATAAAGTCCATTGCTGGACATAGGCCTCTCCCAAGGATTTCCAAAATGACCGATCTAGAGGAATCTTTCAGATCATGTCTATCTACCAGGAATACCTTTATGTTAATGTACCTACGCATCTTCTCTCCTTCTTCGATTTCTTGATAAAGGTGAAGGTGTGACATAAGTACTCGTATTAATATCTTATCTTATTTCAGTAAAAATGTTTATGTTTACATAAGAAATTGCATTACAATATACATTCATGATATCAGCCGCATGATCTATTGCTACACATAGGCCGCTTTCAAGGATTGTCTTTTGAATGAAGCGAGTTGTTTTATCTGTTACTTCGGCATTGTCCACTAGCATTTCATCGTGTACTATAATTAAACGCCACGACTTCCCGAAAAGCTTGTATTTTCATGTGAATACATCTCCCGTCAGGTCAGTAGTCGCGATATACTTGCGATAGACTGACGTACAGGACTCATCTCCCGCGCTCGAAAATATTACGGTCTTAATTTTAATTTCTTTTTAGTTAAAAAAAATATATATGTCCTTCTTTCATGTAAAACCTCTATTGTCGTGTGTTGATTTGAAGTGAAGTCTTGAATATTACCAACAGTGT
Organism: Acrobasis repandana; assembly: GCA_963576875.1. NCBI lineage: Eukaryota > Metazoa > Arthropoda > Insecta > Lepidoptera > Pyralidae > Acrobasis > Acrobasis repandana. The sequence continues at coordinate 7,181,206 of OY756242.1, read as the reverse complement.
AGTGAATAAAATGTCTCCGCTGTGTTCTTTCTGTTCAAAAATGGAATATTTTTATTTTAAAGTTGCAGCTGTCATCGTCAAAATAGATTTTGTCAGCCAGTGTTACGAATTTCGAAATGTGAAAACGGAACAGGAAGCGTTTGGAAATGGAACGACGCATGTCATTTCGCTTTCGTCGACCCGCGAAAGTGTGTGTTGTGTCCAAAAGTCTTTGATCTTCGCGAACCCATTGATGGAATGCAGCCCCATCTGTTTCACGTCGGTCTGAGAACATTATGGAGGTCTTCTTACGCTGATGTTTACTCTTTGTGGTGTTAAAAGGGATTTGAATGCATTCTTGGGAAACTGCTGATGCGCTGGTTTGCATTGTCTAAAATAGAAAGAGCTCTCTTTTTAATTTTCTTGCTTTGTTAGTGGCCAGTGTGAACATAATGTTTCTTTCTGCATTGTTTGAAAAGGTTCTTTTTTAATTTCCTTTATATTTTCGAGTGGCCAGTCGTTCTGTCAAACCATAGACAATCTTATACTTTCATAATGTTTTGACATCAAGACATCGTCACATTTACAACATAACTTTCGTTTCATTTCCTCATAGTTGTGAAGTCGTATTTTAGGTGGTTGGCGACCGCCCAAGCGATGTTAATATTACATCATAAGATTAGCTAGATACAATATGACGACACGTTTGTTTATTTTTTTTACTATGTGGGACACTTTTCCTCATTTTCCTCGATAGCTATATCACATCACAGTATGACTCGCAGTTGAATTCATCTGAGAGTGGCGTATGTAAGGCTGGGTTTATGGGATGGACTCCAAAATATGCCTTACCTCACGAAAAGGAGCAATGCTTACATTTTCTTTTTTTCATAAAATTGTCGACTTCTTTTTGTAAAAGGATCTAAAAATTAGGTATTCTTTTTGGTAAGAATATGTTTGAGTAGATGATTACTTGTGATCGATAGAGAAAAGAAGGGGAGGTCTTAGTCTAGCAGTGGAACAAAAATCCGCTAGTTGCCAACAAGTCAAATCAGATATTTCTTTTGTAACGTCAAAACAAACATTATCTATGGGATTTGTATGAAATACCACGTAGTAATGTCATAGTTTCTTGGAGTCAAATAGCACTCATAATATCAGTTTTTCTGCATTAATAAATCTAAAATCACGTTTCGTAAAAATGGACATGATCAATGACAAGTGACATTATTTTGTGACTTTTTATTCTCTTATCATTACAAAATAATTTATTTTTGACATTGGATACTACCTACCCTATTATTGATATTTTTCAAAACAAAAAACCGACTTCTATACCAAAAAAGCTACATATTTAAACAATTGTATACTTAGATGACATATTTTTTCTAGTTATTTTCGTAGAAAACGAACCATTTAATGGGACAACCTTGAAGGTTAATTTATAGCCATTAAACAAAAAAAAAATTTAAAATCGGTCCAGACGTCGAATTGATAACCTCCTCCTTTTTTGAAGTCGGTTAACACAAAGATTTGGTGTTCCACTGCTAGACTTAATTTGCCTTTGCATTCGGTGTACTTTTTTCTACCTAACGTCTCTCCTCCAGCCAGGCAGCAAAAAGAATATTCTATCAAAAAAACATACAAAAATCATTAAAACCCGCGTCAGCTCTGCTTTTGTATACAAACTAACAGATCTAAAAGATAGTATTATTTAAACTTTATATATTCAAGGCAACGCCCGCTTACAAAGGCTATTTCGACCTCCCCCGATATAGATCTCTGAGTCACTCTGTCTGCGTACTCTTGTCTCTATTATCGCAAATTCGTAATTAAAATCTGTATAGAACAGTCATTAAACTTATGGGTGGCATTTCTAATGACAGCTGTCAAAAGTCAGATGAAGCTAGTAGCGCCAGTGTGTATGATAAAATAATTAGGTGCTATTCTCACCATGTTCTCACCATATGTACCAAATAATCAAGAATCAAATCTTTATTAAAAAAAAAAAAAAAAAATCTTTTAAAAAAGCTACCGATGCTAGTTTCGTTTCACAACGACCACTGCTGAGAAGTAACGCCGAAAGAAACTCATTCAGACTTTAAATTTCATGGTATTTGTTACTACTTCTATCATGGATGGGCTTGCATAGTGAAAACAGTTTTTAATGCGTATTTTCTCGGTGCCTCTTCGTATTTAATATCTATTGTCCTTTTGTCGGTACTCATCATCATCATCGTCGTATCAGCCACAGGAAAGTCACTGCTGGACATATGTAGGCCTCCCCCCCAAGGCTTTCCAAAACCGATTGGAAGTGGCCTGAATCCAGCATTTTCCTTCAAACTTGCTAAGGTCGTCGGACCACCATTAGGTAGGTAGGTGTCCTGCGCTGCGCTTACTGGTACGTGGGCCATCGAACATCGGTTTGTTCGGTACTAATCTATTCAAAACTCTTCTCAAAACTTTTATTTCTAGTGTAATGTTTTCATTGGCAGAATAAAGGTATTTGTTTGCCTTTACCTTCAAGGCAAATATTTTGGAAACTCTTTCAGTAATGGGAATAGGATATAGTTATCTATTTACATTTGAATCCAATCTTTAAGATCACTCTTAGACGAAAATATCTTTAGGTTACGTCCATACTTGTAACTACGGTTTACATTACAGCTTGGGCTGCAAAATGACGCATTTCGGAAGATCGATATTGAACCCTATTTACACATTGATATAGTCTTGTAGATTTGAGATGGTCTAAACATGTGTAAAGATACCCTTAGATCTCGTATGCACGTACGAAAATAAACAAACGCACGCTTTCTCGCTATGTTCATTTTTTCGGATTCTAAATTTAAACGTAACACGCGCCAGTCTCAGCGCGCGCGCACCGAATTGTGCACTCTTGCAGTTTGAATTCTCTTTTTGAAATTATCCCTTTCTTGCCATTTGCTTTTCATGTTATTTTAAATCGATTTTCTAAATTCAGCCAGCTAATTTTTACCTGCCAGTGTTACATTGGTCCGAGTGCGAGTTTGTATTTAATTTGGTCTTTTGCGCATCGAGAAGTGTTGATTTCAGAAGTGCCTTTTACGGTTTTTTGCTTCTAAACATATTTTCAATCGTTTTAAAAAAGACAATTTGTATCAACAATTTCAAATGTCAGTGTTTGTCCAGTTTTATTTTTTATTCTTCATTGGTAAACTCTGGTAACTATTTGACACTTTTGTCAGTTTATTTTGAATAAGATTGGTTTGGCTGTTCACTTTTTTATTGCTTTGCCGTGTAACTACACCCTAATTCACTGGATATTACTTACGTGAAGATTTTCATTAGGCGAAGTTAGACATTTAGATTTATACATTTTTCATTAACAACTTAACGTATCTTTAAAACATTTTGTGTTTAATATGTTTTCAAAATTGTACCTATCTAATATAAAAAAGATTTATGTTTTTTTTCTTTAGAGCCCAACCCTAGAGTCCTGTACTGGTCAGTAAGTAACATTCTAATCGTTTGAAGTTCAAATAAAAACAAAGTGCTTTAAAATTGATAAAACGAACACGCTTGGCTACGCCCAGTGATAAGTGTCCAGTGACATTCTTAATTTAAACTTTCTAGTGAGTGGTCTCAGCGGTCCATACCATAAACAGTGCCATATTTTTTAAGTGTTTATGTCCACCATAGATAAAGAAAATGGGGAAGAAGAAGAAAAATAGCGGGAAGAAAGGAGGCAACAGATTTTTCCGTTGGATAAGAAGGTAACAGATAATAAATAAAGTGAATGTGTGACTAATCAAGAGTTATGGGCATTGGAAGTGTTGGAATTTCGTTTGTGTTTCAAATTAACCACCGCATGGAGATAATTAATTTGTTCCAAAAATAAATACTTTCAAAATATGCACATAAGGTCTAACCAAATATACTGTAACTTTTTTTAGGGCAGGCTTAGTACATGATACAACTTTCCTTGCGAAATATGAAACAAAAATATTTGCCCTTCCATACAAGCATAAGCGAGTTTTTATTACAATATTCATCATCAGGACTTTTTTTAGTCTCCTCTATATTAGCACGATCCTCTCTGTACTACCAGAGCCATACTTGGATAGAGTGTGATGTTTATTAGCTTTGTTTAGATTGTATTGTTGATTTATTTAATTTTTGAAGTGAAATCTTTAGCGGCGTTGTGCACTTTTTTGTAATGGGTAAAAAATGTTAAACTCGCATCAGGACACGTGACTGATCGAAAATTCGTAAGACGGATGGAGAGTAGACAGCCGGCGCGGCTTAGGAGAGGAAGTATCCCCCTCTCTTTCTACGGCGCGGCGGAAATATATGCCTGCGCCTGCTGTTTCGTTTAGCTGAGAGATAAACTTTTTAATGTAATATAAATTGTCATGTTTGTGTACGATAGCGCAATAAATAAATATTGTATTCTACCACATAAATGATAGTACTTTTATACTGATAATTAAAGCAATTCGTGCAAAATTAATCCTTAACCATTCCAAAATATCAAAAATGCACAACGTTAATATTCAAGTTTTCACTTCTGCCGGCACACCGGGAGTGCAACCCGTCGTTTTTGTCCTTGTGTGCCATTTTTTGTCGAAATCGGTTGAAAAATGTGACCATTAGAGAACAGACAGACGGACAAAAGCATTTTTGGCTAATCTCGAAACAGACGCTTCGCGCACTCGGTCAATAATTTAGACTAGGTTTAGTTTGTAGTTTTTAACTTTGTATTGTATTTATTTCTTTTTTTTTTAAATAAATTTTAACTACATTTTAATAAGTACATAGGTACTCCTTTAATAATAAGAGTGCTACAAAAACGATTATGTTATTATAATAGCTATAATAAACGGGCAAGTGTGAGTCGGACTCATACATGAAGGGTTCCGTACCTCCGTACAATGTTTTCAAAGGCTGAAGAAACACGTTTCTTGTATGACGACCCCCTTTATTTTTTGACTTTATCTTATTTTTAGTATTTGTTGTTATAGTTGCCATAGTAATACATAATCGGTGATAATTTCAAGTATCTAGTTCAAGCCATTATAAAGATAGAGTTAAAGACGCTGAAAAAAACACGTTTCTTGTATGACGACCCCCTTTAATTTTCAACTTTTTTTATTTTTAGTATTTGTTGTTATTGCGGCCAGAGTATTACATAATCTGTGAAAATTTCAAGTATCTAGTTTATGCCATTATAAAGATCTAGTTAAAAACGCTGAAAAAACACGATTTTTGTATGACGACCTGACCTTTTATTTTCAACTTTTTTTATTTTTAGTATTTGTTATAGCGGCTACAGTAATACATAATCGGTGAAAATTTCAAGTGTCTAGCTATTACGGTTCAAGAGATAGAACCCTGTGACAGACAGACAGACAGCGGAGTCTCAGTAATAGGGTCCCGTTTGCACCCTTTGGGTACGGAACCCTAAAAACGAACAACTTGAAAAACTTATCAATCCCACTTTTTTTAGTAGATATAAGTAGTTACAAAATGGACATGTTTGTTGTCATAATAGTCGTATCCATTAAAGTTCAACTATCCACTAATGTGTCGTTTATCAAGATAATACTCGTACGGCCATTGAGGCATTTCCGGGAGCTTATTCACGTAATTTGTCAGTAACGCCATCCGCGTACGATGAGACTCATTTCGAATATAGACTTGACTATATGTGTCCCCTGGATTACCTGGGTAGGAGAGGTCTTCCATGCTAGTCTGGGAGAAAAGAAAATAATTAAATGTATCAGCTGCTTTTCTTTCCGCACAGATTGTAAAATCCTATATGTGTGAAAATGCGAATAGGTGATGCGACTAGCAACATCACTCTCACAGAAAATCGACGTCTGAGTAGTAGCTTTACCGCTTCTTTGAACTCTTATGTATTCTGTGCCGTTTCTATGCTTCGTTTGGTAAGTAAGAGAGCCGGAGCCGCATGACTAGCGCTTTCGCAAGGTAAGCAACGCCGGGCGTTGTTCGCACTTGGATGGGTGACCAAAAGTGGCATAAAAAAAAATCCAGCTCCGTGTTTTGGAAGGCACGTAAAGCTGTTGGTCCCGGCTGTCATCGTGGTATGGTAGTCGTCAGGCTATGTCAGGTGCCTTTAGGCAGCTTCAGAAATCAGACACCAGTGTTGGCCACTTACACGAACGAAAAACAAACAAACAGCACCTTAGTTAAGCACCCAACCTGACCTGCCACTAAAGATGGATTAGAATCAGATTTGGTATCAACAAAAAGGCTCGTGGGCGCAACCGGTTCAGGTGTTGCGAAATTAGGTTTTGGGGTTCCACGACAGAAACAGAAATAAGGTTCTCGAAAAAAAGTTATCTTACAAGCTTTTATTTTGTGGCCTAATACTAATCAAGGCATTATGTAATAAGCCCAAACTAGATGGGGTTGCGTCGTTTTATTACAGGGTTCCGTCAGTAGATCAGCTTCTTGTTGGTATAGTATTGCATTGTTTGTTATCTGATTTACATTAGCATATAAAATCTCATCTCAACCGGGAAGTGGCTCAAATTTAACTTGTAAGATTTGACCTAAACAAATAACAACAAAAAAGTAAGCTAATTAATAGCTTGTAGAAGCTCGTTTCAAAGCAATCTACTCGTATAATATAAAAATGAATCGCTGAATGTGTTGCTAAGCGCAAATCTCGGGAGCAGCTGAACCGATTTCGCTAATTCTTTTTTAGAATATTCCTTGAAGTACGAGCATGGTTCTTACGGAGTATAAATACCCGTGCGAAGCCGGGGCGGGCCGCTAGTTTTAAAATAATTTCAGCTTTATGTCTAGTATTTTTTATGCCAAAATAGACTTTATCACTCTGCCGTAGCGCTCAATATTGCGCTTGACCCTGCAACGCGGACTCGCAGCTACCCTACGTACGTATATCGTGCTGCTTTCGGAGTAACGGTCCAGTACTTTAGTTCCAGGGTTAGTTACACTCTTAAAGCACGGTAACTTCAAGTCATTGAATTATAAAAAAAGCAGATACAGAATACATGTGTATTACGTATATATACTTAAACTATTTTAAGGGTGAATTCAGTCCATGATACTGAACAACCTTCCTTAAGGAACAATATTATCCAAATATGAAAAAATATTTTTTATGGCCTTTTGTATTCTAGCGTATAGGGCTTTAAAATATTCATGTACAGAACCCGTTTGTTGCTGTCACTCTTGTTGAATAATATTCTACCCACACGGATTATAATAAGTTGCAATATTTTGGTGTTACAGTTCACTTGATCCACATTTGAGGTTATAATAAATGGTTTTAATGGTCTGTTAAATGGTCTGTCTGGAAGGATTATTTTCTATCTCTTATGGTCGTAATACTGAACTACTTTCCACAAAAATATTACAGTATCATCACATCCAAACAAACAAATAGAGGACTGACAAGCATTGAAATTCTTGTTCGTAGCTGACAACCCATACAAAAAAACGTAGGTACTCTTCTAGAAAGATCACAAAGTCCTGTATTATTTCTAGATATCGCTACTATCTCGCCCGAAAGCCATACAAATAATGCTGGGTAGTTATGTTGACGGTATCCAGGAAAAATCAGAGTTGATGCTTGTTTGTTCGTAGAAAATTAATGCTTATACCGCCATCTTTCCGAAATTAAGCGGCACCACTACGAAACTACCTTCTTTCGAACTAGTAGCTCCATCTAGCTCTACGAACAATAATTCTCTAGAATCGTAAATAATCCCGAAAAATTATTCCACGCGATATGTACCGCGGCGGGCGGAGCTTAAAATGTAAACAGCGCGGCGCGACAGTTCGCCGTGACACTCGTGTCGTGCGGTTTTGTCGCAAGAAGTTTCCTTTGAGAATATTGCTGTGTGATTGCGATAATCGATTTATTAAAAATGCTGTCATGTGCCGTGAAGTGGTGTAAAAGCTATACAGACATGAAAAACACAGGACTCACCTTTTATGTGTAATTAAATAAACATTTTAATATTGTACCTCACCGCTCGTAGCGTTGACCGCGGCCGTGTCGGTTGAGCAGCCGGCTTCAGCCGACATGACGCGTACGTGACCTTGTCGCGACCAATCGCATGCATCGTTGTCTATGTGTGCGTTCGAGTGTTTCGTTGTAATTACTGTTCGTTTGTTTGCGTAAATGGAATCAGAATCGAAGCGGTGAATGTAGGAGCGTTAGGTATCTAGAGATTTATATGTCGATGATCTAGCTACAGCATGTACTCAAAATCGAATTACGCTTCAAAGTATAAAGGTTGACAGTTCTTTAGTATTTGTTGGTCTCTGGTACCATGGATTTATATTACGTTGAAGATTTATGAAATATCCCCTAAGGAACCCTGAAAAGGTACCCTCCAATGCAGTGCCGGTTTTAGCTCTACCAGCGCCCCGGGCGAAATTCCCCCCCCCCCCTTCCCCTCCAAACTGCAATTCAGACTCTAACTTAGGCTTCAATCTTATAGAATTTATTTCTGCCGACGGGGGGGGAGGGGTGCAGGTACGATTCTTTAAAATATGCCGCCGAAAAAAAATATGTAAACGAAGGGAGGGGGGGGGGGGTGCATACAAATTAGAGTCATATATTTATTATTACCTGTGAACCCCCAAAAACGCCTCCTGTCGCCCCTTTGTATCAGGCGCCCCGGTCGGTCGCCCAACCGCGCCCTACCCTAACGCCGCTACTGCTCCAATGTCGCCTATCATTTCAGAAGCCAATAAATAATTATCGTACGATATAGAGCCTGACTAGTAGTAGTGTCAAACAGGTGAAGATATAGGCAAATGGCCTTGAAATGTGAAATAAATTGTTAACTCGTAAATATGGTGATAATTTCCATATTGCTCTTCGTCATGCACTAGATAGCCCTTTAAATTATTTTATGAACTGCCGTTGAAACTATTACTGGTGATCCGTCTAGCTTTAAAACTTGCCGTGGCCAATTTTGGCGGAGGCAAGTTTTAAAGCTAGACAGACTAATGTAAATACTTTCAACGGTGGTTCATAAAATAATTTAAAGGGCTATCTAGTGCATGACGAAGGAAGAGCAATATGGAAATTATCTCCATATTTACGAGTTAACAATTTATTTCAAATGAGGGCGCCACTTCAAGGCCGTTTGCCTATACCTTCACCTTAAGAGGGGTGTTATAAGTTTGACGTGTATCTGTGTCTGTCTGTATCATCGTAGCTCCTAAACGATTAGACCAATTTCGATGACCTTTTTTTTGAACTAATTATAAAAGCGTAGGGAGCAAAAATGTCGTACAAAGCAACCCCCCGCTTTTTTTTACAAAGACATTAATTTTCTCTTTAATTACTTTACTGTTTTATTGAAATTTATTTTTAACCCCCGACAAAAAGAGGGGTGTTATAAGTTTGACGCTAATGTCGGTCTGTCTATTTGTCTGTCTGTCTGTGGCATCGTAGCGCTCGAACGGATGGACCGATTTCGATGCGGTTTTTTTACGTGAGAGCAAGTTCCCTTGCGGTGGTTCTTAGCTATGTTTGATGGAAATCGGTTCATCCGTTTAAAAGTTTTAAAGGATTAACGCTTGAAAATCAGCGCGCGTGGTGAGTAGTGGAACTATCGGTAGTTTCGCTACTCATCACTAGATGGCGTTTTTGACAGTCGGGGTTTTTTTTATTTTCCTAGCAAATAAACTTGTTTACTTTTCAGTTACCTCGTTTTTTAAATTTATTAATTCCGCTCAAAAAGTACTTTCTGTGTACTTTTTTTACTACGAGGTTCAGAATCACTCTGTATAAAGAAAACTTTCTTTGAAAACTACTTATTTCACGGTTTGCAGCTTGCAGCCAACAATCGTTCGAAAATAGACTATTATTTTCCGGTTTATGCGACATTTGCACTAGTTTTACACGCGGCTTTTGTGTCATCATCACCCGAGCGTATTCCCGGTTGCATCCTCAGCGGTAACGCTTCTGAGCCCGGGGTCCGCTACCTAACCTAGGTGATTTGACGAGGTTACTGGTTTTACACAGAGCGACTGCCGTCTGACCTCCGCAACCCAAAGGGTAGACCAGAATCAATCCTAGGATAGGTTTAAACACACGCTAGATGGCGCTCGTGACCCTCAGCTTTAGGTGCCTTCGGAAGCACGGAATCATCTTTCTTGTCGGATAATCAGGTGACTCAAGCCTGCAATATGCTAACCAGCCTGGAATCAACTTTTTACAAAGTATGTTTCCCAGTGGGATTTGAACCCGTGACCTCCGGATCCCATGTCCAACACACTAGCCGCGTTACCGAGCTGAATGGCAATGACCAACATTTGCATAATTATAAAATAGTATTTGTAAAATGACGTCAATTTTCGCGCCCAATTAGCTGTCAAGGAGACCTTTACGCCCCAGTGGCGTCCCCCCAAGCCCTAGTATTATAATTACGCCGGATGCAGTCACAATGGAGTTATGCCAAGTCATGTTCATTGTTCTAGTGGTACAGTCTACGAACAATAATTATATTTCGATGGGTACAGTGAACTTCGACAAGTTTTTTTATTTCTCGTGTGTTGCCAATATTGAACGGCAGTAGTTTTTTTTAAATTAATTATTTTACGACCCTGGATTCGAGTACTTTAGAGCCTATCTTTAGTTTTTCGTTTCTTTATTCCTAACCCTTAACCTAACAAAGTTCAATCAAAGGGTGGTGAAGTTTCTTTGATTGCTTCAAGGGAGCTTCTGGCGACAAATCTATACGAGTCCACTTGGTTTTCATAGCCAATTCAGTGGCGGACGGCGGCGCCTAAAGATGTCCACCACAATATCACAACAGCCGTACTGACTGTCCACTTTAACTATTTCACATATTGTTCATGAGTATGAGTATTTATAACACGTTACCAAACTACATACACCAATTCCACATTATAAAGTCCACTAGAATCAATTTGCAAAATAAATTCAAACTAACCCCAACTAAACCCCATCTCCAACTTAACCTCTTGACTTCCCGTCAAAAATGGGCAGTCAGTCGTCAAGCTATATTATATAGCTGACATAATTAGGTCTGCCATTTGTTAAAAGTATATTTTTACTTTGGAACACAGACCTACCACTACTAGACCTGCATAGTGCGTGGCCACTTCAGTGCATCTCTTTCTATCTTTGATTGTTGCCTCCACCCATATTTTGCACACGTCACAGAACACACTATGGTTACTAACTTATAATAAGCTTAAATAAAACCCTAAATCACTTTTTAAATGATAAAATCGCTAAAATTAATAACTTTTTTCGATCGTTTTGTGGTTTGTTTGGCCCAGATTTTGACAGTAGGCCAGCTTATAGCAGCCACGCCGATAAAGACAAACAAACATATCAGCATTTCTTTCACACTCACGTTGTACTGTATTTGACAGTCTCTTTCTAGCAATATCGTTGCAAGTCTAGTAGTGGTAGGTCTGTGCTTTGGAACAATAAAGTTTGATAAATAAATAATTATGTCAGATGTTATTTTACTGGTGTCAGATTTTCAAGTTGCCTAAACCATTTGACATAACTCTACGAAGTTTCAGATTAATCAAATTATGGGAAGTGAGTCTAATATAGCTTGCAAGTTGCAAGATTTGATTACGGACACACTGACAACGGGACAGGTGAAGCTGAAGATTCACCTGTACCTACCGTTGTCTGTAACTGTATGTAAAATAAAAGCTTGTAAAATATGTAGTCTAGTAGTAATGTGTGCGTTTGTTTTCACACAATGACACCGACAAGAGCAACTAGACAGACAGATACCACCAAGATATTACAGTGGAGGTAATACTAGTTTACTATTAGTTCGCCGCGAACTTAGACCTCGCGATTTTTTATTACCTAATATTTCAAAAACTACAGAACCGATTTTGATGCCCGACGAACTTGAAAATTCTATTGATATTTATCGCGGAACAAACATACATACATACAAACAATGTGTTTGTGTTTTCGCCCCAACTTGAATTATAGCCCTCGCTCTGAAAGAAGATGTAGTTGACTGTACCTCAGTCGGAATGCATGAATGAGAGGAGCCGATGTTGATTGCTGGCGGAATGTTGCTAATACAATCATACATACATTTGTTACATTATTGCTTGAGATTGAGGAGCCCAGTGGCCCGTTGGATGTATGCGTTGCTAATGGCATAAATTTCTCGAGATTTTTTCCGTGCTTCGGACAGCACTTTAAGCCATAAGTCCCGGCTGTCATCATTCTATATCGGATACATTCTATATAGTCGTCAAGCTATATCGGATGCCTTGGCAGCGTCAAAAATCTAAAAACATCACATTACAAATTGCAAATATGTTTATCCGAAAACAAGACATTTACAAACAGCTGAAATAAAAAAAATCTGCTTCTTTTCTCTAGCAAATCGTAAAAGCTGATCAAGGAAAATAAAAATCTGAGGAACTATATGGCTAAATGAGCAACCCATCACTATTTTGATTCCCTTTTCCACCCTTCACTCCGACGTTGAGCGTGGCTTTTAGGTGTTATGGTCCTAGGTTTTGTTCGTAAAGAATCGACGTAATTATTATGAATGTATCATCATCGTCAGCTTTCAGGGACCCACTGCTGGGCATAAGCCTCCTGTCAGCGCCATCTTAATCTGTCCCTTGCAATCCAATTCTTGCCAGCAACTTGCCTGGCATTGTCGACCCACCCAGCCGCCGGACGTCCTACATTACGGTTCCCATTTCTGGGATACCACTCGGCGACGGCCTTACTCCACCTACCATCGTTCCATCGAGCCAGGTGTCCTGCCCAGTTCCATTTTAGAGTCGCAACCCTAGAGAGCATGTATGAATGTATGTATGGTCTAAAAATAGTAAAAAAATCTAGATTCTATATATAGATCTGATTAAACTTTACACGGAAGTAGGGAATGCAATTATTTCATTAGATCTTTAAGAAGAAGGTTATTTTAATGTAACAATGACATAAAATAAACGGGCAAGTGCGAGTCGGACTCATACATGAAGGGTTCCGTACCTCTACAATGTTTTAAAACGCAAAAAAAACACGTTTTTTGTATGACGACCTCCTTTAATTTTTAACTTTTTTTATATTTAGTATATGTTGTTATAGCGGCCATAGTAATACATAATCTGTGAAAATTTCTAGTATCTAGGTAATGCTATTATAAATATCGAGTTAAAAACTCTGAAAAAAAAACGTTTTTGTATGGCGACCCTCTTTAATTTTTAACTTTTTTATTTTCAGTATTTGTTGTTATAGCGGCCACAGTAATACATAATCGGTAAAAATGACAAGTGTCTAGCTATTACGGTTCAAGAGATAGAGCCCTGTGACAGACGGACAGACAGCGGAGTCTCAGTAATAGGGTCCCGTTTGCACCCTTTGGGTACGGAACCCTAAAAAAGTATCACTGTTCTAGTTATCTCCGATTAGGAATCAATGTTTATATAATTTAATGTTATTCTAGTATTTATATCAAGTTTAGTTTTATCTGTGTTATAATAACAATAAGATGGCAGAGAGAAGAGAGGAATGGCTGCATATCCACTCAGTTCCAAAGAAAAGAGCAAGTTCTCTAATTAAAAAAAAATATATTTAGAATTCCTCTGGCTGCTCTGGCTGGCTCTGGTAGTACAGAGGGTCGTGCTCCTGCAATAGACACTAAAATATAAAAAAAATTTATAAAGACAATTATCTACCTAAGATTCCACATCAATTAGTAAGAATAGCACGATAAACCCATTATTTTTATATATCTTTGAATGGTTTACTAATAAAATGCTCCAAATACAGTCTATGATCCATATAAAACCGGTTTTTATATTGATTTGCATTTATATCTATCGGTTTGGACGAAATTGGTCAAATTCCTAATAGAGAGAGAAATAATGCTTTTGTTGTAGACATTGTATGTCTAATAAATGTTAAGGTTTATAATAAAATCACTAGAAATCTATGGGAATATAATAATAATAATAATAAACGTTTATTTCTCACCATAACCACTAAACATTCCAGTACAACTTAAAACTAATTTACACTATAGGTACCTACAAAAGTTTCCAGTGTTATGACACTATAGAACAATTTAATTTTAATTCAGCGGATTATGGTGGGCTGATACCTAAACTAGGAAATATCCTGTATCTTAGGTTATCAACCGTCCACCCCAGTGAATGGAAACAAATATACCTACAAGATGAGGGTGTCTGTACTATTATTTACAAAGGTATAAGACAATGCAACGAGCCTAACTGAACGTGTATACAATAATAAGAATTGCCCACTAGTACTTACTCTAATACAGACAATACAATCCAACAAGTGACACAGTTTGCGAGGAAAAAAAAATCAAATACAGTAGGGTAGTTAACAAAACCTACTGCGTGGCCGCAGGCTGCTCAATGTGTTTATTAAGCCTGTACCATAGTGAGCAGCGTGAGCGTTTATTTATTATGTTTTGGATACTACTTTCATATATTATTAATTGTATATGTCCGTTTATTGGATTAATTACTATTATTATATCTCAATGATTATTATTTAATTTATGTATTCAGTGAACTGTATTCAATCAACATTGCTAAGTTGTTAATTTTATTTTTTTATTTTGTTACTTGTAGGTATTAGTTTGATTGCAAGTTTTTGATACATTTTGTAACTATGTAACAAAAATTAAAGTTACATTTTAATATAAATGATAGTTTTGATTGTTTATGTATGTTTAATGATTTTATTTTTATTTATTATATCGATTTATATTAATTCTTATTTATTCCAAAACCATAGAAATATAAGTACGAAAAAAAAGGGAAGATATATATATAATTATCAGTTTATGTTATGTATTACGACACAACCCTGAGAATATTTTCCGTATCGTAGTAGGATAAGGTTTTAAGTGCATTCTTCAGTTTAGATTTTAAGGTTGTTCTATTAATTTTGTAAATTAGGTATAGGTTATTAAAATATCTTTATAAGTATGGTCCAGTGTAGCAAGACTGCCGGCGTGACTGGGTAGAAAAGAATCTAGGTACAAAGGTGCGGATTAGTCTTTTATTTTTTGGCAGGAGCGATGGGTCAATTTTTTTATGATGACGAAGAACAGAATTAGCAATAAATAGCTGCCTAACCGTAAGCGTCTTTGTAGAGTTTGTCAGTTGGATATTTCCAGGGTTTACGATATGTTTTTAATTAAACTAGTTTTCTAAAAATCGTAACTAAAAAGATTTAAATTGTAAATAAAAACAATTTCTGTAAAGTAACTATTAAAGTACCTAACAAGTTGTGTATTCTTAAGATTAAAGACAAATCAAAGATATAAAAAACAGGACTATTAACATGTAAAACAAAAAATCAGAGCACGGACATCAAAACACGTTTATCCTGTAAAAATACTATAAAACGGGCGTTATATTACACTCATTACACGTGCCATCACGGTCTAAAACATAAACACGCCTCTGTCTGGCTTTGGGACCCCTCTTTCACTCCTGCACCATCTATCAATCTTCACCACACACCATTACAAATAAATCCTAAAGATTAAATCCATTACCGCGCGTAGAAACTACCAAAACGAAACTTGAGATGTCAAAGAGGCATTGGACTGTGTGCTATGGGAAAGTTTACAAAGTAAAGAGTAACGGATTCGAACTGTTCGACCATCAGGAGTCCACGTCATAGTCTCGTTCCGCCTACGGTACGCCAGTCGTGCGCCTGCGTTGAAAAGTCATCGGCCAATCGAAAATTTTACTCCGGAGTACCACAAGGTCGCATTTTTGAGCCTATAAAAATAGTAATAAAAGTTTTCACTGATTCAATGCCCGCAAACTTTTTGTGTTTAAAGTGAAATTGTAGTATCGATACTTTCATTTGTGAAATCGAAATCTCATATCGATTGTTGTTTTTACTGTGGGAACTAAAGTTTTTAAAATGATTTAACATTCAAGAAGAAAGATGAATGAAATGTGTAAGTAACTTATCTCACTGATAAAAAGTGTTAGAAACTCGTAAAAAATTAGGTCGGCGAGCGTTTGATGATATTGTTCTTTATTCTGATTGTGGCAAGGTTTATTTTGGAATTCTTTTGCTAATGATTCATTGAATCATGCATGACGAATGCATTAAACCTCTCAGTAAACTTTCTTCAATATGTTGTATGCGGTATCTCTCTTTTATTACATCTCAAATTAGTAAAAAATAGTGCTTGTCGAATTGATTTAAAGTCTTAAGTTTCTAATACTTTGTAAGTATTTATTTGATTTTCCATAAAGTATCTAATATTAAAGATAGACCATTCAATTCAATAAACTTTTTTATCGTTCAAGGTTGACAAACCTTGTCAAGTCTACTGGAGCCAATGTAGCGTTAAATAAAATATTTTCAGTCTAGATATTGTTCCGAGCATAGCTATAAAATCAGTTTATTTAAAGTTAACTAGATCTTCGTAGGAGGAGAGCTCGAAAATGTTGTCGATCGACCTACGATTAGCACAAATTAGACGACCAAGGCCGAAGACTAAGACCTGACCCTATCCCCAAATGCAGCTGAATATTAGTGTAAATATACTAAAAATGAAATTATATTGAAACTGTTTGTCGTTTACATCTTTATATCTTGTAGTGAAATCTCAGATTTTTGTAGAAAAGACTTTTTATAAATTCGTTTAAATTGTCTCGTCATTTAGATATCATTAGAAAATGTCTCAAAAAAGAGGAGGCCAATGGATTTGTCGTAATGATGATGACTTAATTAGCCCAATAAAGAAATATGAAGAGACTTTTTGAGAAAAGAGGGTTGGTGACAGGCAGGTGGCGGTCGTAAATTATAGCCAAACAGTTTAAAGTGCTCCGAAACAACCTTGGGTGACCATTTCGGCATACTTTGTTGAAACTTTTACTTTTCGAAATATAATAAAAAAGAAAATGCGGGAAAGCGCTCGGTCTCCAAAGCAGTACAGCTGAAGATGCGCGCTAAAATGAAAAAGAGAATTTAAAAAAAAAGAAGACAAAGAGCATAGTAGTTGTGAACCTAAACGATTATTATCAAATGAGCAGGTGGGGTTGGATATTGTTCCTTTACCCCCCTTTGTCTTTATTGTGTTTTGTTTATCTATCATCAGAATTAGTTTCAAAAACTTACTATAAGCCTCCTTTAGACAAAAGACAGAAAAAAAGTGGACGGAAACCCATCTCCAATTTTGGAATCAGCGATAAAATAAACACTATATTTTATACCAAATCTAATGCGAAGAGGTCAACAGCTCATGATTCATACGATATTAAAATTCAGACCTTAAAAATCCCACGCGTCTTCCTAAAGAATCAAGGTTCGATTACTTTATTTGCGAAATATTATGCATAGAATTGCGAATGACTATCCACCAACCGAATTCCCCATGCTGAATAACTTTTCGTGAAAATAATAAAGTTATTAAAACTAAATATAAAAGAAAATCAGTTGACATTGACAACTATTATTAGGTCAATCTTATATTAGATTCATTACTTTAGGTCAAACTTAACGCTAATGGGGACATATCGAGAAGTTGGTAGAAGGGGTGCAAGTGTAGCATGCTTATTATTTACTTAAACAAAACTCCTATATAATATTACACATAAATATACTAATAATTAAAATGTTATTAATTTCTACATAAATTCATTCATATGCATTTGTACGTACATATACAAGAGAACATTTTTTTAAAAGCCGAATTTTGTCTGGCATTTATTCTTGTGGTAAATAATTGAAACCAGATAAATGATTTATTCTAAAGAAATGATAACACAAACGTCATTTGGTGCTACAGCAGAATTATCATAGGCAGTTTTAAACGGTCCACTGGGCATGAACTTTATTTTATCCTTATCTTCTTCTTACAAGCTTTTGTTTAGTTTCCCCTGTCCCGTTGTCTGTGTCCGTAATCAAATCTTGCAAGCTAAATCAGACCCACTTCCCATTATTCGATTAAGCTGAATCTTCACATACTTGTGTGTTGAGTGACAATGCAATATCATGGTACCAATGACCTGATTTCATGATGAAGTCTGATCTCAAGAGGAAGGCGGCCATGGCATCTTTGTAATAAAACAACATAACCCACCGAGTTTGGCTCGATTGATTTGTCTTGAGGAGCACTTTTAATTCTTAGTTCATTGTTTAGATAAAAGCTTGCTTTTAAAATAAGTTTATTTGGTACACTCCATTGCTATATGTTGAACATCTTCACATCACATACTTCACAATTGGTGGAATCGGACTTATTTGAGATAGTGTGTATGTATGTATTTGCCATAAATCATTATTGTTCTCTCGCGTGCTGTTAAATGTATAGCATTTCCAGGGAATTACATAATCGATCATGTCATTACCAATTAAGATAATTGCACCCAATAAAAAGTTAACCAACGGGGAAGTAATGCAGTCTTATTTTTATAGTTTCTGTTTATATAACATCGTTACCTTGTTTAGATATAAAGGGACAAGTCACACTGATTGAGCTAGCTCCAAAGTGAGTTTAAAACTTCTGTTATGGAATATTAACTCAACGATACTATATTTTATAATAAATACAAAAACACCCAAGACAATTTGAAAAAGGCCATTTTCCAACTTGACAGATATTCTGCGAGCGGTCGATTTTGTTCCACCAGCTCAACCGTGCTTCGGAAGGCACGTTTAGCTGTTTGTCGCGACTGGCATCATTATATAGCAGCCATCAAGCTATGTCAGATGCCGTTAGGCAGCTTGCAAAATCTGACAGTGTTGGCCACACACACAAAACAAAGTATAAATTTTTTTTTGTCGAGCTTGTTCTGTCTTGTTGTCCATCCTTGAACACTTGTTCCTGCTGATGCTCGTTTAGTTATAATGCCTTACAACCGGTTCTTCACACCATCGGATGTCCATAGGTATGCATTTCCGATTGTTCGTCCTAAAAAGCCGAGCCGAGCAAATATTTTCTATTGGTATTGTGAATAATCTCACCTTACTCACCGTTAGCATTGGCGGAATATTTTTATTTCCTTTGCTTGGATTCGAAGATTTTTGGCGTTGCGATACTTTAGAATAATTAATATTTATGCGAAGCAATGCTAGTTTTTTGTATTGAAATGAAAGTTCACGATTTTTGCATCCTTTATGTGAAAAGATTGCTCCTTCTTTTGATTTTATTAATATAATTATATAAACTATTTCATAAAGAAATGGAAGCAGGATTGTTGTGGACAGGGATCAAGAAGGGGGAGGTCTTTCCCCAACAAGGCTATTAAAAAAAATCTTGTATAAATCTCTTTCTGTTTTTAATTTCTAGGTTCTCTCTGGTAATCTGGTAGCCTTTAGGTATTTGAATAGTTGAATAGACAAATAATGGCGGCCCCTTTATTATAAAGATAATAATCTTAACGCTATAAACCTATTTATAACGCTATCGCTATATGTTATAAAAGTATGTAATATATTCAAGTCACACTGGCCATAAAATAAATTCTCATTCATTCTTAATACCGTGCGAACTGGCATGTGAAGTTATGAATAGAAAAAGAAAAAGCCGCCATTGTCTCTGCTTTAATTTATACAAGTCATTCATCATTATTTAAATCTTATGTCATCCGTACGAAAGTCTGCATTTAAAACATTTTGTCATCTATTTTCAGCTATTTCGAAGCCATTTTACATGTTTCTCATAATATTTTCGTCATACGAGAGTTATTTGACTAGATATTTCAAGTTATATCCGTGACATAAGCGCCATATTTAATTGTTTCAACGGGCTAACAATGTTTGCGTTCCAATTTGCATAATTTCGTTTTGTAATTCTTTTGTTTCGTGTGAAAGCATTCATCATCTTTCGTTTAGCTTTATTACTAGCGAAGTAATTTGTTAGTTTCTTTTAAGTTCCCATTAGAAACGGTAAAACTATAACGTAACAAGCAAGCAATAACTATGAATGCTAAAAAATCATTCTATACTTGGTTGTTTATTGTTTGACGACCTCCGTCCGTAGTGTAGACAACACGCTAGTCGCTAGTCCGCTACTCCGGAGGTTCGATCCCCAACCCAAGGAAGTTAGATTTGGGTTTTGGATTTTCATCCATAGACCCACTTCCCATTATTCTATTGAGCTGAAACTTCACATACTTGCTTATGTAAGTTAGGTGACAATGCAATATTATGGTACCAATATGACCTGATGCAATGATGAAACCGGAAGGTGGCTACGGCATCTTTATGTTAAACAACTTAACCCCACAGAGTTCGGGCTCAATTGGGTAGTTTCCTGGGTCAAAAATAAATTATTCGGTACTGTTAAGAAAATAAAACGACACAAAATAATGTCACTTGTTATTAATCACATCCATTTTGAATGTAATTTTAGATTTATAAATGCAGAAAAACGGATATTAAGAGCGCTATTTGACTCCAAGAATAGTTTCTTGGAGTACATACATACATTTATTTATTTATTTAACTTTATTACAAACGTAATAGGCGGACTTAAAGCCATAGGCTTTATCTACCAGTCAACCCACTGGTGATGCCGAGACAAAGAGGAGGAGGTGCAAGTTATGTAGATATTGTTTGTAATAAACTATACGTTAACTACATATTATATCATAATATATATATTCTATCTGAAAGTTCACGAAGATAATGAGCACGCACTGCACTCTTGAACGCTACACGAGTACGAGCCTTCCGGACATTAATTGGTAGGGCGTTCCAAAGCTTTACCGCTTGAACAGTAAACGAACGCTCAAAGAACCCACTCCGGTGATTTGGTATAGCGAGACGGAGATTGCTAGAAGAGCGAAGATTTTTTACATGAGTATTACCAAGAAAAGTGAATACATGACGTCATAGTTGACGTCACTGTCCGATATTTCATACAAATCTCATAGAAAATGTTTGTTTTGACGTTAAGAAAAAAGTACCTGATTTTACTTGTTGGAAACTAGCGGATTGATTCGTCTTATTTATTTATTTATACTTTATTGTACACACATATACATGTTTAAAGTACAACAGGCAGACTTAATGCTAAAAGCATTCTCTAACAGTCAAACCTTTGGGTCGATTGGAGACTTTTATGTGGGTGTGAATATATAAAGAAAACTTAAACTAAACTAAATTTAAAAGATAATAATCACAACACATACTATAAAAATACTAATAAATTATTACATACACAATTATTTACATACATATATATTACTTCATAAAATACATACCTTCATTAAAATATATACAACAAAAATAAGGTCCTCGTCTTGAGCACTAAACTTTTTAGTTTGACAAAAGCTTGTTTTTCAATAATTACTTGTTTCTTCCTTACTACGCACGGATCTTTGGTAACTAAAATTACTTTTTTTGGAGCAGAAAATGCTGGAAATTGCCCCTCGGCCGAAGACTGCAGCTAAGGATGGACGGAATAGCACAAACAAGAAGCTATATCCAACTCGGCAACAACAACATAAAATCATCATTAGAATCAACAACATAAAACAATCTCAAATGATCTTGTTAAACGGTCAAAAAACAAGCCGCAAGTTTTTCTGTCATAAACTTTTTGTGCGGGAAACGGGCAAAGGAAATCGCAATAAAGGCCATAACTGTTCGCAGCTGCCATATCTTGGCTTTCTAATGAATTCTATTAGACGGGTGCTAGGTTCTTGTGATTGTTGACTTATTTTTTGCTGAATGTCTGTTGACAAGTTGAGGACAAGTACAAGTTTGTAAAAGTAGTTGAAGTATACGCTTGGCTCTAATAATTCAGGAAAAAGAAGAGGTTACATTTGATATGTAAAATCTAAAAATTAAATAGTGAACTGTGAACGAATAGATGATGGTATATAGACGGTATTTTCGAAAGAAAAAGATAATATCTCTCGAACTTTACCTACTCGATTGAGTAAAACAGAACTTGTTGGTGCTTGCATGTACATTGTATTTTCGCAATGTTAGAATTGACAAAAATAAAATTTACTCCCTCTAGCCAATGTTTTTAGCACACGTAACCTAGCTGGCGCAAAAATCGTACTTTAAACCCAAGAGGACGAATAATATTTTTTTCGAATTTCGAACAAAAATTTTTAAAATCATTTTTCCGGTCTGATTGCAAATAATCAGATAACCCTTGTCGACCTGTGATCTAGCGGTTTGAGGTCATCTCGTAACAACCGGTAACAATTTTGTTTCTCACGTCTGTGACGTAAGCCGAAATGAGAGCGGGTCAACGAACGAGGCACCGCCACCGCAGGTGATCCTGAGACGTGCGAAGTTACTTGATTGATGGATTAGAGGATTGATGACTTTTTTACAGGGCGACTTTGCTGTGTCCAAAATTACCAAAAAAAAATTGTGAAGACAACTGCCCCGTATTTTTTTATAAACTTTTTATTTTATTTTAATTAATGGCTTGACACTACTGCGTATTTAGCCAGGAACAAGTTAAGGCCGTACCTGAATTTTCCGGGGTCCAGTGCTGCCCCCATTTAAAATAAATCATTTAAAAGAAAACGAAGACATTATTTAAAATTTTGCTACTATCAAATCCTAGATAACCCTTCAAAGTATTTTATGAACTACTGTTTACAGTTTAAAGTGAGAACGTTAAGCTTTACTACGCACAATTGCGAAAAACGGCCACTTTTGGCTAATGTGCGTAGTAAAGCTTAACGTTCTCATTATAAACTGTAAACAGTAGTTCATAAAATACTTTAAAGGGTTATCTAGGACTTGGTAGTTGCAAAATTTTAAATAATGTCTCCGTTTTCTTTGAAATGATTTATTTTAAATGGGATGGAATAATTAATAAAACGTGGGAAATTCATTTTTCCTAACAAGTTACAATCAAAGGTTGGTGTAGGTCTTTGATTGCTATAAGGGAGCTTCTGGCGACAAATATATACGAGTCCACTGGTTTTCATAGCCGATTGAGTGGCGGACGACGCCCGAAGACGCCCCGCACAGTCCGCGAAACAAATATCACTACAGCCGTACTATGACTGTCCACTTTAACTATTTCATATTATTTATAATACACTAAAATCAATTTGCAAAATAATTTAAAGAAAACCCCAACCTAACCCCTTGACTTCCCGCCAAAAATTTTTTTTTTTAAAACTTAGTCGTAGTCAAAATGCTAATCATTTTGAAGTGATGCGGCTAGCGTAGCAACACATCACTATTTTGATTCGTTTTTCCATCTTCTCGCCCACCATCGCGCTAAAAGTGGCCGTTGGGTATTTAACGATTTTTTTATAGGTGCTTCCTAGGAAAATTGATTCCGATTTTTTTTTCCAAACGTTTTTAAGTTTTAATCTAGACTAGGTACTACAAAAGCGTCACGACACATGTACGTAGCTGCGTGCCCGCGTTGCAGTGTCAAACAACATTTAGTTGTACAAAATGATGACATTGTCGGACGCAAAGAGCAATAATGTACCGTACCTTTTGGTTGGACGGCTGTCGTCGTGTCATTTTATTCTGTAACCATAGATTTAAAAAAAACTAGTCTATATCCATAGATGTAGAAGGTCTATGTGAGTGACGATGGCAGCCTTTTGAAGTCTTTCACTAAGCAAGACAAATTGAATCGTCCGAACGGCTTTTAATTTAATTACGGGCCAATTGATCGGCGATTTGCCAATTGAAGCAAGCTATTCTGATTCTCTAGAGTCATGCGAAACGGCTATTAAAGTCAAGAGTCGAAATGATTTGTTCACAATCGTTTAACACACTTAAATTGTATAACAGGATTGAGTTTACCTTCATACACCAGTTAACTAAAAAGAAGATTTATGGTTGAATCTCATCTAACAGCACTTTCCTATGTTGCTATCCTTTTTTGTCGCTCAGAAGCGTCATTTGCTAGAGCGAGAGAGAGCGACGCAACGCTTTAGCACCGGCCGTGCTGCAGCGTTCCGTCGCTCTCTGGTTCTAGCAAATTACTGTTCTGAGCGACAGAAAAAGATAGCAGCATAGGAAAGTGCTGTTCCGTGCTGATAGATGAGATCCAACCCTTAAGAAACTAAGGGCGTCTGTCACAAACTCTACGTGCGGAAAAGAGATGGCATCACGCAACGTATCTGGTATCTCTTTCGCAGTTTGTGACAGAGATAGATTGAACACGTTGCTTGACGCAGCGCACGCCAATATAAAACACCATGGAAACACCTATTCAAATGCATCTGATCGAGGCAGAGTACCCAGAACACTACTCGCCTTCCGACGCATTGCATTGTATTTCTGAAATCGTAGTGTCAACGTTAAGTAATATTGTTTTACGCAGAAAATATCATAAATTTGTCGATGGTTTTCATTTCAACATAAATATAAAAAGCAGCGTGAAACGGAACGGACTCTTGCCATGAAAGGTTTCTTTGGCATTTTTATGCTACCTAAGTCAAAATAACGAGTGGTTCAACCTCTTACGACACCTGTGGTAAAAGAAACGAGTGGAATCTAATGGAATATGCGTGTAATTCCAATCTGGCTCATATTTTCATTTTACAATATCACGCCTATCTAGCCAATTATTTTTCTTACTGACTCTTATTTAGATTAGAAATAAATTATAGAAAATATGCAAATATTGTCCGAGAACTTTTAACAAACAAAAGGGAAATGACAACAAAGTCTACAAAAGGGAAACGACGAGTTCGGGTGCGTTCGGTGGGACTGTCCGTCCATGTAGTTTGATTACCGATGACATACAAGATGTAAACACTGGCTGAAGTACCCAAAAAAGAAAAACATGCGTTGACAGCTTGCTTCTGTCTCTAGCTAGGTTGTCAGAAGAAGATATTCAACTCTATAATGCACCAACTGAGTATAAAAATCTCAGATAAAAATAATCAAAAGTAAATTAAATATAAAGTTTTTTTTTCTAACGGATCTCAGTTTTGACGTCATATTTTAAAATGGCGCGTTGTTGTTATAATCTACTTGCTATATTTAATATTTATTTTCTACACCATATACATGTTTTTCAGCACTGATTTATTTTTTGCGGCAAATAGTAACTGTTAGTCTAACAGTTACCGTCTTATTATAAAACATAAATTTACTTTATCTAGGTTAAAACCATTATTTGCCAATGCTCTGTCACTCAATGACTGGATAAGTCATTGTCATTATACTAGATGTCAGCTTGTTTAGGATTCTGTGAGAACAGTAAACCTCGCGAGCTCTTATAACCATGCAATTACTGACATTTTCCCGTTGTCTCTGGCTTAGCAAACCCATTTTAGTGAAACTTGTCCATATATAACAATATAAAAAAGTTTTCCCCTCTCCACTCCCTTTTATTTACAACATCTTGTATAAAATGAAATCTTTATATAGAGTTCCTCTTAAATTTTATTGAAATCCGTCAATCCGCTACATAGAGTTCCCTCCTTTTTCCCCAAATCAAAAACCGCGATCGACAAAAAAATTTGAATGAATCAAGGAACTTGGGTGCCAATTTTCGTCGAAATCGGTTGAAAAATGCAACCTGTAGGCGAGAATAGACAGTCTGTCTGTCTATTCTCGCTTACAGGTTGCAGTTTTGGCTAATCTAAGTTAAGAATTTGAGACTAATAATAATTAATATTTTATTTAAGACGCTTTACTCGCTCGGTGAATAAAGTCAGACCGTGTTTTATTGTCTACTTACAATGCCGCTTCATTCCTGAAGTTTGGCAGTTTGTCTATGGCAACATTACTTTTACCTAAATTAAATTGGCCTTAATCCAGGTAATTTGGACTGCCACCCTCACTTCAACCCAAATTGAATCACATTACTTGCATAATCGGAAGCGTTTATGGTTTATGCAATCGAATCGATAAAAATGATCGATAAATCGGTAAAAGTGATTGTCGATGGTTAAATTTTATCGACAAAGCTTTCACTCAATTTGTTATTTATTGTCGTACTCACGCAACGCGGTAGTTGATCAAAAGTAAAGTGGCTTGTAAAATAGCATATTTCATTTACTTGTGACCGTATCATTGTATTTTTGATTTATTTATTAGGAGGCATTTTACACTAACTAAAACTTTTAAAATCTTTGAACAACTAATTCACGGTGTAGTCAATGTCACAACAACACAACACAACATAAAAACCTAAAAACATGTCTAAAATATATCTAGGTCTAAAATTACAAATTTTTTTTAATCTTTAAAAATGTTTGATTGTGCGAGCGAGACAGCCAACCAAGTGTAAAATTGAGGGATAAGCAGAAAAAAACAAGAGAGTTATTTTCAATGAAAAAGTTTTACGCTGCATCGTACATTTTTGCATGATACCTAATGCATTTACGTATAACGGAGTGGTATGCAAACTGCGGATAAAAAGCGAGTATAATAAACGCAAAATTCCGTTACTACTGTTATATTATACCACAGAATAAGGTTTATTGCACACTGGCACTATAATAAGTAGGTTACTTATGTGGCAAGACGATGTCATTTAGTGGTAGAATGTTTGCTGCTGGCTTACGCATTGACTGACATAGATTATATAGTCCACCTATCTCAAACATAGGCCCCTGTTCTATTTTTGAATTCTGAGTTTTGAATATATGGCGGCGTAATTTTTTGTCATACGTATTTAATTTTCAAACAATGAAATCTGGTTACTTACCGATGGTAAGTTATTTCTTTACACTTTGCTGTGTTCTGGAATTATTCTTACTGAATTGTATGTAACACACACCGAATCATTTTAATTATGTTTACGTATGGTTTTCGCTTTTTTTTTTGCAAATACGGTAGTTAGAAAGCCACAGGCAAATACGTCAAACTTATATCACGCCTACTTTTGCATCGGGGGTTATATACGAAGGACCTCTGCCTGCATGTTTCGTAAATATGTACATAGCCTAATAAATAACAGTACGGTCAATGAAGCGTGCGCTGGTGATGACCAGTTATGGGCAGGGAAGTCATGTCGACATAATCTACCGTTTAAATAAATTAATATTGACTTATATGAACTAGTGGCCCGCCTGGCTTTGCACCGGTACGGAGAAATGCTCTACATGTTAGGGAAAAGCGCATCAAATTCGGCCCAATAATTTAATTTATCAATTAATTATGTAATATCAAAGGGCTGAAAATTATCTGGCACAAAGAATCAGCATTGCCATACAACGTGGCAATGCTGCCAGCCTTTTGGCCACACTGCCGAGGGGTAATATTTTAGTGGGATTACATAATTTGTCATTTTTTTAGTTTTAGTTCTTAGAGGTACCTACCTACTTATAAGTTTTAATTTATATAAAAAAATATTATTTAGCTTTAATTTAATTTAAACTGTATTTTACAGTTTCGATGTTGATAGATCGTCTCTGGACATCACTATACAGGCTGACTTTTTATCCCCCGGCAAAATTTTTGGAGCAAGTTCAGTCCATGATACTGAACTACTTTCTATAAAAAAAGTTATTAAAAATCGATAAACGTTTTTCGTCCTCCCATACAAATCAGCGCTCAGTCAAACGGATTTTGTAAGGAAGGACAAAAAATTTTATCGATTTTTAATAACTTTTTTCATAGAAAGTAGTTCAGTACCATGGACTGAACTTGCTCCAAAAATGAAGCAGGTGGATAAAAAGTCACCCTGTATGTACAGTTGTCACACAAATTGGTCTAACACACGCAAAGCAAATTATACTCGTAGACCAGTTGAGACAATGAGACAAATGATACAATAGCAGTCTCATCTTCATTCAGACCATTACAGACTTATTACAAAAATCAGTTACTGATCAAAGAGTGAATGATAAAACTTAGCGTTACCTAATTTTTAATCAGTATACACCAACAGATTACATACGCGGTGTATGTAATTAAATACTTACTAACCTAATAATTTGTATTTACATACACTGATCAGATCACATTCCTTGATGCAATGTGCAATCGTATGCATCGGCGTGACATGTAGCAACATTTGGAATTTTATTATGGAATCAGTATGAAGTAGATCCATTTGCCTTATTTATTAATGGAAAGAATACTTTGTCTATGAAAGGAGGATGATCCTCGATTAGAAGAGTTTTCCTCTCTGGCACATATATGTACAATTCCCAACACAGTTCAGCTTGAGACATCTCTTATATTCTGGCATTCTGGTTCCACTGATACTTCATGAGACTTAGGGATATTTGTGTTTATGGATGAGAAGATCTTGTCGTATCTTTTCTAATCTTTCATCTCCTTGAAGTCCTCTCGTGTATTTTGACTTCGTAGGTCTGAAAATCCTTATAGATCCAGTCGTTAGAGGTTCTATAGATCTTCTTCCCACGAAAGATGGAGAGTCATTATTAGGTTAGTTAGTATGTATTTAATTACATACACCGTGTATGTAATTAAGCACGTAATAACCTGATAATTTGTATTTGCATACACTGATCAGATCACATTCCTTGATGCAATGTGCAATCGTATGCATCAGCGTGACATAGCGACATTTGGAATTTTATTATGGAATCAGTATGAACTAAATCCATTTGCCTTATTTATAGAAAGAATACCTTGAATCTGGAATTATAATACCTTGGGGATCGTTACCATTCCTTTACCATGTGATTTATTTTTTAAATTCGAAATTGGAACGCACACTTTCTGTCTTTTCTCTACAATAGAACTGAAAAATAAATCAAAGGTTTTGAAAAAAAAAAACATAGCATACTATGTTTTCTTTTTCAAAACTTAGATACAAGACCTATGTAAGCATAGGTCTCGCTCGCACTTACCTATCACAATTTTCTTATTGTCAAAGCGAGAAAAAACCCTGATAAAGATAGAAGTATTTTTTGTTTCGCTAGTTATATTACCTAATCAGGAGTTTTGTTGAAATTATTTTTTCCTCTAATATATTTTTGTTGATTTGTTTCCTTTGGTGCACTTATGGGTACAGACAGTAAGACCGTGGGTGCCACTAAGATTTCTGATGTCCAGAACAAGAATATACTTAGAATAAATAGCAATGGCTAGCAAATTATGGCTAATGAAGTAAATCTACTACTATATCTTCACCTTAACAGAGACAGAACAACATGGGCCCACAATAGGTATTACTTGTAAGCTTATCTAACTTTGAAAAGTATTTTTCCCAATAACGTATATAGTAGGTATATGGAAGGGAATTTAAAAGTCGTATCGCCATATCGGTGACTGGTACGCCCTTAGTTTGTCAACTGCGACATTTTTCTGCCTTTATGTGAACTGGCACGCGATTTTTATTGACTAATTTATTGTTGCTGCGTAACAAACTGTAAATTAGGTAACTCTTGATCGAATTGCTGTTCTTTTTTTTATGTTCGTAGTTTAAACGCCCTTTGATTGCCGCCGAGTTCTTTGTTTTAATTTTAAATGCTATTATATCATAGCATATCCCATCCCATCCCAACTAATATTATAAATTCGAAAGTGAGTTTGTATATTTGTTTATTTGTTACCTCTTCACGCTTTATCTACTGAACCAATCTTCTTGAAAATTCGCATACACATAGTTAGGAGTACTGAGAAGGACATAGGGTACCTTTAATCCCGGAAAAAAATTATGTTGCCGTGAGATACGCAAGCGAAGCCGCGGGCAAAAGCTAGTATATTATAAATCAATATATTGGCAATCAGTCTTATTTTTATTTATTTCACTTTAATCTACGAACTTTAATACAAATGTAATAGGAACTAGCGATGCCAGTCGTACTTATATATTTTTCTGTTTTCTTTAACTTCATTATCGAGTTTATAATTAATACTTATTTTTATTTATTTTTATTTATTTACCAATATATAAATTTATATTATACACGGACAATATATACAGAGAATACATAAACAAAAAGTTGTACAAAGGCACTACTTATCTCAAAAGAGATCTCTTCCAGTAGGCCCGTGAGAGGAGATGTTCATATATGAAAGGCATACAGGCGTGTTCGTTAAATAAAGGAAGAAGAAATTAACATACTATGAAACTACAGATAAACATACATATACATATGTTACATACATACTTATATAAATACATATGTCTATTTAGAAATGAATATACTTAATATATAATATATAAACTACAACTATAATGATTCCGATAAATAATAATCTTTTACTCGTCTTTTAAACACAGAAATCGATTTAGATTCGCGTATAGAAGGTGGTAATGAGTTCCATAGTCTGACCGCATGTACCGAGAAGGAGTAGGAAAAGGTAGTGGTGCTGTGTGAAGGGTATGTAAGGACAGATTTTAGGTGGGATCTGCAAAGAGAATTTGGAGAATATAAAAAGGAAAAGCGCTCACGTAGATAGGAGGGGAAAGAAGGATAGTGTAGGACGTTGTAAAGGAGACAAAGAATGCGACTGTTTCTATGGAGCCGTATAGGTAACCATTTTAGTTGAACACGGTACCTGGAAACATGGTCGAACTTCCTCAATCCGAAGATGAAACGGAAGCACAGGTTTTGTAAACGCTCCAGTTTATCTAAAAGGTCTTCTGTTGCATCCAAGTAGCATGCATCTGCGTAATCCAAGATTGGCTGAATAAGGGATTGGGCCAGAGCAATCCTAGTCTCGAAGGGCAAGAAGTATTGGAGGCATCTAAGGGTGTGGAAAGAAAAGTGGATCTTACGACTGACTTCGTTAATTTGAGCTGTCCATTTGAGGTTAGAGTCCATTAAAATTCCTAAGTTCTTGGCAGTGTCAGTTAAGGCAATCACAGAACCCTCAAATATCACAGGCGAAAGTCCGTTAAAGTCAATCCGGTTACGCAAAGCACTAGTGCCAATCACCATAGCCTGGGACTTAATGGGATTTACCTTGAGACCATAACACGAAGCCCACTCCGAAACACGACAAAGGTCATCATTCAACGCTGCAATGGCTGATTCAGCATCATCCACCGGGAAGTGGCGATACAGCTGCAGATCATCCGCGTATAAGTGGAATTTACAGGATATTATATTTTTGTTAGAAAATGCAACAGAACTGTTTTTTTCTGTTTAAAATTTTTAATGGCAACGAGTCGGCTTTATTAATATTCTAATTTTAAATTTGGATATTATTAATTGCACATCAAATAAATAATCATACCATCAATTTAATCTCATCATTTATATAATTTTTTACATCAAATAAATCAACAATCTTATCATAAATACCGACTGCACATGTTTTGTCAGAACTGCGACCCACACGACTAGGAAAGTTCTATCCATTTTACTACGCCACAAATATAAATTGCAGTTTGTTTAGTAATATTTTCCGTTGAGTATTTTGCTGTGCAATCAGTAATTTTGATTTGCGTTTAAATACTACCCTTATTCGTTCAGTAAAACAGTTCTGCAAATACCAAAGGTTATTTAGTGTGCATAATTAGTGTGCAATTCAGTATTTTTGGTGAAACTTTAAAATATTTTGTTTGAAAAAAGGAAATATACAGATATAAATTTAAATACATGCCTTTTAAAAGATTTTTTTTTTTTTCTAATCTGAATGTCTCTTTTGTGTTTGTATTTTAAATGATTTACACTTTTTTCGCAATCCTTAAATGTTCACCGCTTTGGTACACACTGAATTTTTCTTTTTCAACTCATTCTTCTATACTTTTGTTTGTGTTGTTTTTATTAATCCTTCGATGTTCGTCTTTCTGTGTGAGTATGTTTTGTTTATTTATGACTTTGCTTTTGTATTGCTGTTTTTTTAACATTTCGTCTTTTCATTAATAAATTATTATTCTTATTTGGTTTCTTATGTAATTACAAACCAGATTGTCTCTTCAATTTGAAAGCAAATTAAGCCAGAATTAAAATTAAAAGAAGCACAGCTTATAATGAAAGAAAATTATTTTGAATCTAGTTAAAATTCAGTAATAAAATAATGCCTGTGCTCTAAGTTAACATTTTCCTGGACACTTGCGACAATAGACATAAATTAAACTTTATTTTATTTTAATTGTGTCTCACTGTGTCCCGCAAGGTATTAGTAATCACGTAGCTTGCACAAACTAACATTACCTTTCTCTTTCCAGTGACCTACCGGATGAAGAGGACAAGAAATCGCCGGTTCTTCTCCTAGGAGTCAACAAAATATCTGACTCTCCATCTTTCGTGCGAAGAAGATCTATAGAACCTCTAACGACTGGATCTATAAGGTTCTTTAGACCTCCGAAGTCAAAATACACGAGAGGACTTCAAGGAGATGAAAGATTAGAAAAGATACGACAAGATCTTCTCGTCCATAAGCACAAATCAGATAAATATATCCCTAAGTCTCATGAAGTATCAGTGGAACCAGAAGATAAGAGATGTCTCAAATTGAACTGTGTTGGGAATTGTATATGTGACAGAAAGAAAAACTCTTCTAATCGAGGATCTTTCTCCTTTCATAGACCTGATGATGATAATACCTCTAGAAAAGATAGTAAAGATCTGTCTGAAAATGATATAGAGTTTAAATATACGGAGCACATCCCAGACGCTCAACCATCTAGTAGCAAGCAAAGTTCTTACAATGTTACTCCAAAATCGACTGATAGAAGACACTTCTTGCTTTCAAATCTAAATGAGAGATTCAGAAAGACTTTAAGCCTCGATTCTAGAAAGATCGAGACTAACCGTGTACCTCTCAGCTTACCACAGGAATCTCGACCCAAATCTCTAGTTAACACAAGCAACATTTGCGTACAGCAATTGAAAACAGATCCCTTTGTCACGTCAAATTTTAACAAAGCCAGCCAGCCGAAGAAGAAACGAAAATCCTTTTTTTCGCTGGACACTTTTTTTGATAAGAAATCTGATACATCCTCCATAGATGATTACTGTTCGTCGAAATATAAAAGATTTGAGCTTGAAAGCGATGATTCTCCTCTGTTTAGACGTGACATTTCTCCTCGAAATGGAGAAAAGACTCCAGATCTCCTAAACTTACCAGTAATTATTGATTCCGTGCGTAAAAAGCAGTGTGATACTAAAAGACAGTTGGAGAAGCTAGAAAACCATTACTATAAAAGCTTAATTAAATCTAGAGCTGTTATAGATGCTGTCCCTAAGGACGCTAAAGACGTGCAAGGTCCGAGCGGACGTGATTTCAACGATGATGATGATGAAGTAGAATATATAGAGCCAATACGAAGCAATTTTACAAGTCAAAGCACTCTGATACTTGATAAAAACATTCCTGATAATAAGAATTCAATACTAACAATAAATACTGATGAGACTGATATTAAATTACCAAGTTCCACTGTTTCCCCTAACGAGAATGATCTTGATAGTATTGGAGCTTACGAGATAGAAGTGAAAGAGGCTGACTTGTTGAAGGATTGTAAGGAATTGACTGTGAAAGTCATGGATAAGTCTGTGGATTCTATCGGTAGCTGTTCGTTGGATGTGGACGCTAGTACAGACTTTTCAGGTAATTAGTGTGTTTGAGCATGTTTGTATGTTTCGGTTTGCTAGTTGATATCGACACTTCTTTTTTCAATACTATTATTATTTCAATAATTAGTTAGTTAGTTTTATTGTATTGTCTTTGTCAACCTTCCTTCTGTATTTAATTAAAATACATATTCTTAATTTTGATGTTAATTAGAAAAAAAGTAATTAATAATTTACATCAACCTCCTAAAAATTCGAGCCACGTTATATAATTTTTCGTAATATTATTTACTTTATTACCATCTGAGTTAATAATGTCAATTATAAATATATATTTTTCATATATTTACATATATTTTTCTTTCGTCTAGTCTATTTTCTTCATTCAATTAATGTTGTAATGTATGTAATTAATTACTCATTTACTGCTTTGTTTCTGTTGTGTATTATTACATGTATGTATTTGTATCATTCATTATGTATGTTTTAAAATATCATAGCTTTATCATTACATTGCCTTTCATTTCTTTTCCCGTATCATTTATTTTTCTCTTTCATATAATATTTAAATATGTTTTATATCTATTTTTGGCGTAATCAAAAATGCTTGTCACAAGAAAGACACAAACGTAGTAAAACTGAAGTGGGGTTATACTACATCACACCAATTTATGAGGAGAGGGGGATTTTTGAGAAAATCTTCTGAATTAAATAAAATGGACGTCGCGTCGCCTGAAAATTGCCTATTAATTAATTAATTAGATAGGTACTAAATATTTCATTAATTTATTGAAAAAATCATGATTTTTTAAAACTAAAATAACTAAACTAAAATGACTTAACTAAATATACCTAACTAGTAGAAAAAAGATGGACAAATTACAATAAATAATATAAAAGATGGACCCCACATTATATTTATAGTGAAGGTATAGGCAAATGGCCTTGAAGTGGCGCCCTCATTTGAAATAAATTGTTAACTCGTAAATATGGAGCTTCCATATTGCTCTTCGTCACTAGATAGCCCTTTAAATTATTTTATGAACCACCGTTGAAAGTATTTACATTAGTCTGTGTAGCTTTAAAACTTGCCTCCGCCAAAAGTGGCCACGGCAAGTTTTAAAACTAGACAGATCACCAATAAAAGTTTCAACGGCAGTTCATAAAATAATTTAAAGGGCTATCTAGTGCATGACGAAGAGCAATATGAAAATTATCACCATATTTACGAGTAAACAATTTATTTCACACTTCAAGGTCGTCTATATCTTCACCTTAATAAGACCGCGCATGACTCTCAATATTAACCAAATTACCTACTCACTTTGAAATAAAAACACAGCAAAGTTCAAGACTAACTCTAGTCATTATATTATGTTTAAAAAACACGATGGCTTAAAATTTTCTCGATAAAAAAAATGCAATCAAAGTGGTAAAAAACCAACATTTTACCACTTTGGAAGTGTCTCTCGCTCAAACTATTTAGTTTAGAAAAGAATTATATTAGAAACCTCAATATCATTTTTAAAGACCTATCCATAGATATCCCACACGTATGGGTTTAAGGTGAAATGGTAGCATAAGTGGCGCCCTCATTTGAAATAAATTGTTTGAAACGAAATATTGTGATATTTAAAAATTTGATTTGTATCAATGTCTAAAAAGACCTTCAAACTATTTTATGAATAACCTTCAAAAGTAATATTGGTAGTCCGTCTAGTTTTGAAACGGGTTTTCGAAACGAAAAACCGTTTTAAAACTACACGGACTATAAGTAATAATTTCAAAGGTTATTCATAAAATAGTTTGAAGATCTTTTTAGACATTGATACAAATCAAATTTTTAAATATCACCATATTTAGTTTTAAACAATTTATTTCAAATGAGGGGCCACTTATGCTATCACTTCACCTTAATGAAAAAAAAAATTTGAGTTTCAGTTCTAAGTATGGGAAACCCCCAAAATTTATTGTTTTTTTTTTCTATTTTTGTGTCAAAATCCTAATGCGGTTCACAAAATACATCTACTTACCAAGTTTCAACAGTATAGTTCTTATAGTTTCAGAAAAAAGTGGCTGTGACATACGGACGGACAGACAGACAGACATGATGAATCTAAAAGGGTTCCGTTTTTTGCCATTTGGCTACGGAACCCTAAAAAATAACACGTGGAATATTAAATTGACTCGATAAGTTTCGGCATTCCCAAAGTTATTTTAGCGTTACAGTCTTCAGACTTTAGTCAAGAACTTCAATGCTGATTTGACTGGTCATTATCGCGCCTGTTTCTCTTCACTTTCAAGTGTTGACGGATTGTGTTTAAACTTGGGGATTTATTTTAGGCTATCGAACAGATGCTCCGTAGTCCGTAGTTTACTACATAAAAAACACACGATCTACGAATAATATATTCTCTAGAAATGTAACGCTCCTACATTCACCGCTTCGATTTTGATTCCATTTACGCAAACAAACTAACAGTAATAATAACAACGAAACACTCAAACACACACATAGACAAATATGAATGCGATTAGTCGCGACAAGGTCACGCTTCGTCGTCGGGTGGGGGCGGTCACCGCAACGTGAGGTACAACGCGTGGCAAGTATGGAGTATTAAAATGTTTATGAAAGGTGAATCCTGTGTTTTTCATGTCTGTATGGCTTCTACACTACTTCAAGGCACATGACGGCATTTTTAATGAATCAATTATCGCAAAAACAGCAATATTCTCAAAGGAAACTTTTTGCGACGTATGGCGGTATCCTTATAATCGTAAGTGATGTGAACTAGGATATATAGTTAAATAATAAACATTTTATATTTTGCTAATATAGCACATCACGTACTAAACGGATGTGTAGATCTAAGGTTAACATTGTAAATATTTTTATATAAATACCCGTTGTTATGATAATAAATCATCCATTATCTCGTCGCCACTCCTGGCCTATAGACGGTGATGGATCAACCAGATCCATTGGGTTTCATTACCTTACCACGATGCAGTGATGCACCCTAGTGGTCGCTATACGACGCAACTGCACGACTCGAGTATCACAGCGAACTGTTGCGCCGCGCGGTTCATATTTTAAGCCCCGCCCGCCGCGGTACATATCGTGTGGAATGATTTTTCGGGATTAGTTATGCTTCTATGGATTATTATTCGTAGCACACGATGAAAGATTAGATTCTCAAACTTTGCACAAGAACGGGGGAGAAATGCGGGGACGGGGAATGGGGACGCATATTGTCATGCCGCTTTGGGGCTTGAGGTACGTGTAGAATGAGGAGCAGAACAGAGACTAAATTAAGTTTATTAGATTACAGCATAGATAATGGTGGCAGGGAGCCCAAATAAAATTCTAATTTCGGCTGTAAAACTAGTGAATCATACAATCATAAATAAAAAGTAAACACCGAATATCCTAGTTTGGAAGCGCAACCTATATTATTTGGTAATCTTTATTTGCTTGCTTGTGTAAATTGTTATCTCAAACAATATTCCATAACGTAGGCCGCAAACAATGCAGTTGCAAAATGCAAGTCAGAAGCAAAAAGAATACGCACACGAATAGATGTGGCGGCCTCGATTTAGCCCACGCGCCTCTATTGAAGTAAAGTCCGGTCATTGTCGTTAGATCTATCGTTCGCTACGGACGGACGGATACACAGTTATGAGTTAATCTTAAAAAATACGATATAATCTCGATGAAATAACAAAAAGTGTGAATAAATTATAATAACTTTACTGCGGAACTCTACGTGAAACGGAACGTTTCATACTGGCCAGAACACGGGCTTCGGTCGACGTCTCGTCGAGAAAAAAGAAAAAGCTTGACATTTTGCTCTTTGTGAATGTGATGTCATAAATTTCGTGTAAAATTCGTAATTGGTAGTGGAAAAAATAATATTGAAGTGCATTTATTCGTTCTAATTTGTTGTGTTATTTGTGTTTCTTGTGTTTGTCAATTTGTTTGGTAAGTTATTCCTCCGTTTCTATCGATTCCTTTGGTAAAATAACAGTTTCAAACTTTTGCATGGCTCGTCCTACCTGCTAATCATTTCAAATAAAAATTATATGAAAATGACGATAACGGATTTTGCAAATCGCATTTAGATAACTCGTTTTAATCTTACATCTGATCGGCGTTCTATCTTTGAACTAAGGCGGCTAGTTTCTGCCACTTTCTGCAGAACATGACTAATACAGAATACTTTTTAGATCTTTACTAATCCAATCTGGTTTCTCCATTCTGAGGATGACTACGTTGTTTATTTTTACATACCTCATTCTTATGTTGAGAAAATCGATCGATTCATTATTAAATTGTATTGAACATGTTGTGTAATCATAATTTATTATTCATGATTTTGAAATTGGAAACTGCAGCATATTTTGACGTGTCGCCTTCGGTAATTTGTAGATGATGTCTTTCATTTCTCTCTCTCTCCCATCTTAGCATATTTCCAGTATCATCCTAATCTGTTCTGAAAAAGGGAGAGGTAAGAAGTACACGTAACCGAAGGGCATGTATGAAGAGGTTGATGAGTTTAGATGAAGCGAAAGAGGTCTGTCAAGATAGCAAGCAGAGGTCCATAGTCTGCCTACCCCTGTGGGAAACAGGCGTGATAGTATGTATGTATGCTTCGTTTGGTGAGTGAGAGAGCCGGAGCCCATCGTCCCACCTCTGGGGAGGGCCCTGAAAGGCCGGTAACACTCTTGTTACACCGCTGGTGTTGCAATTGTCCATGGGCAGCGGTGATCACTTACCATCAGGTGACCCTCTTGCTCGTTTGCCGTCCTATAACATAAAAAAAAGGCATCAGACATAGCTCGATAACTTTCATCTACTGACAACAGTCATTATTACACATTAGGACACTATTGTGTAGATTTTATCACGATGTTTTCCTTCACTGGAAGCAAGTGGTAATAGACCGTACATGAGTACTAACTCAGAGGTACAAGTCGTGCCTAGTACAACCTGGTCGAGTTAACTGCGCACCTCGCTAGTATGTGCGGCCATAGTAGTGAGATGCGCAGTTAACTTGACCGGGCCTCAGCCACTCCACCACGTTCCAAACTCTAATAAAGATGTGTGGGTCTCAAGGATGCTTAGGTACATGTGTGAAATGAAAAGAAAATCCAGAACCAATAACTTTATTTGAATATGATTAGTAGATTTTCATTTATTCTATATTGACAACAACACACTTATGCATGTAAAAAAAACCAAACCACGAAAACAGTAAATAATTCAAGGCGAAAAAAACTCATTAATTAGGTATATAAGATATATCAATGTTATAATATACCTACTTCAAGGGGCGACAGGGGGCGTTTTTGGGGGGGGGGGGGGGGATTACAGGTAATAATAAATATATAAATAGCAGCTGGTTAATGGCGGCAACTCCTACTCTTATTTGTATGCACTGCACCACCCCTCCCTCTGTTTACAATGGGGCGGCAAATTTGAAGAATCCTATATCGTACTTGTACAACACCCCCCCACCCCCCCCCGTCGGCAGAAATAAATCCTATAAGATTGAAGCCTGGGGGAGGCGGGGCGGGAAAATCTCGCCCGGGGCGCTGGTAGAGCTAAAACCGGCACTGCTTCAAAGATAAACTGATAAGTTCAAATAGGTACGTATTTATGGATTGTAGGCACCAATAATTCTGCAGTTATATCTCAATAAATCTCAGTCTAGACTCGACTAGGGTCTAAGTTATTACCGATAATGTACATACTTATATTTTATGTATGTTCTTTACCTACTTATATTAGTTTTAATTATATTGGTATCTCTCTGTAGTTTATATCACAAGGGAAAAGATTTGCATCCATATTTAATAGCCCAAGGTCTCTGTACACCAAAGGTATTACGGTATCGTAAACAATCAATAATAGAATATTAATAAGACACCATATTCATAACAATGGTTATGACTTCGGAGTCAAGTGTGTGACATATTCTGATTACCCATACCAAAGATATAATTATTTGCTAGGCAAACTAAAAAACCCCCGACTGTCAAGAACGCCATCTAGTGATGAGTA
The DNA here is from genome assembly GCA_963576875.1 of Acrobasis repandana. Classification (NCBI taxonomy): domain Eukaryota; kingdom Metazoa; phylum Arthropoda; class Insecta; order Lepidoptera; family Pyralidae; genus Acrobasis; species Acrobasis repandana. The sequence continues at coordinate 7,141,788 of OY756242.1, read as the reverse complement.
GCGGAACTAACGATACGACTTGATATGGATATCATGTCACGCTATGGATAGCGTGACATGATATCCATATCTCTAGCGATGCTAGAGAAAGCCCTGACTTTCAAGCGTTAATCCCCAATAACTTAAAACGGCTGAACCAATTCTCATCAAACGTAGCTAAGAACCACCGCAAGGGAACTTGCTTTCACGTAAAAAAAACGCAAAGAAATCGGTCCAACCGTTCGAGCGCTACGATGCCACAGAGTACAGACAGACAGACCGACATTAGCGTCAAACTTATAACACCCCTCTTTTTTTGTTGGGGGTTAAAAATACTCCGTGCACTTAGTTTCCCAATGCGTGCAGTTGAATCTGACTCAAGCTTAATATTAACTAAATAGACAAATAACAAATACATATGATATATGTATTTGTAATATTATTAACAAATTTCTTAAAATTATCGTAGAAAATGTCTATTGGCACCGAGCAATCAAGGAGTTCAGCAATTTAACGGCTTAGCTAGAAGGCGCATACTTGGTGGTGTCTGAACTTACCGCTACTACCATAACAGATTCTTCTGTTTGAAGAGCCCGTAAATAGCAGAAACTTGTAGGCAAAATTATTAGTACCAGCTGCTCACAGAGATGGCAGGATGGTACCCCAGCCCATCAAACTGAACAACTTTTGTTCTACAACTATCACGAAACCACAGGCCGGACACTCCTTAGGTACGCGCAATATGCGTCACCCAGGCGTCCCCGTTCCCCGTCCCCGCACCTCTCCCCCGTTTTCGCCTCGATTTCTCACGTTGGCCGTCAAGAACCGGGGGAGAGGTGCGGGTGCGGGGAACGGGGACGTATATTGCGCGTACCTTAGAAGAGTCCCTTCTGTTTACTCTTACTGTATTCTGTGACGAAACCCAAAAAAAAAATTAATACAATTTTCATACAAACTGATCAGCTGATCGAGTCAATTTGTATGAAAATCTGAATTTTATTTTTAGCATTTTGAGAATGTTGTAGAACAAGTTGTTCAGTTTCATGGACTGAGTTACAACCTGAAAGGTTTTGCGTTATTTCATTAACTCGTTGTATATGTAGGTTCAAATACTAGGTAAGTATTAAAATTTGATATTTGCTCCTACTTTAGTTACAGTTGTCTCTGCACCACCTTTCGGTTGAATTTTTGAAAGTAAATAGCGCTAATGATCTTTGAATTAAAGATTGGATTGCGTCAAAATCTGAAAAATCCTATGGTTGACTGGGAGAGAACACTTTTAATATTAAGTCCGCCAATTGTACCATTTTTTTTATTGTGGACCAATAATGTTTTTTTAAATAAAGATAAAATAAAAATCCATCTGTTTATCTTATTATTATAGAAATACTCTTTGGCTGAAATGTTATGATAATAAAAACAATGTAAATAGCTCTAATTATTTTCGGATTAAAGACTGCTCGAGTTGCGTCAAAATCCATCTGTTTATCTTATTATTTCTTCCGACCTTCGCCTATAGCTTACACTATAAAAAGAGTTCAGACGTATCGCTTATATTATGTGTATACCTCATAATATTAATTAAACTTCTAGGGAGCCCCACACATAAATATTATCTTACATACATTTGACAGAGCATTTTGGGTCTTGCGGCTCTAAGTTACGATTCAGATTGCCGTACGCATTCCGCGGCAGCCGACAGAGAAGACGGTCTTTTCATACGGCTCCGGTCGGCGCCGAACGTACACGATGCATGCCGATGGACTGCCGCGGAGTCCGTCGGGAGCCCTACGAAGCTGTACGGCCGTCGCGGAATGTGAATGTGGCAGAAATATGAACTTTAATTTATGTTTAAAAGTTTCAATTTCCTTTACCGCATTGTAAAATGCCGTCTGGCCCGGGCCGATGCGAGCCGGTTGGTCTGAAACGTACCTAAGCCGACAAAGCCCAGGGCCACGAGACAAAAGGCTACTTTTTGATGGTTGATGGTAGAAAAAGAAATCAAAATAGTGATGGGTTGCTAGCCGCATCGCCTATTAACATGATTTGCATTTTCGCCCTTTCCCTCCATCGGCTTCTACGAACTGCGCGGGAAGAGAAGCAGCTGGTACATTCTAACTTTTTTCTATTCTCCCAGATCAGCATGGAAGGTAACGACATATGAATATAATCAAAAACAAGACCCAAAGTACTCTGTCTGCCCCATTAGGGATAGAATACGTGATAGTATGTATGTATGTACTTGTATGCAGTGGTGGATTAAGCAAGCGCGGGGCCCGTAGCAAATTCAATCGAGAGGCCCCTGATATGCTATGGGGGGCTCAGTGGCCCAGCGGAAGCAATACTAACACTTCCATATTCTAATTGTGATTGGTGACGATAAGTGACATAAAATATGTCGAGCTGGACAATAAGCCGTTGGTCCGGTTGTCATCATTCGATGGCAGTTGTCAAGATACGTATATGCGTACCTACATTACTAGCTCTTTGGTATATGCCTTACGCAGCTTGAAGCTGACAACATTGTTGCCCATTTACGAAAAAACAAAAACAAAAAACTTGAAAAGTGTACGCTCTGGAGGTGGGCGAGTTTGAATACCCCTTTTTGCGCGGGGCCCGTAGCAATTGCTACTCTTGCTACGTGGTTAATCCGACACTGCTTGTATGAAGGATCATTTATGTACTCTCATTAATTTAACTCCAATATCTCCTACGATCTCTAGATAAGATATCGCAAATGAAACTGTATAGTAGGTACAATCAGTGAGCATGTACATAATCGTGTTTTTTCATACAATGTGCGTTTTGTATTGATTAACTTTTGTATGGTGTGAGAATGTGTGATTATTACTTGGTGTTTTGTATGTGTAAGTTATTTTTGTCTCGTAAACTACTGTTTGGTATGGAACATTTTGTGATTATTAAAAATATTTACATGTACTGCCGCGCGTATAGTAAAGTCAGTAGGTTAGCTATTTATTACAAATGTGGGAGAAAAAAAAAGTTGACCAAATATAAGTTTTTTTCTTACGGTTTTGTGTTTTATTAATGATTCTGATCACAAGATTTCAATATCGCTAAATCATTTTGGAAAACCTTGGGAGGGGCCTATGTCCAGCAGTGGACGCTATGCGGCTGAAATGATAAATATAGCTAAGGGGTAAATCAACCTGTATACAAAAGACACATTGATAAAAAGAAATAATTTCTGTTCCAGACACCACATCAGGCAGCTTGAATCTCCTGACTCCATCCTCGACCACTAGCTACGTCCGGGACTTCACTTCCCGCATCCAGGAGCGAGCCGGGTCTAACCTCCAAGTGACCCCCGTGCCCACCCGCAACAGGACTCCGGATGACCCCACACCTACCCCCAGGAGATCTGACAATCTACTAAAACCACCCCCCAAAATACACATAGACTCGGGCAGTCATAGATCCAGAACAAAAAAGAGAGAAGAAGTACAGCATAAGAAACCTAGCTACTTGAATTTGGCTTGTTCTGTCAACGGTTATACTAATCTTACAACGTATGACTCCAAATTGAGGCAAGATATCAATAAAAGCCGTGAAGCGTCCCCTATAAGACCTATAACACACATATATCAGTACAAAAGCGAAAATAACTCCTTACTTGTACCAGTTCCAGTTAGTGCCAATAAGCTGCTGGTACCAAACTTCGGGCCCCATGATACACGTAGCAATTTGACAGATAAAGCGCCTACCAAGGCGCACACAGATCCGTACTTAGCCACATCACCGTTACATGTCTTCATGGCTGCGGAAAATAAGCAATTGAAAAACGATTTTTTAGGACCCAACATGACAACCACAACCAGATCCTATATATCCAGTGAAAGCAAGACATTTGCTGCTTCTATGCTGAAGACGGATGAAGTGGATAACGCTAAAGAACTGACTTTCAAGTCAAGTTATTCGGAGACCAATTTCAGGAAGACTGTCAATGGTAAAGAGGCTAGATTAAGTTCTGAATCTTATACAATTTCCTCTAATGGTTTGTCCAAAAGAGTTGAGATAACTAAGGAGAATGGAGAAAAATTAACTAGTCCTATGAAAAGTTTTATTCAACAACGTGTGGAAAGGTTATACGGACCTGGGGCTTTAGCTCAAGGGTTTTTTAACCAGAAAAGACATAAGCTACGAAGCCAAAGTGATGACGACGAGCCAAAAGTGTTAACGGAGAAATCTATGAACTGCCCAAGCGATAGATTCGTCACTCCACGGAAATCGGAGAGTTTTGAAAGCGAAAACTGTTATTCTAGTCCGAATGGTGAAACTGGGGAGTTGGACGTATCCCTGCCAGTTCTCAGGCATCTTAGGCCAGAGTTCCGAGCCCAACTGACAATATTATCACCTAAGAAAAGCATAAAAACGGAACTTTCCCCTCAGAAGCCCGAAGACATTCCAAAAAAGACTGAGCCAACAAGTGAAGTGGTGAATGGTGTATCTGTGATAAGTTTGGACGAGAAAGAATCTGTAAACTCTGTGAACAATGTTAAGCCAGTGAATGGTGTGAGCAGTGCGGAGAGTGTGAAGGAAGTGGTGAAGGACGGACATTATTTCTTAGATTTGGAGAAGAAGGAGACTGAGCGGCTGTTGGCGCTGTCTGCGACGGCCGAAAAAGAGTTGGAGAGCTTACAGGTGAGTTTAGATTTTAATTTTAATGTATTTTTTTTTCGTTTAATATCATTCAATGGGTTGCCGAGGAACTGGATTATAAAATGGTCACAAGTTCACAGTTTGAGGCTAACTACTGGAACGCCTTCTGAATCACCATCAGGTCTTTTTTAGTCGCCACTGCAGGGGCACGACCATCTCTGTACTCGTAGTCAGAGCGGTCAGAGGATTTGGCCTACACTCTCCACACTGGCCAGACGGGTTGGAGAGGTCTCATTGATGTTCATAAGCTTTTTGTAGGTTGTATTGCCTAAGTCACCTTCTACGACATCCACTTGATAAGACTTGGAGTGGTCCTATTCTACTCTGCCAGAAACCACATGGCAGTCTGAATATCAAGTTTGAAATTCTTGAGGGGAGGCTTATGCATGTGGCACTCAAGGAGTTCCATACCCAAAGGATGCAAACAGGACCCTATTACTGATTTGGAGACTCAGTAATGTCTGTCTGTCTGTCCGTCTGTTACAGGGCTCTATGCCTTGAAAAGTAACAGCTAGACTAGAAATATAATATATAATAACACTGTGACTGCTTAACTTTATAAGAGAAAGTTTAAAATTTAAGGGGGTTGTCATACAAGAAAGTGATTTTTTCAGAGTTTTAAAACATTGTACAGAAGTATGGATCCCTTCATGTGCGAGTCCGACTTGCAATAGTCCGGTTTTGCTGTCACTTGTCATTTTTATTTTCACCAGATTTAAAAGTTTTTAAGCGGATAAAACTTTTATTTCGGTTTTGGATTATTTCTGTTTTCTATAATTAGTAAAAACAATGATCAAATACCGTATTTTTAGGGGTACACCCGTAACGTGACAAATGACTGTTTAAATTAGCAATTATCATAAATTTTACGCCGAATATTGGTGTCCTCGTAACACTTGACTGTATTTACTATTCATTAGCGAACATAGCGTAACTAATTTACGTGACTTAATACCAATGGCGTTCTTAAGAACGACCTTACCCTTAATTTTCCATACAAACATTTATTTAAAAAAAAATACGAAAATGTGAATCGTGTTAATAGGCTAGCTACCCATCACTATTTTGATACTTTTTAGGGTTCCGTACAAAAAATAAAAAAGGAACCCTTATAGGATCACTCGTGTGTCTGTCTGTCCGTCCGTCTGTCACAGCCAATTTGCTCCGAATGTACTGGACCGAATCAGGTGAAATTTGGTAGAATGTTGTAATCCTATGACCCAAATACATATGTGCAAAGTAAATAAAAAATTTAAAAAAAAAAATGTTTTCGGGGGCAAATTAGGAAATTTAAAAAAAAGTTTTGCAAACCTTACTGTGTCATATTAGGTCCTCTCATATGAAATTGCCGTTCAGTATCAAAAAAGTGAAACAAGTTTTTTTTAATGAAATTATTATTTAATCAATCGAAGTATGCGCCGTTGTTATCGATACACTTCCGACATTTTATAGGCAGGTCATTGATACCTTTGGAAAAAAAATCCTGGGAGCGAGAGTCTATGAACTGTTTGAAGGCGGTTTTGACTGCCTCATCAGATTTGAAATTTTTTCCTTGTAAAAAGTTATCCAAATTTTGAAAAAAGTGGTAATCGGTTGGGGCAAGATCTGGAAAGTATGGTGGGTGACGCAGAGGTTCCAGTCGCAGCTCCTCTAACTTGGCGATCGTTTGATGTGCAGTGTGTGGTCTAGCGTTATCCTGAAGGAGCAGTGGGCTAGAGCAATTCATCAGTCTCGGTTGTTTAATGGCGAGCTTTTCCATCATTGTTTGCAATTGTTGGCAATACAAGTCTGCAGTAATCGTCTGGCCTGATCTCAAAAAGCTGTAGTGGATAACACCAGCACTGGTCCACCAAACACTAACCAGAATCTTCTTTTTGGTCAGTTTTCGCTTAGGGCAAGGTTTTGCCGGTTCTCCAGGGTCAAGCCATTGTGATGGTCGCTTCCGATTGTCGTACAGGATCCATTTCTCATCACAAGTCACGATACGGTTCAATATCCCCTCATTATTGTAGCGATTAAGCAAAGAAACGCAGCAAGCAACGCGTGTTTGTTGGTTTGCTTCAGTCAATTCGTGCGGTACCCACTTTTCGAGTTTTTTAATTTTTCCGATTTGGCGCAAGTGGATAAGTATCGTTTTGTCACTTACGCCGAAGGCTGCTGCTAATTGAGAAGTGGTTTGAGATGGATCCGCTTCCACTATTGCCTTCAATTCTTCGTTATTCACTTGAGTATCAGGTCGTCCACGAGGCTCATTGTGTAAATCGAAATTTCCAGAACGGAAACGTTGAAACCAAAAACGCATCGTTCGTTCGTTAGCGGTGCCTGGTCCACGTCGTTAATTCTTCGAGTCGTTTCCGCGGCACTGGTGCCACGGTGGAACTCATATTCGTAAACACCGCGAATTTCCAATTTGTCCATAGTTGTTGTTATAGCAATGTTGAAACTTAAACAAATGATGTTAAAAAAAATGAAATACGAATTTTAAAACAATATTTTTCTGGCTTTATTTCGAAATAAATTTGAATTTGGAATTCCTAATGAAACGCAAGATATTTGATTTTAAAGTTGCCAGTATTGAAAATCGGCAATTTCATATGTAAGGACCTAATATATCAAATGAAAAGGCTCGTTATGAGGATCTCAATGTGTTTTTTCAGCGTTTTTAACTAATGTTTATAATGGCATTAACTAGGTACTTGAAATTTTCACACATTATGTATTACTATGGCCGCTATAACAACATATACTAAAAAAAAGAAAAAGTTAAAAATTAAAGGGGGTCGTCATACAAGAAACGTGTTTCTTAAGCGTTTTAAAACATTGTACGGTGGTACGGAACCCTTCATGTACGAGTCCGACTCGCACTTGCCCGTTTATTTACGAACAAACAAGCGCCATTTCAGATTTTTCGTGGATACCATCAGCCTAAATACCCAGCAAATTGAATTACGCTATCCCATTGTTAGTTATTTCCTAGTAACAATAAAAGTATTCGGAAATCCGTTGATTTCAGGAAATAAGTAAGGAAACCAGTCTATTGTTCTAATGCTAGCTACCTTATATGCACAATGAGTCACTACCTGCCTTACATTGCTGTAAGTGCTAAGGATGCGATTTGAATGAATGATATTACGATCATTCATTCAGTGTTAGAACTTTTATATTATGTTAGTTGCTGCTACGGAACCCTTCATGGGCGAGTCCGACTCGCACCTGGCCGCTTTTTTTATCATTATCTAACGTCTGTTTATTACTCTTAAGCTTAGTATGACAAATGTGACATGGATGCCGATTTAAAATGGCTCTTCGACTTGACAGTATTTATAGTGATGTCATTCGTTTTGTATATAACAATGCTCAGTATAAATATATGTTCGTTTTAAACAATTTCAGGACCAAGATGTTAGTGAGGAGATCCTAGGGTTCCTCAGAGCGGCGGCTGGCAAGGCGCGGCTGCTGGCCACGCAGAAAATGCAGCAGTTTGAAGGTAAACTTATAGGGTAACAGTATAAGGCCCACGGAAGTAGCTGCAGCCTGACAAACCATAAATAAATAAAATAAATAAATATATAGGGACAAATCACACAGATTGAGCTAGCCCCAAAGTAAGTTTGAGACTTGTGTTATGGGATACTAACTCAACGATTCTATATTTTATAACAAATACATATATAGATAAACATCCAAGACCCAGGCTAATCTGAAAAAGATCATTTTCCATCTTGACCTGACCGGGGATCGAACCCGGGACCTCCTGTGTGGTGGACTGGCGTGTTAACCACTACACCACGGAGAAACCGGAGACATTATTTAAAATTTCGCTACTACCAAGTCCTAGATAACCATTCGAAGTATTTTATGAACTACTGTTTACAGTTTATAATGAGAACGTTAAGCTTTGCTACGCACATTTGCCAAAAGTGGCCGTTTTTCGCAAATGTGCGTGGTAAAGCTTAACACTTTAAACTGTAAACAGTAGTTCATAAAATACTTCGAAGGGTTATCTAGGACTTGGTAGTAGCAAAATTTCAAATGAAGTCTCCGTTTTCTTTGAAATGATTTATTTTAAATGGGGGCAGCACTGGACCCCTTACGGCCTTAACTTTGCATAGTCTTTGGAAACCTTAATAATTATAATAGCGTTTATTTGGCTCTCATTGTTTACATTACGCCACAACTAACACTAGAACTACTTACATAGGTTGAACTTAATCTAGAGGCATCCTTGAATGATTATAGGCGTTTGGACAAGTTTGTTGCCACATTTGCAACCGTTTCTTATAACAGTACACAAAATAAGATGTTTTATTATGTTAATTTATTTTTTATTTATTTTAATTTCAGGCCTCTGCTACAACAACATAAACGAGCGCCTCGACGAGCCATTCCCGACCACATTGGAGGACCTCCAGGGCTTCTGGGACATGGTGTGTCTGCAGGTCAAACATGTGGACGACATTTACACACAAATAGCCGCTTTGAAGGCCAACAACTGGCAAGAGGTAAGATTTCAAGTTCGCTTTAAAAATTGTGAGGGACCCAGGTTACTGCCTTGTAGAACACCGTAAACGCGTTTCTAAAACACGAAATTTTTGGATGGTTGACTGGCAGAGAACGCCATAAGGCGTTAAGTCTGCCATTTGTACACTTTTTTATGTGCAAAAAAGTTTAAATAAACAAATATCGAGAAGACCTAGGACGCTGTCTTGAAGGACATTTTTCTCAGAATCGTAGGTTTAAAAGAATCTTAGTCTGTGTGAAAATTTATCTTTGTATCAAAGGACTTAACAGTGAAATAAAAAAGTCAGGAAATTTTTAAAAGGTCATGGCAAGGCAAATTTCGACATCATTTTAAAAGAAAACTTAAGGGATCTAGGTTACTGCCTTGTGGCACACCGTAGCCAAAATTAAAATAATGTCAATTTGTAAATTTCACATTATCACTCCAAGTCTTCCCGTGGATGTCGTAGAAGGCGACTTAGGAAACACAAGCTGAACAAAGCTTATAAACATCAGTGAGACCTCTCCAACCCGTCTGGCCAGCGTGGAGAGTGTAGGCCAAATCCTTTTACTGCTCTGGCAGTACAGACAGGGTTGTGCTCCTACAGTGGAGACTAAAAAAGACCTAGATGATAATGATGGATTTTGTTCTCCAGATCACGTCTCCAGTGAAGCGCCTCCCCTCCGCGCCCGCCGTGTCCTCCCGCACGAGGCCTCGTGCTGCGCCGCAAGTGAAGAACGAGAAGGCGAGGCTAGCTGCGGAGAAGAGAGAAGCTGATAGAAAGGCCATGCTAGAGCATAGAAGGTACAATACCCGGCACATAAGTTGAACCAAAATGGTGGTCACTGCGCACACTTTTGCCACTAATTTTATCTGCGCAGCGCCGTCTTTTTGGTTCAACTTATGTGCCGGGTATTATACTTCAATAAAATACAATAGAGGCTATATATGTAGTTTATGTATGTGTGTAGATTTTTATTTTTATTTTTTTGAATTATTTATGTATATTTTTGTGTCGATTATATATATATAATAAGTATATTGAATAATAATTTTACCCGTTCTGTTTTTTTTTTAGTTTGTACTAACCCCTTAAAGATTACTCTCTCAGCATCACCTGTTGGTTGACTGGTAGAAAAGGCCCCTGGCCTTAAGTCCACCATTTACATTTATTGTAATGAAGTTAAAAAAATACAAATTCACTTTTCTTCCAACTACGCTGTAATTCTATCTTAACTGCACTACATATCTAGCACAAAGCGGAACTTTTTTGCTCGAGTAGACAAAATGTATGGAAATCTTTTATTGCACTGTTCAGTTTTTTTAGGGTTCCGTGCCTCAAAAGGAAAAAACGGAACCCTTATCACTTTGTTGTCCGTCTGTCTGTCAAGACATCTCAGGAACGCGTGGAGGTATCAATCTGAAATTGATATCAAATACTCAAGTCTACCCTTTCCCTTGGGGCTGTGAAAAAATCAAACTTCTAAGCCAACGCAATCAAAAGATACAGCCGTTTGTGCCGCAAATTTTCGACACTCGCAAAGGAAGCAAAACCTACAGGGTACTCGTACTTCCCGTTAACTCAGAATCTTGCAATTTGGTACGAAGCAACGGGTTATAGCACAGATAAAGGAAAAATTGCAAAAAGCATAAATTTTTAGTTACATTATACAGGCTGACTTTTAAACCACCAGCCAAATTTCTGGAGCAAGTTCAGTCCATGATACTGAACTACTTACCATAAAAACAATTAACGAAAAACTAAAATAAAAATTCGCCTTTTCATACAAATCAGCGCTCAGTCAAACGGATTTTCTATGGGAGGACAAAAAATTTTCATCGATTTTTAATAACTTTTTTTATAGAAAGTAGTTCGGTATCATGGACTGAACTTGCTCCAGAAATTTGGCTGGTGGTTTAAAATTCAGCCTGTATAACATTTTTTTTTTTAATAATTTTAAACTTATATACCTACAGGTTGGTACGGAACCCCCCTCGGTGCGCGAGTCCGACTCGCACTTTGCCGGTTTTTTATCGATGTATCGGTGGAGAGAGAGTGAAAGAGAAGTGATATTGTCACTTTCGCTTACTGTACTAACTAACTGAACTAGGTGAATGAGATTTTGAATGTTAATGTAATAATTTGCAGGCGCGTGGCCCGCGAGCGGCAGCTGGCGGCGCGCGCGGCCGCGCCCGGGACCAGCCGGGAGGACCACCACGAGATGGGCATCGAGGGCAGTCAGGTATACCAGCGTTTTATTTTTTATTGGCTTGACGCTATTTCGTATTAAGCTAGGAACAAGTTGATAAAACGTGGGAAATTCCTTTTTCCTAACAAGTTACAATCAAAGGTTGGTTTTTGATTGCTTTAAGGGAGCTTCTGGCGACAAATCTATACGAGTCCACTGGTTTTCATAGCCGATTGAGTGGCGGACAAAAAATATCACTACAGTCGTACTATGACTGTCCACTTTAACTATTTCACATATTGTTCATGAGCATGAGCATTTATAACACCAAAACAACACCAAATTCCTATTATAAAGTCCACTCAAATCAATTTCCAAAATAATTTAAAGAAAACCCCAACCGAATCCCTTGACTTCCCGCCAAAAAACTCCCTATACCATCGTTACGGAACTGGTTCCAGATTTGAAGTAAAACCACAGAAGACAGTAAGAGTATTACATACAGAACGGAATCTCCTAAGGTCCCTTGCAATATGCGCCCCCGTTCCCCGTTCTCGCTTGTCTCAGGGCGAGAGCGGGCGAACACACACGCACTGACGTGTGCACGGCGGCACAAGAACGGGGGAGAGGGGCGGGGACGGGAAACGGGGACGCATATTGCGCGCGTACCTTAGGAGATTCCGTTCTGTATATAATACTCTTTGTCTTCTGTGGTTAAACGCCAACACTCTTCTTACGAAATAGGGATGATGACTGGGTCAGAAAAATATTATTCTAATTAGTCCGTTAGTTAGATTATCTAAAAATAATGTATATATTTTTCAGTTTATCAAAAAAGTAAAAATTAACAAAGATACAGAGTATCTAAGTTCCAGAGTGGGGGCTTGTGACGTCACCGATGTGTAGAAATCATACGAATCCGTGACGTCATGCGAAATTTAAATGCGGCCGTATCTTCGTCATTTATTGTTTCTCAGAGAAAAGAAAAAATATGTGTACAATTTTTTTTTTATAATCTAACCGATGATGGGCCAATAATATTTTTTCAGTAATGTTGCCTATTTATTCACTACGGAACCAAAGGTTGACATACAAATAGTCCAAAACGTCCGATGTCCACTGATGTCCGTGAACATCAGCTTTTACGATCTGCTTGGGAAGATAAGCAGTTGGTACTTTCTACTTTTTAGGGTTCCGTACCCAAAGGGTGCAAACGGGACGCTATTACTGAGTCTCCGCTGTCTGTCCGTCTGTCACAGGGCTCTATCTCTAATATGAACCGTAATAGCTAGACACTTGAAATTTTCATCGATTATGTATTACTGTGGCCGCTATAACAATAAATACTAAAAATAAAAAATAGTTAAAAATTTAATGGGGTCGTCATACAAGAAACGTGTTTTTTTCAGCGTTTTTAACTCGATCTTTATATTGGCATTAACTAGATACTTGAAATTTTCACCAATTATGTATTACTATGACGACTATAACAACAAATACTAAAAATAAGATAAAGTTAATAATTAAAGGGGGTCGTCATACAAGAAACGTGTTTCTTTAGCGTTTTAAAACATTGTACGGTGGTACAGAACCCTTCATGTACGAGTCCGACTCGCACTTGCCCGTTTATTTTCTTTTCTGCCAGACCGGTTTAGAATCTGTAACAATGTGTTTAATGTCTAACAAAATATACTGAAACTATTTTAAGGGTACATTCAGTCCTTGATACTGTACAATTCTCCCCAAGAAAAATATATCGAATTAAAAAAATATATGTGTCCATAAAAATTCGGATCAGCTGATTGGTCAACTTAGTAAGGCAGGTCAAAAAATATTTTACAATCTATGTATATGATCCTTGGGGAAAGTTGTTCAATATCATGGATAGAACTCATCAGTATATCTTGTTAGACCCTGTAAACGGAAGTGGGTAGATTTGAACTTATTTTTTTTTCCTTTTTTTTAGGAAGTGGAGATATTCGTGGGCAAAACCAAGCCCACTATTGCGCCCACGGGTGACGCCGGCCCTGAACAGAGCTGATTGCACACACAAGCTATCTAGGGATTAGAGAAATTAGTATGGGGTTTGATGGAAAGAACTGAAAGTGGTTTAAAGGCAAGTTTAATGTATAATCTGGTATCAATTACGTGGTCAGAACCTTTGCTTATGTATTGAATTCCTCTTGAAACAAAAACATGGAAATGAATGAAAAAAAATATATAGCATTATAATGCTGGATATTTTGCGTTGCGTTTGCCTCCCATACAAATTCCGTTTGGCTGAGCGCCGATTGGAATGGGAGGACGAAAAATTTTTATCGATTTTGAATAACTTTTTTTTATAGAAAGTAGTTCAGTATCATGGACTAAACTTGCTCCGAAATTTTTGCCGGTTGTTAAAAACTCAGCCTGTATAACCTTATATGTCAGTTACGACGACTCAGTTGGTTGAGCAATCACAGTACAGACGTGAAAGGTGGTCGAATTAGAATCTTACTTGTGGCTAGCATTTTAATCACATATTTTCAATTTATTAACTAAAATAACTATTTAAAAAAAATATTGATCTATTTTTTTCATTTTCATGCTGATATTATATTGAGGAAAGATTTCAGCTGGTCTGTTAGACCCGACAGTGTAAGTGTACTGAACTTGCCTTAAAGTTTCTGTCAGTTCTGTTAAACCTTGAAATGCGTAGAAGAAATATTCTGTTTGTCGAATAATACTGAACAAGTTACTGAATCATTTAATAAACTCTGTACCTATAGATTTTGTAAAAAAAACAATATTTTTTTTTACAAAATCTGTGTCGATATGAAATGCATTTTTTTTACATTTAAATCATGGCAAAATCTTGAATGCTCATTTACTATTATTATTTTAATTTATTTCTTAATGATGTATAATTTTTATATTAACTAGAATGTCAATTTTTTTATCTATATCCTGTTTTGAGGAATCCCTAGATACTGCTTGTGTTTTTTTTAAAAGTAAATATCTTATAATGAGATGTTGGTTACACGTTTTTGTAATTATTAATTATTAAATTCTTATTTACCTATGATTCGAAATATTTTGTGTATAAAAGACATTATTTTATTTTTAACAAAGAAATCTTTTTACATCAATTCTCCAAAAAAAACGTGTTTTTTTTAAATAATGATTTTTTCAAAGAATTTTGTGTATTATTTTGTTAACCAACATGTCAAAATGAGGTATTTAGATTAATGAATATAAAAATCGGGTCAAGTATTCGAATATAATAAAAAAAAAAATATAAATTAAAAATTTTCATGAAATTGGTCTCTCCTGCATTTACATCTTAAATTTTGTATATTTCAATATTTGATCCGTAATATTTGTATAAGAAATACAGGCTCAGTCAGAAAGGTAAAGAATATTGTACTCGTGAATACGAATATTTAATTACTATATAGGCTTACTTTTTAAACACTGGCAACGTTTTTAGTAGTAATGCAAGTTCAGTCCGATAAACTAAACTACTTTCCATAAAAACAACAAAAAAAAATTTTCTCTAAAATCGATAAAAAAAATTCGTCCTCCCATACAAAATCCATTTGGCTGAGCGCCGATTTGTATGGGAAGCCGAAGTTTTTTTGTCGTTTTCTTTAGTTATTTTTATGGAAAGTACCTATGATCGTACGTAAAATAGAAGATGTTCGTATACACGAGTACACAGTGTGATTTTTCTATCCACCAGCCAAATTAGCAAGTTCAGTCCAATCCAGAACTTTCTATAAAAACAATCAGAGAGATGAAAAAATAAATCGCCTTATTATAAAAATGAGCGTTCGACCTGACGGATTTTGTACGAGATGAATTTTTTTCTTTAATAAAAAAAATTTATAGAAATCGGTTCAGTATCATAGACCGAATTTGGCCCAAAAACAAATTGCTGGTAGGTAAAAGTCTCTCTGCATTGACCGCCTCTCGGCGTGAAACACTTTCCGACTAACCTTGTATAAAAGTAAGCCTTTTACATAAGGCAAGAAAACGACAAAAGATGGTTAAAATGAGATAATCGGACCCTGGAGAGTTCGTTTGCTCAAATTGTTCGTTGACGTCATTCAATGGGCCGCCTTTGTAGCGCGCCGACAGTCTTCAAACCATTTGAGAGAATAAACTGTAACTATAATGATACTCAATATGGAATAGAAATCGTATTTTTACAATCTACCGTCTTAATAAATTATTTCGGACATTTCTGTAGATAGTTGTACACTAAATTTTATATAAAATATTCGAATTTGTACAGTGAATGGCTTATTTTATGTGGTAAAGGAAGTTTCTGGAAAACATAATACCGCTGTATTAAAATAAAGTCTGTACTCCTGAAATCTGTTATACAGGATGTTTTTTAATCACCAGTCAAAATTTGGAGCAAGATCAGTCCATGTTACTAAACAACTTTTGATAAAAATAATTACTGAAAATTGAAAAAAGAAATTTGCGTCCTCCCATAGAAAATCAGTTCGGCTGAGCGCTGTTTTGTATGGGTCGATTTTTATATTTTTTTGCTGGTGATTCTATAATGCCTTGAAAAATCAAATGCCGTTGACTGTACAAAAAATACGGTTTTATTAGTTTCCATTTATGTTTTTTAAGCTGTGACCTTTTCTTTTGCATTTCACGTTATTTAAGATACAGTACAGTAGGCAGTGGTAATTGGTTGTCAGTGAAATAAATAGATTTAGGAAATATTTCCACATGATACACTTGAAGAACCCTTACATATATATTTTTTGCTATTTGGTTCTCGTTTTCGGGCAAAACTTTTCTGTCCAATGCGATCCCTGACCATCGTTTTTCCACCTTGCATAAGTCGAGTCCATGATCTGCCTCGCTTGCGTCGTCTACCATCGGAATACCACTTCGTTGGTTTATGGGCCCAGAATGACATGAAATTTAGTATGTACGAAACTTTAAATTAAGTAAAAAGCGATGTTTTTTCGCCTTATATTTCCCTGGAATAACTGTTTTTTTTTGCTATTCCAAAGTTGTTCGTATCTATGATCTGAATATGTGCCCTTCAAATCATACAATTTACCACACAGACAGTATTTGATCACAGCATATTATAAATCATATGAAATATATTTATTTTACTGACAAAATATTCCGTTAAGAACATAACCGAATTACTTAATCCTATAAATAGATGAGATATTTATATGTGGCAACACTGAAAATATGAAAGTTTGAAATTCTCGTGATGTCTTGTCATTGTAGCCTTTTTTGTTCTATTTATGAAATTGTTTGTCGATATAATTTTGTTTTGTGATATTTTTAGTGTTGTCAATTAGATGAAATAATAATCCTTTTCGCTTGTAAACAATAGGAAATAGTGTGTATATTATCTGATTAATATTATTGATTTTAGATGTAATGCAGTAAGATGGAATTAAAATTATTATATTAAAGTTTTTGGTAAATTTTTGTGTTTTTTTAATAAATACTTTCTAGCCTTAATTTCTACACAAGGTATATCATTCTCCGTCATGTTAGGTCCCTTCCACATCACGTTTTACTCTCTTTTGTATCGATAAAACGCAAGTTAAACGCTCAGCAAATGCAAGGAAGCCGGCACGTTTTAAACCTTTACACACGATCCTTACGTTTGTATCATATCAAACGCCACGTTTTACGAACGCAACCAGGACGCGCCGAAAGCGCGCGTTAGTATAGCGGCCTCCCACCGAGGCGCAGTGCGTTTTAAATAATCGCAAATGAATCGTTTCAAATGTATTTGTATCGACACAAATGCGCGCTTAGATCACGTTTTATTTGCGCCAAATCTTCCCAATATCATCGTTATCAGCTATTCTTTCATAACTGGGGGCGAAAAATAACCGTTCCATCTATTTGCCACCACTGAGGTCAAATGGGAATCAAAAAACGAAAATTCCTATTCGTCACCGTGACTCACCACTAGAGACAAATGGGAATTTTAATGGAAGTCTGTCCCATTCGTACCCAGTAGGGACGAATGGAACTGTGGAATAATAGTTATTCCTATTCGTCCCACAACTAAAAATTGTCCCATTTATCCCCAGTGGGGTAATGGGATATGCTTTACGACTTTGGAATGCCCTTCCCGATAACATCATGAGAGCACAGACGCGGGATCACTTAAAAATGCTGGTAATTCGACACTATCGCGAAAAAGCTTTGCTGCAATAATTTAAGTAAGTATATTTATTTTATGCTTATGTATTCATATTTATGTAAGTTCATTTTAAGTATGTAAATATGTATATGGATTAATGGAATTTATATATGAATATATGTTGTATATATCTTATGTAATTATACGAATTATATATGTTTTATTATTTGTATATAACACTCTTCTTTCTTTATTTTAAGTAGTTAAACTTGCACCCCATTTACTATTGTGCAATAAATATTAAATAAATAAATAATGCTTACCCAATTCAAGGTACGAGGTGATTGGGATGTGGATTCGACAATTATTGTCCCAAAAGTTGTGTAGCTAGAGCGAGGTGGAATCTTGCCGCAATGCATGGTGTTGCGCCTGGAGAACCGCGCGGCTCCGACGGTGTGTTGTCGGAGGTTGTATCTTGCTGATTGCATCAAGCAACTTGCAACTCGAACTCTGATATCAGGATGTAGGATACTGTTAGCGCCATCTCGTAGTCTTCTTCTGAACTATGTTATCGCTTCGTTATTGTGGTTGTCGATTCCTCGTATGGCGGCATCTATGGTACATTATTGCTCTTTGGGCGGCATAGAGGTCGCCACAGTTGTATCGGCAAACAGGTGAAAATCAGCGCAGTCAGGATTAGGGTTGCCGTTATGCCATGCATGATTAAAAAAATTATGTGGGCGAGACAGTTTTCGCGAGGCCAAAAAGCCTAAGAAGGTAGACAGGCCGGAGACAAGTATTTGGTCGGCCGCAGGACCCGAAAAGCCAAACATGTTCAGCTACAGCCGGATAGATGGCATCATGGCAACCCTATATAGAAGAAGTCTTCAGTCCAGCTCAGTTCAGTTTAGTCCTTTAGGACATACTATCTAATTTGTGGTCCAGCTGTGTAGGTGGACTGATGGCTGTAAAGAGGATGACTTTAGAAGTATCAGTAGACCTATTTTTCAAAGCAGGAGTCAGCGAAACACAAAACGTGTAGTTTTCCAAGCTGTTTCCAAGTAACCGCTCGTGTTCCAAGTCACGAAATACACAGCGAAATAACCATTCTGCCTTTCAAATCTGGTGGAAAGAGAAGCTAGAGTCAAACCAGCCTTCTTCACAAAAAAAAAAGCGGCAATCTCAAAAAATCTTTAACTGGTAACACAAAGCATAGTGCGAAAAAAGTAATTTGATACTTAGTGTTAATATTTCAATTAAATTATTTTAATGTTTTGTATACTTAAATTAGAGGGGTTATTTGAACTATAGTGTCTGTAATAAATAATGTACTTAATTAAATGTACAGTGCAGTGAGTGCATGAACGAAATATATCACTTTTAATCATTTCATTTATTTATTTCCATAAAACAATATACATTGAGTCGGAATATAGCAATAACTTAAAACTAACATCTTTTAAAATTTATTAAGTAACAATATAAAATATACAAAACATTTATGTGAACACCGTTATAACTTATACTACAATTTAATTATTTAAAACAATCTCAAGAAGAAAAATATATATATATATAATTGGTCTATGGAGTAGAAGGACTTGTCTAACAAATGTTTTTTTAGCTTTCCCTTAAACAGCTTAAGGCCTTGACTAGATTTGATTTCTTTAGGTAATTTGTTGTAAGCCCTATATGCATTGTACAGAGTATTGCGTTTCGCTATTTCCAACTTGGGAATGGTATCATGTTTCAGATCCATTCTTTGAGTTTCTTCGCGTTACTGTTTCTCCTTATTTGTCTGTAATGTTGTCATTTTTTTCTTGAAGTCAGTCAGAAGGACATATGGTACAAGCACGGAACAGTCAAAATGCCTAACTTGACAAAGTGCTCTTCACACGACTCCCAAGGCGGAATACCTACCATGGCTCTTATATCTTTTTTGACGTGACAACGTCTAATAACTCTAAACTTCGGGCTGCATACACGAAAAAGATGACGTCATTGTCCCCTGTGCCGTTACGCTCATTGTCACTTTCCGCAAGCGAGAGCGCCGCACGAACGAGAGAGAGAGAATGTTTGACGTTGTCACGTCAAACTACCGTCCGTAAACCGACTTTACAGACAATACATTTTTTTGGATCATAAAGGCTCTGACTTGATTATAGCGATAGCTTTTACCCCATAGCTTGATGCTATACCGTAATTTCTATTCCACCAGAGAGTAATAAACATTTTTCAGATTGATTATTGAAATTTCATTGCGGAGACTTCTGATGGCATAACAAGACGATGAAATAGAATCATCTAGATCTAGAATCTATATAAAAACATTTACTTTATTATTAGGCTCATGCTACCTTTTCATTGTGTCAAGTTCTTTTTTTTAACCCTCATTAGGATAGAGGTTATAGTGTGACATCGGCTCCAGCACCCCTCCGCCCCTCTTAGGCGCAGCGGGGGGGCCCATGCCCATATATAAGGCGCGGCGGCCGGCGCTCGCTCTCTTCGTCTTCGGCAGCATCTGAAGCTAAGTACCTAGTTATTCTACCTAGAAGGGCTACTCAACTGATCTAGTGCCTATAACTCACGACCCTGACTACCAAATCTGTACCTAGTGTTCTTGTGAATCTTTGTAACTAATGTAATGTAATAGTTGTTCATTATACCTATCTCATTTGCCGATATCTGGTCTTTCTTTTATCTCTTCTATCTTCCTAGATCCTAAATCTAGGCTTTACTAACCGAAACGGTACAATAGATTTGCGTTTCATTTTGAACTTCAAAAAAATTACATACCATTTTTTTCAAGTGTCAAGATATTTTAGTCTATGTAAAAAATTTCATTGACAATTGTTTGACAGCTAAAATTGTTGCCATATATAGAATTCTTAAAAAATACCTGTGCAGAAATTCACTGGTTTGACTCTAGCTATCACGTAACAACTAAGTAACAGGAAGATGCATGCACATACTTGAGTACGTAATGTGTACGCCACTGCCATGTTTTCCTTTTTGTTCATTGTTTGTTTTGTTACTTGTTGTTTCGTTTACTTGTGCAGAGATACGCTGGTTTGACTCTATCTACAACTACAACCTCAGCTTTTATTTCAGATAGGCTGTATAAACATTGATGTGTACTCAAAATCAAAGTCAACACTTGAAAAAGTAACAATATAGTCTATGGCCAATTTTTTTATATTAAATCTGTTATTGTGCATTAATTTTAGAAACAAATAATTTTATTTTAAAAATAAATTAATAAAATGTTCTATTACGTCTTAAACTGCATTTTAGTCCAAAATATTTGATTTCTTGCTTATTTAGTAAAACGGAATGTTAACACCCAATCTGTAGTCTATGGTTTGACATTTAGGTATCGACGTCATTTTAGTATTTTATATTATATTTTATTTATTTTAAATTTAAAATAAAATATATATTTGTAATTAATTTAAAAATATTTTATACAGTGATAAAGTGAACCGTTTTCTTAAATATTATAGTTTATTTTACCATATACATTTTGAGTAGTGAAATTGTCTCCGCGTGTTTCCTTCCCGCGTACGTCGTTCTAGGTGGAAGTTGGTCATGGTCGTCCGACAAACGGAAAGCCGCCATGATGGCTTTCTGTAAAGTTCGCTCAATATGTAAAGTTTCGTTATTGTTTTTCATTAATTGTGACTGAGTGTGTGCAAAAATTAACCATGGGAACGAACTAGAGTGTGTGAAGTTCAGTTTAAGGTCCTTTGGGACCTCCTAGAGGAGCAAAAAAGTGTTTTATAAGTGCATTTTAGTGTCGACGCTAAGCGTGTTTTGTGCTGTCAACAAAATGTCGAAGCTCTCGTTTAGGGCGAGGGCCCTGGATGCGTCGAAACCAATGCCCATATATCTCGCCGAGGAGCTCCCGGATCTGCCGGACTACTCGGCGATTAATCGTGCAGTACCTCAAATGCCCTCTGGAATGGAAAAAGAGGAGGAAAGTGTGAGTATTTTGCGCATTTAGGTATGCAGTCATCAAATCTACTATGTCGGCCATTATGTTTTTGTTTCGTATTCTTACCGCTAGAGGCGGTATATTTCCACGAAAAATATATTTTTCATCGAAAATAAAATGCTTGATTTTGATGAACGGCTATGGCTAATATTTATCTTAATTAGGTGAAAAATTTATAAATTCATATGCGTGCTATATACTTGGTAATACCGCCCGCGAAAAAGTTGTCAAAATTTGGCGCGTAGTACAGCCACATGGCATTTTATCAATAGGCTCGGCTAGATTTCCGTGGTGTTTTAAATGCTATTTTCTCCCTTATTTTAGAGTGTACGGCGTTGAATTTTTAGTAATTGCAAGGCGGATATATGTAGAAAATATGACATTGAAATCGTAAAATGCCGGTCGGCCGATCATGTGATATTTGTTTACAAACAATGCGTATATGCCGGCACGCTTGTAATCAATTCAACAATTATTTTTCTTTTTTTAGTTCGACTTCAAACGAATGTGCCTTCATAATCAGCACCTTATCAACTTGCTATAAGCATATATTCTCTAAATTTAAGCAGTTTCATTAAATACCACATGTTTTTTTGCTACATTTGATCAAAGTTACAATGAGACATTACAAACACTGTTTTATTTTATTTTTATCAATTTTATCTCTTCGCATTGAGTGAAATAACATCCGTACAGCTCTTAAACACTATCAAGCCACCACAGTTATTTTGTTATTCACTATTTAGTGAGTCATTTACTGTGACATGGTATTTTTTCCCTGTTTTTGTTTTATGCTGTTTTGTAAAGGATATGGTTGGTATTGGGTGGCTATCTAGGTATTTATGAAAAATTAACAAATGCAAATAAAGATTTTTTTACAAGGTTTCTTACAAAAGGTTGCAATTCTCACGGCATTGTCTGATGCTTCGCATAGGTCACACTTAGTGAGCTGATAGGGCACGATGGGCAGGAGAGATGTGACATTGTCTGGTAGTTATGACCACACTAACACTGTGTTGTAGTTGGATTAATATAGCTCCATCAGGTTTAGTTATGCCTGCACCGGCCTTTCTCAGTTTGGAGGAGGTTTAAACTTTTCCATGTGGCCCATGGGAGCTCATGACTTGGTGGTAGCATACATAATTCGGTCCTCAACACTGAAGTCCATAGCTGAAGGAGTTTATGTAGTCTCAATCCTCGGTTTTTGAATGACCTGTGAAAAAATGTTAGCAGCTAAAAATTACAATATAAAATGTGATTCGGTGACATTGAAATTAAGAAAATAACTGAGAGTGTAAACAATGTTGTTGTTGTGGCTATAATCAGAGCTGTTTCTTGGAAAATTGTGTTTTGGTACCTAATGTTTTTATTGTGTTATCTGTAGCTTCTGTCTAGCTAGAATGTCTATGCTTTAAGTGACTTTTGTCCATTACCAGGCCTGTGTACCTACATTATTACTATGACCGCGGCGGCCACTCCGGAGTGGTGAATTCAGTTACACATAGTAATAAGAATGAAATTGGCTTGCAATTGCTTCTTAACGAAAAGGTGCTGAGTTCTGACGTGAGCTAAATTAAACCATATAGCTAACCACATTGAGAAGATATTTCTTTGAATTTCTTTGCTGAGTGAGACTTCTGTATATATATACTGGGTGGCGCAAAAGTACTGGCACTAAAGAAAATACTTTTATTTTTTTTATATGACATTTTCTGTCATTCTGTTGTTGAAAATTGTGTAGTGAACAAATGTAAAATACACTGAAAATAAACATGGACCGTTTTACTCCCCAAGAACGTGGAATAATTGTGTCAATGTTCTTACGGAATAATTCATCAGTGATAAGAACACAACGTGAATTTCGTCGACGATTTCACCACCGTCCGGCACCGATTGGTCGCACAATTCGACGCTTTGCCACACGCCTTGAAGCAACTGGCTCAACATTGGATAGACCTAAGTCTGGGAGACCAAGAACAGGCCGTTCAGCTGAAAATATCGATGCTGTGCGCGAAGATGTGGAAGAGTGTCCAGAAACATCAACGAGGCGACGTGCCACGCAATTGGGCATTTCCAGACGGACCCTGCAGCGTATTTTGGTGAAAGACTTAAAGATGTTCCCGTATAAAACTCAAATGACTCATCAGCTGCTGCCTGCTGACCACCGAGCTCGTCTAGATTACTGCCAGCGCGTCATAAACCTCAACCTTGAAGAGGATGATTTTCCTTCAAAATTGGTTATGAGTGACGAAGCGCATTTCCATCTCTCAGGGCATGTCAATAAGCAGAATACTCGGTTCTGGGGCACTGATAATCCGCGCATTATTCAAGAAACACCTCTACACCCACTAAAAGTTACTGTATGGTGTGGCATCTGTGTTGACAGAGTGATCGGACCCTATTTTTTCGAAGACGCTGGAGGCAATGCGATAACTGTCACTGGAGAACGCTACAGAACCATGTTACGAGAGTTTTTGATACCCAGTTTGGACGAATTGGGGCTGGAGCACATCTGGTTTCAACAAGACGGCGCTACGGCACACACAGCGCGCGACACTATGGACTTAGTGAGGGACGCTTTTCCAGGCCGAGTTATCTCTCGTTTTGGCGATTTGCCTTGGCCTGCAAGATCACCCGATCTGACCAGTCCAGACTTCTTTCTTTGGGGTTTTTTGAAATCTCGGGTGTATGTGAACAAGCCACAGACTCTCGCAGCTCTAAAAGAAAACATTCGTCACGAAATAACGAACATATCGCAGGAAGTGTTACGGCAAGTTATGCAAAATGTCATAAATAGGACTCAAATGTGTATCAACTCTGGAGGTCACCATTTAAAAGACATCATCTTTAAATCCTAATGGTACGAAATTTAATGGCACAAATATACATTTAAAAAAACCTAAATCTAGTTTTCTAATTTAGAAAAAATGTTATAGCTGAACCAAATAGGGTCTTTACTTTTGCGCCACCCAGTATAATATCTGCACAAGACTATTATCAAACAAACAAGAAAATGAAACTTTCATGCTGGTCTGGAAGAAAAGAAAAAACGTAAAATGTACCAGCTGCTTCGCTTCCCACACAGATCATAAAAGCCCATCGAGGGCGAGAATCCAAATCATTTTAATAGGCTAGCATCCCATCACTATTTTGATTCCCCTTTTCCATCTTCACCCCCACCATGACGCTAAACGTGGCCTTAGGGTCCTAAGGCTTTAGGCTCTGTCTACCTCGTTAAGGATAGAGACGTGATAAAATGATAATGTAACTGTAAGAAAATTAACTCTTGGAAATTTGTATACCTACCAGTTATACAGTGCCATAGGCTGGCGTTGCAAAAGAAGTCGCCCAAGGACAAAGTGATGTGATGATCTGGTGTCTTTTGACAAAACCTAGAAGTCCATCGCGCTAGATAGAGATCAGTGGCGTACAAGAGGGGAAGTCTTTGCCCAGCAGTGGGACAGTAAAGGCTTATAAAAAAAATAATAAAAAAAACAGTTATGTATACGCTCTGAATTAGCTCAATTAGCACAGACGTTTCGCAGTACAGAATTTTCTAAAATAAAAAAAAAATAGCTATTGTTATCCTTATCCATATGATACCTACACCACAGTGCATTGATCTTGAACCTCTTACTTTGGAGTGCATGTAATGCCATCAATCCTAGTTATCGTACTAAAACAGTTGTTAAGCTCCATCAGATGCCTTTAGGCAGCATGAAAATCTGACACCAGTATTGGCTACCAACACACAAAGGAATATATTAGGCCATCTGCTACGACACGGCAATTTCATAAAAAATATTATTGAAGGAAAGAGATAGACGGGAAAGAGGACCAGAAAGACCGACGCATAGCTACATATAACAGATAAAGGTAAATGTCGTGTTGTACAGCAAAGTAAAACAGCTGGCGAAAGAGAGAGACAAATGGAAAAGAATTCATACTCCACCAGTAAAGACCAATTTAGGTGTAAATTGACCCCATTGGTGCTCAACGCAGTCATTGTACAGTCAAGCAGGTGGTTTGTTATAACAACCTCTGTTAATTAATCGTTTTTATGCTTAATAACTCCAATGGAACTGGGTTTCAACCCCAGCCATGGCAAGATGGATATAGGTATATTTCCCAGGATTTGAGGTGTTTACCCATGCAGTAAATTGGAGCTCAGCTCAGTCATTGTACAGTCAGATGCAGGTGTTTTGGTGTTTATATCTATGTATATATACTTATTTTCATAAAATTTAGTAATGATGAGACAATCACTGTGTAATACAGCCATGGGCTCTGTTTGCCCCGTTAGGTATAAAGACGTGATGGCGTATTTATCTTTAAAACAAGTAGTTAATTATTCTTAAACACATGCTTATATTTAAGTCAATGAACTAAAACTTCTCAAGGCGAATGATTCAAGCCCAAACTCAATAGGGTTATTATGTTTTATCACAGAGATGTCACGACCACCTTCCACCTTCATAATGAGATCAGGTCGTTGGTACCATAATATTGCATTGTCACCCAACTTACATAAGCATGTCAAGTTTCAGCTCAATTGAATAATGGAAAGTGGATCTAATTATTATTTAGCTTGCAAGATTTTATTTCAGACACACAGACAATGGGACAGTTGAAACTAAATAACATCTTTATAATATAGTAACATTGACTCAGTATCCCATAATTAAATAGGTGACAAGTTACAGGAAATTACTTTGGGGCGAGCTCAATCATGCTCAAATTAATTTTGCACTAAACTTAGCTGTAAGTAACGATTTGACGTCAACGTTTGTGCAAAACAAAGTGACTATTATTAAGAGATATTATAAATATCCTATGATAATAAAGATATTTTGAATTTGAATTTTATGTTTAACACACTTATTAGACATTTGTAGACTTTGTAGTCAACTAAAATACACGAATTTGTAAATTAAAAAGGAATTTTCAAAATATACCTGCTGCGGTTGGAATTGACCTAATCCTTTGCTTTCTTCCAAGTTGGTCTGTTAGAAAAGAAAAAACGAGAATGTACGTAAGCTTTTAGTGAAAGCCAAGAAATACACGAAAATATTTAAGAATCATGATGTGGTTAGGTAAGGAGGTTAAGAACTTAGTGAAGGAAAAAGAGACATGGTAAGCACTCCACCGAAAAAAAGTGTGGCTCTTAAATACAAGAAAATGTGGTTAGCACCCTGTCACTATTTTGATTCCTTTTTCCAGCTACACATTCACGCTGAAAGTGGCTCTTGGGTCCTCGGCCCAGGGCTCTGTCTGCCCCGCAAGAGATAAAGACGTGTTTAGTTTGTATGTACTTTTAAATTATACCACAGAATTAATAAGAGTGTTAAATACAGAACGAAATCTCCTAAGGTCCGCGCAATATGCGTCTTCCCCGTTCGCGCCGTCGAGGGCGTTGAGCGGGCGAACACACACGCATTGACGTGTGCACGTATGTATAGTTTCGTTTGTAGTTGTAGTAGGTATAAATCATACTCCGCCTCTATGAAGTGCCATACTTGTGACTGTACGCTACGCTATCTACGTGGGGTCTTCGTCGTTTTTGCCCCTATTTAAGGCGCGGAATACGCTGTAGTGTACCGGAAAGGTAACAAAAAACGAGACTGCTCAAGTGTTGAAGCGCCGCGGGTCTAGGTTCAACGCCCGCGCCGCTCGGTCTGTTTGGTATTATTTTCTTCTGGATTTGCGTTAAAGCTTGTTTGTCGGTTACAAATAGATTATTCTTTTATGTAAGTACATACTTTTTTTTAAGGGTTTCTAAATCTCTTCAAATGTATAACGAAACACTAATAAAATTCATATGTTTGATTATTTCCAGTTTTCTCTGAATTTACTTTAATAAACGGAATATAAATGGAGTGAATTATAATTTAGTGACTTTGCCCTATTTCATTTCGAGCCCAGAGGGGTACTTACGTGGTCACGAAATTTTTTCAAAGTTTGCTATACATGGGTAATTTATTTTATCAGCTTTCAGTGTCCCATTGCCGGGCAGAAGCCTCCCCTTTATCCTTCACCGTCCCTATACAACGTGTTATTGAACTAACGCAAAACCTGTACCTCAGCACGTGTGAACAACTTTTATTCTACGAAACCCAAAAAAAGAAATTCGGATTTTCATACAAACTGATCAGCTGATATGATGCTGTTCAGTTTGTATGAAAATTCAAATCTTTTTTGGGTTTCGTAAAAGTTGTAGAACAAAAGTTGTTCAGTTTCATAGACTGAGTTACAACCTGAGAGGTTTTGCGTTATTTCATTAACTATGTAATTGTATAACGTCTAACAAAATATACTAAAACTTATGTATTTTAAAGATATGTACATTCAGTCCTTGAAACTGGACAACTTTATCCAAGGAACATGTAGTGGAATACAAAAAATAAATTTTAGACCTATCAGTTGATCAGTTTCTATGGAAAACAATTTTTTTTCGATGTATAGTATTTCTTGGGGAAAGTCGTTCAGTATCATGGACTGAATGTACCCTTAAATTATTTTGTTAGAACCTGAACGACGCAAACGACCAGAGAAAGACTACAATCTGTCTAGGCAGTCACGCTATCTTGTTCTATGTCCTAGGGCTTTCCGAAACCTTTGGGCTTCATGGATAAGTCCAGCAGTAAAGTGATTAAGGCATGTGGTTCCCGGCAGAGAAGAATAGGACAACTCCAAGTCTTCCCGTGGGTGTCGTAGAAGGCGACTTAGGAAACAAGTTAAACAAAGCTTATAAACATCAATGAGACCTCTCCAACCCGTCTGGCCAGCGTGGAGAGTGTAGGCCATATCTTCTGGCTGCTCTGTAGTACTTCTGTACTACAGAGCAGCCAGGTTCGTGCTTCTGCAGAGGAGACTAAAAAGGACCTGATGATGATGAACCGAGTTAGACTGTGAAGAAGCCCCCCATCTTTCCGAACGGTATCTGCCAAATATGGAAGATATTGCGTCATTTCATTTATATTGTCTCCTTATCTATGCGGCAATCATTGATGCGTAAAATTTCGTTCCACTGATAAAAACTCCGATTCTTAGAAACTGATAAGGGATTATTTATAAATAAGCTGGGCTTAAGTATCTTCGTGATAAGTAGGTAGGTAACGCATTAGTACATTAGTTCTTATCGACTGAAATTGCACTAAACTAAACACTCAAAAAATATACTTACTGTAGTTTTTTGGTTGCTTTCTGTTCGTAACTGGTTTTTCTTTTAACTGTTGTCATTATCCGGGCGTATTCCCAATTGCATCCTCCCTCAGCGGTAACGCTTCAGAGCCCGGGGTCCGCTGCCTACCCTAGGTAATTTGACTGGCTTACTGGTTTTTACACAGAGCGACTGCCGTTATAATTTCGCAACCCAAAGGTAAGGTCCGCAAAAAAGGTAGACCAGAACCAATCCTCGGATAGGTTTATACAAACGATAGATGGCGTTTGGGTCTCACAGCTTTACGTGCCTTCCGAAACACGGAATCATCTTTCTTTTCGGATAATCAGGTGATTCAAGCCTGCAATATCCTAACCAGACTTGAAAATTTTTTTTGAAAAGTATGCTTCTCAGTGGGATTTAATTGAACCCACGACCTCCGGATCCCAAGGCAAACTCCTTAACCATTGGACCACGGAGGCAGTCAACAGTTCTTTTAACTGTAGTATTATTGGCCAAAACTGGGGCTAGATTTTTGAAGCTGCTTATAAGGTATCTCTAATGTCGTCTGGCTATACCTACCAGGTCAAAGGAGAACGTGCCTTCTGAAGCACGGAGTTTCGAAATGCTCTAAACACGCAGTAGGTATACCTACACATTTGCGAGAGAATTGCGAATCTTTCCACTCCGCAGTCGGTTTATCAAGTCATTCGATAATCTATCACACAGCCGTCGACTCACGCTTGGCTAAATCCACTACAACGGGGAACGACAAGATTGATCAGTGTTGGGCGTTGGGATTAAAACTATAGCACACTGTACATGTATTGCTTGTAAGTACCTCGTGAGTTTGTACTCATGTAATACACACACACACACACACACAACTGAAATATTTATTTTGTTTGAATTGTTTAATAAGATTTTTTACCTGGTAGGTACTCACAATATTGACGACCTCCATGGCGTAATGTTTAACACGCTAGACCGCTAATCCGGAGGTTCTGGGTTGGAAATGGCCTTTTTCAAATTGTCCTGGGTCTTTGATGTTTATCTGTATATATATGTATTTATCATAAAAATATAGTATCGTTGAGTTAGTATCCCATAACACAAATTTGGGGCTAACTTAATCAGTGTGATTTGTCCCTATATATTTATTTATAATATTTAGCGTTATGGAGGAGCGGAGCCTACTGGTACAAGTGCCTATTTTCATACTTAAAAGTAGGCTCCAACTACTATCTATTTTAACTGTGCTACTTACTGAAATAAACATTTTTGATTATTTTTTTTGATGTAAGTACGGTCATTTCGACGACTCCCACCTCGGTGGATCGACTACCACCTCTTGGTGAAGAAAATACAGATACGCTATCTCGTCTTTATCCCTGTTAGGGCAGACAGAGCACACCGAGACGCGTTGCGTCTCGGTGGGAACGGACCCTTAGTCGTATTTGCAACGTGCTACAGCTACAGCATATCGCGACTGTATGCATGCGATGCAATCGCGCGACCGTATTGGACAACATCGGGGAGAGAACGGAGCTACTGAATCGCGTTTGCATCGCGACAGTATCGTGACTGTATCGCTGCGAACGTCACAGAATCGCTACAAAAAGTCGCCGTGGGCGAGGGGCCTTACACTTACTTCATCGCGAAATCTAGAAAATACGTAGTATGTACCTGCCGCATCTCTTCCTGCGCAGATCGTAAAAACCAGTCGAGTGAATGAGCACAAATCTCGAGGAATCATGTTTATAGGCAATGCGCCCATAGCAACCCGTCATCCATTTTGATTTCGTTTTGTTATCCACAATCATACTGAAGGTGGCATTTGTCTTGCGAACTAGGCTATGTCTACCCCGTAAGCGATAAACACGTGATTCCGAGGAGTAAATATACTGGTTGTACTACTAATAACTACATGCAATGATACATAGAATACATGCGTTGCCCGGGGCTGCTACATAGGATTACAAGGGACGCAGGCTACTGGGTACGTCCCCCTTAACGCTGTCGTATAGAGACCATCTAGCGCCGAATAGGGATGTGGATTAGGACCAAAAAATTGTGGTTTAAGAGGATTGTGTAGTGCCGATACGCATCGCGAGTAGGTATTTGCAAAAATTCTATCTGTTTCACGCCGCTCTGCTTCCGACCCGTGTCGTGCGATAGAGAGAGTTGCAATTTTAAGAGGCGATTGCCTACTTTTTCCTTCTGAAATATTGTTTCGGGTGAAAACGTTTTCACCCCCCAAAATCTTTACAAAATGAGGCAATTTTGGTATCATTCAATTCTGTACACCTTAATCTAGGGCTGTACGGTTTCTTATTTTAGTAATTCGGTTAAGTTTAACTTAAAATAAATTAAAACGCTCGAGGAAGATTTTCAGTAAAAAATATGGATATTGAGATGCTAATAACTTTTGTTATAAGCAATATTTCTTTCAAATAAAAACGTACGGCCCTACTTATCCAATATATCAACAACATGACTATGTTTAAGGGGGGAGAAACGCTAACGCTTTTTGTATGAAAATTTCCAGCTACACAATCCTCTTAAAAATTGTACTTGATTGTATCGTCATGCGGAATTTACATGCGCTGTATCTATGTAATTATTTGCTGATCAGATGAAAAGCAAAAAATACGTATACAATATTGTTTAATAATTTATTTATTTATTTAATCTTTATTGCACAGTAAAATAAACGTACAAGTGGCAATAATCTACCTGATGAGCTAATATTTTTTTTTGTAGTCACATCCGTATTGATTTACTTTTGAAATATGGCTTTTATCTTTTAAAATAAAGCTTTTAATAACTGCGCGGCAAGTTCAAGCACCTGGTACTTTCTATGTCCGACTTTTGTCATCCATCAAATCTTTCAATTTAAATCGTTTTTATCGAGCAAGTGCTCGTCATTTATATAAAAAAAATTACGTCATTGTCATCCGAAGAATCCGTGCGCAGTATTCTCCGGACGTCTATGTAAATAGAATATTTGTATTCCACATCGACTTGAGCCTCGATTACTTAGAAACAGTGTTGAACGATTTCTTATTATTGTTGTCAAACCCAGACCCTGGCTTAGAACCTTTAATATCATTTTGAGATGCTAAAATGTTCGGTTGTAGACATAGGTAGGCGCCAACGGGACCCTTATACTGAGACTGCGCTGTCTGACCGTCCCGTCCGTCTGTTACAGGGCTCTATCTCTTGAACCGTATTAGCTAGACACTTAAAATTATGACCGAGTAAGTAGGTATGTATCACTGTTGCCGCTTATAAAAAAATACTAAAAATAAGATAAAGTTAAAAATTAAAGGGGGTCGTCATACAAGAAACGGGTTTTTTTAAAACATTTTACGGAGGTACGGATCCCTTCATGTACGAGTCCTACTCGCACTTCACCGGTTTTTATTATGTACTAGCTGCACCCTGCGCGCGTTGCTACGCCAATTTTTTTTCCCTAAACCATCCCTGAACTATAACGAAAAAAATAAAAATAAATATATCGAAATCGGTCAAGCCGTTTACGATTTTATAAAGGACATACACACAAACATTCATTTATATATATATATATATATATATATATAACGTCTAACAAAATATACTGAAACTATTCTAAGGTTGTTTTCAGTCCATGATACTGAACAACTTTCCCCAAGGAACATGTATCGAAAGATGAAAAATATTTTTTTGCTTTTCGTACTAACTCGGATCAGCTGATCGGTCAACTTGTATGGGAGGCCAAAAAATATTTTTCATATTTCGATATATGTTCTTTGAGGAAAGTTGTTCAGTATCATGGACTGAATTCACCGTTAAAATAGTTTCAGTATATTTTGTTAGACCCTGTATATATATATATATATATATATATATATATAGATGTATATCTAAAAATAATTTACGATACTATATGAGTGGCGGACAAGCGTGTTGAACTGTTGACCATTACGCCACGGAGGCCGCACCTTTAATTAAACGACTTCAAAAAAAGGAGGAGTGAGGTATCTTTTATGTTTTTTTTTTATGTGTGTTTCCCGATTACTCGAGGACGCCTGGACCGATTTAGAAAATTTTTTTTTGTTTGAAAGGATATACTTTACAGGTGGTCCCATATAAATTTTATTAAAATCGTGTGGTTTGTTTTTATACGAAAATAACTAGAAAAAATATGTCGTCAAGTATACACTTGTATGAATATTTAGCTTTTCTAGTATTGAAGTCGGTTTTTTGTTTTGAAAAAAAATAACAATAATTATTTTCACCACACACTCCCCGTTTAGGTATCGAAAATATACCTACATTATTACTACGCGCGCAGGCGGTCCCTCCGGGTGGTAAATTCAGTTATACGAATCGTTTGAATTTCTTTGCTGAGTGAGACTTCTGTACGTTAGTATTATTTATTCTGTGACTGAGAACATCTCTCTTTATACGTTTATTTTGACACTGAAATATTCTAGGTACATATTTGTGGTTTGAAATACCTACTTACATTATTCGTGTAAGAACAAGGAAAATATGTTTCGTTTGTAACTTTTCCTGTTGACACGCTGCTGTTTCGTGCTTGTCGTTGACTGGATTGTCTATATCTGGACTTCCGGTGTCAAACATAAGGTCAAACTATCGATAGGCTTATATATTATCAGTCATTTTCCTTTAATTTATATATGTACTAGCTTTTACCCGCGGCTTCGCTCGCGTATCCCAATTCCCACGGGAACATTACTTTTTTCCGGGGTGAAAGGTACCCTATGTCCTTCTCAGTAGTCCTAACTATGTGTATGCGGATGTGTGTGTGTAATTTTCAAGAAGATTAGTTCAGTAGATAAAGCGTGAAGAGGTAACAAACAAACAAATATACAAACTCACTTTCGCATTTATAATATTAGTTAGGATAGGATTAGGATAAGTATTACAAAAGCTGCCGTTTATTTTTTGCCTAGGCCACAGCTCTGGACCTCCATACATTTATATTCAGAGGTTTCAATCTTCGTTTTCAAGTTCAAAAGAGGTGCATGTTATCCTAATATGGATATACCTTATTCCGAAAAAAATGACCCGGGAAGATCCGACATTTTGAGCGAGCGGTTTTGACACATTTTTTTTACAGGATTTTGCAATGTGGCCCAGAAACCCCTAAAAAAACTTTATATTTCAAACTAGACCGAGGTAAAGATAGTAATAATGATTACATTACGTCCCAACCCTTCGGGATGCTATCATTAACATCACTTAGGCAGTTAAGCACCGTACCGCACAATGGGTCGTCGGTGTCACCCTTGCGTGCCAGGGTTCCTTACGAGTACTCATCTAGCTGTAACTAGAATGATAACGTTTTTAAACGACAACGGAGGCAGGAAGTTGTCGACAGATTAGGTAGCCAAATTTTAAAAAAAAACCCCTTATATCAAGCGTTCACCCCTATAACTTTTGAAAGCTTGAACCGATTTTCGTCAAACGTCACCTAAAAATCATCTCGACAAACAAGGCTTTTTCTTTTTTGATTAAAAAACGCATCAAAATCAGTCTATTCGTTTAGGAGCTACTATGACACAGCCATATAGAAAGACACACACCCACACAGACACGTCAAACTTATAACACCCCTTTCTTTTTCTCCTGTTTCTTCTCAGCAGTGGTCGTTGCGAAACGCTAGTATCGGTAGCTTTTGCACTAAAAATAATGACCTTCAATAAGTGATATATTTATCCTACATTGAATAAAAATTCTTTGTCTTTGACCTCTTTTTCGTCGTGGGTTAAAAAAGGTGGTAGTGACGTAAATACCGATTTTACATAACACTTGAAACTTTTGTTTTTTTCACCCTGATCTGCTTGTAAAATCTTAAGAGATGGATAACACGCGGGCCCAGAGCTATTTCTCATATATCCCCCTCTCTCTCATTCTCTACGTGTAAGAAAGAGAGGCCACGTCAATCGACCGTAAGCACCCCCTTGTTTTTATTAAAGTCGTGAGTGTCGTGACGAACAATTTGAATTTACGTCACGCCTTGCTGGAATACCTTTTTGACGTTGTTGTTGTTGTTGTTCGTGTTGGTTTTGTTCGTTCTTCCATGATGGTCTGGGAGAAAAGAAAAAACTTAGAATATACCAGCTGCTTCTCTTCCCGCGCAGATCGTATAAGCCGATTGAGGGAATGGGCGAAAATGCGAATCATGTAAGCGATGCGGCTAGTAAGCCGTCACTATTTTATTTCCGTTTTAGGGTTCCGTACAAAAAATGAAAAAACGGAACCCTTATAGGATCACTCGTGCGTCTGTCTGTCCGTCCGTCTGTCACAGCCAATTTGCTCCGAATCTACTGGACCGAATCAGGTGAAATTTGGTAGGATGGTGTAATCCTATGATCTAAACACACATGTGCAAAGTAAATATATTTTTTTAAAAATAAGGGTCGTTTTTGGGGGACAAATTACTAAATTGAAAAAAAAGTTTTGCAAACCTTACTGTGTCATATATCAAATGAAAGGGCTCGTTATGAGGATCTCAAATATATTTTTGTTATAATTCTAAAATAAATAGTTTTGATTTTATTCATGAAAGAAGACGAAAATTGACCATTCCCTGATCTCCGAAACTACTGAGCCTAGCCTAAAATTTTGAAAAAAGTACAAAATATAGTTCATTGTTTGTGGATTACAGGAAAACCTATAATAATTCAATCAATTGTACGGAACCCTCTCCACACGAGTTAAACTCGCACTTGGCCGGTTTTTTTCGCCTTCTCCATCCATCAAGCTAAAAGTGGCCTTTTCTCATAATGAAGCCAGAAGATGGCCATGGCATGGCATCTCTGTGATAAAACAACATAACCCCACCGAGTTTGGGCTTCGCAACCCAAAGGGTATACCAGATCCAATCCTAGGATAGATTTAAACGAACGCTAGATGGCATTTGGGTCCCATAGCTTTACGTGCATTCCGAAGCACGGATTCATCTTTTCGGATAACCAGGCGATTCTAGCTTGCAATATCCCAACCAGACCGGAAACAACCTTTCACAAAGTATGCTTCCCAGTGGGATTTGAACGCACGACCTCAGGGCCTCGGGGATTCGGGGATTACAAGGCAAACGCCTTGATCAATGAATCACGGAGGCAGTCAAAGGAGAAGAAAAACAATAATACTTTCTTATATTGAAATATTGAAATATTATGGAAGGAGAAGACATACTGCGCCGACCCCAGATGATGGGATAAGGTGAGGCAGAAAAAAAAAAAAAAAAAAAATATTGATATCTCTTTGAAAAACAAACAAACTCATCCAATATAACCAGCTTTCTAGAAATAGTTTGAAAGTAGTGTAATGTTAATAATGCACGAATGTCATCAATTAATAGGTTTGTTTGTTTGTGCGTCATGCAGATGACGTGGCCGGCTCTGAGTATTGGACGACTGACATTTACATTTTATAGTTTACATGACCCTTTATTTAGTATGATACCTTAATTACAAGCTTTTATTGCGTTTCCGTTGTCTGTAATCAAATCTTGCAAGTAAAATTGGACCCACTTCCCATAATTCGATCGAATTGAAACTTTACATAGTTACGTAAGTTTGATGACAATGCAATATTATGGTACCGATGACCTGATATCTCATGATTAAGCCGGAAGGCGGCCATGTCATTTCTGTAATAAAACAACATAAACCCACCGAGTTTGGGCTGAATTGACTCGTCTTGAAGATCATTTTAAACTTCTGTTTTTCATGTTTCTATCTATACTAATATTATAAAGCGGAAGAGTTTGTTTGTTTAAACGCGCTAATCTTAGGAACTAATGGTCCGATTTGAAAAATTCTTTTTTTGTTGGGTAGTCCATTTATAGAGGAAGGCTTTAGGCTATATAACATTACATTCCGACAACCACGCGAACGAAGTCGCGGGCACAGCTAGTATAAGATAAAGCTTGTTTTAAAATATGTTTTAAGTAATAACTTGTTTTAAATAATAAACTAGGGTCACACCAGAGTGTGGCTTTCGGCCTAGAATAGGACCACTCAATCGCTTCCTGTGGATATTGTATGTTAAGACGATACACGGAGTCCAGTGCTGCCCCCGTTTGAAATTAATTATTTGTAAGGAAACGAAGATATCATTTAAAATTTTGAGCTACTAAATAAATAACCCTTCAAACTATTTTATGAACCACTGTTTACAGTTTAAAGTGAGAACGTTAAGCTTTAGTTTGCATTTTTGCCAAAAGTGGCCGTTTTTCGCAAAAATGCAAACTAAAGCTTAACGTTCTCACTGTAAACAGTGGTTCATAATTCAAAGTTGGGTTGGGTGTATTGTGAACATAAACTTAACATTAGCCGGCTAAACTTAGGTTTATTTTTAGGAGAGGTTATTGTTAGTTTCTTTTATCACTAGCCAGCTAAACTTAAGTCTAACCGCAGCCCCTTGGCTAAAACTATAGAAACGAAAAAAGGCAAAAAAGTATTTACGATTATGATTTTTTTTTATAAAAATAAAAATTAAAGATGCCTACTACCATTATTAATAAAAATTTTACCCGACTACGACGAAGCCTCAAGGAGGGTTATGTGTTTCGCTGCTATGTATGTATGTTTATCTGTTCCCTCTTATCTTAAAAGATATCCATGATACTCGTACCTTGACAAAATAAGGTACCGTCGTATGTATTACAAAATAAAACATTTTCAAAATTACTCATGCATGCCACGGCGCTCGCTTAATTGACCAGCTCGAAACGCCGACAACTTTGTCTATTTATCACGATTGTAAAAAAACCGGTTGGCAGCGACGGCAGACTGGTTGAAAAAAATTAAAAAAAAAGCAATTTTCCTGCTAAGTTGATTGATTTGAAAAGATCGATTTGAAAAGATCTTATCTATTCAAGGTGGGTTAGGTAATTGTGTTAGTGACTTTGCTGTATGGTAAAGGTTTCCGTTTTAATGTTTATTTCTATGTAAAGTTATCGATCTATTTTGTTTAAATAGACTAAGATTTTTTTTTTTTTCTTACAAGCTTTTTTGTGAGTATAATAATTCTTAGGACTTATCAAGGCAAATGCAATAAGCCCACACTCGATGGGGTTGCGTCGTTTTATTACAAGGTTCCTATAGCCAGCCACCTCCCGGCTTCATCATCAGACCAGCTTCTTGTCTTGTAAAAATATTGCATTTCATCTGATTTACATTAGCTCACAAGCATCTCAATCAGAACCTGAGAAGTGGCTCAAATTTAACTTGCAGATTTGACCAAAAAACAACAATAACATTAGGTCCGCCACTTGTACTTTTATTTTATTGTGCAATAAAGATTAAATAAATAAACAACAAACAAAATAAAGCTTGAAAACAACATCTAATTATGTGTATAATATGTATATAATGATTATGTATTTTGCCAGATAGGCCTTCTGAACAAGTACACAAAAGTTTAATGTATGTTTTTCTGTAAGGATTCGCTCTTAATATGAGTTTTTCTGCATAAATAAATCTAAAATCACGTTCAAAATGGATATGATGAATGACAAGTGACATTATTTTCGTGGAGTTTTATTGTCATATAATTACAAAATAATTTATTTTTGACCCTGTTTACTACCCTATTTAGTGTAAACTTACGGTCAGCCGTTGGTCCAGGCTATCATCATTAGCTGGTTGTGGATGTCGATAAGCTCTGTAATATATATATATATATATGCCTTAAGGCAGCTTGAAAAATCTGTTTATGGATAGTTTATGGATGAATTTACATTGGCGCGGAATCGAGGCGAATTTTAATGAATTCACAAAGAATAATGACTTCTACATATATCTAGAAGAACAAGTACAAGTATAAAGAAAGAAACTTCGCGGGAATTCCCGCGTATTCCGCGGAAGTTCATTTTGTTGACACAATTTTATATATTATTTCATTTACCTTAGGGTTCAAAATGCTTTGTAGAGTTTGAGCCTATAGGCACGAACTATTGCAAATATACATGGCGTCGTTTATAAAACAAGTCTGTTCGTAACATAAAACGTGAAGATCCCACGGCGCACATGTTGGTTAGATTTCACAACGGAGCAGTAGTTTGCCTCAGCGTTGTATAACGTTGTCTGGGAGGCTACCGGGCGTATTCCGCAAAGATTAAAACGAACAGACTGTAAATTCGTTATTTAAATGCCTACTTTTGTTCTTATTGCAAACTTTCACCCTTTATTAGGTTTCTATAATTAAGGAACCCCAACCAACACTAACACACTAAACTGACACTCACCCCAATACTCGCATCGCACCATAGACATTGTACACACACATCACATCACATCTTTACGTACACACTCACAAATACTCATTGGTAGTTTCTTTTTATTTTTATCTATTTATTTATTTCATTATTTATTCTGTCAAGCTCATTGATTATTAAAATATAATTTATAATTAGATTACATATAAGTTAGATATAAGTACATATTTAATTTCCCAAAATCACAGTTATGCTAGTTTTGGGAAATTTGCGCACAACCTGTGAACGCACTTGCCAATTATGTTGGGCCAACAATAAAATTATGAAATCCATTCCGGAGACAGGTTGTTTCCGAGATACAGACCCCTGTCTAGTTCGGAGATGGCCTGTAGCTGGTTGGATGGAATAAAATATAACTACTCGATGTATCTATAAATGTACGAGTTTTTTTGTAAATATGTCTATGTCTTTTTGGCTAAATAAAAGATTTATTTATTTATTTAACTACGTTCTTGTCGGTGTAGTTTATTAGGTTTGCCATCTTCAAAATACGAATTTGCACGAAATTATGATTTAAAATCCGGGACAAAGATTTAAAAAGCGGGATCCGTGTAATGTTGTGTAGAATACAAAAACGTATAGTTAGTTTTTCAGGATGAGTAGTAAAATGAAACGCCAGTAGTTTGTTAGCTTTTGCACTAAAAATATATTAAAAAAATACCTTCAATTAGAGATAAGTAACTAATTGGTCCTACAATTAATAAAAAAAATACTTTGACTGTGGGAACTCCGTTTTCCTCTGCTTTTCTTGTTGAAGTTATAGATCTTGTGGAACTTCCATCTCTGTGAAAGTTGGCTGCAAAGGGGCTCTGTCTATACCGTTAAAAGACGCAATTGGTAATTAATAAAGCTCCCTCTGAAAGCAAAAAAAACTGTCTCCTCTGCGTCATTAGTGTTTGTGGCTACGAACACGCCACGCACCACGTGACCGCTGACTCACCAACTCCATTCACGATAATGACCGAGTCAGCTGTGCTCGCTATCAGCTCAATACAATATACTATAGTCATACAAGATATGAACATTGTCACAGCGACTGTGGAAATTGCGATGTTGTAGCTCATTACGATTCTACTTTGTAACTCTGTGTTCGCAGTTGTCATCTGCGGATGGGAGTCGTCTAGTGATGTTAGACACATAAAGAGCCCGTATGACCCTAATAGTATTTAGAGCGATCTTAAATATTATCAATAGTAACTAAATACTCACTTTGAAATAAAAACACAGCAAAGTTCAGGACTAACTCTATACATAATATGTTTCGAAAACACGATTGCTTGAAATTTTCTCTATAGAAAAAAATTGCGTAGTTGCCTCGCAGAATTATACTAAAACTAAAAGTATTGAAGAAATACAATAAATTAGCGCTTGTAACTTTGGATTATAATTGTATTAAACATAAGGCAGTCGTAAAACTTTTTAGGGTTCCGTAGCCAAATGGCAAAAAACGGAACCCTTATGAATTCGTCATGTCCGTCTGTCTGTCCGTCCGTATGTCACAGCCACTTTTTTCCGAAACTATAAGAACTATACTGTTGAAACTTGGTAAGTAGATGTATTCTGTGAACCGCATGAGGATTTTCACACAAAAATAGAAAAGAACAATAAATTTTGGGGGTTCCCCATACTTGGAACTGAAACTCAAATTTTTTTTCATCAAACCCATTCGTGTGGGGTATCTATGGATAGGTCTTCAAAAATGATATTGAGGTTTCTAATATCATTTTTTTCTAAACTTAATAGAAACACTTCCAAAGTGGTAAAATGTGTCGTCCCCCCCCTGTAACTTCTAAAATAAGAGAATGATAAACCTAAAAAAATATATGATGTACATTACCATGCAAACTTCCACCGAAAATTGGTTTGAACGAGATCTAGTAAGTAGTTTTTTTTATACGTCAAATCGTAAAATGTTACTTGCTGCTACGGAACCCTTCATGGGCGTGTACGACTCACACTTGGCCACTTTTTAAGTAACTCTTAAATATTCTTTGTAAAACGGAAAAAACCTCAAAACCAAAACCAGCCTCATTGACCTACCGCGATCTTCTCACCGCGCATGGCTCGCTGTCTCGTTTCGACTAGAGTAAATTTGTGTGCGTGGAAGCGGGAGCAAAACTTAGATTATCCACATCAGGCCGACCCTTAAGGAAGTTAGGCAGACATAGAAATTCCTTAGTTTTCAGTTGTTTCATAGATACTATTATATCACGTCTTTATCTTAGTGTGCCTGGAGCTCGGTGGCCTAGTGGGAGTACGCATTGCTAGCGTTTTCACAAGTTAAGCAACCCCGGGCGTGGTCCGTACTTGGATGGGTGACCACAAGTGGTACAAAAAATTTCTCGAGCTCCTCCGTGCTTCGGAAGGCACATAAAAGCCGTTGGTCCCGGCTGTCATTGTATGGCAGTCGTCAAGCTATGTCAGATGCCTTTAGGCAGCTTGAAAAATCTGACACCAGTGTTGGCCGCTTACATACACGAAAAACAAAACAAAACAAATCTTAGCGTGTTGGCGGGTGTGAAGGTTAAAAAGGGAATTTTCTTTTTTTTGTAATATATTGGTCCTTACATATGAAATTGCCGTTCAGTATCAAAAAAGTGAAACAAGTTTTTTTAATGAAATTATTATTTAATCAATCAAAGTATGCGCCGTTGTTATCGATACACTTCCGCCATTTTATAGGCAGATCATTGATACCTTTTGTTTTGAATAAAAGTGCTTTGTTAGGAGACTAGCGCCATCTGCGTGTGATCTCCACAAACACGGGCAAGATTATCGATTCATCGATTTTCCGGCTATGCCCCGCCCTGCGCGGATTGTCTTTGCCCGGCCAGAAAATAATCATTGTCTTTGCGTCAAAGTCTCGACTGACATTGTGAATGACAGGTTCCGCTGGCCCCGTCGCGAAAGCCATGCGGCATTAATTTTGTATTTGATATATTGCGAATATTTCGTGAAGAATTGTCGCTAATTATTGTTCGTGTGTGTGCACAATTTGTTTGGAACGGCGTGGAGCCGAAATCGTTTGTATTACGTAAAGAACAGTGATTTGTGTCAAATGTAAAACGCGTGACATGGCGTCATTATAAATTGTTGGTTTTTACCTATTTCCCGTGTGGAACGGAAGTATTTGTTATGTGAATAAAATTGACTATAAAAGAAACTTGTGGTGCTGTGTTGAAGTGGTGTTATAAATACGACGTATTCGTTTGGGGCGACATACATGAGCTCATGGTTAGTTTAGGGACCCCAATTTCCTCACCACTGACTTGGGACCCATGGTGGGACCTAAGGCCGTCGCCAGCCCTGAGGAGGACCTCGGGCTCGACGTGAAGGCCAGGCGAGGCTGCCTGAAGACGACATGGAAGCGGTAAGTTTTATCTTTGATCGTTTCCCATTTGTAATTAGTGTAATTACTTTTAATTAGAATTAAGTTTAACTCATAATTAGGTTAGGAGGTTCCCTGGACCTTATCCAGGGTGGTACCAGACTGCGTAGGTTTGTTTGTGTGTTTGTTTGTTGCCGGTGGGATTGCCGGACTCGTACCAAGAGCGTAGTTAGTAACATTTCTTGGTATCAGAACGTAATCTTAGCTATCTGCGCCAACACCTTTGGAAAAAAAATCCTGGGAGCGAGAGTCTATGAACTGTTTTGACTGCCTCGTCAGATTTGAAATTTTTTCCTTGTAAAAAGTTATCCAAATTTTGAAAAAAGTGGTAATCGGTTGGGGCAAGATCTGGAGAGTATGGTGGGTGATGCAGAGGTTCCAGTCGCGGCTCCTCTAACTTGGCGATCGTTTGATGTGCAGTGTGTGGTCTAGCGTTATCCTGAAGGAGCAGTGGGCTAGAGCAATTCATCAGTCTCGGTTGTTTAATGGCGAGCTTTTCCATCATTGTTTGCAATTCTTGGCAATACAAGTCTGCAGTAATCGTCTGGCCTGATCTCAAGAAGCTGTAGTGGATAACACCAGCACTGGTCCACCAAACACTAACCAGAATCTTCTTTTTGGTCAGTTTTCGCTTAGGGCAAGATTTTGCCGGCTCTCCAGGGTCAAGCCATTGTGATGATCGCTTCCGATTGTCGTACAGGATCCATTTCTCATCACAAGTCACGATACGGTTCAAAATCCCCTCATCATTGTGGCGATTAAGCAAAGAAACGCAGCAAGCAACGCGTGTTTGTTGGTTTGCTTCAGTCAATTCGTGCGGTACCCACTTTTCGAGTTTTTTAATTTTTCCGATTTGACGCAAGTGGATAAGTATCGTTTTGTCACTTACGCCGAAGGCTGCTGCTAATTCAGAAGTGGTTTGAGATGGATCCACTTCCACTATCGCCTTCAATTCTTCGTTATTCACTTGAGTATCAGGTCGTCCACGAGGCTCATTGTGTAAATCGAAATTTCCAGAACGGAAACGTTGAAACCAAAAACGCACCGTTCGTTCGTTAGCCGTGCCTGGTCCATACACGTCGTTAATTCTTCGAGTCGTTTCTGCAGCACTGGTGCCATGGTGGAACTCGTATTCGTAAATACCGCGAATTTTCAATTTGTCCATAGTTGTTGTTATAGCAATGTCGAAACTCAAACAAATGATGTTAAAACAAATGAAATACGAATTTTAAAACAATATTTTTCTGGCTTTATTTCGAAATAAATTTGAATTTGGAATTCCTTATGAAACGCAAGATATTTGATTTTAAAGTTGCCAGTATTGAAAACCGGCAATTTCATATGTAAGGACCTAATATAGGGTCTAACAAAATATACTGAAACTATGTTTAGGGTGAATTCAGTCCATGATACAACTTTCCCCTACGATCTTTTATCGTAATACGAAAAATATTTTTTGACAAATTCGGATCAGCTGATGAGTTCAACTGGTATAGGAACTACCTATAATAAATACAAAAAATAAGATAGTTAAAAATTAAAGGGGGTCGTCTACAAGAAATGTTTTAAAACATTGTACGGAGGTACGGAACCCTTCATGTACGAGTCCGACTCGCACTTGACCGATTTATTTCTTTTCTCCCAGACCAGGCATGGAAGTTTATTAAGGTCACTCCG
The DNA here is from genome assembly GCA_963576875.1 of Acrobasis repandana. Lineage (NCBI taxonomy): Eukaryota > Metazoa > Arthropoda > Insecta > Lepidoptera > Pyralidae > Acrobasis > Acrobasis repandana. The sequence continues at coordinate 7,097,794 of OY756242.1, read as the reverse complement.
CATTTTGTGATAATATTACAAAACTTATTCTGTTATAATTTATAAGACTAGTTTATGCATGTATTCCATATTTTCTATCGATAATACTTAAAAAAAAACAAAAGTCGAGCCAAGGCCGCAATGTATTGTGTACAGCTACACGACTATTATGATTAAACTGTTTACTCAGATTTCACGATACGAAATGTGCTTTCTTATAGGCAGGGGCGTTTTTGTACGGGAATATTCCACAGAGGCGGGCGTGAAAATGAACTTTCTACGATCTTTTCTATGCTACGAAATCGAATAACACGATAATAATTATTAAAAAATCCGGCGATCAATGATTAAGGCACAGTAAAGAGTATTACATACAGAACGGAATCTCCTAAGGTACGCGCAATATGCGTCCCCGTTCCCCGTCCCCGCACCTCTCCACCGTTCTTGTGCCGCCGTGCACACGTCAATGGGTGTGTGTTCGCCTGCTTTTGCCCCTCGACAAGGCGAGAACGGGGACGGGGAACGGGGACGCCGTTCTGTATGTAATACTCTTACTGTCTTCTGTGATTAAGGTTCGCGCTACACCGAATTGGCAGCGACGCGACGAGCAGTTTAATAACAAGACACTATAAACTTTATGTAAAGTGACATAATCATACATGAACATAACTTATACATATGATACGCGGCGCGATGGGGCGGCTCGTGCCGCCGGCTCTAGCAAAGTAGCGTCTTGTTAATTCTATCAAGCGTTTCTATATCTTATGTCATTGGACATAAAGCTTATAATGTCTTGTTCTTAAATTGCTAGCGCGTCGCTGCCTTATCAGTGTAGCGCGAGCATAAGAGATTTCCTTTTGCAGAATTGATGCTAATTTGAAAAGTTTTGGAGGGGTGAACCAAAATCGTATTGAGTAATTAAGTATGTATTTGATAAAATATTCATATAAGAATTTAGGTTCCGTTTTTGTTTTCAAAAAGCTTATTTATGTAAATACCGTTGTCGTTAAATGATCAATAAACCTAAGTTTAACCACGAACTTTAACTTTATTAATGTATAACTAACTTTCATATCACAGAAGTATTAATTACCGAGCGCGGCGTTAACGTAAGTACCTACCTTTTTGTAGTTCCCCCAGTAATTATGTTAAAGACGAAAATATTTGGCGTCCGGCCAACTGGAGATATATGGATATTAACAGGGAAACGGATTGAGGTCGCCGACCTAAGGGGTACCCCGGCATCGGCCCCCTGTAACCGACTTCAAATAGAAGGTTCTGTTATATCGAGTTTGTTGTGTTAACGCTATCTTTTTCAAATGTAAACCTACCTATAACACAGAATAAATAATACTAACGTACAGAAGTCTCACACAGGAAAGAAATTCAAAGAAATATGTACTCCAATTTGGCTAGTGATATGGTTTAATTTTGCTTACGTCAGAACTCAGCACCTTTTCGTATAGATACCTAGACATTCATTGCAAGCCAATACCATTCTTATTACTCTGGACAAACGATTCGTATAACTGAATTTACCACCCGGAGGGGCCGCCTGCGCATAGTTATAATGTAGGTACATTTTCGATACCTACACGGGGAGTGACACAGGCCTGCCTATACGATCATACGACGACGATAGTCAGAGGAAAAACAACCTTATAGATACAACTTTACAGAACCGGATGATCCGGATATATCTTAACACTTTCCGTGACTCTTACGGATATAGACGGAATAGAGGAGCTCAATGGCCCTAGAGTACACACTACTAGCGCTTTCCCAAGTAAGCAACACCGGGCGTTGTCCGCAGTTGGGCCACTTGGATGGTTGACCACAAGTGGAATAAAAAAATCTCGAGCTCGTACGTGCTTCGGAACCACACTTGTCATTGTATAGCAATCGTCGAGCTATGTATCTAATGGTGGCACTTCACTTGGCTATTTATATTCGCTATTGGGTGTTTGACGTTATTTGGCAAAAATTAGCAAATGCAGATATAGGCAAATACGACCATGGCAGCCAAATAACAAACACACAAACAAGGTCGACGGTGCGCGCGCATAATATGGCCATAGTGTAGACGGTATATTTGCGTATTTGCCTATTTGACCTCTTTGATGTGCGTCGAAAAACCGACAAGCACCTGCATACGCGTGTTTAGTATTGGCCTTATTTGTCAAATAGGCAAAAAAGTCCAAACATACTGTCCACACATGGTAAATATTTGTCAACCATGCCAAGTATGCAAATACAAATAGCCAAGTAAGGTGCCACCATATCATACATAGCACGACGATTGCCAGCTTTTTTTACAGCCTTTAGGCAGCTTAAACATTTCTGTTGGTCACTTACACACACGATAAACAAACAAATAGACGTATAAATCAATTTTTTGTGTATACAGGCTGACTTTTAAACCACCGGCCAAATTTCTGGAGCAAGTTCAGTCCATGACACTGAACTACTTTCCATAAAAACAATAACAGAAAAATTTAAATTAGTCTCCCCATACAAATCAGTTCTCAGCCAAACGGATTTTGTATGGGAGGACGAAAAATTATTGTCGATTTTTAATAACTGTTTTTATAGATTCTTATTCTTATTCTAGAAAGTACTCAGTTCAGTATCATGGACTGAACTTGCTCCATAAGATTTGGCTGGTGTTTAGAAAGTCACCCTGTATAGCTGGCTGGGTGTCTCAGAATATATTAAAATACACAATTTCTCTTAACATTATATTTTTGATTTGTTTTAACGTCTTGTGTGTTATCATGGTGAAATAAAATCTGAAATTCATTCACTCATGTTTCCTTACTTATCCTATCGTAACAGTGTATTAATCCTATTACATAATTCCTCAAGACGCTAACCCTTATCTAAATACATAGGCGATGATTTACACACGTTATTAGTCTCGAATCCCTGCCCTGGGTTCACTACTTTTAACTACAATTTATCCGAAATCCCGTCTCCGGGCTAGGCCCGCAATCCCCTCGGTCCGTCCCTGTCTTATCCGAGCTTGTGCGTAATTTAATGGATAAAAAGTTGAAGTGTCCGAGAGGGTAGGATTTTTGTTTGATAATAACACCTTAGTTTGCAAGTGTTGTAAACTTGTGACAAATGTAAGTTTGTCCGAGAAAGGGTAAGTTTTTTAGGGTTCCGTACCCTAAGGGTGCAAACGGGACCCTATTACTGAGACTCCGCTGTATGTCTGTCCATCCGTCTGTCACAGGGCTCTATCTCTTGAATCGTAATAGCTAGACACTTGAAAATTTCACTGATTATGTTTAACTGTGGCCGCTATAACAACAAATACTAAAAATAAAAAAAAGTTAAAAATTTAAGGGGTCATCATACATGAAACGTGTTTTTTTCAGCGTTTTTAACTCGATCTTTATAATGGCTTTAACTAGATTATGTATTACTATATAGCTACTATAACAACAAATACTAAAAATAAGATAAAGTTAAAAATTAAAGGGGCTCGTCATACAAAAAACGTGTTTTTTCAGCATTTTAAAACATTGTACGGAGTTACGGAACCCTTCATGTACGAGTTCGACTCGCACCACTTGCCCGTTTATTGTTTTATCATAACGCCTTAGCAACGCAAGTGTTGTGTGAGAAATGTAGAGTTTATTATACTTTATGAGATTTTTCCAGCGTTTCTTCTCAGCAGTGTACGTTGCGAAACGTATTAATAGAGCAGCTTTTCTTTAAAATAATTAATTATTTCAATATAAATGAACATTACACGTCAGGTATTATACAAACCACTGGCTATACTAGATCCCTAAAGTATAGTGAAATCAAAATAACAATCAAAAAACAAAAAAGAAATTGACATTCCCATACAAATCGTCCGGGCGGCTACACACTTTTGTATGAAAATGCTAAAATTTTTTTTGTTTTTTGGCTGCTATTTTAATTTTATTATACTATTTTGATCTAGTATAGACCGTGGTTCGATTTATTACGGGTATGTCTATACTCATTATTATTATTATAACTAGAAGTTTATCTGAACTGTGAACTCGCAACTCCTCTTACAGCCCCATATACAGGCTGACTTTTTAAACACTGTCCAAATTTTTGGAACAAGTTCAGTCCATGATACTGAACTACTTTCTATAAAAAAAGTTATTAAAAATCAATAAAAACTTTTCGTCCTCCCATACAAATCAGCGCTCAGACAGACGGATTTTGTATACCTAGCAACACCACGATGGATTTGTTTCATGTTCGAAATAAAAATTATATTGGTCTACTTTCCTACTATTAATTTTTATGAAGATCCGGTCAAAGATACAGTAAGTTATAGTATAGTGGAACACACATATAAACGCCATAATATCAAAGTAGACTCGGAAATCGTCGCTCGCTCGTTCTACCTAAATTATTTCTTGAGAAATCGTAACTGGCAATGACTCAACGTCTCTGATAAGCGTGATAAGCGTATCTAGCTGATACCATAATTATGTAGCATTTGACATTAATGTTTTATCTCTTATCGGTTATTGTAATTGTTTTTTGAGGTATGAAAGAAACGTTATCTAATAAAAAAAATTGCGAGACTTAGTTCGGTAGATACCTATCTACCGAACTAAGTCTCGCCAATTTTTTACCATTTTACCCATTTTTTCGTTTTATACGTCGTTTTAAAGAAAGAACGCAAAACCTCTCAGATGGTACCTCAGCCCATGGAACTGAACAACTTTTGTTCAACAACTTTCAAGAAAATAAAATAAAAAAATAATTTTCATACAAACTGACCAGCTGATCGAGTCAATTTGTGTGAAAGTTGTTGAACAAAAGTTGTTCAGTTTCATGTGCTGAGGTACCATTTGAAAGGTTTTACGTTCTTTCATTAACACGTATGTATCTCAACTATCCAATCTTCCAGGATGCCTTAAAGTTGATTGAAAACTACTCATATGGTCACCCATACTTAACCTATTATAGTAAAATGAAGTCCTATAGCGCGTATATCTTGATCGTCTGTCAGTAATATGTTTTCACTATCATGTAGTCACATTTCTGCGGGAAGATTTACATGTATAATACATGCCTGTGTGTAGCCGGGCGGGACCCTAGTTGCTTGATTTCAGTCGTTCTACCATATTCTCAATATCTCTTATCATCTCTAGTTAGGGATTCCGGAGTGGACTATTGTGGTCCTTTTAACAGATCTAATAGTTGAAAGTATTTCTTCCATGCTGCAACATACAAACGTTGCAAGTTAAATCACGTTTTAGTATTACGGCCATAGGCACTCTCTACCCCGTTAGAGATAAAGGCGTGATATTGTTATTGTCAAATAAAGCTAACAAAACGAAATTGTGTTACTACTTTCCTTGTATACCACGTCTCGATCCAAGAAACAAGTAAACATAATAAAATAGCTCTTTTAGTTTTTACCTCGGCGAGCTGTATGTACTTTTTATCCGAACTGTAAGGGCCAAAACCATTTCTGTGTTTGGACGCCGGCCAAAACAGTTAGCGAATATTAAAAGATAGGAAAATCGCTCTTTTTGATGTGCTATTAGATTTGTGTCGTTATATTTTACTGCGATAACCTAATAAATATGCAAATTAAGTATTGGAATTGCATTAAAAATTGGTTCATGGTTTTTTGAGATACCTTGTTTTTTTGCTTTTAAGGGTGAGATTGGCAGTGAACGGAATATTGGGATATATATATATACGATTTTATATTATTTAATCAGTTTCTTTGTTGTATTAACAAACATCAAAGCTTTTGTATGAGTTTGTTAAACATCAATCAAAAAATGAAAGCTTCTCGTTTTCCTTTGAATTTCACATTTCTTTTAGAAGAGTTTTTTATACATAATAATTTTATAAATAATAATATAGTACTTTTCATAGTGCGCCGGGCGTATCAGATGTCCAACACGTCACTGATAAAATCGAATACAGCAAACGGAGTAAGATAAATGTTCATTGTATAAATTACAGCTCTAAGGTAGGTGAGGCCCTGACCTAAGCCGGGGGCTAGCTAGAGGTAACACGAGCCTCGGTTCGAATCCCAGGTGGATTAGTGAGCGTGGCAGAGAATTAGAGTGGGACAGAAACAGTCGTAAACTCTGGAGGATTTTCTTCTTACATTAACGATGTAATTACTAATATTCGTTTCACTATGTATTTCTTTATTCGTTATACAGGCTGACATTTTATCCACCTGCAAAATTTTTGGAGCAAGTTCAGTCCATGATACTGAACAACTTTCTATAAAAAAGTTATTAAAAATCAATAAAAATATTACGTCCTCCCATACAAATCAGCGCTCAGCCAAACGGATTTTGTATGGAAGGACTAAAATTTCTCATCGATTTTTTATAACTTTTTTTATAGAAAGTTGTTCAGTATCATGGACTGAATTTGCTCCAAAAATTTTGCGAGGGGATAAAAAGTCAGCCTGTATATGTATAGCCCCTTAAAAAAAAGATTTTAATATTGATTTGCCTTGTGCTCATCTCACGCCATCTTTCGTTTAGTGATCCTGGGATTGGACTATAGTGGTCCACTCAAATATTTTATAGTTAACTATGTGGACCCTAGTTTTCAATCATTTAAGTCCGGAAGAGAGAAACCTTGTCAGCTCCTGCTGCTTCCCTTCCAGATCCTTAATTGACATTTAGTTCGATGTTATTTTTTTTTTAAATAACTTGCTTCGTACCTATATATATCCTGTGAAACCAATTAATGTTTGCAGGATTTAATTTACCTTTACATTAATTAAATAAGTAGGTACCTACCTACACAAATAGGTAGGCGACTTCCCCATTTTGCAGTTTCCATTAAAATTTTAATTAATTTCAGGACATTTTAAACGTAAATTGCTAATAAACCCGCAGTGCAGTGTAACACTTGTAAAGGTGAATATGTGGACTTTCTAGAAATTTCGTCGAATTATCTTTAATTTCTCCTCTTAAAAAGTTGTTTTGGTTGAGTCGCCGTACATTCCCATGTACGACGACTTAACCAAAACAACTTTTTTTGCAAAAAATAAACATGTTTTAATTTTGAAACGGAATAATAAAACGAACTCTTAACCTTTAATGTACCTGGTTTTCTAACTCTGCATAATTCCATATTTTCTAAGAATCTCTGAGCTCATATGCATTGATGATTTCATGGTCAAAACTTCTAGCTATACCATTTTTTGTTTTAGTTTTTAAATTCCGGATGACCGAGAATTTAATTTTCTACAATACGCCGTCAGATTTATAAATTATAACACTTAATTTTTTCACTTGTCTTTGTGTCCCGTTGTGGGTAAAGGCAACCCCTCCATTGCTTCACGTATCCTTCCACTTAAAAACACTTTAATACGAGTGGCTCTGTGAGCTCTAAACCTCGCGACTCACCCCTATCCGTTGAAGTTTATCGGATAAAAAATTGTTAGGTAAGTAGGTACTTAATAAAAGTACCTACTTACCTAACAAAAAAGTTTTATGACATATTTGAAAATTTTTGAAACGTAATGGCTGAAATGTGATTATTTTAAAGTTGTTAACCCCCATATCTCCGCCATTTTGTAAAGTTTCCAAAAACTGAATCGACATAAAAATTCTATATACTTAATTTATCGAACCCGATCCAAAAACCTGACAAAACTCAAAACTGAGACGCTTCGCTCGCTTGGTCAAACTAGAAACAGAAAGTTTACTACTTTTAAGGCATTTATTGATTCTTTTGAACTTTTTTACTCGTGTGGTTCCGGGTTAGAATAGGACCACTCCATCTCTTCCTGTGGATGTTGTAAGAGGCGACTAAAGGACTAAGCACAAACATCTCGTGCTACAATTGCAGTCCCAATGTGGGTTAACGTCGGGCGGCGGCCGGTTGTAAATCTTTTCGCACAAATACATTCCCAAATTGGGTTGACGTCAGGCAGGCGGCCGGTTGTAAAACTATAGCCAAATCATTTAAAGTGTTCCGGCTATTTCTTCTCCATTTTGCAAGGACTTTGGCATCCTTGGGTGACCATTGACATGCATATTATATTTGGAGAAGAAAAAGCGGGAAAGCGCCCCCTGGGCTCCGAAGCAGCACAGCTGAGGATGCAACCGGGAATGCGCTTAGACGAAGACGAAGAAGAAGCTTTTTTAGATTTAGAGATTACTTAGTCTTATAAATAGACTAATATTAGACAAAATAACGGTCTAGGATACATAATAAGTCAGCCGGCGTTGAATCCGCCCACGCCGACCTGACTCGATATACGGGACTAGGATGACCATGACGATTTGAATCCTCCACTATATAGAGAAAGAATCCCTTCATTCTATAAAAAGTATGAATTCTATCAAATGTTTGCTGTTAATTTGACTTCTTATGATGGTCATATGATACCTCCATACAAACTAACACATGCGAAAGCGCAAAACGCGGAGAGATAAAGAAGAAACTTATATAAATGCAATAGACAACTAAACCCAGACGTTTGACAACTGTAAGGCTGGCAGCCTCACAAATCTAAGTTACGCATGTATGAAGTTACGCATTCAATCATCGCTTGTCTTTTCTAGTACATCTAAAACGATCAGTCCTTGTATATAAATTTTCGATAAAAAGCAAATATCTGGTCATATCCAGGAAATCGTCGACATATGGTTACTCTACAGGGGTCCCATTATTCTTTCAGCATTTCGCTACGATATAATCGAATCGATCCGTTGGCTTCATGCCCTCCACGTGCCTGTATGGAATCGTTTGTCATTGCAAATTAAAAAGTATGCGCAGTTGTCGATGGTATTCGAATTTTAAATTGATGTTCGAAATTGGAATTGGTTCGTTGGACTCGTTTCATTGATAATTTAGTGTGCCAGACATTTTTATCGAATGATATGGAATCTCGTGGTTGTTTGTGCGAGACGGTAGGATTGGTGGGCGGGCACAAGTGGAAAGGTAAAAGTTAATAAAAAGATATGTCAAGTGCCTTTTGGTAGCTTAAAAATCTGATACCAATGGGGCCAACATTGGCATCAGATTTCCACCCAGGAAATAAGAACAATCGCGGATAAAATGTCCACATTTGTAACCGATTTTAAAAAAAGGAGGAGGTTATCAATTCGACTGTATGTTTTTATTTTATGTATGTTTGTTACGTGATATCTTCAACAATTGTGAACCGATTTTGATGATTCTTTTTTTTATTTGAAAACCTTTACTACCAAGTTGGTCCCATTTTAATTTGGTGAAGATATGATGAAGAACTTTGGAGATATGGAAGAAACTCTTAAAAAAAATTAAGTTGGTTGTTTTTTTTTTGTTAAAAATGTAATTATTCACAATATAAGTACGATATAAAATAAACTATGCATGTTTTTTAAAGTTTAATATATAATAATAGCAACTGATATCAAATTGAAGTCTTAAAGTTAATGAATGGCCCTTCAGAATTTTGAATTCCACAGTATTTTCAAAAAATAATACAGTGGATTCGGATAAATCACGCTTCACAGGGGGTCAAATATACATCGTTTATCTCCTATCTATTTTTCATATGCGTAGCAGGCATAAAAAGAATTCATACACATAAATTTAATTTACATTCCTAAAATTTGACAGGAGACCGCGCGCTAATACAATAAGCTTTTGTGTTTGACGTGGAATAAAATGTGTTTTATGATGAGTATAATCCATTATGTACTCGGGAAAAAGTATAAAATAATCCCCCATAAACCTTTTAAAAGCAAATCGGCATTACCCTAAATCCTTAGCATCGATTAATGGTGCCCGTAGTAAACTGAATTTGTACGTAAAATGTTGTCTGTTTCTGTTTTACGATCCGCCGTCAATGATGATTTATGTTTTCAGCATGTCGCATTACATAAGTCCATCCAAATTATTAAATAGGCGATGGCCCTATAGACACGGTTACTCAAGATTTTGGATCATCATTTTAACCGCATAATCTATATACTCGTATGTATGTATATAAATGAACAAGGGTGACTGATTCATCAACGCCCAGCCTAGTAATATATATATATTATAAATTTTAATATAACATTGGCCTCGCGCAAGAATTTCCAAAACGACCGATCTAAAGCGGCCTACATCCAGCGACCTTGGTCAGGTTATCTGACCACCAAGAATTGGATGTGGCTTGCAATGCGTCAATATTTTGATTCCCTTTTCCACCTATACGCCCGCCATCTTGGTAACCCTAGCCCGTTCTTGTACCTCGAGGACTCTGTCTATCCCATAAGGAATACAGAAGTGGGTAGTTTGGCTGTATAGGTTAATTCAATTTCAATTGAAAATATCTTTATTATCATAGGATATTTATAATATCTCTTAATAATAGTCACTTTGTTTTTCACAAATGTTGACGTCAAATCGTTACTTACAGCTAAGTTTACGCCGCTTTCTAGGCGCAAGTGCAGAAGAAATTAAATCAAAGAAATTACTGATGATATGTCTCTCCAGATGAGTAGCTAATTAAAAGAAAATTCTAAGCTAAAAATTTCGACGCTGCTAGTTTTAAACGTCGAAATTTCTAGTTTAGAATTTTCTAAGCTTATTTGAAAAAATTCTAAGCTAGAAAATTCTAAGCTTAGAATTTTTTAGTTTCAAAGTGCACACATTATCAATTTCAAACTAACTTTCCCAATAATCGAGTGCTTGTTCGTAGCAGATATATTCGTTTTTAGTTGTGTGTAGAATTGTATTGTAGTGGCTTTTTTATCTGATGCTACATCTACAGTTTCTTTTCAATCGAAGTCCTCAGTGGCTGACTGCCCGGATTTCGTACTGAAATTTTATTGCCACAGACTTTGTAGGTCTTTCAATTAAAAATGTTAAGCACTTGATTTGCTATACAATTATATTTTATTTAATAAAACAGATTAAAAGTATTTAATTTAATTGCTACTGCTACTTATTGTGTGCCTTCTGTTTATATTATACGACAATAGCGATCCACCCCGGCTCCATAGCCGGGGTATTATTGTCCATACAATTGCACAGGCCCGTTCTGCTTACGTAGACTACAATAAAAATTTAAATGCGCCACGTATTAAAAATTCGTGATTACATTATGTAGCTAAAAACACATGACTAAGCCACTTTTTTTTAATTACCCTATTTGTCCCATTGTTGGGCAAAGGTCTTTCCCATCTTGATCCAGTTGTCTCTTTCCCGTGTAAAGCTATTTCTCAAACAAAAAATCTTATTCGAAATCGTCTAGAAATACGATTTCACAGACACTATCCACGTCGAAATTATAACACATCATCATCATAATCATCAGGTCTTCTAGTCTCCACTGCAGGAAGCACGACCCTCTCTGTACTACCAGAGCTATATATTAGCCAGAGCAGTCACTTATAACACATCTCGTTTTAATTTAAGTCGGGGTCTTTTCTAGTCTCCACTGCAGGAAGCACGACCCTCTCTGTACTACCAGAGCTATATATTAGCCAGAGCAGTCACTTATAACACATCTCGTTTTAATTTAAGTCGGGGTATTTTCTAGTCTCCACTGCAGGAAGCACGACCCTCTCTGTACTACCAGAGCCATATATTAGCCAGAGCAGTCACTTATAACTTATAACACATCTCGTTTTAATTTAAGTCGGGGTCTTTTCTAGTCTCCACTGCAGGAAGCACGACCCTCTCTGTACTACCAGAGCTATATATTAGCCAGAGCAGTCACTTATATATAACACATCTCGTTTTAGTTTAAGTCGGGGTCTTTTCTAGTCTCCACTGCAGGAAGCACGACCCTCTCTGACCAGAGCTATATATTAGCCAGAGCAGTCACCTATAACACATCTCGTTTTAATTTAAGTCGGGGTCTTATCTAGTCTCCACTGCAGGAAGCACGACCCTCTGTACTACCAGAGCTATATATTAGCCAGACCAGTCACTTATAACACATCTCGTTTTAATTTAAGTCGGGGTCTTTTCTAGTCTCCACTGCAGGAAGCACGACCCTCTGTACTGCCAGAGCTATATATTAGCCAGAGAAGTCACTTATAACACTTCTCGTTTTAATTTAAGTCGGGGTCTTTTCTAGTCTCCACTGCAGGAAGCACGACCCTCTCTGTACTACCAGAGCTATATATTAGCCAGAGCAGTCACTTATAACACATCTCGTTTTAATTTAAGTCGGGGTCTTTTCTAGTCTCCACTGCAGGAAGCACGGCCCTCTCTGTACTACCAGAGCTATATATTAGCCAGAGCAGTCACTTATAACACATCTCGTTTTAATTTAAGTCGGGAATTTGGTTAAAACTGCATCAAAATCATCATCATCTTTTTCACTGTGGTGAGAATAACTAAAAAAAATAAAACTGCGTCAAAATGAGTGCTGGTACATTTTAAATAAAATAAACTTTTACTGTTTTGTCAGACTAAAACTCCAGGCTGGGTATAGGCATAGTGCGCATCGGATTAATCATAATTCTGCCGCATCATGGCATTATTACTCCATTATGGTCAAAAGACCCCAGCGAGCCGCCATATTGTTTAAATTATTCAATTATGAACGCCCTCTTTGTTGCCACCCCTATTTATAAATGAATCAACATCACTACGTTAGAGGGTACGTTTGTATGAACTAACAGAACGAATTAAAATGCAGCATTGTATGGACTATGGTTGGTTTCATATAAATTCAATGTTATTTACGTGACTGGACTGACTAATAAATTCGTTAGTCAAATAGTTGAAATAAAATTTATGTTTGGTAAAGTTTTGTGATACGGTAATGACGGTTCGACGACCTCCATGGCGTAATGGTTAAGACGCCAGTCCGCCAATCCGGAGGTTCTGGGTTCGATCCCCAGCCAGGGCAAGTTGGAAAATGGCCTTTTTCTAATTGTCATGGATCTTAGGTGTTATATAATATATATTTATTATAAAATATAGTATCGATGAGTTAGTATAGTACCCCATAATACTAATACAAGTTTAAATTTAGTTTGGGGCTAACTCAATCAGTGTGATTTGTCCTTATTTATTTATTTAATGATCGAACTACGATAATTTCTAAGGGTTTGTATGTAAAAAAAAATGGAACCCTAACATAAAAATACACTAGTGTCCCGGCTTCGCCACAGAATACATATTAGCACAGAATAGAAACTAATACTCACGTACAAAATTCTCACTCAACAAAGAAATTCAAAGAAATATCTACTCAATGTGTGGTTTAATTTAGATCACGTCAGAACTCAGCACCTTTTCGTTTAGATACCTAGACCAATGAGAGACTCTTCAAGCCACGTTCCTTAAAAATCACATACCTAGATTGCTCTGTGCAACGCTGCAACCAAAATTTTGCAGCCAAGTCGTCAGAGTGCAGTAGAATCTGAATCCAAATATAGTAGCCAGGTCTTCATATAAAACGGTAATCAGAGTTACCAAGAGTTACAAAGATTATCACGCACAATACAAATAACAGAAACTATCAAAAGAACAGCAAAACAAGGAAAACCATAGATAGCATAGGAAAATAGAAATGTCAGTGATATTTTTTTTACTTTGTTACCCTTTGTCCACGCTAAGGTTCATAATCATACTGCCAGCGTTGCACATCGCCATCTATGTGATTTTTAAGGAACGTGGCTTGGAAAGTCCCTCATTTCATTCTTATTACTCTGAACATTTCGTATAACTGAATATACCACTTGGAGGGGCCGCTGCGCGCTTGGTAATAATGTAGATACATTTTCGATACGTAAACTGAGAGTGACACAGGCCTGATATTAGTACAAGTAGCTTCGCAAAAAAGGCTCTTCTACTGTGAGTGAAAACATAGCCCATAGTTTCTGAGTTTATCCTGCACAGGCAGACAATCACCCAGTTGAACTTGGGTTTCAATTTAAAAACTGTATTCGGATAACTTCGGGATCGCTTAACGAATTTATGACGAATCTTATTTGCCCATGGCCTCTTATATCTCAACGAAAAAATAAATTGAAATCTGAGTCCTTGAGCAAGTAGTATTTGATTTATATTTGAGAGCCAGCTTGCCAGCCAGACGTGACTTGCGGCTGCCAAGATATGTGGTAGTTTACGTTTTCTAGTTTTCGTATCAATGATTTATTAAGATACTTATGAGAAAGAATTTTAACAAAAGTTTGTTAATAAATCCTAGGTTAAGTCAAAATAAGTTTTTGAAAAATAAAAGAAAATATTTTTTTCATACAAGTTTTTATTGTTAGGCATATAATTTTCAAGACAAATGTAATTAGCCCAAACTCGACTCGAAACGTCGTTTTATTACCGGGTTCCTATAGCCACCTTCTGGCTCCATCATCAGATCAGCTTCTTGTTATCATACTATCAACTTGTATCAACTCAACTCATACATGACAATTATTCTACATTGAAATGATATATATGATGTAAAAGAGCGGGACTCACCAGATACAGGTTTATAAAAACCTAATTGGCGAGCCCCTGCTGCCTGTGTTAATTATGCAAAAAAAATTTACGATTATTTTTATTTTTTTTAATCATAATACATTGTCATCTGACTTACATTACCATACAAAATTATTTCATCTCAATCGGAAGGCGGGATACGAAGAGAACTGCCGAAACTTCATCTATTTCTGTTCACTAGAACTTTGAACACATAAAATGTCTACCTAATACGAAAAAATATCTCTACCATACATATATTATATTATAAACATATAGTATAATAAAAACATACCTTTGTAATAAAAACCGTTGGCTCTGTTAACACTGAGCGTAAAAGACGTGATACAACGTGTACATGATACTGCTTTTTAAGATGTAATAATTGACCTGTATGAACCCGACTTGAAGATATTGATTTTTAGGGTTCCGTACTTTTTTTGTACTCAGTTTGTACTTGCAGGACCTCAACGAGGCAAATGATCGGCGGTCACTGTAGCCAAGAACTGGTGAAACCTATTATTTAAAAAAAATTGAATTGAATTGAATTGAAAGACATTTATTTGTTGCTATAACACACATACAAAAAACAGACAAACATAGTAAAAAAATTACACAAAAACATAATAATTTAAATGTGTGTGCTACAGCAATACAAAAATGACACAGCTCAGTGGTAATATTGCCCGGGAGCAATACACTGATTTTCAGCTGTGTCCTGAAGATGCGTGGTGCGGATTTATTAGTACCAATGTGAAAATAAATAAATAATTAAAGAGAAATAAATAGGGCTGTGTATATGTTTATATAAATAAATAGTGTAATTGTCTAGAGAAGTTGAAATACATATATATTGCACTGATATTTGTGTAAATATTGCCATTAAATGGCAGCTAATTTTATTAAATAAATTTAAATGAGGACGAATGCACGACAGTGTATGGGAGAACAATATATCAGCTCGGGAGAACCTTCAGCGACAGCCACAGCTACCGGCGACATGTTGGATTTGAAAGTTTTTGAAAATCTAATAGATGGGTTCGAAACCTTTTTTTAAAAGATGAAACAGATGAAAAATATATATATAGTATAGCCAATCGACTCGAAACAAGAAAAAGTATGTACTTGATTGTTTTCTTTTGTTTGTTTTTGGTTGCGAGATTTATTTATTTATTTATTGTAAAAACTAAATACAACGGCTTTCACCAATTACAGCATATAGAAAGAACTTATAGCTAAATGTAATTAAAAAATTTACACAGCTGGTACGACGGGCGCCACCACTAATAATGTACAGTAAAAACTTTTTTTTTCATTCTAGTCATTTCATTTTAAAAACATTTTTGTCATTCTCGCAATATACCAATAGGTTCCTTACAACCATATTCGTTCCATCAACAAACACATCACACTCAGGTTGCTGATTCAGGAATGTGTTAAGGTCCGTAAGCATGCGACATAGAGGAGATTGCTCATGTGATACCGTGCGTGTGACCGGTGGGGCAAACAGTTTTCGCGGCTGACATGAGCGTTGCACCAAACGTCTATTTGGTACATTTAGGCGACAAAGTTGATTATGAAGCTCGGGGACGTCGATAAAATTACGTTAAATTTTCAAACAGATTACCAATTGCCCAGCATCTCTACGGGTTCTAATTGAGTTTAACCCAAGAGACCCTAAAAGAAACAACGTAGGATAGAGATAGGGATAATATCCGTAGATACGTTTATAGAGGTATCTTAGAAATGCCTTCTGAACTTTTTCTAGCATCAGCGTGTACGTCGCTTCATGAGGGTTCCATATGGAGCTACTGGATTCTAGTTTGCTGCGAACCAATGCATAGTATAAAAGTTTGATTGCATACGGATTATTAAAGTCTCTTGAGTTTCGTAAAACGAATCCAAGACGTTTGAAACTCTCTTCAACTAAATATGAAATGTGATCGTTAAAAGTTAATTTTGAATCAAATTTTACACCAAGATCTTTATATGATTCGACACGGTTAATAATGTTTTTGTTTAAAACATATTCATGATGTGTTTTGGATTGTTTTCGTCCAAATGTCATTACACAACATTTGCTTACATTAAATGACATTTTATTTTGTTCACTCCATTTTTGAACAGCATCTATATCTTGTTGCAATAGTAGACGGTCTGTATCATTCTTAATTTCTAAGGCTAGCTTCAGATCGTCAGCATATAACAAACATTTTGCATGTTTGACAACTTTAGCTAAATTATTTATCATTATAAGGAACAATAGTGGACCTAATATGGACCCTTGACTAACTCCTGAACGTGTGTGATAAGGTTCAGAGTTGTAACAACCATATTTCACAAATTGCTGGCGATCTCGAAGATAGTCTGAAAATAATGTCACTAGTTTTGGTGTAAAACCCATGGATTGTAAATGTGATAATAAAATATCGTTATCCACCCTATCAAAAGCTTTTTGATAATCAAAATATAATACGTCTACTTCGTTACCATTATCCATACCTTCAGAAATGTAGTTAACTATTATTAAAAGATTGGTATCCACTGATCGTCCTACTCTGAAGCCATGTTGTTCATCAGATAGAAAAGAGCGCAGTTGGTTGTAAATTTTATTGTGAAGTACTCGTTCACACACTTTTGCTGGCATTGATGGTATAGCAATGGGTCGGTGGTTATCTACTGATAGATTATCGTTTGATTTAGGTATAGGAGTGACACGAGATATTTTCCATTGATCAGGATACTTACCGGTATGAATTGCTGTATTAAAGATATGTTGTAAAGGTAAAATTATAAAATCTTGGCATATTTTTAAAAGCTGAGAGGGAATATTATCGGGTCCTGTAGAGCATTCGAATTTTAATTTATTAATTGCTGATTTAATATCTTTTACACTACATTCGGAAATATCTATTTGGCAAGAATCTAAATTGCTGGTAAGACTATGTTCTGATTTGTGTGGATCTAAATTTGGTGCCTTTGGTAAAAATACGCTAGAAAAATATTTTGCAAAGGCTTCTGCTGCATCTACACCAGTGTAAGTTTTGCCATTGAAAGATACATTTGGATTCAAAGAACGCTGAGACTTCAGATTTGAAATATGCTGCCAAAATAGCTTGGGTTTATATTTTATTTTATTTTCGATACTGTAAACATAAAACTTGTATGCTGCAGAGATGCGTTTTTTAAGATCTGTTCTTAAGTTTATGAACAATATGTGTGATTCATCAGATTTATTACGTTTCCAATCTCTGTGTAGTTTTAATTTCTTTTTTAAATCTTTTATTATATCAGCCGTGAACCAGGTTGGATAACAATTATTACATTTACTACTTCTGATTTTTTTAGGTATAGTTTGATCAAATATGTTATAAATAATATTGTAGAAGTTAGTAGCGGCAGCAGTCACATCATTCGCAGTTAGTACATTTTCCCAGGTTTCATTGGAGAGTGTATCAATAATTTTAGTGTAGTCGGCTTTGTTGAAGTTCCAGTCCCTATTTCGGTCAATATTACTGGGTTCTAATGAAGTAAGTTTATTGTTAGGCGATTCAATTTTGTATGTGAACTCTAAAGGCGGGTGAGGAAGATCAACATTGACTATACCACCAAATACAGATTCCGAGACAGGCAATACGTTAGCGCATTCCTGAACCAGTACAACATCTAATTTGCTCCCAATAGCATTAAATATTTCATTCATCTCTTTCATACCACAATAAGAAAGAAAATAATAATAATAATTATTGACATTAGTTGTGGCACTATTTAAATTAAGATCACCCATTATAACAATGTGCCCTTTTAGATTACTAACAAAGCTTTCTACTTTACAAAACCAGTTAAGGTAAATATCGTCAGTCGCACTAGGGCTAATATACACTACACATACATAAACAGTCTGACCTTGAACAACGAAAGATACAGGGGGTTACAAAATACTTAGAAACCGACTTGAAGAAATGTATTTTTTTTTTAATTGTAATATTTGTAATGTAGAAGGGAATCTGGAGAAAGGAATTGCAAGCCTCGAATTCTGTACGGCAGAACGTTAAATCATTTTCTCTGAACATAATTAAGGTTTACTAAGCTCGATATGGGATTCTCAGGGGAAATTAAATGTGGCTATGGTAGGTACCTCTGGAGTGCTCCTGGAATTAACAGTGTTTGGAGACTTCAAGCGTTTTACGATATTAAAAGATTTAGGTATTTGAAGACTAGATATGTCAGTAGGAACAAATGTATAGCCACGCTGCCTCTGCCGAAGTCCAGCAGACATGGTAGACCCAAGAAATGATGGCTTGACGTCGTCAAGGATGATATGCGTGCCAATGGTCTTACAATCAGGGATGCTCAAGACCGTGCGAAGTGGAGAACAAAAAGCCGGAAAGCAGACCACGTGCTTCGCATTATAGCTGAGGATGCAGCTGGGAATAC
Source organism: Acrobasis repandana (assembly GCA_963576875.1). NCBI lineage: Eukaryota > Metazoa > Arthropoda > Insecta > Lepidoptera > Pyralidae > Acrobasis > Acrobasis repandana. The sequence goes on along the minus strand of OY756242.1, from coordinate 7,078,972 downwards.
GCTGAGATGAGAGAGAGACAGAGATATACATTATATGCCAGTTTTTTATTTTTTAGGCGCTCTTATTCGAAAAAGGCGCTTTTCAAAGTCAAGTAAAAGAAAGAATTTTGTTTTTAACATAAAACAAAAAATACATAACTTTGTTCGAAGCTTTGTCACAGAAGACAGTAAGAGTCATCATCATCCTCCCGTATTCCCGGTTGCATCGTCAGCGGTTACGCTTCAGAGCCCGGGGTCCGCTACCTTACCTAGGGGATTTGACGAAGTTACTGGTTTTTTACACAGAGCGACTGCCGTCTGACCTCCGCAACCCAAAAGGTAGACCAGAACCAAACCTAGGATAGGTTTAAATAAACGCTAGATGGCGTTCGGGACCAACAGCATTACGTGCCTTCCGAAGCACGGAATCATCTTTCTTTTTGGATAATCAGGTGATTCAAGCCTGCAATATCCTAACTAGACTGGAAACAACTTTTCACAAAGTATGCCTTCCAGTGGGATTTGAAACCACAACCTCCGGATCACAGTCGAAGACAGTAAGAGTATACATACAGAACGGAATCTCCTAAGGTACGCGCAATATGCTTCCCCGTCCCCGCACCTCTCCGTTTTTGTGCCGCCGTGCACACGTCAATGGGTGAGTGTTCGCCTGCTCTCGCCCCTTGATAAGGCGAGAGCGGGGGAGAGGTGCGGGGACGCATATAGCAAGGGACCTTAGGAGATTCCGTTCTGTTTGTAATACTCTTACTGTCTTCTGTGCCTTTGTCTAGGTCTTCCACGCATGAGTTACACGATAAGATAAACTTTGCTTGATAAATAAAACATCACGAACACAGCATATAATAAAACCTTCCAAACCATACCTTTTTCATAATTCAAATCTTTAATACACTTTTCGCTAATGTGCGTAGTAAAGCCACTTTGACTGCTGAAAAATACACCGTGTGTGTTTTGCCAAAGAGGAAAACACATATGGTGCGTTTTCAGCAGGCGAAGTGTACGTTCTTACTTTAAACTGTAAACAGTAGTTCATAAAATACTTTGAAGGGTTATCTAAGACTTGGTAGTAGCAAATAAATGATGTCTTCGTTTTCTTTGAAATGATTTATTTAAAATGGGGGCAGCACAGGACCCCGGGAAATTTAGGTACGGCCTTAACGGAACATATCTGGTAATATTCCTCTTTAAAACTCCTAGGTCGTAAGCATTTAGGTTTTTATCACTTTCGTCCCTTTTTTTACGTTACGGTCCTGTTACATGAATGGAGGTCTTTGTTTCTTTTAAAAGTCGGCCCTCTTTTATAACACGCTTTACTTAGTTTGCCCTGTTTGTTTGTTTGCGTCAAATCTTGCAAGTTAAATTGGGAAATTTCCCTGTGGGAAACAGGCGTAATAGTATGTATGTATGTATGAAATTTTGTATGCGAATGGAAATCAGATGACAATGTAATATTATTGTGACAAGAAGCTGATCTGATGATGGAGCCGGATTGTAAGGAACCCTGTATTATATATATTGGTCTTATTACATTTGTATTGATAATTACTTAGGCCTTACAATAAAAAATTGTACAAAATAATGTTTCTTTTTTTCTACAAAAATCTTATTTTATTTGACGCAGATAATTTTGCTTATGTGGACTTTTCGTGACAAGTCCTCTATTTTGAACTTTGGGAGTATTTATACTACATACAAGAAAGTGCCGAAAATTTCTATGTTTGTAAGTGAAACAACGATTACGTTCGATGACTGTTCTCTCTCTTCAACACTCACATTTATTGTATAAACCTATCTCACTCACATTTATTGTATTAACCTATCTCGCTCACAACTGTCAAACTTTCTTACCGACTCCGTCTGTTGTACTTTAAACATGTATGTGTGTACAATAAAGTATAAATAAACAATTTAATTTAACACGTACTCATACAAGTTTCAGTCATCGACACGACGAAGAACGTATGACCACAGAATAAATAATACTAACGTACAGAAGTCTCACTCAGCAAAGAAATTCAAAGAAATATGTACTCAATGTGGCTAGCGATATGGTTTAATTTAGCTCACGTCAAGACTTAGCACCTTTTCGTATAGTCATCCATTGCAAGCCAATTTCATTCTTATTACTCTGGACAAACAATTCTTATAACTGAATTTACCACCCGGAGGGGCCGCCCGCGCGCATATTAATAATGTAGGTACATTTTCGATACCTAAACGGGGAGTGACACAGGCCTGGTACCTATATGACCCATGACGTTCAATTTAGAACATTATTTTGTGGAATAGTCTCGACTTCCTCAAATAAGAATTTTCTAAAGATTCATTTCAAACCACAGCGTTCTGTGCCACATCCTAGCAACACAATCGAACTCATTTCAACTTATTCCCAGAACAAAGTAAGATAATAATAAAAAAAATCTCATCAAATAATAATATGACCCATCCACACGTACTCTCGCTCGGCGTCTCGCGTCCGGACTCAGGGCCTCAGGTTGGCGACCCCGCGGTTATGTAACTCTCAAAATTAAGGAATTCTACACGCCCACAGTGCCCACACGCCGGTGATGGGATTTTCCTTAAATACTAACTTGCAAGTCTATGACTGCCTCTGTGGTCCAGTGGTCAAGGCGTTTGCCTTGTGATCCGGAGGTTGAGGGTTCAAATCCCACTGGGAAGCATACTTTGTGAAAAGTTGTTTCCAGTCTAGTTAGGATATTGCAGGCTTGAATCACCTGACTATCCGAAAAGAAAGATGATTCCGTACTTAGGAAGGCACGTAAAGCTGTTGGTCCCGAACGCCATCTAGCGTTTGTTTAAACCTATCCTAGGTTTGGTTCTGGTCTTTTGGGTTGCGGAGACGGCAGTCGCTCTGTGTAAAAACCAGTTACTATTTATTAATCTGTGCCAGTAACCTCGTCAAATCACCCAGGTTAAATATTGGACCCCAAGCTCTGAAGCGTTATCGCTGATGATGCAACCGGGAATATACTCGGATAGTGATGATGACTAACTTTCAAGACCAGTGTTATTTTTTTTTTAAACTAACAATGAGGTAGGAAGTCAGACATACGGTCGACCTGGATGGTGATTAGTTACCGTATCCTATGGACGCCTGCAATATCAGGAATTTAGGACTTGCGGACTGCCACACGCGCGTAGCATAGCAGCTGACCCGAAGACATCTTTTCACGCAAAAGATATAAGATTCAGTAACAAATATGTTTACTAGAATAGTCCATTTCAAAAGGTTTGGGCTCAGGTTATATTATTTATTATTCTATGGCTCAAGGTCACAGGTTGCTGACCTCCGAAAGTTTGGAGTTCTTGCTCGACTAGAGTGGCCTAGACTTTTACGGCGGATTTAATTTTGCAGTACACTCACTGCCAGGCATGTCATGTCCCCGGACTACTTCTTCATATCGAGTCGAAATGGTTTCACTGTAGCTTCGATTTCAAGTCATCTTTGACCAGTATGTGGCCACGGGGATCCCTCTGTCGTTAGCCTCATTAAGGTCCTCTATTTTACATGACTAGTTAGTATTTATTACTTTAAACAAGCAATTATTTTAAATATAAATATGTATGTATGTAATTAATATATATATATTATTTATTCAGCAATTAATTAGGCCTTTGCAGGCACTTTTACACGTCACTCATTTTAGTGTACATTACGTGTAATGTTTATTTATATGAATTTTTTTAAAGCTACCGATACTGTATTGGTCGCCTACGCGCCAGAAGGGCTTTGTCAGTTTACCAAGATATTATGCCTAATACGAGTACCTACAATGTTATCACAATATAACATGTAAAGTTTGCGAACGAGTGCCAAATCCAATTTACAGAAATAAGTAATACTGAGTAAAACGGAGCCGAGCTGACCAGTCCCTACTGGCCGCGTTCGCAACTACGGAACCTTACACTGCGCGTGGCCCTACACGCACTTGGCCGGATTTTATTTTTGCTTCATTACTCATTTTATAGGGCTTCGTGCATGAAACGGACGAGCAGGGCCTCGCGCGTGAAGCGGATGAGCTTTTTTTTTTGCTCGACGATTCGTTTCACGCTTCTTTCCATACACATTTTCTTTATACTTACTTCCTCAATCTCGTTCTACGTTATACCGTGGTTATTCCTATTTATCAGCACAGACGAGGACAATACGAGAAATAATTAAGCAACTTTGATTAAGGTGAATTTACAACCCATTTCCCAGACTGCAATTCCCCATACACTCCATATCCTATATAATAATATAGGATATAAGGTGGACTTAGTTCCTACGCTCTTGCTGCGAAACGCTGGCTGGGTGGGCACAGAACTGAACTGAACTTTGATTTAGGTGAATTTACAAGCAAATGACCTTGAAGTGGCGCCCTCATTTGAAATAAATTGTTAACTTGTAAATATGGTGAAATTTTCCATATTGCTAATCGTCAGGCACTAGATAGCCCTTAAGCCAATATCATATTTATTTTAATATCATTTCTGTTGAACATCCAAGTTCAAACATTAAAACTGACATTGTGAACATGACATAATGAAGTAATACAATTTCAACATTATATTTTCATAAAGTTTAAATTGTATTACTTCATTATCATTTATCTGAAAATTCATATTATTTAAACAAAGCGGATGTTGAATATTGTGTATGAATCACAATGTTCGTGGAACTAATTTTTGCAACTGAAGAAAATAAGAGCGAAAGAGGTTATAGGTGAAATGAAAATAGAAATCTTTAGTAGGACCGACTTTATTAGACATTTTAGCCTTTATCAGGTATCTAGTCGCCATCTATATTTTTAATCTGGACGGGTTCTTATAAATAAAACACCCTCACGTCTTTATCCCTAACGGGGTAGACAGTGCCTACGGCCGCATGGCCCAAAGGTCACTCTTAGCGTGGTGTGGTAGAAAACGGTAATCAAATTGGTGAAGATACAGATTCTCGCCCGTTCTGCGCGGGAAGAGAAGCAGCTGGTTTACTCTACGTTGTTATCTTATCTTCCAGACCGGTATGTCATAAAAGTAAAAGTTTTATATAAACACTGGAGGCTAGCCTCTTGTTTTTGTAACGATGCTGCATGCATCATGTTCAATTTAAACCTCCTTTCTTCATCTCATCCTGTCCGTTTTTCATTCTTCATTTCATTTCAAATTCCCTTTCATTCCATTTTCAAATCATTGACTGATCCCTTCTCACTCTTAAGCTGATCACTTAGTTCTCTCTATCTGTTGTATCTTAATAAATTAAATATTATTCTTTTATACTCGTATGTAACAGTCAGTATCAGATAATAAATTTCATATAATCCATCGTTTATCGAGTCTCTATTCTCTACCTCTTCTACTATCTTCTATGTGGGAACTCGCCTAGAGCTCGAGCGCCGGGACAGGTCGAGGTCCCACATTTTTACAAATGGGAAGTAAATTTTTCGTAGCAATCCCGAATTCAACAAAATAATTGCCGAAAATTCCGAGAAGCAGCGGCAACCTTTAGGATTTGCATTTTAAATTCCAGCATTTCGCTTTTCATTGGAAAAATTTCACGTAAAAAAACATTCGTTTTTGTTTTAAATGTAAAATATACACAATCAAGTAGGAACGGTTTATGCAAAGCCGGCCCTGTGTGCCTAGGGTTGTGTGCTCGTTGCTTTGGCGATTTTATCGATAAAAATCATTCCCGTTGTTAATCTTTTTTTAAAGTGGGAAAAAACCGCTGATGTCGCGACATGTTACCGTGTTACCGAAACCACCTTTTTCAAGTTTTCACTTCCGTTGGCATTCCTGGAGTGCCAATGTTTTAGGGTTCCGTACCCGAAGGGTGCAAACGGGACCCTATTACTGTGACTCCGCTGTCTGTCCGTCTGTCACAGGGCTCTATCTCTTGAACCGTAATAGTTAGAAACCTGAAATAAAAATTAAAAAAAAGTTGAAAATTAAAGGGGGTCGTCATACAAGAAACGTGTCTCTTCAGCGTTTTAAAACATTGTACGGTGGTACGGAACCCTTCATGTACGAGTCCGACTCGCACTTGCCCGTTTTTTTTTTTCGTGTATGTGAATGGCTAACACTGGTGTGTCAGATTTTTCAAGCAGACTACTGCCTTGCAATGATGACAGCCGAGACGAAATGCTTAACCTGCCTTCCGAAGCACGAAGGAGTTCGGAAAATGTTACGCCATTTGTGGTCACTCATCCAACTGCGGACAACACCGGTGTGTTTTGCTTTACTTGTGAAAGCGCTAGTGCGTACTTCCACTGGGATACCAAGCTTCACTTTTCCTCTGGCCAATGATGTTATTTAAATATCTACGGTTCAAGAGATAGAGCCCTGTGACAGACGGACAGACAGCGGAGTCTCAGTAATAGGGTCCCGTTTGCACCCTTTGGGTACGGAACCCTAAAAAGAAGGGAAGAAGTATAATGAAAACAAAATTATTTATTGTTCGATCGTAATGGAGTTTAAACGATTCCCGGGGAAGAAATACACATAAGTAATAGGTATTTTAGATTTTATCAAACTTTAGCTTCAAACTTTTTTGGCGACCTCTGTGGATATCATGCCAGGCTGTCACACTAGAGGTCCCGGGTTCGATACCCGGTCAGGTCAAGATTGAAAATGATCTTTTTCAGATTGACCTGGCTCTTGGATGTTTATCTATATATTTGTTATAAAAAAATAGTAGCTATCGTTGAGTTAGTATCCGGTAACACAAGTCTCGAACTTACTTTAAGGCTAGCTCAATCTGTGTGATTTCATATATATAATATAATTATATATATTTACTTTAAAATCATTTATGTGTGTACTAGAGCATCAAAATCTAACAAGTGCAAACTGTGATTTGCCTCTCAGGCATACAAATTCGCACTTAAAGGTCTTTTTCTTTCACACATACATGTCCCAAAACTAAGTAAATTAACAGTAGGACTAAATTATAGAATATTGTAAAAGTCGTTAATGACAAGATCTTCGTGACTTTAACACAAACAGGAAGGTCATATTTATTATTGCGACGTAACAGTATCGGAATATAATATCGTATGACACATCGCCATATCCTTTCTATCTATCTGTGACATACGGCGCCGATTATATTATTATTACTGTCATATTGTACCTACTTATTGATAAAGTTTATTGTAATGTTTCTTTTAGTCAGGCCTGTGTCACTCCCCGTTTAGGTATCGAAAATGTACCTACATTATTACTATGCGCGCAGGCTGCCCCTCCGGGTGGTAAATTCAGTTATACGAATCGTTTGTCCAGAGTAATAAGAATGAAATTGGCTTGTAATGGATGTCTAGGTATCTATACGAAAAGGTGCTGAGTTCTGACGTGAGCTAAATTAAACTATATCGCTAGCCACATTGAGTAGATATTTCTTTGAATTTCTTTGCTGAGTGAGACTTCTGTACGTTAGTATTATTTATTCTGTGGTTTAATCTACGTTCGTGTATCAATGCGGATGCATAAATTTTATATTTTGAATTGTATAATTTTTATTACTTTTTGCCTTTAAATATTATCTTTGAATCATCGATAACTATTAATATATAATAAAAATACATGGCCCTGGCCATTCAGCGAGGCAACGCGGCTGGCATTAAAGGCACTTATGAGGCCCTTATATGCATATATTTTTTTTCTGTTCTGTTTTTCGCTTCTTCTTTTATTAGTTAGTTTAGTTTTTTATAATTATATTCAGTTTTTTAGCTTCATTTTATGTACCTATTTTAATATAACTATTTTTTTTAGACAACTTAACGGTTTTTATACAGTTTTATTTGCATTTATGTAATACACCCTCCGATTTCGTCAACACCTGCTTGCTAAATGACGACATACGCTGCGATTAACAACCTATTCCCGTGAGAGTGGGAGATTTAAAGCTTTTGATGATAAATTATCACTACACTACCATTTTAGCCTCATGATGTCCAACGAAATAGATGTTCGATACTTTTTAGGGAACAAATTTTTATCGATAAATTCTTACATCACTAGTAAATTTGCATTCCTAAATAGAGTCTGCTTTGTTTTACACGTTGGCTAATTTAGAAACGAATTTGCGTATATTAATTGACAATCAGCTGGTGTCCAATAAGTTAAATCAGGTAGTTTTTTAGCAAGCTTTTATTTAGTTACACCTGTCCCGTTATCTGTGTGTCCGTAATCAAATCTTGCAAGCTAAATTAGACCCACTTCCCATTATTCGATAGAGCTGAAACTTCACATTTCAAGTTGGGTGACAATGCAATATTATGGTATTAATAACCTGATCTCATGATGAAGTCGGAAGGCAGCTACGGCATCCCAGTGATAAAACAACATAACCCCACCGAGTTTGGGCTTATTGTTTCGTCTTGAGGAGAACTTTAAACTTGTTAGTTCATTGTTTTAGATAATAGCTTGATTTTAATGGTAGTGTGTAATAAATTTCAAATATTAGGGATGAAAAATTTTAAAACGGATTTTGATGCGGTTTTTTTTAATAGATAAGAGTGGAAAGTTTATATGTATAATACATACCCGTGCGAAGCCGGGGCGGGCCGCTAGTTTGCGCTATAAAAAATATGTTTGGCTCCCCGGTTTGATTCCTTTTTCCACCTTCTCGCTTACCGCCACGCTACAACTGCTACAAGTGGCCCTTGAGTCTTGCAGCCCTGTGCTTTGTCGGTATAGAGCCTCAAGACCCAAAATGCTCTGTCTGCCCCATTAGCAGTAAAGACGAGATAGTGTATAGAGATTAAGAGACCCTTGGCACGCATATCAACCTTGACGTCGCCACGACGTGAAGCCAACGTTTATTGTGTCTAGTCTACCGCTTACGTCTTCGTCGGCAACTTAAAACTATTTTTTACAAAAAAATTGTACGTTCATAAAATTTAAGCTTCTTGCATAAGACAAGATTTAAGAATTACGGATTTAGACTAGTTATGAGCAAAAAATTCTCGATTCAGTAATTCATCCTTAGCAAACTTTCGAAGTTCCGTACATCGCGATGATGAACATTCTTATTTAAGTAATTCACCACAGCATACTCGTACTTTCTAATTACCTACATCGATATTTTAAAAGTTGGAGTTCAGTATGACGGTCCCGGTCTAGTGCAAGTCGGACTCGTACATGAAGGGTTCCGTACCTCCGTACAATGTTTTAAAACACTGAACAAAACACGTTTTTTATATGACGATCCCCTTTAATTTTTAACTTTATCTTATTTTTAGTATTTGTTGTTATATATAGCGGCTACAGTAATACATAAAATCTGTGAAAATTTTAAGTGTCTAGCTATTACGGTTCAAGAGATACAGCCCTGGTGACAGATGGACAGCGGAGTCTCAGTAATAGGGTCCCGTTGGGACCCTCTGGGTACGGAACCCTAAAAATGAATATTTAAACCGCTTACCTATATGTTTAGATTCTAGAACTTTTTATAAAATTCCCGCTATAAGGTTTGTGGGTTGGTCGCAACGCAACGTCAATGACCTCTGAAAAGCCTTTGTACAACTTCTTGTTATCGGTAAATAAATAAATAAAAGCTGTTAGGATTTTTTTTAAAAGAATTAGTGGCGTATTGGTATCCAAGCTAATCCGTCCCTTGGGGTGTTCAGTGGTCATATTCTACTCTGCCGGGAACCACACGGTTTAAACTCTTTTCAAATTCAAGCCATCCTTCTCTGGAATTCTCTTCCTGATTTTATTAGACGAGCGCCTAGTCGTCACGCTTTTAAACGGGTGGTTCAAAAACGGTTTCTCCAAGAAGTCTCTTCTTCTCGTCGTGTCCCTGCGCGGTAATTAGTAGTCATCCATATATGTATTTATTTATCCGCATACATATATAGGTAATTAGTTCTTTATGTATTATATTTACATAATTATATATTTTGTATATTTATTTTATCTGTAGTTATTGTATTGGTATATATTCATTTAAAATTAATACTTATGTATATTCTTGATTTATTCTTGTAGGTATTTATAGATCACTACATAGTATAAAACTAAGTCGCTTCCCGCTGTCTGTCCCTATGTATGCTTAGATCTTTAAAACTACGCAACGGATTTTGATGCGGTTTTTTTTTAATAGATAAAGTGATTCATGAGGAAGGTTTATATGTATAATACATACCCGTGCGAAGCCGGGGCGGGCCGCTAGTACTTAGCTACTTTTTAATTTTGTTTACACACTCTGTCGCACCACCCAAATTATTTCTCTACTTGGTCCAATGGTTGACTGGCAGAGCACGCCATAAGGCGTTAAGGTGGTACTGGAGGCGCGGGCGAACTCCACAGCGAGTTGCCTACCGACGCGCTTCGTCGTGTTGCTATTTCGTCGAGAAAGAGAAAGGGCGCTCAAAAATGTAGCTCCGTCCCGACCCCCGCATGTGAGAGCTACACCCCCGCGTACGACAAAGAGAGTGCACTGAACGCCAGCGAAACGGGCCGTTATAGGCCTTGAATCGTAGTTTTCGTAGTTTTCGTTTATTTCGATAAATACGATACATACCCAAATAAAACTAAATTATTTGGAATTTAGAGTCTTCACTCTAGTCGTATAATTAGTTTCCATAAGGATCGAAAATATAATTATAAGTGTAATAGGCGTCTAAATATTACTCGATTTCGTCGATAAAAAAGGCAAATTTTAAGTTGCTATAACTTTTTTTTTGTTTATTATTTTCGAACCAAAACTAATTACAGATCTAGATATTTATCATCTTAATGCTTGTAAAAAATTTGAATACGATGAGTTTTATGGTTTCAAAATTAAAACGAAAGTACGTTTGTATGGGATTTCGTCCCTCCAGTTAACCCTTAAGTCCGCCATTTGTACACTTTTTTATGTGCAATAAATAAATAAAACTATATGACATACGAAAAAAGGATCCGCAAAAAATTAAAGATTCCGATTGTACATAGTACAGTTTTTTCGTTTAAATGGTACAAACGAACTGTACGTACGTTTGTAGGACAGTCTCGTAAAAACGAAGAGCCTTTAGCTAAAGCGTAGTGATTACGTCATTGCAATAAGCTGACGTCACCATTTACTTGCGAACGTCCGACCCTCATTCCCGCTATCTACAATATCTACGTTGTTTGATAAAACAAGCAATAGTCCAGTGCTTCTCAAACATTCCAACCAGAAAGATCACCACGGAACGGAGGAAGTTCGTTTTCGAGTGTGTAGGTGGCAACTAGTGTCAGTGTTGTCCAGATTCAAGCTGCTTAAAGGCAGAGAGCAGATAGTGCGTTCACCCCAAAAACTATTGAACTGCTGAACCATCTCGACGGCAAGACTCGATTTAATAAAACCGCATCGAAATCGGTTTATTCGTTTAGGAGCTACGATGACACAGACACGTCAAACTTATTTATTTATTAAACTTTATTACAAACGTAATAGGCGGACTTAAAGCCGTTCCCCCTTATTCATAAAAAAAAACGAACGTTTGATTTATTAGTGAAAGTTTGGTCTATTTAAGTTAAAATATGCTTTGTCTTATTCTTGCAATTTCAAATTTTGAAAAGAGTTATAAGGTCAAAACATATTTTAACTAAAATAGGTTTCACAAATGTTTGTAATTGTTTATGAATAAGAGGGATAGGCTTTATCTAAAAGTCAACCCACTGGTGATGCCGAGAAAAAGAAAACTTAAGAAGGAGGTGCAATTATCAGGTAATAAAAGGAAAGCGATAACAATATTATATATATATGAATAAACTTACATTCAAAATATACATGGATATAAAATATAATAAACTACATATATCTATATTCTATCTGAAAGTTCCCTAAGATAATGAGCACGCACTGCACTCTTGAACGCGAACGCGAATAACACTCCTCTCTTTCACGGGTTAAAAATGTGGTCCATCACAGCCAGCAGTGCAACAGAGCATTAGTTAGACTTGCGAGATTTTGTCTAATATTTAAGTACGTACAAATACGGTCCATCTGATAGTAAGTGACGTAGCGTATGGGACTCTGCTACACCAGCGGTGCCACACGCGCATCGCCTTTGCTTGATGAAGATGTGATCCCCATCCATCAGTATGTAAAAAAAAACTGAATGTTGCTAAGACAAATCTACTCGTTTGAAGTTGGGAACCACAGACGTCATGCTTCGACTGACGCCCACGTAGAGTAGGGCCTGTATTATCATTTAACCCTTCTTCATTTTATACTGCTCGATTTTAAATTTGAAAATACAAAAAAGCAGAGATTCAAGTATCACCTTTGTAAACTTCGTCTGACGAAGTTTATACCTCACGTCGTACGTTTAAATTTGTCTCCCCATCGGCATCTTGGACCCACACCGGCCTTTTTCCGGTTGGTCTCCCTGTGCACGCTCTTTTGACGACACGATCTTTTTCCATCCTCTCCACGTGGCCCAGCCATCGAAGTCTTGCCGCTTGGATCTCTTCGATTATATTGGGTATGGCAATATAAGTTCTTCTACCTCCTGATTTGTCATAATTCTCCAACTAGCGTCTTCTCGTTTGATTCGGAAAATCTTTCTTTTCGCTACTAAGAGTTTGTTTTTTTTTTTATGTTATAGGGCGGCAAACGAACAAGCGGGTCACCTGATGGTAAGTGATCACCACTGTCCATGGACAACTGCAACACCAGGGGTGTAACAAGAGCGTTACCGGCCTTTCAGGAAGATATAGACTCGTTTTTTGAAGGTTTCAATGTCGTATCGGTTCGGGAACACCGCTGCAGGAAGTTGATTTCACAGATTTACTCTCCTCTTTCATTGTTAACATACACAAAGTCGTTTTTAACAATGTTTACCGTGTTCGCTTATCAACTGTACAAAGTACTACTAGGAGCTAGCAACTAAGTGAAGTATTGGGTGAGACACAACACAACAGTGATTTATGGCGTCTAGGCGTCTGTTCTAGTACTATAGTACATAGAATCTCGTAGCGTTCTGTGTAAAGACGTTTTTCTTTATGTGCAGGGCATACATAAAGAAAAACGTCTTCACACAGAACGCTACAGTAAACAAGCTTACTTTCATCACAACATTATGTATCTTGGTTGTCATTACGTCTGCAGGGGGGTTACTCCATAATAGTACGATAGTCGCACGATAGTGACCTCCTATTTATATATCAAACCAAATAAGACTTTATCATTATGTATTAACGCTCAATGTTGCTTGACACTGAAACGCGGACACGCAGTATCGTACGTCTTGCGTACCGCTTTTGCAGTAACCCTAGGGTCAGTTCACACCAAAAAGATACTGATTTCAGCGACTGCCCGCTTTGCCGCGCTGCGTAGCGCTGCATAGCGAGGCGCAGCGGGCTCTCAGTCTTTTTGTATAGTAAACAAGTTCTATATTTCTTTCACGTGCGCGCTACGTCGCGTCGCGTCGCGTCTCGGTGAGAACTGACCCTTACAGGCAGTCTTCCCGTATAAACCGACCTTGTGACGTGAAGCGGCGCTGCGAGGGATTTCGTTACAGCTGCCAAGTTTTGAAACGCGGCAGGTTATGCAACGCAGCTTTTCGTACACTGTTGATATATGAAGTTAGGGGTAATCTTCGACGCAAATATTTTGCTTTGAGAGATGGGAAAATGTTTCGCTACGCAGCGCAAATCTGATGTTAGGCAAAGGGAAGCTTAACGGAATTAAAAGATATACTTCTTCTTCTTCTCGAGTGGAAAGGCTATTTATTAATTTAATAAAATCAAATTTGACCAGTATTTGTTAAAGATATACTTAGAAATATTCTTATGCTTTCATTACAAATGATTGAATACATTTTCCATGACCTTTGTAAAAGACTTGACAAATTATGTACATTTGATGTGTGAGCCATGTGGTTCTCGGCAGTGTAGAATAGGACCACTCCAAGTCTTCCCGTGGATGTCGTAGAATGCGACTTAGGGAACACAAACGGAACAAAGCTTATAAACATCAATGAGACCTCTCCAACCCGTCTGGCTAGCATCTTTTTAACATTCTATTTAACATTAATTTTACCTTTTACATTTACATTGAGTTTACATTTTTAATTTTAGTTCTTTGACATTTTACATTTTTATTGTTTTCATTATTGCCCTTCTGGCAGTATGTTCAGGCAAAGCCGAACATTTTCATAGTTAATCAATTTTACAAACGCAGCACCTAGCTGTGACCTACTTTTTGTACAATGACATTGTGACAATCCAAATAGCGTTTAATTTTTAGTGTAATAAAGGCACTCGGCAGATTCGATCGTTTTTGATTCCTTACATAGTCTTAGCGAAGGGGTTTGTCCGACATCATTGACATCCCATCTTGATAACAATCAAATATACGGAGCCTAAGCACGGACCCGTACAGTGAGTAAGTTAGAATCTTTATTGCACCAAAACATAATGATACAGAATAGATTGTAGGAAACAGATGTCAAAAGGCGGCCTTATCGCAGCCACAACCTCTTCCAGGCAACCGAAGTAGGTACTTGGAGATTTTTAACGATAATTAAATTTTTAACAAAAAAAACAACCGACTTAAATTTTTTTTAGGAGTTTCTTCCATATCTCCAAAGTTCTTCATCGTATCTTCACCAAATTAAAATGGGACCAACTACCAAAAAGTAAAGGCTTTCATATAAAAAAATAATCATCAAAATCGGTTCACAATTGGCGAAGATATCTTTCAACATACATAAAAAAAAATTAAAAAAAATCATTTAGTCGAATTGATAACCTCCTCCTTTTCTGAAGTCGGTTAAAAAGACTCAATACTCAAAATTTTATTGCAAACCATAAAGTACATAAGATAACAACAATACAATTTAAGAATCATTTTTTTTAACCCTTCCGGGCACAGCAATGTGGTTAGAGAAGAGGAGGTAGTACTCAAAAGGTAATTTAGTGCTGATGACAAAGTTCATCCGTGGCGGGCTGAGTCCGGTAGGGGTAGGAACAAGGCTACCCATGTCGTCATCCCGGGAAAACCTTGTACTGTAGACACGTGGAACGTGAACACTTTGCTGGATCCCGGCAAATTTGAGGAGCTTTAGTTAGAAATGGATAGGCTTTAGTTCCACCAAATAAAGGAAAAATTAAACGTAAAAACATATTTATGAGGTTAAGAACTTGACGGAAGTAAGAGAGACATGGAAAACATGCGACCGACAAGAGCCCAGCTCTTAAATATAAGAAGAAAAAGACAAAGTTGTTAATGCATCAGGCGTCGCATTCTCAAGGCCTGCATTTCGTATGGAGGTTTGCGGTTCTAGTACTGTATAAGGCTGCGGCTATCGCGTTACACTGGCCGGCATTCCAGCGGTCGCGTCTAGTTTTTATAGGGCTCAGGGGGCTATGTTCTTAGGGGTTTACAGAATACATCTGGGCTCAGGGGTCGTCCACTAATTACGTAATGGTTTTTTTAAGCAATTTTAACCCCCCTTCTGGTGATATGAGGTGAGGTGTTAGACTACCCCTTTCCTTACCCAAAATCACTTGTATTTTACAGGCTTTTATTTAGTTTTACCTGTCCCGTTGTCTATGTCATCATCATCATCAGGTCTCTTCAAGTTTCCACTGCAGAAGCATGACCCTCTCTGTACCACCAGAGCCTTACTTGGCCAAAGGATTTGGCCGACACTCTCCACGGTGGCCAGACGGGTTGGAGAGGTCTCATTGATGTTTATAAGCTTTGTGTAGCTTGTAGCGTTGTCTGCGTGTCCGTAATCAAATCTTGCAAGCTAAATTAGACCCACTTCCCATTATTCGATTGAGTTGAAACTTCAAATACCTACTTATGTAAGTTCGGTGTTGATCAATATGATACACAAGTTGACCGATCAGCTGATCCGAGCTTGTATGGAAAAAAAAATATTTTCATATTTCGATATCTTCCTTAGCCGTGGTTCCCGGCAGAGTAGAATAGGACCACTCCAAGTCCTCCCGTGGATGTCGTAGAAGGCGACTTAGGAAACACAAGCTAAATAAATCTTATAAACATCAGTGAGTCCTCTCCAACCCGTCTGGCCAGCATGGAGAGTGTAGGCCAAATCCTCTGACTGCTCTGGCTAATATATGGCTCTGGTAGTACATAAAGGGTCGTGCTCCTGCAGTGGAGACTAAAAAAGAACTGATGATGATGATATGTTCCTTGGGGAAAACGTTGTTAAGTAGCATGGATTGGATCGCTTCAAATAGTATCAGTATGTTTTGTTAGACGTTATAATATAACTTACTAGCAGTCCACCCCGGCTTCGCCCGTGGTACACACATAGCCTATGTCACTCGGGAATAGTGTAGCTTTCCAACGGTGAAAGAATTTTTTAAATCGGCCCAGTACTTTTTGAGCCTATTCATTACAATCATACAAACATACAAAAATAGGTACAAATCTTTCCTCTTTATAATATTAGTGTAGATTTAAGGAGTTAAGAAATTAATTAATAAGGCGGTTTGTTGCAAGGTTTATTTTGGACCACAAAATACTGCAAATCAGTTTGAATACAAATCGCCAGTCATTTATTTACATGAAGTAAAGTACATTCCTACTCACAAATAAATTACTCTCTCTCCAAGTGTTGATCTTGCTAAAAGCAAGACTACATTTCTCGTCGCTTCCCTATTTCCCCTGACGTCCTATTTTTCTTCACTTTATTCAAATAACCCTACGTCTTATTGAAATATACCATCGAGAATAGGGAAAAACGCAGCATAATATACTATTTATTATAGTATTTTCTATTTGGGGTCGATTGTACGGTGATAAGACTTGATATATGAGTTCTGAAGATAGTAACCGGTAATGTATTGCTTCGATTCGGTCGCGAAGACTGTGATCTTTAAAATTGGAAAGTACAGTTTGATGTTTTCTTTGTGACCAGTTTGTGTTTCTTCCGGAATTGTTCCTAAACAACCTTTAGACTAACGAGATAAATAAAAGCATATGAACAAGTTTATTTCCCACACACATTACAAAAACCGCGACTTCCAAGAGTTCACTCTAATAATTTTTAAACGGGTAAACCGATTTTCATCAAACATAGCTAAGAACCATCCCAACAGACAAGGCTTTTGATTAAATTCGATTAATCCGCATTGAAATCGGTCTATTCGTTTAGGAGCTACGATGCCATAGACAGACACACAGACACGTCAAACCTCTAACACCACTCTTTTCCGTCGGGGGTAAAAAATAAACCTAATCTAAAAAAAATATGATGGTGATTCTAGCACCCAAGATCTCGTATGATAAAATTTTCATTACAATATATTTTAGACCTAATGGATCAGTAAGTACATAACGCTACTCTTGACTACACATAGTGTATCTTATCGATAAGCCAGCTCTAGCGATTACCGATAACAATGACGTCATAATTTGCTATGAGATTGATGAAGCTAGATATTAAGATGTTCTATACATTATTAGTTTTCGTATCTTGGTAAACAGCTCAGCAAAGCTTCGGTCTGACAGTCGGAGCTTATTAACATATTACCATTTTTAACACATTCCTATACAATTTGGTTCACATAATGGTTGAACGGTATCGATAACGCCTAGAAGAGCTTCTGGTCCATGAAGAATTTGATTCTGCCCATATTTACTTATGGTGAACAGACCTGATCACTTACCAAAGATCAAAAGTTCAAGCTCAAGGTTTGCCAACGAACGATGAAGTGTAGCATCTTCGGCGTATGCCGCATATTTAGGTCGCATTCGGAACTGGTGTTCCGAATGCGACCTAAATATGCGGCATCCACGACCACCCTGCGATCTAAAACTCAAAGGATGTAGGCATTAAGTCAGCACAGCTAAAGTGGGACTGGGCGGGGCACGTCTGCCGCATGCGAGAGGTTAGGTGAGCCAGGATGGCTACTAAGCAGGGCTTGGAATACCTTTAAAAATCTGGTAACGTTAATTCTGTCAAACGGCGTTAACGTTATCAGCAAATATAACGTTATGCTGGGTATCGTTTTTTTCCAACCATTTACCGATAAACTCAGATAACGTTACCAATGATATTAACGGCAAAAGGTATTGTTAAGACTGTATTTCTTTTTGATATTTGACAGAATAAATTGATGAGAGTTTGTCTAGTAGGCTACTAGAGCTACACGGATGTCGTGATAGTCTGTGCTACTGCTACCTCGAGTTCGATTCCCAGCACGATGTAATACACTTGTATAATATTTATATAATATTTTACAAGTATTGAAAAAAGTATCGTTACGTATATCGTTATTATAACGTTTTATAACTGTATTATCGATACCCCTTATGACGCTACCAGTTATTCATGTATGAAAATAACGTTATTTTTAGTGTGAATTTGGTATCGTTAACAAGCCCTGCTACTAAATGGATCCAAAGTGGTCGCCGAAAGCGAGGCAGACCTCGAAGAAGATGGTGTGATGACTTGGACACGTACATGGGCGAGTGGCAAACTGTTGCCCTCGCCAGGACTGATTGGAAGCAGAAAGGGGTGGCCTTTGCCCAGCAGTAGGACACTGGAATAACCTAAAATAATGGTGGAACGAGAATGAACGAAGCGAGCGAAGTTCTCTAAATATGTTCGACGGTTCAAGAATCCTTCTTCTTCTTATTTAAGAGCTTAGTGGCTCTTGTCAGTGGAGAATGCGCCAAACTTCTCGGTTCTCTGCCTTACTTTTTAGTGCTTGATACGACATGACCCCTGCTTTTTCTTTCAGTTGGTCTTCATAGCTCTTTCTTGGTCGTCCTGGACCTCTTTTACCTTTTATCTTTCCTTCTAGTAGGTATGTTTTTAAATAAGGAGTCATGTCAAGAATCCTTATAAGTCTTATATTATATTTATAATGCATACTGTTCTAGTACAAAAAAGCTTTGCAACTTGCAATAGACCAGTTTTATCTCTTACCTATCTTATCGATTCCATCACCACCACCCACAAGATTCTTAATATCACACCCCTCACATCCTATAAGCCATTTCGTTTCATTTTCCTAGCAATTATCAGCTCTATCACCTTTGCAATTGGACAAATACCACATTTGTTAGACTATTGAAGTTTTTTCAAACTTAAATTCTTTATGTGATTTTCAACTCTATTGCCCCGTAGTAAGACTTACTTAGGAGTAGTTAGTTTAGTTGCCAAGAGCTTTCTCATATGTATTAGTATTCCCTGTTCGATGCGGATGATGGTGACGCATTTGGACTGCATAACGTGAAGAAGAGGTAAGGCTGAGGTCTGTTTTGTAGCGAGTAAATATTTTTTTGAGACGTTCTTCCAGTTTTGGATTTTATGTAGTTCCAAAAAGTCTTCGGGTCCTCAAGTAAGTTATTTTGTACACGATGTTAGTATTGTTCGTGAGCTCAGTTTATGCTGTCTTTTACCTTAGCCCTACACCTACTGAATGCTATAGTCGGCCTGTTATGTGTGTTATTGAGTCTCTGTCCTCCACTCCACCTCCTATCTTGTGGGAACTCCCCTGATTGCGCAGGGACAGGTCGAGGTCTCACAGGGAGTCGCTTGGAGAGGCACCTTCTGCACACGCTTTCTAAGTAACTTTTATGTAATCTGTGGTTATACAGAGGAAACACCAATATTAAATAAAAGTCGGTCACGTGTTATTCGTGTAAGTTAGGATTAAGAACGTAAGGTGTTGTGAAGTTGTGACTTACCCGTAATCGTAAATAAGCATTTTTATACATATATGTAAGGCTAGCTGTAAGTGAAACCGCGTCTTTACGTTACGTAAAAACTTTAATCTGAAGTATAGCCAGATAGTCGCGTGTTAAAAATAAACAATTAAACGTGTAGATTATGTATGACACAATTTGATGTATTTTAGTTAACTATACAAACGCCACGGGACAATAGTGCCCTTAACACTGTTGAAATAGAGCTCAGTTTTGAGTGACAGCACCGTGGGAAAATTCTATAAAGTTTGGCACCACATCATTATTCCAATTAGTGTTTTATGTAATTGTCTGCGACGTCTGAAGAGGTTTTTTTAACTAAAAATATACGTCACAGTGTATGTTTAAAAAATATTTCCTCCTATTCCTTATCATTTCTCATTTATTATATGGCGAATTGGCGACCCCATATTTTTAAGGTCTCTATCTACATTTGTATGCCTGTAATATAGTTAGTTATATACACTTTCACGTCTTTATCCCTAATGGGGCAGACAGAGCATTTTGGGTCTTGCGGCTCTAAGCAGACAAAGCCTAGCTCCGCAAGACCCAAAGGCCACGTGGTGGGCGAGAAGATGGAAAAAGAAATCAAAATAGTGATGAGGCCTAAGATTTTTCTGGTGACTTGTTGATCAATTCTCTTTTACCATATTGGATAATATCAATTACTTTGCTCACAAAGTTTTCTCTTTCCAGGAGCACCACCTCCAGAGGGCGATATCAGGCACGGGGCTCATCATACCAACACCAGAGGTGTGCGAGGTCAGCGACCTCCAGTTCTACGAGCGATGCTACCCTCCGGACTACAAGATGCCCAAACAGCACATACACATGCAGCGTGAGTAATGTTCATCACAATACAACCAAATTCTAGAGATTACGTTCCTCAGGGTCCCCTAACTTTGTATAATACGGAGAGATATAAATCTGACGTAGGACGTAGCTGGACAAGTAATGACAGACAGCATAAGACAGTCGGGTAAAATGTGACGATGACGATCTACGGTAGCCCTACGTTTTACTCACACACGGACGCGTGAGTACGAACGTTGTATCTGTGGTTGTGTGACAGTTTTGCGAGAACATTATTTGCAGCGTGAGTACTAAGTATTGTGCTTATTATATTTTATTTACCGCATAGCGAATTGTCTTAAATCGAATAGCAAAATGCGCGCTGTGGTGACGGCAGTCGAATTCATATTATCACCACCCCTTTCCTTCCCCACGGGTGTCGTAAGAGGCGACTAAGGGTAAGGTATAGGTAACAGAGAACGAGCAGCAACGTCCTCTGTGTAACGATTTCATACCATCTACTTCGAGTACCAATCCAACCCGCCTGGGTTATTGGCATTGGGTGCCAACGTCATACAAACTATAGGCACAGAATACAGTAAGTACCTAAGAGTATTACCACGTATTACATACAGAATGGAATCTTCTAAGGTCCTGCGCGGTATGCATCCCTGTTCCCTGTCCCCACACCTCTGCCCCGTTCTCGCCTTGTCTCAGGGTGAGAGCGGGCGAAACGCACACGCATTGACGTGTGCACGGCGGCACAAGAACAGGGGAGAGGTACGGGGACGGGGAGCGGGGACGCATTTTGCGCGTGCCTTGGGAGATTCCGTTCTGTATGTAATACTCTTATTGTCTTCTGTGCTATAGGAAGGCACGTAAATAGCAAACTTGTAGGCTAAATGAGAGATATTGGAGGTATAAAAATTCCGCGATGAAGTGACAAAAGTGTAACCTGTTTTGAAACGTCGTCGTGGCGTATTTTTTTAAGTCGGTAGGCTAGGACGTGTATGATGCTACTAAATAGAATTAACCTAAGCAGAAGTCAATGTCATTACACAGATATTTATAATTTTGTCGTATTAAGCAGTATACAGGCTACAATGCTACATTTTTACTTTTGACGTTTAGCGTCTAATCTAAGTCTCATTCTAGCAACAGTAAATGCCGATAAGAGGGAAGAGACAAAAGATGGGTTTAACCAAATTATCTCTATATGAAGGTACCTTTTGCTCTTTGGGCTAAATACATATTAGTACCAACACACACACACAAATTATTAGCATACCTATAAGCGTGCGTGTGCCTAGCAAACGTGATGTGTAAAAGTGTTACTCTCACATTTTTATCATCACTTTAGTTACTTTTACCGAAATCGTAAAATTACTCGAACAAAGTTTATTTGAGAGTTAGGAGTGTGCGGCTAATGTAAGAGACATTAGCCGCACACTCCTAACTCTCAATCCTAATAAAGCGGCTCGCCTCCGCCTCGTCGTGGTCAATGCCGTTTGGTAATATCTTACGTCATACCGCAACGAAGTGGTTTGTGACATTTGTTATGTATGATAAATTGATGATTGTATATCGATTTCTACCTTTATATCTTGAACTAGCTTTTCGGGCGCTGCGCGGGCTGCAAGCAGCCCGCGGTTTTTCGTGCAGCTGTTGAAGTTGGTTGGAATCTTATTTCCAGTTGAGAGAATAGGTAAGGTGCTAAAGTCAGTATAAAAAAAATAAAAACGTATACGGGCCGCCATCTTGGAATCAAATTTTGTTTGCAGTGTTGAGTTCCGCGGGATGCTTTACCCCAGCATACAAAATTCCAGACCCCATCGATGTTCCAGGAGGACGTTATGAACGAATAAAGTTAAAAAAATTAAAATCCAGACGCCATCTTGGATTCCAAAAAAAAGTCAGATTTGGTTTCCGCGATCCAAAAAACCCATGCATACTGAATTTCAGTAAAATCGGAAGCAGTCGACAGTTGGCGGCCATCTTGGAAAATTAAAAAAAAAACGCTCAACGCTTGGTGGGAGTGGCTCGGCCTACGGCCTCGCCACGCAGCTCGGCCTGCGGCCTCGCGGGAGAGCTCAGCCTTCGGCCTTCGGCCTCAGCCTTCGCTTAGGGACTTGGGGGGGGGGGGTTCTGGGGGAGGGGGAGGTCAAAATGGGCTCGGGCTTCGCCCTCGCCACGCAGCTTGGCCTTCGGCCTCGCGGAGAGCTTAGTTTTCGGCCTTTGGCCTCTGGCTTCACTTAGTGACTTGGGGGGGGGTTCTGGGGGGAGGGGGAAGATCAATAGGGGCTCGGGCGTCACCCTCGGAACGCAGCTCGGCCTGCGGCCTCGCTTTCCACACACTCGGAAATTGTCCTTGTATGGCGGCCATCTTGGATTTAAAAAAAAATCAAAAAACAAGTGACAGTCGTCAAATTGCTTACAACCCCCTACATTTTGAAAAAAAAATCACACCCTTAACCCTAACCGTTTTTGCAGGCCGTACCCCTTCCACATCAAGATCTGATGATCTTTAACATATTCGATTTTTCTGGTACTCACTGGAGCACCCTCTACACGACCATACATCAATCATTACCCCACCCACCCGGGAACAGGTCAAACAACTATGTCAATCAGTCAGTGGTAATGTAGGTTTATATATATATAATACGCGTCCCTTGTCCCTTACTTACGGGGTAGAAAGGACCCAAAATGCACCCACATCATAATGTTAGGCGGGTAAGTGGAAAATTAAATCAAAATTGTGAGAACTCATTAAAAATTCTATTGTTCTCAAACTAGTATACGTCACGTCGTATCACGGTAGACAGAGCATTTCGGGTCTTGCCTACCGAACATGAAGTTTAGATTGAAGAAGCTCGAGTATACATCCATACAATTGCCAGATTGTCTAAGGAAACTCAGTGACAGGCCGCTATCGATATCTGGGATGGGAAGTACGCTAAAATTATGTTTAGCGTACTTCCCATTCCAGATATCGATCCTTGGTCCCTCGACACGTATGTGTTCAGTAATGATATCCCTGTGCTTTTTCTACATATTTTATTTAATAATAATGATAATTAATAGTTAAGGACATATCACACAGATTGAGCTAGCCCCAAAGTAAGTTTTATTGTAGTTGTATTATGGGATACTAACTCCAAGATTTTATATTTTATAATAAATACATCTATACAATTTCAAACTTGCCCTGGCTTTGGATCGAACGCAGAACCTCCGGTCGCAAATCACGCATAAATTATGACATCACACACAACTATTACAACCTTCGCCTAGCTTCTTGATACTCTCTCATTTCGTATTCCGTAAACACCTTTATGGTATATAACTATGCTAATTTCGTGATGACGTTACTCCAGACAGTGTTTAGATGATATTATGTGCTCTTTTTGGTGGTAACCGATTTAGTTTCTTTATATTTGGTTAAGTCTGATAAAAAAGCGCCGTCTGGTCGCAAATGCCTTCATACTACTAGGGGGTCGGCGTCATCATCATAATTAGTCCAGATCAGCCGTCTGCTGGACATATCGCTAAATCGGAAGACACATTAAGCCGTTGGTCGGAATTAAATTGTTATCGCGCTTTGTCAAATGCCTTTAGGCATAATCTAACGCCAATGTTTTAATGCTATTAACACATTGAAAAGATCGAATCATGTTAAAAAAAATATAGAAAAAATTATATAAAGTAATCAAAAATCTAAACACTGTACCATATATGCCCCAAAGAAACGGCGCGGCGGATAACACAAAACAGTTGTAATCACTGTTTCTAAGTATAAGTACGTAAGTACTGCCTTCAAGGTGAGTTACCGTTTATAAATAACGTAGGACGTTGCGTTCCGATATTGTCGCATACCTTTGATTGTAATGTAATGTAGGCAATAAGTACTACACGTAAATAGTAAGAATAGTTGAAAGCCTCTAAGACTGATGTGTGTTTGATGCATCCCGCGAGTATTGACAGTAACTATAATGTTTGATGTCATTAACGAATGTGGTGCCTTCTTCTTAACGCGTTTCCGGTAGCATCAGTAGCTGTGCTGCTTTGGGGTAAGAGGTGCGCTTTCCGGCTTACTCTGCCCTAAAGATTATGTACGGCAATCCAATTAACTGATGGTGTGTAAGCAAGGATTAAACCACTTTTAACCCCGTCCCCCTTGTCAGCAAAAGTACGCAAATCTGTTCCCCCTTCCTATGACATATTATTTATAAAAATCTACTTAGGATTTTTATACTTTTCATGAGCAATTATTAGTATTGTTATTAGCTACTATTTTACTGTGAGTTTAATTTCAATTCAATATTCCGAACAAAAAAATATTGTTTACGTAATGGAAGTCCAGGCCCCCCGCCCCCTATGTCATCAAAAATAAGCAAATTAAACCCCCCAGCCCTCCTTGGTGCTTACGTAATACTTGAATGGCCCCCCAGGTAGTAGCAAGCAACATAATGGTGTTCTCACACTGCTGTTAAAAATGTTTACAAACATGAGTAAACATTTTCTTCAAAATTCAAATTAAAGAACTTATCATTGTAATATTGTTAAGGGATGCATCCGATACCGATACCGTTGCCGATATATCGGCGATACTTCGGGTTTCCCGATATATCGGCATCGGCGATATTTTATTGCCGATACGATACTTTTGAAATTTTGCGCTTCAAGAAAGTAATGTAAACGCGCGTGCTATTCGTCTATTTCTTTGTAAACGAGGCCCAAACTATACTTGGGAAATCCCCACGCTTTATTCAGTGTATTGTTTCGCCCGCTTGGGCCTCGTATAGTACCCATTTCACTAGATGCATTTGTTGGTTGTTGTTAGTACTTTTTAGTTGCTCAATAAAATATAGGATAACATTACATATCATAATTAATCCGTCACGCGTCCGGGGTCTCCTAGATTTTTGCATCTAAGTCTGTTTTTTTTTTATATTACTTAAATATAAAAGAATAAAACATTTTTTATTTATTTATTTTACCTTCACTGAAATTTACTATGCGTATCGGTATCGGCATCGGTATCGCCGATATTTTTATAGGAGTATCGGTATCGTATCGGCAAAAAGGCGTATCGATGCATCCCTAATTGTTATTATTGTATTTAATATTGTACTCGTAATAATAATCATTATTTATAGCAGTATTTTATTTTTATGTTATGAAGCCTTTTTATTTATTATGTTAGAAAATGTTCCTTACATGCTGGTCTGGGAGAAAAGTAAAAACGTAGAATGTATCATCTGCTTCTCTTCCTGGGCAGATCGTAAAAGCCGATCGAGCGAATGGGCGAGAATCTGAATCATGTTTAGGCGATGCGGCTAGCGACCCACCACTATTTTGATCCCTTTTTTATCTTTACGCCCACCATCACGCTAAATGTGGCCTTTGGGCCTTACAGCCCTGGGCTCTGTCTACCCCGTTAGGGATAAAGACGTGATAATGCATCTGTACCTGTATGTTTATACCTAGTAATATACAGGGTGACTTTTTAAACACCAGCCAAATTATTGGAACAAGTTCATATTGGAAATGGGGTGTAAATAAAACTACACTATTAGAACTTTCTGTGACTTCACTTGTACGTATATTTAGTGCAAAATAGCACAAGGAACGAACGGTCTGAATTACTTCTAAACTAAGTAAACCAAACAATAGCTGTGTTCCAGAGAGTAAGATTCCATCAACGCAGTTCTGAGAAATAACAGAATCAGCTAGTTATTAAACAAAGAACCCTTGTTCAATTCATTTTTGTACTCTAGCTTGCAAGCGCGCGATAAGAATATTTAATGTAAATAAACCAACAGATCAGTCCATAATACTGAACTACTTCTATAAAAAAAGTTATTAAAAATCTTTCATCTAATAAAATTTTTCGTCCTTCCATACAAAATCCGTTTGGCTGAGCGCTGGTTTGTATGGGAAGGCGAATTTTAATTTTAGTTTTTCGTAAAAAGTAGTTCAGTATCATTGACTGAACTTGCTCCAAAAATTTGGCTGGTGTTTAAAAAGTCAGCCTGTATAAGTCAATGGTTTATACATTTTTAACAGCAGATCTTTACCTTTAGTTCGTGTATGTCAATTCATTAGATCGGACATTGAGTTCTCTAATGTAAAATACCTAAATCTGCCTTTTGAGCCGTAGAAACTCGTCGTAACGTTGGAAGTAATAAAAAACACTCCTTCCGTTTGTAAATGATTTTTTTATTAAATATTGTATGCCAGGTTTTCATACAAATTAAAGGACTTTCTTTATCTAGTAGTATGTACAGATCTGTGGGGAGCACCATAACGGTGACATGGTGTGATCAGCATTGGACTTTCCGACTGGGATGACAACAACTAGATACGACTGACTGACCACTTGACTGTATCGCGAAATCAATCGTCGTTGAACAGAATTGTACAAATTAGTGTCAAATATGCCAGTGTCGCGTTACACAATATGAATTGCAGGTTTTTATTGATTTGTTGTGTAGATTAAAATATATATATATATATGTTGTCAGATTGGCCAATCATCACATCATAAATGACAATTAGTAGGGCAGTGTTTCCCATTTGGTGGGTCGCGATGCGACCCGGTACCGGGCCATCAAAACAAAATTCCGGGTCTCAGCATTCCCGCATCAAGAATATTTTCTTCCAATCTACAGCACGGATAAGAAATCCATTTGCATTTAACTTTAGAAACTCGTCGTAACGTTGGAAGTAATAAAAAACACTCCTTCCGTTTGTAAATGATTTTTTTATTAAATATTGTATGCCAGGTTTTCATACAAATTTAAGGACTTTCTTTATCTAGTAGTATGTACAGATCTGTGGGGAGCACCATAACGGTGACATGGTGTGATCAGCATTGGACTTTCCGACTGGGATGACAACAACTAGATACGACTGACTGACCACTTGACTGTATCGCGAAATCAATCGTCGTTGAACAGAATTGTACAAATTAGTGTCAAATATGCCAGTGTCGCGTTACACAATATGAATTGCAGGTTTTTATTGATTTGTTGTGTAGATTAAAATATATATATATATATGTTGTCAGATTGGCCAATCATCACATCATAAATGACAATTAGTAGGGCAGTGTTTCCCATTTGGTGGGTCGCGATGCGACCCGGTACCGGGCCATCAAAACAAAATTCCGGGTCTCAGCATTCCCGCATCAAGAATATTTTCTTCCAATCTACAGCACGGATAAGAAATCCATTTGCATTTAACTCCGAAAATAATTTGCCAGATTCAGATGTCGACTCGTTAATTGAGCTTTCTTTCGATACAGCACTCAAATATGTATATTCGAGACAGTACCATCGATAGATTTTCGGTTATCTTGTCGTCAAGAGTAGGTACCTACACGAAATTAGCTTATCAACTACGAACAATAATTCTCTAGAATCGTAAGTAATCCCGAAAATTCATTCCACGCGATATGTACCGCGGCGGGCGGGGCTTAAAATATGAACAGCGCGGTGCGACAGTTCGCCGTGACACTCGAGTCGTGCGGTTGCGTCGCAAGAAGTTTCCTTTGAGAATATTGCTGTGTTTTTGCGATAATCGATTCATTAAAAATGCCGTCATGTGCCGTGATGTGGTGTAGAAGCCATACAGACATGAA
The DNA here is from genome assembly GCA_963576875.1 of Acrobasis repandana. Taxonomy (NCBI): domain Eukaryota; kingdom Metazoa; phylum Arthropoda; class Insecta; order Lepidoptera; family Pyralidae; genus Acrobasis; species Acrobasis repandana. Next base: position 7,050,869 of record OY756242.1, on the reverse strand, counting down.
AATTAGTTAAGTATTTAAAAAAAAGTAACACGTAAACAAGGTTATTTATTTTAGCGTAGTGTACTGCATAATAGGTACCATCCGCGCGTTGTATCTCACCGCTCATTGCGTTGACTGCCCCACCCGACCGACGACGACGCGTGACCTTATCGCGACCAATCGCTTGCATCTTTGTCTAAGTGTGCGTTCCAGTGTTTCGTTGTAATTACTGCTCGTTTGTTTGCGTAAATGGAATCAGAATCGAAGCGGTGCATGTAGGAGCGTTAGATTTCTAGAGAATTATATTTCGATGCTTATCAAGCAATAAGTTTTTTTGCTACTAGTCACAACTAGATGTGTAGCTGTGTTTTCAACACTAGATTATCTTAAAAATACCTACAATGTGAAACTTGAGGGTAACAATTTCTTAAAACTATTGATTAGGTCACGAACGGGCGTTATTAAAATTACCGGGTCACGGCAGTACAATGTTTGGGAAACACTTTTTTAGGGGGTTCAACAAGGTCGTCTGTCAAAAACGTGAGTAGCCCATCGGTGGGCAAGCAAAAGGCCCCGGTCCCTAAGAACCGTTTCAATAACTTTTCCACTACTAAACCCCTGTATACACTATCACGTATTCATCCCTGTCTTTATCACTGGTATCCCTTCTGTTCCAGCATCGAAGATATCCTTTCCGACACTCGACAACTACCAAACTTAGAATAGGTGTACTTATGTATTGAGATTTTATTTATGATTATTATTTATTGTCCATCAAATACATTAGAATCCATTAGAAGGGCCCCAAGTCGCGACTTCTATAAACTTAAGAGTTTTTAGGCACTTCCACTTCCAATTAAACATAGGACAGACTTGATTGCATAATATTTATTTATGGTTATGTATTTGTATATTTATTTTTGTATATATTTTAATGTAGGTATATATTTTATGAAGTAATATATATGTATGTAAGTAATTGTGTATATGTAATAATAATAATAGTATTATTATAGTATGTGTTGTGATTATTATCTTTTAAATTTAGTTTAGTTTAAGTTTTCTTTATATATTCACACCCACATAAAAGTCTCCAATCGACCCAAAGTTTGACTGTTAGAGAATGCTTTTAGCATTAAGTCCGCCTGTTGTACTTGTACAATAAAGTATAAATAAATAAATAAATATACAAATTGTACAGAACAATAGGCGAACTTAACCTAATTTTAAATCTAATTAGGGTTTCATCTTTACATCACCAGCAAGCGAGTTCCAAAGTCTTGCCTCCAAGACTGCAAATGATTTAAAAGGCTGTAAAAGACATGTACTAGTTTCACATTTATTGTCTGATTATTTTGTGTTGGCGCGCCTCAAGGACCCTCCATCTTAGCCGGAAATAGGTCTCTTTACAAATTGCAATAAATAAAGAGTAGCACTCGGGAACAAAGTAAGGGCGTTGAAGTTGAAGAAGCCTCGAGGGTTCTTCTTTCTTATTGTAAAGATATTCGTTTGTAGGACTTCCAAAAAACAAACATAAATAGATAGGGAAGGACAAATCACATTGATTGAGCAAGCCCCAAAGTAAGTTTGTACCCAGTCACTACTTCATTTAAAATAAACTTACTGTCACATTACATTATTTCACGAGAAAATAATAAATTATAATAAAATAAGCTGAAATCCAGAATGCGTGATTTAAAACCCCTCACACTAGCACAAAACTGAACTCTAATACATTACGATAAAGTACACAATCAAGTCTAATACTATACGTATATTGTCATTAAAATAAACTCTATTGCAACACATTAAAGTACATTAATAGCTGTAAGTCACCATTGACCGACGACCGTCGGTGGAGCAGTAACCGTGCATTACTAATGATTCCGCCGGTTTAGAAGAGGCCGATGCACAAGTGGGGAAAATTGCGCGGATCCGATCCGACAATGGATCTAAAGATGCATGAAAATAATACTTAAGGCGAGATGGGTTCAGAGCCTGCAATACTGTGCCTGGTTTTGAAAAATCACTGTAATTAAACACAGTTTATTTTATTTCTCAAAAAATTTACATAGAAATCTTCAGGCTTTTCTACACCGAACACTACAATATCCAAAACACGATTGAGCATTTTTGGCTCTATTGTAAAAAATCACAAATATACCTCTTAATTTGCCCAAATTTACATTTTAAAGATATTACTATATAAATATATACAAAAATAATCTTATATGTATATAAAATTCTCGTGTCACAACGTTCGTTCCCGTACTCCTCCGAAACGGCTTGACCGATTCTCATGAAATTTTGTGAGCATATTGAGTAGGTCTGAGAATCGGCCAACATCTATTTTTCATACCCCGAATCTACGCGGGCGAAGCCGCGGGCAAAAGCTAGTCTTATATATAAAAAATCTCGTGTCACAATGTTCGTTCCCGTACTTCTCCGAAACGGCTTGACCGATTCTCATGAAATTTTGTGAGCATATTGAGTAGGTCTGAGAATCGGCCAACATCTATTTTTCATACCCCGAATCTACGCGGGCGAAGCCGCGGGCAAAAGCTAGTCTTATATATAAAAAATCTCGTGTCACAATGTTCGTTCCCGTACTTCTCCGAAACGGCTTGACCGATTCTCATGAAATTTTGTGAGCATATTTAGTAGGTCTGAGAATCGGCCAACATCTATTTTTCATACCCCGAATCTACGCGGGCGAAGCCGCGGGCAAAAGCTAGTAAAACAGTAAATTCGTCGAGAGCGAACAGATACCCGGACTCGGGCTCGATGATATTTCGCTGTTTTATTTATATATTTTTTTGTATAATATTTTTTAAAAATTGTATAGCGAAATTAACTAGTAATTTAGATTATATATTTTTTGGTATCATTTTCATATAAAAAAGTGATTGTATAAAGTAGTAATATCTTTTTTAAACGGAAATTTAGGCAAATTTAGAGGTATGTTTGTGATTTTTTTTCATCGAGCCAAAAATGCTCAATCGTGTTTTGGATATTGTAGGTGTCTAAAGAAAATCCTTAAGATTCTCATGTAATTTTTTTTAGAAATAAACTATTAGACATTTACAGTGATTTTTCAAAAACACTCAGTATCTCTGAACTGACAGGGCCTTAACACATTTATTTCATTTTCACATCCAAATCCCTCTTTTACTTAGATACATTTTGTAAATAACTTTGTGCAAGGAATGTGCACTAGATAGCTTTTTATTCCCATCAAAAGGTAATAGACCTTTTGATGGGAATAAAAATCACACATCATTTAGAAATATTACAGGATGTCAGGATTCTAGCAGAGTACGCTTTTTTGTATGGGGCTGTCAGTTGAGTCCTCTTGTATTTTTCGTGTATGCTATTACTAAGTAATAGATATTCCTCATTGTAAAAGATGTATGCTACCGCGGACTTTTCTGTAGGCCTTTTAAAGTCCTACATCTTTCTAGTACAGAGGAAAGTTAAGATACCTGTGCCACCTCAGGGAGTGCGGGACGCGCGCGGTGGCACAGGTATCTGATTAACCGTCTATACATTTGTTTTTATGTATCTCGTAAAACTTAGCTACTCTGTCACGAATGTGGCGCGGCGTGGCGTCAAATCTGACAATTTTTTAAAAAAATATCATCATTGTATATAATCTAAGCATAGCTCAGTTAATATAACAAACAAAATATGTATCTACAAATTGTATACAAAATCCTTTTAAAATAAACACTATCTAATAGTAAAAACTGCTTAAAAAACGATCCAGTAGTTTTTTTAGTTATAAGCGTACAGACAGATACGTGACGGGGGACTTCAATTTATATTATCTATCTATAATTTAAGAACTACGTTCTTGTCGGTGGAGTAGTTTTCATGTCTCCCTCTCTTGAGCCATCCCTTTGACCTCCCTATACGACACGGCGTCAACTTTCTCCTTATATTATGTATGGATAAAAATTCGAAAATACATACTTTCCCGATATCGCCACAGCAATAAATCTAGAATGGACGTTTTGTCCGTCTTCTGATGTCGGTTTGCTCATATTTCTACAGAGTACTACCTAACAAACCGAAATTAGAAGTGGGAATTCGACATCTGACGTCACAATGTCTCTCCCTCTCTTACCCGTGTGGTTCCGGGTTAGAATAGGACCACTCCATCTCTTCCTGTGGATGTCGTAAGAGGCGAATAAGGACTAAGCACAAACATCTCGTGCGACAATTGCATTCCCAAGGAGGGTTGACGTCAGGCAGGTGGCCGGTTGTGAAACTATAGCCAAATCGTTTAATGTGTTCCGGCTATTTCTTCTCCATTTTGCAAGGTCTTTGGCATCCTTGGGTGACCATTGACATGCATGTTATATTTGGAGAAGAAAAAGCGGGAAAGCGCGCCCCGGGCCCCGAAGCAGCACAGCTGAGGATGCAACCGGGAATGCGTTTAGACGAAGAAGAATGTCTCTCCCTCTCTCTTCACAGCCTATATGAGTCCACAGCTGGACTAAAGGTATCTTTTAGGTACAATTTTATTAATAATAAATAATGCGATAAATAGGTAACTCACGTAAAAAAGTCAGCTACTGGCTGATGTGGTTTGACCTCATCCTATGGCCTTTCGACCTCATCCAGTGGTCATCACATCATTCCTTGCGAGTCACGATTGTGACTCGCAACGCATACACAAAGACGTCCCGAGCCGCACTGATCCTGTACACAATGTTGTCTATTCTGTTTGGCGAGGAACTAACGATTGGTGGTATATACATATATGTATAGTGATTTGCCGTCCCTGAAAACTTTGGGAATATTCCCGTAAGCATTCCTTAAAATGGTAATTTAGGGTTATATTTACGGAAATATTGGGAAAATTCCCGTGAATTTGGAATATTTCTAGCAGCACATAACTAGTGGTATAGATCCGCGTATTTGATCCTGCCGAAGTTATATCGTGCGTGGCGGGCGTTCAACCGCGTCAGCTGTTCAGCGCGGCTCGGCCTTCGCAGAGCGACGGCGCGGGCGGCGACCGCCCTCCGGGGATGTCTGTCTGTCGACTGCAATCTCAGCGTATATTTCGAAATAAGACTTATACAACGTGTTAATGAAATAACGCAAAACCTCTCAGATGGTACCTCAGCCCATGAAACTGAACAAATTTTGTTCAACAACTTTCAATAAACCAAAAAAAATTTTTTTTTGTATTTTCTTAAAAAGTGACCAGCTGATCGAGTCAATTTGTATGAAAATCCGAATTTTATTTTTTGGCATTTTGGGAATGTTGTGGAACAAAAGTTGTTCAGTTTCATGGACTGAGTTATAACCTGAGAGGTTTTGCGTTATTTCATTAACACGTTGTAGACGTATACTAGCTGATAATAAAGGTTTTGATGTATTTTTCATTCTACAAGAGATTTTAATACACTATCACGTCTTTATTTTGTTATGGAGCAGACAGAGCATTTTTACCCGACTACGGCGAAGCCAAAAGGAGGGTTATGTGTTTCCCCGCTATGTATGTCCATCTGTTCCCCGTATCTTCAAAGATATCCATGATACCTTGACAAATGAGGTATCGTCGGGAGCGAATTGGCTGTCCGCTAGTGACGTCACAGTAAATCCAATGTGGCGCCTGTATCCCTATAAATCGGTTTACAATTGGCGAAGATATCGCGTAACAAACATACATAAAAAAAATAAAAACATACAGTCGAATCGATAACCTGCTCCTTTTTTGAAGTCGGTTTAAACTAAAATAAATCGAATCATACTGTGTACTGTAGGGTATCAACAACGATTCGCATTTTCGCCCAATCCCTCGATCGGCTTTATATGATCTGCGCGGGAAGAGAAGCAGTTTGTACATTCTAAGATTTTTGTTTTTCTCCCATATCAGCATGAAAGAGATTTTAAATAACAAACCCAAAATCAAAGTGGTATAGTCTGGTTGCAATAATAGCACAGAATAAATAATACTAACGTACAGAAGTCTCACTCAGCAAAGAAATTCAAAGAAATATCTACTCAATGTGGCTAGCGATATGGTTTAATTTAGCTCACGTCAGAACTCAGCACCTTTTCGTATAGATACCTAGACATCCATTACAAGCCAATGTCATTCTTATTACTCTGGACAAACGATTTGTATAACTGAATTTACCACCCGGAGGGGCAGCCTGCGCGCATAGTAATAATGTAGGTATATTTTCGATACCTTAACGGGTAGTGACACAGGCCTGGTAGTAGTTGTGTTGCTTATCTCATTTATCTACTTTTTTTTTTTTTATTGTCATGATTGTCGTGGAACTGTCATACGATTCGAGATGTAGACCCGCGTATCCAGTCCTCGCTAAAGCTGGTTACACAACTGTTCGGGAGATATGTACGGATCGCCCGTACCGTCCGGAAGCGGAGTCACACAGAACGTCGTTTTAGACCCCTCGCCAACGGCGACTTTGACGCGCGTTTCGTAAACGCGCAACAGCTTCGCTACTAACGCGCGTTAGTCGCATTTGCAACGCGCTACAGCATCGCGACTGTAGGGATGCAAACGCGCGACCGTGTCGGACGACATCGGGGGGAGAACGGCGGGAGGGTGGTACTGAATCGCGTTTGCATCGCGACTGAATCAAAGAATATATACACTACGCGAAAAGAAACGACACTTAAGCATGTGTGCACGTAAAATCGCTTGCGGCTATGTGTGGGTGTATGGATGTGCGCCCCTTGAGAGGTACGCGGGGTGTGGAACAAGCTATTGCTGACTGCTTTGGCCGAGAGCTGGTACCTAATTCGCGTCTCTCTCACGCACCGCACGATATTCCATTTCGGTTTGGTATCAACCCTAGCGTTACGAGCTCCGAAATCAAGGTCACCGGCATTCGAACTCTCACGTACAGGGAGTGTCGCCGCTGTGACTGAATCTTGTTTACGTGGGCGAGGGTACACAGCTTGCGACCGCATCGCGACTGTATCGATGCGAACGCGTGACTGAATCGCTGCAAAAAGTCGCCTTACAGCAACGCGGATCGTTTCGTACGGAACACGCTCCGGGTAGCCCGTACAACGTCACCCGCTCAATCGTACTGAACACTCGTTTCAGAGCAACGCGGGCGCTTCTGTACGGGTCGTCCGTATCACGACCGAATCGTACGGATCTCCCATACAGCTGTAGAACCAGTCTTAATTATTCCTTGCGTAACGTGCGCGTCAGCTGTTCGGCGTGGCTCGGCCTTCGCAAAGAGAAGGCGCCGGCCGTCTGGGGATGACGTATTGCCACTTCTTACTACAATATTGTATGTTTAATACAATACATCGATCAGTATGAATAATATCTAATTTTATTTATTCGCTCTTAACTCACTATTAATAGCCGTTACTGTAAGGTAGTGGCTGGGAAGTAAGACGAAACTATGTAAGTACGTCTTCTTCTTAGCGAGTCGGAAACCATTCCGTGGGGAAAAGATCAGCCAATTTAATCCACGTTATCGACAGACTGTCAACGCAGATCGCCCAGGGGGGGCTCAATACGTCACAAGTAGGTTTGCCATCTGTCCGGCTTTAGTAGTACATGTTTGGCATTTTCGCGTCGCGTCCGGCCAAATATTTGTGTGTCGGGCCTTTGATTAGGCTTTTTCGCAAAGCAGATGCCATTTTTTTAAGGCCTAACCGGAACTACCAGCCTTTCCGGCTTTTGTTAGACTTTTTAGCAAAGCGGATGAGCGATTTGATTTCGTAAAACTTGGATCTTGCTCTACCACTATTCATTACGGCTTTTAGGGCTAAATGTCTGTCCCTTAAAGCGCCGAGTCCGGCTTTTATAATTGGAGATGGCAACCCTAGTCACAAGGGGAGGCTCTATCTATGCGACGTTCCCTCGGGAGTTCCACGTGCCAACCAATGCCAACTTCACGTGTGTTAATACTCGCCAGGATTTAATCAGAATACTCAGTCTCACATAATTCTCACTCAAAATAAATGATATTTCAGACACGACTTCAGGCATTGTTAGATATAATTTATTGAAGTAATAAAATATGCTGAAACTATTTTAGAGGCAAATTCAGTTTATTTCCGTATTCAGGCATTTTCCGTAGTAAATGACTTAACATTTGCCATCAGGAAGGGAGTTCATGTCCCTAAGCTCGACCACAGAAGACTGTAAGAGTATTACATACAGAACGGAATTTCCTAAGCTTTCTTTCTTTCTTTTTTATTTGCCAAAAACGTTTAACAACAAAAAGTATTACAGTGTTGCAATGTAGGTACCTAACTAACACTTACATATTTTTAAAGAGGTTACAAGAGGTACTAAAGGCGCCCAGTCCATGCCCCGTCCGGAAGTCCATCCCCGAACTAGACGTTGGTCTACGCGAAATATGCGTCCCCGCACCTCACCCCCGTTCTTGTGCCGCCGTGCACACGTCAATGGGAGTGTGTTCGCCCGCTCTCGTCTCTCGAAAATGGGGGAGAGGTGCGGGGACGGGGAATGGGGCCGCATATTGCAAGGGACCGCAGGACATTCCGTTCTGTATTTAAAAGACAGTAAGAGTACTGTCTTCTGGGGCTCGACGGCACATTGCATTGTCATTTAACTTGCATAGTTGAGTAGTTTCTAAGCGACAGTATAATTACTACATAGCTTAAATAAACTCGTGTGTCATTTGTATTTATGTCTGATGCCACATAACATCCTCCTAACAGGAAAAATGGTAGGAATATGAAATAAATTGGTTTGGTACTCGACACAACAATGCAATATATTTTCCGCTACGAATTCTTTGAAACAATAATTCAAACATTAGTTGTAGTTTTTATTACAAAAGAATATCAATATAATTCAGAGGTATGCGATCGCTTTCTGTTCTTAGTGTAATTAATTAATCAATAGGTATAATTATAATCAGGACTGGATTTGTGATGTAATTAATTAGGTACGTAGGTACATATTTGATTTGGTTCGACTTAAAAATTGTTATTACCTCTTATTGTTTCTTATCAAATTATAGGTCAAGTCAAGTCAGGTCAAAATCATTTATTTATCTTATTGATTGACAATAAGGGCTGTTTCAGCCTGTAATACACAACTTCTTTTTTTATAACCTTATTTGTCCCAATACGCAACTAGGTAATTTAAATTACGTATGTTTTTATCTGTAACATCATTCACGTTATTAAACGAAGAAATATTTTTCCTTTTCATACATTATGTTTTCAAACATGTACATTGTACTGAGATGGTAAGGTAAGTATATTTATTATAGGGGTTAAATTTTCTGACTTTTGGCGCTTTTATCACACTGGGCACACAATAACACGTGGCGCGTCACTCAACCTGACGCAATATAAATAACACAATTACCTAATTTACGTCTAAAGCCAGAAGTTACTCAGGACCACACTCGGGAAATGTGTTAAACTGGTCTACCATTAACCAATATCTGCAAGCAAAGGGACCAAAGGTTCTTTGGGCAAAGTCAAATAAACATCTAGAACAACTTCTTATCACCGGTCATGTCCAAAAGAGCGTGTAATTTGGACAGGCAGAGTTCAGGAAGATACACTTACACAATAGGCAATACATTCTTCTATTTTTTAAAAAGCCCACATTCAGCCCCTTAATTTCATTACAATCCCCAGGTTAGAACTAGGTGCTGACTAATATATACCTAACAGCAAATATTTTGTTCCAGCGCTATGGGAAGAGCAAGAGGCGCCGGAGTATGACATCGACTCGGAGGACGAGAGGTGGCTAAAGCAGCAACGACACCTCGAGCTGACAGGTACAGTCGGCTATTTATTGTAAACACATAGGTAAATATAGTTTTTGGACAATTGAGAAGTAAGGAGCAAGAGTGTAAGTTAGGTTGGTTACCGATATACGTACTACAGAGTAAAGAAAATTCCGTTGTTCATGGCTAACTGACGCAGTTAAGTTGGCTACATAATTATGGACGAGGCACACCGCAACGCAATTCCTTGTATTTAGGGACTGTCGTATCAATCCATTGGAGTAAATGTCCTAATTAATTTTATTTTCTTAATTTCTGGTCTCATAGATTAGCTGCGTATATCTCTTGGTAGGGATATTGTAATTAAGAAAATTAGAAGTTATTCTTTCTTTTAAAAGTTGAGCTATAGTATTTTACTTTCTGCCCTTTGGACACGTAACTAAAAAAAAAAAAGCAATTTTTTGAGATAATTTGTCGTCGAATACAGAGGCTTTCGACTTCCAGTACCTTATAAAACATTCTTTTACAGAGCTAAAGTTCGAGCAAATGATGGACAAGCTGGAAAAGAGCTCGGGGCAGACGGTGGTGACGTTGAGCGAGGCGAAGCTTCTACTCGAGAGGCACGACGAGCTCGTCACGGCGGTGTACGACTACTGGCTTAATAAACGGTTGAACACGGTGAGTTTCCACCTTAAAGAAAAGCTTTAAATAATAAACGCGTTAGAGTTTTTAGTAGAACTTTTTCAAGGCCATCTAGTGGCAGGTTGACGTAAACTGAGCTGCTGAGAAAGGCACGACAAGCTAGTCTAAGCGGTGTACGATAGAATACTGACTTGTGTTCAGCTGAACCTAGTCAGTATTCCGTGAAAAACCTTTCATTGCGCATTGTAAAATCTTTTGTCAACGCCATCTAGTAACATTTTACCGTAGGCTTTTAGCGAAACTGGTGTCAATCAGATTAATACTAAAATAAAACAGACTAATAAATTTTATTTACAGCAACATCCCCTAATCCTGTCGGTGAAGACTGAAAGTCGTCCGGGACAGTCGTCGAATAACCCTTACCTGGCCTTCAGAAGAAGAACAGAGAAGATGCAGACCAGGAAAAATAGGTGAGGAGTCTCAACTATAAACATCATCATTTCCGTAAGGACGACTCCGTAGATGTAGTATAATTTTTGACATTTTCCTGCGACAAAAAGTAATAATAAGCTGTCTACATGGCAAATTTCATTCCAATCCGTTTAAACGTTTTGATGTTAATTGGAACAAATATCCATTCATCCATACAAACATTCACATATATAATTTTAATAAAAAGGATATTGCAGAACGCAGCAGTTACGACTAAATCTTTCTTTTTTCTACAGGAAAAACGACGAAAGCTCGTACGAGAAGATGTTGAAACTACGACGGGACCTCGCGCGCGCACTGACTCTCCTAGAGTTCGTCGCGAGGCGAGAAGAAGCAAAACGGTCGCTGGTCGCTCTCACGGCACAACTTGCAGACAAGCGGTACGCCGCCGGAGACTTTGCAAACCAACTACTGCCAGAGACACAAGTACCCAGGTATGCAAAGGAACACACTGATGACATTATCAAAAAATCTACGTTCACCATCAACAAGAAGACACAGCTACTCACCAGCCAGTCAGTCTGCGACCACGATATCTTCTTCTCCCTTCCCTTATCCCACTCTAAGTGGGGTCGGCACAGCATGATAGTCGTTTCCATTTTGTTCTTTCCTTTGTCATTTTTTAACACTATAGAGGTATGTAACTCTCGAAACGTTAGACAAAACAATAAAAAAGGTTCGTGTTAAGTCCCGTTATACATATAAATCATGATGCGCGGTATTTTAAAAATCAATAACACACGGATGTTCAGTCGTAATCACTGGTCTTCAACCTTTATCTGTGGGGAAGAAAAACTTTGATAGCTCGTTGTAGATATTATATTTCATACTTAGCGCCATCTAGTAAGAAGTGTGGGCCAATTTGTTAGTAGCCGCCGGAGACATCGCAAATCAGCTGCTGCTAAAGACACATGTGCTCCGTTTACTGCCATTTCAATGAGCTAATCCACCCTTTTTTTTCTTCATATCTTGGGGAAAGTTGTTTAGAATCATGGACTGAATTGGGTGTTAAATTAGTTTCAGTATATTTCGTTAGGCCCTGTATATACGATATTGATGTAAACCCTTGTCCGCCAGGCCCGCGATATCGTTGCCTCGCGCGACTGGGTACCGCCACTACGAGCCCCCGCTGTACACCCCCGCCGCACCGCCAGACATACCCAGACAGGTAAGCCATGCTCATTATTATCGCATACAACTAAACAGCTGTCATACTTGTACGGAGATAGGTTTTGTAGGTTTAAATGGAATTTAAAATAAATATATTAATAATAAACTTTTCCCAGCAATGAGGCACCAAAAAATAACTTAGTTGTGTAAATTTAAATCAAATTAAAAATAAATTAATTACAAATTAAGTTTGCGTCTATGCGTCTATGCGAGTGGCGTTTGATATTTGATACGCTCGCGAAATGCCACTTCCTGGCCGGGCAAACACGTAAAATTGTTAAAACACACTTTGGGAGGTGACTAGAGAAGCCTCAGATCAAATCAATATTTATCTGGCGTCGCTAAGAGCGAGTCTACATGGCGCGTTGCGTTAACGTAGCGCTGCGTCGTTTGACATACAAATAAAACCACAGTGTACAGTTCGATTCACATAGAATGTCGTCTGTGAACTTAGTTGCGAGCGCAGACGCAGGTACACAAGGTGGGAGGGCAACCGCTGGTCGCGGTTAGCAGGGCGGGGGGGACCCGGCCTCCCCGCGCTGAAACGCCCCGCTCACACCTAAAATTCATTCGTTATTGCGACGTGACTTGTAACTAACTTCACAGACGCCATTCTATTTGAATTGTGTTATACACGATGCACTGCGTCGTCGCAACGTTCACACTACTGACAACAGTCCCCGAGTCGAAGACTACGCTGTAGCAACGCTGCGATGACGCAGCGTCTGTGTGGCCGGCATGCGTTAAATTTTTTGCACGTGTGGACTCGCTCTTGGGCTCTGACGGCTAATTGCTGCGATCTGTAGCATTCTTCCTGTCACTATACCTGGTGTATAATGTACATTCTTTTGTTGCAATCTTTTGACACTGAGCCTTATGTTATAAGGCGTTCGCCTATTACACAAAGTCGACGCCGATTTCGACTCAACACACTATTAAATGTGTGTGCTTTATATCGTTTTCCCCGTGTTTAGTCGAGTCGCAGTGGCGTCAGCGTCGAGTTACGGTCAGTTCACACCGACAAGCGACGCGAAGCGACGTAGCGCGCACTTTGGAAGAAATATAGAACTTGTTTACTAGGCAAAAAGATACTAATTTCAGCGACAGCCCGCTTTGCCGCGCTGCGTAGCGATGCGGGCTCTCACTCTTTTTGTCTAGTAAACAAATTCCATATTTCTTTCACGTGCGCGCTACGTCGCGTCGCGTCTTGGTGTGAACTGACCCTTAGTTTCTTGCCTCTTGCATGCAATTCAATTGAAGCAGCAAATGATATCGTTGACGTTGATATAATAGGAGTAGGTCAAATAGGAGATGTAAATGTGTATCAATCACATCATAAGAAAAAGAAGATTATTTTTTTAACAGTATATTTAAAATTCTGTACATTTTCAATAATACACTAATTAAATGACACACAGTTATTGCAGAAAAAACACAAAGAAATAATAATAACGCGTTTGTGACACCCCTTGTGTTGCAGGTGTCGATAAATCGCTCACCATCAGGTTATTGTGTAGGTACAACACAGTTAAAAACATTAAAAAAGAACAGAAGTACAGATGTCTAAAACTTTTGACAATCTTAGTCAGTCCATAATAAAAATATACCTTTGAAATTAATAAAAAAAATGTGACACCCTAAATAATAAAAATATAATTCACAGTCGTTCTTATGAAAAATTTCGTATGCGTTTCGTATTTATATTAATGTACGAATATTTAATTTACGAATGTTTTTTCTAAGAATTGACTGTGCCGTGTGTACTTCAGCGAATCAGAAAAACGTTAGCTTAGCACCCATACATACATTTTGTGCGCAAATTTTTATGGCAAGTGTATGTTGAAATATGATAAAAAGGTCCCAAATCTGATCACCTCATTATTGTATTGGGTGCCATTTTAATGTCCCATAAATACTTAATTATTTTACAGAAAGGCGAAATTATCTTAAATTTTTCGTGCATGCTCTTATAGGATTATTTCGCTAGTCTGTAACAGTTTGTAATACTATCTTTGCTTCAACAATTTGCGCAGTGAAATCCAAAATTCTTTTTTTTTTACAATTTTTTTATCGTCATAAGAATGTAATTAAGTTTAGCGGGTATCGAGCTAGTATTATGGGTGTGATTGCATTGCAGCGAGAGAAGCGAGCGTACAAGAAGCGAAAACACAGGCATCCCGCCGTCGGCTCCGCGCTGGGGCTGCGAGGTGAGTCGTAGGGCTCCGTAGGGCTCCGCTCATTGCGAGAGGAAACGGCGTCATAATGTAAAGAATAATTTTTTGTCGCAATTTTTCGCTCAAAAAGTTTCGCTGAAACATGTTTCGCCGAAATGTACATCCATTTTAATGGATGCTAAAGAATTTTTGGGTGATACATTTTTTCGCATAATCACTACATATTCGTCGAAACGTGGAAGATGTTTATAAAACCACTTTTGAATGATACACATAATTTTTCGTTACGGTTCATCGAAAACGCGAGTCTATGTTTCGTAGAAATATATCATTTTGATTGAAATTTATGTTATGACGTCGTAAATTAGGGAATAAAGAAGACCGATAATTGAGTCCTTGCCAAGTAAATAGATTAAGAAAATACTTATTAATATGCCGGAAACTACCATCAACATTGTTGTCTTGCTCAATAGAGCATGGCCTAAGTTATTTATGCAAAGTAATTAGTACATTTATGGTTAAAGTATTTAAATAGGCAAATTAGTTCACGTTGACGCTCGCGGTCGTGTCCTTTATTACTTCAGGCAAGGACTATGTATTGGTCGGTCAAATGGAATTACACAAAAATTATAATTTAACCATTTACACAAATTTCTCAAAAAGGATGTGTCTACAGTTTTTCGAAAGAAAACCTTGGAAATTTACGGCATTGTATGGAAATCCTGAGACTACAACGCTTCTTATCTCTCGCGCTTCTCGCTAACAATTACAAAATCTGGGTGGGACGGACAAAGTAGGTATACAACTCTGCAGTACTTCTATAAAAATATCCTACAAATGTTTCTTAGATAGAGGTTACATGTGTGTTTTAGTGAATTTTTATTTTAGTCTTTTGCTAAGAGATTTAATACATCTTGTTAATGAAAGAACGCAAAACCTCTCAGATGGTACCTCAGCCCATGTAACTGAACAACTTTTGTTCCACAACTTTCACGAAACTAAAAAAATATATTTGAATTTTTATACAAACTGATCAGCTGATCGAGTCAATTTGTATGAAAATCCGTTTTTTTTTATTTCGTGAAAGTTGTTCAGTTACATGGGCTGAGGTACCATCTGAGAGGTTTTGCGTTCTTTCATTAACACGATGTATATTTCCTAATAGACGAAGTTTTATGAGGCTTTATTTTATAATCATTACTTAAATATTTGATTTTATGTAACCTCTATGTGTGAAAATATTGTTATTGTTAGAGAAAACCTTTTCCAAAGAAAAATAGTTACCTAATTAAAAATAAATACGCCTTAAATTCAAACAAATTACTGTTTCTTTTGGAAAGCTATTCGACCTCATGTATTTAACCCAAAATGAACCTTCTTTATAAATAAAATATTTAGACGAAATATTATGAGCTGATGTTCAAAGCGTTACAACTTGTACTTATATCGTCGTAGATAGATTAAAAAAGTACAATAGAGGTAAGTACATTGTAAAGACAGGCGTAACGGAATAGATACTGTCTAGGAATGTCACAATTCGACTATTAATTCGATCGAAAAGACATTTAGCTGAAAATATGATTTATCCAATTATAATCCTTAATAACACTTGTGACTTTTGTGGACAGTTTAAGGGAGTCCCTTTATTTGTTGGCGTGGAAACTGCTTTTATCGGTCGAAAAGAGCGTACTTATATTTACGACATATGTCACATGAAAACCTCTTTCTTCGCTGCGTAATAAGGCTTTATTTCGTAGAGATATTTCTCGACCGGCCCAAGCCGATTCTGCGTCGACAAGTGTGAGAACACTCCCGTAGGTACTGAACCAATATAAATATTCAAAACACCACATTTTGAAAACTACAACGTGCATGGTGGTTCGTGTTCCAGACTCTGGTGTGTACACGTCTTCGGAGGAGGAGTCGCGCACAGAGCCTGCGTCGCCGCCGGACGATGGGGCGTTCGCGTTTCGTCGCAAGCCGGGTTGTTATTATGAAATGGTGAGTAAGACTTGATTTAATACTGCTGTAGTGTGACGACCTTCGTGGCGTAATGGTTAACACGCTAATCCGCTAATCCTGAGGTTCTGGGTTCGATCCCCAGGCAGGGCAAGTTGGAATATGGCCTTTTTGAAATTGTCCTGGGGCTTGGGTGTTTATCTATATATGTATTTTCATAAAATATAGTATCGTTAAGTTAGTATCCCATAACACAAGATTAATGCCCGTTTGCACTAAACATAAGAATCGCCTAAGTTCTTTCCTAAATTGTTTAGGCTGCTTCTAGCAAAAAATTTGATTGCACTAACCCTAAGCCATTCCTAAGTCCACTTAGGAAACTCTTAACTTTATGAGCCCAATTAGGAAGAGCCTGAGTTTAGGCTATTCTTAAGTTGTGTTCTGTGGATCATTTTTGTGACAAAATATTGTGTTTTGATTTAGTTAGGTCGAGCAGTTTTTTTTAAGTTTTGTAATAAAGTGGCTTTTAAATTCAAAGCTTTTTCCAAAATTAGACAGATCGCATTCAACATGGCAGAGGATATATTAAATTTCTTTGAATTTGTAAAAGTCTATTTTCATAATGAACAACACGCGAGAATTCGTATAACAAGACCACGACCAAACTGGTTCCAGAATTTCTATGAAATCGACTTCTTCAAGTGGTATCTACTGGATGTGCAAAAGAACAGTATTGTGGATATTAGACATTGCCTGCCTGACTTACGGAAATTTATTTTCACCACATTTACGAGTTAACAATTTATTTTAAATGAGGGCGCCACTTCAACGTCATTTGCTTATAACTTCACCTTAAGCTTATTTTCCATATTATTCCACGATCATATTTGTATTGTAGATCAATTCAACGTACCAAAACGTTTACAATTCAAATCTGCCTGCTCCTTACAACGTTTTTAGGTTTTCAAACAAAATACATCAAGGTCAAAGACCTTATCTTTTGTCTCCTTTTAACTCACGACTGAATCAATGTAAAGACAAGGCCAACATATAAAAACCATAAACAATCAATCTATTAATTCATTCAATCATTCTCTTAACTAGGCAATGCCTAAGTTACGACATGGTTAAGATAAATCTGTTAGTGTAAACGACATTTTTAGCTAGGCTGTTCTTAGGCTTAGGTGCATCTTAACTAGGGCAAGTCTAACTAACGTTTAGTGCAAACGGGTGTAAAACTTACTTTGGGGCTAGCTTAATCAGTGTGATTAGTCCTTATATCATCATCATCCGAGCGTATTCCCGGTTGCATCGTCAGCGGCTACGCTTCAGAGCCCGGGGTCCGCTACCTACCTAGGGGATTCGACGAGGTTACTGGTTTTTACACAGAGCGATTGCCATCTGACCTCTGCAACCCAAAGGGTAGACCAGAACCAGTCCTAGGATAGGTACAAACGCTAGATGGCGTTCGGAACCAACAGCTTTACGTGCCTTCCGAAGCACGGAATCATCTTTCTTTTTGGATAATCAGGTGATTCAAGCCTGCAATATCCTAACCAGGCTGAAAACAACTTTTCACAAAGTATGCTTCCCAGTGGGATTTGAACCCATGACCTCCGGATCACAAGGCAAACTCCTTGACCACTGGACCACGGAAGCAGACAAAAAAAGAAATAAATATATTAGGGACAAATCACACTGATTGAGCCCTAAAGTAACGCTTCAAATCGATCTTAGCCTTTTACTTTTATCATAACCCTACTATCGAAGAAGGTTTTTTTAAGCGGGTTTATATCTATCTCTTCAACATAAACGGTTTGATGGATTTTATGTGTGTTTGTTTTTGTTTGTTATGTTTATTAATGATGTTTTTGTCAACAGCCAACCAGCACATTGTACGGCGATCCGGTGGACCCGGACAGTACCTCGGAAGATAGCCTCTTTCAACACGAAATCGATCCAAGGCATAGGTAAGTGTCGAAATAGTTGAATGTATTGGAAATTAATATATCTTCAGAAATGTGGAGCAGTTTTTTTGGTAGCTTAAGTACTCAGCTTAAATAGGTCGTGGAACAACTGTATTCCCAAGGAGGGTTGACATCGGGCCGAGGCCGGTTGTAAAACCTTTCGCATAAAGGCATTCTCAAGGACGGTTGAAATAGGGCCCGTCTCTATCATCGAGTCCGTTACTAGCTAATACTGGTGTCAGATGTTACGAGCTACCTAAAGGCTTCTGAAGTAGCAGTTATTATTACACCCTAGTGAACTAGAGTGTGCAGGTTTTCTCACGATTTTTTCTTTCACCGGAACCAAGTCGTGATTGTTGAAAATTACTGAACATGAGTTCAAACACAGAGGTACACTCGTGCCTCACCGACGAACAGCTAGTGCCTAAATCTCTTGGCAACCACCGCTTCTAGAATGGCGTAATATTCGATTACGCCATTACTAGGAGACATTTAAATGGAGACGTTCAAGCCGTGTGGTTCCCGGCAGAGTAGAATATGACCACTCCAAGTCTTCCTGTGGATGTCGTCAAATTAGAAAACACAAGCTAAACAAAGCTTATAACATCAATAAGACCTCTCCAACCCGTCTGGCCAGCGTGGAGAATGTGGTCCAAATCCTCTGACTGCTCTGGCTAATATATGGCTCCGGCAGTACAGAGAGGGTCGTGCTCCTGCAAATAAAACTGAATGTGTGATCGTGTATCTTTAAAATATTTGCACCTTCTTAAAATATATTTTGTTTTTTGAACAGGTTCACACTCACATCTCTTAATTCGGGTCAATGCATCGGTTTCGCGCGGAGACGGGTGGGCAGAGGCGGGAGAGTCGTACTCGACAGACTGTCAACCCCACTCGACGACCTTTGGCACACGCTGCCGTTCCAGACCAAGCAGGAACTCGAGCGGCAGCAGAAAGAACAGGTGACAGAAATTAATAAGAGTATTAGGTCCTTACATATGAAATTGCCGTTCAGTATCAAAAAAGTGAAACAAGTTTTTTTTAATGAAATTATTATTTAATCAATCGAAGTATGCGCCGTTGTTATCGATACACTTCCGCCATTTTATAGGCAGGTCATTGATACCTTTGGAAAAAAAATCCTGGGAGCGAGAGTCTATGAACTGTTTGAAGGCGGTTTTGACTGCCTTATCAGATTTGAAATTTTTTCCTTGTAAAAAGTTATCCAAATTTTGAAAAAAGTGGTAATCGGTTGGGGCAAGATCTGGAGAGTATGGTGGGTGACGCAGAGGTTCCAGTCGCAGCTCCTCTAACTTGGCGATCGTTTGATGTGCAGTGTGTGGTCTAGCGTTATCCTGAAGGAGCAGTGGGCTAGATGTTGTTTAATGGCGAGCTTTTCCATCATTGTTGGCAATACAAGTCTGCAGTAATCGTCTGGCCTGATCTCAAGAAGCTGTAGTGGATAACACCAGCACTGGTCCACCAAACACTAACCAGAATCTTCTTTTTGGTCAGTTTTCGTTTGGGGCAAGGTTTTGCCGGTTCTCCAGAGTCAAGCCATTGTGATGATCGCTTCCGATTGTCGTACAGGATCCATTTCTCATCACAAGTCACGATACGGTTCAAAATCCCCTCATTATTGTGGCGATTCAGCAAAGAAACGCAGCAAGCAACGCGTGTTTGTTGGTTTGCTTCAGTCAATTCGTGCGGTACCCACTTTTCGAGTTTTTTTATTTTTCCGATTTGGCGCAAGTGGATAAGTATCGTTTTGTCACTTACGCCGAAGGCTGCTGCTAATTCAGAAGTGGTTTGAGATGGATCCGCTTCCACTATCGCCTTCAATTCTTCGTTATTCACTTGAGTATCAGGTCGTCCACGAGGCTCATTGTGTAAATCGAAATTTCCAGAACGGAAACGTTGAAACCAAAAACGCACCGTTCGTTCGTTAGCGGTGCCTGGTCCATACACGTCGTTAATTCTTCGAGTCGTTTCTGCAGCACTGGTGCCACGGTGGAACTCGTATTCGTAAATACCGCGAATTTTCAATTTGTCCATAGTTGTTGTTATAGCAATGTTGAAACTCAAACAAATGATGTTAAAACAAATGAAATATGAATTTTAAAACAATATTTTTCTGGCTTTATTTCGAAATAAATTTGAATTTCGAATTCCTAATGAAACGCAAGATATTTGATTTTAAAGATGCCAGTATTGAAAATCGGCAATTTCATATGTAAGGACCTAATATTACATACAGAACAGAATCTCCTAAGGTCCCTTGCAATATGCGTCCCCGTTCCCCGTCCCCGCACCTCTCTCCCGTTCTCGCCTTGTCGCGGGGCGAGAGCAGGCGAACACACACGCATTGACGTGTGCACGAATGTATAGTTTCGTTTGTAGTAGTAGTAGGCATAAATAATACTCCGCTTCTATGAAGTTTTATACCTTTAGAACAGGTGATACTTTCTGTTAGCCCATTTAGCTCTGGTTGATACGGAGGTGCAATCAAGTGGATCATTATTTTGTAAAGAAAGAAAGAAGAAAGAAATCATTTATTTGTCAAACATAGGTATAAACAAGTTGGTAAATAATATTATGGCCGCTATGTTTTGCCGTTGTATACAGCATACAAATATTTATTAAGTCATAAATACACTAAAATACTTAATCATGCTTTAGTTACTGAGCTAGTTCAAATTAAATTTAAAACAATAAATAAAATAATAAAATTTCAAATTATATAAAAATAGTCACATACATTAATGTCAGCTTTACAATTCGTATGATTCCAAGTATTTTTTCCTGTGCGCAAATATTTCTTACAAGTTAGTACTGAATAATTTTGCTAACCTGTTCCTCTCTGGGTGATAAGGAGTTGTATTCGTGTTTGCTTAGATAAAAAATGTTCGTTTTATATATTTTTTTCAATGCGCTTTTTATAAAAATTTGAGACATTGATACTGAAAAGTTTGCACGTAAGGAACGTTAATGTGAAATATTTTCGTAGCCTCTTTTTTCATGACTATAGCTCTCTCGTCTGTGGAGCAACCATCTCTCTCTCTCCAAAGCCAAATTCTTACAAAATTAAAAAAAAATTCAAAATTCAAAATATCTTTATTATCATAGGATATTTATAATATCTCTTAATAATAGTCACTTTGTTTTGTTTTGCACAAATGTTGACGTCAAATCGTTACTTAAAGCTAAGTTTACGCCGCTTCCTAGGCGCAAGTGCAGAAGAAGCGGCAACAAACTGCACTGCACGTTTTCTCCAAAGACGTCAACTAACAAACTAAAAACTTAAAATTAGTTATATAGATGGACAGAGATTACATTGTTTATTATGTCATAATTAAATTGAATTATAAGAATTACGAAATTTAAAATAATGTCAATTTGTAAATTTAGTATGTACCAATGTACCTAAATTATGACATGTCTAAGTATACAAACCTTTAAGAGGGACCCGCGCCAAGCTCAAGCCAGACCTTTTTGTCTTTAAGATAGTCATCGGTCCTATAATAAGCCTTCTCACAAAGTACTTTCTTTACATAAGCTTTGAATGGGTAGTATTTAAACGCAAATCAAAATTACTGATTGCACAGCAAAATACTCAACTGAAAATATTACTAAACAAACTGCAATTTATATTTGTGGCGCAGTAAAATGGATAGAACTTTCCTAGCACTCGCCGGCCGCTGCCGCGGCACGCTCGCTTCGCTCGCTCGGCTCGTGCGTGTGTTGGTCGCAGTTCTAACATAACCTAACCTATAGGTTTGCCCTAACCTAATAAATTTGATGTGCAGTCAGTATTTATTTGCTGTGCAATCAGTACTTATGATAAGATTGTTGATTTATTTGATGTAAAAAAGTATATAAATGATGAGATTAAATTGATGGGTGATTATTTATTAGATGTGCAATTAATAATATCCCGCTTTGAATTTTCTGTCTGGCATATCAAGGACCGATTCTGACAATTTATTATAAAAAAGTATACACTTCCCCATAAAAGACTTACTGACTGTATTCAGCCTGTAATACGGGCTAACTAAGTAATTCTTATTACGTAAATTTCTATCTGTAAAATCACTTACTTTATTGAACATGGAAATATTTTTCCTTACATACATTATATTTTCAAATATGAATTGTGATGCAAAAGTAAGTATACCTATTTCCTTGAATAATTCCCTCAGTGAGTCTCTCGATCCTAAACCGTAAATAGCACGAATTGCTCTTTTTGTAAAAGAAAAATAGTCTGAATGTCCGCTGCACTCCCCCATAGAAGTATCCCGTAAGACATTAGACTGTGAAAGTAACTAAAGTACACTTGTCTAGCAGTTGCTACATCTGTCAATTGTCTTATTCTCCTAACAGCGTAAGCCGCAGAGTTAACCCTATTAGAAAGTTTAGTTATATGAGCGCCCCATTGAAGTTTCGAATCAATTGTGATTCCTAAAAAGGTAGTACTTTCAACCAGATCGAGTTTCTGACCATTAATTAGTATGTCAACACAGGCTTGATTCACATTAGGAAGAGAGAATCGAATGCATTGGGTCTTGTTCGCATTTAACATGAGGTTATTGGCCGAAAACCAATCAGAAATTAAAGATAAGGTGCTGTTCACCGCGCTAGCATCACTGTTATGTCGATCTATTTGTAGGTCGAAACATGGATTTGATCTTACAGTTCTTTAATTAAACTGTCTCTAGGGATTCCTTTGCCTTTCTTTCCTCCATTTTTTTTTATTCAATCTTTTATTGGTGCATATTACACACAGCTTTCGCAACCGATGGTGATTAAGACTTACCCCTATTGGAAATTTAATCTTAAATGCACTTTTCCTGCGTCTTTATTAATTTTATCATTTCAATCTTTCCAGGAGGAACTCGAGACAAAAGCCCATCGGACGCCGAAAGAGATATCCCGGGACTATCATTCCGGCGGCAAATATCCCTGGAGGCACAGTTTCCGGCAACACCTCAACCGCAACCCCGAACTCTGGATACCCGACGTCAAGCCGGACGTCAAAACCGACGTGGCCGACGTCAAACCCGACGTCAAAGTGGAACCAATGGAAGTGTTACCTCAAGACAGTGATATTAGTGTTAGTGCAAGGACTATGGACAGTGCGGTGTGCGAAAACTTGAATAGGGTGATACGGAAGCGGGTGCACAGCGACAGCGACAGCAGTTACGACTCGGACGAGAGCCTGCATCCGGTGGAGCGGGAATTCGAGCAGTTCATAGACGAAGTTAATAAAAAATGGTGAGCTTTTTGCTGTTGCTGAGAATTTTAGAGCTTTCTAAGCTCTCCTTATATTTTACAAGGTTTTTATTACCTCGCGTTCCGCGTATTTGAGGATGAGGATGAGGGCGTCCGCCACGTTAAGGTGAAGATATAGACAAATGGCCTTGAAGTGTGAAATAAATTGTAGGGTTTAAGAACTTTATTCATTCTCATAAAGAAATATTACATTTCACTTACTGAGAATAATCCTTATACAATAATGTACTTACAAAAATTTGATTACAAAAGTTAACAATTGTTAACTCGTAAATATGGTGAATTTTGCTGTGGCCACTTTTGGCGAAGGCAATTTTTAAAGCTAGACGGACTAATGTAAATACTTTCAACGGTGGTTCATAAAATAATTGAAGGGCTATCTAGTGCATGACGAAGAGCAATATGGAAATTATCACCATATTTACGAGTTACCAATTTATTTCAAAGAGGGCGCCACTTCAAGGCCATTTGCCTATAGCTTCACCTTAAGCGGGCGCACGCGACGTGTTGAATCTATCTCTATTATAAACTTTGCGTGTGAAAGAGATAGCAGAATCCGACGCCTGATGCCGTGTCTGTCGCTGAGTGCATTTCCGGGAAAGTTTATCGTGCGTTCCCGGGGGATTACCGTGCGTTCCGCGCTTTTATACAGTGTGTTCCGTAGTCGGTGTCGGAGCTTTTAATGGTAGTATGATTTACGTAATTTTTATCGTAAAATCACACTTCATAATTTTTCATCTTCCATAGTAAAATGGGAAAAAGAAAAAACTTTTTATATACTAATAAATGTTTTGTTGATAAAAATTACCTTATTTATACCACTGAAGGCTGGTACACCTATAATGGGACAGGCTGTATAATTAATGCGTTCACGAAAATGGATGAGACTCATCCGCTTCATGCGTGTAAATTATTGGTGGACCTATTACTGAGACTCCGCTGTCTGTCTGTCTGTCACAGGGCTTTATCTTGTGAACCGTAATAGCTATCCATTTTAATTTTTCACCGATTATGTATTACTGTAGCCGCTATAACAACAAATACTAAAAATAAATTCATTGTTTTCAACTTGATCTTTATAATGGCATTAACAAGATAGATACTTAAAATTTTCACAGAATATATATTGCTATAGCCAATAGTACGGAAGTATGGAACTCTTCATGTACGAGCCCGACTCACACTTGACCGGTTTTTTTAAATTGCAGGTTACATTTCCGGCCAAAAACCCCCCCGCCGTCCCCCCCGTCGCCGGAGCCCAGCGACGAGTTGTTCCCCCTGGCCGCAGACACGCTGATCTCCTGCGAGCTGAGGCCGAAGGAGAAGCCGCCCTCGGAGGAGCTCGACAGCTTCACCACGCAGCAGTTCACGCTGGGCTCGCTCTACACCGAACTCCCCAATGACGTGGACGTCAGGTTGGTTTTATTTTCTTTCTTTATGACTATATCAGCCCACTGCTGTACTAAAGGCTTCTCCCCATTAAGATAGGATGGTAGGAAGCTCCCATAATCACAATGCAGTAGTTAACCCTAGATTAACAATTGAATCTCCTGATTATCAAAAAAGAAAGATGATTCCGTGCTTCGGAAGGCACGTAAAGTTGTGGGTCCCAAACTCCATCTAGCGTTTGTTTAAACCTATCCCAGGATTGGTTCTGGTCTACCTTTTGGGTTACAGAGGTCAGACGGCAGTCGCTCTGTGTAAAACCAGTAACCTCGTAGCAGACCCCAGGCTCTGGAGCAACACCGCTGAGGATTGAACCGGGAATACGGGAGGATGATGATTGTTTGTTTTTCGTGTGTGTAAGTGGCCAACACTGGTGTCAGATTTTTCAAGCTGCCTAAAGGCATCTGACATAGCTTGACAACTGCCATACAATGACAGCTGGGACCAAGTGCTTTTACGTGCCTTCCGAAGCATGGAGGAGCTCGAGAAATTTTTGTATCACTTGTGGTCACCCATCCAAGTACGGACCACGGCCAGGGTTGCTTAACTTGTGAAAACGCTAGCAATGCGTTCTCCCAACGAGCCACCGAGCTCCGAGGATGATAATGATCATTTGGCAGTAAAGTAAACCGTTGAAACTTTCAGCGGCAACAGCCTAGACATCAGCGGGGAGGACCTGCTCCCCCCCAACTTCCCCGCGCTGACGGAGGCGCAGGTGGAGAGCATCCTGTCGGAGAGCGACCTGGGCGCGCTGGGGGACGACCTAAGGGACGACCTCGAGCTACCCGGCGGGGAGAAACCTTTTTTATTGCTCGGCCAGAGTGCGGACAGGTCAGTGCCACATGTTTATTAGCCGATGCCCGAGTGTGTGTGTGGATTTGTTTTTATAGCCCAGCCGAGAGTCGGACGGCGCCTTAAGACGCCCACCACACTCCGCTAAACAAATAACTATATCCGTACTATGACTGTCCATTTTATCTATTTCATATTGTTCATAAGTGTGAGTAATTATAACACCAAAGTACACCAATTTAATATTATAAAGCCAAAAATTAGCCGATTGAGTGTCGGACGGCGCCTTAAGACGCCCCACAACACTCCGCTAAACAAATATCACTGCAGCCGTACTATGACTGTCCATTTTATCTATTTCATATTGTTCATATCAAAGAATTTTTTGACAGTAAGTATAAATATGACGTCAAATATGTAAATTTTTGCATGCCTATTTTATAGAGGCAGTAATTTTTGTATGACCCTTGCAAATAAAAGATTTCATTTAATTTCATACGTGTTAGTATTTATAAAACCAAACTACATCAATTTCATATTATAAAGCCAAAAATAAAATAACAGATACACTATCACGTCTTTATCCCTAACGGGGCAGACAGAGCCTAGGGCGGCAAGGCCCAGGCCACTTTTAGCGTGATGGTGGCCATGAAGGTGGAAAAAGGAAATCATAATAGTGATGGGTTGCTAACCGCATCGCCTATTGATGTGATTCAGATTCTTGCCCATTCCCTCGATCGGCTTCTACTATTACCGCGGGAAGAGAAGCAGCTGGTACATTCTATGTTTTTTTCTTTTCGCCCAGACCGGTTTTTTCAAAAAAATTATTAATTTAAAATAATTTCATTTAAATTTTTAACTCGTAATTTCCCGCCAAAAATTCTACATACAGGCTCGATTATTTTTTTTCTTTGAGAATTATGATAACCAGGCCTATGTTACTCCCCGTTTAGGTATCGAAAATGTACCTGCATTATTACTATGCGCGCAGCGGCCCCTCCAGGTGGTAAATTCAGTTATACGAATCGTTTGTCCAGAGTTATAAGAATGAAATTGGCTTGCAATGGATGTCTAGGTATCTATACGAAAAGGTGTTCAGTTCTGACGTGAGCTAAATTAAACTATATCGAGTAGATATTTCTTTGAATTTCTTTGCTGAGTGAGACTTCTGTACGTTAGTATTATTTATTCTGTGTTATAACATTATTTTTTGGTTAATCGTCAGGCGCGCCGACTCTGGCAAGAAAGGCTATGCTTTTGGCTCCACCGTCGTACGAATGTCGTCGCTTGATCCGGAACCCATCCTCGTAGACGCGCCAAAAGTGGAAGAAGCGCCCAAACTGAAAGTGGAGAAGACAGAGCCCTGCCCCGTGCCCACCGACAACATCATCGTGGAGGAGGTCAATGAGGTGCCCATCAAGGTACGCTACTATTTATACATACATAATATTATATCATACATAATGCAATGTATAATACCCCGTGTGGTGGGTTAGAATAGAATAGGACCACTCCATTTCTTCCTGTGGATGTCGTAAGAGACACTAAAGGACTAATCACAAACATCTCGTGCTAGCAATTGCATTCCCAAAGAGGGTTAACGTCGGGCGGCGGCTGGTTATAAAACTTTTCGCACAAATACATTCCCAAAGAGGGTCAATGTTAGGCAGGTCGTAAAATTATGTCCAAATCATTTTACAACCTGACTGTTCTCCACTTCGCAAGGTCTTTGGCATCCTTAACCATTGACATTTATATTATACATACACGGTGATTTTTTCATCGTTTTTGGAACCGAAGGCCGTTTCATAAGAATCGTTAGTTAGACTCTAGACGAAATAAAAATTCAGAATCAAAAAATGTTGACTATAATTCGAAAGTTAAACCGTGAGATCAATTAGTACCGTAACAGAGTCCGTCGTTTGCCGCGCGAGTACCTACGTATTCGTACTCGAGTTCATCGGGGTCACGCAGCAGTTTTGATAAGACCGGCGTAACTACGTGGTCTCGATCGAAAATAATTTTCGTATCTTTTTTATCTTATGTCGTACACAAATTTGATTTACGTAGGTACATGGATAGAGGAATTTATTTACTACACATTGTTTTTTTTCAAAACCAAGCCGACCCGAGCTCCAAAAAAACAGGCGAGGATACAACCAGGAACGCGCTAAGATAATGAAGAAGGGTATATCTTTAAACTTGCTTTGGGGCTAGCTCAATCAGTGTTATTTGTCCGTATCTATTTATTGAAGTGAAAACTTCTTTAGGTGGGTTGGGCAATTTTTGAGATTGGAAAAATCATTGAACTCGCGACACCGTTACCGTAACCGACACCACCTTGTTCAAGTTTTCACTTCTGTGGGCACTCCCGGAGTGCGAGCGAGTGCCAACAGCTGTTTTTTATATATATACATTTTGTTAAGCCGTGTGGTTCCCGGCAGAGTAGAATAGGACCACTCCAAGTCTTCCCGTGGATGTCGTAAAAGACGACTTAGAAAACAAAAGCTAAACAACGGTAATAAACATCAATGAGACCTCTCCAACCCGTATGGCCAAATCCTCTGACTGCTCTGGCTAATATATGTATGGCTCTGGCAGTGGAGACTAAAAAAGACCTGATGAAATTGGTTTTGTTGCCAGATCGAGAAGAAGGAGATGATAGAAGAGGTGCAGCTCGCGCACGGCGTGCAGCTGAAGACGGTGCAGTCGGCGCAGTCCCCGCTCAAGAAGCACATCATCACGTCCGTGCCGCGCCGCGACCCGCGCGCCGCCCGCGACGCGCCGCAGATCGTCACCGTCGCCGTGTCCGACAGCCTCAAGGTCAGTCGGGGACCACCTAGGGTAGGGCCACTGCAGCTGGACGACAGCTTGAGAACGACAGCTTGTAGGTCAGTTATGTCTTCATACAGTAGGACCACTCCAATTTTATTTAGAAATCGTAAGAGACGACTGAGGGAATAAACACAATTATCTCTTTCTTTCTCGCTCTCTTTCTCTCGCTCTCTTTCTCTCGCTCTCTTTCTCTCTCTCGCTCTCTTTCTTTCTCGCTCTCTTTCTCTCGCTCTCTCTTTCTTTCTCGCTCTCTTTCTCTCTTTCGCTCTCTCTTTCTTTCTCGCTCTCTTTCTCGCTCTCTTTCTCTCGCTCTCTTTCTCTCGCTCTCTCTCTCGTTCTCTCTTTCTTTCTCGCTCTTTCTCTCGCTCTCTTTCTCTCGCTCTCTTTCTCTCGCTCTCTTTCTCTCGCTCTTATTCTCGCTCTCTTTCTCTCGCTCTCTCTCGCTCTCTTTCTCTCTCTCGCTCTCTTTCTTTCTCGCTCTTTCTCTCGCTGTCTTTCTCTCGCTCTCTTTCTCTCGCTGTCTTTCTCTCGCTCTCTTTCTCTCGCTCTCTTTCTCTCGCTGTCTTTCTCTCGCTCTCTTTCTCTCGCTCTCTTTCTCTCGCTCTCTTTCTCGCTCTCTTTCTCTTGCTCTCTTTCTCGCTCTCTCTTTCTTTCTCGCTCTCTTTCTCTCGCTGTCTTTATCTCGCTCTTTCTCTCTTGCTCTCTTTCTTTCTCGCTCTCTTTCTCGCTCTCTCTTTCTTTCTCGCTCTTTCTCTCGCTCTCTTTCTCTCTCTCGCTCTCTCTTTCTTTCTCGCTCTCTTTCTCTCGCTCTCTTTCTCTCGCTCTCTCTCTCTCTCTCTTTCGCTCTCTCTTTCTCTCGCTCTCTCTTTCTCGCTCTCTTTCTCTCGCTCTCTTTCTCTCGCTCTCTTTCTCTCTCTCGCTCTCTTTCTTTCTCGCTCTCTTTCTCGCTCTCTTTCTCGCTCTCTTTCTCTCGCTCTCATTCTTTCTCGCTCTCTTTCTCGCTCTTTCTCTCGCTGTCTTTCTCACTCTCTTTCTCTCGCTCTTTCTCTCGCTCTCTTTCTCTCGCTCTCTTTCTCTCTCTCGCTCTCTCTTTCTTTCTCGCTCTCTTTCTCGCTCTCTTTCTCTCGCTCTCTTTGTCTTTCTTTCTCGCTCTCTTTCTCTCGCTCTCTTTCTCTCGCTCTTTCTCTCGCTCTCTTTCTCTCTCTCTCGCTCTCTTTCTTTCTCGCTCTTTCTCTCGCTCTTTCTTTCTCGCTCTCTCTCGCTCTCTTTATCTCGCTCTCTTTCTCTCTCGCTCTCTCTTTCTTTCTCGCTCTCTTTCTCTCGCTCTCTTTCTCTCTCTCGCTCTCTCTTTCTTTCTCGCTCTCTTTCTCTCGCTCTCTTTCTCTCGCTGTCTTTCTCTCGCTCTCTTTCTTTCTCGCTCTCTTTCTCGCTCTTTCTCTCGCTGTCTTTCTCTCGCTCTCTTTCTCTCTCGCTCTCTCTTTCTTTCTCGCTCTCTTTCTCTCGCTCTCTTTCTCTCTCTCGCTCTCTCTTTCTTTCTCGCTCTCTTTCTCTCGCTCTCTTTCTCGCTCTCTTTCTCTCGCTCTCTTTCTTTCTCGCTCTCTTTCTCGCTCTTTCTCTCGCTGTCTTTCTCTCACTCTCTTTCTCTCGCTCTCTTTCTCTCGCTCTCTTTCTCTCTCTCGCTCTCTCTTTCTTTCTCGCTCTCTTTCTCGCTCTCTTTCTCTCGCTCTCTTTCTCTTTCTTTCTCGCTCTCTTTCTCTCGCTCTCTTTCTCGCTCTTTCTCTCGCTCTCTTTCTCTCTCTCTCGCTCTCTTTCTTTCTCGCTCTCTTTCTCTCGCTCTCTTTCTTTCTCGCTCTCTCTCGCTCTCTTTATCTCGCTCTCTTTCTCTCTCGCTCTCTCTTTCTTTCTCGCTCTCTTTCTCTCGCTCTCTTTCTCTCTCTCGCTCTCTTTCTTTCTCGCTCTCTTTCTCTCGCTCTCTTTCTCTCGCTGTCTTTCTCTCGCTCTCTTTCTCTCGCTCTCTTTCTCTCGCTCTCTTTCTCTCGCTCTCTTTCTCTCACTCTCTTTCTCTCGCTCTCTTTCTCGCTCTCTTTCTCGCTCTCTCTCAATCTCACTCTCATCTCAGCTTATTCCCAGTTGTATCCTCAGCTGTAATGCTATAAAGCTTGGAGTACGCATTCCGGCTTTTTCTTCTCCACTTCGCACGGTCTAGAGGACGTTAAGCCATTGTTCGCTTTGACGCAGCGTCATACAGAAGTTACAGATTGGTCCAGCAACTTGGCAAAGTAACACTACTGTAACTGTAAAGGTACTGGCGGGAGGCAGTAATGGTATCGGTGGAAAACAACATGTAGTTTATAACTGTCGCCTACTTGAAGGTACTTTTTAGTAGGGGAGCCCAAGAGGGGGATTTTGGGATTTACTCGAGCGCATCAGATAAACATGCGGTCGTGTCATGTCAGGATGACAGCACAATATAACGATATCATATTGGTAAACTGACGGTGGAGCCGGGAGGTAGCCATAGGAACTCAGCAATGAAACGACGAAAACCTATCGTGTTTGAACTCATTTGATTTGTCTTGACTAGTACTTTCGTTTCACAATAAAAGCTTTTACAAAAAAATATTCTTTTCTTAATCTGACGGTTCAAACCGTATGCTATTGTACTGTCATCCTGACATAACACCACAGCATGTTTATCTGACGCGTTCAGTAAATCCCAAAATCCCCTTCTCCCTACTATTTGCTGGGCTTCCATAGTAGCCGGGACAAAAAGATGGTCAAGACTCCTATTTGCTTTTTTATTCAATTGATATTAAAGTGCCATAAAAACGCATATAAATTTTTCATTTTATTTGAAAACGGTAGACGCCATATTGCTGAGACCATGACCTCGGTTGGCTCTGTAAACAAATGCGATGATTTTTGTATGTTGACAGTCACAGACCTACCACTACTAGGCTTGCAACGATATTGCTAGAAAGAGACTGTCAAATACAGTACAACGTGAGTGTGAAAGAAATGCTGATATGTTTTTTTGTCTCTATCGGCGTGGCTGCTATAAGCTGGCCTACTGTCAAAATCTGGGCCAAACAAACCACAAAACGATCGAAGAAAGTTATTAATTTTAGGGATTTTATCATTTAAAAGGTGATTTAGGGTTTTATTTGAGCTTATTATAAGTTAGTAACCATAATGTGTTCTGTGACGTGTGCAAAACATGGGTGGAGGCAACAATCAAAGATAGAAAGAGATGCACTAAAGTGGCCACGCACTGCAGGTCTAGTAGTTGTAGGTCTGTGTTGTTGACTTTTTAGTTTAACACAGCCTTATCACGTAGTAATATGACGGCTCTAGCTCTACTATAAAAAACATCAAAAAAAAACTGAAAACATTGATTTGAATTTTGAGATTTATTTTATTATTGAAACTAACATTTTCCGACAGCTTTTTGCCTAAGCTATCTCAATAATATTTATTCAGATTTTTTTTCTCTAATCGTAAAATACCGTGTTGTTTTGACTGTGACAAATGAAATTGTCTTTGATTCGCAGGTCCGCCTTCAAAACCATCTGCTGTCAACTCAGGCCGGCGTTTTGGTGCAGAATGGGCCCTTCCCGTCCGTCGCCGTGGCGGTGCCCGTGCAACAACAGAGGGATACAAGTAAGTCCTTCTTACCCGACTGCTCCAGAAAGAAGGCTATGTTTTTACAAGCTTTTATTTACCTTGCTATGTTTGTTGCTTTTTTGTGTTAAATCTTGCAAGTTCAATTTGAGCCACTTCCCGGTTCCTGATTGAGATGAAATGTTGTATTCTTCTTCGTCTAAGCGCGTTCCCAGTTGCATCCTCAGCTGTGCTACTTCGGAGCCCATTATTATCATTATTATTTTTTTGACCGCTCCAGAAAATGCTCTTTGAATGTATGTATTTGTAAATCAAAGGTAAAAAAAAACAAAATGGCGGATTTTTACCGCCAATATGATTATTTTTATTCAAAATCAATCGAGTGGAGTATTAAAATGAATAATTTTGTAAAAGGATTACAAATATATTCACACATAAATGAAATTTGTAAAAAGAAATTCTAAAAAAAACAATGTATAACCTCGCTCATCCGCCGTGTCCCCGGTTGCATCTTAGGCATACTGTTGTTGTGTTTTCAGTTCATTTATTAAGTTAAAAATATTATTTTATAGAACGTAAAAGGACATACGCGTAATAAATCGAGTCACGGTCTATACTGGATCATTTATAGGGTTCCGTACCCGAAGGGTGCAAACGGGACCTTATTACTGAGACTCCGCTGTCTGTCCGTCTGTCACAGGGCTCTATCTCTTGAACCGTAATAGCTAGACACTTGAAATTATGTTTTACTGTGGCAGCTATAACAAATACTAAAAATAAAATAAAGTTGAAAACTAAAGGGGGTCGTCATACAAAAAACGTGTTTTTTTTCAGCGTTTTTAACTCGATCTTTATAATGGCATTAACTAGATACTTGAAATTTTCACCGATTATGTATTACTATGGCCGCTATAACAAAAAATTAGATAAAGTTAAAAATTAAAGGGGTCTTCATACAAGAAACGTGTTTCTTTAGCGTTTTAAAACATTGCACGGTGGTACGGAACCCTTCATGTACGAGTCCGACTCGCACTTACCCGTTTATCTATCTATCTATATAAATAAAAATGAATTGTTGTTCGTTAGTCTGCTTAAAACTCGAGAAAGACTGAACCGATTTGGCTAATTTTGGTCTTGAAATGTTTGTCGTAGTCCAGGGAAGGTTTAAACGGTGAGAAAATATGTGAAAAGGAACGGGAACGGGCGAAACAAAGTTCGCCGGGTCAGCTAGTTGTATAATAAAATTAAAATATCAGAAAAAAAATTGGCATGTCCATACAAAAGTGTGCAGCGGACCGGGCGATTCGTATGGAAATGTCGAATTTTTCTGTTCTTTTACTATTATTTAAATTTAATTTTACTTTAGTGAATAGTATAGCCCTTGTTTCGATTTATTACGGATATGTATGTCTCTTCCACGTTGTATAATAAGTTTTCACAGTAACTAAGTCGCATTTTGTCTTGTTCCAGCGGCCGTGAAACTATCGGTGGCGGGCGTGCCGGGCGTGTCGGGCACGTCGGGCGCGTCCCCCTCCCCGCGCCGGCCCGCACCGCTGGTCCACCTGGCCCCCGCCTCCCTCTCCCACAAGCCCCTCACCATCCACACCCCCTCCCAGAACCCCCCCTTGGTCGTCGCCCAGTCGCACACGATCCACCACGTAGCGCCTAATAAGCTGAAAGTGCTGCACGCTCATCCGTTGACTCAGACGCAAAGAGCTCAGTTGTTGCAAGCGAGAGGAGTGCCGGCTGTTGTCTCGCTCGCTCCCATAGGTATGTACCTTCTACATTTAAGGGCCAGGCTTTTGTCGATTTCATTGTATGGAAATCATGAACAGGTCCTTTTTAGGGTTCCGTACCCAAAGGGTGCAAACGGGACCCTATTACCGAGACTCCGCTGTCTGTCCGTCTGTCACAGGGCTCTCTCTTAAACCGTAATAGCTAGGCACTTGAAATTTTCACCGATTATGTATTACTGTGGCCACTAACAACAAATACTAAAAATAAGATAAAGTTAAAAATTAAAGGGGGTCGTCATACAAGGAACGTGTTTCTTCAGCACTTTAAAACATTGTATGGAGGTACGGAACCCTTCATGTACTAGTCGGACTCGTACTTGCCCATTTATTAGTCTCCACTGCAGCACGACCCTCTCTGTACTACCAAAGCCATATATTAGCCAGAGAGGATTTGGGCCACACTCTCCACGCTGGCTAGATGGGTTGGAGAGGTCTTATTGATGTTTATAAGCTTTGTTTAGTTTGTGTTACTCAATGCATTAACAACTTCTATCACATTAGATTAAACTACAAAGAAAGATTTAAGTTTGTGGAAATATTAAATAAAAAAAAAATATTTAAAAAAAAAAAACCTATATAAAAAAAAAAAAACATTGGCACTCCCGATTGCCGACAGAAGTGAAAACTTGAACAAAGTGGTGTCGGTTACGGTAACAGTGTCGCGAGTTCAATGGTTTATTTATTTATTTTTAAACTTTATTGTTTAACAATGAAATTTTTTTTTCCTCTGCCCAAAGGTTGACTGGAAGAGATCGCATCTAGCGATAAGTCCGCCTTTGTACCAATATTTTCTTTGTGTTTGTTATTTTTATTTTATTAATTATTATGGTGCAATAAAGATAATTTGTATTGTATTGTATTGTATTGTCTTACAATTAACGGACTTAACGTCATTCCCATTTTTATTCCCATCTAAAAAAATTACCAAAGCTAAACATAAAGGTTTTATTAAAAAAAATAATTAAATATGTTTAATCTATTCGTTGTAGGTGACGCTCGGACACAAGCCCTGCTGAAGGCGGCCCCGGGCTCCGTGGCGCAGTTCTTCGAGATCAAAGGCGGGCAGATCGCTAAGGGCGCGCACCTCGTCAACGTGCTGCGCCAGCCCGCGCCCAAGCGACAGGACGACAAGCGCCGGGAGCTGCCCGCGCAGGCCAAGCCGCAGAGAGTCT
Source organism: Acrobasis repandana (assembly GCA_963576875.1). Lineage (NCBI taxonomy): Eukaryota > Metazoa > Arthropoda > Insecta > Lepidoptera > Pyralidae > Acrobasis > Acrobasis repandana. The sequence goes on along the minus strand of OY756242.1, from coordinate 7,015,813 downwards.
CGCTGGGTGACATATTTTTTAATCATAATCATTTAAGGAGTTCACATACGACAGGTATAATGTATATTTTTAATATCTTCCTACCTTAAGGGCCCGGTTCTTATTTTTAGTGATTTTGACTGCTTTTTCAGAGCTGATTGGAGCCAAACTAACTTAGTAACAATATGTTAAGATATGTTATATTGAAGTTTATTTAAGTATTAAAAAATAGAATTTATTGATTTTCATTGTAATAGTTTGTTTAATTCCAAATAACCTGAGACGTGTTTAAATTTTTTGCGGTGCGCGACGTTCATGTCTTTGTTGTTTTCACGGAATTTAAAACATGAAGTTGTGTATAAATTACAGAGAAATAAAGACAAAGGAAAATCCTAAAAAGTGAATGAGAAGATTTTAATAATTTTTTTTTTCAATTCATTCAAAAACTTAGTTAAAAAGGTTAAACTTTGAAGAAAATATAAGCGAATACGTCGTTGGATTTCTTGCGCATACGACTGATTTAAAAAATAAATAATACACATATTATGAAGATTGATTCATGCTTAAACACGTACAATAAATAAATAAAAATATTTTGTCTTTTGTAAAAAGATAGAAAAATTTAAAGTTCTCCGAAATTCTTAAATAAGTATGGGGACAAAACGCTGATAAGGCAGACCGCTAACTGCGCTTCTGAATTCGTCTCCAGGGTGCATGTACAATACAGCGCAATGCGTATGTGTAGATAGAAAATATAGATTCGGGTGTTCAATTCCCACGGTCGAAGACTGCAATCTTAAAGATACAGAGCGATTCGAAAATATACATTTGTATTTCGATACATCTCAATACATGTCAATACATCTCAATACATTTCCGTATACCTCTCTTTGAAAAGGATGTTTACTTATGAACATTCTCACTCTAGTAAATCTAATAGTAACTTGACGGGTCCATAATTATAACATTAAAAATAAGGACACTCTGTATAACACCTTAGAGCTGGAAAGTGCGTCAATCGGGAGGTATACCAATGGAATGAAGGGAAAGATACATTACCTGTTGTGTGTGTGATACGTTAAGATAATTTAAATATATACATCCCGGAATGTACATTAATATACATTATAGCTGCCGTGTGTGAACTCTTTTATTCATCTGAATAGAGATGAGTGGAAGGAAAAAGGGAAGACCTTTGCCCAGCATTGGGACACCAATATTTGCTAAAAAAAACACTGCATATAAGATGAAAAATTGATAATCTTCAAATTATATGAAAAAAGAAAATTTAAAATATTACGAGAAAAAAATCATGTCAATTATAAATACATTTTTCTCTTGGCTTCTAATCTTTGTTTATCGGGAGTGACACCCTTGTCTCCTATACCCCTCTTCGCCAGAAATAACTGACCATGGGACGGCATACTTACTCGTAGATTTCCCCTCAAAAAAAACATTCAGTACTGTTGGGGTGAGACCGGTGCGGATATTGTCACCGGGTGCCACGCTTACTAGGTACGCCACTGCTTGTTATTGAATGTTTCTGTGAATGTTCCAGGTCTGGACGGGCGCGCCCTAGTCCGCGCAGCATTGCCGACCCTGCCGGTGCGCCCCCCGCGGCAGCAGATCCAGCTGAAGAGCCGGCCGCTGGCGGCGGAGGCGCGCGTGCCCAACACCGTGGTGGCCAACCTGCTGCACAAGGCCGCCGTGCAGATCCCGAGGCCGGGGCCCAAGATCGCCATCTCAGGTGAGACCGGGCCGGGCGCACTCCGCAGTTTAGGTACGAGTACATGGCGCCCTGGCTCAAATGCGGATTCTTCACAAACATAAGGTTAAAATTGTTGAAAAATTTAAATCTACAACCCCGTTAGGATATAGGGATACGGAGCTTAGCTTCGCAGACTTAAGGTTCATTTTGGCTCGTTGCGAAAAAGTAAAGTTATAAAGTGTCAATTTTTTTTCCAGATTTTACAGTTAAATATTTGTGTTCTTAATTTTGTATGTATGGAAATATACGTACTAGGGCTTGCAAATATTCGAATTCTTTTGGTATTCGAATATTCGTTTTTTTTTCAGGTATTCGAATTTATTCGAATAATTAATAAAAGTTTTAATCTGTTAGAATAATCATGTCTTTAATAGCCATTGTGTTATTAGAGTCTAAAATCTGTGACTAACGCAATTTTTTGTTATAAAATAAAGAATAATTTGAAATTTGACGACAGACTTACAAAAAACTAGAAATAAAGTTGGTGCCTAACAACACAATCACATCGAGATCAATCACATACAATAGTCAGTATTGTAATAATATACTATAATATAACATAAACTGTGTTACTAACTAGTAACTACTAAATTCTACAAAATAAAAAAGCTAGAAAACAGTTGGTGCATAAGAAAACAACCACAAAACAGTCTAATCAATAAAGGTCTGAGTATCGTAATATTTATAATAAAATCAAACAATCAATAACAAGTAACACTTAAAATCTTTGAACTAGAAATAAAAACGAATTCTAAGCATTATTTTTGGTTTTCCGAAATAATGAACATTACAGTTAGATTAAAAAACTAAAAATGTTTTAAGACTGCAGTCTTCGGCCGTGGGAATTTTTGATTGAACACCCGAATCTATATTTTCTATCTACACATACGCATTGCGCTGTATTGTACATGCACCCTGGAGGCGAATTTAGACGAATTCAGAAGCGCAGCGAGCGGTCTGCCTTATCAGCGTTTTCGTCCCCATATTTATTTGAGAATTTCCGAGAACTTTAAATTTTTCTATCTATTTAGAAAAGACAAATTATATTTATTTATTTATTGTACGTGTTTAAGCATGAATCAATCTTCATACTATTTGTATTTTTTATTTTTTAAATCAGTTGTATGCGCAAGAAGTCCGACGACGTATTCGCTTATATTTTCTTCAAAGTTTAACCTTTTTAACTAAGTTTTTGAATGAAATTTTTTTTAAATTAAAATCTTCTCATTCACTTTTTAGGATTTTCCTTTGTCTTTATTTCTCTGTAATTTAAACACAATTTCATGTTTTAAATTCCGTGTAAACAACAATGACATGAACGTCGCACACCGCAAAAGATCGAAATACGTCTCAGGTTATTTGGAATTAAACAAACTATTACAATTAAAATCAATAAATTGTCTAATTCACTATTTTAATACTTAAAAAAACTTCAATTTAACATATCTTAACATTTTTATTTATTTATTTCAACATAGCTTAAATAATGTTGTTACTAGTTAGTTTGGCTCCAATCAGCTCCGAAAAAGCAGTCAAAATCATTAAAAATAAGGACTGGGCCCATAAGAAAGAAGAAATTAAAGAAAAATTATGAGATCAGAACAATCCTACATTGCACAAAAAATAAAACATGTTTTCAAATTATCATCTGACTCTGACTTGTTCTTAAACGTTTTCCTTGGAAGTGGGACCTGAGGAAACTTAGAGCATCCAGGGAATCATCTTTTAAGGAACATCTTAAATGGTTGCAAATATATTTAGCGGATGAAAACACCCTTTCACACTCTACACTTGTGGGTGGTATACACAGGAGGAAGTCGAATGCTTGGCTCAAATGTATTTGTCTAGGGCCTCCTTTATCAAATATCGCCATTTGCATTTACACTGAGGTTTCCAACTCCTCTCTGTCTGATAAATTCAGGAATTGCTGCATTCAGGAAATTGGTCGAATATTCGAATAATGCAGAATTTTTATTCGAATATTCGAACCAGTCTATTATTCGAATTATTCGAATGTTGCCGATTTAGCTGCCGATTTAGCTTTCATATTTAACGAATGTATTGATGAAGGCATATTTCCTAACTTAATGAAATGTAGTAAACTAATCCCCTTATTCAAAAAAGGAGAAAAAACAGACCCTGGCAACTACAGACCTATCTCTATTCTGCCAGTTTTGAGTAAGGTGTTCGAAAAGATAATGCTCAATCAAATGCTACTTCACTTTAAGACCAATAATCTTTTCCATAGCCAACAATACGGCTTTACTGCTGGAAAATCGACCACCGATGCAGGAGTAGCACTTATTACTAATATCTACGACGCGTGGGAAAACAGAAATGATGCAATTGGATCATTTTGCGATCTTTCTAAAGCATTTGATTGCGTTGATCATCCAACACTTTTGCTCAAATTTCGTCAATACGGTTTTGATGATAAGTCAATTAAATTAATAGAATCTTACTTAACAGATAGGCTTCAAACTGTTGATATAAACGGCGTAAAATCACACGGGTCTAATGTGAAAATGGGCGTTCCCCAAGGTTCAATTCTAGGACCGTTCCTTTTCTTAGTTTATGTCAATGACTTGCCTTACATGGTTGAGAAAGAGGCTGACATGGTGCTGTTTGCTGATGACACCTCGCTAATATTTAAAATAGATCGACATAACAGTGATGCTAGCGCGGTGAACAGCACCTTATCTTTAATTTCTGATTGGTTTTCGGCCAATAACCTCATGTTAAATGCGAACAAGACCCAATGCATTCGATTCTCTCTTCCTAATGTGAATCAAGCCTGCGTTGACATACTAATTAATGGCCAGAAACTCGATCTGGTTGAAAGTACTACCTTTTTAGGAATCACAATTGATTCGAAACTTCAATGGGGCGCTCATATAACTAAACTTTCTAATAGGCTTAGCTCTGCGGCTTACGCTGTTAGGAGAATAAGACAATTGACAGATGTAGCAACTGCTAGACAAGTGTACTTTAGTTACTTTCACAGTCTAATGTCTTACGGGATACTTCTATGGGGGAGTGCAGCCGACATTCAGACTATTTTTTTTTTTACAAAAAAGAGCAATTCGTGCTATTTACGGTTTAGGATCGAGAGACTCACTGAGGGAATTATTTAAAGAAATAGGTATACTTACTTTTGCATCACAATTCATATTTGAAAATATAATGTATGTAAGGAAAAATATTTCCATGTTCAATAAAGTAAGTGATTTTACAGATAGAAATTTACGTAATAAGAATGACTTAGTTAGCCCGTATTACAGGCTGAATACAGTCAGTAAGTCTTTTATGGGGAAGTGTATACTTTTTTATAATAAATTGTCAGAATCGGTCCTTGATATGCCAGACAGAAAATTCAAAGCTTATGTAAAGAAAGTACTTTGTGAGAAGGCTTATTATAGGACCGATGACTATCTTAAAGACAAAAAGGTCTTGCTTGAGCTTGGCGCGGGTCCCTCTTAAAGGTTTGTATACTTAGACATGTCATAATTTAGGTACATTGGTACATACTAAATTTACAAATTTACATTATTTTAAATTTCGTAATTCTTATAATTAAATTTAATTATGACATAATAAACAATGTAATCTCTGTCCATCTATATAACTAATTTTAAGTTTTTAGTTTGTTAGTTGACGTCTTTGGAGAAAACGTGCAGTGCAGTTTGTTGCCGCTTCTTCTGCACTTGCGCCTAGGAAGCGGCGTAAACTTAGCTTTAAGTAACGATTTGACGTCAACATTTGTGCAAAACAAAACAAAGTGACTATTATTAAGAGATATTATAAATATCCTATGATAATAAAGATATTTTGAATTGAATTGTTAGAATATTCGAATGCAAGCTCTATACGTACGTATGTAACGTAAAATAACCCTTCTTTTGCCGCAGTCGGGTAAAAATAGAAACGCCTGTTTCCCACAGAAGTAGGCAGAGAGTATGAACCTGCACTTGCTACGATCGAAATATTAGAATAACATATATGTAATATAAATTAATTAATTTGTATGGAAACCTGTGTAAGTATCTGTAAGATCAGAGCCCAAGCGGGGTCGCCATTAGGGATCTAAGTAAAACAATCGAATGTTGAACAAATACTATAGTGTCTACAAATAATATACAATGTTATTATCTAGGTTACACTGCACCTGTTTCATATGAATGTTGTGAATGTTCCCAGGGCCCGGTGGTCAGCCTCTGTCGGCGAATGTGCAGGCGATAGCGTTCACGACGGCGCAGCTGAAGGGGAGGCAAGCGAGGCTCATCCCGCAGCCCAGGCCTGTGCCCGTCGCGTAAGTACCTAATTATTTTCTTTCTATCGCTCCCTCCCTCTCTCTGTATCTTTCTATTCCTCCTTCTCGCTCTCTATCTCCCTCCCTCTCTGTATCTTTTTCTTCCTCCCTCTCGCTCTGTATTCTCTCTTCCTCCCTCTCGCTCTGTATATCTCTTCCTCCCTCTCTCTGTATCTCTCTCTCTTCCTCCCTCTCGCTCTCTATCTTCCTCCCCCTCCCTCTCTCTATATTTCTATCTTCCTCCCTCTCGCCCTCTATCGATTCAATTCAATTCAATTCATTTATTGTATTTCATAATGTACATCAGTTCTAACTACTTAAAGTCACTGGGTTTATACCCTGTCGGGTATCGCAAAACATGATTTGGAACGGCAAGCGAGTTTTATAACATGCAGTTAATTTATGAATAATAGAACCTTAAGGCCCCGCCAGTTCAGAACCAAGGAAACTGTGAGTGTTTTTAAAAAATCACTGTAATTAAACTACTACAGTTTATTCCTCAAAAAATTTACATAAAAATCTTATGGGTTTTTTTACAGACACCCACAATAGCCAAAACACGATTGAGCATTTTTGGCTCGATAGAAAAAAACACTGCGAAATATCCAATATTGCGAACCCATGTCGCCTTTAGTGTTAACAAAATAGGTTTTTTTTTAAATTTATTTATTGTCAGCAAGATTTTTATTAAAAGTAAATTAATGTAAGTAAAAAAGTAATGTCAGTGTTTATTTGGTTATGTGTTATGTTTATTTAAAAAAAATAATGTCAATATTTATGTTTATAATGTCAATTTCAATTAATTTTTTTATCGTTAAAGAACTCGTCCAATTTATAATAAAAGTGAATTTTTTTCTTAATTATTTAGGCTGTCGGGTAGGCTTAGGCTCTCTTCCTCCCTCTCGCTCTCTATCTCTCCCTCCTCCCTCTCTGTATCTCTCTCTCTTCCTTTGTTTAGCTTGTGTTCGCTAAGTCAGCCTTTAGGAAAAACAGATAATTTTAATTAGCAATAGGCGCTTAAAGATATCTACACACACTAATATACATATCTAATTACATAAATACATATGTTTATATTGTTGAATGTTTCCAGCGAGATCGTGGAAGCGGCGAGTGCGCCGGCGCCGCCGCCGTCGGCGCACGGCGCGGCCGCCGGCGACGACGACGACGGTAGCGTGCGGCGCGCCGACGCCATGATGGAGGTCACGTGACAACAAGGTCAGAGCCCGCCCGCCGTCTGCGCGTAGTGTTTCTCGAGGGCGTGCTCGTGAATGTTGAGTCGCACCGCTGTACGAGGTCTATTCGATCTCATAACAAATACAAAGTGTAAAACAAAGTCGCTTCCCGTCTCTGTATGTTTGTTGTGTCCTACACCGCTGTACGAGGTCTTTTAGATCTCGGAATCAATATATAGTGTAAAAAAAGTAGCTTTCCTTTGTTGTTCTTCTGTACGCTTAGATCTTGTAAACTATGCGTATGCGTATATGCCAATATACAAGGTAAAACTAAATATACTGAAACTGTTTCAGTGGTAGATTTAGTCCATACTGAAGAACTTTCCCCAAGGAATGTATATCGAAATATGAAAAATATTTTTTGATCGATCAATGAGTTGATCAGAGTTTCTATGGGAAGCAATTTTTTATTTTCTCGTATTTTGATGTGTGTTGCATGGGGAAAGTTGTTCAATATAATGGACTGAATTCACCCTTAAAATAGTTTCGGTATATTTTGTGAGACGTTATACAACGTGGAAGGGACATCCCCGTAATAAACCGAACCACGGGCCATACTAGATCATTTATAGTATAATGAAAGCAAATAAAAGGAAGGAAGATAGTATAATGAAAACAAAGAAAGGAGCAATAAAGTATTGAGTATTGAAATTAAAATATCAGCCAACAAACAAAAAAAAATTTTGGTATGGGAATGTCGAAATTTTTTTTGGTCTTTTGACTGTTATTTTAATTTTATTTTACTTGAGTGATCTAGTATAGCCTATGGTTCGATTCATTACAAGTATGTCCCTTCCACGTTGTATACTATACAAGATATAGTTTAAAAACTAAACCCCGATTACGGTTAAATTCTTACTGAAAGTACGTTTATCAATTTAATGCGAGCACAGCAGGGAATAATAGCTGATAATGCATATATTTTTGGAATATTGCTAATTAAGCCTTTTCATTTGATACCCTACACGGCATGATTCGATTTATTTAATTTGTAAGTGCATTACTTTATGGCCTAGGGTCGAATTTACTGTAACGTCACATAGCCTATTACCAGTGGACAGTGAAGACGCTTCCAACTAGTCACTAAATTAGCCGATTCTTCAACAGGAGCCGATACCCGTACTGAGTCCCGGTAATCGTTATCGGCTCCCGCTAGTTATTGAGTCCGCACCGATCTTGGTCCCGCAAGGAACCGGCGGCGCCTGTCGGGTCGCGAGCCGCGAGCTGCGTTTCGGGAGGAATCGGGAGTTGGGAGTTAATATTATTCTGTATTGAAACCGGTACCAGAAGGGACGTCTTTATTCTGTAGATTCAATAGCGAAACTTAGCGGACCTTGGAGCTGGAACCGAAAAGGGAGTAGGAATCATTAAGATGAGTCTGTACCGGATGCGGAGTCAGATTCAGTGAGCCGAAACACTCCTCGGAGTCGAGATTACCCATGTCTACTTCCAACAGTACTACATTTGTCAAGGTAGCATCGATATTATTGAAGATAAGTGGGAACAGATAAATATACATAAATACATACATAGCGTCGGTCTGACTTCGCCGTAGTCGGGTAAAAACAAGTCACTTCCCGCCGTCTGTCCCTCTGTATGTATGTACGCTCAGATCTTATAAACTACGCGATAGATAGTCATTCGAGAGGAATGTAGTAAATGTATATAAAAAGAACTCAATATTCACGAACACTGCGCAAAAAGATCCCTACATAATGTATATGTATTGTGTATTTAACAATGAGTTGCATTCAAATGTGATATTAAAGAATTATGAAACTTAATTTAATTTCTTTATTTCCACCTCAGACGCCATCTTAGCCGCCATTTTGGATAACAAAATGGCGGGGACGCGGGAAACACTGCGTCGCTGTTTAATTATAAATGGTTATGACATTGTAAGATCATTACAACTGGTAAATCAGGTGTTATACATTAAATACAATTCCAGTAAATCAGAACGAACAACTTCAGCTATTAGATTAACTTTGAAATCGCGAAAAAGCAGCCATACAAGATTGACATCTATTGCGACGAAATGTACTTATGAAAAAGCAGATATATTTTGATAAACTGAACTTGTCTTTAGTGTATGTTTTGATTGACCAGATAACATGTATTGTTAGACAAGATTCCCGGTTTCGTGTTATGTAAGCAGGTCTTGACTCGGTCGCTCTACAAATGTCAAACAAACCTTTGCGTTGTTTGTCATAGGGATTCCGTTCCGTTTCGCGCTGGTATTTTTTTCATTGATGTTCGAGTTTATTGTAAAAACCGTTGTCAAATTCACCGTTTTTAGCATAAAAGAATATTGTTTTTCAGTTTAATGATAATTCGTGACTTGTAACGCGAGTGGTGAACACACGTTCAAAGATAGGTCTCCAGATGCTTTTGGGTAGTTCACTAAAACGAACACTGGTGTAAACCACAAATACACACAATGAATACTTCTGGCATTTAAACACAGAGAAAGAAAATCGCCTCTGACATTGAAATGTTTGTATGTGTTGGTGATCTACATTAGGGTCTGATTTCCTATCGCGCTAAAAGTGGCCTTTGGGTCTTTTGGCTCTGTATGCTTAGACTCCGCAAGACCCAAAATGCTCTGTTATTACCTTATGGGCCCGCGCACATATGGCGAAGCGCAGCGCAGCGACTTTCGCTACCAAAGCATTATTGACTTTGTAAGTGTTGAAATAAGATCGAATACGGACTACAATACGGCACAAGTGTCGGCGACAAAATGGCGGCTCCCGCCCGAGCCGTGTTAACTAATTTTCGATCTTAGTTCAACGCATACAAAGACGATAATGCTTTGGTAGCGATAAAGTCGCTGCGCTGCGCTTCGCCATTTGTGCGCCGGCCCTATTACGGATAAAGCCGTGATATTGTATATTTCCAAGCGTTCAAAGGCATTTGACGTACTTTAACGACTGTCATCTGTAGATAGCGACCTGCACCAACGGCTTAACGCGCCTTACGAAGCACGGCCTGCATACTGCGTAAATACATAAAAAGACTTACACTTATAACTTGTGCATGGGCAATCTTGTCTTACAATATCAAGGTAAACGATCGTTAGCTTTGGCATTAGTTGCGATGTTTGATGTCAGCTTACAAATAGAGACGAATGTATTAAAAAAAATGTTCACTGAAACATTTATTTCTAATAATTATTTTTAGTCAAACAAAACAAATAAGTATAGACAAAAACTCATACACAGAATGTTGAATGATATGGCGTGAAGCAAAGATAGTATAATTACTAACGTAACCGATACCAAACGTCATACAAACTATTGTAAGGCAGGTAAATAGCAAACTTGTAGACTAAATACGTATTAGTACCAATCTGTTCGCATAGATGGCAGCACACAAGTTACAAGTACTCCGTACAGAAGTCTCACTCAGCAAAGAAATTCAAAGAAATATCTACTCAATGTGATTAGCGATATGGTTTAATTCAGCTTACGTCAGAACTCAGTACCTTTTCGTTTAGATACCTAGACATCCATTGCAGGCCAATTTCATTCTTATAACTATGTCCAAACGATTCGTATAACTGAATTTACCACTTGGAGGGGCCGCCACCGCGCTCTTAGTAATAATGTAGGTATATTTTCGATACCTAAACGGGGAGTGACACAGGCCTGGTAGTAGTTAACCTGCGAAATGCTTACTTACCTGTGAACCTATATTACCTACATTTCGCAGGTTTGCTTGTAATTTAATTTAATTTGTGTGCTGCCATCTATGATCTATGTGGGCAGTTAATACTAATATGTATTATGTCAAAATTGCAAAAAAAGCTATTTGTATACACGATATTAATAAAACGGAAATACAATCATGGTAAGAGTAGTCTAAACCGGATAGACGTCAACGCGGCAGATTTTCTGAAGTGATAGATTATTATTGATGATGAAATTACTGAACGAAAACATAGTCGCTGTATATGACAGGTTTGTATCGATTCGTCGACATAAATATTGCATTTTTAGGCATATCACATGTAACGTTTTATACTTGAACGTTCTTATCAGCAAAAAGTTAGGTTTCGCCTAGAGAGGGGGGGGGGACTCCTAAAAAAAACTAACCCCCCCCCCCCCCCGTATTCATAAAAATTAAAAAACGTTTGCTTAACCCCTCTGTAAAAATATGTTTTGTCTCTTTCTTACTATCTCAAATATTGAAAAGCGGGAAAGGGACAAAAGATGTTTTAACTGAAATAGGTTTGAAACGGTTGTTAATTTTTTTAGGGTATTTTGCGCCCTGATCACGTGTACTTCCCACTTTAGTCCACCCCCCTGCCCCCCCTTTTGTTTCGACCCTGAGACGGAGCCTGGCCGTAAATCAATAAATATTCAACAATGAGTCTTAAATTGTAGCCATAGTTATAGTCCGTAGATTCAATTTTGAGTGCGGAAAATTAGCTTTGCTTTGTGTTTCCTTTGCCGTGTTTATCACTGTTAAATGAATCTACAGACCAAGTGAATTGAATATATAAAATGTAATTAATTTATGTCGAACGAATACAAGATATTAAATAAATTAAATACAAATATTTTAAGGGAAGACAAATTCATAATTTTAAACAACTCTCCTAAAAATACTTGCAAAAAATACAAGGAAAAATATATTTTTTCATTCAAATTTAACAAAATTAGATTTTGTTAGTACTTAAGTAATGTTAAAACTCTATTTTTTTCGTATTTCGATCTAAGTTATTGGGGAAAGTTGTTCAATATTATCAACTGAACTTGACATTACAATATTTGTATCTAATTAAAAACCAATACATAAAACGTACTAAGGATTATTAAACGTTAATTTAAGTGGCTGTGACATAGTTAATACTTTGAGACCTTGTGGGAACTGCGAATGTCAGCAACGCCAATAGCGCTGTCCCTTTCACACCAACAAAATATGATAATTCTGTCTCTTTCCTGCAGTGGGTGAATTTTGGCAGTTCATGATATTGGATCTTGACTCGATAAGGCTTGAAACTACGTTAAGGTGAAGTGGTAGCATAAGTTGCTCCCTCATTTGAAATAAATTGTTTAAAACTAAATATGGTGATATTTAAACATTTGATTTGTATCAATGTCTAAAAAGACCTTTACACTATTTTATGAATAACCTTTGAAAGTAATATTGGTAGTCCGTCTAGTTTTAAAACTAGACGGACTATTAGTAATAATTTCAAAGGTTATTCTTAAAATAGTTTGAAGGTCTTTTTAGACATTGATACAAATCAAATGTTTAAATATCACCATATTTAGTTTTAAACAATTTATTTCAAATGAGGGCGCCACTTATGCTACCATTTCACCTTAAGCGGTCGCCCGCGACTGGTTCAGCTCTCTGTCACGAACCCTATGTGCGATTAGAGATAGCTGAAACCGTCGCGGGTCACGTGTTTCTGTGGCATGTAGAATTAATGACAGAGACGGACAGTTTTAAACCAAAGCCGAAGGGTTGGATCTCATCTATCAGTACGGAACAGCACTTTCCTATGCTGCTATCCTTTTCTGTCGCTCAGAAGCGTCATTTGCTAGAGCAAGAGAGAGCGACGGAACGCTTCAGCACGGTAACAATAAACAAAAAAATAGAAAATCTTAGGATTTAGATTTTTTATTAGAAAAAAAATTGTACCTTCATTAGTAAAGTGCGCTTTGCACTGTTTTACAGAATCTTTCAATGAGCGCAGTTCGGGAGTATCACCATCATTCCTAAATTTTAACTCTAAGACAGCGTGCGTGCGTCGCTCTCTCGCTCTAGCAAATTACTGTGATGAGCGACAGAAAAGGATAGCAGCATAGGAAAGTGCTGGTCCGTGCTGACAGATGAGATCCAACCCTAATGCATCGTGAAAGAGACAGTATAAATATATTTGAGTTGAGTTTTTATTTTAAAACTAATTGGTAAGATTTGATTTCAACATTTTCGGCTCTATAAGTTAGCTTTATGCTTTTGAAGTGCCCATTTGCCTAAGTCAAAGGGCTGGGTATAAGACTTTTGTTACGTTTGAAGCAGAGCTGGGCGGAGCGCTGCATGAATATACACATCTTTATCCTTGGGATAAAGAACCTAGGGCTATAATTTCCAAAGTTCAGATTTTACTTAGTTCCTCTGTTCTTTTCCTTTTACGATATGCGCTGGAGGAGAAGCAGCTGGAATATTCAACGTTTTTTTTCTTCTTTTCTGGTGGTTCAATGGATAAACCTATACAGAGTACGGGAGATTACAAGCTTTGTAATTCGACAATTCATACACCGCTCCCCGCCCAGCTCCTTTCCAATCAAAACTCGCCTACGGCATCTGACATTTCACCTCGGGTTTAAAATAGTAAACATTATTCTAGAATTATTTCACGAAAGTCGACGGTGGTATTTAAATGTGTAATTTTGTGTAAAATATAACCATTAATTATTGTATTATATAGTTTTATGTGTATTATATTGATTAATCATTATCTGTCTGGAAAGGAACCATAGAGAGTGTTTTTTTCTGATCAGTACACGGGCTGGCAGGACCGGCGAGTTTAGTGTAAGTCACATAATAGTTAAATCAACGGGGCTTCTTTATTGGCTTAACCACAGACTGAAAAAATACTTCGTTTATTCTTAGAACGGATCGATGCGTATGGAATGAGAGTGAAAGAGATGGACTAGAAACATGTACGTTTTTGACATTCGATCTAGAGTCTATAGTCTATTGGTTTTTAAACTATCGCGCTTTGAACAGTCTAATACAAAAATGTCGAAAAGCCCCACGAAATCATGCTGCGTACATTTTGTACATGCGGATGGCTCCTGAACAGCCTATAGCCCATCGCTGAACTAAAGGCCTCTCTAAATAAAAGGGGGTCTTGCCCGTCATCCCCACGCTAGGCAGACGGGTTGGTGATTGCAGTAGATGGTTACTCCCTCAGCATCACCTCTTGGTTGACTGGTAGAAAAGGCCCCTGGCACAGAAGTCAGTAAGTGTATATTACATACAGAACGGAATCTCCTGTGGTCCCTTGCAATATGCGTCCCCGTTCCCCGTCCCCGCACCTCTCCCCCGTCCTCCCGTGTGGCGGGGCGAGAGCGGGCGAACACACACGCATTGACGTGCGCACGGCGGCACAAGAACAGGGGAGAGGGGCGGGGACGGGGAACGGGGACGCATATTGCGCGTACCTTAGGAGATTCCGTTCTGTATGTAATACTCTTACTGTCTTCTGTGCCCCTGGCCTTAAGTCCGCCATTTACATTTATTGTAAAATAAATAAAATATGAAATGGTATAAAGTCTGCACTGAGAACGCTGTTGCCCGTTCTCTTTTACATATACCTCCTTTAGTCGCCTCTTAAGACACCGGTGGGAGAGGCAAGAGGTGGTGACATATCATATTCTACTCGGCCGTCACCACACGGGCAGCAACAGCGGCAGGCTCAGCCACCATCAATTATACAATCAATTTTGTTATGTGATTGCTGTCATTTGATAACTGAAATCCATTCATATATCTCTTATTACTATTAAAATGATGGGCATTTAAAACCAATTTATGGCTTTTTAATTTTATTTTACAAGGCATAGGCTACTTGGCTTGTTTTTTAAAATTAGTTTTAAAGGTACTTGACAAAAATTCGTTTTTAAATACGCACATGATTATAGTTCGTTTCTTTCTCAGTTATTTTAAAGTTATCCATTCCGTCTCTTACGTTTCAGTACTCATATTGATTAATGAAATAAAATTGCGCGCCCTTACCACTCACGAAATTGCAGATTTTCATAAATGGGGTGGAAAAATAATTATCATGAGTATTAGTCACAAAATTAAACCATCTTATATTTTTTATATAAAGAATTAGAAATGGTATAAAATTACATGTGAATAGAAATGGCTTGTTTAAATAACTTAAGCTTTAGACGGCATTATTAGTTATGTTATGACAAGCTTAAACATGTCTAATTTTTTCATTCGGTCATATTAAATTGAGTAATTTAATTTTTTTAAGTTTAAGAACCAATCGGCGACTTAACATTAAAAATAATATTTTTTCATTAATAATCATAATAAAAGTAGCTGGTGTTGTTGTTAAAAAAAAGTTCGAAATATTATAAAAATAATGCTCGATTTAATATCCAATGAAATAAAAAAACTGATAAAGAAACTACACGTAACTTATTTCGATGTCTTATGTATAAATAATTTTAATGTAACTTGTATAGTTGTTGACTATGACGCGGAAGTGAGAAACATAAAAAAAAAACTGAATATTTTTAGAGATTTTTTGTATTCGTTCTCAAGTACTAATATCCTTCAATGTTTATTCCCATGCCAACGATTTCGTCATAATTACACAAGTCATAAGAACTAATGTCTTATATTATTCTGGCGGAATTGTATATTTGAAGCTAAATATTATTATCACACGGAAATATAACGATGTCTATAATATAATTGGTATTTAATGTAGAAACTTAGGGAGTGTGTCCATTAAAATATAGAATATGCGTAGACAACAAGTAGATAGTTTAAAAAAAAAAAAATTCCCCACCATACGATGCGGATTGCCTACGATCATCTGGATTTTATCAAATCGTTATAATATCTGTAATTTAAACGGAATTATTTGCGGAATTATTATTTATTTATCAATGTGAAAACATTGCACTGGTTGCAAATATTTAATTTTCCTTTTTAAATTTGTAAAAATGTTTTGTAACAATTTTATTATTTTTAATTCATGGGATCCTAGATTTTTATTATTGTATTGTAGTGTTGACGTAAGACAATCCGGCATCATGTCAATTGAAAAAGAAATGTTAAAATGTAGTTTCTTTTTCGGGATCCAATTCAAACTTAAAATTTGTCCGTTCAACTCACTTCTAATTAGATATTTTGCAGAAAAAAAGCAAAAAAAATGTTTAAAAATATCATGATTATGTATTTTAATGTAACTAAATCCATAATCCGTGTTCTCTCTTGTATTTTGGGATGTAAATAAATAAAAAATTTATAAAATTCTGCAAGAGAAGGTACGGATTAAAGCTATGCGAAATATATCATCTCGTGTTTACGCAATGTCCTGTTGTTTCAAGGTTAAAAAAAATTCAGCGGGGGTTTTTTCATACCAGCCCAGTCGGCCTGCTATGAAAAACAACTCGCAACAAAAAAAATGTAACGGTTTTAACTATGTCTATACATATATAATTAGTAAGTATCATATACTGTACAAAAAGGCTGCAAATTTGGGAAAAAATGTAAAAAAAAATTGGCCTCATTTTTTTTGGGGCCGTTAACATACGCTTAGTAAAATGGTTAGGAACAAGTGTACCTCATAAGTTTCTGATTTCTAGTTTAGGCATGTGAAGATTTTGACCGAACCGGCAGAGCTCTGTACATTTTTTTTTTACTTTTTCACTTTCTGTGGCTGTCATTGAAAACACGATGCAGTACCTTTTTTCTTGTAAATATTACTTTTTTACCCTTAGTTTTATTCTAGCAGCGTCGAATCACGCTTGGGTATAGTTCCGTGGGTTCGGTCCAAAACTCCGCCATTATGAAATAAAAAAATGCTGTAAATTGTTTGTAAAATAGTCATGTTCAGAATTTCAAGTGTAGTTTTGTTGATATTTTTTTTCAACTGGAAATTGCTGAATAAAGCGACGATTCTGTTTCATTTACTTGTTTTATTTCCTATTAGTTAGCTTCCCAGTGTCTACATCTATAGAGAGACATTATCAGGTTTTTTTTTTCGTTTTCCCCTGAAGAGTCACGACCCTCTCTGAAATAGGTACATTTAGCCAGAGCAGCCAGAGGATTTGGTGTTACACTCTCCACAGTGTCTACATCTATAGAGAGACATTATCAGGTTTTTTTTTTCGTTTTCCCCTGAAGAGTCACGACCCTCTCTGAAATAGGTACATTTAGCCAGAGCAGCCAGAGGATTTGGTGTTACACTCTCCACGCTGGCCCGACGGGTTAGAGGTTTCATTGATTTTAATTAGCTTTATTTAGCAGCTTGTTATTTCCTAAGTCGCCTTCTACGATATCCATGGGAAGACTCAAATTTTAATTCTTTATTCAAACACATTTACTGCCACTTGTTTTACGCAAATTCTCCATTAGTCCATAAAATTAATTAGTAATGCATTTCTAAAATTGTGTTAAGGCTACCGCCCATGACACGAGCCTTTCAAAATTGAATTGAGAATCAAAAAGAATTTTTTAATATAATCAGGTACTGGTTGGTCAGGACAATTTTAAATTAAAAAGACGAAATGATTGCAACTTTGTTTATTAAAGCAACGAGATGCGAATACTCTGGAACATGGCAACACTTTTAGAAATAATTGATTTTGCAAGATACATCTAAATATATAATAATTACATCTTATCAACAAGCTCATAAAATCAAGCAATGGTCTAACAAAACTACTTTGATGATACTTGGGTTTCACCGCCCGAGTCATGTAATATTACATTTCCCGCGACAGGGAAACAGCCTTTTTAGCACGCGTTGCGGGCGTTAACGCTACTTTTCGGCCCGTGAGGAATTAGTTATTCTACTTCCAGACAGATTAAAACAGATTTTACAATAGTCTATTACAGATTGTATATTTTGTAGAGGTATAAACACTGAATGGAATGTACACTCATTCTATCACATTTATTAATATACTAAGTGTCTTTGGAATAATCACACAGGAAGCGACACATGTGAACACCTTGCAGAAGTGGCGCCCTCAATTGAAATAAAATGTTTAATTGTAAATAGGTATAATCATGGTTTAAACACGGTATTCTCTTCCAATGCAAAATGTTAACTATCACCTCATTAACGATTTAACAATTTATTTCAAATGAGAGCGCTGCACGGTATTCATTGGCTTTAAAATATTTACATCATTGATAAAAACAAACATATATTTCCTTCAGGTCTTATTTACACAGACAGCCAAAATTTACTGTAAAAAATACACTTAGTCAATATCTAAATGGGTTTATAAGGGTTGGATCTCATCTATCAGCACGGAACAGCACTTTCCTATGCTGCTATCCTTTTCTGTCGCTCAGAACAGTCATTTGCAAGAGCGAGAGAGCGACGGAACGCTGCAGCACGGCCGGTGCTGAAAAATAGACCCAACAATTTCAACTATTGATGTTTATTCGGGCCCATTACACATTCTTCTCAGTTTTTAACACACTTCACTGCAAGTTACTATAACATTCATCATTATCATTTCAGCCGCAAAACATCCACTAGTGGACATAGGCCTCTCCCAAGGTTTTTTAAAATGACCGATCTAGAGCGGCCTGCATCCAGGGCTTTCCAGGGACCTTGATCAGATTGTCTGACCACCTTGTGGTTGGGTGTCTAACGCTTCGCTTGCCAGTATGTGGTGGCCATTCGAGAACCTTTCTGCCCCATCGGTTCGTTGTGCTATGTTATATTAAGACACTTCACACACACTTGTTGTCCGTTCGGTTAACTATTAAGGTTATTTCGGTCTCTTTACATTCTTCTCAGTTTTTAACACACTTTACACACACTTGTTGTCTAATCGGACACTTCCACTGCTGAAAAATGCAACGTGTGTGTTTTTCCAAAGAGGAAAACACATATGGTGCGTTTTCAGCAGTGGAAGTGTTAACTATTGTCGTTATTTCGCTCCCATTACACATTTTTCAGTTTTCAACACGCACTGTTGTCTATTCGAGTCCGTACGACATGACGTCGTACATCGCCTGTCATTCGTACGCGTCGGCCGCGGCGGGCCCGTCCTCGATCTCGCGGATGTCGTGCGAGTCTGAGCTGGAGTGAGATTCGGTGTCGCTGTCAGATTCGTCTTTCTGTAAGCAATACAAATGACACGTTCAATCTTACTCATAAAAACAATCTTCTCAATACGTTGTTTGTTAAAAACGCATCGCGTGTGGTTATAGCCATTAAGGCCGTACCTAAATTTTCCGGGGTCCAGTGCTGCCCCCATTTTAAATAAATCATTCCAAAGAAAACGGAGACATCATTTAAAATTTTGCTACTACCAATTCCTAGATAACCCTTCAAAGTATTTTATGAACTATTGTTTACAGTTTAAAGTGAGAAAGAAAGTTTGAAATGATTTATTTTAAATGGGGGCAGCACTGGACCCCGGAAAATTCAGGTACGGCCTTAATTCGAAATGTGGGAAAAAAAAATTATTCTGTTCTATGTCTGGGAATAATATACTGAATTTTAGATGCTGATTTTATATGCTATGCCCGTTTTGCAACGATCGCTCAAAATTAGCAATGTATATAAATTCAGCAAAAGGATTCCCAACCTCGCTCTCTCCCAGCGTCGGATATTTTTCAAGCTACATACCTTGAGTGTAAACGCAGTGTAGACCGGCGGGTTGGTGTGGTACCTGCAGGCGGAGGACGGCAGCGGCAGCTTCGGGATGGGCTCGCCGCACGCCGACAGCCCGCGCGCGTCGCCGCACGCCGCGAACAGCACCTTATTCAGAAATAAATACATATACAAAGTGGAAGGGACATACCCGTAATAAATCAAACTACGGGCTATACTAGATCACTATTGTATAATGAAATTAAAATAACAGCCAAAAAACAAAAAAAAAATTTGGCGTTTCCATACAAATCGTCCGGCCGGCCGCACACTTTTCTATGGATATGCCAAAAATTTTTTTTGTTCGTTGGCTGTTATTTTAATTTTATTATAATATAGTGATCTAGTATAGCCCGTGGTTCGATTTATTACGGGTATGTCCCTTCCACGTTGCATACAAACAAATCACACAGATTGAGCTAACCCCAAAGTAAGTTCGAGGCTTGTGTTACGGGATACTAACCCAACGATACTATATTTTAAATACAAATACATATATGTATAGATATATACAAATACATATATACAACGTGTAACATTAAATACCTACCGTGCCAAAATGTATGGAGCTGCAGATTTTTATTTTGCGTTTTCAGGGATAGTCCCATAGTATAAGTTGTTCACATTGGTTAGTACGTTAACTCCCTTTCGGGTTGATACCCCCTTTTTGTTACACGTTGTACAAGTCTTCCCGTGGATGTCGTAGAAGGCGACTTAGGAAACACAAGCTGAACAAAGCTATACACATCAGTGAGACCTCTCCAACCCGTCTGGCCAGCGTGGAGAGTGTACGCCAAGTCCTCTGACTGCTCTGGCTAATACATGGCTCTGGTAGTACAGAGAGGGTCGTGCTCCTGCAGTGGAGACTAAAAAAGACCTGATGATGAAGATATATAGATAAACATCTAAGACCAAGGACAATCTGAAAAAGATCATTTTCCATCTTGACTTGACGTGGAATGGAACTTGGGACCTCCGGTGTCACAGCCGGGCATGATGACCATAGGCCACAGAGGTCGTCAATGACCTTACATGACAATACGGTATTTGACAAATTTTGCAAAATCATTTTAAAGGATACGTGAATTTTTTGGGGTCCAGCGCTTTGAAATAAAGTTATTAAAAGGAAACGGAGATATCATTTAAAATTTTGTCCTAAAGTACTTTTTACTGTGAAGTATTACTTCGCACATTTGCGAAAAACGGCTGACCGCTGGACCACGGAGGTAAACCTGTCTTTGGATCTTTTTTTGGTGCAATTAGACGCGCGTTTTTCAGTTGCCAGGTCAGGTTTTGATTAAACTTCAGGCGTGGTCTTTTATAGGATAGGTGACCACGATTTCATAGGTTAAGCCACCATAGGCGTGGTCGAAACTTGGATGGGTGAGTGAGCACGCTTTTACATTTTTTTAACGATCAGCACAGAATACAGTATGATTATTACATACAGAACGGAATCTCCTAAGTCAGGGCTTGGAATACCGTCAAAAATCTGGTAGCGTTAATTCTGTCAAACGGCGGTAACGTTATGCTGGGTAACGGTATTTTTCCCACTATCTACCGATAATCAGATAACGTTACCAATGATATTAACGGTAAAAGGTATTGTTAACACAGTATTTCTTTTCGATATTTGTCAGAATAAATTGATGAGAGTTTGTCTAGTAGGCTACTAGGGGAATGCTATGGAAAAGGCTATGAGAAAGAGTATCGTTACTTAAATCGTTATTTGATAACGTTATAAACTGTATTATCAATATCCTATATAACGTTACCACTAAAATAACGTTATTTAACGTTACTTTTAGTGTGAATTTGGTATCGTTAACAAGCCCTGTCCTAAGGTACGCGCAATATGCGTCCCCGTTCTCCGTCCCCGCACCTCTCACACGTCAATGCGTGTGTGTTTGCCTGCTCTCGCTCTGAGACAAGGCGGGGGACGGGGAATGGGGACGCATATTGCGCGTAACTTAGGAGATTCCGTTCTGTATGCAAACTCTTACTGTCTTCTGTGCTGATAGTCTAAAAAATGTGAAAGCGCGCTCACTCACCTACCCGAGTTTCGACCACGCCTATGGTTGCTTAACCTGTAAAATCGTGATCAAATATCCTATAAGTCCTCCACACCTGAAGTTCAATCAAAACCTGACCTGGCAACTGGAATACGCGCGTCTAATCACTCCAAAAAAGATCCCAAAGACAGGTCTACCTCCGTGGTCCAGCGGTCAAAGCCGTTTTTCGCAAATGTGCGAAGTAAAACTTCACAGTAAATATTAATAAATATATAAGAACAAATACACTGATTAAGCTAGCCCCAAAGTAAGTTTTAAACTTGTGTTATGGGATACTAACTTAACGATACTATATTATAAGTACTTCATAAAATTGTTTGAAGGGTTATCTAGGACATATTAAAAACAAAATTTTGAATGATATCTCCGTTTCCTTTTAAATTTATTTCTGTGGTATCAGCGCACCTGGTGCCTGTCGTGCAGGATGTGCCGCGAGCAGTGCCTGCCGGCGGGCAGCGCGGGCCGCGCGCAGCGCGCGCCGTCCGTGAACACGCAGCGCCCCAGCGACGCGCGCGCCAGCCTGTCCCGCTGGGAACCAAATCAATAAATATAAATGCATATATCACACCGACTGAGCTAGCCCCAAAGTAAGTTTTAAACTTGCGTTATGGGATGCTAACTCAACGATATTATATTTTTATAATAAATTCATATATAGGTATATAAACACCCAAGACCCAGGACAATTTAAAAAAGACCATTTTCCAACTTGCCCTTACTGGGGATCGAACCCAGAACCTCCAGATTGGCGGACTAGCGTGTTGACCATTAATATAATATATATATATATAATATTATACCACCAATAATCAATTACACTGACTGACCGAGCCCCAAAGTAAGCTTTATAAATAAATAAACATAAACATACAGAATCTAACAAAATATACTGAAACTATTTTGAGGGTGAAGTCAGTCTGTGATACTGAACAACTTTTCCCAAGAAACATATATCTTTATATGCATGTGTTTCGTACAATAAAGTTATTACAAACAAACTAATAGCAGGCCTGTGTCACTCCCCGTTTGAGTATCTAAAATTCACCTACATTATTACTATGCGCACAGGCGGCCCCTCCGGGTGGTAAATTCAGTTATACGAATCGTTTGACCAGAGTAATAAAAATGAATTTGGCTTGCAATGGATGTCTAGGTAACTAAACGAAAAAGTGCTTGAGTTCTGACGTGAGCTAAATTAAACCATATCGCTAGCCACATTGAGTAGATGTTTCTTTGAATTTCTTTGCTGAGTGAGACTTCTGTACGTTAGTATTAGTATTTATTCTGCGCTAATACGCTACGGAGGTCGTCAACACTAGCAATTCAATTCATTTATTTATTGCATTTCGTAATGCACATCAGTTCTAACTATTAAAAGTCACTGCCTTAAAATAGCACACTATGAACCCTGCCGGGTATCGCAAAAAAAAACATTGGGAGCATCATTTCGGGAACGTCAACTCGGCACAAGACTACCGTCTCACCTTGTTCCTCTTGTGGTTCTGCTTCCTCGCTAGCACGGCGTTGACGCCGTGCGCTCGCCGGTACGAAGCGTACGCCTTCAACTGTCGTAGTTGACGGCGTTCCCGAGCTGACAACGGTCCGCCGCGAGCTTGCGAGTTGATGCTACCTGAAAGAGATACAAAATTGGGAATGTAAGCGATTTTTGTAGGTATGTGGGTATTTATATATGTTCCACCCTATCTGTGGTTCCACCGTAGCATAGCATCCAACCTGCTTATCCAATTTTCACAAGTGAGATGTCAATCGATTGGTCATATTTGTCCGGGTGACAGGCAATTTGTATGCAAAAAATGTATAAAATGTGTTAATGAACTAACGCAAAACCTATCAGATGGTACCTTAGCCCATGGAACTGAACAACTTTTGGTCTAAAATTTTCATGAAACCCAAAAAAAAACTATTTATTTAATTTTAAAATTAATTAAGCTGGTCAAGTCAATTTTTATGAAAATCCGAATTTTATTTTTGGCATTTTGGGAATGTTGTAGAACAAAAGTTGTTCAGTTTCATGGGCTGAGGTACCATCTGAGAGGTTTTGCGTTAGTTCATTAACACGTTGTATAGGTAACGAATGTTACATTAAAAAAAGGCGTCAAAAATATTTTTTTGTTGTTTTGATATCGAGTCGTATCAAATGAAAGGTCTTAATTGCACAATTTAAGAATATATAAATTGATACCTGTAAATGGTTGCAGACCTTGCATTAAGGCGGTGATCCCACTGCACCACGCACCGTCGCGGAGCGCGGCGCGGCAGTATTTTAGCATTGTATGCAAGTAGCTCAGTTTGTATAGAAAACACGCGTACTCCCACCCACTGAAAACGCATCACCGCGCGGGAGCGTCAGTATGTAGAAACCGCGCTCCGCGACGGTGCGCGGGGCAGTGGGATTACCGCCTAATAGGACATATGACGCAAAATTCGGCGCAGATGGCGTCACTAGCATATACAGTAAACAATCTGCTGTCATTCTACATGTCATATTGTATCACAACAAATAATTTATTTTTAATAGTTTTATCATTATTCACTCATTTAAAATCTGTGGTGTTATGGCTTCCTACGGCCATTTAGATACCTAATATCTGTATAATTTTACAAATTTATCATTTATTTACGGTCTGCGCTAATGCTGCACTCTGGCAGCAGAACAATGCAGTAATATACCCTATTGGACAATTCATACTTTTCAGTAAGTTTTTACCGTAGTCGGGTATTAGTCTTTTAAACTTAAATTTTGTTTAGTTAAAGAAAAATATATTAATAATGTAGCCAACGAGCAGCAAGTCACCAATCTACCAGGCTAAAATTGTTGTGAGAGATTTTTAGGTAGATGTCCGTATCTCACTCCATAACCCAGTTATCCGGTCCACTAAAATCCCAACCACATAGCCCAAACCAAGTTATTCCCTCCCTGGCAAAAGTTCGGCAGCTATAGAGGACTGTCCGTTAGTGCATCTTAATGGTACATTAAGGGATAGACCTCCATAGATGCAGCCATCTCACTTTTTAGATAAAAAGGTACTAAAAGGCATCTTCATGTTGGCTTTGGCCCAGGGGCGTAGCTACCGCCGTACATGCCGTATCAATTATACGGGGCCGGGCCACGGGGGCCACCGACATGCGTAAGCAAAAACTTTTTCAAAATTAAAACTGATAAAATATTACCTAAGAACTTCGATGGGACATGAACGCCTGTCAGACCTGTCACTATTGTCCATAGAGGCAGAAACTTTAGAAAAACTAAAAGGCAACGAGAGTGTATATTGAAATCGAATCCGCTAGTTTCCAACAAGTCAAATCAGACACTTTTTTCTATATGTCAAAACAAACATTTTCTATGAGATTTGTATGAAATTTCGGACTGTGACGTCATAGATTTTTTAAGTCAAATAGCGCTCTTAATAACCGTTTCTCTGCATTAATAAATCTAAAATCACGTTCAAAATGGATGTGATCAATAAAAAGTGACATTATTTTGTGAAGTTTTATTCTCTTAACAGTACCAAATAATTTATTTTTGACCCAGTCATCTACACAATCGTTTGTAAAAATTTGGAGAAAAAGTGAAAGATAGATAATTATGATAAATAAATATTTATTTTAATTTCATGCAAACATTTTCTTTTCTTTTGTGAGAAATCTGAACCCTTCATAAGGGCCCCCAAATATTTTTTTATACGGGGCCCCGCCAAGGCACGCTTCGCCACTGCCATGGCCCCATGAAAGCCTCAAAGGACCGGGTCCCCAAGGACCCGTGGCTGAAAAGCGTACCGACAATAACACTCACAATACTGTTCCTTCTCCGCCTTCAGAGCCTTCAGGTACTGCGCCCTGGCCGCCAGCAGCAGCGTCCGCAGCCTCCCCATCTGGCGGACGTACGCCGACTGCAGACTTTTCAATGCATTCTTCGCCTCGCAGACCGCTTCCTCAGCGGTGTACACGCCAGCACGCCTGAAACAAAATAAATAGATTTAATTATTTATTTCTTATAATGCCGTGTGGTTCCAGGCAGAGAAGAATACGACCACTCCAAGTCTCCCAGTGTAGTAGAAGGCGACTTAGGAAGCACAAGCTGAACGAAGCTTATAAAAATCAGTGAGACCTCTCTAACCCGTCTAAATTTCCGAAAATTTCAAGTGTCTAGCTATTACGGTTTAAGAGATAGAGCCCTGTGACAGACGGACAGACAGCGGAGTCTCAGTAATAGGCTTCCGTTGGCACCCATTAGGTAAGAAGCCCTAAAATGCAACTTAACAGCGGCTGATTAAGGGTTGGATCTCATCTATCAGCACGGAACAGCACATTCCTATGCTGCTATCTTTTTCTGTCGCTCAGAAGCGTCATTTGCTAGAGCGAGAGAGCGACGGAACGCTTCAGCACCGGCCGTGCTGCAGCGGCCGTGTTGTATTAGTTGTTGTTGTTGTAGTAGCTGTTGTAGTAGCTGTTGTTGTTGAAGTAGTTGTAGTAATTGTTGTTGTAGTCGTTGTCGGTTGTTGTTGTAATTGTTGCTGGTAGTAGTTGTTGTAGTTGGTTGTTGTTGTAGTTATGTTTGTTGTAGTTGATGTTGCATTTGTTGTTGTTGTATTAGTTGTTGAAGTTGTTGTTGTTAAAGTAGTTGTTGTTGAGGTTGTAGTTGTTGAAGTAGTAGAAGTTGTTGTTGACGATGTTCGTTGTAATTGTTGTTGGTTGTTGTAGTTGTTGTTGTAGCTGTTGTTGTTGTAGTTATTGTTGTATATGTTGTTGTTGTTGAAGTTGTTGTAGTAGTACTTGCTGTTTGTTGTTGTTGTAGTTGTTATTGAAGTTGTTGTATTTGTTATTGTAGTTGTTGGTGGTTGTTGATGTTGTTGTGTTTGTTGTTGTATTTGTTGTTGGTTGTTGCTGTAGTAGTAGTTGTTGTTGTAGTATTAGTTGTTGTAGTTGTTGAATTTGTTAATGTATTAGTTTTTGTTGTGGTTGTTGTAGTTGTTTTTGTAGTTGTAGTAGTTGTTTTTGCCCCATGTCTACTTTGCCTTTAGGATAATACGCCTCTGGCGCCCCCCCCCCGCCCCTGATCCTCGCGCCCTAGGCTGCAGCCTAATTAGCTTAAAGGTTATTAGCCTGCAACTGACCATAGGCTTTGCTCCTCAGCGGGCACGTCCTCCGCGTCGGACAGAGCCTCGTCGTGTCCCCCGCGGCAGTCCCCGCCCGGCCCCAGCGTCACGCTGTCGCCGTCGCTGTCGGAGCCGCTGCAGCACTCCATTATGGACGCCGAGTACAACGAGTTTTGGGTTGTGGCGTCAATTTGTTCTGAAAGTAATTTTTCAAAATTAAAAACCGACTTAAAAACAAAACAAAAAGTGACACTACATGTGATACGCCCCCCACCCCCTGAAAGGCCGTTAAAGCTTTTGTTACACCCCTGGTGTTGCAGTTGTCCATGGGCAGCGGTGATCACTTACCATCAGGTGACCCCTGCTTGGTCGTTTGCCGATCTGACATAAAAAAATTACGGTAGAGAGAGCGACGGAACGCTTCAGCACGGTGCTGAAGCTTTCTCTCTCTTGCTCTAGCGAATGACTATTCCGAGTGATAGAAAAGGACAGCAGCATAGGAAAGCGCTGTTCCGTGCTGACAGATGTGGCCCAACCCTAAAGATACAGTAAGACCATGTTATGAACGGCCAAAAATGGCCGTTTCTCGCAAAAATGCAAACTAAAGCTTAACGTTCTCACTTTAAACTGTAAATAAATAAAATAGTTCATAAAATAGTTTTAAGGGTTATCTAGGTTTCACTAGCTCAACATTTTAAATGATGTCTCCGTTTCATTACAAATAATTTATTTCAAATGGAGGCAGCACTGGACTCCCTGCATCGTCTTAACACGATGTATAAATATTACCGTGACAATACTTACTGAACGGATCGACAGGGGTGGGGGAGGCTTGGTCCTGGTCTGCAGGGTCACTGACCACTGACACTGATGACGCGCACGACGTCGTTCTAGGACGCTCTGGTCTGAAATATAGCAAGATATGGTTATAAAAACTATAATCGGACTTAATCATACTAAAAAGGACTAAAAAACGGTCTGGGCGCGTTTCGTGCGTCGTTGACTTTTTGTAAACAAGTAAATTAGTCGCGATTCGTGCGTTCACCAAAATTTAAATAAAAATGCCTCCAACGTATACTCGCGTTTCGTGCGCTCTAATATTTTGTAAACAAGTAAGTCGAGTATGAGGCGTTCAACAAATTTAAAAAAAAAATGCCTCCACTCGCGTTTCGTGCGTTTTTATTTTCTTACACAATAACTGGAAGGAAAAAGGGGAGGCCTTTGCCCAGCAGTGGGATATATACGCAAAAAAAAATAGGGCGGCAAATGTAAGGTCGGCCCCGGGCGGCGAGAGCCCACGCTCCGCCACTGGTAGGATAGTAGATATGTAGTGACCTGACGTAGTGCTGCAGCTGGTTGAGCCACGTCTCGGCGGAGCTGACGGGCGGCGGGGGCGCGGCCGCGCGCTGCCGGCTGTGCAGCGCCGCGCGCGCGTGCTCGAAGCACAAGCTGGAACAACGGAAACAGATGAAGTTACATCCACAAACAATACGGTATTAAACTCAATTGTTTTTTTTATTCACTCACATCAAAAAGTATCTAGAAAATAAACGGGCAAGTGCGAGTCGAACTCGTACATGAAGGGTTCCGTACCTCCGTACACAGTAATACATAATCGGTGGAAATTTCAGGTGTCTAGCTATTACGGTTCAAGAGATAGAGCCCCGTGACAGACGGACAGACAGACAGCGGAGTCTCAGTAATAGGGTCCCGTTTGCACCCTTCGGATACGGAACCTTAAATATCAAAAAGTATCGGACAGAAATATCAAAAAGTAATATAATCTGAAACTAAGAAAAAAAATTTTTTTAATCAACTCAAAACTAAGTTAAAAGCCTTTAAAATCTGTTGGAAAGGGAAACTGTTAAGTAACAGAAAAGGATGCACGTATGGAAATGTGACGTCACTACTATTATTTCGCGCGTACGAAAGCACAGAATACAGTAAGAGTATACAGAACGGAATCTCCTAAAATACGCGCAATATGCGTCCCCATTCCCCGCCCGCCCCGGCACCTCTTCCTGCGCCATGCAGTGTGTTTCGCCCGCTCTCGCCGCTCGACAATGCGAAAACGGGGGAAAGGTACGGGGACAGGGAACTTTCTTCTGAGATACTAGTCATATCTCACCTCTGGTCTTTATGGTCCCTCTCCTTGGGCGCCGGCTCCTGGCACCTCTCCCCGTCGCTGTTGGTGTGAGCGCACTGCCTGTACGGCGCTGTGGGGTCCCGCGTGATGTGCGTGTAGCAATACTGTCTTCCGGATATCACTGGTAATGTGCACTCGTAGCCTTTGAAGGCACAGGCTCGGGAACGGGACACTATTTCTTTTTGAAGCTGTAATCAAATACAATGTAAATGTAAATTATAGAGTAGAGTAAATGTTTATTCATAAACGGTTTACAAAAAAATAAACATTATGTTAAACTATATTACGCCAGGCCTGTGTCACTCCCCATTGAGGTATCGAAAATCTAGCTACATTATTACTATGCGCGCAGCGGCCCCTCCGGGTGGTAAATTCAGTTATACGAATCGTTTGTCCAGAGTTATAAGAATGAAATTGGCTTGCAATGGATGTCTAGGTAAAATACGAAAAGATGCTGAGTTCTGACGTGAGCTAAATTAAACCATATCGCTAGCCACATTGAGTAGATATTTCTTTGAATTTCTTTGCTGAGTGAGACTTCTGTACGCACAGTGTTCCATTTGACTCAAAAAATTTCCCTATGCTGATTATCGCATAAATAGATCAAGGAATGCATTTCAAATGCAAGACTAGAACACCCACGTGTCAATTCCAAATAGTTTTTTAATAAAAAATAATACATGATTCGTGACCTTTAGCAAGAAAGTTTAAAAAAATAATTCTGCAAGAGTATCTGAACAAGATATATTTTTTTTATTAATACAGTTTAATAGTGGGTCTTTAGTCGCATATTTTACAGTTTTCATTTTTGGATTATCGCCTCTGGTTACCGAGTAATATTTTTTTTTCAGAATTTTGTTTTTATTTTTTTTCTTCCAAAAAACTCAAAAGTGGGACTTGTGACTTGCACTGAAACATTGCTCTTAATTAGGTCTATGATTGATAAAAAAATCACGTTCCTATATTGCGGCGTTTACGAGTAATCGAATTTTAAAATATAGCGTTAGGGTTGTCACTCAACTTGACCTTTCATTTCAGTCATAATTAATCAAAATTTTTCCTTCATTTTCAATCTGTATATTATTTACAAATAAAAGATACCTTGTTCATTTGAATTTGTTCAATATATACATATTATATAATAGTATATATATATACTTCTAAGTACATACTTAAAAATAGCCTGTGGCATTTTTTGAGAGCTAAATCTTATTGGGTTTTTTTTCGATGAAGGTTCATGCGTAGCGTGGGAAGGGGTCCACCCTCGTCAGGCTTATGCTTAAACCCCATGCTCATACACATGAACCAGAGAAACGGGGGTGAGGCACCATGGAGCCGTCACAGACCCATGGCGCCACTTTGCCTCAGCAGGGGCTTACCCAACCTGCTGAGGGATGTCCATCCGGGCCCCGACCGGAGGACTTAATGCAAGGGGGGCATGAGGGCGCCAACCCTCATATTGGTACACGAGTGGCAAACGATGCTGTAGACCGCGCTACAGCCGATACTTCTCAAACTCCGGAAGTAATCGCAAATACGCAAGGAGATTGTACAAGATTACATATTTTTGACTGTTTCTACGCAGAAAGCAAAAAATATAAAAAGAACGGGTCACCTGATGACCTGTCAAAAGCTGACATATTGAACGTACTTTCCAAATATGTTTTTTTTATTGTTCGCAAATATGCAATTCGTTTGACCTTTTAGTGACAACCCTAAAATGTACCGTATGACCTTTCTACATAACTCCCAAACGCCGCGACATAGGAACGTGATTTTTTTATGGATAATAGACCTAATTAAGAGCAATCTTTCAGTGCAAGTCACAAGTCCCACTTTTGAGTTTTTTGGAAGAAAAAAAATAAAAACAAAATTCTGAAAAAAAAAAATTACTCGGTAACCAGAGGCGATAATCCAAAAATGAAAACTGTAAAATATGCGACTAAAGACCCACTATTAAACTGTATTAATAAAAAAAAAATATCTTGTTCAGATACTCTTGCAGAATTTTTTTTTTAAATTTTCTTGCTAAAGGGCACGAATCATGTATTATTTTTTATTAAAAAAACTATTTGGAATTGACACGTGGGTGTTCTAGTCTTGCATTTGAAATGCATTCCTTGATCTATTTATGCGATAATCAGCATAGGGAAATTTTTTGAGTCAAATGGAACACTGTGGTACGTTAGTATTCTTTATTGTGATTATGCTAACTAGGAAATCGGAAGATGTAATCGCAGTTAGGACTGGTTGGATCCGATTTAGAGTAAAAACGACGTTCCTACCGCTCTACTTCATTGTAATCTGTGAATTCATTCCAAAACGCAATAAGGTCACAAGCAACATGAACAACACACAGGAACAACCTTAAAATGAAAGCCATAAAGATATTTTTAGTACGCATCGCCGTCGGTCACGCGTCTCGATTTTTGGATGCAATTTAGTATAGTATGTGATCAATTTAGGAACCCAACTGTTTCTAGTAAGGATTCCTTCAAATTGGATAGTGTCATAACCGCTTGGGCACTACCGCTTCTTTGGGGCTGATTGAAATTTTTAATTTAAATTGCATCCAATCAGTCCTAACTGCGATTACATCTTCCCATTTCCTAGTTAGGATTTCTTTAAATTGGATAATGTAAGTTTATAGACCTAGCCATATTGCGGAAAAGCGCTGATATTTACCGTGGTATCGTCCACACGAAACCACGTTCTACAAAGGTGACGCTATAATTTAAGGTCTAGTGGTCGACATTGAAATCTAATGGAATTTTTATAAACCCCTGATAAAAAAGTTTGTTGCTAATGTCTGTCAGTCTGTCTATGGCATCGTAGCGCTCGAACGGATGGACCGATTTCGAAGCGTTTTTATTACGTGAAAGTAAGTTCCCTTGCGGTGGTTCTTAGCTATGTTTGATAAAAATCGGTTCAGCCGTTTAAAGTTATTGAGAGTTAACGCTTAAAAGTCAGGGCTTTCTCTAGCAAATAATAGATGGCGCTCCGGATATCAAGTCGTATCGGTAGTTCCGCTATTCATCACTAGATGGCGTTCTTGACAGTAAGGGTTTTTTTTTATTTGCTTAGCAAATAAAATGATTACCTGTGCGCGCAGCTTGTCCTCCTCGCTCTTTTTAACCATTTCAGGATCCGGTGGCTTTATAGACTTGACGTGCGTGATACGGATGCCGGAGGCGGCTCTGGGGCCTCGACTGAGCATCCTGACTTTTGGCAGGTGCACCAGTTTGCGGGGTTGTTGCGACATTTCGTCTGATGTAGATGGCTTAACTGAAAAAATACATGGGATATGGCTGTATTGATCGATATCTTTGCCTAACCGCTACGCTTTATAATTGGAACTTTATAAAGTACTCGTAGGTACCTAGGTAGGTACATATATATTTTTTTTAATTTAACACATTGACAAAACCCAAATATTGCTTTGTACTAATATACATAAATATTAATAGTAGGTACCTACTACCTAGAAGTAAAGTAACCAATAGCATCTTAAATTAGCAAGTTATTGTAACTTGTAACTATGTATGTACCTACGTACATACAAAAAAGTACCTACATAAAAATATGTACCTACTTACTAAAAGAAATGCGGACACGATGATGATAATGTCTACCTACGACTTTCCATGCCTACTCTACCTACCTACTAATTAGCTAACTACCTATTTTAATTCTATAGCAAACTAAAAACCTACCTACTGCCCATGACAAAACACAACTGAGCGATATAAAACAAAATAACTAAAAACACTTACGCTCGGATATTCTAATATTATATTGAGCTTGTAAATATTGCCCATTTTCACTTCTAATGGGAAACATATTTATTGAAATAAAAGCAAATTTAGCACAATAATTAACATATGTACGGAAAATTATCTATCTAAACAGCAATAATTAATTGAAATAAACTAAACTTTCGCGATGTTACGTAATAGTATAGGTAAGCACACGAAAAAGAAATTATTTTCCCTTTTATTTTTTTCTTGGAAAACCACGTAGGTAGCGCGCAAAAATTTCATCTACTTTGCAAAGGTAGTCATATTTACTTCTCATTAATTTTAAATGACTTTAATCGAAAATTTCATGTTTTGTATAGAAACACACAGTTCGTAAAAATAATTAACTAATTACTACAACGTTAATGGGCATTTAAGTGATGAATGAACAGATTTCCATGAAAGAAATAGTAAAGTGTATTGTAAACAGTGGTGGGTCGGCCATTTGCACGGTGTAACAGAGTCTTTAGGTCCGTAATTTTAAAGTGCGCTAATTGCCTAAAAAGTTGATGAATCATTTCAAAAATATGTACAAAACAAAGAGCTTAACGTATACTACAATAATAAACATAGTGATAAAGTGAAATGTACCTGTGCTTGTTGCAGATCTTCATTCTGTCACCGGAGACCTCACTACGTTCACCATCAAATTTTACAATGGCGTCCGTTTGAGAATACCTATTTACGATTCCCAGTAGTGACTTTTATTTTCATTAATTTCACTTCATTATACATTATCAGAATTATTATTTAATTTTTTGTTTTTATTTAGTGAATAATTGTGGTTTCAAATGTTTAAAATGTTACAATATTAGTTTTTTAATCTCTCAAATGTTAACGTGGTCTATATCCGGTCGCCGCTGTCATAGCGCTGTCCCTT
The DNA here is from genome assembly GCA_963576875.1 of Acrobasis repandana. Taxonomy (NCBI): domain Eukaryota; kingdom Metazoa; phylum Arthropoda; class Insecta; order Lepidoptera; family Pyralidae; genus Acrobasis; species Acrobasis repandana. Next base: position 6,982,122 of record OY756242.1, on the reverse strand, counting down.
TCCCACTCACGCACGTAGACGGAGCGCTGCTTTCCGTCGTGCTTCCCCGCGCGCAGTCATTCGAGCTACATCCGTTCGATGGCTACAGCACAAGAAAAATGGTATTTTACAAAAGAGCAACTAGTGAATTCTCCAAGCAAGAAATGCGGTTTAGATGCAGATAAGGAGCTAGCATATAGGCAGCAGGCCGCCAATCTAATCCAGGATATGGGCCAGAGGCTGCAAGTGTATCCTTTTTCAAACTGGTGATTTTAATGCAATGTTTTTGTCGAGTCATGTGTTCAAAACGCGTATTTCGCGTAGTTAAACTGTGTTTTTATTTATGAAACGCGAGCTGAAACGTGTGGATAAGTGTCTGAAGCGTAAAAAAGTGTATAGTGATAGTGTTCGCCTTTGCAAAAGATGATGAAACATGGGAGTATCTACAGCGTCACAGAGTGCACTTTCCATTGTATAACAGGGTTTTCCCGCTCGATCTGTGAGTAATGTTCTCATTTATAAACGATTTTATGCATATTTGTCGTATATGATGATTGTTTTGAATGGATTAACGTGTAAATTTAGGTTATAGTCGGCGTGATGGCGTGGTTTTTTAGGTCACTGCTCTCGACAGCTGTAAAGACGCCTGCGCGTGACGTAGGTAGGACGATCTCGTGGTGATCGACCTGTCTGTACTAAAATTACCACTTTTACCGCCGTTTTGCGTATTTAGCGTCAGACGTGCGAATTAGCTTTATTTATCTCTTCACACAAGTTCCTGGTACTCATGACTACAAACAATGTATGTGGCTTATCTTTGCACGTGCTAAACTATGTTTACAATCAGTTGATTACGCCTATATACAAATCAATATGTGCACTATCTATAGGAAAACATACATGCACAATATCATATCTGTTGGAGCATAACTTATTCAAAATGTTCATATTAGCAACTAAAAACATGTAGGTAATACTTGTAATTCAAAGCATCTGCACTGCAAATAAAATAAATAAATATATAAGGACAAATCACACTGATTAAGCTAGCCCCAAAGTAAGTTTTAATTTAAACTTGTGTTATGGGATACTAACTCAACGATACTATATTTTATGATAAATACATATATAGATAAACACCCAAGACCCAGGACAATTTAAAAAAGGCCATTTTCCAACTTGCCCTGACTGGGGATCGAACCCAGAACCTCCGGATTAGCAGCCTAGCGTGTTAACCATTACACCACGGAGGTTGTCAGTCAATGCAGTCACTGAATTAATTCAAAAAGCTAAATATCACATGTAGAGTTTACTGGAAGGAAAGAACCTGTTCAGTGGGATATAAGAGGCAGTGTCTAACAACATCAGACAAACACGAGCAACCACCGTGGGTGCTCATGTATGCTGACGACATCGCACTGGTGGATGCAGACAAGGGGAGACTAAAAACATGGATTAATATTTTAAAAATCATCATTAAAATACGAAAACAACATTTTTAATGAATAATTTGTAATAGTGTAACAAATAAGTAGTTTTATCACCTTTGACCTTGTAACGGGAGCTATAATAATGTAATTGACCTTTTCAGCAAAGCTATTTTAGCTAAGTTCTCTAACATTTTTACTGATTGTAACATTCGTAGATTATAACAATAAAATAAACGATTGATTTTTTGGATGTATAATAGGTTTATAAAAGTAAAATTTCAAAACTAGAAACGAGAGATTTTTCCAAATTCCCGGCCAGACATCTTTGAGTAATTGGGAAGCATATACATATAAAGCATCGAAATTCATGATCCCAACTGTCATCTTTCGTCATGGCAGTCGTCAAGCTATATCAGATGCCTTTGGGCAGTTTGATAAATCTTACACGAGTGTTGGCCACTTACACATGCTAAAAACAAAAAACTAATTTATCTAACTTATGTGTTTTCTAAGTACAATAAAGTTATTAAAAACAAACAAACTAATCAATAGAAGAAAACTAAGTTTAAAAAAAAATATTTAGTTTAAATTTTTATTTTGCAAGACAAATGTAATAAGCCTAAACTTGATGGACTTTCGGCGTTTTACTACAGGGTTTGTATAACCACCTTCCGGCTCCATCATCAGATCAGCTTTGTGTCATACCTAATAATATCGCATTGTTATCTGATGTTACATTATTATTTTTATTTATTATACAAAATTATATCTCAATCAAAATACCAAAATTCACTTGCATGATTTGACCCAAGAAAAAACAGGCAGGGCAAGCAAAATAAAATATTGTAATATGGATTATCGCCATTTCTCATAAAGGGAACTATAAATAGCCAAAATAATGCTAATCCCCACTAACTCTACATTACTGTTTATTTAGAAAATCAATTTTTAAAACATAAGATAAGCTTAAAAGCTACCTGCCTTACAAATAAGGGTATTTATTTCAAAGTTTCCAAGGATACATTGAATAGACCCCTATAATAAAAACTGTCTGTCAATGGTTCTATTCTTAATAGGAATGTCATTGTTAGAAACAAGTGCACCTTTGGGCCTTTTTTTGGATCACAATGAAAATTTGCAAGGCATTATAAATATCTACCTGAGTAGTTACAACTTGGTTGGCATTTTATTATTGTTTTGCTTTGATCATAGAAGCTGTTTTGCAATGAATCTTATCATGTAAAATACCTGGGTATTTAGGTACATCTTTTCAATGAATTTTATTGCTTGAAACACCTTGGTATTTTTACATTAGCAATACATTTAATTATACCTTTGTAGATACATATTTCCATTTCTCCCTGATTTAAGTTTAATCAGTATAGTGCATTTGATAAATTGATGTCAATGCCATCGGCGCGCCACAAAGGCCGCGTCTTTGTAAAAGCCGATGCCGCCTTTAAAGCTCGCCGACAGTAAGAAAGAAAGATTGTTTATTTGGTTACATACAGTATTCTAACCAATTGAACGAATAGACCAAGGGCGTGTTCACACCAAACGTATAGTCCGCCGCCGACTGTAAGCATGCTCACTGTTACTATTATAAATAAATATATACGGACAAATCACACTGATTAAGCTAGCCCCAAAGTAAGTTTTAAACTTGTGTTATGGGATACTAACTCAACGATACTATATTTTATGATAAATATATATATATACTATTGTCGGTTCGGTTCGGTTGGTGTGAACGAGAAAGAAAAAGTAAAGGATAGCAGCATAGGAAAGAGCTGTTCCGTGCTGATAGATGAGATCCAACCCTTATTTGTGCTAGTTTTGAGTCCTTTTCTACTTTCCGCCACATAAATTAAAACAATACACATGTAACATGTATTTTCGAAATATGTAATCACGTTAGCTAGAAAGTTAGGCAATGTGCCAAACTTTCTTAACACTAAAATACGTAATAAATATGCAACAAAAAGACAACAGTTACTCATTGTCATGTATTTTTAACTGTTTTACCTAGATTACAGTGGTAAGTCGAGGTTTTTTTTAACAGATTTGTAATAGAAATTCACATTATGTGTAAATTATTGCTTTGTACTCGTACATTCGCTGCTTGGTTCATGAGGTACATCCAGCTGACAGACATCATGAACAACAGAAGCTTAGCTAGGGTTAGCGTTGCCAGGCGTCCGGATAAAGCCGGACATAGTTAGGCTTTTTAATTGCGTGTCGGGCTTGTCCGGCTTTTGTTAGGCTTTTTACATTTTGCAAACAAGCGAGCGCCGAGCGCAGGCGAGTCGACTGTCGGTCACTCCCAAATCGGTAATAATCAAAAAAGCTTGATTTTATATATAATTTTCAGTCTCCGATTTGCGCATCTACCCCCTCCCCCCCGTCAGCAGAAAAAAAATTGGACATGGGGCGTCCATTTTCGCGAATACAATTCCCAACACTGCGGTCCCTTTGGCTTGAGTACACTGTACTTTACTTGGTCTACTAAAAACCTAGTATGATGAGTCAAAGGCCACATACAAGTTCACCTGGTTCTGTAGGTTTCTTTCCACAACTAGGCTCTTTCAAGCCCTTTGCATGTGAGGGAGACAGCAACATTTTTCAGTGTCTCTTGCCACATACAGTTAGATGGTAGTAAGTGTAGGTGAAAAGGAGACGAAAGTTAAAGAAGTCAGAGTTCATATCAAAGTACCTAGTTGTTTAACTTTTCAAATTCAGCGACTTTTCAGTCAACTCCTATTGTTTTTCTTTCACATCAGTAGAAAAGAGGTGGGACTGTAGATTTCGGGGCTTGTAAATATCAGAAAAATGCTTTTGTCTGTCTGTCTGTTCTCGTCTACGGATAGAATTTTACAACCGATTTTGACGAAAATTAGCACACTAGTTCCTTAATTTATTTAAGTTTTTAATCGATCGTGATTTTTGATTGAGGGAGAAACGGGTGCTTCAGCATTGCCGGTGCTCAAGCGTTCCGTAGCTCTCTCGCTCTAGCAAATGACGCTTCTGAGCGACAGAAAAGGATAGCAGCATAGGAAAGTGCTGTTCCGTGCTCACAGATGGGTCCCAACCCATATAAACAGGAACAGGCAATAAAGGTAAATCCTTTGAATGATGCTGCTCACATATTCGTTTTATCACCATCATATCAGCCACAGGAAGTCCACTGCTGGACAAGGATTTCCAAAACGACCGATCGGAAGCGGCCTGCATCCAGCGTTTTCCTGCAACCTTGCTCAGGTCGCCTGACCACCTAGCAGGTGGGTGTCCTACGCTGCGCCTGCCGGTACGTGGCCGCTATTCGAGAACCTTTCTGCCCCATCGGCCATCGGTTCTTCGCGCAATGTGCCCCGCCCACTGCCACTTCAATGAGCTAATCCGCTAGGCTATGTCTGTGACCTTTGACCTTTGTTGACCTACGAATCTCCTTATTTCTGATTTGATCACGTAAAGAAACACCAAGCATAGCCCTCTCCATAGCCCGTTGAGCGACCTTGAGCCTTCTTATGAGACCTATAGTAAGGGACCACGTTTCGGAGCCATAAGTCATCACTGGTAACAAACATTGATGAACATATTCGTTTGATCTTCAATTATTCATTAAAATGTTGGTGTTACCAACAAAAGTCAAGGTTTTAATTTAACATTCAACAGTTCACTTGAACTTGCCGGTAGTAACACAGTTTGCGCTGTTGCTGCGCGACCTACTTGAACGGAAATGGTGTTATGCCCCAGATTCTCGGTTTTTGTGAGAGGACATGGCCTACATAAATGGTGATGGGTGACTATTTACTTTAGACAATTACTGATTAGGTATCATTTGTTTTTATTTAATACTAGTTTTTGTCCGCGGCATCGCCCGCGTAGACTACACAAATTAGATTGTTTTTTTTTTACACTGGGGTTGCAATTTATTAAGATCCAATTAATGGATTATTATTTTTTACTAACCGCTCATTCAAAAATGTTGTGTCGCTTCAAAAATAACGAAAATTCATACAAACTTGCAACCCCTATTTTACCCCTATAATTATGTAATTTTCAAAATCGAATAAATGCATTATTATTTTCAGCTCTAAAAAGCTAGCAGTGTAAGGTGGGCAAAAATTAAAAAAAAAAATGGTCAAAATTTGTTGCTAATTAGTTGCCAAAAAATCGATTTTTTTGCTCTTGCCGATTCCGGAAAATCGTCATCAATGTCAGCTTCATCATAAGCTGGCATGGATAATAAGATAAAAGTAAAAGCAAAATAAACAAAATCACTACAAATTTGTTGCTAATTAGTTGCTATAACATCGAACTAAAATTAATGTGCAAAAAAAAAATTTTTTTTGCAAATAAAAATTTGCATTTGCTTTGCTTGCTTGCTTAAATGTCGCTTTTTCATAGAAAAAATACAAAATAAATTTGTTGCTCGTCACCGAACTAGTAATTGGCACCCAGAGAACCAGCAACTAAATAGACACCCGATGATGGGTATCTTAAAAATTTTTGACTAAAAAACCGGCCATGCTAGCTTGAATGTCGATTTTTCCGGTGAAAATCAAAATAATAAATTTGTTGCCCGTCACAGAACTGTTAAGTGTCACTCGGTGAACCAGCAACTAAATAGACACCCGATGATTGGGTGTTTAAAAAATTGGTCACTAACAAACTGGCCATGCTATCTTGAATGTCAATTTTTCCAATGAAAATTGAAATAATAAATTTGTTGCTCATCACCAAACTAGTAATTGGCACCCAGAGAACCAGCAACTAAATAGACACCCGACGAGAGCTATTATTTTCTACTAACTACTCGTAGGTACTAAAATACCCCTATTTCACTCCCTTAGGGATGGAATTTCCAAAAATCCTTCTTTAGCGGACACGTCTCCTAGTCACAGTCTACCTTCCTGCCAAATTTCATCTTCATTGGCTAAGTAGTTTTCGAGATTTCGTGGTGAGTGAGTGATTTTCGCTTTTATATACATATATAGATTACTCATTTCTATGCTACTACTATACTACTCTGTGGTCCAGTGGTCAAGGCGTTTGCCTTGTGATCCGGAGGTTGTGGGTTCAAATCCCACTGGGAAGCATACTTTGTGAAAAGTTGTTTCCAGTCTGGTTAGGATATTGCAGGCTTCTTCTGGTGGTATGGTATTGTAGGTTCTGGTTAGGATAGGCAGGCAGAACGATAATTCTGTGCTTCGGAAGACACGTAAAGCTGTTGATCTCGAACGCCATCTAGCGTTTGTACCTATCCCTAGAATTGGATCTGGTCTACCCTTGGGTTGCGGAGGTCAGACGGCTGTCGCTCTGTGTAGAACCAGTAACCTCGTCGAATCACCTAGGTTAAGTAGCGGACTCCGGGCTCTGAAGCGTAACCGCTGAGGATGCAATCGGGAATACGCTTGGATGATGATGACTCATTTCCATGCTAGTCTGGAAGAAAAGAAATAACTTAGAATGTACCAGCTGCTTCTCTTCCGTGCAGATCGTAAAAGCTGATCGGGGGAATGGGCGAAAATGCGAATCATAGAATGTACCAGTACTAGTTGTTTTTCTTCCCGCGCATATCGTAAAAGCTGATTGAGTGAATGATGTATTAACATGCAGGCTAACAACCCATCACTATTTTGATTCCTTTTCACGCCAAAAGAGGCCTTTAAGTCCTGCGGCTCTGCTTAGAGCAGCAAGACCCAAAATGCTCTGTCTGCCCCATTAAAGATAAAGACATGTAAGGGTCAGTTCACACCGAGACGCGACGTAGCGCGCACTTTGGAAGAAATATAGAACTTGTTTTCTAGACAAAAAGATACTAAGGGTTGGATCTCATCTATCAGCACGGAACAGCACTGTCCTATGCTGCTAACCTTTTCTGTCGCTCAGAAGCGTCATTTGCTAAAGCGAGAGAGAGCGACGGAACGCTTCAGCACCGGCCGTGCTGCATAGCCGATAGCTAGATAGATGAGATCCAACCCTAATTTCAGCGAGAACCCGGCGCAGCGGGCTCAAGTTGGCAAGGCTCAAATCTCACTCTTTTTGTCTAGTAAACAAGTTCTATATTTCTTCCAAAGTGCGCGGTACGTCGCGTCGTGTGAACTGACCCTTAGTGTATGAATGTGTGCATTTTTTTAATTTCACTTTCACATTTTTCAAGCTAGTCACTTTCCAACATCACATGGCATTTCTCTGCCTACTGCTAAATTCATTCATTCTGGTCTGAGATAAGATAAAACTTATGTACCAGCAGCTTCTCTTCATCTGGTGAATGAATAGTCACTTGAGTCACTTGTTCTGTTCTTTATAGACAGGTTATTTACTCTTCACCATCACATTAAAAGTGTAAGTGAGTAACACTTTATTGTACACCAATAATACAATATACAATACAATACTACACACAAAAAAAAAGAAAGACATTAAAATGTACAATGGGCGGTTAAATCGCTAAAAGCGAAAAAAAGTGGCATTTGTGTCTTGCGGCCCTACGTTTTGTCTACCCTGTTTGGAACATAGACAATAATGTATTTTCCTATTGCCAGAAAAACGCGTTCAAAATTTGCCAGGGTATTTTGTAGGTGCCCTAAATATAAAAAAAACAATAAACGGGCAAGTGCGAGTCGGACTCGTACATGAAGGGTTCCGTACCTCCGTACAATGTTTTAAAACGCTAAAAAAACACGTTTTTTGTATGACGACCCCCTTTAATTTTTGACTTTTTTTAATTTTTAGTAATTGTTGTTATAGCGGCTACAGTAATACATAATCGGTGAAAATTTCAAGTGTCTAGCTATTACGGTTCAAGAGATAGAGTCCTGTGACAGACGGACAGACAGACAGACGGACAGACAGCGGAGTCTCAGTAATAGGGTGCCGTTTGCACCCTTTGGGTACGGAACCATAAAAACAGTGGCACTCTAAGAGTGCCGACAGAAATGAAAACTACAGAGGTGTCGGTAACAGTGTCGCGAGTTCAATGGTTTTTCCCATCACAAAAAATATCCAACATGCCTAAAAAAGTTTTCACTTCAACAATGACTAAGAATTTTAATGAGTTGTCTATTTTTATTATTTACTAGCAGTCCACCCCGGCTTCGCCCGTAGTACCAGGCCTGTTTCACTCCCCGTTTAGGTATCGGAAATGTACCTACATTATTACAATGCGCGCAGGCGGCCCCTCCGGGTAATAAATTCAGTTGTTCAGCTGACGTGAGCTAAATTAAACCATATAGCTAGCCACATTGAGTAGATATTTCTTTGAATTTCTTCGCTGAGTGAGACTTCTGTATGTTAGTATTATTTATTCTGAGGTATAGGTTTATTTCGTTGCTGGAATTCCTTACATTGAACTTTGTACCTAACTGCTCAAAATAGGTTGACATATTGACATTTAGTCACCAGGGTCATTGTACTGATAAGATAAGATAATAAAAGAAAGATGCACAGCTGATAGAAATCTCTTAGATTGGTTTGTTTTGTGTAATCTAATTTGTTAGTATATCGAGAATGTTGGGATTAAAGACATCATCGTATTAACTCAGCCTATAAGAGATACAGGCTCGCTGTAGTATAGCAGCATAGTCCCTGATAATGTCAGGGGGTTCATTAAAAAAAAAAAAAAAGCTGTGCGTCTGGCGATAAGGTCATCTTTTCTATACCTAGGTGGTCCCATAAAATTTGTATTAAAATCGGTTGTGTGGTTTGTTTTTGAAACGATCATAACTAGAAATATGTAAAAATAAACATAAACAGTTATGTTTTACCTTATGCCAAGCCCGTCGTCGATTTTAGTTACATAAACAAAAAAAAAACAATTCTTTATTTTTTCTCCGCAATCTACATAAGTACTTATATAAAACTATATAGACAAAGTATGTATATTTAAGTTATTTCTCTTTAAGTGAATATTACATATTTTTATTCACAACATAATAAATAATTATAACTATGTAGGCATAATATAACTATAAAATTATACTAATAACTAATATATTATACTAAACTAAAACCAAACTAAATATAATAAATATAAAAGACATTAAATTATAAAAGATGGACCCCAAATCGCAGCGCTCGCAGGGTAAGGTGCCCAAGAGGCTGGCGGCATTGCCGCGTTGAATGGCCAGGCTTAATCTTTGGCCAAAATGCGCGCCAGCTCTTGGATCCCCTGAGGCGTCGATTAGGCGTGCAAAAATCTCCTTGTATAGCTGACGGGCTTCCGCAGCCCAAGGCCCCAAGGTCTCCACGGCAAAAGGCGCAAATATGTACGGCTCTCCCAAAGCCGCATATTTGCGTCTCTTATTAGTTTCTGCCGTCGCCATATTAGTTACATATTGTATACAATTGTTTGAATATTTCGATTTTCTGGTACCTAATGAATACGGCTTTTTGTTTTGAAAAAATATCGATATAAAATTATTGAATATTATTTATAGAGGTATGTGTTTTTGGTGCGATAAAGTGTTACTTACTTTATCCATCTGATGGGCGAATTAAAAATTTTCATGCCTATTGATATTGACAAGATATGAAGCACCCAATCACAGCGGCGACACTCCCTGTACGTGAGAGTTCGAACGCCGGTGACCTTGAGCTTGGAGCTCGTAACGCTAGGGTTGATACCGAACCGAAATGGAGTATCGTGCGGTGCGTTAGAGAGACGCGAACTAGGTACCAGTCCTCGGCCGAAGCAGTCAGCGATAGCTCGTTTCACGCCCCGCGCGCCTCTCAAGGCCCCCTCACACATCCAGCCACCCACACATAGCCGCAAGCGATTTTACGTGCACACATGCTTAAGTGTCGTTTCTTTTCGCGTAGTGTATATATTTTTTGACCCAATTAAGTAAATAAAATCATACCTCCCTCTGTAGTCTGGTTAACAAACAACAATTTCGTGGAACCGCCTCGCGGCGCGACATTCTCGGAAGCATGATTCATGCTTTAATGTCGAATCAGACATGCATTTTCTTTGTGTTAGCAGCTGATAAAACTTGTTTGTTTTGCTACTACCAAGGCCGATAGTGGTGTAGTGGTTTAAGAGCTCAACCTATAACCAAAAATCCAACCTATAACCAAAAATCCCAACTATTATTGAGATAACCAAAAATCCCAAAGATTATTGTGCAATAAATATTAAATAAATAAATTACTGAGACTCCGCAATCTGTCTGTCTGTCCATCTGTCACAGGGCTCTATCTCTTAAACCGCAATAGCTGCACACTTGAAATTTTCACCGATTAAGTTATACTGTAGCTGCTATAACAACAAATACTAAAAATAGGAAAAAGTTAAAAATTAAAGGGGGTCGTCATACAAAGAACTGGTTTTTTCAGTGTTTTTAACTAGATCTTTATAATGGCATTAACTAGATACTTAAAATTTTTACCGATTATGTATTACTATGGCCGCTATAATGACAAATACTAAAAATAAGATAAAGTTAAAAATAAAGGGGGTTGTCATATAAGAAACGTGTTTCTTCAGTGTTTTAAAACACTGTACGGAGGTACGGAAGTCGGAACCCTTCATGTACGAATCCGACTCACACTTGTCTGTTTTATTCACATTTTTTTTTTGCATTATCAGAATGCTTGTATTGTAGCAAGTGTTATTGAAAGAATTGACGTGTGGAAGGTATTGTACATTTAATATTTCACTGGGTATATTTACGACTGAAAATATGTGTTAAAAATAAATAAATATATAGGGACAAATCACACTAATGTTATGTTATGTTATGTTATGTCCATTTATTGTATTCTTTCGCCGATACTTGGTTGACTGGAAGAGATCCCATTATGGGATAAGTCCACCATTGTACAAAATATTTTGGTCTATTAATACTTATTTAACTGTAACTATTTCTTGTGCAGTAAAGATATACAACAAACTAATTAAGCTAGCCCCAAAGTAAGTTTTAAACTTATGTTATGGGATACTAACTCAACGATACTATATTTTATGATAAACACATATACTCGTATAGATAAACACCCAAGACCCAGGACAATTTGAAAAAGGCCATTTTCCAACTTGCCCTGGCTGGGGATCGAACCCAGAACCTCCGGATTAGCGGTCTAGCGTGTTAACCATTACGCCACGGAGGTCGTCAAAAATGTAAATAAATAAAAGAAAAAAACTGTTGGAATGCATTACTTATAAATTTTATTTGTATTTTGTATTACACAGCTAAGTAAGAATAAATGGAAGACGGTCAATCTATTTATTATTGTTGTTATTTGCTGTATAATAATTCTTTTTTTATCCATGCATGTCCGTCCATCCCCCTATTGCTGTGACTTACGTAATATGTGTCATGCTGGCATATAGGAACTGGTCATGCCAGATGTGACAGTACGAGTTAAAGAGATCGGAAAAAGTCGTGACAAAGGAAGGGAGGTGATAGAAAAGTCATAATTCTGCATGACGTAATGTGTGGACGGCCCCTTATGCGGGGAGGTGATCGAAAAGTCATTCTGCATGACGTTATGTGTGGATGGCCCCTTATGCGTGGAAGATTTAATTCTTTAGACACAGTGAGTGGTATTATTTTGCTTCAGACACTCCACCATAGCGTTTAGTATTGTTATTCTATTGTTGCATATGGGAATTGACCCTTAATAGGGCAATGGTAGAATTGTTCTCACATTAAATTGAACCTTATGCTTTTGACATAAAGTTCATTACCAATGAAAAAAATATACCAACGATGCTTGGTTAAGGGTTAACATGAAACACACCTTTTTTACTTGTTCGCTGATGATTCAGTTGGGTTAACATTCTCAGCTAGATCGACATAATTGTCTGTGTATTGTAACAAATATTTCCTTAACCAACCCCCCCACAGATCACAGCTATGTATCAACACAGCGATAGTGTATATGCACAGGTTCTATGCATTCCACTCGTTCACACAGTTCCACAGGAATGCTATAGCAGCTGCTGCGCTGTTCCTCGCAGCGAAGGTAACTATTTTCATATGTTATATCTTCTTCGCTTCTAATGTAATAATTAAAATATACAGGGTCCAAGGGTTGGGATAGATCTGTCAGCACCGAACAGCATTTTCTTATGCTGCTATCCTTTTCTGTCGCTCGGAACTGTCATTTGCTAGAGCGAGAGAGAGCGACGGAACGCGGCAGCATCGCCGATTCCGCGGCGTTCCGTCACTCCCTCTCGCTCTAGCAAATGACGGTTCTGGGCGACAGAAAAGGATAGCAACATACGAAAATGCTGTTCGGTGCTGACAGATTTATCCCAACCCTAACAAAATATACGGTGAAGTCAATCTATGATATTTAATCTTTTTTTACCCGACTGCGCCAGAAGAAAGGTTATTTTTTTTTTAATTGGATGTTTGTTTTTTTCTTTGGCACGCTCTGCAGCCTAAACGGCTTGATGGATTTTGGCTTGAGAGGTGTCTATAGATTCGTCTTACTTGTGAAAGTGACAATGGGCATATTAAAAATTTAAAAAAAAATTAAAAAATGGCGGCTTTTTGTCGTCAAATGATTCATAACCTATCATCTGGTGGGGTATCAAACGAAAGGATTTTATATACGGAAAATGTAATTTGGAATGAGAAATGCTAAATAAAACAACATATAAATATGTAATCCCCCTCATGTTGTATCAGTCAGTCGGGTTTTTTTTTTTAAATAATTGTTTACCATAAACTCACCATCCGTGCGTATTCCCGGTTGCATACTCAGCGGTTACGCTTCAGAGCCCGGGGTGCGCAACCTAACCTAGGTGATTTGACGAGGTTACTGGTTTTTACACAGCGACTGCCGTCTGACCTCCGCAACCCAAACGGTAGACCAGAACCAATCCTAGAATCCTTGTTTACCATAAACATACAATACCCGGCACATCATTTAGTGAAGATTTGTAAATGGCTACTCAGTGATGTGCTCAGTGATATTTATTTTTGTATTTGATGCTGTAAATCTTCAGAAAATAAATAAATAAAATAATTTGACCCAAAATGGCGGTCACTCCGCACACTTTTTTCTCTAATTATACCGGCGCAGAGCCGCCATTTTGGGTCAACTTATGTACCAGTTGCTAATATAATGAATTAATGTTTTAGGTGGAGGAGCAGCCCAGGAAATTAGAATATGTAATAAAAGTAGCACATGTCTGCCTCCACAGAGGTGAGAGTGTGAACGCTCTGTCGCCGGAACAGTATACTGAACAGGTGAGTCATTAAGAGCCCCTATGACCCTAATAGTACGTAGAGCGTAAATATTATCAATTGTAACGAAATACTCACTTTGAAATAAAGCACACAGCAAAGTTCAGGACTAACTATAACTCTCTGTACTACCAGAGCCACATTATTAGCCAGAGCAGTCAGATGATTTAGCGTACACTCTCCACGCTGGCCAGACGGGTTGGAGAGGTCTCACTGATGTGTATAAGCTTTGTTTAGCTTGTGTTTCCTAAGTCGCCTTCTACGACATCCACGGGAAGACTTGGAGTGGTCCTATTCTACTCTGCCGGGAACCACACGGCTTTTGATATAGGGAAAAAACCATCAAACTCGCGACTCTGTTACTGTCAACCACCACCTTGTTCAAGTTTTCACTTTTGTCTGCCCTCCCGGAGTGCTACCGGTTCCGTACCCGAAGGGTGCAAACGGGACCCTATTACTGAGACTCCGCTGTCTGTCCGTCTGACCGTCTGTCACAGGGCTCTATCTCTTGAACCGTAATAGCTAGACACCTGACCACCATAACAACAAATACTAAAAGTAAGATAAAGTTAATAATTATAGGGGTCGGCATACAAGAAACGTGTTTCTTCAGCGTTTTAAAACATTGTACGGTGGTACGGAACCCTTCATGTTCGAGTCCGACTCGCACTTGCCCGTTTATTTTTATCTTATGCAATAAAATCAAAGAATTTTTGTTTTGTTCCAGGCGCAGGACCTGGTATTCAACGAGAATGTACTCCTACAAACGTTAGGTTTCGATGTTGCGATCGACCACCCACACACGCACGTCGTACGCACGTGTCACCTTGTCAAAGGTGAGGCACGTCACGTGATACCGTACGCGTGATAAACACTGCCCGGTATTGGCGGAATGCTGAGCGTGGATTGGGGCGGCGTGTTCTTTATTTGAATGCGGCACGTTGCGAGGGTGCTCTGTGGTTTTGGTTTTTTATTGGCTTGATTCTTTTTTCGGGCAAAATTTTTTTTAGGTTTTGTTCAAAAAGTTGCGGTACGCTATTTCGGCCAGTGTTTTAGTCAAAACTACGTTAAAAAGATAAAATGATTGCGCCTTCTGAATAAAGAGGCAAAAATTGGCTCCTGAAAGAGAATGATTACAAAATTTTCTATGGGAATGAAGTTTTATCAAGTGTCCATTGTTTTTCATCGACGTCCTTAGAATGCCCTTTTCTTTTCATTGAGACATGACAAAGTAATATTTATGTATACCGTTAAAGATTTGGTAATAAAAGAAATGAGATGTAAAAATAAAACTTCTTTTTAATAAAAAAAAAGACTTGTTTATTATTTTCCATGCATGTCAATTTGATAAGGCATGAGTTATGATTACAAAAACATTTGTGAAAGTATTTCTAAATAGGTATGCATTGTTTATGTATGAAATGCGTATTGGAATTATTTCTCTTCTATTTTTAGTATGATACTCTTTTTACCCGTATTTTAATTGAGGGTAATGTTTTTTACATGTAGATAGCGAAGAAAAAAATCAATGGATGGTGTTTGTTTGTTTTTTAGTCTATAATTGGCCCTTGGTTTAAAAGGGTTTTTTTTTCTTGTACATTATCAAAATCAACAGATTTTCGTCTAAATATATTTAATCATATGTTTAAATCAACTATATTTGTGGGTAAGAATGTTCTTTAGTTTAAGAAAAAAAAGTTGAAAGCCAATATTTTTATCTTTAAATAAATAAAAAAACCACAGACACTTGTCTATGCCGCATAGAACTAAGCCGCGAGAAAAAAAAGAAACGATCCACAGGCAATGTATGACTTTACTATGGTTTTCAAGGTATGTATACATGTATAGCCCTATATGTGTGTCACCCTGGCCCCTTCACTATCATTTCCGAAGCATTTTAGAAAAAAAGTATAGTTTAGGAAAAGCTATATTAGCATCGAACCTAAGAGAAATTTTAAAAATCAATGATTTTCAAGAAAATTTTGATGAGATTGTCATAAATATTAACAATGTATTGTTAAATGTATAAATGTAACGTACCTCTAAATTATTTGAATAAAGAATTATTATATTATAGAAAGTCTCAAAGAATTAGTTTTTACTCTCCTCATGCCTAAACATCAGATTACGCACGGGGGCGTTGAAATAAAGAATGTCCCAGATCAGGGATTAGCCATCCGAGCGCAAGGCGAGGAGGGTGTTAAATATGCGATCAGAGGGTTTCTTTATTACAGCCCGATGTTTATTATACATTTTATGGCTTCCTCGGGATGTGGTTTTTTATACGTTTTACGTAAAACGTTACTCACGGCCCAGGTGGACGTAAAACTTACTTTAATTTTAGAGGGAGTGGATGTAGCTAGGTAGTATACTTTTTTAGAGGGGGATTATGTAGGTCGTGTTATACCTTTTCTTTTCTGATTTAGTGTTTGAAATAATGTTTTCCAAATATTGTTTTTTTCCAAACTATACTTATATATGTTCATTTCCACCAAGAATATTCTTGTCCTTTTTAGTATAAAATTCTGAAAGTACACCTACTCACCTTGTGGTTGTGTCATCTTGCACACTTTTAACTCCACATCTGCTTTTGAAACGTCCTATGCTTTTTTATTTTTCATCAAACCTTTTTTTCGTTTATTTTTTATTTAAAAACTATTTTTTTCTATAACAAAATTAATTCTTTTTTCTTGGATTCCCGAAGTCATTAGTTTATTATTTTGGGGTTCGATTCCCTATGTAATTTTGTATGATAATTATTAAAATGTATTACTGTAATCAATTATTATACATATATAATTTACTGAATTTCATTACTAAGCTGATTACTAAAGGTGATTTTTATTTTTAAAAATTAGATAAATTGCTTGATAAAAAAAGATAAAAAAAGGTTTTTTCCATTTAAAAATGAGTCTAATTGCTAGAATAAAAAAAGAATAGAAATATTTATGTGTTTGATTCGTGAATATTTGGTCCACAGCACCCAAAGACCTGGCTCAAACCTCGTATTTCATGGCATCGAACAGTCTCCATCTGACGACGATGTGCTTGCAGTACCGGCCCACCGTGGTTGCGTGCTTTTGTATACATTTGGCATCCAAATGGAGTAACTGGGCGGTAAGAAACACATTAATTTATTTAAAAAAATAATTAAGGACACCATCTGTCAACGATGTGCCTGCAGAACTGGCTGACGGTTGTCGCTTGCATTTTTTTTTTCATCCAAATGCCAACTGGCCAGTAAGAACTAAAACTTTGTTTATAAAAAATACTGAAAACCTCATACTAAGTTTAATTCTTTTTTTATTTTATTTTATTTTATTAATGGCAACCAAAAGTCATGTACACAGTTATATAACATTATGTATAAAAAAGTTTATATTATAGACCTAAAAAGTGTCAGTAAAGTAAATATTTTAACCTTACTTTAAAAAGAATCTACTGCAACAGATGCAGATGAACAGAACAAACTTCATTTTTCAAATTGCCCTGGCTGGGGATCGAACCCAGAATCTCTGAAGTGACAGACTAGCGTGGTAACCAATACGCCACGGAGGGCGTCTTTTAAGGTGAAGGTGTAGGCAAATGGCCTTGAAGTGGCGCCCTCATTTGAAATAAATTGTTAACTCGTAAATATGGAAATAATTTCCATATTGCTCTTCGTCATGCACTAGATAGCCCTTTAAATTATTTTATGAACCACCGTTGAAAGTATTTACATTAGTCTGTCTAGCTTTAAAACTTGCCTCCGCCAAAAGTGGCCACGGCAAGTTTTAAAGCTAGACGGATCACCAATAATAGTTTCAACGGCAGTTCATAAAATAATTTAAAGGGCTATCTAGTGCATGACGAAGAGCAATATGGAAATTATCACCATATTTACGAGTTAACAATTTATTTCACACTTCAAGGCCTATATCTTCACCCTTTATTTTTAAGCGACTACAAAAAAGAAGAAAGTTCTGAATTCGAATGTTTTTTTTTATGGATGTTCCCTGATAACTTCTCTATTTTTGAGCCAATTTAGAATTCTTTTTCGTTTGAAAGCATATACATGCAAGTTGGTCCCGTTGTCACCAGTTGAAGATCTTATGGTGGGATCCTCGAGAAATCAAGGAAACTCCTGTAAATATTTAATGCACACATACAGGGTGACTTTTTAAACACCAGCCAAATTTTTGGAGCAAGTTCAGTCCATGATACTGAATTACTTTCTATAAAAAAGGTTTTTAAAAATCGATAAAAAATCTTCGACCTTCCTTACAAAATCAGTTTGGCTAAGCGCTGATTTTTATGATAAGGCGAATTTTTTCTTTAGTTTTTCGTTAATTGTTTTTATGGAAAGTAGTTCAGTATCATGGAATGAACTTGCTCCAAAAATTTGGCTAGTGTTTAAAAAGTCAGCCTGTATACAGATTTTAAAGTTTTTGTCAATAGTTATTTGCATTTATAAAGCGACTTTTGTTTAAAACTGTTCATGTTTTTGTTTGTTTTTTTTTTATCATTTTTTTTTTACTTATCAATTTTTTACTTTTCTAATTTATTTTTTCTGTACTGATATATTAACAAGTTAATAGATCAACTCGTTGCAGATACCACAATCGCACGAGGGCCGCCACTGGTTCTCGTACGTGGACCGCAGCGTCACCAGCGACCTGCTCGAGCGGCTCACAGCGGAGTTCCTACAAATATTCGAGAAGTGTCCGTCCAGGCTCAAGAGGAAGATGATGTCGATGTCCAACACGCCCAGTGAGTGCCTTTTTTCAATCTTATGACTCTAGTTTTTAGGTTCAAATTCCTAGAAGAAATTCTTGTGGCAGTTATTTAAGACATTCGAGAAGTGTCCGTTCAGGCTGAAAATGGAAGATCAGGAAGGCTTGTTTTTTTTTTTTTTACTTTACCAAAACGTAATAGGGATGATGACTGGGTCAGTAAAGTATTATTCTAATTAGTCCGTTACTTAGATTATCCAAAAATAATGTACCCATATTTCTCAGTTTATCAAAAAAGTAAAAATTCACAAAGATACAGAGTATCAAAGTTCGAGAGTACAATACAATACCCTTTATTGCACAAAAGTAAAAAACAGAACATAATTATCTTAAAAAAATTATCTTAAAAATTAGAAAATGCGCAAAAGGCGGCCGTATCGCTAAGCAATTTCTTCCAGGCAACCTCGTTTATATAGAAAAAATTATGGGAAATGAGGTAGTGCGGGGTGGTCAATATAATAAACATACTTATATACAATAATTATAATAAACATACATACACCTAATACTTAAATACATACATACAACTTACACAAAGAAAACATAACAGGACAAAATGAAGAAACTAAGTGGAAACAAGGGAAGGAAATTACCTTTCATAAGGATAGAAAATGCGATTTTACTTGGGATTTAAAGCTGGCTAGCGTTTGGGCGCGTCGGATAGTAAGTGGTAGTGAGTTCCAAAGACGTACGGCTCGAACAGACAAAGACCGCGAGTAAAAGTCGGTGGAGTGAGCAGGAATTCTTAAAAGAAGGTTTTCAGAGCTGCGTAGTGGACGCCCTTGAGACTCACTAAATAGAATAAATAATTCTCGTAGATAGTTAGGAGAGTTAGGATTGAAAAGAGTGGGGGCTTATGACGTCACCGATGTATAAAAATCGTACGAAAGCGTGACGTCATGCGAAATTTAAATGCGCTGTATCTTCGTTATTTATTGTTTCTCAGAGAAAAGAAAAAATATGTGTACAATATTTTTAATAATCTAACCGATGGGCCAAAAATATTTTTTCAGTCATCATGCGTATTGTACAAAAGCGGACTTAATGCTAATAGCATTCTCTACCAGTCAACCTTCGGGATAAATAGAAAAAAAATCTCTTCGTTTGTGCTCCCCTCGTGCATCAATATGTGGTGTGATACGATGGGGGGGTTTGGAATACTTGATTTTTGGCGACCCCTACAAAATTGCATCGGTATGGTTTGTGCTAAGTAGCCCCGCTACTCACTAGCCAGGTCTGCAGTTCCGTGTTGGGGTATAATAGGAGAGGTATGTGACAAGTTTTCAACTTGCCTCAAATACCTACCCAAAAATTCGTGCCAGCTCTTGGACCATTACGCTGACGATATACCCTTAGTGTGAATTTCAAAAAAACCGAAATGAGGCTTTAACATCATCATTACAGCTTCTCCCAATGATATAAGTGACGCTTTTCTAAAAGTGTAATGCCTGTTTTAGGTGGTGGTTCGCCGCACTCGAGCGCGCCGCACCCCGGTACGTCCAACTCTATGGACAAGAAGCACCCGCCGCAGTCCAACTGCGATGAGTTCGACAAGTCCTTTGACAAGGGTGAGTGCTGATTTGCATCTGTGATACATCATCATCTTTGTAATGTTTGTGTCTATGTTATAGCAGGCCTGTGTCACTCCCCGTTTAGGTATCGAAAATGTACCTACATTATTACTATGCGCGCAGCGGCCCCTCGGAGTGGTAAATTCAGTTATACGAATCGTTTGTCCAGAGTAACAAGAATGAAATTGGCTTGCAATGGATGTCCAGGTATCTATGCGAAAAGGTGCTGAGTTCTGACGTGAGCTAAATTAAACCATATCGCTAGCCACATTGAGTAGATATTTCTTTGAATTTCTTTGCTGAGTAAGACTTTGTAAGTACGTTAGTATTATTTTTTCTGTGGTAATAGACAAGAAGAATTTGTAGCTGATATTTATAATAATAATAATAATAATAATAATTCTTTATTTCGGTCAACTAGGAGCCATACATGATTTAGATGATATTACTATAACAAAAATGTCAAAATTAAAATTAAATTAAAAAATAAAAATAAAAACAAATAAATCAATGAATAATAAATAAATAATACAACACAAACAATGGCGTTCAGTCACTTTCTAGTCAGTACATGAATCATAGTGCAATGATTCATGTACTGACAGTCAAATCTGTCCGCGAATAGCTGCAGAAGTGTATTGCGGCTGGCCCTGACCCTGCGCACGAGAGATGAGCACCTTTTCCGCATGGTTGCGTAGAAACAATCCACACGTGCCTCAGCGAACATCCCCGACGCACTACAGTGTCGTGGCAGCCCCAATAGCACCCTAAAAGCATCATTAAACTGGACGCGAAGGGCACTGTACTGTTTTTGAGTATACGAGATCCAGAGGGCGCTCGTGTAGAGGGACGTACAAAAAGCCCTAAAAAGAGTAGTTTTGACATCCCTAGAACACCGAGCGAACCGATGCGCAATCATATTCGCCCTCACAGACAACGCCCTTCGCTCCCGTTCCATGTCTGTATTGTCCCTCAGATCAGAAGTTAAAAAGTGACCAAGATACTTAAACTCATCAACTACTTTAAGCTGAATTCCATTTAGCCTTATAGGTGGAATAGTATCAGGAGACCCAACTCCGGTCCGAAAGACCATACATTTACTCTTGCTCGTGTTGTACAGCAAACCGTGACTTAGAGCATATCGTTCACAAATGTCAATCAACCGTGACAGCCCACAGACCGACGCACTGAGCAGTACCATGTCATCCGCGTAACTGATATTGTTGAGACATACCTCATCAATATGGCAGCCGACACGAGTGCTGCTCAGCTGCTCTATGAGTGCGTTCATGTACAGGTTGAAGAGTTGAGGAGAGGTAAGCCCCCCCTGCCTCACCCCACACTCCAGCCTATACGTATCTGACAATTCGTTCGACCATCGCACGACGTTTACCTGGTTAAGGTACCAGTATTTAAAAATACTTATAAGTTCGTTTGGCATACCAGTATCACTAAGTTCTTGCCATAAGATGTCATAACTCACTAAATCAAATGCCGTTGACAGGTCTAGGAAGCACCCATATACAGGAGTGCGCCGGTCCGTGTAGTACTTAATAGTTTGCTTAACACATAAAATAGCTGAATCAGTTAATCACGATCATCACAATTTATTGACGACTTCTGTGGCAGGTCATCATGCCAGGAGATCGGGCTCGATCCCCGGTCAGGTCAAGATAGAAAGTGATCTTCAAGATTCACCTGGGTCTTGGATGTTTATCTATATGTGTATTTGTTATCTATATACATTGTGTTAATGAAAGAACGCGAAACCTCTCAGATGGTACCTCAGCCCATGTAACTGAACAACTTTTGTTCCACAACTTTCACGAAATCCAAAAAAAAAAGATTTTCATACAAATTGACTCGATCAGCTGATCAGTTTGTATGAAAATTCATGTGTTCGCGAGCGAAAATCACCCACTCATCACGAGATCTCGAAAACTACTTAGCCAATGAAGATGAAATTTAGCAGGAATGTAGATTGTGTCTAGGAGACGTCCGCTAAGAAAGGATTTTAGGAAATTCCATCCCTGAAGGTGTGAAATAGGGGTTGCAAGTTTGTATGAATCTTCGTCATTTTTGAAGCAAAACACGTGATATTTTCGAATTAGTGGTTAGTAAAAAATAATAATCCATTAATTGGATTTTAATAAATTGCAACCCCAGTGTAAAAACAAACAATCTAATTTGTGTAATCTACGCGGGCGAAGCCGCGGGCAAAAGCTAGTAAAATAGAGTATTGTTGGCACAGACCATGGATCAAGATACACCGGCCTCTGTATGAATTTGCGTGTCAATCTGACGTCAAATTGACTTCATTTTAAGGATCGTCACTTGAAGGCCGTGTATGTCATTAGATTGGACGTTGAGTTCTGTAAAATACCTAAAGCTGCCGTTTTGAGCCGTACAAACTCGTCGAAAAACGTTGGAGAAGTAATTAAAAAGATTCCTTTCGTTTGTAAGTGAATTTCTTATTAAATATTATATTGGAAATTGGCACGCTAGGTTTTCATACAAATTGAAGGACTTTCTTTATCTAGTAGTATATACAGATCTGTGATTGTTGAGTTAGTATCCCATAGCACAAGTGTCGAACTTTTGGGGGTAGCTCAATCAAATGGAATACAAACAAAGGTATTCCACCTTTTCCTGTGGATGTCGTAAGAGGCGACTAAAGGACTAAGCATAAATCTTGGGCTACATCTGCATTCCCAAGGACTGACGTCAGTCAAGCGGCTGGTTGATAAAACTATAGCCAAATTGGTTAAACTTTTCCGGCTATTTCTTCTCCACTTCCCAAGGTCTTTCTTCCTTGGGTGACCATTGACATGCATATTATATTTGGAGAAGAAGAAGCAGGAAAGCGCACCCCGGTCTCTGAAGCAGCACAGCTGAGGATGTTACCGGGAACGCGCTAGGATGAAGAAGATTGATGATTATATTTAACTAGCTTTTGCCCGCGGCTTCGCTCGCGTAACCCACGGGAACATTAAATTTTTCCGGGATGCAAGCTACCCTATGACCTTCTCAGTACTCCTAACTATGTGTATGCCAATTTTCAATATTGGTTCAGTAGACAAAGCGTGAAGAGGTAACAAACAAATATACAAACTCACTTTCGCATTTATAATATTAGTTATAGTTATTATTATATTTAATATCATAACTTGGTACGCAGAATACGAGCGCGAGCGTCGCCGGCAGCCCGTGCCGGGCGGTTACGTGCCCGCCACCGCCGCGCCCGCCGCACCCCCGCAGAAGATAGACTACAACCTGTACCGGGAGAAGAGGGAGAGGGAGGAGCGCGAGCGACGGGAGGAGAGGGAGAGGCAGCGGCAGATGCAGCAGCCGAGGTAAGAGATATACAGTGCACAGATTATAGCAGCCGCAGAAGATAGACTACAACCTGTACTGCGAGGAGAGGGGGAGACAGGTGGATGCAGCAGCCGAGGTAAGAGATATACAGTGCACAGATTATAGCAGCCGCAGAAGATAGACTACAACCTGTACTGCGAGGAGAGGGGGAGACAGGTGGATGCAGCAGCCGAGGTAAGAGATATACAGTGCACAGATTATAGCAGCCGCAGAAGATAGACTACAACCTGTACTGCGAGGAGAGGGGGCGACAGGTGAATGCAGCAGCCGAGGTAAGAAATATACAGGTTGCAAAGTTGTATAGCAGCCGAAGAAGATAGACTACAACCTGTACCGGGAGGAGAGGAAGTGAGAGGAGTGCAAGCGACGGGAGGAAATGGAGAGGCAGATGCAGCAGCCGAGGTGAGAGATATACAGGGCGCAAAGTTGTATAGCATCCGTAGAACATAGACTACAATCTGTACCGGGAGAAGAAGGAGAGGCAGTGGCAGTGGCAGATGCAGCAGCTGAGGTAAGAGATACAACCTGTATGTATCCTCATAAAGTTTAGGTACATAAGCGCCCGACTGACACCAGTGTTGGCCACGTATACACGAAAACCGAAAATCTATTCTCCCATCGCCACACCTGGCGGAAAGATGTAGATGTATCAACAAGATCCTGTGGCCATTATTCGTTCGCCGTAATACCTGACGTGATGTAAACAGTGATGTCAGAGTATTGTAAATGTGTTTGTTTGTTGCAGGCCGGGCCAACCACCCCGACCGGGCCAACCGCCCCCTCCCCACCCGCGGCAACCCGGCCACCACCACAAGCCGCACCAGCCCTGGCCGCACCACGCCAAACCGCCCCACCACAAACCACACGACCACCGACACAGACCGGTACCGGGCCCCGGACCATCCGCAACCCAAACCCAGCCAACACAACCCCCCCCAACTCACCCGCAACCCCCAGAAACCCAAAGAACCCGACCCCCCTCGTTGTTCTCCCCTGAAAACGCTACTACGCCCCTCGCGGCTGCCGCTACTGCGGCACCTAGAAGACCGAACCCCCCTCCCCATCCGAGATCGAAAGAACCTCAGACTTCACAGTCTCGACCCCCTCCGAACCCCCAAATACCCCCTCAAGTTCAACCCCAACCGGAAAAACCACCGAGTCCGAGAAAGCGGCCCGATCCGTCTCTCGCTATACGAGAAATGCAACCTCCGGCTATTCTATCTCCATTTTCGTCCCCTCCCGCTACTAAAGAGGTCCAAAGTCAAAATCAAAAACCGAGGCCTCGCGTACCGTCTACCTCTGAACCTGAATTGGTACCTGTTGTTAAGAAAATCGAAGAAACACCCGGCTATGAAAACGTTTTTAGAGATTCCCAAAGAGGTTCTTCCATAAAAACGACTAAACCCGAGAAAATTAAGACAGAATTCAAAACGGAACCAACTAGAGCCTTAAACGGTATAGAAACGGATCCTACATTAGTCTCAAATCTATTGAAAGAAAGCTTAGCCAAACCGGCGCCCATAACCGTGGCGTCCGAAAAGAAATCGCCTCTAATAGAGGTTAAAAAGGAACCGGAAATACAACCCGTACCCCAACCGCCCACAGAACCGACCCCCGCCCCGCAACCCCAACCTGAAACAGAACACAAGCATAAGAAAGAAAAGAAAAAGAAGGACAAACATAAACACAAGGACCGCGACAAGTCAAAGGAAGAAAGGAAGAAACACAAAAAAGACAAAAAGAAAGAGGGCTCCCCACCACCGGCGCCGCAAGCAGAAACGGATGGAACCTTAAAAATAACGATACCTCGAGAGAAACTAGGCTCGTCGCCGGGACTGAAGATCAAAATACCGAAAGACCGTCTCGCCGTCCCGCCGCCGCCGCCGCAGGCGGGACTCAAGATCAAAATCTCTAAAGAAGTTCTGGAGACTTCGAGGAAACGCACGCAGCCGTCCGAGCCCGGGCCCGCGGCGAAGATGGCGCGGCACAACGGAGCTCCTAAGGTAGGCACATGGCGACCCCCCCGTCCCCCCCACCAACCCCCCCAACATCCCCAACATCTGCCGTACTACATGGTGCAGCCGCCCCCCATGTGGCCGGCGTACGGTATGATGGAGAGCGGGTACTACTTCCCGCATATGTTCCCCCCACCGCCGAGGATGCCCCCGCAGCCCCCCGCGCCCCCGCAGCCCCCGCTGCCCAACATGCCGCCCCCGCTGCCCAACATGCCGCCGCCGCCGGTGCCGCCGCCACCGCCGGAGTGAAACGACCTTTATGCACTTTAGAATAGAGACGGTTTCTTATTAACAGCTTTAAAGGCAGTATAAGTATGAAAATTTTACAATATTCCCAAGAAAATGTTATTTATTAAGTCGGATGCCTCGAGCAGCTTGAAGAATCTGACAGTAATTTGTAATAAATAATATAAAAAAACTTTTGCCCCACATTTTTGTATCGATTTACTAAATAAGAAAATAAAATTCAAGACAAACGTTTTAGATAGTACATTTACTTCACTTAATATTTGAATTTATAAAAAAAAAATGAATTTGACAGGTGCAATGTTAATTTGTTTCTTAGCATTTTTTTTTAAATTTTGCTCTTCCTAAAGTACATAAAGGTTGTTCATAGGTACCTATTTTGCTACTTTTTCAATCAACCACATAGGTACCTATACATATAGTACATACAAATTTTGTTGCATGTATGCACGAAAGGCATGAGTTATATCTAGTGTATTTCGGAATTATCCGATGTTTTTTTGGGCAGCGTTAGGCCGAGACCCCATTAAAGATAAGTTGTGAAGAGGATGTGTTGTTTTGACAACCAATAGGATTCAAAAGTTACTTAAAATATTCAAATATATTTTTCTTTTTACTTTTTTCACAGCTATAGTTAAGAGTTCTTTATTCCTCACAACTAAAGGTTGGTTAAGGTCCTTTGATTGTTGCAAGGGAGCTTCTGGCGATAAATCTTTACGAGTCCACTGGTTTAAAGACGCCCACCACAGTCTGCTTAACAAATATCACTACAGCCGTACTATGACTGCACACTTTTTTCACATATTTTTTATGAGCATAAACCTTTTTAACACCAAACAACACCAATTTCGCATTATACTATCTCTCTTCCGATATGTCATTAACGGAATGTCAGTTGCGTTTAAAAAACGAACATCAAACTTTAAAATCATTTATTTGTGTACCACAGCAGGTATAAACTAGAACCTTAATAATACAAGTGCAAGGTGTGATTCGCCTATCAGGCATACAAATTTAAAAAAAATATTCTTTTTACTTAATAATAATTTTTTTTTAATGAATTTATGACATCCCTGGCTTAGCTTGAATGGAGTCTCGGCTTAATGCAGTGGACTTTTTGTGAAGTAGATAGAGATGATGTACACATTAGATAGATATGCTTAGGTCTGAAGGAAGCCCTTACTCTAAACTTTTTCACACAAACATAGTCTGGCTTTTATTCTGAAATGATATGAGTGAGTCAGATATGACAAACTTTTGTAATTTTAAAGAAAAAAAAATAGCGTATATCTTGGATTTTGAATGGTTTTCTACAGTTAATAATGTGAACTTCAAAGAAAATATAGTGTGTAGAAGTTTTCAAGTTTGATAGTAAATAAAATAATGACTCACTTTTCTTTCAAGTTCATATATTTATGAAATTTTGTTGAAATCTGACATGTCATTTCGAAATAAAAGCTTCAGTATGTTTGTGCAGAAATATATATAACAAATCACACATATTGAGCTAGCCCCAAAGTAAGTTTTTTAAACTTGTGTTATGGGATACTACAGTAAACACAAGAGCTAGGCCAATATGAAAACGGCCATTTTCCAACTTGCCCTGGCTGGGGAACTTAGAACCTCCGGAGTGGCAGACTGGCGTGTTGACCAGTCACGGAGGTCGTCGGAAAAGTGTAGGGCAAGGGCCTTCTTAAGGTCCTTAGGGCAAGCGGGCGCCATTTCATATAAATCATTTTCTCGAAATCGAAAAGATGCAAAATCTAAATTAGCTTTTGTGAATGTTAGATGGCCCTTCATGGAAAGTTTTACATTTCTGTAGTTAAAAGTGGCTGCACACTGTATTGCTTCCGGTTTTTCATTCTCCATTTAGGGTTGATACACATTTGTCAGCACGGTACAGCATTTTACTATGCTGCTATCCTTTTCTGTCGCTCAGATACCGTCATTAACTAGAGCGCGAGAGCGACGGAACGCCGCGGAATCGATGCGACCGCATTTCCACTCTGTTTGTCGCTCTACCAAATGTCGGTTTTGAGCGACAGAAAAGGATAGCAGAAAAGGAAAGTGCTGTACCGTGCTGGCAGATGTGTCCTTGGAGGAAGAAAGCCGAAAAGCGATTTCAGGCTCCGAAGCAATATAGCTAAAGATGTAATGCGGTTTTGAAGCTAGTCGTTTATATATAAACTGGACGGTAGATGCAGTATATTAGGTCTAACTATTTTAAGGGTTATCGAAACATTCATAAAACAATTTTAGATAAAAACGCAATGTCCTATTCTCTGAGGTGATTTTTTATTAGCAACAGTTTTGAGGTTAATATTATATCACAATCGAAGTCTTAATCTACCGAATTATATATAATATATTGGTAGTTTATTATATACATTATTTTTGACTAATAAAACATGTGATCGCAAATTTTATACACGTACATTTAAAGTTAAAAAATAATATATACTTATATGTATTTTCAAATTTATGTACACATAAAAATAATAATAATATTCATCACAAAGCTTAAACTACTTTAAATATACGAGCTTAAAACATATATCAACATATTTAACATCACAAACATAATTATGTAATGTAGCAACATGGGCAAAATATATTTATCACTTGACAGCTAATATGCATGTAAATATGTTAACAAATTTTTGTATATTAATATATACAGAGGTAATTAAATATTTACTATATATTCTAATATGTATTCATCGTTATACATAAAGGTATTTAAACAATAATTAAAAAATATTATAAAATAAATATTAAGCTTAAAAAAAATATAAAGTTTTTCAAATATTGTATTATATACATCGAAAGAGCTTTTATACGAATAAATAAATAGTACTATATCTAAAGCTACATTGTGATTGTAATAATACAAAGATATATGTATCATATTTTAAAGTCTTTGCGTTTATGTGTTCATTATAATCCACAGTTTTTAACTGCTGCTGGGCATCAATAGGCCTTGTTTTTGATGCGATTTCGATTATAGTGTAAAACTTACAGTACATTCGCATTTTAGTATAATCATTAAACAGTAAACTTAAGTAGAAAAATATATTTTATTGAATTTGCTACCGCAAACTATATTTTATACGCTCTCTTATCATATAACCTTATACTGTAGTGTTTTTTACAACATATTTATATGTATAAAATATTATATGCATAATATTATATTATTAAATATTTTATAGACTTTATAAGAATTATAATATTAAGTAATAATATTGGACTAAGACCTACTAAATAAGGACATTCCATTATATACAAACATATATACATATTCTTATAATAATATACCTACATAGTATTTTTTGTGACCAATAACATAACAAAACTATGTAATCCTTTGACATAATAATATTCTGTTTTAAATAATATTCATCATAACTTGAACACATTACCAATTCAGCTTTAATTTAAAAAAAAAATATTATTATAATACATAATATATCATTATAGGGGGATATTAAGTTGTTAATTTGTTTTCAATTCTATCAAATGTTGTACAGTAATTTAAGGCTTGCTCAAAAATGTAAAAAAAAAAACAAATATTAAAAAAATACAGGGTCTTTTGGATATTGTTCCTTTTGAGAGCTTTTGAAGTTCAAAGCTAACCTGTAGCATTATAATGGATTTTATACATATATTTTTATAAATGTTTAAAAAATATATAAATATTATAATACTGCCGTTTAGAAAATGCTTTTTTTTCAATCAGCTTTTATGTAGACTTAAATAACTATTAAGAATATAATTGGTACGTCGTTATTTTTGTATATTTTGTAAATAAAAAAATATGTTTTATACAGTGGTGCCATTAATGTTACCATTAAAAAAAGTTGAAAAAAAAAAACTATTAGTTATTTGACATGTTTTCTAAAAGTGTACTTAATGCCTTTATTTTTTTACGTCAATTTTAGTTCATATTTTTGTATATTTTGATGTAAGTATGGCATCTTATATAATATACTTACTCCCTTTCTATCTTATGTATCTTATTTTAGGTTTTAAGTATACTATATCCTTTAAGGCAGACTTGAATTTTAAAAACGATTTTCAAAAAGTGATCTCATACGTAAGTCGGCTTGTTTTGAAAAACTAAACCTAGATGACTAGTCCCGTAAATTTATTTGACAGCCTTGTATATTAAACAATCTTTAATTTCACAATATTAATTTCTTTCTTTAGCTTTAGACTTTTTATCTTTTCTTAGTTTTATTTATTTTTCGAGTAAAATATTGTGTAAGATGCATTAATTATTGTATGTAAGTACCTATATAATGTAGTTGTTAAATATATTATAAGAAATATGAGATTATATTTGAAACGAATTTCAAGGTGTATTTACTCGTATGTTATTATAAACCGGTTTGGTTTGTAAAATAATTGAAGTTTCAAAAAATATATAAAAAAACTTGTAAGTTTGAATTTTATTTTATTTTATTTTATATTTCGTTTGTTTAGTTCATATAATATTTATTAGTATTTTTAGTTGACTGATTCTAGAAAAACGTATAGTTTGACTTTTTTTTTATTTGCTGTCGTGTACTATTCTTAATAAGAAATGCATTTTGAATTATGCTAATAAGCAGTAATTATTAATTTTTAATTTTTTTTAACTCTAAAGTGAACCTGAACTGGTTGTGTGAAATTATATTTAAGTTGTTAGATTTTTTTAAAATTATGAATGTTTCGAAATTAAAGAAAACATTTGTGACATGCAAACAAAAATCTGAAATACCGTTCATAACAAATTATTTTTAATATTGAGAAAGATAGATCAAGCCTAATTTCGAAACATACGTAATAAAAAAATAAACATGTGTTCGCTAAGAAATGTGTATAAATTGTTTTAATAAATGCCCATTCCAAAAATAATGAGTTTCTATTGCAATCATAAATTAATCCTTTTAAAATAATCGAAATGTGTATTTTCATAAATTCGATCCAAAATATATTTTAATATATATATATACAAAATATATAATCAATAAAATACAGACAGTTTTTAATTTTTGCAATGGGCTTATTTTAAGGCATGTCAATTGTTGCTTCTCAACACTTATCCACTTGGTTTTTAAAGCACTGTTTTATACCCACCTTTTAATTTGGCTGTTATGTTTAAGTTTGCTTTGTATTTTTTTCTGTTCTGTGTCCATTTTTCTAGAGATATGTCCACTCCGTTGGAGTGTTTCTTTTTTCTTTTTATTATATCTGCCTCTACGTACGTTGAAATTCCCCTTGACTCGAATTAAATATTGAAATTACAACATAATTTACATAGTAAACTGTATATGAGGTATAACATAGTAAACTGTATATGAGGTATATTTTTTAGTGTTATTTTTTTTCGTGGAAGCTCAGTCCTTTATACCGAATAACTTTCCCTATGGAACATGTAGCGAAATAAAAAATTCATAGTAATTTTTTTATATTCGCCTGATTTATGTTTATTTACTGAACTTTCTTGTAAAAAAATTGTGCATTAATAAATATACCGTCTTATACAGCCTGACTTTTTAAACAGTGTCAAAATTTTTGGAGCAAGTTCAGTCCATGATACTGAACTACTTTCTATAAAAAAAGTTATTAAAAATCGATAAAATTTTTTCGTCCTCCCATACAAATCACGCTCAGACAGACGGATTTTGTATGGGAGGACGAAAAATCTTTATTGATTTTTAATAACTTTTTTGAAGAAAGTAGTTCAGTATCATTTACTGAACTTTCTGCTATCCTCTTCTGTCGCTCAAAACAGTAATTTGCTAGAGCGAGAGAGAGCGACGACGGAACGCTTCAGCACCGGCCGTGCTGCCGGCAACGACGCTTCTGGGCGACAGAAAAGGATAGCAGCATAGGAAAGTGCTGTTCCGTGCTGATAGATGAGATCCAATCCTAACTCTATGATTGCTATGATATTTCAATGATTTACTTCAAGTCGTATGGCAATGAGGGTTTTCCAAAACATCTAGGTGGCACCGCCGTGATTAAAGCCAATAAACTTATTGGATTTTACAGTGGAACTGTCACAATATTGTCAAATTCAACAGATCTAACATTGCCACAGTGTGATTTTTTTGGTTAACTTATATCAACGTACTGTACGAGGCTTCATTTGTTTTTACGTGACGTTTTAACCCTTGAATGTAACAGCTAAATGTTAGTTATTGCGCGCAGCTGTGTATCGTGTGACCTGTGGGGCTCAAACTCTTCCCAAATAGTTACCATCTCGATCTAATTCCACCTATTTGGTCAAAAAAACGCACTACATTACTGGATGTGTGCGATTGGTCAAGTTTTAAAATTGTGGCGATTGGTCAAGAATTTTTAGCCGCCCTTATCGTTTCTTGAAACAGTGAATAATTTGATAAGTGAAAAGTGTCAGTTGGTCAAGTCTTAGTATTGCTTACTCGTTAAATTTTAATATTGTCTCATATTAAATTAAACTGCAATTCATCACATCAATTCATCTCACAAAATTCTAAGTCATCTAAAAAATAAATATTGTCAAGAAAAAAATTATCCAAAAAAAATAAAAAAAAGAATGGTGAAATCGGTCCAATGGTTGACGGGCAGAGAACGCCATAAGGCGTTGAGTCCGCCATTTGTACAGTTTTTTATGTGCAATAAAGTTTAAATAAAATAATAAATAAATAAAAATGACTGATATTTTCTCAATTTAAATTAAACTGCAATTATCAACATCGACAACCTTATCTATAAGAAAAAGACGTCACATCATAAGAAATATTTGGTAATATTTTCTAAAATATGAATTAAACTGCAATTCATCACATTAAGTCAGTCCTAATCTATTTAAAAAAAACCTTTAGGCTAGCCCGCAATCTGTTTATATATAAGCAGTGTTAATTTTTTGCGAAGAATTTTGGAAAAAAACTATTTGATTCTACATCGCAAACAAACTTATACCAAATTGTTCAAATTTTCCCTATTTGACGTATAAACAATATTATACACAATATATATGCGGTCAAAAACACTTGGCCAATTGACATAATTTTTATACTTGACTAATTGTACCCTACATCCGTTAGCTGGGTCTCGCTTTGATTAAAACCCTGGTGGCGGGTGGGATGCGCTTCGCGGATCGATAATCGATCTGTTAGCGTGGGTATTCGATCTTAGGATACGTATTTGACATTTGCCGCTGCGAATATATATTTTTTGTCATAATATACAACATGTAATCGACATATGCTTAATAAATCGAACCACAGGCTAAACTAGATCACTATAGTATAATGATATTAAAATAACAGTAATAACAGTACAGTAGTAAAAATATCCACATTCCCAAACAAAATTCCCGGGCGGCTTTTTTAAAGTTATTTTAATGTAATTATACTATAGTGTTATCTAGTATAGCCTGTGGTTCGATTTTTTACGCATATGTCAATTACACGTTGTATGTATGATGTAATATAACGTCTAAGAAAATATATTGAAACTATTTCAGCAATAGTTTCAGTTTTCAGTTCAGTTACTGAACAACTTTCACTGAGGAATATATTTCGGTCGGTTGGGAAAGATGTTCAGTATCATGCATGGACTGAATTCGCCCTTAAAATAGTTTCAGTATAGCATAATAGACAACGTTATTTACAAGTAGTATATCAAGGTTCAAAGGGTGGCAACACGATTCATTAATATGAACAACTATTACTATGTAACCAACATTGAAAATGCAAAAATAAAATAAAAGTTGATATTTTTGCGAATTCGAAGTTAGTCCCCTAGTAAAAGTAGTTCGTTTTGATGAGTACAGTGACCCCATTTTGCTTTGATATGAATTTTCCGATTAGTCCCATAAATGCAGCGAGCGAATGAAAAATACGGATCTAAAAAGATTTTTCGGTGCGTTCATTTCTACAGCAAGTTCTGTCCATGATACTGATTACATTCCTCAAGAAATATAGTTTTTACAACCTAGCGCGATTAGCTGATCAAAACTTATTGTGGTAAATTGTTTTGCTATCGTTTTTTTTGTGTAATGTAATCGGTTTCATCGATCGGTCATAAATAAAATTTGGCGCACAGAAAGAAAAAACACGGTTGAATAAAACATCCGCAACCGAATGCCCCGCCTGCCTTGCAGCCTCATAGGAACGACGACACACGGCTGCGCGCTCACTACTCGCTCGTTTCAGGTCGGCGAGCCAGCCTTGGGGAACGGGCACGCGGCCAAGTGACGCCACTGCCGCGCTCGCAATAGCGCCACGTGTGTCGACGTTCCTCCACATCAACTTACGGACCTCACTAGTGTAGTGTAACGGGTTTTTTTCCACTTTTTTTCCACTCAAGGAACACGCGCGCATCGACTCGATTCGACAGAAATAGAGTTTTC
Organism: Acrobasis repandana; assembly: GCA_963576875.1. Taxonomy (NCBI): domain Eukaryota; kingdom Metazoa; phylum Arthropoda; class Insecta; order Lepidoptera; family Pyralidae; genus Acrobasis; species Acrobasis repandana. The sequence goes on along the minus strand of OY756242.1, from coordinate 6,948,145 downwards.
TTGACATATTTGACATTATATATAGATAAAAAAATATATAGCAAGGAACGTTTTTCAGTCAGACAGTCGATAATTTTGAAACACTTTCTTATTAATGTATGAAAAAGTGTTTAGGTCTCCGTACAAAGTGACGTGAGAGTTGATTTTGTTTTAATCTTCGATTTACATATTTCAATGCCAAGTGAGTCAATCAATGATACTGTGCCTATTCTTAAATATATGCACTTAACAATTGAAAATAATTCTATAGGTAACTAACTTTCAGTGAAATTTTAGTTTTTTTTTTTTTAACTTTGATTCGAGTCGATGCGCAGCGCGATGCTTACCGCGCGGACGGTTTTGGCTCGTTTTTGGATGTAATTAGATTTAGAGAATCGCCATTGTAAATAAATATATAATATAATCTTGGCCGTTGAAAATTATTACGAAATACTGCGTTTGAACTCCTAATAGGACTGTTATTGGCGAATTGAATGGCCATTCTTTTCCGAAAGAACAACGATAAATCTGTGTTTCGAAAGGCTCGTAATGTAAACTTAAAAATCAACATCAACAGGAAATGGCACCACCTGTAGGTTGACTGGTAGAAAAGGCCAACGGCCTTAAGTCCGCCTGTCACAATTCTCTATAATAAAGTTAAATAAATAAAATAAATAAAAAAAATGGCCTGACTGGTAGAAAAGGCCAACGGCCTTAAGTCCGCCTGTTACAATTCTCTGTAATAAAGTTAAATAAATAAAATAAATAAAAAAATGGCCATTCGACAGTGTTATTCTAAGTTAAAACGCATAGTATGTCAATATGTTTAAATGTTTATTCGCTTGCACTATATCCTACCGAGCTGAGGCAAAATTGTGCAATAAGTATAATAATTATGTTAAATACGAATAATCACTTAGACATTTACGGAGATATAGCGGTTAAAACGATTGGCAATCAATATATTGTAGCAATAATGAAGATATATTCCTGAATTATATGTAAATATCGCTTTCGAGACTGAATACGTACTGATTAACGCAACAGATTTACTAAAAATAGCAATGAGAGAAATAGTTTAAACTAAAATTTTGTTAATACGGCATGTAGTGATAAACTTGAAAAAAAAAAAACTGGTCCATAAATATTTTTTTGTACTTCGATGTGTATAAATAAAGTTATAAATTCGATTATATATTGTTATATATTTAGATTTTGAGCCAAAATCGCTCCGTCAACGGCGGGAGATGCAGGGGAGGGGAACAGGTGCGAGATCGCTGTCATAACAAAAAACACGGCCGTATACGCCTCCACCCTGAGGTGTAAGGGTGCTTTATACAATGTTCGACAGTATATATTGACACTTTTTTGAGGACATATATTCAGGCAGTACTGATCAACTTTGTTATGGAACGTGAAAAATGTTTTTCATACAACTTCAGTGTGGCAAAGCATTTTTTTTTCTCGTTATATGTTTCATAAAGAAAGTTACGTCAGTATAATGGGATGAAACGTCCACTGAAATAGTTTCAGTATATTTTGTTAGACCGTATATAATATATAACAGTTATATATTTTTTTCTCTTCATAATTACGTCTTTTAGTATCATCCTCCCTTTATTGGGAGGGGCTTTTAGTCCAGCAGTGGACTGACAAGTAAAGAAAGAAAAAAAGAATGTCATGTAATATAAGAGACCTTCGTCTTTAAGATTTTTTTATATTTAATTCAATTATATGAATATATTTCTGTTTTATATTAAATATTTCATATGTCATTCAATACCAAGGTAAAATCGGAGATTACGCACCTAAAAAAAAATTGTAAAATATTTAAAAAAATTGAAATAAACGTGTCTTTTCCGATTTCACGTTGATTCCTTAGTGTATATTAAATGGTGAGATTTTTATGTTTATAATTTTGCGTGAGCTGGCTTAGATGATTATGGTCCTTTCAATTTCTAGCCAGCTCTATATGGAAGCTGTGGAAAACACTGGTTTTAATTTTAGTTTCACTATAAACCAGTCATATTTAGTCAGACTAAATAATATATATACTTAACACGTGGTTTGCGAAATAGTAACTATTTTTATACTATCTACTCCTGTATACTGTGTGGCATCTTATATATATATTAGTCGACTAAATAACTCCTATGAGTAAGATATTTTTTACTATAACATAATGTTGTTCTAGCTTTATTTATATGACAAATAGTAATTAATGAAATGAATGAAGATTCGTGATTGTTAAGAACAAATGATTTACTTTAAAAAGCAAATGAGGTCGCGTTTTTTCTCTTAAATAATATTCATTTAGTTCAAAACAGTAAAACGTTTGAACACTTGCTTTAAAGAAAAGTTAAGTTAGAGTGAGATAGGTAAATCTTTAACTGCTGTCACCTCAGTCAATGCTGACAGGTAATTTAAAAAATGCGTGTACGAAAAATATGGAGAGAGATATTTCTTCGCGTAATTCATATAAGAATTTAATTTTTAACTAGCATAAGTATTTGTTAAATAAAAAAAAACATCCTGTTAATTTCTTTATAGGGTAGTTTAATAAACAAATAGGTCAAATTAATAGTGTTTTCACAAAAAGTGTTTTTAATTTCTTTAAAGGCGTTAGATGTGAAATAAATTTTGAACTTTAACTGTACTGCGGGATAAGGTTCAACTTTTTATACCAATTTAGCAGTCTTTAAGATTTAAGTTAAACGTTTTGTCATTAAGACAGAAATTGTATTATACCTGTCAAATGATAAAACTTGAAAAAAAAATAGTTTTGTGTAAACAAGAATAGTACCGCACCTGACCTTCCTCAAAAAAACGGTATTCTGAAAAGCATTCACCGTGAAATCTCCGTCGTCAATGTATTTATTGCCTAGTAGCCCATAATAGGCATGATGACTGCCCATCGGTTAGATTATTAAAAAATATTGTACACACATTTTTTCTTTTCTCTGAGAGACAATAAATGACGAAGATACAGCGCATTTAAATTTCGCATGACGTCATGGATTCGTACGATTTTTCACAGCGGTGACGTCACAACAATTTTGGAACTTAGATACTCTGTATCTTTGTAAATTTTTACTTTTTTGATAAACTGAAACATATGGGTACATTATTTTTGGATAATCTAACTAACGGAGTAATAAGAATAGTTTTTCTGACCCAGTCATCATCCCTATTAGCGAATTATAAAACTATGAAAGCTAATGTGCATTACCCCATTAGAGAACAATCAAGTGGGTGGTACATACAAACTACATTTCTTTTTCCTGTAACGTTAATGACATTACGTCACGCCAATTGCTGGGCCAATCAGTGGTTGGTTGACGTTGCGTCATGCAACAATGACGTTTGCAGTTACGCTTCTTCCATAGTATTATACTTTGATGCCTGTAATATAGAAATAATGCTGTAAGGAAAATCGGCCAGGTTTCTTAATGAAAACATATGTGATATATAATAAATTGGACTCAGTGTTTGAACGGTTGTATTCAAAACATTGTTGTATATATGTATACGTTACGAAATTTTCTTTCTTTCAATAATCCTATATGACCGCATATTCATTGATTTAGTCAAAGACTCACGCTTTTACTTTATAAGGAATAATCAAGGCCTTGTAGCCAATACGGCATGTGACTCAATTTTTTTTTATTTTGCATTTCAAAATCTTACATAATCGTAAACCGAAAACAAGATTTTTTTAATCTGCTCAAAAATAAGTAAGTTTCAAACATTTCAAATCTGGTGGAAAGGGAAACTGTCAAGTAACAGAAAAAGGATGCACGTACTGCTGTGTGACGTCACTGCCATTGGGTTTCCCGGGTACGAAAGAGATAGCGAGATGTCCCCACCACGCTCCCACTTTTCTTCATACCAATATTTGAAATGCTACCTACTACTTCATTTATCAACCAATTTTCTTGCTGTATTCGAAATAAGATTTCTTTTTAGTGATATTTCTTGTTTCGAATTAAATATTGTCCAAAAACAAACACAGTCAAATACCCTATTATAGCTAATAATTATTTTAATATTCAGACGTTTTTAAGGTTGGGACACATCTGTTAGCACGGAACAGCACTTTACTATGCTGCTACTGTCATTTGCATGAGCGAGAGAGAGCGACGGAATGCGGCAGCATCGCCAATTCCGCGGCGTTCCGTCGCTGTCTCTGGCTCTAACAAATGACGGTTCTGAGCGACAGAAAAGGATAGCAGCATAGGAAAGTGCTGTTTCGTGCTGACGGGTGTGTCCCAACCCTTAATTTCTTTTCTGCGTATGTTTTAAAATATGAAACTTACTGTAATGTAAGAAAACGCACAATTAAAAAGTCTATAATGTCATTATTCGTTCGGCTGTTTCAGATGCCTTTGTTTGAAAAATCGAATTCTAGTGTTGGCCACCAACAATCAAAGAAAAAAAATCAGTTATTCACTAAAAAAGTACATAAAATCCGCTAGATGTCAAAAGTCAAATCAGACACTACTAAACGTCAAAACAAACATTTTCTATGGGATTTGTATGAAAATCAGATCCGTAACGTCATAATTATTTCGAGTCAAATAGCGCTCTTATTATCAGTTTTTTTGCATTAAGGCCGTACCTGAATTTTCCGGGGTCCAGTGCTGCCCCCATTTAAAATAAATCATTTCAAAGAAAACGGAGACATCATTTAAAATTTTGCTACTACCAAGTGCTAGATAACCCTTCAAGGTATTTTATTAACTGCTGTTTACAGTTTAAAGTGAGAACGTTAAGCTTTACTACGCACATTCGCGAAAAACGGCCACTTTTGGCTAATGTGCGTAGTAAAGCTTAACGTGCTCATTATAAACTGTAAACAGTGGTTCATAAAATACTTTGAAGGGTTATCTAGGACTTGGTAGTAGCAAAATTTTAAATGATGTCTTCGTTTTCTTTGAAATGTTTTTTTTCAAATGGGGGCAGCACTGGACCCCGGAAAATTCAGGTACCTTAATAAATCTAAAACCAAGTTGAAAATGGATATGATCAATGACAAGTGACACTATTTTGTGACGTTTTATCCTCTTAACAGTAGGTACCAAATAGTTTATTTTCGACCCGTCATCTACCTAATTAGATTTATTTGAGATTAAAATCAATGAATATGGCCGGTCACGGTGCGTAAAGTACTTGTTTTTTTACATTGTTATGACATTTTGGAATGTCGATAAATTCGCAATGTCAATCAATAAACTGAAAACCAAATGAAATTTATTTTTATTTTTTCCCCCGAAAATAGTAAAGTCTGTCTGGCTGAGCAGTTGACACAACTTAAGGCCCGGACAGTCCAGCGGCGCCGTTATTTGCAATTTTTTTTTTTATAAGAATTATAATTTTGCCTAAATAAATAAATATTTATATTTCTTGAATTTTACAACTGTCTTGTAGGTACTGTGAAACATTATATATATAACGTCTAATTAAATATACTGAAACTATTTTAATGGTGAATTCAGTCCATGATACTGACTAACTTTCCTCAAGGAACATATTATATTCAAATATAAAAAATATTTTTTGGCTATCCATACAAACTCGAATCAGCTGATCGGCCAATATGTATAGGAGGCCAAAAATTTTCTTTCGTATTTCGGTATATGTTCCTTGGGGAAATTTGTTCAGTATCACTGAAACCACCATTAAAATAGTTGCAGTATTTTTTTAGACCCTGTATATAAATAATAAATAAATATATATTTGTATAAGATTAATTTATTTCAAAAGAGAGCGCGACTGGTTTCGGCGCCTTAAAACAGTAGCAGGTTAACCTTTTCGCATTTTAATAGTGCAGGGACCGGAATACTGATATTCTGCTAATACTTTATTTCAGAACACGAATATTGATACATTGGAATACCGATATTTTTTATTATCGATATAAATACTGATATATTGGTATCGATATATCGATACCGATATTTTATTTTAGTACACGAATACACACATATTTATGAAAAATTATCAGTATTTATACCGTTGTTGTCGTCCCGCCGAAACTCAACTACGAGTCGCAGTTGAGTTTCGTGCGAGACGACAAGAACGCGTAGCGGAGTTCAAAGCGCGAAAGAAATTTTATCGGTATTTTGGTATCGATATCAAAATATCAGTATTTATATCCATATTTAGATATCTATAATAAAAAATATCGGTTTTCCAATGTATCAATACTGTACTGTACTGTGTACTGAAATAAAATATCAGTATTCCGGTCCCTGTAATAGTCAAGACGATACACGGTGTCCAGTGCTGCCCCCATTTGAAATAAATTATTTGTAAGGAAACGGAGATATCATTTAAAATTTTGAGCTAGTAAAACCTAGATAACCCTTCAAACTATTTTATGAACCACTTTTTACAGTTAAACGTAAGAACGTTAAGCTTTAGTTTGCATTTTTGCGAAAAACAGCCACTTTTGGCAAAAATGCAAACTAAAGCTTAACGTTCCTGCTTTAAACTGTAAACAGTGGTTCATAAAATAGTTTGAAGGGTTATCTAAGTGTACTACTAGCTCAAATTTTTAAATGATATCTCCGTTTCCTTACAAATAATTTATTTCAAATGGGGGCAGCACTAAACACCGTGTATCGTCTTAAGAATGATATTATTGAAAAAAAAAATCTGCTGCCTATAATTTAGCTGAAACATACTATAATGTTTGACTTGAGATTTTTTTATCGACTGTAGTCTCCATAGCAAATTGTAGTTCACCACAAGAAACTTTATATGCCTGCCAATGAAACAAGTATTGTACGCACCAATTTTACGGTGAATGGTTATCCAGATATTCTAATATACTGGCTGCCAAACAGCATTCAGTAGCGGCCGTTGACATCTTAATTCCTGTCAGCACTCAGTGCTGATATGTACGGTAAGCCGAATTTTTTTTTTCGTTTTTCGATTTTGGTTTTTATGGAAAGTGGTTCAGTATCATGGACTGAAGACAGTTATACTAAACAACTTTCCCCAAGGAAATGCCGAAAATTATTTTTGTTTTTTGGCTGTTATTTTTCATCGCGAAAATGCAAGCGAAATTTATCATCACTCATACAAATCAATTCCTTTCCTAGGAAATGAAAAACAACTGTAACGGCAGTTTAAACATCGCTCTTAATATCTATGGAGTAATGAACAATACACACGTACCTACAGCACTTGTGTTGGAAGTAAAATTTACCGCACGATTTCGGATATGTGCGTATTGGATGGTAGTAATACCTACCACATACCACAGGTACGAGTATGACACTTCCTAGTCAGAGTAACATTATGTACCTACTATTACTACAAACGAAACATTAAGTATATCTGTACACACGTCAATGTGTGAGTATTAAACTTAGGGTCGCACCGCAGAATTAATTTAATACTTAGGTACCTACTAAAGATATTTACGATTACATCTTTCTATACCGGGAGATTTGCGAATACTATGACGTAAAATATATTTTGTTTTATACTTATTATATTGTTGCTTTGCTTATCTACCTGTTTTCATCACTGAAATCTATGAAATATACGTTCTTTATTTATTCGGTGGATAAACAATTATTATATACGCATCTTCTCACCATGATGGTTACTTTTTTTGGTTGGTTGGTTGACAGTTCTTAAGACACGTCGTCGCGAATTGCGTGCGGCTAGCAACTAACCCTATTTTAGAGCGGGGGAGAGGTGCGGGGACGCCAAATTGCGGGAGATGCTGAGATTCCATTCTATTTGTACTCTTAAGGTGAAGATATAGGCAAATGGCCTTGAAGTGTGAAATAAATTGTTAACTCGTAAAGATGGTGATAATTTCCATATTGCTCTTCGTCATGCACTAGATAGCCCTTTAAATTATTTTATGAACTGCCTACACTATTATTGGTGATCCGTCTAGCTTTAAAACTTGCCGTGGCCACTTTTGGCGGAGTCAAGTTTTAAAGCTAGACGGACTAATGTAAATACTTTCAACGGTGATTCATAAAATAATTTAAAGGGCTATCTAGTGCATGATGAAGAGCAATATGGAAATTATCTCCATATTTACGAGTTAACAATTTATTTCAAATGAGGGTGCCACTTCAAGGCCTTTTGCCTATATCTTCACCTTAATGTATTTTGTGGTATTACTCAATTAAAATCAGTGCGAAAAATAGCACTTTCCGAGCTAAATTCCGAGTTGAAAAATATGTTTTTACTTGTTCTTGCAATGTCAAATACTTAGTGAAAACAGTGATAGATAGGGACAATTAGTGAAAACAGAAATAGGATAGGGATAAAATATATTTTAACCAGAATATGTTTAGCAAGCGTTGTATTTTTTTTACGAATGATAGGGGTAACTAATGTTGTTTCCTTTTGACTAAAAATAGACTTTCCTGCTTGCAAAATAGCATATGCGTGATATTTTCATATGATTAAGATTCTTCAGGTGAACTCTTACTCAAGGTCCTTTTTAATTGAGTAGTTACACGTATTTGAACTAACTTAGTTGTTTAACTATTATAAATCACTATCACTAGGTTTATAGATTTGTCGCAATTTTCATAAACAATTACAAACATTTGCTAAACCTGTTTTAGTTAAATATATTTTGTCTCGCTCTTACTATGGCAATTATAGAAAAGAGTGATAGAGACAAAACATATTTTAACTAAAATACATTTAGCAAACGTTTGTTAATGAATATGAAGGTTGGACTAATGGCGCCACCGACAAGAAAGAATCCAGCCTTTGGTTCAGGGATCAGAGGGGGTCACATGCCGTCAAATTCAGGCATTAATTCCCCCCCTCCCCCGCTCGACACTACTGGGACCATTAATTCCATTTGCTGAGCGTACACTATGCTGAATTTATGATGTTGATTTTATATACATTGGCTTTTTTGCAATGATCGGCTAAAATTGTATCATTACAAGACATAAAATCATATATAAAATACTTATACATATATAAAATCAGCATCTGAATTTCAGTAAATGGACTTGTGCCATTACGTTAGGCCACCAAAATTTTTTAAATTTTGTTACATGTAGGTAGTGAAATTGTATTGGTAATATAACAGATTTTGTTTTTTTGTTTTGTTTAGTTGCCTACAAACTTAATTGACGGCCTTTAGAATATGATGTTTCTACTACAGAGTTAACCCTTCGAAATTATTCTAGCGAAGTTCGCGTAGCGTACCTAAATAATCGACTATGCAATATGTAAAAAATATTGAAATCTAAAAAATAAAATGTCTATTTATACAAAAATAAAAAATACTATAAAAAGTGAGTTAGGCGTGATTGGCGTTTAGATTTTAGGCTTTATTTGTTTAGGATTATTGATTAAATGTTTGATTTATTCACACAAAAAATATAATTTGACAAAAAGGTCAAAAAATTAAATTAAATAAAGCCACCAAGCTTTGTGTGCCGTAGGCTGTAGGACAGATATGTCCGTTTTTTTTGTACGTCGCTTCTGGTTCTGGAAATGATAAATATTTTGGTACTAGCACAGAATACAGTAAGAGTAAACAGAACGGAATCTCCTAAGGTACGCGCAATATGCGTCCCCGTTCCCCGCACCCGCACCTCTCCCCCGGTTCTTGACGGCCAACGTGAGTCATCGAGGCGAAAACGGGGGAGAGGTGCGGGGACGGGGAACGGGGCCGCATATTGCGCGTACCTTAGGAGATTCCGGCCTGTGGTACTAGGTGAGTGCGGTACAAAGAAATTATAATACAATCTAGAATAACTACGCGTAATAATCTCAAAATAACAACATTGAAAATTAAACTTAATGCCACGTACATAAAGCTTATATTTTCATAATGCTTATGTTTAAATACCTAACGTTCCCAAAAAATGCACCTAAAGTTATAGGCGTCCCTTTCCCGCAAACTGCCAGTGCAAAAAAGTAGAAAGAGAGACCTACAAACTTTAGGTATCTTTTTTGGGAACGGCTTTGCCATTTCGTAAGCATTCTAGAGTGTTTACAATTTCTTTGGTGCGGTATAATAAAAATACGGTTGTTTTCCCGTGACAGCTGGTACGTAATTGGCCCAAGAATACGTCATCAGTTAGGAGTGTTGCCATTATGTGTGATTGAATTACCCTAGCAAAATGCATTTTTTAACTAAACAAACCAATAGTGAACAAATGACTCAATATATACAGGGTGTAAAAAAATATACTGAAACTATTTTAAGGGTAGATTCAGTCCATGATACTGAACAACTTTCCCCAAGGAATGTATATCGAAATATGAAAAATATTAATTAGCCAATGGAAAGCCAAAAATTATTTTTCATTATACAGGGTCTAACAAAATATACTGAAACTATTTTTAGCGTGGATTCAGTCCATCTTACTGAACAACTTTCCCCAAGGGACATATATCGAAATATGAAAAATAATTTTTGGCCTCCCATATAAGTTGACCGATCAGCTGGTCCGAGTTTGTATAGAAAGCCAAAAATTATTTTTCATATTTCGATATATGTTCCTTGGGGAAAGTTGTTCAGTATCATGGACTGAATTCACCTTTAAAATAGTTTCACTATATTTTGTTAGACGTTATATATGTTCCTTGGGGAAAGTTATTCAGTACCATGGATTGAATTTAATTTACCCTTCAAATAGATTCAGTATATTTTGTTAGACGTTATATATATTTTTTTAATTAAAAGTCCTTAAAACTGAAAAGAACAATCAGTGGTATGGTAAGAAATTCGTGACGTTATCTTGGGCCATTGCGGGAAGAAATTACCTAGTTTTATTATACCATGGGCGATTGTCTCCATTCGAAGTTTTCGTTCTTCTGACAGGTCAATTAAAAATCGATCCTATTGCTGTTGCTAAAGCTTTATATTACACTTCATCCCTCACTGTAAAAGTAATTAGAGTTTTAACAAAACGTTAAAGTTAGTTAAAACTAAACGGATCCTTTCATGTGTCCGGCACAAAAGACTTCGGGTTTCCGTATGTGTCTAAATAATTTTCAGATTACATATCTCTATGTTGAGTTCTTCGCCCATAACACTAAATCGACGCCAACGCCAGTTCCGACTCGTATAGCACTCTAAAAGCGACACGACTTGCGTATAGGTAATAACACTCCATTCATTCAATTGGCAGGAATGCCATCAGCGTCGGCTTTTTCAAAGACGCAGCCTTTGTAGCGCGCTGAAGGCTTGTACGCCATTTCAACAAATGAACATACGTGTCCGCGTTACAGTGTCAAGCAACATTGAGCGTTACGAAATAGTGATAAAGTCCTATTCTAGTTCGGATACCACACGGCTTAGGTCTCCTTGCTGTTTACACACCGCGGCCGCCGGCCCGCCAGCACGTACCCGGCGGGATAGTGCCGGCGGGTTGACCGGATGAGCTGCAAGGCTTTAGAGTTTGTGAGCCGGACAAGTTTGCCGGCGGCACGACAGTCGCGGCATGGAGTATTTATAAATTAGTAAAGCCTTGAAAGCCGGCGGGCAACTGAATGAACGGAGATGCGTGCCGTCGGCAAAATCGATTCAAATAAGGCCGCCGGGCCCGGCGGCTTTGGTTTGTAGACAGCATAAGAGATCGAGGCATGCTAACGCGTGAAAATGCACTAAATGCAGCGTGAAAAATATAAAAAATGCGGGTAGTTATGAATAGCTACATGAAACAGATAAAGGAGTAGGTGAAAAGGTACAGCGAAGTAAAACAGCTGGTGGATGAGAGAGACAAATGGAAATGAATTCATACTCAACCGACAAAAGCTCTTAAATATAGATAGATGCGGATAGTTTAAACGCCTTAGCGGCGCGAACAAAGGACACGTCGTAAAGTTCATATTTAGATGTTTTTTAGGCGAGTCGGACTGGCGTAGGCGTTTTTAAGGGGTCGTAATAGGCGAAGGCCTTTATTCTCAATAGACCAACTACGCTGTATCTTTCATGATTTCTATATAATGTATCAAGGGACAGTTTTTTAACATAATTCAATATCATTTCACAATATTTGTATACTTATGCATACTTTTAGCATGTTTGCCAATTATTATAAGATTGAACTGTATGTACCTAATCACTGTAGGTAAACAGATTAGGGTTGGATCTCATCTATCAGCAAGGAACAAGCGACGGAACGCTGCAGCACGGTCGGTGCTTAAGCTTTCCGTCGCTCTCTCTCGTTCAAGCAAATGACGCTTCTGAGCGACAGAAAAGGATAGCAGCATAGGAAAGTGCTGTTCCGTGCTGACAGATGAGATCAAACCCTTAATCACTTCTTATGATGCATCTATAATCTGCTGTTTTCGTTCAAAAAAACTAGTAGGTAAGTCATGAATATACTGGATTAAGTCTGGTACCACCGCTAAAACTTAAGGCTGTTGCAGGTGACACGACTGCAATGAAACTGTATACAGCAACAACCGTGCAGTCCGATTGCAGTTTCTTTGCAATCATGCCAACTGTAATCAAACTGCATCTCAACTGTAATTTGGCGGTCGGAATGCGGTTCGCCTGTCTAAATAGAGCTAGTATTGACTAAATAGACTACACTACACCTGTACAAAAAAATCAAAAATTACATTAAATTACATAAACCTGTAAAATTCCCTAAAAATCAGGGGAAATTTACGGAAAAATATGTAAAAATTACAAAAAATATGTAAAATTTCATATTTTTCCGTAAATTTCCCAGATGTTTCGGGAATTTTACAGGTTTATGTAATTTATTTGCATGTAAAATTACATTATTTTTAACAGTGTAGTGCAGAGAGAACGAGGAATGGAGGCATCTCCACTTAACTTCACAGACAAGCGCAAGCTCTTAAGTTAAAGAAGAACCTATTATGACTAAAATGGAAGAAGAAGACTACTATCAATTCTGTCATAAACCGGTGCGACAGAGACGTGAATCTCGCGGCACAGGACCGTTACTATAAAAATGACACGATAGCCCTATCCGAAAGCACAGAATAAATAATACTAACGTACAGAAGCCTCACTCAGTAAAGAAATTCAAAGAAATATCTACTCAACGTGGCTAGCGATATGGTTTAATTTAGCTCACGTCAGAACTCAGCACCTTTTCGTAAAGATACCTAGACATCCATTGCAAGCCAATTTCATTCTTATTACTCTGGACAAACGTTTCGTATAACTGAATTTACCACCCGGAGGGGCCGCCTGCGCGCATAGTTGTAGATAAACATTATTACACATTGGACGAGTTTTTTAAAGATAAAGATTTAAAAAAGTATAATATACATGACGAATAACATAAGTACATTGACATTTAATAAAAATAAAAAAAATATTAATTCATAAAAATAACCTTGACCTTGAAAAAAAGTATGACATTTAAAAATATTAGATAATCAAAATATGGACATAAGTAATAAATAAATAAAAAAATAAATAAATAATAATAATAATAAATTATAAATTGACATTTCATTAAAAAACAAATTGTTAATAAATGTAGCTAGTATTTAAATAGGTATGTAAATAAACACTGTCATTTTTTTTAAAACAAATTGACTTAAAAAGCTACCAGACAAATTAATCTATACTTGGATAATAACATGAATTTAGCATATATAAAAATCCGCATGCCGTTCCATTGTTTTCTTTTGCAATGCCCTATCAGGGTTCATGTTGTACCTACTAACTAATGAATTGACAATGTAGTGTAGTGTAATATATGTACAATACCTATGTAAAGCAAATAAATAAATTTAAATTTAAATAGTAATAATGAAGGTACATTTTCGATACCTAAACGGGGAGTGACACAGGCCTGCCGATAGTGTTTATTTATTTGATGTTTATTCTCCATCAAATACAAATTGTACAGAACAATAGGCGAACTTAACGCTCAAAGCGTTGTCTACCGAGTCTAGATGTGGGCTGTAAAATAAAACTCCCCTGACTGCGCGCCGAGACAGGTCGAGGTCCCGGAAGTATAAGTAAGTGTGAAAATCATCATTTAATTTTTCTTGTTGTTGTTGTTTTGTTTAGTGTTGCTTGACACTGCAACGCGGGCACGTAGCATACGTACGTAGGTCGTGTCGCTTTTAGAGTAAAGGTCCTATATGCAGGCCAACGTCGTGATTATTGGAACTTTTGTCATATTACAAATTTTTTGTTTTTTGTATTATTACAAATTAGTAAAAATGCACTGTATCTTAATGTATGTTAATAAAAATTCACGCATTTTTATTAATACAATATTTTTTACTAATCTAACTGACCAAATAGATTTTTTTCAGTAATGCAGTAATGTTATTTATTTATATTACACATGCCAGCGTTTAATCCATTTTCGCAACGAATTGACAATCTAGTTTTTTTGAACGAAACAATACTTTTTTTCTCGCAAAATGAATATAAATACAAGTTGTTCTATACGTTTTTCCAAAGATGTATGTTCTCAATTTATTTTTTTAGTAAAACGCCAGGGGAATGCTGCGAATATGATGTAAATATAGCTGTAATTCAAATAAAGCATTCTTTCTGAAATCTGATTTTTATTGTACCTCCTTTTATCCTTCTACGCTAGTGTGGGACATGGTTTACCATGGATCAAGATAGACACAGCCTCTGTATGAATTTGCGTGTCGATCTGAAGTCAATTTGACTTCATTTAGGATCGTCACTTATAGTCCGTGTATGTCAACTCATTAGATCGGACATTCAATAACTACTGTAAAATCCACAAAATACCCAAATCTGCCGTTTTGAGCCGTAGAAACTCGTCGAAAAACGTTGGAGGAAGTAATAAAAAAGTTTCCTTCCGTTTGTGAGTGAATTTCTTATTAAATATTGTATTGAAAATTGGCACGCCAGGTTTTCATACAAATTGAAGGACTTTCTTTATCTATTAGTATATACAGTGTGGTTTAAAACAAAGTATGTATTTACCGCGATGGCCCAAGACTACGTCACGAATATATATGTTACGATAAGTGTTACGACTGATTGTTCTCTTCAGTAAATTGAAGGACTCTCAATTAGTGAATATAAAACAAAATACCAACTTAACTATTTTGTAAATCGTGTAATTCATGTTTAATTTTCAATAAATTGAATAATTAGTACAAAATTGGTTTTTTAAGTTAAAAAATGCATTTTGCTCGGGTAATTAAATTACACACAGTGGCAACACTCCCAACTGATGACGTATTCTTGGGCCAATCACGTAACCCAGCTGACACGGGAAGAGAATGCGTTTTATTATACCATGGTCTGGGAGAAAAATAAAACAAAAGGTAAGCTGCTTTTCTTCCCGCGTAGATCGTAAAAGTCGATCGAGGGAAGGGGCGTAAGTGTTGTCAATAATTAGACTATTAATTCCCTTTTCCAAATCACACCTATATTCACAATCTCGCTGAATCCTGCGTGTGGAATTGTGGATTGTCTACCCAGTGAGCGCTCAAGACATAGTACCTATATACAGGCAGATTTTTTATCCACCGGCAAAATTTTTCGTCCTTCCATACAAATCAGCGCTCAGCCAGACGAATTTTGTATGGGAGGACGAAAATTTTTTATCGATTTTAATAACTTTTTTATAGAAAGTAATTCAGTATCATGGACTGAACTTGCTCCAAAAATTTTTCCGGTGATTAAAAAATCAGCCTGTATACGCCTGTAATCGAACTACGGTCTGTACTAGATCATTATAGTATGAAATTAAAATAACAGCCGAAAACCAAAAAAAAATGGTATTTCCATTCAAAAGTGTGCGGCCGCCCGGGCGATTTGTATGGAAACGTCGAAATTTTATTTAGTTTCTTGACTGTTATGGTATTTTTATTATACTTTAGTGATCTAGTATAGCCCGTGGTTCGATTTATTACGGATATGTCCCTTCCACGTTGTATACAGGACTGATGCATGACTTTTTAACCACCAGCCAAATTTTCGGAGCAGGTTCAGTCCATGATACTGAATTACTTTTCATAAAGCAATAAACGAAAAACTAAAATATAAATTCGCCTTCCCATACAAATCAGCGCTCAGCCAAACGGATTTTGTATAGAGGGACGAAATATTTTTATCGTATTTTAATAACTTTTTTTATAATAAAATAATAATAATAATATATTTATTTGCTGTAAAAGTGGTTACAATAGTTGTTAATTACAATTTTTAGATCACACTTCTAACCTGTCTAGGCATGCAAATGTCAATTAAGTTATCATTAATTTAATTATTTATTGTATTCATATCTTTCTATTCTATAATTATATTAGTATTTGGTCTAATTTGTTATTACTAACGTTTAAAAAATTTAATTAGTAATAAGTATTTTATAAGTAACAATTCTATGACCAAAGATATTCCTGTATCGAGTAGAAACCCTTCTCCAGCAGGAAACTACGCAGCCTGTTCTTAAAGACTGGCAACGGCAATACTTTGATATCTTCCGGCAGCCTGTTGTAGATACGAACAGCCATCCGACAGCTATTTTGGTCACATAAAGCTGTTGATACATTAGATAACACAAGCCTGTTGGGGTATCTGCCACGATAATTAGAAATTACCTCACAATTTCTTTGAAATAAATATGAGTGTACCTTTACAAAGTGACACATTTCATAAATGTAGATGGATGGTAGTGTCAACAATTTAAGTTTTATGAAATGCGGTCTACAGCTAGTTCTCTGAGGCAACTTACATAAAGACCTTACACAGTTTTTCTGTGCCATAAACGCTCTGTCCAATTCTGTCGAATTTCCCCATATTATTTTATAGAAAGTAGTTCAGTATCACGGACTGAACTTGCTTTAAAAATTTGGCTGGTGTTTAAAAGTCACCCTGTATGAATAGATAGTCAAAGTTATTTATTATTTATCATTAATAATAATTAGAAGTTATTGTTATAAGTTATTGGGTGACAAATAAATATAACACATTTTGTCATGTAAAAATAAATTATATTTTTAAACAGAACAACACATGGAATGTTAATAGATAACAAAAAGATTGTGCCACTGTCTTGTCATAGAGGGCGCTAGAAGCTAATAAAAATAGTATACAAGAAAAACAAATATTATATGTTCTCAAAAATATTGTTAAAACTTCTGTAAAAAATCAGAAACAACTACTACTTAAAATTTGACTAAGAATATATTTAAAAGCCCATTGTTGGCACTTCACAATACAGTTAATATACATATTAATATATTATTGTTATACAAATACATATTCTTACGACGGTATTTCCACATGTGATTGAAAATGCGATTGAAAAAAAAAAGAACTAAACCAAAGAAAAAAAAGAAACTATAAAACAGTACAAATTTAAAAAAATACTTCATTCATTTAAATGTTCAAAATATTTATTTACTGTTAAAATTATAATCATTTTTATTTATATAAATAAGAATAACTTTTTTATTTTATTACTTGAAGTACATCTTAAATATTCTTTGAATTAAAAAAAAAAACTGGAAAAAAATATAGTATAAAAAATAAGTTTGACAGAAAAAGTACCAACGAGAAGGTATTAGAGAATGTGGGACAGAAAAGACAACTATCAAAAATCATAGAAATAGAAGAAACGATAAATAAAGGAAAGAGAAGGACAAAGAGGAGTAGGAAAACCTAGAAGAAGATTATTTGATCAAATAAAAGAAAAATGAAATGTGAGAACATGTAAGGACGTTAAGAACTTAAGCGCTATCCACACATTAACGGGTTCCCGGACGGGACGGGCCGTCCGTGCCCGTTTTCCCCTCAGGGCCGTGCCGTCCGGGTTCTGTGTTCACACATATCAGGGAAATCGCTGTCAGGCAATTCTGTATTGGTGACTGATGACGCACACAACGATGGCCTTATTTAACACTGATGAATTGGCAATGATTGCAATAGCGCTCAATAAAGAAGAAGCTCATAACCAAGAAGAACATCGGCAAAATGTCTTCCCGGTAGGTACAAATCGGATAGCATCGTCAGGGGCGAACAGGTGTCCGGGCGGCCAACGGGACACTGACGGCCCGGCCCTGAACTGTGTGAACGAGTTCATACAAATCGTATGTAATCGATTTTTCTCCGTCCCGGACGGAAACCCGTTAATGTGTGGATAGCGCTTTAGCGGACGAAAGAGAGACATGGAAAGCACTAGACCGACAAGAGCGCGGTTCTAAAAAATATCAACGAATCTATCATCTATTTTTTCAAAGATATATTGACGTTTGTCGAATCAACTATCGCGATCTCGCTGTAATAAGTGAGACAACGCTGTATTGCGCGAATTACTAATCCCGGTGTGACTCAACGGGAACAAACGGAAATAAATCTTTGATAACAAATATTCTGCAGAATTAATATTTTTCCATACATATTTACTCGTATTTGCATTATTCCATCACATGCGGTTTTTAAAATTTTGCATCCTGAATTGGATGGCGTCTTAAAATACCTATTAGAAATATATATATTTACCTTTTTATACGAGAATTATTCTTAAGGATCGTTCATGTTCGTTTTGAATAAATATTTTATTTGATAGGTAGTAAATGTAATTACCAGCCCCGGTAGAACGGCACCGGCGAAAGCGTTTATCGAGCGTTTAGGGACCGTACCCATACTACGTGACCCTTTAATGGGGGGAAGGAGGTCTTCAAAATACCACGCTTGGTTCAAGGTGGGGGGGGGGGTCTGGGGGAGAGGGGGCTTAGGCCTTCGTCACGTAGTCAATATTTTCTAGGGAAATCTAACGCTTGTTCGCGGCAGTCGCTGCAGCCAAATATTGTTTTAACATTCTGTTTGCAAAAAATGGTTTAAAACTACCTTTATGAAGTACTACGAGTATGTGAAGACCTCGAAAAAGATGGCGTGATGACTTGGACAAGTACATGGGCGAGTGGCAAACTACTGCCCTCGACAGAACTGATTGGAAACAGAAAGGGGAGGCCTTTGCCTTTGAGGGGGGGGGGGGGGGGGAGGAGGGGTTAGAGGATTCATCCGAAAACGCTATCTGGGTTTATCAACTGTTCTACGCGGGCAGGTTGTCTTCCATATGGATTCTTCTATATAACTATAAAGACTTTCCGACAAATACATTTCCCATATATCTCCACAACTACAACAAAAATAAAAATTACACTATCTAACAATTCTTAAGATCAGTCATTTTGCAATGCCTTATGCCTTGGAAATTGGAGATTAGTTATGCTAAAACCTAGGATACAATATAGACTCTGATATAGGACTTTTTACGCTACTTAGTAGGCTAGGGCCATCCATATATTAAGGGTCGACGCAGCGCAGGGAATTTTTCACTGCCAAAGTATTATCGATTTGTGTGAGTTGAAATAAGATCGAATACGAACTACAGTACGGCACAAGTGTCGGCGACAAAATGGCGGATGCCGCCCGAGCTGTGTTAATTAATTTTCGATCTTATTTCAACGCCAAACAAATGCGATAATGCTATGACAGACAAAATTCGCTGCGCTGCGCTTCGCCATATGTGCGCCGGCCCTAAGTCACAGCTATAGGAGGGGGGATGGGGGGGGTTTAAGCTAAACGTGTAAATGTTAAAGGTATCGGGAAAAACGTGATATGGGGCGTAAAAAAAGTTAAAAAAAAAAATTTGACGGCCCCCGAACAGCCAGATAGTGTCAGCCACCAGATGTTTTTTTTTTCCCCCCAATGTTTTGAATTAAGTTCCGATTTTTCCGTGCGTTTCTTTTTATGATAATTAGCCATATGAATAGTTCCCGTAGTTAACTTGCAATGCAATCGATTTCTAATGCTGCTAGAAACTTAATTAGATACGAGTACAACTGCAAAATTAACCTTTTTCGTATTTTCCATTCTTTAAGTTTGACGAGTCTGTCCGTAGTCTGTCCCTGTAGCTCCTGCTACGACGCCACAGGTGGCAGAGGTGCGGGAACGGGAAACGGGGACACATATTGCACGGGACCTTAGAATAAGGTACCATGTTCGCGCGTTGACGTGTCGGCTGCGGGGTGTCTAGCCACAGAATAAATAATACTAACGTACAGAAGTCTCACTCAGCAAAGAAATTCAAAGAAATATCTACTCAATTTGGCTAGCGATATGGTTTAATTTAGCTCACGTCAGAACTCAGCACCTTTTCGTATATATACCTAGACATCCATTGCAAGCCAATTTAATTCTTATTACTCTGGACACACGATTCGTATAACTGAATTTACCACCCGGAGGGGCCGCCTGCGCGCATAGTAATAATGCAGGTACATTTTCGTTAAACCTAAACGGGGAGTGACACAGGCCTGGTCTAGCTGAAGCGCGCGGTTTCTAAACATTCTGAGACTGCGCACTAATTTGATTAAATTTTACTTTGTAATTAATAAGTATCATGTTGGTTTTCTAGGTCTTTTCTGTTAGTTTTCTTTCCAATAAGGCGCATTTTTTTAACGGAATCTCCGTTTAAAAAATGCGCCTTTTTGGAAACGCTCGCGCAAACCATTCGTAATGTGACTCCCAAATTCAAATATAGCACTCCAGAGGTTTTTTATATTCCTAGTCGGGCTTGAAACTGCGCTAAGCGGAGACCCGCGACGGGTTCATTCCGTCTCTGTCACAAACCCTAAACCACAATGGACACGTGAACCGCGACGGTTTGAGCTATTTCTATCGCACGTAGGGTTTGTGACAGAGACGGACTAAACCACAACGCGTCAACTCGTTTTTTTTTTAAGACTACTCAGTGTAACTTATTTCTGTAAGTTGAATTTGGCACTCGTTCGCAAGCTTTACATATATGTTGTGATAACATTGTATTAGGCATAATATCTTTGTAATTTGACAAAGCCCTTCTGGCGCGTAGGCGACCAATACTGTGTAAATGAGTTTCTTTCGGCGTTTCTTCTCAGCAGTGCTCGTTGCGAAACGCTAGTATCGGTAGTTTTTGAACAAAAAAAATATTATTTAAATATTAAGAAACATTACACGTAATGTACACTATAATTATTGACGAGTAAAAGTGCTTGCAAAGGCCTAATTACTGAATAAATATTTGATTTTGATTGAAACCCGACGCGGGCGGGCGTCCGCTTGATGTAGTTCCAAGCCCTTCTTAAAACGTCCAATCTCCAAGGCATTACCGCCATATTTGTCGTTTGCCTAGTCGGCAGCTTATTAGCGAGCTGGTCATTTCTTCTTCTTCATCTGTTTTGCCTTTTTCTTCTCTTCTTTCTTCTTCTCTTTCTCCTTTATCGATTTGTAGAGCTTGTAGCCGAAGAAAACTGGAAAGAAACATGTAGATTAATTAATGTACTTAAAATATCCATTTTTCCATGGTGGTGGTCTGGGAGAAAAGAAAAAACAAAGAATGTACCAGCTGCTTCTCTTCCCGCGTAGATCGTAAAAGCCAATCAAGGGGATGGGTAAGAATCTGAACCATATCAATAGGCGATGCGGTTAGCAACCCATCACTATTATGATTTCCTTTTTCCACCTTCATGCCCACCATGATAGGCCCGGGATCCCGGGAAAAGGCTTCAAAAATCCCGTAAGCCCGGGATTGAAAAACATGCTCGGGATTGTATTCTCTACATGGATGTCATAAAAGGCGACATAGGAAACACAAGCTGAACAAAGCTTATAAACATCAGTGAGACCTCTCCAACCCGTCTGGCCAGCGTGGAGAGTGTAGGCTAATATATGGCTTTGGAAGTACAGAGAGTCGTGCTCCAGCAGTGGAGATTAAAAAAGACCTGATCATCATGACATATACTACATAGATAAACACCCAAGATCCAGGACAATTTTGAAAAAGGACATTTTCCAACTTGCCCAGGCTGGGGATCGAACCCAGAACCTCCGGATTGGCGGACTAGCGTGTTGACCATTACACCATGGAGGTCGTCTGACAGCTGGTGCTTAAAATATACCAGCTGTTTCTCTTTCCGCGCAGATCGTAGAAGCCGTTTGAGGGAATGGGCAAAAATGCGAATCATACTAATAGGCGATACGGCTAGCAACCCATCACTATTTTGATTAATTCTTTTATCTTCCCGCCCATCATCACCCTTAAAGTGGCCTTTGGCTCAATTTACATTGCGGCCGAGTCGCAGCGATTCGCCGAAATCGTACAAAGCATAATGAACTTTATGTCAATCGTATAATGTTCAAACTAAATTTGAGCTCAAAATGTCGTCGCGCGTCAAGCGGCGAATTCTCGCGAAGTCGCTGGAAGCCGCCGGAAGTTTAGTTTGAACATTATACAATTGACATAAAGTTTATTATGCTATGTACGTTTTCGGCGAATCGCTGCGACTGCCGTAATGTAAACTGAGCCTTTGGTTCTTGCGGCCCTAGGCTCTGTCTGCTTAGAGCCGCAAGACCCAACATGCTCTGTCTGCCCCGTTAGGGATAGACGTGATAGTGTATCGGTATAAAATATAAACAAACATTTTTTATACAGGGTTTTAACAAAACGTACTCAAACTATTCTAAGGGTGAATTCAGTCTATGACACTGAACAACTTTCCCCAAGGAACATGTATCGAAATATGAAGAAAATTCATAAATTAACTGCATGTCATAAATCTCGCTCGCCGTTCCAATTTTTGTTTTGCGATACCATAGGGTATATTTGGGTTCATAGTGTGCTATTTTAAGACTGATGTACATTATGAAATGCAATAAATGAATTGAATTGAAAAAAATAATTTTTTGGTTTCCTTACAAACTCGGATCAGCTGATGGGTCGACTTGTAAGAAATTGTAAAATTGCAGCAATATATCTTATATATTTTTATTATTATCATTCTCAGTAGAAAATATTATTAGATCTTTGTTATTATTATTTCAATTTATATTTAGTATTAATAGAATCTATTCAGTTGTTATTATTATTTTTGCTTATGAACAAACAGAATTAACGTGGCGCCACCCTGGTTTGTTTGTTTGAATTTTATGTATGTGTTTATTTTTATTTTATTTTGTTTGGTTGGTGTACTCGGAAGACCGGCGTTGTGGTCGGACGGCCGCAACATTATGCTGAGAGGAGGCCATTTTGGTATAGGCACAGATATAATTTTGGATAGTGAGAACTGTTATTATAATTGTGTGTATGTGATATATCAAATAAACTATTTTTCTTTCTTTCTTTCTTTCTTTGTATAGGAATCCGATTTTTTTTCCGTTTCGCTGTATGTTCCTTGGGGAACGTTGTTCAATATCATGTACTGAATCTATCCTTAAATAGTTTCGATATATTTTGTTTGACGTTATACAACGTGGAAGGGACATACCCGTGATAAATCGAACCACGGGCTATACTAGATCGTTATAGTATAATAAAATTAAAATAACAGCCAAAAAACAAAAATAATTTTCGGCATTTCCATACAAAAGTGTGCGGCCGCCCGGGCGATTTGTATGGGAATGTCGAATTTTTTTTTAGTTTTTAGACTGTTATTGTAATTTCATTATACTTTATTGCTCTAGTATAGCCTGTGGTTCGATTTATTACGGGTATGTCCCTTCCACTTTGTATACTAGATCGTTATAAGTAGTATAAAGAAATTAAAATAACAGCCGAAAAAAAAATCGGCATTTCCATACAAAAGTGTGAAGCCACCTGGGCGATTTGTATGGGAATGTCGATTTTTTTTTGGGTCATTTTCGGGGGATAAAAACCTTACTGTGTCATATATCAAATGTTGACTGTTATTTTAATTTCATTATACTTTAGTGATCTAGTATAGGCCATGGTTCGATTTATTACGGGTATCTACGTTGTATACGTTCCGTCGTATAAGAACGCAGCAGACAACTTTAGGATTTGTCATAACACAAACCATATTTCACCTAAATGAAGTTTTTAAGCAATAAAGATAATTAGCAAACAAACAGTTTGAGTGTGTAACTCCACATATCAGGTTATTAAAATCAAAATAGTGAAACTATCAATCTTACAGATATGAAAAATAATCCGAAGTAATCGGTTATTTATCATTCAATAATAGCAAATAATAAAATTATTAAACACCGTGCGTTAAAAATATCGTCAGTGGTAAGATAAAGTGTTTATCCGATAGATAAATCTAGTGGCATATTGTTGTCTAATAGATAAAAATTTCAATTTAGGCTGTCAAGATCATATTATAAAAACTAGTTATGTGCCTAGATATATGCTTTTGATATATCATCATCATCATCAGGTCTTTTTTACAGGTCTCCACTGCAGGAGCACGACCCTCTTTGTACTACCAGAGCCATATATTAGCCAGAGCAGTCAGAGGATTTGGCCTACACTCTCCACGCTGGCCAGAAGGGTTGGAGAGGTCTCATTAACGTTTTTAAGCTTAGTTTAGCTTGCGTTTCTTAAGTCGCCTTCTAAAATATCCACGGGAAGACTTGGAATGGTCCTATTCTAGACATGGGTAATCTCGACTCCGAGGAGTGTTTCGGCTCACTGAATCTTACTCCGCATCCGGTACCGACTCATCTTAATGATTCCTACTCCCTTATCGGCTCCAGCTCCAAGGTCTTCTAAGTTTCGCTTCTTATCTAGTACCGGTTTCAATACAGAATAATATTGATTCCCGACTCCCGATTCCTCCCGAAAAGTGGTGGAGCCGATACGAGGCTCGCGGCTCGCGACCTGACAGGCGCCGCCGGCGCCGGTTCCCGGCGGGAATCCAAGATCGGTGCGGACTCAATAACTCGCGGGTGCCGATAACGATTACCGGGATTCAGTACGGGTATCGGCTCCTGTTGATGAATCGGCTCATTTAAATATTCGAATCCGGAGTTACCCATGTCTATCCTATTCTACTCTGCCGGTAACCTCACAGCGGATATATGGAATTTCTCTAAGATTATAAAATATTGTCGTAATCCGACATGTCGTTTAAAAATAAAAGGTAGACTACGGTTGTATGGGAAAGTCTAAGGACTCTTAACTCCTGAAAATATAATTGAAGTTGGAAAGATCATTACTACACTGAATGCACTATATCGCGATAAAAAGCTTTGCTCATTAATGTACTATAATTATCGTGTAATAAGATCGACTTTTGAAACACTAATGAATTTCGAATTTTTACATACATATATGTATGTATGTAAACCATATAGGAAGAGATTGATCAGTGTAGATGAAGCGAAAGAGGTCTGTCAAAATCTATGCCTACTCCTGTGGGAAACAGGTGTGATAGAATGTATACCTACCACTGCCAGACTCATACAAAAAAGCGTACTCTGCTAGAAAATCAGAATCCTGTATTATTTCTAGATGTCGCTACTACTCGTATCTCCCCCGCTAGCCATGCAATGGATGCTGGGTACTTATGCTGACGGTATCCACGAAAAATCAAAGATGGCGCTTGTTTGTTTGTAGAAAATTAACGCTTATACCGCCATCTTTCCGAAATTAAGCGGCGAAATTAAACTAGTAGCTCCATCTAGCTACAATATTTAAACTAAAAATTACGCTTCAAAGTTTGAAGGTTGTCAGTCCTCTTGTATTTGTTCGTTCATGATGTATACTATATGTATATCATGTCGGCCAGTAGCTGATTTTTCACGTGAGTTACCCGTATGTGACATATAGTAGTATACTATATAATTATTATTATGAGTAACCTTGAGATAATAAAGACCACAGAATTTAAATGACAATCTGGGTCTCCATTTAAATATCACATTTTACCTAAATTTCTATAAAAAAAACAACGTACCAACAAGTAAAAATATAACCAACGCGACCACTCCCACCATAACAAGTTTAGTTATCACAGCTTCCTTTATAGCTTCTTCTATCCCTCCTAAATTGACCACATTTGGATCTTGCAGCTTCATACTTATTTTACTAACTAAACCTTCTTTCACTTGTTTAGTAAAAGCCTCTTTTTCAACATCATTCATAGAGTTAAACTTCTCCAAAACTCCTTTTAATTTGTCTCTGATTTCTTCGGAATCCTCGTCTTCGGGTGTCGTTGCTACCATCTTTTGGAGGACAGTTACTAAGTCCATGCTTTCTATTGTTTTTGCTAAGGATTTGCTGATGGCTGCACCGAAATTGATGGGCGCCGCTGGTGCGTCCTCAGCTGTGTCGAATTCGTCAAATTCGTCCGCCATTTTCTATAATCGCGGGAAAATTTGACACTTAGTATTTTTTTTTTAATCCAAATCTTTGACATGGCGAAAATTGATAAAATGCAACACCGTCTTTTGAGTTGACAAGCAATAATCGCTGATGTATTTTTTTTAAAATATACCTGTGTTAAGACTGACATTCATTCTAGAATCTAGATAATTCTTGTACGGCCGCCTATAGGTCAAGCGTAATTTTGCCGCGCGATTGTACACTTTGCGCGAACCGAAACGTGAACGACATAAGACTGTACAAAAATGTTTCATGAGTAGTGGACGTTACCTATTGTGGTTGGTAGAAACAAGGGATTTCCCTTGAAAGATATTGAGAAGGCTAAAATTAAAGCTGATGTAAGATTATGAACTAAAAACCACACAATTTGCTGTTTTAAAATAGAATTCAATAATATTAAATCAGGCCATACTAATTAACTTAATTAAAATAAAAATAAAAATAGATAAAAAAAACAAAAAAAAATAAGTGCTTAATTATTAAAATTATCATTTGTCATGTCTTAACACAAGTAACTATTTATGTTAGTACTTATATCAATAAAAGTAAACTAGGGGTGTTTTTCAAACTTCATCAATGCCCGTTACATAAGTCAGGTAGGTAGGTATCTACTGGTATAAAAACAAAAATAACAATCAAAATCTCATCTCATTTTTTTATTTTCATCCAATAAATTAGT
This sequence comes from Acrobasis repandana, assembly GCA_963576875.1. Classification (NCBI taxonomy): domain Eukaryota; kingdom Metazoa; phylum Arthropoda; class Insecta; order Lepidoptera; family Pyralidae; genus Acrobasis; species Acrobasis repandana. The sequence goes on along the minus strand of OY756242.1, from coordinate 6,921,373 downwards.
AACTTTAAAAAATAGCAAAAACTTTGTAATTTTATAACTTAAAAATGCATTTATTTGTATAAATTAATATGAAAACAACAAATTAAAGATTTGAAAAGATCCATGTCATTATAAGCTCAAACCGATGTTTATGAAATAAAAATATTTTTAATACAATTATCCATCATTGTCAAATGTTTAGTAAAGAGCTAATGAAAAGGGCATTAGAATTCTTTGACACTGTTTTAAATTTTTTATCACTATAACCTTCACGAAGTTGAAAGCACTGGCCGATAAAAAAAAGCAATTTAATGTTTAATTTAAATTTAGTGATAGTATTTCTATTTATAGTTTTTAAGTTATAGTTTTTAGTTTTACTTAGAATAATTCACTTTTAATTACCAGGTTATTAATTTAGTTTACAGTTTTCTTTTAATTTGCTTAAATTTTAATTAAATTATCTTTTTAATGTTATTTAGAATCTAAATAATATATTGTAAAGTTTATTAAAAAGTATCATCATCGAAATTAACCTCCGATAAGATTGAAAAGCACTGATAAAAAAAAGCTATTCAATGTTTATTAAATAAGTATCATCATTAATATTAACTTCCACGAAGTTTGAACAACACTGTCCGATAAGAATAAAAAAAAAAATAATACAACACACGGCTCACCCGCGATTAGCTCGGCGTCTTTAGATAAACTGTACCTATCGGATACGACCGCCAGCGAAATTACTGCTGCATATCTCTTATTACGTGTCTTGATACCATTTGTTGTTGCTATTACAGTTGTTGTCACTTGCTATTATTTTTATGAGATTACAGCGCCTGATCGCCGGTGATGACATGAAGACTGAAGTCTGACTGCTTTTTTGCTCAAATAATGATTGCTATTAAAATTCGGATGTGACCCAATTATGGTTACTGTTGCTTATCTTTTATATTACGTGTCCTGAAGGCATTTGTTGTTTTTTTTGGTGCTATTTAAATGTTTTATCTATGTCGCTTTTATTTTAATAACATAAATAATAATACGAAATTCAAAGAAATATCTACTCAATATGGCTAGCTATATGGTTTAATTTAGCTCACGTCAGAACTCAGCACCTTTTCGTATAAATACCTAGACATCCATTGCAAGCCAATTTCATTCTTATTACTCTGGACAAACAATTCGTATAACTGAATTTACCACCCGGAGGTAATAATGTAGGTACATTTTCGATACCTAAACGGGGAGTGACACAGGCCTGATGGAAGTCAGTGCCTTGTCTGTCTGGAACTGTGAAATTATAGTCATTCCCTAATTGGACGACGTGGTGGTGACAACCGAAACACACAAAACTAAAAAATGACCCATTTTTGTTTTGTGTGTTTGATAATGGCATATACCCAATTATTTTATACATACGACAGTATAGACATAGACAGCTCTTCGTCTAAGAACTATCTGCGATATATTTAGGCGCCGAGCGCTTTAATTTTAGAAATGCAGCAACACGTAGGCCTAGAGCATTCACATGTTGGCAATACGTTGTTAGGTTCAGTTTCCACTAGAGATTCTAAATTAAAAATATGTGATGAAAAGTGTACGCCACGCACGAGTGAGATTCGAACTAGATTAATAAAGAAGATGACTACAGAAACATTATGAGAAAGAACATAATGTCAAATTATGGTTATGACAAAAAAAATAACTAAATAACTAAATCCCTCGCCCACGGCGACTTTTTGTAGCGATTCTGTCACGCGTTCGCATCGATACAGACCCGATGCGGTCGCAAGCTGTGTACCCTCGCCCACGTAAACACGATTCAGTCGCGATGCAAACGCGATTCAGTAACTCAATTCTACTCAGGGCTGGGAATACCGTTAAAAATCTGGTAACGTTTATTCTGTCAAACGACATTAACGTTATCAGCAAAGATAACGTTATGCTGGGTAACGGTATTTTTCCAACCATTTACCGATAAATCAGATAACGTTACCAATAATATTAACGGTAAAAGGTATTGTTAACACTGTATTTCTTTTCGATATTTGACAGAATAAATTGATGAGAGTTTGCCTAGTAGGCTACTAGAGCTACACGGATCGTTATTTATATCGTTAATTGATAACGTTATTATAACGTTTTATAACTGTATTATCGATACCCCTTATAACGTTACAGGTATGAAAATGAAATGATGTATGAAAATAACGTTATTTAACGTTACTTTTAGTGTGAATTTGGTATCGTTAACAAGCCTTGGTTCTACTCACGCGCCACCCTCCCTCCGTTCTCTCCCCGATGTCGTGTCCGACACGGTCGCGCGTTTGCATCGATACAGTTGCGATGCTGTCGCGCGTTTTGTAAAACGAAAAAAAGTCATCGTGGGCAAGTGGAGTCATATTATGACAAACAATGTTATGAATTAAAAATTTAGGAGAATCAAGGGATCCCATATTTTTGGCATGACCTTCCCCCATCGCTGTAACGTAATGTGTGAATGTCCACTTATTGGACATTTCTTAAAACTATAACTATTTTTTAAATCAAAGTATATTAGTTAAGGATTAGGAAAGTCTATGGCCACATTGTAATTTTACATTATCTTTGGTTCGAACAAGTGGGCTGATAGTTCCAGTCTATTTCTATAACGAAATAACTTGTGCAATTATATGGGAACTTAATAATCTATTGTTTCTCTTGCAATTAAATCGTGTGCTATTTTGAAGGGAAATTATACAGGGTGACTTTTTAACCACCAGCCAAATTTTTGGAGCAAGTTCAGTCCTTGATACTAAACAACTTTCCATAAAAAAAGTTATTAAATATCGATAAAAATTTTTCATACTCCCATACAAAATCCGTTTGGCTGAGAGCTGATTTGTATGGGAAGACGAATTTTTATTTTAGTTTCTCGATAATTGTTTTTATGGAAAGTAGTTCAGTATCATGGACTTAACTTGCTCCAAAAATTTGGCTGGTGGTTAAAAAGTCACCCTGTATTGCTATTTGTATGTTTTTCTTATATGACACAGGATCTAAGAAAATATACTGGAACTACTCTTTGAGTAACTTATTAGATGGCTTATTAACCAACTTCAAAAAAGGAGGAGTTTATGAAATCGTGGTAATCTTTTTTTTTATGTATGTTCCCCGGTCGAAGACGCCTGGACCGATTTTGAAAGTTCTTTTTTTTTGTTTGAAAGGGTATACATTCCAGGTGGTCCTATAGAAATTTAATTAAAATCGGTTGACTGGTTTGTTAGAAAGTCGGAAGGTGGCGCCAATAGTCGACCAATTAAAAAGCCATCGCCTGACCAAGTAATGAGAAGGGACGCCGTACATCTGGCAAAAAAGATGGTCGACTTGAAAGTAGACGAGTATAGAGGAAAAGGTAGACCGAGAAAGACGTGGGAAGAATGCGTGAGATCAGATATGGGAGAGTTAGTACGGAGATGGCGAAGGACAGAAAATTATGAAGGGGGTTGACATACAGTACCGAACCCAAATAGGGAAAGGCAAGAGAAGAAATTTGCTAGAAAAAATATGTCGTTAATAATAATATACGACACGGCGTCAACCGTATAACCGTCGGTTAATAAGGTATCTAATAGGGGGTCAAAAGGATAGCTCAAGAGGGAGACATCGAAACTACTCCACCGACAAGAACGTAGTTCTTAAATTATAGATAGAAATATAATAAGTTCGAAACCTATTCTGTCTAAGGTAGGCCTCTTAAAGGCCACTTTCAGCGTGATGCGAGCGTCCAAAATAAAAACATCGTTAATGTTTTTCCAAGTTATGATTGCTATTACACTTAGACTAAACTTATCAGAACCAATTTTGTCTGTTATTATTGCTATTACAATAAATAGACTAAAACTTAACTTTAAATTTCCAGAATCGGTCCTTGATATGCCAGACAGAAAATTCAAAGCTTATGTAAAGAAAGTACTTTGTGAGAAGGCTTTAACTTATTATAGGACCGATGACTATCTTAAAGACAAAAAGGTCTGGCTTGAGCTTGGCGCGGGTCCCTCTTAAAGGTTTGAATACTTAGACATGTCATAATTTAGGTACATTGGTACATACTAAATTTACAAATTAACATTATTTTAAATTTCGTAATTCTTATAATTCAATTTAATTATGGCATAATAAACAATGTAATCTCTGTCCATCTATATAACTAATTTTAAGTTTTTAGTTTGTTAGTTGACGTCTTTGGAGAAAACGTGCAGTGCAGTTTGTTGCCGCTTCTTCTGCACTTGCGCCTAGGAAGCGGCGTAAACTTAGCTTTAAGTAACGATTTGACGTCTACATTTGTGCAAAACAAAACAAAGTGACTATTATAAGGAGTTATTATAAAAATCCTATGATAATAAAGATATTTTGAATTGAATTTGAATTGAATTATCAGAACCAATTTTTTATGTTATTATTGCTATAACACTTAATAGACTAAAACTTATCAGAACCAATTTTTTATGTTATGATTGCTATTAGACTAAAACTTATCAGAACGAATTTTTTATGTTATTATTGCTATTACACTTAATAGACTAAAACTTATCAGAACCAATTTTTTATGTTATAATTGCTATTACACTTAATAGACTAAAACTTATCAGAACCAATTTTTTATGTTATTATTGCTATAACACTTAATAGACTAAAACTTATCAGAACCAATTTTTTATGTTATGATTGCTATTAGACTAAAACTTATCAGAACGAATTTTTTATGTTATTATTGCTATTACACTTAATAGACTAAAACTTATCAGAAACAATTTTTTATGTTATAATTGCTATTACACTTAATAGACTAAAACTTATCAGAACCAATTTTTTATGTTATTATTGCTATTACACTTAATAGACTAAAACTTATCAGAACTAATTTTTTATGTTATTATTGCTATTACACTTAATAGACTAAAACTTATCAGAACTAATTTTTTATGTTATTATTGCTATTACACTTAATAGACTAAAACTTATCAGAACCAATTTTTTATGTTATTATTGCTATTACACTTAATAGACTAAAACTTATCAGAACCAATTTTTTATGTTATTATTGCTATTACACTTAATAGACTAAAACTTATCAGAACCAATTTTTTATGTTATTATTGCTATGACACTTAATAGACTAAAACTTATCAGAACCAATTGTTTACGCAATCATTTTGTATGTAAGTAGGCATAGATATTTAAAGATATGCCCTGCGCGATAACATGTACTGACCTGAATTAATCATATGGATATAAATAAATAAATATATATGGAAAAATCACACTGCAATCAGTGTGATTTTTACCCCCAAATAAGTTTAAAGTTGTATTTTGGTATAACTCAACGATACGATATTTACATATAGATAAACACCCAAGACCTAGAACAATTTGACAAGTCCAGTGATGCTTTCCTTAACCGGAATCAAGCAAAATTATCTCAGTAGTTAACTTTTAGACAACTGGGTCAAAAATAAATTATTTGGATACTGCCAAGATAATAAAACGCACAAAATACTGTCACTTGTAATGACAAGATGATCAATGGATCATATCCATTTAACATGATTTTAGATCTATTAATGTAGAAAAACTAACATTAAGGGCGCTATTTGTCTCGAAAAAAATATGACGGCACGGTTGTTTTTCATACAAATCCTTTCAGATAAGGAGGTATCAAGATTCCACGATGTAGTCTCAAAAGTGTAACCTGTTTTAAAACTTAGTGGCGTATTTTTAACCGACTTCAAAAAAGGAGGAGGTTATTAATTCGACTGTATGTTTTTTTTTTAATGTATGTTTGTTACGCGATAACCGATTTTGATGATTCTAGTTTTATTTGAAAGCCTTTACTACCAAGTTGGTCCCATTTTAATTTGGTAAAGATATGATGAAGAACTTTGGAGATATGGAAGAACTCCTTAAAATAATTGACGTCGGTTGTTTTTTTTTTTGTTAAAAATTTAATTATTTTAACTTCTTCTTTAATTTTTGCTTCTCTTCCCGCGCAGATCGTAATAGCCGATTGAGGGAATGGGCAAGAATCTGAATCATGTTCATAGGCGATGATGCGGCTAGCAACCAAACACTATTTTGAATCCCCTCTTTCCATCTTCATGCCCAGCATTACGCTAAAAGTAGCCTTTGAACGGTCCTGGGCTCTGTCTACCCCGTTAGGGATAAAAACGTGATAATCTGAAAACATACTCACAGATAACAAGAAAGATGACAGCTGCCAGTCCAAAAGCCATCAGATAGCCAGTCGTCCTATCGCCGGCGCCCAAAAAAGGCGCGTTTCCGAACATCAACGCACGCAACTGCCCCTTAACTTCTTCACTGATCTCATCGGAATCCATTAGTTCTAAAAGTTTCTTCTTAGCTACTAACGGATCGTCCGAGTTTATTATCTCTTCTAACCTCTCCATTTCGGCTTTCTCCATTCCCTCCATATTGCTTTTAAATTTCGAATCCTTGTCAAATGAACTTTTTTTTGAGTAAAAACCTTTTTTATTAAAAATTGTATTAAAGTAAAAACTTTTTTTTCGCAATAAATGTAAAGGAGGTTACGAGACCTGATTATAACTGAGTTTATCAGCGCGGAGACTTATTGATATGGATAATAATACACGTTATAAGACGTGGAGGTACACGTACGCTAGTTATGTGGGGTTTAAGTCATGAGCGGCAGCGTTTTTGTAGGGTTGAGAGGTCCTTTAAAAAATTATTGTCATTTTAGCGCATTTGTTTTCTGTTTATATTTAGTTTAGTTTACTTTTGTCGTTTGTCTACTTATAGTTTAGTTAAATTTTTCATGTTTTTTAGCATCAACTATATTACTTTATTTTAATTTATTTTTCAATTGAAAATTATGCAGAAAGACACTAAGATATACAGATTATGTATAACTATGGCCGCTATAACAATAAATACTTAAAATTGAAAAAAGTTAAAAATTAAAGGGGGTCGTCATACAAAAAACGTGTTTTTTAGCGTTTTAAAACATTGTACGGAGGTACGGGACCCTTCATGTATGAGTCCGACTCGCACTTGCCCGTTTATTTCTTCTAAATATGATATATGTATTGAAAAAGTTGTCATTGGTAAAAATTGTGTTGGTAGGGTTGACCTCGCCCAAGCTGTTCAATCTGTATATGAACCGACTAGTTGAGGAGCTCAACAGCACCAGTATAGGTTGTCATATAGATGGGATTTGTATTAACAATATTTGTTACGCTGATGATATGGTGCTGCTGAGCCCCTCGATCGGTGCATTGCACAGGTTGATACGCATTTGTGAGAAGTATGCGGAATCTCATGGGCTCAGATATAACGCCAGTAAAAGTGAGTACCTAACATTCAAATCTGGGTCTAAAACTTATTCAACACGACCTGTTAGTCTTTGTGGTACGGAACTAAAGAAAGTGGATAAGTTTAGGTATCTGGGCCACTGGGTGACCGATACGCTGAGTGACAATTGTGATATTGAACGGGAGCGCAGAGCGATGGCTGTGCGGTGCAATATGTTGGCCCGCAGATTTGCACGTTGTAGCAAGGAAGTAAAAGTAACCCTTTTTAAAGCTTACTGTCAGACCTTCTACACGTGCAGTCTGTGGGTTGACTATTCGCGGCGCACATACAGCGATTTGCGCGTTCAGTACAATGATGCGTTCAGAGTGTTGTTTGGACTACCGCGTTATTGTAGCGCGTCGAAAATGTTTGCCGACGCTAATACAGACTGCTTTTATGCAATTATTAGAAAAAGGTGTGCGGCGCTATTAAGACGCTTACGTAGTAGCACAAACGGTATTCTGCGCGTGTTAACGGACAGATGGGACTCTCCACTGCTGTGTCACTGGATGCACCTTCATACTGAAGTGGATACGCAGATACCGGTAACCAGGGGGTGGGAACCCAATCGTCAATAATTAATTATTGTTGTGTTTCTTGTTTACTGTTACTAACACTAGGTTAAGTTAATTTTGTTCATTACTAACATAATATGGATTATGTCCGAAATAAACATTTTATTATTATTATTATTATTATACATGTTTTTATCATCCAGTTAATGCAAGAATAGTTCCCTGCTGTGCTTGGTTGCAGAGAAACAGCAAATTATGTATATATTTTTAAAATGTACTAATTAAGCCCTTTAGTTTGATACTCTACACGGTATTAGTCATCAATATATCAGCTATATGACATCGTATTATATTGCATTGCACTATCATATTATTTATAATAAATAAATAGGGTCCAATCACACAGATTGAGCTAGTACCAAAGAAAGTTTAAACTTGTGTTATGGGGTATAAGTCAACGATACTATATTTTATTATAAAAATAATCACCCAAGACCATGGAAAATTTTAAAAAGGTCATTTTCCAAATTGTCCTGGCTGGGAATCGAACCCAGAACCTCCGGAGTGGCGGACTAACGTGTTAAGCGCCACAGAGGTCGTCAAGGCTAATCAGATAATAATTATATGTATGTGAAAATGGTTTACAAAATTTGAAATGGACATAATGTTGTGTTTTGCACCACACATTATAAGTAAACAATATTAAAATATATGTAGCACAATTGGCTTTAATATCAAAATTACGTAAGTGCCTATTTATTGATTAAATGCTATACAAAAGAACCATATGGTAATACCACCATTGACATGCATAGATCTTTGACAAGGATGCCAAAGATCTTGTAAAATGGCTATAGTTTTACAACCGGCCGCCTGCCTGACGTCAACCCTCTTTGGGAATGTATTTGTGCGAAAAGTTTTACAACTGGCCGCCGCCCGACGATAACCCTCCTTGGGAATGCAATTGTAGCACGAAATGTTTGTGCTTAAGTACTTTAGTAATACCTTACGACATCCACAGGAAGAGATTGTAGTGGTCCTATTCTGACCTGGAACCACACACAGAACTAGGGCTTCCAAATACCGGATATTTTAAATACCGGTATCAATACCGGAAAAAAAAACAAAATCAGTATTAATACCGGAATTCCGGTATTGAGGTGGAAATTCGTATTTATTTTTCAAAAAGTTTCTTTTTTTTAAGTATTAAGCTGAAATTAAAACAGGTCTTTTAACTTTTATTCATATAACAAATTAAATCATCACAGCTTTACCTAATACAACTTTAAATAATTATGATTTTTTACAAATTAATCAACAACTTTCAACGCATACAGGTTTACAGTTCTAACTGGCATCAAATCAGTCTTTAATCTTACTATTAATTGGAATCAAATCAGTCTTTCATCTTAACATTAACTGGCATCAAATAAGCCGTTAATTCTTACAGGAACGTCCACTGTATGTACGTACGTGTTAATTTATACATACAATACAAGATATTATGACAAAAATCTAAAATAAAAATTTACTGGCTCTTCATAAAAAGCGAAACATTTATATAAAAATATTTAAAATAAAACTGATCTTATCAATATTATCTAATAATAAAAATATCTCCCTAAGTAAGAAAAATAAAAAACACAGTTTTCACTTTTCATAATTTTAAAGTATTTAATGCGAGATGGGTTCAGAGCCCGCTATACTGTGCGTGTTTTTCAAAAATCACTGTAATTAAACTACTACAATTTATATCTCATAAATTTTACATAAGAATCTTAAGGCTTTTTTACAGACACCCATAATATACAAAACACGATTGAGCATTTTTGGCTCGATAGAAAAATATTAGGAACATACCTCTAAAATTGCCTAAATTTACCTTTAAAAAAGATTTTACAATTTTATACAATCACCTTTTTATTTGAAAACTATACCAAAATTGGATAATCTAATTTATTAGTTAATTTCGCTACACAAAAAATTATATATACATATATTTTGTTATATTTTGGTAGTTTTCAAATCTAGAATCTCTAAAAATAGGTGGATCTACAAAACAATCCTCAAGCCAATATGGACATACGGTATACAGCTCTGGGGAAGTTGTAGCAATTCAAACATCTCAATCTTGCAGAGAATGCAGAATGTAATCCTAAGAACAATATCTGCTGTTCCATGGCCAGTTACTAACGCTGAAATTAGTCACGAGTTACAAATGAACACAGTTAAGGAGGAAATACTGAAGGTCTCTGAAATGTATATGGGGAAACTGGAGGTCCACCCTAATGAACTGGCTGCCGGGCTGAAAACATGCTCATATCGGAAGCGACTCAAAAGGAAAGACATATTGTTCCTGAATGATGAGTAGAGGCTCTCGCTGGAGGACCCACTCAAAAAGGCACAACAGACACACAACTAATTTGCTTAAAGCGAAACACCGCTGTTCGCAAATAAAAATAGAAGACAAAAAAAACAAAAGTTTTCAAATAAAAAGGTGATTGTATAAAGTAGTAATATTTTTTGAAAAGGTAAATTTAGGCAATTTTAGAGGTATGTTTGTGTTTTTTTTTATCGAGCCAAAAATGCTCAATCGTGTTTTGGATATTGTGGGTATCTGTAGAAAAGCCTTAAGATTCTTATGTAACATTTTTGAGAAATAAACTGTTTAAAAAGTTTAATTACAGTGATTTTTCAAAAACATGCACAGTATAGCGGACTCTGAACCCAGCTCGCCTTAAGTAGGTACTTTAAAATTATGAAAAGTGAAAACAGTGTTTTTTATTTTTCTTATTTAGGGAGACTGAAGTGTTATTTTTGTTATAAGATAATATTGATAAGATCAGTTTTATTTTAAATATTTTTATATACCTAACTGTTTCGTTTTTGATGAAGAGCCAGTAAATTTTTATTTTAGACTTTCTGTCATAATATCTTTTATTGTATGTATAAATTAACACGTACATACAGTGGACATTCCTGTAACGATTAACAGCTGAATTGATGCCAGTTAATGGTAAGATTTAAGACTGATTTGATGCCAATTAATAGTAAGATTAAACTGATTTTTTTTGATAAATAAACTGTAGTCGTTTATTTACAGCTATTTTTCAAAAACACAGTATTTTTGGCTCTGAACTGACGGGGCCTTAACAATATTAATTAAAAATTTTCTGTCCTTTGAATTTTACGTGAGATCATATATTTTTTCTTTAATTTTAGGGTCTACTGTTTTAGAGCTTTTTCTTCTTGATAATGGGTCTTCAAGAAAGAGTGAGAATCTAAGGTTTTATCCAAAAACGAGCTTCTTAATCGATTGCACAAATACGTGACTGAAGAAAAGGCTCTCTCTGCCTTGCCTCCACACTTGTGGGTGGAATGCACAACAATATAATTCTAAAATCACCGATTTCGGTATTAAAACCGGTATTGAATTACAATACCGGTATTGAAAACAGGTCAAAAAATCACCTAATACCGGTATTGAGCAATACCGGGGTCCCGGTATTGGAAGCCCTACACAGAAACACATCTTCCATGCTGGTCTGGGAGAAAAGAAAAAACATAGAATGTACCAGCTGCTTCTCTTCCTGCGTTGATCGTAAAAGCTGATTGAGGGAATAGGAAAGAATCTGAATGTCAATAATTAGGAGATGCAGTTAGCAACCCATCACTATTATGATTTCCTTTTTCCAACTTCATGCCCATAATTACACTAATATTAATGAAGTAAATTTTTATATATTTTTTGGTTGGTTGATTTAATAAATTTTTATAAAAATACAACCTCTGGTATTTTGGCAACCATGCTAATCCGCCACTAGGAGTGTCTTTTTTAAATTGTCCTGGGTCTTAGGTGTTTATCTATGTATCAATTTATTATAAATTATATTATACATCACCAGTGAGCTCCTTATAACAAATAGGTACTTAGGTACTTCTGCGTTTTATGGATACACTTTAGGGTAGTATGTTTTTTTTACTTCTTCTAACTTCCTTGCCTATAGAATTTCTCTTTTAAAATATTTTTTATACTTAGACATGAGACTCACACCATCATAAATGCGCGCGCAATTTAGAGAATGCTACACAGGTCATATATTATAACAAATATCAATTATTTATTACATAATGTGACCATATTAGGGTAAATTTATGTTATTTATGCACTTATAAGTTGGGTATCAATTGAATACCCTCCAATTGGTTCATACCCTCCATTTAGTAATAAAACCATGCTTTAAGGCATTAAATATAACGAAATAACACAGCTACATTATTTACCTGATAAACTGATGACAATAATCCCAGGAATGATGAAAACACTGTTGGAAAATGCATGCTCCAGTGGGCCATCTTGCCCGCCACCCAAGTCGACCATTTTTACTCGATTTTTAGGTAATACTGGCGCGTTTCTTAATAATACTGTGTCGGTTCTTATAAATTAATTAATCAGATCATTAAAGAGATCATTATTTCGATTCAAAAACCTTCGAGAAAAACTCGAAGTTTTTTGCAAAAAACCCATGCAAAAGACTAACGGATCGAATTCGGGAAGTGACAGTTGAGTTGCGATGACAGTCTTGACTTGACAGCTAATGAGCTAAGCTAACTTCAATGGAAAATGAATGACAAATATAATGATGTACCAATAGAAATAGATTATTACGATTCAAATAATCGGTTTTTGATTTATAAAAAGAACTGACTAATTTGATCACAGTTTGATTCATCTGGATGAATGGACTGCTCATGTGGACTAAATGAACAGGTTTTTTATATTTTTATTTATTGATGATCTAAATTAGAACTGTATTTAATAACTCCAGGATTTTATATAAATATGCTATGAGATAGCAATCTCTGTATCTGCTTCTTGTTTTCGATCTTTAAAGAAATCAGTTTTACTTAAGAATGATAAAATAATTTACTATTGTTATCTTTAGGCCCATCAACTTGCTAAGCGAAGTCTTTGTACTTGCTTGCTACTTTTGGCTTTGTCTGCCTTTTATAGGATAAAATGTGTGTATTATTTTAATGGTTTTTTAAATCTTCATCATGATCTTCTCCATAGGGATAAAGTTGGATTTTTTCACCATTTGCTGCAAAAACATGTAATATCAATGATAATAATTGAAAAGATCTGTCATACCTATACCACAAGCAGGCTCAGGTCACTTAAAATATTTATTTTTAAGCCAGTATAATTTCCTGACGGCTCAGACTTGCATATAAAAGTTTTTTAAGTTATGTTTTATGTGTGGGCATGTGGATTTTATTGTTGTTCCAACCACAGTCACTGTTCAGTCTTTAAAACCTTCTAATCCGCGTATGATATTTTCAAGACGCGGTTGCTAAGGCCGCCATCGGTTGTCCTGGCGACGACATGCGTCGCTAGGTCTCTTCCACTGCAGCGACCAATTGCAAGACCATCCTGTGACGCACCTACGTTACGACGCATGCGTATTGTTACCAAAACAAGCAGCCGTCATATTTTGACTGACTTTTATGTTTTCAGTGAACATTCTAAGTTATTTTATTATGTTTTTAAATTTGTTTTAAGTTATTCTTTTTTGTAAATATATTTAACTGTTGTGAATGCAGTCCGTGACCCAATCTTGTGATGGCACGTCGAACGCGACCCATACATGTACACAATGCAACAAATCTTTCAAATCTTTGAAAGGCCTCAACATACACACCACAAAAACACACAGGAAATGTATTAGCCAAAACAGTTCACCTTTAGACATCCATCCCATTATTCCGAGTGCGCCTACTTATGTAGCCAATGATCCGACTCCTTTCCACACATATCTTAGCCATCTGAAAAATAGTATACCCATAGTTAAAAGAATCCCTCGAGGAGCTCGAATAACCGTTGCTACACATTTGTCACAATTAATCCAGAAATGTTACTTAAGCAATTGCACTCAAGACTGGCAGAACCTATTTTTATTTTCATACAGCACATTACATATAATAAAAACTGATGAACCGAATTTGTCCTTGACACAAAAGATTAAGAATAACTGTGCTGTAAGCTCCTCGCCTTCTCCCGCAACTCTAATCAAACATGATGCCCCTCGTAATCGCAACAAACTCATCGAAAATAAAATCTGTGACGGAGATCTCAAAGGTGCCGCTCGACTTTTGTTCTCCAACGACGTGCTATCACCAGATACCCCTGACACCCTTCAGGCCTTACGGACAAAACATCCTCCAGCTCCAGTAAACCCATATTTTCTCGACCCACCAACAGCAGGGCAAGCATGCCTTCAAATTCAAAACAAAGATGTTTCGGATGCCATTTTATCTTTTAAACCAGGTTCGGCTGCAGGTTTGGATGGAATCTCACCCCAACATTTGAAAGACTTGTCATCGCATTCTGTGGGTGATGCAGGTAAGCAACTTGTAAATTCGATCACTAAATTAATCAACTTCATGTATTCCGGTAATGTCAATCCAGAAATTGTTCCCATTCTTTTTGGCGCGAACCTCATTGCCCTCACCAAAAAGGACGGAGGGGTGAGACCAATTGCTGTTGGATCAACACTACGACGTCTGGCCTCCAAAATTGCTGTTCGACATATTTTACCAAAATTAAATTCGGAATTTGAACCAGTACAGTTAGGCTTCGGTGTAAAAGGAGGTTGTGAGGCAGCCGTCCATGCCCTACGCTCTTTCCTAACTTACGGACAGCCTGACGTGTTGCTCAAAATCGATGTCAAAAATGCATTCAATTCGGTAAATAGGGATACCCTGCTGACTGAAATAAAACAACATATACCGGAAATATACAATTATCTTCTTCTCAGTTACGCTGACCCAACAAAATTGTTATATCGTTCTAATGAATTGTCCTCGGAAGTAGGTTGTCAACAGGGTGATCCCCTTGGGCCTGCAATTTTTAGTTTGGCTATAAATCCGATAGTCAAAATTTTAAATTCTAAATTCAACGTTTGGTATTTAGATGACGGAACCCTAGGAGGTGATGTGGATACTGTGTTTTCGGACCTTTTTTTAATCAAAAATAAATTTGAAGCCATTGGTTTGGAGCTTAATTTTAGCAAATGCGAACTTTTTATAAATAACTGCGACTTAAATTTAAATGACGTAAAACAAAAATTTAATATTTTGACTCCAAATATTAAAATAGTTAACAGTAATTCCCTTTACCTTTTAGGTTCTCCAATTTTTGATGAATCTATTTCTGAATATATTAATAATTCAATTACTAAATTTCAAAATTCTGCTGACCGTCTCCTTGAAATTAGTCCACATTATGCACTTTGCATCTTAAAATTCTGTCTTTTCGTCCCAAAATTTACGTACGTGCTCCGTTGCTGCTCCTTTTGGAATCACCCAGATCTTTTGACACGAGTAGACGACTTAATCAAAATTTTTTTAGAATCGATTCTTAATATGCAGCTGAACGATCAATCTTGGACCCAAGCGTCCCTACCCATCCGTTATGGTGGTTTAGGGATTCGCAAAATTTCCAGTGTCGCTTTACCAGCCTTTCTATCTTCTGTCCATAGTTCAGCAAATCTCATAAGTAAAATTTTAAGGGCATCCCCTTCAAACTTTGAGATTGCTGGCTTGGAAGTAGCTAGAAACGCTTTCTTAATTGCATGCGCAGGTAAAAATTTTCCAGTTTCTCAAAATTCACAGAGGAGCTGGGACGACATAAACTGCAAATTGACTTACGACAATCTTTTGAGCTGTAGTACGGGTTCGGCGCGTGCTAGGCTTTTGGCCTTGGGTGCGCATGAGGCCGGCTACTGGCTTCACGCGTACCCTTCGTCAAATACAGGAACATTTCTTGAGCCTGACACGCTCCGAATCGCAACCTGTCTACGGCTTGGGGTTCCGGTCTGCGCTCCTCATAAATGTCCCTGTGGCAGTGATGTCGACAAGCTAGGACATCACGGACTGTCATGCCAAAAAAGTGCAGGCCGCTTCTCGAGACATGCCGCTCTTAACGATATCATACGCCGGTCCCTTGCCACCGTCAACGTGCCAAGTCTACTTGAGCCGACTGGTATTGCAAGAGATGATGGCAAGAGACCGGACGGTATGAGTTTGATTCCATGGAAGATGGGCCGGGTGCTGGTATGGGATGCAACCTGTTCAGACACGCTGGCCCCTTCCCATCTACATGGAACCAACAACAGAGCTGGTGCGGCTTGTGAAGCGGCTGAAAAAGCTAAAGCATGTAAATACAGGGGTCTAGGCTCCGAATATGATTTTGTTCCATTCGGTGTCGAGACCCTTGGTCCGTGGGGTCCTAGCGCTATAAGGCTTTTTAAGGAAATAGCAAAAAGGTTAGTCGACATCACAGGAGACCGAAGAGCTGGCAGCTACCTCGGACAAAGAATCAGTCTAGCTATTCAAAGGGGGAACGCTGCCAGTATCTTCGGAACCTTGCCTAAAGGGACTCCTTTTAATTATATATTTTAGTTATTATATTATATTTTTTAAGGTTTTTAGTTTTAGGTTGTTTCTAGTTTTAGCTAACTTTAGGTATTATATATTATGAGATTTTCTATGACTAATATTATAATTAAATAAAAATTTGATGTCTTAGTCTAGACCTTAGATCAAACAAACATTAGTCTACTTGCATACAATATAGTTATTTCAAATTAAACAATAATACTTCATGATGCCGTTAGATAAAAAAAAAAAAAAAAAAAAAAAAAAAATAGATGATTGACATAACATAACATGAAGTGTTTTTGCGTCTTCATCTCGAAATTTTGCAGTCTGCTTGCAGTCTACGATGACACGTGCATGATGTTGGAAGTTGACTAAATGGTAACTGTGGTTTTTTTCAGAGCATTGAAATTGAATTGAATTATTTATGTCTGTTTATTAAATTAATAAATGAAATAGCAATAATAAACATAAATTTTATTATTGAAAATACACATTTATTGTATATCTTTTGGCCTTACCGTAACATTAGTGTACACAATACTAAAACAATATTCCACTAATGTGACATTCGATACAACAGTTTATTACGAGAAATATTATACACAACTAAAAATAAAATATTTATTTAAATTGTAAAAATAATACAGTTATATTTAAACAAGAATTACATTAATTGGTTTTCTAGATAATCCATATAATGTAAAAAAGAACATAATGAGAAAAAAATACCACATTTTAGGAAATATCCAAATCATATGAAAAATAATGTCTAAACTGTATTTTTACAATTTACATATTCATCAATAGTAAAATAGTTATTATTTTAAAATATGTTCATGGAATGTGTTGACCGTTATAAGCTACAATGTCATCCGTATACTTAAAAATGTATAGTAAATGACCTTAATGATACTATAACTATTTACATGCTGTAAAAAGTGAAATTCTTAAATTCAGTCGATTTTGGACGTTTCATTAGTTTAATATATGTATTAATAAAAATAATTTGAAGTCCCCAACATGAAAAGAATTTATCACAGAATAATTTGAGGCAAACTTCAAATCTTAACTGGTAATTTTGGTCCACATTAGTATTTTTTTGTTAATTATTTCCAATTATTGTCTTAATTTTCTAAAAAAACATGCATAATAAATTTTGATTATACGATTACAATAATGTTAATGATAAAATGGTATAGAAAATCTTTTTTTAATAGTTTATTAATTTATTTAATTTATATAAGGCACTTTTGGAATGACATTGAGCGTATACATATTTAGTGTATAATATTTAAAATATTATCACTGCAAATTTATTTAATTTGAATATAAGAATAGTAATGTTTTGTCACATTACTGGTTATTACTGAGATTCAGAAAAAAGAAAAATACCGAGAAATATTACATTGTTTAAAAAAAATACATAAAATATTACCTATTATCACGACTTTGTTGAATACTATACTCGTAACCAATAACATGGCAACCCATAACTATACAAATTACAAAAAACATTGCCTCTCACCGCAAAACCCTTAAAACTAGAAAAACTTAAAAATAAAATCAATTACAATTACTTCAATTTAATATTTTATTGCATTTATTTTACTCTAAGTCGTACGGGTCGAGGCAAGGTTTTTCATTTATCTAAATTACCTACTTTTCTAACGTATCGAGAAAATATAATGCTTTTAATTTTTCTTCAAGGGATCCATGTTGTCTATTGAAAAATCATCGTTTCCAAAGGTGATCCCTCGGCTGAATCCATCCTGTGAAAATGAAAAGTAAAGATTAATAATATTGTTTGAAAATATAAATCTTGTGCAAAGGTAGGTTACTAGACAAAAATCTAAAACATATTTATGAGAGTCTTATCAATACTACTTATTGTAAGTGTACGATTAGACTAAAGTATTGGCTCATATACGTGAAGTACATAATGTGTAATTTATTACTTCTTCGAAATCTTCTTTAATTATTCCTAAGTTTACCCATTCCATAATTTTAAGCATGTTCATGAATCTAATTAACTTTGTATTTTAATTTACTTTGGGTGAGAACTAGGCACTCAAAGAAAACTCAAAGAATGAAAACCAAATAAAATTAATATTTTAGTTATACCTCTTCCTAATTCACATCAAATACCATAAAAATCACGTTAAACACTACAAACGTTTACGAACGATAAATTAATAATGTTACTTTGTTAGTTATCGACAAATTCACTCGACACATTAATAAAAACACATAGCTGAAATCGGGCATTGTACCGAAGCGTTTCAAATACCTTTCAGTTTTATTAGAACTTACCAATCGTCATGCTGTCAAAAATTAATAAAATAATATTACTACCGCGTTTATAGAAACTATTTCAGTAAATTTTACAAAACTAACATTTGAAAAATTGCAAGAATATTATGGATTCATAATTCAATTAATAATCGTTTGTACTGCATCATCATCATGGTCACACAAATTACAATCGAGTCTAATAAATAATTGAGTATACATATAAGATATCTATACTAATATTATAAAGCGGAAAAGTTTGTTTGTTTGTTTAAACGCGCTAATCTCAGGAACTAATGGTCCGATTTGAAAAATTCTTTTTTTGTTGGGTAGTCCATTTATAGAGGAAGGCTTTAGGCTATATAACATTACGTTCCGACAACCACGCGAACGAAGTCGCGGGCACAGCTAGTCTTTGATAAAATTACTCGTGCCTTTTAATCAAGAATTACCCATGCGATGCAATCATGCCACAGCAACAGTAAACAAGTATTATTGTATTGTATAATACAAGTATATTTTTATCCTATCATTAAAAAAATTAAAAAACTACGAACCTTCATCTCCGTAATAGTTTTGTCTAGGAACCCGTTGAAACTGCTGTCCAACTCAACAGTCTGCTTCTCACTGAGATTTCCGAACCCATTGAAAGAATTCCCATATCCATTAGCAAAAATGTTATTTGCGCTCTTCTGCGTATCAAAAGGGTCATAAGTTAACCCATTAGTGAAAGATGTGTTTGTATTAAACACTGAAGTGCTGAAATCGCTGTAGTTGATGTCGTAATTCGGTTTATTTTGCGCGAATGGACTGGACTGGTTCTGGGGTTGAATTTGGTTAGGGATGAATGGCGTTGAGCCGAATAAATCGCTGCCGTTCATAGACTGAACTGGCGGTGTTTGCTGCTGTGGCTGGTGGTGTTGTGGTGATTGACGTTTCGACGATTTTGGAGGTGGAGCCACTAAAAAAAATAAACATATATATTGCAGTAAAAAAAATATCAGTAAGTTATCATCACTGAATAAAGAACTTTTTAATTTCTTAACAGTAGGAAACAGATGAGTCTCAAAATGCATGCTTTAAAAATTTGTAGGATTAAGTATGTCATTTTAGAATAACAAAAATACTCAACTGGCTTTCTAACATAAATAAATGAGGTGGAAATAAAGGAATATAAATAATTAATAAATATATAGGGACAAATTACACTGATTAAGCTAGCCCCAAAAGTAAGTTTTTCTAAATTGTGTTATGGGATACTAATTCAACGATACTATATTTTATGATAAATACATACATAAATAAACATCCAAGCCCGAGGACAATTTGAAAAAGGCCATTTTCCAACTTGCCCTGGCTGGGGATCGAACTCAATACCTCCGGCTTAGCGGTCTAGCGTGTTAACCATTACGCCACGGAGGTCGTCAACAATATATTTTTTTACAATGCTCAAATTCGGGTTTGTAACGGCTTTCATGGTTTTTATGGATACTTACATAGCGGTGGTGTGGGCGTGACTGCGTTCTCTATGACGGGTGCAGAGAATCTAGTTACTGGCTCCGACTCATACGCGCGAGGGTCGAAATCTGTATATAAATCAAATTATTCCGTAAGTAATTAAGATAAGAGTATAACTACAACACGTGACTACAAAAATCAAGACCTATTGTTATTAAAACCTATTTTAACGTTTTTTGTATGGAGACAACTTGTTATTATAGGTTGGGTAATAAATTAGTAGACCACGCAATGTTGAAAAAGGAACGCTCTGGGAAATTGCACATATTAAAAAACTGTCTGTGGCGCAATAATATAAATCTGCGAATGTATTGCTCTATAATAAGCAGTTTTTAGAAGTTGTACTTTGCGGTTATACCAGGCCTGTGTCACTCCCCGTTTAGGTATCGAAAATATACCTACATTTTTACTAAGCGCACGGCAGCCAGGCGGAGTGGTAAATTCAGTTACACGAATCATTTGTTCAGAGTAATAAGGATGGAATTGGCGTGCAATGGATGTCTAGGTATCTAAACGAAAAGGTGCTGAGTTCTGACGTGAACTAAATTCAACCATATCGCTAACCACATTGAGTAGATATTTCTTTGAATTTCTTTGCTGAGTGAGACTTCAGAGTACTAGTTTCTATTCTGTGGTAATACTTCAGAAACGCCCTCTATTGGTGTAGATTGCGATTCCCATGTTACGGTTCCCACAATAGAAAGGACACTATAATTACAAAAAAAGATAAGTGCTGAGATAAGTTAGAAATTGCCCATAGAATTAGGAAAACAACACGATTGAATTTTGATCGGAATCATTGTAGATGTTTACGGAACTACTGTTAAAACCTTGTAATTTAAAAGGAATCTTACTTACCGCTGTCTGAGTCTGAGTTGAGAAGTAGGCCTTCGAGCCTGGTGCCTACAACAGGGTTCTTGCTTGACGACAAATCGCCTAGGATCTTTCTGTAATGAAAAAGAAAAATAAATGAAATGGATACAATTTTTTATATTAACGTTTATTTAATGCCAGTTAATCGGTAAAAACCGATACTTTCCCTAACAATACAGATTGTTTTTTTTTTTATTAACATGCAATGCTCAACTGCTCAAAAAATAAATTAATATTTGTTTTGTTACATATAAAAGAATAGCTGTGCCCGCGACTTCGTTCGCGTTAATGTTATATAGCCTGAAGCCTTCCTCTATAAATGGACTACCCAACAAAAAAAGAATTTTTCAAATCGGACCATTAGTTCCTGAGATTAGCGCGTTTAAACAAACAAACAAACAAACAAACTCTTCGGCGTTATAATATAAGTATAGATATAAAACCCGCTAAACGAAATTAAACTGTATGGTAAAGTAATAAAGTCTAATACAATATTGTATTTTCTACTTACCCAGTGTTGAAGTTGTTTTTCCCATTGTGCGTGGGTGGGGGCGTGGACAGCAGTAGGTTGTTGTCGTTGCTTGAGTTGAACGTGTCTGTCGAGTTGTTCGACAGGGCGTCTTGTGCTGCAATGGAAAAAAGAGGTAGGATATAAATAAGTGTTTGCATATATACAGGCTAACTTTTTATCCACCAGCCAAATTTATGGAGCAAGTTCAGTCCATGATACTGAACTACTTTCCATAAAAACAATTAAAGAAAAACTAAAATAAAAATTCACCTTTCCATATAAATCAGAGTACTCAGCCTAACGGATTTTGTATGGGAGGACGAAAAATTTTATCGATTTTTAATAACATTTTTTACAGAAAGTAGTTAAGTATCATGGACTGAACTTGTGACTGAACAATTTTTAATTTGATTTATATCAAAAATATCTAATTGATAAAAACCGATATTTTGCACAATATTACCGGTTTTGAGCTTGTGTGTGGGCAAATAGAAAAACTTGACTGTTAGAGCTGTTTCGCAAAATGACCTATGCAGGTGCCCATTATCTCAAAATGACACATTTCTCAATTAAATTATTTTGTTTAATTATGTATTTTTTTCCAGTACTGTTTTTTTTCCTTTGAATAATATTAGTTTTTTTTTTAATTCGGTCTACTTCGACATGCTCGTAGGTACATAAATCTGTTTTTCAAATAGAAGCGAAAGTGGTAAAGCATTTATCGTCGTGACTGCACAAACTTTTTTGCTAACGGTCAACGGTCATTTGAATTTAACGTTACATTATACTTAATTGCAGATGTGCCCATGGATAAATACCTAATAACATTATTACATATGTTATAGAAAGTTAAAAATGTTATCTTACCCATCTCAGGCGTGTTGCATCCTCCATTCATCGCGCTAAATCCGTTCGCCAGCGTGAGCGATGAAATCTGTTTCTCTAGTTCCGACGGCGGCCTGAACTCGGCGATGTCATTCAGGTTGTTACGTGCGAGGTACGCTGTTAGGTCGTCCTTGTATGTGATCTTTGATAGCTCCTGGAATCACACAAGAAAACAATTGGAATATTAGTTGTCACCACACGGCCTCAGTGATAATTTATCACCATCCCTGTCCTCCTCTACGGATGTTTCAAGAGGCGACTAATTGAGAATTGAATATAGGTAATAGAGAAGGGGCAGCAGCATCTTGGAAAAGCTTGATACCATCTACTGCGATCACCAACCCGTCTGCCAGCGTGGCAATCATGGGTAAATCCTCCCATTTATTGAAAGATGCCTTTAGTCCAGCAGTAGGCTAAAATATATAGGTTGTTAAACAAGTTGATATTAAGCAGTTTATCGCAAATGGTCTCGCCGCATTTGGTCATATTTACCTGTAGACGGTTTTTGTACGTATTCATTTGTAGTTCCAGTTTCTTGTTTTGCAACGTTAGTTTTTGCATCTCTATGTACTTGCCGTTGTCGTTCAGGAATCGCCTGTAATTAAAATACAAGTAATTATTTACGAGACAAATTAAAAAAACTCCGACTTTCAAGAGTTTCAAGCGTTCGGACCAATAACTTTTGAATGGCTGAACTAATTTTCTTCAAACGTACCTAGCTAAGAACTTTCTTGACAGACAAGGCTTTTGACGAAATAAGTCATCGAAATCGGTCTATTCGTTGAGGAGGTACGATGCCACAGACAGACACGTCAAATTTATAATACCTTTCTCTTTTTCATCGAAAGAGAAAAATAGAGGTTAATAACAAAGCTAGGAGTAGGTAGTTTAGCTGCCTAAAGGTATCCGACATATGTTAACAACTACCATACAATGATGACAGCTGGGACTAACGACTTAAGAATCCTCTTACCCTAGACTTTCCCATACAAACATAGTCTACTACGTTTGTATGGGAAACTCAGATTCTGTCTAGTGTAAGGACTCTTAATCATCTTTCTTTTCGGATAATCAGGTGATTAAAGCCTGCAATATCCTCGCCAGACTGGAAACAACTTACCAAAAAGTATGCTTCCCAGTGGGATTTGAACCCACGACCTCTGGATCACAAGACAAACGCCTTGACCACTGGACCACGGAGGCAGTCATTGGCTGATATGATTATAATTTTAGATTTCTCACCTGTAAGCCAAGTCAAACGCCTGTCCAATCGTCAACGTGATTTCCGACGCAAGTTTGGTAGAAATAAAGACGAAACACTCGTGCTTCTCCGGATTGGCGTCGTGGCCGTTCGTGTTGACGGTGCTGCCACCCTTTGCGATGAACGAGAAGTACTTTTTGGCGCCTTTGTCGTCCGCGCAGTAGGATATCCGGTGTAGGGGGAACTGGTACATTATGTTGTTTGATCTGGGCTCCTGGAAAAGAAGAAAATTTAAGTAAATTTCACATTTTGAAGGCGTTAGGTAGGATTGTTGTTAGTTAAGCAAAATAAAAATATTTACCTGAATGATCTTATACACTATCACGTCTTTATCCCTAATAGAGCAGACATAGCATTTTGGGTCTTACGGCTCTAAGCAGACAGAGCCCAGGGCCGCAAGACTCAAAGGCCACATTTAGCGTGATGATGGGCGTTAAGATGGAAAAAGGGGAATCAGAATAGTGATTCACTGTCATTTCACTACTATAAATTAAAGATAATATAAATTCAGATATTTATAAAAATAGAACCTTTACTCCCAAAATGAAACGACATTTATACGGAGCTACGCGTTGGTGTCAAGCAAGCTTAAGCGTTACATAATAATGACATAGTCTAATTTCGTATGACATTGAAATATAACGACACTATAGGACGGCTGTCGAGGCAGTTTTTTAAGTAACGATCCTGTAGGGTTACTCCAAAAGCGGTACGTAAGGCGTACGTTACTGGGTATCTGAGTTTCAGTGTCAAGCAACATTGAGCGTTAACACATCATGATAAAGTCTAATTTGGTTTGACATATAAATAGGACGTCACTCTCGTACGAATATCGTATTATTTTATGAAGTAATTGTTCACCAAAGTTCTCACACTAATACCATAGACGAACAAATACAAGAGAACTGACAACCCTATTCAAAAAGCGTACTCTAGGAAAGCCAAAATCCTGTATTATTTCTAGATGACACTACTATCAGCCCGCTAGCCATACAAAGGATGCTAAGCTGACGGTATCCACGAAAAAATCAGAGATGGCGCTTGTTTCTTTGTAAAAAATGAGCGCTCATACCTCCATCCTGAATTTGAGCGGTAACCCTACGAAACTACCTTCTTTCGAACTAGTAGCTCCATCTAGCTACAATATTAAAACTAAAATCGAATTACGCTTTAAAGTATGAAGGTGGCTGAGGTCTTCTATTCAAAACTCACTGGCCACAACCTACCTAAAGAGCAAGACGCGCGCACTAGTGCACGCTTCTCAATTTCGGCCGTATTCATCAATGCTTCATAACCTATCAGAGAGCGATGCACTGACATTTCACTACTTATGACCTTGCGCACGCGCCGTGACGGAAAGCGGTGCAATGCAGCCGTGCAGTAGAAAATAGCAGTGGGCTAATACTAGTGTATTAAGCGAAATACTGGACAAGCGAATGATTATTCGTTAATTTGTTCAGCTTTCCGATAATAGTCTTTATTGGCGGTGCTCAAGCTTCCGGAACAAATGGTATACAGGTACGTATACAGGTACGTAAATTAGGCTTCTCAATCGACTTCCGTGGCGTAATGGTTAACACCCTGGTCCGCCACTCCGGAAGTTTTGGGTTCAATCCCAAACTAGGGCAAGATGGAAAAGGGTCTTTTTCAAACTGTCCTGGGTATTGAATATAATTTGTATCGTTAAATTAGTATACCATAATACAACTTTAAACTTACTTTGCTCAATCA
Organism: Acrobasis repandana; assembly: GCA_963576875.1. Lineage (NCBI taxonomy): Eukaryota > Metazoa > Arthropoda > Insecta > Lepidoptera > Pyralidae > Acrobasis > Acrobasis repandana. The sequence goes on along the minus strand of OY756242.1, from coordinate 6,896,004 downwards.
GTGTGATTTGTCCTTATATATTTAATCTTTGCAAAGTTTACTATATTACTATGTACTACATTATATGTGACTTCAACCTACTTATACAGGTTGACTTTTTAAACACTGTCCAAATTTTTGGAGCAAGTTCAGTCCATGATACTGAACTACTTTCTATAAATAAAGTTATTAAAAATCGATGAAAATTTTTTGTCCTCCCATACAAATCAGCGCTCAGACAGACGGATTTTGTATGGGAGGACGAAAAATTTGAGGCCGAACAGTGTTTAAAAAGTCACCCTGTATACGTGAAAAGGAAATTCATGAGCTTGGTTACAATTGCGCATTTTTAGAAACAGATATTTTGATAAGGCTGGTACCAATGATTTACTTAGTTAAACAATGTCCGATTTGCAAAACGTCATATAAAAACGAATGATTCGCAAAATGTCTCAAAATCATCAAACCTCAAAAGTTTTTGTTGTAAATGTTTACGTATCTTCAAATAAAAAAAAACCTACGTAGATATAATTCTATGGGGCAAAATACAAGCTCGTAAAGTTAGACAACTGATTAGTATTATTCTGTGGTTCTAGATAGAAATATCGAATCGGTAATCGAATCGTGACTTACAAACTAGCAACCGCATTTACTCGTTTACGAGAAAGTATAATGGTAGTGTAATGTCAATGAGGATTTTAAAAAATACATTACTGAGGTTTATATAATAGCAGTCTCTAACACGTTGGTCTGGGAGAAAAGAAAAAACTCGCGAGGTCCACAGCTTACAGAACCACTACTTTAAAAGGCGTACAATTTCGCGTACTTCCAGAAGATTCTGTAGAAAAAACTTTTTCAATGAATGAACCCAACAATTGAACAGAAAAAGATTGCTTATTTCCGCCAATTGTTAGTTTCTTCGTTACGCAACGGTCAGTGAGAGGTAGGACAAAAAACGGACAGAAAAAAACCAGCGAGACACTTAATGACTCTTGTTGTCAACTTAAATACTTTTTTTTACAACTACTACCTACAACACACGTCTCTCTCCCTAACGGGCTAGACGGAGCCTGGGTCGCAACACCCAAAAGCTACTCTTAGCGTAATGGCGGGCGTAAGCGGTAAAAGGGAATCACAAAAGTGATGGGTTGCTAGCCGCATTACCTATTTATTGATATGATTCAGAAATTCTCTAAGACCTAAGAAACTACTTTTCGACCAGTCTGAACGTACCAGCTGCTTCTCTTCCCGCGTCAGAGAAGTCAGAATCTGAAGCGATGCGGCTAGCAACCCATTATTTTGATTCTGTTTTTCCATCTTAACGGCCTTCGGCCAGCCCAGGGTTCAGTCTGCTCCGTTAGCGATAAAGACGTGATAATGTATAGAATTAAATGCAAAAAACTGTTTCTTCTATTTAAAATTTAGTACTACTTCATAAAAAACTCATTTAGGTATGCCGCATGTTAATTCTAACAATGTTTTAAGCTGTATTGCGTTGTTTTCGCCCAACTTTCCCTTTACGCGAATAGCCATACATTCGGCCGCATTTGTTAATTATATAACTCTTATCTAGTTCTATCACGTATTTGAATATGAACTAAGAATACGCACATTTTTGAATTTACTCGTAAAAAGTTTATTTACCAGACAAATTAAGAAGCCCGGTCTTTTGAAGGGCTAAACCGATTTTTATCAAACTCTTATTTTACACAACGTAAAAGGGACATACTCTTTAATAAATCGAACCACGGCCACGGGCTGCACTAGATCAGTAAAGTATAGGTAATAAAATTAAAATAACTGTCAAAAACAAAAAAAAAATTCAACATTCCCATAAAAATCGCCCGGCCACACTTTTGTATGGAAATACATATAGACAAAATTGGTTTTGTCTTAATCTTCTAAATGCGTTACAACTCGCTTACCATAATGTGCGGTCTCGTCATCGTTATGTAACTCTAAGGGAACAACCGAACAACGACATAATATGTTAATATTTGCGAACTACATACTTTGTCACCGAGCGACAGGCCAAATAGAAGAAATTCTCGTGTTGATTTCACAAACTAGTTTGTACTCGTCGGTACTGCGTGACATACATAAACGTACGCTTCGTACGAATGCTTAGTACCTTTATTGATTTCTATTCCTATTTTTGTAATAAATAAATTCTCAACGAATAATTTTTAGGGTTCCGTACCCAAAAGGTGCCAACGGGACCCTCTTATGCGCTGTCTGTCCGTCTGTCTGCTACAGGGCTCTTTCTCTTGACCCGATATAGCTAGACACTTGAAATTTTCACCAATTACCTATTACTGTGGCTGCTATTACAACAAATACTAAATATAAGATACAGTTAAAATTAAAGGGTCACCCTACAAGAAACGTGTTTTTTTCAGCATTTTAAAACTTTGTACGGAGGCACGGAACCCTTCATGTACGATTCCAAGTCGCACTTGGCTGGTTTTTTGGTTACATTACGATGACCTTCAAAAATGCTTACTACGGGTGACCCTTGTTTCACAGACAGAAATTTCATAGAATTTCGATTCGCAGAAAATGTGTCATAGGATATTTAATTCTTATATTTTTATTTCTAAAATTATTGTTTTAAAGACTATTTACTTGAATGAAACATAATTTATAGAAACACAGTTCAATGAATTTTATAATCTCATATTTTTATTTAACAAACTAATCAAACAGTAGAATATTTTTTAAAGAATATTGTTTGTTCGGAATATTCTTTCATGGAATTTTATTTGAATGCATCTGTAAAAAAGTCAACTTTTAATATTGGAAGTATTAGATAAAAAAATTGTTCAATTAAATTATTTACCATATAATTAGTCACAATAGATTTGATATCGCTACCATAATATATAGGTTAGGGTAAACCTATAGGTTAGGTTATGTTAGAACTGCGACCAACACACGCACGAGCCGAGCGAGCGAAGCGAGCGAAGAGTTTAGAAAATATCACATGATAAAATGTTTTTCATGGTTATAAGTATTATATTAACTAAACATATTGAAAAAAATATTTGATTTGATATTACGATATTACAAACATCGAAAAAGTAAATATTATTTGTAAAAAAAATCTATAATTAAAAATGCTTCAGTAATATTCGTAAAATGTCTCATTTATAAATAGCCTAACATGTATCATAAGATTTGACGATTCTACTCGTACTTCTCGGTCATTGATACTAAAAAAGTGACATTTCATTTTGCAAGTTTTTGTGACTATCATTTTTGTGTAAAGATTTTTTACATAGCAAGTTTTCCGGTCGTCGGTTTTTGTTCATTTCACAAAGTTCATAATTCGTTTCCTAGTTATAAGTATTCGCTAAAAACGCTAGTTCCTTTTTCAAATATTAAAGTTGATTATACAAACGTGTGTAAAAGGTAAACGAATATTGAATTTTACTTTTTGAATTGTAGTAATACTACAGAATTTAACATAATCAGTTATAAGTGTTTACAATGATCTTGATTCCTATATATTTGCCGACTATATCGGCGTGTTAATATTAAATTTCATTAAATTACCCTGTAATAGTGGATAATACACTATATTGCTGAGATTTTTATGTTTTTTCTTAGACCCTCGTGATAGGTAGTAGGTAATTAGATATTTAATACATTCATACTTAGAATACTACGTCTTTATCCCTAATGGGGCAGACAGAGCCTTTTGGGTCGTGTGGGCCGCAAGAATCAAAGGCCACTTTTAGCGTGATGGTGGGCGAGAGGGTGGAAAATGGAATTAAAATAGTGGTAGGTTGCTAGCCGCATTACCTATTAACATGATTCGCATTTTCACCCATTCCCTCGATCGGCTTTTACGATCTGCTCGGGAAGAGAAGCTGCTAGTACATTCTAAGGTTTTTCTTTTCTCCCAGACAAGCTTGAAAGATATTTACGAGTAATTTGTTGAAAATACTAACCTGTATGGCAACTCCATCGACTGATATGGTGATTTCCACTTTTTTACATTTGGCGGCTTCCTTGGTCTCCGATTTCTTCAGCTGCTGCGTGAACTGAAGCTTTTTGATGGCATCTTTGACCACTTCGATGCCTTTGGGCTGGTCTACTTGTGTGCATCCGAGGAACTGGAAGTAGAAAAGTGATATTTTAGATAAGGTATAACATATAAATACTTTTATTGCATCGAATTAGTTCAGTCCGCAAAAACGAAACTTTTTTTTTGGTAAATAAATATACAAGGTTGCGTTTCACTATATTTTTAAGATTTTTTTTTTCTAAACCCCTTTTGAAGGTTGTTACGGTGTGAACTTAATTTGCACTTATATTAAGTACTCATATGTGGCTGGACAGCTGTTATATTGCTGACAAAAATAAAATAAATAAGGATCGACTAAATTAAAAATAAAATACACGTTATTAATTATAGTTTTAATTGAATACTTTGATTCAAGTGTTTTAATTAAAATTGAAGTTACAATATATTTTACTGCAAATTAAATTCTATCAATTTTAAGGACAAAAGTTTAGGTCTTTTTGCGAATTAATTAATTGATTTTTTTGTAAAGTTACGGTTCAACACGGATTTAGGAAACACAAGCTGAACAAAGCTTATAAACATAAACGAGACCTCTCCAACCCGTCTGGCCAGCGTGGAGTGTGTAGGCCAAAGCCTCTGGTTGCTTTGGCTAATATAGGCTCTGTTAGTACAGAGAGGGTCGTGCTCCTGCAGTGGAGACTAAAAAAGACCTGATGATGAAAGTAACGTTTCGCCCCGGCTTAGCGCAGGTATATTTATACATGTGAATATTTCCGAAGAATTGCTCTCCATGTATATAAAAACCGCATTAAAATCTGTTCCTTACATCTCGAGATAATCCGTCTGTCCATCACAAGAATTATAGTTTTTTTGCAGCGTAAATAATGAAAATGAACTTCAGTGTGTCATGTGTTTCGTGACGTACGTAATGGTTAGTTATTTTTTGTGTGTGTAAGTGGCCAACACTCGTGTTAGATTTTTCAAGCTGCCTTAGGCATCTGATATAACGTGACGACTGCTATAAAATGATGATGGCTGAGACCAACGGGTTTACGTGACTTCCGAAGCACGGAGGAGCTTGAGAAATTTAATGGCACTTGAACTTTTTTTTATTTATTTTTATTTATTTGGTTCGCTAACTGGCTGAACAACACACAAATCTAAGCATATACAAATTAGAGCATATAAGTTGCCAACCTACTTGGAGCGAACACAGCATGCACATTTGATAAACAGCTCTCAGTCGTTTTAAATTGAAAATTACATTACATTACAGTTAATTATAAAATTATTTAAGTCATAAATTAAATAACATTGCAAAATTAAACAAGGTTTTAAATTATATTAAATAAATAATTACACTTTAAATTGGGATTGCATGCTTGTGTAAAAAATAATTAATCATAAAAGAATTTTTTAACTACACAAGTACCACACCCGGGTTAATTAACTTGTGAAAGCGTTAGTAATGCGTACTCCCAACGGGCCACCTAGCTCCTCACTGTACCTTTAAGAGAGTGAAGATATCATCCATATAACCACATTTAGTTTAACATCCGTTGCACTATCACGTCTTTATCCATAATGGGGCAGACAGAGCATGCTGGATACGGCTCTAAGTAGACCGGGCCCAGGGCCTCAAGACCCAAAGGCCACTTTTAGCGTGATAATGGGCGGGAAGATGAAAAAAAGAATCAAAACAGTGATGGATTGCTAACCGTATCGCCTATTTATATGATTCGTATTTTCGTCCATTCCCTCGACCGGCTTCTACGATCTACGCAGGAAGAGAAGCAGGTGGTACATTCTAAGTTTTTTCTTTTATCCCCAACCAGCATGGAAGATTTAACATCCGTTGCATTAACTATTGCACTGATCGACAAAATTTGTAATTTTTTTTGTATAATAAAATAAGCCTTATTGTCTCATAGATTTTTGTAAAGTGTATATGGACATAATTTACTTTTATTCCTAGGACGTCAGAATTTTGAATAATGTTATATCAAAGATCCGATTTTCCTGATTTTCTGATATTTTCAATTATTTATATTAAATAGCTTCTGTGCAGGTTATTTAATTCTGCCACATTAAATAATGTAATCACTCATCGAAATCAAAACAAAATTTGGTTAACATTATACCATTTTTATTTAAGGAATTATACAAAATTTAAGTTACTAGTTACTATAATATTTCCCATACATTGTGTATTGTATACCGTTATACCGACTCGCACAAAATCTTTAATAAGTCCATTTTATTAAATAATTTAGAAATGATGTAAAAACTGGTATTTGAAAATTGAAAAGGAGCTAATTGAATGAATGGTAAAATTTTAAAATTAACAAAAATTAACAAAAATTAAAAAAATATATATTTTTGATGTGATATATTTGAAAACTTAGACGTCCTACACATTTTTTATAACAAGATTCATGTTTTGTGTACTAAATTCTATTAGAAACCGCTGCAAGTATGCTTGTGGCAAAATCTTGTTGACCAGTGTTATTATCACGTTTATCTATTATTGCCTGACCCGTAATGCCCGCGGCATTAAATAATAGCGCATTATGACAATTACGTAACTTAGACAACGGTTCTCATCAAACAATGACTAATTAAACAATATACTCGTCATTATTGTTTGTATTGTGAACAGTCGGTCAAGGGTGACTAAATTCGCATGACAGTTGAAAACTGAGAAAAAATTGTAATTAGATATGCACTTTTCTGTAACATAAGAAACAGTCATCATGCTAGGGCAGTCGTCAAGCTATGTCAGATGCCTTAAGGCGAGATGGGTTCACAATTTTTAATACTGTGCGTGATTTTGAAAAATCTTTTCACACAAAAACACACAGTTTTCTTGGCTCTGAACTGGCGGGGCCTTAAGCCAGCTTAAACAATTTGACTCCAGTGTTGGCCACTTACACACAGGAAAAACAAACAAACAGTGGATATTTTATGCTCTGCAGGTAGGGTATCTACCAATGATTATTTAAAGTTATGATGATTGGTAGATATACATAGTGTTCCTGGTAAAGTAATGTGTTTTCTGGCCTTAGAATAGGATCGTTCCATCTTTTTCTGTGGATATTGTAACAGGTAACTGAAGGTTAAGCTCAAACATCTCGTGCAAATACAGCATTCTGAGAATTTGATTTTAATAAAGGTTAGTCACATGTGTTTGCATCTTTGATTCCATGAATTAATATTAGTCGTTCTGAAAATAGAATGGACTACAATTTAGAGATGAAACCATTCTCAAAATGACTGAACTCAGAATGATGAATCAGGACATTTTCAGAATATGATTTGCTAACCATACTTTTATACAAAGGCTGTATATACTCGTATGCGGCTTATATTCATTGATAACGGAACAATGGCTGTTATCAACACGTGTTGGCAGAGGGGGCGGTTACGTCTAGTCTGCCGGCGTAATTAGGAAAATTATCTGCAACAAGAGGCCTACACGTGTTTAGTAAAATATTTTCCGTATTAATATAAATAAATTGTTCACTAGCTTTTGCCCAAAGCCAGTTTAGATCTTTTTAGGTTGAAACATGAATGGGATTGGATGCTCCAGGGACAAGAGACAACTCTTCCTCACCCCTTAGCTCGGGGATCGCGCATTTATGCGCGCGTCATTGTATGAAAAAGCATCATCCCCCGAGCGTTAAAGAGGTTGTAGACCAGCAGTGGACAGGCTGTTTAGAAGAAGAATATAGAAATAAAGACATACCTTAACAAGATAAGCAACATGTCCTTTGACTAGGGCGTCGGGCGCGTGGATCCAGTTCCGGCCGTTGGGTGCTCCGTTTGTCTTGCCCTTGCCCTGCCAGAACAGTAGCGTGGACATCCTGGAACAAGATACGTTCTCTGGTAAATAAAGGAGGAGAATGATGAAGAAAAAAAATGAGGCCGGAGTCGTAGCTAGGTACAAAGGGCCTGGTGCAAAATAAAATAGGGTCCTAATCCTAACTCAACTGCTCAAGCACCAGATTATCGGCGCTCGTTTATGAGAACGGGGACGGGGGATGGAAACAAACAGGAATGTGTTGGCATCTTGGCGTTCTTCTTCTTAGTTTAAGCGCTTTTTCTCCTCCCAATATAACATGCATATCAATGGTCACCCAAGGATGCAAGACCTTGCATCCTTGGGTGACCATTGATATGCATGCAAGACCTTGCAAAATGGAGAAGAAATAGCCGGAACAGTTTAAATGATTTGACTGTAGTTTTACTACCGGCCGCCTGCCTGACGTCAACCCTCTTTGGGAATGTGTTTGTGCGAAAAATTTACAACCGGCCGCCGCCAGACGTTAACCCTCCTTGGGAATGCAATTGTAGCACGAGATGTTAGTGCTTAGTCCTTTAGTCACCTCTTACGACATCCACAGGAAGTAATGGAGTGGTCCTATTCTAACCCGGAACCACACGGGTAGATATGTTGACATAGGTATGTTAGCATCTTGGCGTTCGTGGTGACCATCTAATAGCCTAGAGTGATGCCTACTACGAGCTTGGTGCTTAAAAAAAAAAACCGGCCAAGTGCGAGTCGGACTCGCGCACCGAGGGTTCCGTACAAACCTGCAATGTTTAGTATTTGGTATGAATTTCAATTTAATACCTCTACGCGTTTATGAGGAAATGGGTAGTAAGTTTAAAATTATTAAAAAAAAATATATTATGTGATGTAACTAAAAATTTATGGTTTTCGTAATTTTTCCTTTATCTATGCTATAAGACGTTGCTTCGTACCAAATTTCAAGATTCTGAGTTCACGGGAAGCACCCTGTAGGTTTTGATTCCCTTGCAAGTGTCGAAAATTTGCGGCATAAACGGCTGTATCTTTTGATTGCGTTGGCTTAGAAGTTTGATTTTTTCACAGCTTCAAGGGACAGTAGACCTGAGTAATTGATATAAATTTCAGCTTCATACCTCCACGCGTTCCTGAGAAAAAGGGTCTTGACAGACGGACGGACGGACGGACAGACGGACAACAAAGTGATCCTATAAGGGTTCCGTTTTTTCCTTTTGAGGTACGGAACCCTAACAACAAATTCGGTAGCTGCGCCACGTGTGGATAAAGCAGGGAGCCTTCTCTGAAAGGCATTTTTAGAAACTGTAAGGCTTTACATAGGTTCATTAAGGCTAATCGGTCTTACTTGCTCTAGTAGTAGGTAGCATTTATTACGCCATTCTTCTTACTAGTTTTAAGGTTTGAGCCTAGAAATTAGACAACAAAATACGCTGAAAAATAAAATTTATTAAGTACTTTGAGAATTTTTATACATTTAGATATAAGTACCTCGTCAATTTTAACCTTAAAATACTGTTAAACATTTTACTCACTAAGTTGAAGTACATCTAGTAGTATAGCATTTTAACAGACTTCAAAAAAGGAGGTTATCAATTCGACTGTATGTTTGTTACGCGATATCTTTGCCAATTGTGAACCGATTTTGATGATTCTTTTTTATTTGAAAGCCTTTACTACCAAGTTGGTCCCATTTTAATTTGGTGAAGATATGATGAAGAACTTTGGAGATATGAAAGAAACTCCTTAAAAAAATTGAAGTCGGTTTTTTTTTGGTTAAATATTTAATTATTAATATATTTATTTCATTTTCAAAATACCTACTTACCTGAATTATCACCTAGTCCTAATAATTAAGAAATTCCAATTTAATGCTCATAACTACAAGCCATATGAACATCATCATAAGTACCTACTCCCGATCAGTTTTTTTCCAACTACATATGTATTTATAATGCAATTTAATTGTTGATCATGAACCCACGTGAGATGGTATGTGAATAAATGGATTTCCCCACACTTGAATAAACATATGAACATGACGGTGTAGATGTGCATATTATTGACATTATAGAAATACCATCATATAAATGACTTTTATTTAAACATGTGCCAATGTACCATTAACACACAGTGTGTAAGTGCAAATCTTTTGGCAGAAATTATTCGCAAAACGTCACATATTTACAACCGAGAGATGATGTAAATGACATTTAGCGATCTTAATAATGTTTGAAAAACTATTATTTTTTTAGAAATATATAAATAGCGTAGGTGATAGGTAATCGAAAATTAAGGAAACTTATTTTTAGATTTTAATTTTAAGAAGTAGAAAAGAATTTTCTTCTCTTCGCACGGATATTATCTTGATGCATACTTTGAAGCAGAAAAGATCCGAAAACGCAACCCAGGCTTCTCCTAACCAGCATATAGCTAAGGATGCGACCGGGAGCGTAAAAGAGGTTACAAATGGGTGATAAACAATAGGGAAGGGATTTTGAAAACGCTTGAATATTTTTCTGCTGTTATTTATTTATTTATTTAAACTTTATTATACAAAATACAATTTGTATAGCACAATAGGCGGATAATGCTAAAAGCATTATCTGACAGCCAACCTTTGGGTTATTGGAAAACTTAAAATGGGTACAAAAGATATATTGATAAGCATTCAGATATATATTTAATTTCTACATAAACTACTTTATTAATACTTACTATACTTCAACAGTATAAATATCCACATAAATCATACATGTTATGTAACGTAATAAAAAATAAATTCCTCTTTCTGTGCAGTCAATTCAATGTTTTATTTAAAATCACGTAAAATTACCTCCCATGCGGCTGTCGTCGTCATTTCTCTTGTCTTAAACATCTGACGATTTAAAAAAAAAATGTAGTGTGACAGTTGACAACTTTTGTTCCAAGTTATTTAAGTTGTCATTTATTCATAAGAAAAGCATTAAATAATACAGTAGATGCAAAAAAAAAATATAAAAAAATTAAACTAAGAGAATAAATAAAACTAAATAATTAAAGTAATTTAATCTAAAAGGAATCAATTTAGTTAAGTTACCTATTAATCCGGTACCAAGTTTTTCTTCGTTATATAGATGTATGAGCTAAGAAGGTACTTTAATTACTATCATACAATAGGTACATTATTTTAATCCTTGAAAAATCGTGATCGATTGCAGATAAAATTATGATTAGAGGCGTTAAGCCGCATGGCATTGGTCACGAACAAGGATGCTGCATCGAATAGCATTATTTACAATTAATTAATTCTTATTTTGTAATGAGATATAAACATGTTAAGCGTAATCCACGAATAAGTAATCCATTGTTTTAGAGAGCTTAAATCAATTGAAGCCTCAGGTTCGATTTAAATTTACGCCTGTTTTAACAGATACATCATCACGTCTCTATACCTTAAGGGAAAGTCAGAGCCTAGGGCCATAAGAAATCTTCTTCATCTGAACACGTTCCCGGTTGCATCCTCAGCTATGCTGCTTCGGAGCCCGGGTAGTGCTTTACCGCTTTTTCTTTTCCAAATATGTACAATATGCATATCAATGGTCACCCAAGGATGCCAAAGATCAAGAGATTAGAAGAAGAAATAGCTGGAACAATTTAAACGATTGGGCTATAGTTTTACGACCGGCCGCCTGCCTGACGTCAACCCTCCTTGGGAATGCTATTGTAGCACTAGCTTTAAGTGCTATTTTTCCTTTAGTCGCCTCTTACGACATTCACAGAAAGAGATGGAGTGTCCTATTCTGACCCGGAACCACAAGGGTGGTAGGGTCATAAAAATAAGTTCGACCTTAAATGATTGGTGCCACCGAATATTTTCTAATCCATTGTCCAAATTGTCAACTCATATGTTTTATTATAATGTTATAAGTATGATGTATTTTCCATATGATACCCCAACATGATGTAAAACTTGTAGCTTCATACGCATTTAGTCATGTACGCAAAATGTCCTGTTTACGGCAATGCATCTAGCTGAATACAAATATCTGCTTCCGGTATAGGAAAACATCGTGAGGAAGCCTGCACTTTAACACTGAAGCTTCACTAATGAGTAATAACACAGAATAAATAATACTAATGTACAGAAGTCTCACTCAGCAAAGAAATTCAAAGTAATATCTACTCAATGTGGCTAGCGATATGGTTTAATTTAGCTCACGTCAGAACTCAGCACCTTTTCGTATATATACCTAGACATGCATTGAATGCCAATTTCATTCTTATTACTCTGGACAAACGATTCGAATAACTGAATTTACCACCCGGAGGGGCCGCCTGCGCGCATAGTAATAATGTAGGTACATTTTCGATACCTACACGGGGAGTGACACAGGCCTGCTTTGAGGCTACTCAATCAGTGTGATTTGTCCTTATAAAACGTCTCACAAAATATACTGAAACTATTTTAAAGGTGAATTCAGTCCATGATACTGAACAACTTTTCCCAAGGAACATATATCCAAATATGAAAAATATTTTTTTGCTTTTCATACAAACTGATCAGCTGTTCGGTAAACTTGTACAGGATAGGAAACCAAAAAGTATTTTTCATATTTCGATCTATGTTCCTTGGGGAAAGTTGTTCAGTATCACGGACTGAATTCACCCTTAAAATAGTTGCAGTATATTATTTTAGACCCTGTATATATAATTTGATTTATTTAAGGAGCCCGGTGGGAGTACGAATTGCTAGCGTTGTCACAAGTTAAGCAACCACGGGCGTGGTCCGTACTTGAATGGGTGACCACAAGTGGTACAAAAATTTCTCGAGCTCCTCCGTGCTTCGGAAGGCACGTAAAAGCCTTTGGTCCAGGCTGTCATTGTATGGCAGTCGTCAAGCTATGTCAGATGCCTTTAGGCAGCTTGAAAAATCTGACACCAGTTTTGGCCACTTACGAGTACATAGACGAAAAACAAACAATTTATTTAGTTTATTCATAACTAGCTTTTGCCCGCGGCTTAGCTTGCGTATTCCAAATCCCACAGGAACATTACTTTTTTCCGGGATGAAAGGGAGGTACCCTATGTCCTTCTATGTGTGTGCGAATTTTTTAATAAGGTTGGTCCAGTATAGCGTTAAGAGGTAACAAACAAACAAACCCACATAAACAAATATACAAACTCACTTTCGCATTTATAATGTTAGTTGCGATTGGGATGGGATTCAATAATTTCAAATCAGTATAATGGATTTAACTTCCTTCCTGTAATAATCTAACTCTTCCTTCATGGTAATAAAATATTCCTTCATTTTGTATACAACATGTTTGACAATAAAGTACGTTATTGGTATGCAAGCACGCGTCAAACCAAGGTTTTATTTGTCAATGACCTCAAGAGATCTTTAGGAGTCTTTTGTGAATAACAAATAAAATAAACACAGTACGAGTACGTTGCCATCACCACAGAACCAGTTTATTTGCCACACAAATTAAACCCGACTTTCAAGCGTTCAACCCTAATAACTTTGAATGGCTTAACCGATTTTCATTAAACATGGCTAAGAATCATCTCGATAGACAAGGCTTTTGATCGAGAAGGCCAAGTGCGAGTTGGACTGGCCCATGAAGGGTTCCGTAGCAGCAAGTAACCTAATATAAAAGTTCTAAAAGTAAATAGCGGTTTACGATTTATGACGTATTAAAAAATAACTATGACACCGAGACCGCTATAGTTTTAATTGAAAGTAAATAAATACTTTGAGGTATATACCACATTTTTTTCAGAATTAGTTTAGTAATATTTCAAAAAGTTACGGTGGGGGGAAACCTCAAATTTTAACTTTGTATTAGATTATCTCAAGACTGGAGGGTTTGATCTACATAGTTTTAAAGCAGTTTTTGTTGCATTTTAAAAGACCTTTTCAACGATACCCCACACGTTGGGGTTAATACAATTTATTTTTTTAAATTCACTTTTCGTTGTATAGGAGAAGGCTGAAAAAAAATCATTATTTCATAATTTTAAAAACCAACTTTTGAAACTTCAATATCTATCTCTCGACCAATTTTCGTGACAATCGGTGCAGTAGCGGCGGAGTACGAGCCCGGACGGACAGACGGACGGACGGATGGACATGACGAAACTATAAGGGTTCCTTGTGGACTACGGTACCCTAAAAACCGCATCGAAATCGTTCAAATCGTTTAGGAGCTTTGCTTTACATATAAAATCGGGTCAGCGGGTCGGTCAACTTGTACCTTGTTCGTCTAAGCGCGTTCCCGGTTGCATCCTCAGCTGTGCTGCTTCGGAGCCCGGGTTGCGCTTTACCGCGTTTTCTTCTCCAAATATTTAACATGCATGTCAATAGTCACCCATGGATGCCAAAGACCTTGCAAAATGGAGAAGAAATAGCCAGACGATCGGCCGCCTGTTTGTGCGAAACGTTTTATAGTCGGGCGCCGCCTAACGTTAACCCTCCTTGGGAATGCCATTGTAGCACGATATGTTTATGCTTAGTCCTTTAATCGCCTCTTACGACATCCACAGGAAGAGATGAGAGGTTCTATTCTAACCAAGGACTAAATTAACCCTTAAGACGATACACGGCGTCCATGCAGTGCTGCCCCCATTTAAAATAATTTATTTGTAAGGAAACGGAGATATCATTTAAAATTGTAAGCTACTAAAACCTAGATAACCCTTCAAACTAAGTTCAACTTCAAACTTATATTATGAACCACTGTTTACAGTTTAAAGTGAGAACGTTAAGCTTTAGTTTGCGTTTTTGCCAAAAGTGGCCGTTTTTCGCAAAAATGCAAACTAAAGCTTAACTTAGCTTAGCTATGTCAGATGCCTTTAGGCAGCTAGAAAAATCTGACACCAGTGTTAGCCACTTACACTCACGCAAAAAAAAAAGTAGCTTAAAATTTGAAATGATATCTTTGTTTCCTTACAAATAATTTAATTCAAATGGGGGCAGCACTGGACTCCGTGTATCGTCTTAAGGTGAATACCAAGCAGAAGTGGCGCCCTTATTTGGAAAAAAATGTTAACTCGTAAATATGGTTAAAACTTCCATATCTAAATGTTTATTAACTGCCGTTGAAACTATTATTGGTGATCTGTCTAGCTTTATTTAAAACTCGCTTCCGCCAAAACTGGCCACTTTTGGCGGAAGCGGGTTTAACAGCTAGACGGACTAATGTAATACATTCATAAAATATTTTTAAGGGCTATCTAGTGCCTAATATTAAAGAAATATGGAAATTTTTACGATTTAACAATTTATTTCAAATGAGGGCGCCACTTCTGCTTGGTATTCACCTTAAATTAGTTTCAGTATACATATTTCCGAAATCAAGCGGCACCACAATGAAACTACTTTCTTTGTAATTTATTACTAACTCTGATGTACAACTCGTATGTACCTATAACATTTTTTATAGCCAACAGGAAACTAAAATAAAAATATGTATACGGAACTTTATAAAAAATAACCTCTCACACCTGTCTGATTGACAGGCTAGTGTTAATGTACCTTTAGCGACGTAAGGTGAAGTGCTGACCTTGAAAGTTTGCTATTTATATTAGAGTATCTTATTTGTTAGCATAAATAGTAAAAAAAAAAAATACTACAGTTTTCAGTGCTACTTTTTTACAGCATTTTTTGCGATTTTCGTGTGTAAGTGGTGTTAGATTTTTCAAGCTGCCTTAAGATGAAATGGTAGCATAAGTGGCGCCCTCATTTGAAATAAATTGTTTAAAACTAAATATGGTGATATTTAAAATTTGATTTGTATCAATGTCTAAAAAGACCTTCAAACTATTTTACTTTCGAAGGTTATTCATAAAATAGTTTAAAGGTCTTTTTAGACATTGATACAAATATTTTTTTTAAATATCACCATATTTCGTTTTAAACAATTTATTTCAAATGAGGGCGCCACTTATGCTACCACTTCACCTTAAGGCATCTGATATAGCTTGACGGCTGCCGCACAATGATGACAGCCGGGACCAACGATTTAACTGTTTTTCCGAAGCACGGAGGAGCTTGAGAAACATTTTCGTTTAAAAAAATAATAATTCAGATACAATTTAAAACTAACAGGTTGGCTGCGTCTACGGACACGCGGCGCGGCGTGCGACTTTAGAGAACAAAAGTAAACACAGTTGAAGAATAACTTAAAATTAAAAACGTTAAACTACTACAGTTTATTCCTCAATTTTACATAAGAATCTTAAGGATTTTTTACAGACACCCACAATATCCAAAACACGATTGAGCATTTTTGACTCGATAGAAAAAGTCACAAAAATACCTCTAAATTTGCCTAAATTTACCTTTATATAAGACATATATATATTAAACAATCACCTTTTTATAAAAAAAATATACCATGTTATATTTTTTTTTGTGTTATATTTATAAATTTTTTTGTAGCGAAATCGACTAAATATTTAGATGATACATTTTTGGTATATTTCTCATAAAAAATGTGATTGTAGAAATTAGTAATATGTCTTATAAAGGTAAATTTAGGCAAATTTAGAGGTATTTTTGTGATTTTTTTCTATCGACCCAAAAATGCTCAATCGTGTTTTGGATATTGTGGGTGTCTGTAAAAACTCCTTATTAAAATTCTTATGTTAATTTTTTGAGGAATAAACGGTAGTAGTTTAATTACAGTGATTTTTCAAAAACTACAAAACTAAAAACACAGTATTGCAAATTGTGAATGTGAACCCATCTCGCCTTAATACATACAGACATTGCATTGTCTCGCAAATATAGTTTTCATGTTATTTAGCGTCAATTAGGTACCTCCACATAATTGCTGTTTCCCACATTTTTATCTGATGTCCGGACATTATTAGCTAGACTAGATGACGTCAGTCATTTAGCAAAGAGGGTTGACGTCAGGCAGGCGGCCGGTTGTAAAACCATAGCCAAATCATTTAAAGTGTTCCGGCTATTTCTTCTCCATTTTACAAGATCTTTGGCATCCTTGAGTGACCATTGACATGCATATTATATTTGGAAAAGAAAAAGCGGGAAAGCGCATCCCGGGCTCCGAAGCAGCACTGCTGAGGATGCAACCGGGAATGCGCTTAGACGAAGAATTGGAACGATGGAACATGGAAGATTTTTAGCTATGTTAATAAAATAAAACGCCTAAAATTCTATTCTTGGAATGTAATTAATTACTTTGTGTATAGTAGGTATGTACCTATATTGTATTGTATTATTTATTTAGAATTATGTTAAGATAAATCTTCCATTAATTATAATAACATGTACCTATGTGGAAGCTTATCTATGTAATTATTTATGGACCTACGTATTTTATTTTTATCATATATAGGTACCTATATCCGTGTATAAGTGCCGTGTGGTTCCCGGCAGAGTAGAATAGGACCACTCCAAGTCTTTCCGTGGATGTCGTAGAAGGCGACTTGGAAACACAAGCTAAACGAAGGTTTATAAGCCTATAAACATCAATGAGACCTCTCCAATCCGTCTGGCCAGCGTGGAGGCCAAATCCTCTGACTGCTCTGGCTAATATATGGCTCTGGCAGTACAGAGAGGGTCGTGCTCCTGCAGTGGAGACTAAAAGACCTGATTATGAATGAACCAATAATTATATTAATAATTATTTTGTTTTCAAAAAACAATAAAAACTAGAGCGCCTCTGCGTGCGTTTACCCTATGTTGTCAAACAAGCTGCTTAAATTCAATAATTGTAAAACATGCCGTATTACATTACGATAACATTTATAATCGCTTGTAATTATGAACCGTTTACGCCTTTTCGGTAACGACAAATTGTATATAGTTACTATAAAGACACCACATTATTTATTAAAATCTAAAATCATTTACATAAGGTTCGAATTACCCCGTATTGATGATAATCCGCAGTTCTTTATTCAAATGACACTCAACTCAGACGTGACACTGTTGGATCAAAATTAGAATTTATGCGTGAGAGATAAAGTGGATATTAGTTTGTAGTGTCAACGAGCGTTGTGACCTTTTTGAATGAGTAATCTCGAGAGTTCCGTGCTATGCACCGAGTGACACGAACACTGATGTAACCATTCACACTAGGGTTGCGACGTGTCGATGTTTTGTTATCGATATGTCTGGACTGGACATCTGTTTTCGTTAGCCATTTGTTTATAGAATTAATCTGTGATCTAGGTACTTGAAAAGTTTCACGTTTCAATTTGATTTATGTATTGTTTTGATTGTTTTTATTTTTATAGTAAAAATATTAATTTAATTAAAATAAAGTATTTGACGTCTAAATAATGTAATAGTTAACTTGTATAATTTATGTAAGTGCCTATAAATAAAGAGACACTAGACGGAATTTTATATTTTATTTAAAATGTATCGAATTAAATACTTTTTATGTCCAATATTTTTGAAACAGAATGTTTGATGTGACTTCAAGAATAAGTATCTAATTTATTCAATAATTTGGTTTAGCGTGAAAGAAAAATTACAACAATATTTAATTAACTGTGATTAAAAGCTAAGAAGAAAGTTTTTAAGTAAAGGTCTGTAATTACAGACGGTAACACCAGTTTTGTATTAATACAAAACCGGTCAGGATCAGGAAATCCACGGGGAGGCCTATATTTAACAGCTGACTTCCTATGATTGAGATGATAACATAATGTGATCGTCAACTCTACTAAATTATAGCATATCCGTCCTACTCTCTAAGTACAAATAGTAAAGATTAACAAAAAAGTTAGTAGACCTCGCCTTATTGCGGACAAAATTGAAATTAAGATAGCACCAATTTAAGTTTTTATTAAGAAAAAAAAATCGACTGCGTGTTTTTTTTTTAAATCCGTCATTTATTTTTTTTGTGATATACCCAGTGTTATTTATACAGGGTTACTGGTATCTAACGCATAACCTTTTCGGTGCAAGTTCAGTCCATGATACTGAACTGCTTTTCATAAAAAAATTAAAAACCATAATAGAAAATTATTCGCCTCCTCCTTCATTGTGCGAACCGCTAAGGTGTGGAATTCCCTCCCTGCGTCGATGTTTCCCCATACATATAATTTAGGGATTTTCAAGGCAAGAGTGAACAGGCATTTTTTGAGTCTGCGTGATACACCTTAGACCTCATCTTAGCTTCCCATCAGGCTAGATAGAGATCAAACGCACTCAAATTTCTAATAAAAAAAAAAAAAAAAAAAGAAAAATGAAAAAAAAAATTGTCTTTCCATACAAAATCCATTTGGCTGAGTGCTGATGTATGACAAGCTGGTTTTTGTTTTAGTTTTTTGATATTGGTTTTTATAAAAAGTAGTGAGTAGAAAAATCATGGACTGAACTTGCACCAAAAAGGTTATGCGTTAGATACCAGTAACCATGTATAGCCACGTGGTTCCCGGTAGAGTAGAATAGGACCACTCCAAGTCTTTTCGTGGATGTCGTAGAAGGCGACCTAGGAAACAAGCTAAACAAAGCTTATAAACATCAGCAAGACCTCTCTAACCGTTTGGCCAGCATGGAGAGTGTAGGCCAAATCCTCTGACTGCTCTGGCTAATATATCTCTCTGGTAGTACAGAGAGGGTCGTGCTCCTGCAGTGGAGACTAAATACCTGATGATGATGATACCCAGTGTCACTTTGACAACTAATTAGAATCTAACGACTTCTCTGAAGCTACCCATCAAGCCGTTTAGGCTGCAGAGCCAGCCAAAATAAACATACATACACTCGAAAAACATAACCCAACTTGTGCAGTCGGTGTCGCCATCATTACGCCAAACTCTGGTGTTAGATTTTTCGAGCGTACATGAGTACAAACTCAGAGGTACAAGTCGCGCCTCAGAGGATCAAACTCATGCCAAAGTCATCATCATCCAAGAGTATTCCCGGTTGCATCGTCAGCGGTTACGCTTCAGAGCCCGGGGTCCGCTACCTAACCTAGGTGATACGACGATGTTACTGGTTTTTACACAGAGCGACTGCCGTCTGACCTCCGCAACCCAAAGGGTAGACCAGCACCAATCGTAGGATAGGTACGACCGCTAGATGGCGTTCGGGACCAACAGCTTTACGGAAATATGAAAATAATTTTTGGCCACCCACAAGTTGAGCCATCAGCTGATCCGAGTTTGTATGGAATGAAATATTTAAATAAATAGAGACACATTTAGTTAAAATAATCACTTGATTTTTGTAAGGCGAGAGTAGAGCACTACCTCATGCGCTTCGCTTATGAGGCGTGCAAAAATATATATTTTTTATATGTCGATATGTTCCTTGGGGAAAGTTGTTCAGTATCACGGTCAGTCCGTGATACTGAAAAACTTAAAAACTAAACTCACCCTTAAAATATTTTCAGTATATTTTGTTAGACGTCATATTAACTGTCTTATATCGTCATAAACTGTGACTTCCTTAATTTAGTAAATATTATGGAGTTACAATTGTAGATGGTTTTTCTTAAGAGCATAAAATCCCAAATAAGGAAAATGGAAGTGTTTTTATTGAACGTCTTTTTGTAAGATTATCGTCAAAATTAAAGACGATAAAGTGTCTTAATTCCTCATAGATTAGGCAGAATCTTGATTTACAGAGGTGACACAATAACGTGATCAAATACATGAACAGTAAATGACTTTCAGAGAAAATTATAAAAAGTTTGTAGAATCTGTGAATGCCAACGTCTAATTGTCATATTTATATCAATACACTTAAATTCACATAAAAGAAGAATAACTTAGTGGCTTACTAATAACTTAGTGGCTTACTAATAACTTAGTGGCTTACTCCTGAAAATAAATAAACAACACTCAATTATAAATAAGCAATTTGATGTAAATTTCTAAAAATATCGGTAAAAAAAAAAATTTTTTCTATCTTATAGACATATCACAAACATAAACTTATAAATAGATATAATGTTATGTCTGAATACTGAACCGGTTTCCTATGTTTATAAATACCTAATGCGATTCTGCTCTGTTTATTGCAAAGATAAGTTTAAATTATCATAATGGCTAAATAAGACTATACATCGTGTTAATTAAAGAACGTAAAACCTCTCAGATGGTACCTTAGCCCATGAAACTGAACAACTTTCGCGAAATCTAAAAAACAATAATTCGGATTTTCGTACAAATTGACTCGATCAGCTGATCAGTTTGTATGAAAATTCAAATACTTTTTAAATTTTTGTGAAAGTTGTTGAGCAAAAGTTGTTCAGTTACATGGGCTGAGGTACCATCTGAGAGGTTTTGCGTTCTTTACTTAACACGATGTATAGATTATGATAGGCGAAAGAGTTTACAACTGTATGCATTAAAATTATTTACTTATCCCAACTAATAAACGCGAAAGTGAGTTTGTATATTTGTTTTTTGGTTGGTTTGTTTTTTACCTCTTCACGCTTTATCTACTGACCCAATCTTTTTGAAAATTCGCATACACAGTTTCTAGTACTGAGAAGAACATACCTAGGGTAGCTTTTATTCCGGAAAAACGTAATGTTCCCGTAGAATTTGGTATACGCGAGCGAAGCCGAGGGCAAAAGCTAGTTTATGCATAAAAAAAACGACGGGTTGCACTCCGGGAGTGCCGGCAGAAGTGAAAACTTGAATATTAACGTTGTGCATTTTTGATATTTTCGAATGGTTAGGGAATAATTTTGCACGAATTGCTTTAATTATCAGTATAAAAGTACTATCATTTATGTAGTAGAATACAATATTTATTTATTGCGCTATCGTAAACAAACATGACAATTTATATTACATTAAAAAGTTTATCTCTCAGCTAAACGAAACAGCAGGCGAAGGCATACATTTTCGCCGCGCCGTAGAAAGAGAGGGGGATACTTCCTCTCCTACGCCGCGCCAGCTGTCTACTCTCCATCCGTCTTACGAATTTTTGATCAGGTCACGTGTCCTGACGCGAGTTTAACCTTTTTTACCCATTACAAAAAAAGTGCACAACGCCGCTAAAGAAGTTTTCACTTCAATAAAAACACTCTTATTATTTGTCTAGTTTTTTATAATGTCAAGTATCGATAAAACGTCGTATTAAGCTTGCATAACCCAGCTAGCTCCACTAATGCAGGGAAAACGGCTGTAAACAGTTAACAACGTGTCTAGCTCACAGAATCTCAGTATGGCCCAATAAATGATCAACTATGACTTTAAAGCGTCAGGTACCTATAAGATTAAATCCAGACACAGAATTCATATAAAGTAATATTATAAAGTAACACTATTACTTAAATCATTCATATTTGTACTAACGTAAAAATGGAAGCTCACTCTATCCCGCGAGACGACGTTCCAGTGTGTACCCCGCAAATCTGTATGGATAGATATGAAATAAGGTTTGTTGCCACAAATCTGACAAAGTTTCACAACTGCCATTTAACAATGCCGAAACCTGTTCCAGGGTATATCTTCTATTGGTATATCCAAGAATGAGTTTTGGCGGGAGCGCCACATTACATCAACTTCTCCAAAGGGCACCTACGTGTTGCTTTTGTATTACACGCAAGCTTCCCAAAGGACCGGGAGAAAAAGGCCCGTAAATCTAAAGAGAAACAGCGAAAAGTTATTTAAAACTTGTAAGACATTATGACTGCGATTTTAGAGTCAGAAAAAAACAGATTTGGAAGTAGAATCAGATTTTTGATAAGACGGGACCTACTTTAAACAGAACGAAAAATATTTGGTTACACTCTTCTAGGAAAGATAAATTATTTTCTGGTTTCTAATCATTTATAAACTCATTAGCTAAAACTCCGAATACTAGTCTTTACTTAGTCATTATCCTGTTTTGATTAGCTAAAAGCGTTTTCCTGTATCACTTCTCAGTATAATAAATAGCATAACATCGGAGAAGGAAAATATTACAGCGAATATTATGTAGGTAGGTAATTAAGTTTTTGGGGCTATAGATTTAGAGTCAGTGCTCATAAAAAACTTACGCGAAGAATGATGATGATGAATGTCTTTGACAGATACATATAATTATACTCAGTACTTACTATTAATACTATTATTATGTAATCAATGAAATGAAATGTAATGAAGATCACCGATGAGTTTTGCCGATGCAAAACCCAGCACATGCTGAGTTGGAGTCCATTTTGGGGGACTAATCACATTTTTATTTTATTCTTATTCTGTAAATATTTTTTAATTTGTGAAATGTGTTTTTCCTCTCAATAAATTTGTTATCTTTCTATCTAATCAAGCAAGCTAAAAGAGTGAATCCATACATACCTACTGCAACTAGGTACTTAGTTACAATTTTTCAAAACTAAAAACCGACTTCAACTCTAGCAACAGTCACAGAAAAGAATGTCGTATAAGTACATACAATTTTTTCCAGTTACGTATATTGGTTTAAAAATCAAACTACTCACCCGATTTTGATAAAATTTCTATAGGACCATCTGACAAGTACACCCTTTAAATTAAAAAAATAATTGGTTTAGACGTCTTTGAGTAACGGGGAACATAAATAAAATTTGCAATTTTTGAAGGCGGGTCAAAACTAAATATAATTTGTCGCTTTGTTGGTATTAAACCATAAGATGGATTTTGTCAGAAAGGTTTTTGAAAATAGAATAAACCAATAGTTTCAAATTAAATAAAAATTATCGATAACAAAACAGAACGCAACTACATATTTTTGAAACAAAAACGAATTGAATTTGAAAATAGAATCGAAACAATCGAACAAGTGAAAGGCAGACAACAACAATCTATGAAATCGCATAGCGTAAAATACATTGCAAGTTTTGCGGGCATTCAAATTGCATTTGTAGTACATATGCAGCGTTACGTAATGCAGCATGCGTTTGCTTAGGGTAAGGGTGTGTTGATATGACTCAGCGAATGGAATGCGAGTTTGTTAGGCCTTGCTGTGAGGGCGATGGTCTTTTATCTTGACATTTAGTTTATTTTAAAAGAGGATGTGGAGCTTTGATGTTGAGCACTAAAGCTGGCTGGTTACAAATATTTAGAGATAAGGTTTTATTTTAGTTTTATGACGAAAACAATTTTTGTTTTTTACATTTACTTTGAGAATCAAGAATCAAATATTTATTCAGTAAGCTTTTACACGTCAATAAGTGTACATTTTGTGTAATGTTTATTTATATTATTATTACATATTACTTTTTTAAAGCTACCGATACTAGCGTTTCGCAACGACCATTGCTGAAAAGAAACGCCGAAAGAAACTTATTTACACAGTATTTGGTCGCAGCGCCAGTAGGGGTTTGTCAATTTACAAAGATAATAGTAGTTTGCCGCGAACTTAGGCCTCGCAATTGTTTATTAATATTTCAAAAACTACTGAACTGATTTTGATGCCCAACAAACTTGAAAATTCTATTGATATTTCCTACATGGCTACCAAATTTTATCAAAATCGGACTATCGGTTCGGCAGTTATCGCGGAACAAACTTACATACATACATACAAACAATGTGTTTTCGCCCCCAACTTGATTTAGAGCCAACAATTATGCCTAATACAATGTTATCACAAATTATACCTAATTTAGTTAAGTAATCTTTATGAAATCATCGCGTCGTAGCAGATGACTATACTATGACAGAAGATTATAAATAAATAAATAAATAAAACAAATACATAAAAAAGATAACTGTGATAAATTCCAAAACTAGTTTTTTTCGTAACGCTAAGCTAGCACTAATGTAAATGGAAGCGATCTAGCTATATAGGGGCACAGAAACATCGTGAGACTTCTATATCTAGATCCTAGCCTCGCAAACTGGTCTATTTATAGACAGCTGTAGGCGTAAGCATAGATAGGGGTTTAGGGGGGCAGACGTCGGATTAAACAACTAACCATGTTTACCTATGTATGTATTTATTAAAAAAATATAGTGGGTATTACGTTCAGTTAGTACCTATCCCATAACACAAGTTTAAAGTTACTTTGGGGCTAGATATTAGATCATTACCGTGCTATTAGGCACATCATCAAACTTAACTGTTTAGTACCTACATCATTTTTAGGGTTCCGTACCCAAAGGGTGCAAACGGGACCCTATTACTGAGACTCCACTGTCTGTCCGTCTGTCTGTCTGTCTGTCCGTCTATCAAGAGACTCTATCTCTTGAACCGTAATAGCTAGGCACTTGAAATTTTCACCGATTATGTATTACTGTGGCCGCTATAACAACAAATACTAAAAATAAAAAATAGTTAAATATTAAAGGGGGTCGTCATACAAGAAACGTGATTATTTCAGCGTTTTTAACTTGATCTTTATAATGGCAATAACTAGATACTTGAAATTTTCACCAATTATGTATTACTATAACCACAATAACAAAAAATACTAAAAATAAAATAAAGTTAAAATTAAAGGGGGTCGTCATAAAAGAAACGTGTTTCTTCAGCGTTTTAAAACATTGTACGGTGGTACGGAACCCTTCATGTACGAGTCCGACTCGCACTTGCCCGTTTATTATTAAATCTATGTAAGCCAAACAAATTTCTTCGTGCTCACCCCTGCTCCTCTATAGCTGCGCTCATAGTAACAGCGGTAAAGCGCTTTCGAGCTATTAACTTTGATGGAATTGCACGTTTTCTATGCTTGATTTGATTAATGTGTTTGCATATGTGATTACTAGTCCGCTTACCTCTTCTTCTTCTTATAGAGTCGAAATGGTTTCATTGTAGCTTCAATTTCAAATCACCTGTGACCTGAGACCAGTATGTGGCCACGGCGATCCCTCTTAATGACAGACATAAAACGATCTGAAATCGACTCTATTGATTTACTTTAAAACTCAAATTAGATTCGCAATAATGACTAACTTCTTCTTCATCCGAGCGTATTCCCGGTTTTATCCCGAGCCCGGGGTCCGCTACCTAACCTAGGGGCTTGACGAGGTTACTGGTTTTTACACAAAACGACTGCCGCCTGACCTCCGCAATCCAAAGGGTAGACCAGAACCAACCCTAGGACAACAATGACTAACTTATTAAAGTGTAATTTAAAAACTTTGCGGTTTTATAGGAAAACCTATAAGAAGACAAAAATTATATGGGGGGTAAATATGAAAATAAAAAAAAATCTGCAAACTATGTCGTGTGGCATATCAAATGAAAGGCCTTGTTATAAGAATCTTAAATATATATATTTTTTATAATTTTACGATAAAGTTATAAAGGTATTTGAGAAAATAGGCGAAATTTGACCAAGACTCCCTATCTCCGAAACTAATTTTGAAAAAAGAAATACAGTAAATAGTTCTATACATATAAATTTCAGAAAAACCTATGAGAAGTACGGTCCCTCTTCACGTGAATTTAACTCGCACTTGACCAGTTTATATTAAAATATGAGATGAGTAAAGTAACTTCAAATAGGTACCTAGCTGGGGTTTTCACGATTTCCAAGTAAATGTAACTTATTGTTAAATCAAACCGAACTGTGGAATCAACTTCCTGCAGCGGTGTTCCCGAACCGATACGACATTGAAACCTTCAAAAAACGAGTCTATATCTTCCTGAAAGGCCGGTAACGCTCTTGTTACACCCCTGGTGTTGCAGTTGTCCATGGACAGTGGTGATCACTTACCATCAGGTGACCCGCTTGTTCGTTTGCCGCCCTATAACATAAAAAAAAAAAAAAATCAAACGTTAAACAATCATTTGACAACAAATTATCGTGGTGAAAACCCAACGCACTAAAATACTTTTATTGAATTTTACTTCCGAACCGCATCAATAAATAATCATTGAATTTTTAACAAAAAAAAAACCCACTTCAATTGTTTTTAGGAGTTTCCCCCATATCTCCAAAGTTCTTCATCATATCTTCACCAAATTAAAATGGGACCAACTTGGTAGTAAAGGCTTTCAAATAAAAAAAGATTAAAATCGGTTCACAATTGGCTAAGATATCGGGTAACAAACAAACATTAAAAAAAAAAAACATACAGTCGAATTGATAACCTCCTACTTTTTTGAAGTCGGTTAAAAAAGAGGAATTTCTATTTGACCTATCTTCGAGATTTATCAAAAACCAATTAACCAATTTTCAAGATTCTTTATTATCGTAATTTTTACTTCCTTTTGACTCTTCAATGGCCTTCAAACCGATGATGGCCAATGGGGCAGAATGTACAGATAAGCGAAGCGTTTGACACCCACCCACGAGGTGGTCAGACGACCTGACCAAGGTCGCTGGAAAGCGACGCAGGCCATTCTACATCGGTCATTTTGGAAATCTTTAGGAGAGGCTATGTCCAGCTGTGGACGTTATGCGGCTAAATTGATGATGATGACTTCGTGTATGAATTTAAACGTCGTTCAAATACGTACTGCCTATCCTATTACTTACCTTTTTTATTGCGGTTTTTTAACAGCTTTTAAAATAAACATAGTGTTGTTTTTGTTTATATCGATACTCGATTAGCATTTTGAATAATTGAATACGAGATTCACTTAGTCACGATTGCTTCTTTGTTTTTTTTGTAGTAAATAATTTGCAATTATAATTTCTTTGTGATACTTAATAACCTATGTTGCGTCGTTCTTATAGGACGTCTATTTAGAAATAATTAATTAGATATACACAATTAGGTGATTATGGGAATGTCTATTTATTTTTTGATTGTTATTTTAATTGACTGGCTGACTGGCTTTGGAAAGAGATGGGGGAGATCTTTGCCCAGAAGTGGGACAATGTAGGTTAAATAAAAGAGTCTATACAAACAGTTAGGTACATTTGTACCATTGTGGTCAATAAAGATTTAATAAATAAATTTATCAAAATTAAATATTAAATAAATTTCAAAAAAAATTATTCAATGTTGGATAAATATATCACTTATTGATGGTCATTATTTTTAATTATTTTTAGTGCAAAAGCTTCGGATACAAGCGTTTCTCAACGACCACTGCTGAGAAGAAACGCCGAAAGAAACTCATTTACACAGTATTGGTCGCCTACGCGCCGGAAGGGCTTTGTCAGTTTACAAAGATATTATGCCTAATACAATGTTATCACAATATAACATTTAAAGCTTGCGAACGAGTGCCAAATCCAATTTACAGAAATAAGTAACACTGAGTAGTCCGAGCTGACCAGTCCCTACTAAAATAAGTAACATTCCATCATAAATACCTGATAGTGTTTGCTTGTATTTATTTAAGATTTATTATACATATTAATCATAATATATGTAAAAAACAAATGTTGTACTGTTGTTTTTAATTACCTACGGATAACGAATGGGTTAATAAGCTACAAGATACACAAGATACGAGCTCACTCTCCTTCACTTCGCTCCTTTAGCACTCTCATCCTTAGTTTTCCTCCTCATCGCTCTACCTTCATGGACAACTCTTTTCAAGTCCAGGCTATCCGGCTATGGAATGCCCTTCCGGAGTCTATAAGAAGAGCTCCCAGTCGTTTGGCTTTTAAGCGTGCAGTACATAAATTTTTCCTCCAGCAGTCCTAGTCCCAGTCATCCTGATTATATTTATTAGTATTTTTATTTATGTATTTATCTATTGTATTTTATGCATGTTAGTATATATGTATAGCTATTATATGTTTAAAAGTATATTTGTGTATAAGTATATGTGTTTTTGATTATATATATATTATTTCTATTAAGTTTGCTTATTTTTGTGAATTTTATTACGCCAGCCACACATATTTTCTGTTTGGTCTAATGGTTGACCGGCAGAGAATGCCATATGGCATTAGGTCCGCCACTTGTACTTTTATTTTATTGTGCAATAAAGATTAAATAAATAAAAATAAATAAAGATACCAAATACTATAGATATCAATAAGCGATGTTTACAAATTCTGTCAAACTGACTATTTAAAGAAAGTATATTTAGTATCTTATGATACTAAAAATTTAAATAGCCATAGCTAAAACGTAAATAAACTTTGAAAAGCTACCAATTAATAAGATATAAAAT
This sequence comes from Acrobasis repandana, assembly GCA_963576875.1. NCBI lineage: Eukaryota > Metazoa > Arthropoda > Insecta > Lepidoptera > Pyralidae > Acrobasis > Acrobasis repandana. Next base: position 6,867,198 of record OY756242.1, on the reverse strand, counting down.
GTTTAATATCTACTCTGCATGTCCTTTCAAGAAACTAGGTAGGTATTAAATTAAAATTAAGTACAGTCTAAGCATGTTTATTTGCTAGGCTAATTTAAAAAAAACCCCGACTGTCAAGAACGCCATCTAGTGATGAGTAGCGGAACTACCGATACGACTTGATATCCGTAGCGCCATCTATTATTTGCTAGAGCCCTGACTTCCAAGCGTTAACACCCAATAACTTTTAAACGGCTATACCGATTTTCATCAAACATAGCTAAGAACGACCACAAGGGAACTTGCTTTCACGCAAAAAAAACCGCATCAAAATCGATCAATCCGTTCGAGCGCTACGATGCTACAGACAGACAGATAGATAGACAGACATCAGCATCAAAATTATAACACCCCTCTTTTTGTCGGGGGTTAAAAATGGCTTTAGATATTAGAAATATTTATGAAAAGGTATGAATAGTTTATTGTAATAAACTAAATCGTGGATTATGTAATACAATAAATAGGTTATTGCGTATAAATTACAGAGATAACAACTTTTCACAAATTGGGCCAGACTAGTTTATCTACTGACCTCTTAAACTTTGACCAAGTTAATTATAAATCAAATTGAACTAGGAGTACCTATATAAAAGATAAAATTACTAATGAAATCTTAGTCTTCAGAACGACCAGAACTTTGTGGCGTAAGAGTTGACATCTGTCAGCTCGGAACAGCATTTTTATATGCTGATCCTTTTCTGTCGCTTAGAATCGTCATTTGCTAGAGCGAGAGAGAGCGACGGAATGCGGCAGCATTCCGTTCGTGCTGACAAACGTGCCCCAACCCTAAAGGTTAACACTCTAGTCCACCACTCCGAAGGTTCTCGGATCGATCTCCTGCCAGGGCAAGTTGGAAAATGGCCCTCTGAAAATTTACCTGGTTCTAAGGAGTTTAACTATTTTTACTTAAGGTGGTACTGGAGGCGCGGGCGAACTCCACAGCGAGTTGCCTACCGACGCGCTTCGTCGTGTTGCTATTTCGTCGAGAAAGAGAAAGGGCGCTAAAAAAACGAGACAGAGAATCCGTCACACCGCCGGCACCCGCGCGAGGTGTAATAAGGGTGATAAACGGAAGAGGTGTAATAAACGGGCCGTTATAGGCCATGAATCGAAAGGTTTTCGTAGTTTTCGTTTATTTCGATAAATACGATACATACCCAAATAAAACTAAATTATTTGGAATTTAGAGTCTTTACTCTAGTCGTATAATTAGTTTCCATAAGGATCGAAAATATAATTATAAGTGTAATAGGCGTCTAAATATTACTCGATTTCGTCGATAAAAAAGGCAAATTTTAAGTCGCTATAACTTTTTTTTTGTTTATTATTTTCGAACCAGAACTAATTACAGATCTAGATATTTATCATCTTAATGCTTGTAAAAAATTTGAATACGATGAGTTTTATGGTTTCGAAATTAAAACGAAAGTACGTTTGTATGGGATTTCGTCCCTCCAGTTAACCCTTAAGTAGATTTAACGATACTACGAGTATAATAAAATACTTAAATAGAATTTTATTATAGTATCGTTAAGTTGATATTATGTACTCGTAACACTAGTTCAATAGAACTTACTTTGAAGCTGGCTCAATCTATATATCTTTTTTACTAGCCATATATGTCCCACTGCTGGGCAAAGGCCTCCCCTCTTTCTTTCCACAATTATCGATCCTTGGTCTTCACTTTCTAGTCTTTGTCAAATGCACGCAAATCATCTGCCCATCTCGTCCTATAATTAGTTTTTAGGAAAAAAAATATAGATTCAGTTAGCCTACTGAAAGAAAAATTTTTTTTTCGTACTAGTTTTTTTTGTAAGGCCTAAGAAATTATTAAGGCAAATGTAAAAACCCAAACTCGATGGGGTTGCGTCGTTTTATTACAGGGTTCCTATAGCCACTTTTCGGCTCCATCATCAGATCAGCTTCTTCTCATAATAATATTGCATTGTCATCTGATTTACATAAGCAAGCAAAATTTCATTTCAATTTCAGAAACCGGGTGGATGTATGAATCCTTTGACTGCTCTGGCTAATATTGGCTCTGGCAGTACAGAGAGGGTCGTGCTCCTGCAGTGGTAACTAAAAATAACCTGATGATGATGAGAAACCGGGAAGTGAGTCAAATTTAACTTGCAAAACTTGACCCAAAAAACAAAAAACAGACAGGGCAAGCTACATATAAAAGCTTGTAAAAAGCTTGTCATAATAAAAGCTTTTTAAGCTCTAGGCTATCATGTTTTAAAATTGGCCTAATTTTCATAATTACGTCGCCATATAAAAAAAAAGGTTTCATCACTATTTGACCTTTTGCACTCCAATCAATCGTCTCGCACGTGTGTTATCGATATAATTATATCGATAAGTGCCACGTGGCGCACCACTATTCTATTGCGTAGTAGGATAGCGTATTGCGTCCTAGGACGCGTAAAACGTGTCGATTTTACTATTACTGTCAAGTTTTAAAATTAATCAAAGGACAGCTGCGAGTAAACAGAATACCAAATCATAATTTTTAGGGTTCCGTAGCCAAATGGCAAAAAACGGTACCCTTATGGATTCGTCATGTCTGTCTGTCTATCCGTCCGTATGTCACAGCCACTTTTTTCCGAAACTATTTGAACTACTCGTATACTGTTGAAACTTGGTAAGTAGTATTAGTCTGCGTTTTATTTGGAAATAAAACGACATGTCAGATTTCGGTAAAAATTTGTAATTTTAAACAAATAATATATAGGGTTATAATTGGTTATCACAGTCAAAATATTAACTAGAAAGAGAATATAGTGTATTATATCAATTTTAACCATCAGTATGGAAAGCTTTTACACCCTTATATTTTCTTTCAAGTTCATATTATGACTGTGAAAACCATTATAACCCTAGATATATGCAATTTCTTTGAAGTTATTACCGAAATCTGACATGTCGTTTCAAAATAAAACGTAGACTACGTTTGTATGGGAAAGTCTAGGGTAAGGGGATTCTCAAAGTCAACCGATTATGACGAAAATTGGCAAACAAGTTTCTTGATTTATTTAATTTTTTTAAGTTGATCGCTATTTTTGATTGGGGGGAAAAATAGAGAGAAACAGGGGAACTTTGCTGTAGCGTTATCATTATGAATAAATAATTTATTTTATTTTAAATTTAGTTTAAAAAAAGGAATGAAAATTAATATGTTACTTAAATATCGCCAAAACAACATCGAACCAAAAGCCTATAAAGACTTTTAGTCCTTGAGGTTTAACCTATTCAACAGGCGTAGCCTAAAGGACTAAAAGCCTATATAGGCTGTTAGCCTGATAAGCCCCTTAATTAAGAGTCTAGCCTTCAAGAAAAGGTTAAAAGCAGTCTTTGGGAACACTACGAAGAGCCTGAATGTACGAACTAGTAAAGAAACCCAAACCATCCTGCTTTATATCCACAAATAGATAACCCAAATACCATTTAGGATAAACTCTATTCGTACATGTCGCAACAACGATATGGACCAATTGCCCAATTTGGGAGCCTGGTACGGGCGTCGCGTCGCCGCAGTTTGGTTAATTCTGGTTCTTCTAGAAAGAAATCAGGTTATATTTACCTACTACGCATTAGATCTTTATCTAGCTTAGTAGGTATTTTTAGGGTTCCGTACCTACAAAAAATGAAAAACGGAACCCATAAAGGATCACTTGTGCGTCTGTCTGTCCGTCCGTCTGTCACAGCCAATTTGCTCCGAATCTACTGGACCAAATCAGGTGAAATTTGGTAGGATGATGTAATCCTATGACCCAAACACACATGTAATTAAAAATAAGGTTCATTTTTGGGGGACAAATTAGGAAATTGAAAAAAAAAATTCTGCAAACCTTACTGTGTCATATATCAAATGAAAGGGCTCTTTATGAGAATCTCAAATATATTTTTGTTATAATTCTAAAATAATTGATTTTATTCATGAAAGAAGACGAAAATTGACCATTCTCCACCTGATCTCCGAAACTAAAGAGCCTAAAAATTTGAAAAAAATACAAAATATATTTCATTGTTTGTAGATTACAGGAAAACCTAGAATAATTCAATCAATTGTACGGAACCCTCTCCACGCAAGTTTAACTTGAACTTGGCCGGTTTTTTTTTTCTTTAAGTCCACCATTTTCTATAGTTTTCTTTCTTATTAGCGGACAGACCACAGACAAAGGAAGGATTTGCCTATCATCACTACGCTAGTATTTTTTAAAGGATTACTTTACGGCCTTGGATACGAGTCCCTTAGTCTATCTTAAGCATATCTTTAGTGTTTCGTTCCTCTTTCTAACCCGAAGTTTCAATCAAAGGATGGTGTAGGTTCTTTGATTGCTTCAAGGGAGCTTCTGGCGACAAATCTTTACGAGTCCACTGGTTTTCAGCCGATTGAGTGGCGGACGACGACTGAAGACGCACAGTCTACTAAATAAATGTCACTACAGCGTACTATGACTGCCCACTTTAAAGTTTAATTAATTCACATATTGTTCATGAGTATGAGCATTTATAACAATCTCAGAATCTCCTTGCAACAAACTAATTTCGTTGTCTATGCTATAGCAATGCTACCAACGTGTCAGACGCAATTATCCAAACTGATTGCGTTCTCACGGTGCGAGATTGTTTCTTATGAGATACTGGCATGTTCACTTAGAAAAAAACAAGTGCTAGAGTATAATTAAAAATAATCTATTTTGTACTCCATTAAACATAGGTACCTACTTACTTGCAAGTTTACTATTGTTATCAGTGCGTAACTTTAAATACAGGTATTATTAAATATAATATATACATATTTTTCATTATTGTATATTATTGTATTCACTTTTAAATTTTTTAGATATCTATAGTTTTTTTTTTCATTTATTCTGATAAATTTATTGATCGTGGCCATGTTTGGACTACCTATTATATTTTCATTACCCATTTTTCATGCAACATTGTCTCGCTATTACGTTTCAAGAGATAGATCCCTGTGGCAGACGGACGAAAGATGGACAGACAGTGGAGTCTCAGTAATAGGGTCCCGTTGGTACGCTTTGAGTACGGAAACCTAATAGAGCAGAGCACATCAAAAAATAAATTTCGCTGTGTCATAGATAAATAGACTAAATTTAGGTAGAATTAATTACGTACTCGGATACTTTTAAAATATTAATCTACTTACGTGAATAGTATCGTCAATATAAATTAATAGTTGTAGTTAAGAGCCAAAAAAATAATTAAGTACGAACAGATGTTTGCCGACGGGATAAAAATAGCAATGAGCAGTGCTGGTTGTTGCACCACCGGCGTTCCTGGGCGACATTGAAAAGGTAGCTCCCATCTATGCATAGATCTACAGATTGATTTTGGCATATATCCCATAGCTATATTGAAATCTTATTATCGTAATCAGAATCACTAACAGAACACAAAACGTAAAAAAAAGACTTATATTTTTTATATTTTTTACTCCTACATTTGTAATAAATGACTAACCTACTAACTTTACTATACGCGCGGCCGTTGACGTTAGGTACCTCGATGCGTTTGCCTATTCTAACAGGTTTGACGCCACACCAACCATCAACCTTCAATAGGGAAGAGATGAATTTTTATTAAATAGGTAGTATTAAATTTTCAGAAGGCTTTATCAAAAGTAATTTTTAATAAAGCATTCTGAAAATTTAAAATTTTAATAATCCCTCTTTACCTAAAAAAATATCACATTTTTCTGTTCAGCCAAGTCAATGTATAAAACTGTAGTAAATAATTAATTTTTTAACAAAACAAACTAACTTCAATTTTTTTAAGGAGTTTCTTCCATTTCTCCAAAGTTCTTCATCATATCTTCACCAAATTAAAATAAGACCAACTTGGTAGTAAAGGCTTTCAAACAAAAAAAGAATCATCAAAATCGGTTCACAATTGGCGAAGATATCGCGTAACAAACATACAAAAAAAAAATACATACAGTCGAATTGATAACTACCTTTTTGAAGTCGGTTAAAAATAAGTCATTTTGAATCACGTAAAATTAACTATCAAACGGCTGTCATCGCCATTTCTTTTGCTCTGACAGAAATATGATATAGATAAAAATAATGTCATATTATTATGACAGTAGACAACTTAAATGCCATATTTTAACAACTATAACTATTTTCTGACTGACTTCTGAGGGCCCCCCTAATATTCTATTGATATATATTCTATACCCCTGTGCCCGCTTACTACTCTCATTGAGGTATGTAATACGAGTATGTATATTGTACAATCCCATCAATTAGGTACCGCCCAAGGCCGCACATACTGTTAGAAAAAAACCGTGATAGCACACGATAGTCACAAACACGATAAATGAACTGCCGTAATTGCAAACTATTATACGAAACCAGTTATCGTATGAATGCTGTTTAGTTTCGTGTACGTATCAATTTTGAATTGTGTAAAAGAAATTGGCTATACAGTACGAACTATCTAATTATTTATGTAACTATTTATCTTATTTTATCGTTTTCTTTGCGCCACCGTTTCTTTTTCACGTGCCTACATTTCTCTCCATCCACTGGTTGTCTGGAAAAGATCGCTGTCAGCGATAAGACCGCCCATTGTACGAGTATCTATGTATATACAATTTGTATTTCGTTAATTTTTTTTAGGTGCAATAAAGAGTTTTTCATTCATTCATATCTGGTAGGTATTTGGACAACTCCAAAAGCGAGACGGCGTGCAAACGACGTGCCAGCCTTTATCGTCCAGTTAGTATGTTGTCTGTTAGTATGGTTAGTATGGTTAGCTAAGCTCTTATAACTATGCAATAACCTACATTTTCCCCTGTCCCCTGGCTTAGACAAGCCATTTCAGTGAAATCCGCCCATAACTCAATAGCAAACTTCCATCATTTTCGCCCTCCACTGGAGCCTTTTGATTTTTTTTAATTAATAAAAGATTTTTTTTTCGTGTATGTACGTGGCCAACACTAAATGCCTAAAGGCATCTGACATAGCTTGACTGCTATATAATGACAGCCGGAACCGGCTTTTACGTGTCTTCTGAAGCACGGAGGAGCTCGAGAAATTTTTGTACTACTTGTGGTCACCCATCCAAGTACGGACCACGCCCGGGGTTGCTTAACTTGTGAAAACGCTAGCAATGCGTACTCCCACCGGGTCACCGAGCTCCTATATACCTACCTACTTTGATAAATCGAAAAATATGAGTCCATTATTTTTGAATAATCTAACTGACATAGACGTAGGTACTTGAATTTTCCGGGGTTTTTAATGCCGCCCCCATTTTTTTTATTATTATTTTTTATATTATTTATTACTTATTTGCACAGATTCCAACCGATTAGTGCCACATCATGTAACAAGTCACCTAAGTCACTATTATGTATGTCTAGGTCATTGATCACTTTGCGCACTCATCGTCAAGATGCTAACTGGAAAAACAAGCTAGCTAAATAACGAATAACATATTATCATATGACTGGGAAAAACAATTGACATAAAAACTGGTTCGAAGAATATTAGCGAGTTTTTTTGCGTTTTCGAATACGTAGGTAACTAACGTCTTCTAACGTATAGGTACATCAGCATTACGTGGAAGTGCCAAGTGCGTGTCGGGCCATACGTAGTGTAGGGTTTCGTACGCAAAGGTATAAATAAATAAATAACGGTTTAAGAAATTTATTTCTCATTAAAAGAAAACAATTCACTTATAATGAGGAATACATTGAGCCGTGTGGTTCCCGGCAGAGTAGAATAGGACCACTCCAAGTCTTCCCGTGGATGTCGTAGAAGGGGACTTAGGAAATACGAGTTAAACAAAGCTTATAAACATCAATGAGACCTCTCCAACCCGTCTGGCCAGCGTGAAGAGTGTAGGTCAAATCCTATGTCTGCTCTGGCTAATATATGGCTCAGAGAGGGTCGTGCTCCTGTAGTGGAGACTAAAAAAGACCTGATGATGATGATGAGGAATACAGGATATCTTAACTATACCTAAGTAGGTACTTAACATTTACTTATACTTGCAAGTATCAAATGGTTCTTGTAATTTAATCCTTAATAATAAAAGACATCACTTGTTTCATAATGATGCTATAATTAGCATCATTACGAAACAAGTGATGACAATTATTATTGCGGGTATCGAAAATATTTGAGAGTCAATTTTACGTATCGAAAATGATAGCAATTGTGTGTTAGTGACAGAGTAGTATTTGTGCGTAGTATATTATTACTCTGTAGTATTATTAAGAAACATAATAATCTAAGTTAAATTTAAAAAAAAATTGCATTTTAACTCATACAACTTTCCAGGTTTAACTAAGCTACGTACATTTGCATACAGAAATTTCAAAGATTTATGGTTTTGTTCTATTCTTGAGTGACCGTTAGTATAGCTGTGACTTGATGGAGCTGGCAATTTCAGTTTTTTTTAGGTTGTTGTGACAATTTAAATAAACAGCTTTCTAGCTAACAGCCTCTACTAAGCCATAGATATCTAAAGTAAAAAAAAATCTTTTCTCTGAGCTAAACCGCTTACGAACGGACGGAGATTCGGGCACGGCGAAACTATAAGGATTCCTTGTCAGGATCACGGGACCCTAAAAGGCATGTATAATTAAACGATGAATAGATTTTAAAGGATGTACGTGTGTTTCTGACGCAAATTTCGCAAAAACCGTACAGTTTTTAATGAAAATGAATTCTTTAACGTATTGTCTGTTTTTATATCCATCAAAACTGACATTGCAGTGGTTGCATCAATGTAATTATATGTATGTACATTATTTAATTCCATTTATAAGTAAGTAGGTAGGTAGTTTTTATGATTTCAGTTATTACTTTAGTAATATTTTAACCACAATAATTTTAGCTCATCAGGTAGATTATTTAAAACTATTGTGTTAGTTTTTTTTATCTGATTAGCAAATAATAACAAAGACACAGCGCATTTAAATTCCGCATGACGTCACGACGTACGATTTAACTGGACGGTGACGTCAATCACCCCCACTCCGAAACTTCGACGCACTGTACCTTTGTGAATTTTCACTACTTTGATAAACCGAAAAATATGAGACCATTATTTTTTGATAAATCTAACTGACGGACTTAAGGCCGTACTTGAATTTTCCAGGGTCCAGTGCTGCCCCCATTTGAAATAAATCCTTTGAAAGGAAACGGAGATATCATTTAAAATGTTGTCTTTGTGAAGCCCTAGATAACTATTTTATGAACTACTGTTTACAGTTTAAATTATGAGTTTAAAGTAAAAACTTTAAGCTTTTCTACGCATTTTTGCGAAAAACAGTCGTGCAGTGGAGACTAGTAAGATGAAGATAACGATGATGTATTGTCATGACAATATTTAATACTATAGGTATGTATAAACCTATAGATAATGGTTTATTTATATTAAAACGCCGAACAAAGACGTCATTGAAGGCAACAAATCTCTCTGAAACACCCTGCACAAACAACAGAACAGTAAGCAGTTGGAAACTTGTAACTACATTTACCAATTTACCTCGCGGTTTTTACGGAATAACTGTAGTTTGGAGCTTACGGTGCTGGTAAATACTGTAGTATTGCCGCGCCCTTGGGCAAGACTATCACGGCGCCCCAATAGGATATAATAGATAATAGTATCATTATCATCAACAAATTCGACGACCTCTGTGGCTTAGTGGTCATCATGCCAGGCTGCCACGCCAGAGGTCCCGCGTTCGATCCCTGGTCAGGTCAAGCATGGAAAATGATCTTTTTCAGATTGACCTGGGTCTTGGATGTTATCTATATATGTATTTGTTATAAAAAATATAGTATCATTGAGTTAGTATCCCTTAACACAAGTCTCGAACTTTCTTGGAGAGGTCTCATAAGCCTTGTTTAGTTTGTGTTTCCTAAGTCGCGTTCTACGACATCCCCGAGAAGACTTGGAGTGGTCCAATTCTACTCTGCCGGGAACCACACAAATATAATAGTATCCTAGGTCAAAAGTTTTGTACTAATAAGAGAATAAAGTATATTATTTAGGTTTTCAATAAAAGTGAAACTTTCAAATCAGAGACTAAAACGTCACAAAATAATGATCATATTAGATTAGACCCCAAGAAACTATGACGTCACGGTTTGTCATTTCATACAACATACACGTCTTTATCCCTAATGGGGTAGACAGAGCATTTTGAGTCTTGCAGCTCTAAGCAGACAGGACCCAGGGCTGTAAGACCCAAAGGCCACTTTTAGCGTGATGGTGGGCGTCAAGATGGAAAAACGAATTAAAAATAGTGATAAATTGCTGGATGCATCGCCTATAATATGATTAACATGATTAAGATTTTTGCCCATTCCCTCGATCGGTTTTTGCGATCTGCCGTAGAAGAGAAGCAGTTGGTATATTTTAAGTTTTTCTTTTCTCCCAGCCCAGCATGGAAAAATGATAGCAATACAACGCAAATGATACGAAAGTTACGTATCTGTTTATCCCTATGGTTGACTGGGAAAGAACGCTTTTAGCGTTAAGTCCGCCAATTGTACCATTTTTTTTACTGCGGAACAATAAAGTTTTTTATAATAAAATAAAAAAGTTTTTTATATTTATCCAAAATAAGATGAAATGACACCCCCCTTACTTTGTGCCCCCGGGTCGTAGACCAACCATAGCTTAGCTAAATCCGCTATTACTTAAGAAGAACGACAATAGCTTACAGAAATACACCGTTATGTTGTAAGTATGTAAACATGAGAAATACTTACTTACTTGGAAGACTGATTTAAACTTTTGAATAATAAATAAACGGGCAAGTGCGAGTCGGACTCGTACATGAAGGGTTCCGTACCACCGTACAATGTTTTAAAACGCTGAAGAAACACGTTTCTTGTATGACGACCCCCTTTAATTTTTAACTTTATTTTATTTTTAGTATTTGTTGTTATTGTGGTGATAGTATTTCATAAATCTGTAAAAAATTCAAGTGTCTATTTATTACGGTTCAAGAGATAGAGCCCTGTGACAGACGGACAGACAGACAGACGGACAGACAGACGGACGGACGGACAGACAGCGGAGTCACAGTAATAGGGTCCCGTTTGCACCCTGTGGGTACGGAACCCTAAAAAGACGTGTCCTACACTAGTTTACATTATTTTTCTATGTCATATTATATCAGTCGAAAAGGAAGATGAAAAAGTCGTGAAAGAATATATAAACCAGTTTTCCTATAAATATCTCATTCTCACTACACTCAGCCTGTTGATAAAAATTTCCTTCATTGAATAATCTTTACTTAATTTTAGAACACATATTATTTCAGATTTTCATTTAATTTAGGGCTGGGATTTGAAAAAAATAACTATGAACGACTGTCTTATCAGCCAATTTGTATGGAAAAGAAATCTTCGGATACCATCGTTGTTCCATTAGAAAATAAATTTTTGATGGTCTGAACTGAATCGCCCGAAGGTTGTATCGCCCATGCGTATATGGAAACCCTTCCAGTACGCAGAACCCCAGTACTTCTGAACAGAACCGCCCAAAGTTTGTATCGCCCATGCGTATATGGAAACCCTTCTAGTACTCAGAACCCCAGTACTTCTGAACTGAACCGCGCAAAGGTTGTATCGCCCATGCGTATATTGATATCCTTCCAGTACTCAGAACCCCAGTACTTCTGAGTGCAGTTTGATAGATGCTACCCTGCTTTTAGCACTTTATACCTCGCCCATATACCTACACTTTTCTAGATAGCAAACTGTAAATACCTACTTACAACAACAACAAATATCAATAAACAGAATATTTTTTTCTAAAAACGGTAAGAAAATTGCATTGGTTTTTAGCAGAGTACCTAATAGTAGTGCATCCTTTTTCTGTAACTTGACAGTTTTCTTTTCTACCAGATTTGAAAGCCTTATCACGAGTAGGTACCTACGTAGTTTATTATTACTCTGTTACTCGTATAATTTAGCGGATTTTTTTATTTGTATTTTTTATTTACCTACTTCGTCCCATTTAGCGGATTTAGGAGCGGAAAAAATCTTATTGTTTCGTTTCAGATATGTTACTTATTTCTATAAAAACAAAGTCAACTACTGTACTGAAAATAGTTTAGAAACATACATTTATAACAAATGACAGTAGGTACTTATAGATATGATCTTGAGACATTCAGACAATAGAGTAAAATGCAACTCAAAGGTCAAATGCAGTCAGAAATGGCGGCGAAAATGGCAGAAACAGGGCTGCTGCTAGTCACAAACATGGTAAGTGTAATACCTAATATACTTGGCCTGGTAATTTCTTCCCGTGACAGCTGGGTCACGTGATTGGACCAAGAATAGGTACGTCATCAGTCGGGAGTGTTGCCGCTGTGTGTGATTGAATAGAGAGTATGCATGCATTTTTTTATATTTTTAATCGATAGTCCTCGTCGAGAAATAGCCGCAAAAAATAAACCAGTGCCGAAAAACATGTATATGGTGTAGAAAATAAATATTAAATAAAAATAGCAAGTAGATTATAACAACTAAAACACTTCATTTTAAAATATGACGTCAAAGTCTGCAATATCCGCTACTTGTCATTTCCCTTTGGTGAACTTTGTTGTCATTTCCTTTCTGTTTGTCAAAGTTCCCGCGCAATATTTGCATATTTTCAATAATTTATTTCTAATCCAAATAAGAGTCAGTAAGAATAATAATTAACTAGGCGTGGTAAAATAAAAATATGAGCCGGATTGGTATTACATGCATATTCCTTATTGCCCGAGCAAAATGCCTTTTTTAAGTTAACAAACCAATTATGAACTAATAATTCACTATATAAATTTATTTCAAATTAAATAGATGAATAACAAGATTACGAATACGGAATAACTAAGTTAAGTATTTCATTTTATATCCATTAACTAATTGAGAAAGTCCTTTATGACGGCGGCTGATGTAAATAATCAAAATTTTTCTCCCGCTTCCACGCACACGCACTTCGGGGCATGCGGGACGCATCAATTTCCCGTTCTGTACGTTAGTACTTATATTAATTCTGTGACAAAGACTTACGTACGATCGAACACAATAAACGTGAGACCCATCTTATTCACTTATTTATTATACAACGTGGAGGGGTCATACCTGTAATAAATCGAAATACGTTCTATACTAATGATCATTGTATAATGAAATTTAAATATGCAACAGCGAAGGAACAAAAAAAATTCGTCATTTCTATACAAAAGTGGCCCGGGCGATTTGTATGGGAATGTGGAATGGATTTTTTTTTTAGTTTTTGACAGTTATTATTTCACTATAGGTACTTTAGTATAGCCCGTGATTTATTACAGGTTTGTCTCTTCCACGTTTATGTTTTTTTTTTCAGATTTTTAAATGACTATCTATGCATCTATCACTGCGCACCGATGGCCGTTGTCAGATTGACTACATTTTCAACATTCAAGTAAAAATGTAGAATGCTCCAGCTGCTTCACTCTCATCGCAGATATCTGCAGGAACGGGAGACAGTTCTACCACAGAATAGATACTAATACTCCGTACAGAAGTCACACTTAGCAAAGAAAATCAAAGAATATCTACTTAATGTGGTTAGCGATATGGTTCAATTTAGCTCACGTCAGAACTCAGTACCTTTTCGTTTAGATACCTAGACATCCATTGCAGGCCAATTTCATTCTTATTACTCTGGACAAACGATTAGTATAACTGAATTTACCACTCCGAGGGGCCGCCTGCGCGCATAGTAATAATGTAGGTACATTTTCGATACCTAAAAACTTTATTTATTTCAGTTACATCTAGTTATCACAGTTCGTAGGTATATCACACGTCCTAATTATACTCAGAGGCAGCCCTACTTTTGAGGTTAAAAGTGAAAGAGAGTACGCCCCGTATTGTCTGTGTGAGAAGTAGACGTGTATTGAGACTAACAGCTTATGCTATAAAAACTTTATCGCACGCGATGGGTTTGATTCCTTCCAGAAAACAAGTCATTTAAAAAGAAACTATTACACTTTAATAAAAATAAAATATTCTGTCACTCAGGATGATATACGTCCAAAGATGTAAGGCATTTGGAAGTAATGGCGGAATAATGAAACCTACATAAGTACATACATGAACCCTGAAAACATTACACTCCTTATTTGGGGCAGTCGTGTAAAAATAAATGATAAAAATGGTTTATTTTTAAAAGCTTTCATTTAGCTTAACTTTTTCACGTTTCACGGCAACGTGCGCAAAAGGCTGGCAGCATTACTACGTTGAATAGCAATGAACAATCTACGTAAAATGTGTTGTATGTACTTTTAAACATTTTTTTTATAGTGGAAAAATTTTATAATATTCTTTTGATTAAAACTACTGAGATAAGAAGTCGACGTCTGAGTAGTAGCTTCACCGCTACTATGCTTCGTTCGATGTTGTGAGAGAGCCGGAGCCCCCCCTCCCCCCCCTCCCCCCTTTGGGGACGGCCCTGAAAGGCCGGTAACGCTCTTGTTACACCCCTAGTGTTGCAATTGTCCATGGGCAGCGGTGATCTCTTACCATCAGGTGACCCGCTTGCTCGTTTGCCGTCTTATGACTTAAAAAAAACAATAAAAATACATGTTGTTTTTAAGTTGATATTTAAGTAGGTAGGTAGGTACATTTCACTTTTCGTCTTGAATTACATGAATGAAAGTAAATGTAGACATTAACTACGTCCGCGGTCGGGTAAAGAAAAAGACTCTTATCCACTCGCGAGCTCTTAACCATGCAATAACCTACACTTTCCCCTTCCCCTGGCTTAGCCAAGCCATTTCAGTGAAATCCGTCCATATATGTATAACGCTACAGCTAACTTCCCCTTTTCCCCCGATCACTCGCTTTTGGATTTTTTGCAACATCTTGTGTAGAATGAGTCCTTAGTGTGCCTCTCCAATTTGATTGAAATCCGTCAATAAATAACAGTACAGGAATTTTCCCCCTATTTCCCCCCTAGTTCTCCCCCAATTAAAAATCGCAGTCGACCAAAAAAATTAAATCAACTTGTGTGCCAATTTACGTTAAAATCGGTTGAAAAATGCGACCTATAGGCGAGAACAGATCTGTCTGTTCTCCAGAGTAATAAGAATGAAATTGGCCTGCAATGGTATCTTAACGAAAAGGTACTGAGTTCTGACGTAAGCTAAATTAAACCATATCGCTAACCACATTAAGTAGATATTTCTTTGAATTGCTGAGTTTGAATTGTGACTGCTGTGCGGTCAAAAGGCATTTTTGGCCAATCTCGCTCGACACGCTTCGCACGCTTGGTCAATTAATTAAAAACATCACTTCTCTGCTTATCCGTATGGTTCCCGGCGGAGTAGAATAGGACCACTCCAAGTCTTCCCGTGGATGTCGTAGAAGGCGACTTAGGAAACACAAGCTGAACAAAGCCAGACAGAAAATTCAAAGCTTATATAAAGAAAGATCTTTGTGAGAAGGCTTATTATAGGACCGATGACTATCTTAGTGACAAAAAAGTCTGGCTTGAGCTCTGCGCGGGTCTCTCTCTTTAAAGTTTTGTATTCTTTACTTAGACATGTAAAAAAAAAGCTTATAAACATCAGTGAGACCTCTCCAACCCGTCTGGCCAGCGTGGAGTGGAGTGTAGGTCAAATCCTCTGACTGCTCAGGCTGATATATGGCTCTCGTAGTACAGAGTGGGGCGTGCTCCTGCAGTGGAGACTTAAAAAGACCTGATGATGATGATCACTATACTTCTTCTAAGCGCGTTCCCGGTTCCATCCTCAGCTGTGCTGCTCCAGAGCCCGGGGTGCGCTTTCCCGCTTATTTTTCTCCAAATATAACATGCATGTCAATGGTCACTCAAGGATGCCAAAGACCTTGCAAAATGGAGAAGAAATAGCCGGAACAGTTCAAATGATTTGGCTATAGTTTTACGACCGGCCGCCTGCCTGACGTCAACCCTCTTGGGAATGCAATTGTAGCACGAGAAGTTTGTGCTCAGTCCTTTAGTCGCCTCTTACGACATCCACAGGAAGTCCTATTCTAGCCCGGAACAACACGGGTGATGATCACTATACTATTACCGCTGTATAAAGTTCCATGTAGGTTAACTCGACTTGTGGTCGCTTGTGCATTGACTAAAACACTTTAGCAGGCCTGTGTCACTCCCCGTTTAGGTATCGAAAATGTACCTACATTATTACTATGCCCGCAGGCGGCCCCTCCGGATGGTAAATCTAGTTATAAGAATCGTTTGTCCCGAGTAATAAGAATGAAATTGACTTGCAATGGATGTCCAGGTATCTTTACGAAAAGGTGCTGAGTTCTGACGTGAGCTAAATTAAACCATATCGCTAACCACATTAAGTAGATATTCTTTGAATTTCTTTGCTAAGTGTGACTTCTGTAAGGAGTATTAGTATCTATTCTGTGGTAGAACTGTCTCCCGTTCCTGCAGATATCTGCAATCTGCTAGCTACATTGAGTAGATATTTCTTTGAATTTCTTTGCTGAGTGAGACTTCTGTACGTTAGTATTATTTATTCTGTGGTTCCATGTAGGGTAACTCGACCGTCGCTTGTGCATTGACTAACACACTTAAACAAACGGCGGATACGCAATAGAAATCACTACTTTCATTCTAAGTAAGGGCTTGCCAGGCAAGTATGCTCGCGTTTCATTGACGTTAAGGAATTCCCGTAGCATTTTACCTTCTATTTGCACTTTACGATAGTAGAGTGCGAATATAAGGTAAATTAGAAGAAGGCTGTATGCGTCTCCCGCAATTTGGCGTCCCCGCACCTCTCCCCCGTTCTATGTGCCCCTTATTGCGCTCTTAAACAGGGTTGCTTGGCGCACGCAATTCGCGACGTGTCTTGAGAACTGTCAGTCAACCAATAGTAACCATCATGGTGAGAAGATGCGCATATAATAATTGTTTATCCACCGAATACAATACAGAACGTATATTCCATAGATTTCCAAGTGATGAAAACAGGTAAGTAACGCAACAATATAGTTTCACGTTATTACATATAAAATAGAATATTTTTTACGACATAGTGTTCGAAAATCTCCCGGTATGGAAAGATATAGGTAATCGTAAATATGTCGAACTCGGTAGCAGGTAACAATTAAATTAATTCTGCGGTGCGACCCTGAGTTAAAATTTCACACATTGACGTGTGTACAGATATAAGATTATAGGGTATTTTAGAACAGACTCTAGAATCGGCTCAAGACTACGTCACGGATGTCACGATAAGTGTTAACGTTAACACTGATGGTTCTTTTCAGTAAATTTAAGAACGTTCTCAATAAGTTAATGTATATAAAATAAAATACTAATTAACTACTTCGTTATCGCGTGATTCTTCTGTTTAACTTTTAATAAATTTATAAATTGAATGATTAGTCCATAATTGGTTTGTTAAGTTAGAAAATGCATTTTGCTCGGGTAATTAAATCGCACACAGTGGCAACACTAAAGCTCCCAACTGATGCTGTTCTTGGGCCAATCACGTGATCTATCTGTTACGGGAATCGAGAAGGGAAAGCACAATTCCCATTTCGTAGTTGACTACCAAATCTGGCTACGAGACGGGACTATAGGAAGGAATACCTCGTTTTATTACCCGACTGCGGCAAAGCCCAAGAGGAGATATTATGTGTTTGACTTGTATGTATGTCCGTAACTATTAAACGGCTAAACCGATTTTAATAAATTATACCTACGTGGTTAGATTCGTCTTAACCACTGGTTTCATGGCTATATTTCGGAGGCTCCTGTTACAAGCATTTTTTTGCTTAAAAGGAGGCTCTAACCACTCTTTTTGTTAATATGTCGTTACCCGATAAAGTATTATTATTTTATTTTGTATATTAAAATTATTCAGTAGTCAGGTTTTACTTCTTAGGGTTCCGTACCCGAAGGGTGCAAACGGGACCCTATTACTGAGACTCCGCTGTCTGTCCGTCTGTCACAGGGCTCTACCTCTTGAACCGTAATAGCTAGACACTTGCAATGTTCACCGATTATGTATTACTCTGGCCGCTATAACAACAAATACGAAAAATAAGAAAAAGTTAAAAATTAAAGAGGGTCGTCATACAAGAAACGTGTTTCTTCAGCGTTTTAAAACATTGTACGGTGGTACGGAACCCTTTATGTACGAGTCCGAATCGCACTTGCCCGTTTATTAAAACTATATCTTGTTATACCATGGCGCATAGTATAATCCGTGCTACTAAGACACCAGGGTTGCAACTTGCAGTTTCATAACGCAATATTTACAAAACAAACACTAAAAGTTGATCTTCAGGCAGTCACAATGGATTATAATGATACAGTTATTATCTTACAAATATTATACAATGTCGCAACAGACGTGGCTGTATAATGTTATGTCTTTGCCACGGTCACTCGTACAAAAAAATGATTGATGGATTGAACGTTTGGGGGGAAACAAGAAAATAATAGTTCGTTTTGGTCACCACGCAAAAACTTTGAAAACAAGTTGTATTATCAGTTCTAACGTTATATCTATGTGAGAGAATACAGACATATTATCACGTCTTTATCCCTAACTGTATGTATAGACAGAGCCCAGGGCCATACGACCTAAAGGCCACCGTTATGGTGGGCGTTAAGAAGAAATAAACGGGCAAGTGCGAGTCGGACTCGTTCATGAAGGGTTCCGTACCACCGTACAATGTTTTAAAACGCTAAAAATTGTGTATGACGTATTTGTTGTTATAGCGGCCATAGTATAATACATAATCTGTGGAAATTTCAAGTATCTAGTTAATGCCATTATAAAGATCTAATTAAAAACGCTGAAAAAACACGTTTTTTATATGGCGACCCCCTTTAATTTTTTACTTTTTTTATTTTCAGTGTTGTTATAGCGGCCACAGTAATACATACTTAATCGGTGAAAATTTCAAGTGTCTAGCTATTAAGGTTCGGACGGACAGACGGACAGACAGCGGAGTCTCAGTAATAGGGTCCCGTTTGCACCCTTCGGGTACGCAACCCTAAAAAGGGAATCAAAATAGTGATGTGTTACTAATCAGAAGAGAAGCAGCTGGTACATTCTAAGTTTTTCTTTTCTCCCAGACTAGCATGTAAGGAATAACACTTAAATATAAAATGAAACTTAAATAAATAATGAGATAAAACTACGCTAGTAATATATAAGTCAAGGTATAAAACTAAGGGATAAAACTTGAAGTCACATAACTTGGTTAAAGTAGTGACCTCAGATTTTGCTCTAAGGTAACTACATTTATTACTGGATTACAAACTATAAAAAATACAATACAAGTAAATCATCCGTTGTTAGGTGTTAGACCTGGCCAAAACAGGTTTCACCACATATTGACTTATTCGCTAAACAAAGAAAGAGGTACTGAGTCAGTACCTCTAACTTTGTTGTCAGCACGACCTACTACCTACATCGAAAACACACAAAAAATACTATTAAAATAAAAACTAGTTAAATATGCGTCTTACTCTGTTCAAGGCCAGCAGAGTCAAATCTGAACTGGAACAAGAAAAATCCCTTGTGAAGAGTGAAATTACCTGTAAACAAAAATAAATCTATAAGCGTAGGTACAAAATACATAATTATTTATCAATGATGAAATTATGGAAAGAGATTAACAATATTTATAAGGTAAATGTGAATGGAACAGCGGGACAGGGTCGGCGTCGACGAATATTTTGTGATTAGATTGCAAACGTTCTGAAAAATGAGAGGTAAGAAGTACCCGTAACTGAAGGGCATTTATAAAGAGATGAGATTAATGGGTGTAGGTGAAGAGTGGACGTCCATAGTCTCTGCCTACGCCTGTGGGAAACAGGCGTGATATGATATGCATATAATAAAAATATTACCTCTCCTATATAGCTATATAGCCTATGGCTTTAAGTCCGACTATTACGTTTGTAATAAAGTTAAATAAATAAAAATATAGCTAATTTTCAAGATTTTAGTATTACTTTATCTTTTCTTATGAATTTAAATAAAGTTACGATTATGCAGGGTAAAAGGCCAAACAAAACTTATAACTTAACGGAAAAACTTATTTTTAAAAATGATTAAACTGACAGTGAAGTTTTTTATTTTTATTTTATTATTAATGGCTTGACGCTACTGCGTATTTAGCCAGGAACAAGTTAATTAAACGTTGGAAATTCTTTTTTCCTAACAAATTACAATCAAAGGTTGGTGTAGGCCTTTGATTGCTTTAAGGGAGCTTCTGGCGACAAATCTATACGAGTCCACTGGCTTTTATAGCCGATTGAGTGGCGGACGACGCCCGAAGACGCCCACACAGTCCGCGAAACAAAAATCACTACAGCTGTACTCTGACTGTCCACTTTAACTATTTCACATATTGTTCATGAGCATGAGCATTTATGACACCAAACAACACCAATTTCATATTATAAAGTCCACTAAAATCAATTTGCAAAATAATTTAAAGAAAACCCCAACCGAACCCCTTGACTCCCCGCCAAAAAACTCTGACAATGAAGCTACTACTCACCCTACTCTTGTTATTTATTTATTAAAAAGTTAAAAGAAAGTATATACTCGTACACTTTATGTACATACTCGTACATCGGCATGAGGTGCGTATGCAATATCCTCGCTTCCTCTTTGGTAACGCTGGGAATTCACGCAATCGTTACGTCGAAATGTTACAATTATTGTGCGTGTACGGCACACTACATGGCTACTTAGAGAACTGCGTTCAGACAGTTGATACGTATATTTTTGTGTTACTTAGATTCAAGATTTTAGATCTAATCAAAGATTTAGGATTCCAAATTAAAGATTAGGGATTCAAGATTCAGGATTAAAAAGATAATGCGCTATAAAAAAAAAGAAAAAAAAATTTAGGTTTCGAAATTCAGGATTCATGATTCAAGATTCAGGATTGAAGATTCAAAATTTAAGCTTTAAGATTCCGGATTTAAGAGTCAGGATTCAAGAAGATCCTTCATGTAATATATCGGCGTCATCGATTTTTTTTTAATTAAATAAATAAAAAAAATATATATATATAGGAACAAATCACACTGATTAAGCTAGCCCCAAAGTAAGTTTTTAAACTTGTGTTGAGATACTAACTTAACGATACTATATTTTAAGATAAATACATATATAGATAAACACCCAAGACCCAGGTCAATTTGAAAAAGGCCATTTTCCAACTTGCCCTGGCTGGGGATCGAACCCAGAACCTCCGGATCAGCGGTCAAGCGTGTTAACCATTACGCCACGGAGGTCGTCATTTTTTAATTTATTTGCATTTAACGTAATAAGTGACATCAACAAACAACTCGAATGAGTAGAGAATAGTTACATTGCTCAATATAATACGTAATAGAGTAAGTATATATTTCATGCATTTTTACTTATTTTTTTTAATGCTGAGAAAGATCTCTAAGAACTAAAACTAAAAAAATTACAAATTATGTAATCCCACTAAAATATTACCCCTCGGCAGCGTGGCCAAAAGGCTGGCAGCATTGCCATGTTTAGGGTTCCGTACCCGAAGGGTGCAAACGGGACCCTATTACTGAGACTCCGCTGTCTGTCCGTCTGTCACAGGGCTCTATCTCTTGAACCGTAATAGCTAAACACTTGAAATTTTCACCGATTATGTATTACTGTGGCCGCTATAACAAATACTGAAAATAAAAAAAAGTTAAAATCTAAAGGGAGTCGCCATAAAAAAAACGTGTTTTTTTCAGCGTTTTTAACTAGATCTTTATAATGGCATTAACTAGATACTTGAAATTTTCACAGATTATGTATTACTATTGCCTCTATACCAACAAATACTAAAAATAAAAAAAAGTTAAAAATTAAAGGGGGTCGTCATACAAAACACGTGTTTTTTAACGTTATAAAACACTAAAAACCGACTCGCACTTGCCCGTTTATTTTATTTTATTAATTTTTTTTCTCGCAATATATACTAAAAGAGATTGGTTTAATATATTTTAAGCAGATAATTAATAAATTCGCAATTACCTGTAGCTTTAGTTTCATTAGGCCAAGGCGATTTTCAAACGCGATGTGCATGTCTTATTTATATTTAGCAAAGTTCGTGGGTGTTTGTACCTGACCTGGGCAATACCACACAATACCACAGAATATATATAAGACTATAAGTACAGGCTTATACTCCACGACATATCTATGTACTCTAGCTAAAGTCAAGAGTTTTATTGTTTGTAATCTCTCTAATGCACAAACAAAACATATAGGTACAGACATACTTATCAATTATTAAAATACAATACAAATTAGCCTTTGTGCACAAAGGCGGGCTTATCCCAGTAAGGCAGAAAATACTATTTACAACTTATATAAATAAATAGCCAAGAAAAAAAATAGGATAAATTAAAAAAAAACTGTTGTCTGTAAAGCTGGTTTACGGCTGGTTTACGGACGGTAGTTTGACGTGACAACGTCAAACATTTTCTCTCGTGCGTGCCTCTCGCTTGCGGAACGCGACAATGAGCGTAACGGGACAATGACGTCATCTTTTTCGAGCATGCAGCCCGTAGTATTGAGTTATTAGACGTTGTCACGTCAAAAAAATAACAAGTAAAAAACTTACAACTTAATTTAAACGCAACATACTCGTATAATTAATGCCTTTATATCACGATAGTTTAAATAAATTCCTTAAAATAAACCAAAACAAGACATACAAACAAACCATTCTACAGTAGCCTCCTTTGTCATAGTAGTAAATAAAACCCACACTGAACCAGATCTTTCCGGATCCACAGCTGTATGGGTGTTTGTTAGTGGTCATACATTTGCATACATTCAATACAGTAGAGTTTTCAACAAAAGTAGGTTATTCAATACTTCGATGTATCCATAAACTATACAGCACAGTACAGTACCAGAGTTATTCCACGAAGATGATTAAAAACTCCTTGCAGACTTACGCATTAGGAATAAAAAAAAAACAAAACACGTCTATTATTGAATTAAAAAAATGGCTTTGTCACTCGGGATCATTAAGGATTTTAAGCCCCATGGTACAAGCAAGAATATAGGGTATAAATATTTTTTTAAAATAAGGGTCATTTTTGGGGGAAATTAAAAAAATAGTTTTGCAACCTTACTGTATCAAATGAAAGGGCACGTTATGAGCATCTCAAATATATTTTTGTTATTATTGTAAAATTAATAGTTTTGATTTTATTCATGAAAGAAGACGAAAATTGACTATTCCCACCCCCTGATCTCCGAAACTACAAGGCCTAAAATTTTAAAAAAAATATAGTTCATTGCTTGTAGATTACAGGAAAACCTATAAGAATTCAATCAATTGTACGGAACCCTCTCCACGCGAGTTTACCTCGCACTTGGCAGGTTTATCTTCTATATATAAAAATCAATTTCTGTTCGTTTGTCTCGCTAAAATTCGAGAGCGGCTGGGCCGATTTAGCTGATTTTGGTTTTGAAATGTTTGTCGTAGTCCAGGGAAGGTTTAAACGGTGAGATAATATGAAAAAAGGAACGGGAACGGTTGAAACGAAGTTTGCCGGGTCAGCTAGTTCTTAAGGTAACGTGGGTTCACAATATGTAAAACTGTGCGTGTTTTTGAAAAATCACTGTTATTAAACTACTACAGTTTATTCTTCAAAAAATGTACATAAAAATCTTAAGAATTTTCTACAGACATCCACAATAGCTAAAATACGATTGAGCATTTTTGGCTTGATAGAAAAAAATCACAAACATACCTCTAAATTTGCCGAAATAGAGAATATGCATGCATTTTTTTTATATTTTTAATCGATAGTCCTCGTCGAGAAATAGCTGCAAAAAATAAATCAGTGCCGAAAAACATGTATATGGTGTAAAAAATAAATATTAAAAATAGCAAGTAGATTATAACAACTAAAACACGTCATTTTAAAATATGACGTCAAAGTCTGCAATATTCGCTAGAGACAGAAGCTGTCAACGCATGTTTTTCTTTTTTGGGTACTTTCGATATTATCAGCCAGTGATGTTTGTTAAACCTCTATATAAAAGTACATACATTTCGAATGTCATCGATAATCAAACTACATGGGCGGACAGTCCTTCCGAACGCACCCGAACTTGTCATTTCCTTTTTGTGAACCTTGTCGTCACTTCCCTTTTGTTTGTCAAAAGTTCCCGCGCAATATTTGCATATTTTCAATAATTTATTTCTAATCCAAATAAGAGTCAGTAAGAAAAATAATTAACTAGGCGTGGTAACGTATTAATAGAAATGGTAAAATAAAAATATAAGCCGGATTGGTATTACATGCATATTCCTTATTTGCCTTTATAATACGTATTACTATTTTATACAATCACCTTTTTGTATGAAAATTATACCAAAAAATGTATTATCTAAATATCTATCCGTTTTGGCTACAAAAAAAAATTATAAATATAATACAAAAAAAATATTAAATGAAACACAGTGAAATATTCGTCGAGAGCGAAGGAAGGGCCGGAGCCGTGCTCGACGATATTTCGCAGTGTTTTATTTATTATTTTTATTATATTTATATTTTTTTTGTAGCCAAAACGGATAATTATTTAGATAAAACATTTTTTGTTATAATTTTCATATAAAAAGGTGATTGTATAAAATAGTAATACGTATTATAAAGGCACATTTAGAGATATGTTTGTGATTTTTTTCTAACGAGCCAAAAATACTTAATCGTGTTTTGGCTATTGTGGGTGTCTGTAGAAAATCCTTAAGATTTTTATGTAAATTTTTTGAGGAATAAACTGTAGTAGTTTAATAACAGTGATTTTTAAAAAAACACGCACCGTATCGCAAATTGTGAACCCACGTCGCCTTAATAAAATTTTCTTATTTCTTTACGCTAAATAACTCTTAGTAAGTAGGTAACTATATTTCGTAATATTATTGAATGTGAATCGAGAAAATAAACTAAATCACTACCAAATTAATTTCGTTAGACCTTAAATTAATTAAAACTTAATTAAACACTGAAATGCGTTGTAATTTGGCACTGTGCTTTACTGTGCACTGTGCAATGAAGGTCTACTTGCACAATTTGCGTGTGCAGTATGAACATTAGCATTACACAATGGTACACTGTTATTGTCAGTAGAAATAGTTTAGTGTGTTAATAATTACAGTTGCTTAAGAGCCCGTACTACCCTAAAGTTCTTAGAGTGATCTTAAATATTATCAATATTAACGAAACACTCACTTTGAAATAAAAACACAGCAAAGTTCAGGACTAACTCTAAACATATTTCGAAAAGACGATTGCTTAAAATTTTCTCGATAGAAAAACATTGCGAAGTTGCCTCCAAATCACCTTAGAATTATACTAAAACAGAAAGTATTTAAGAAATACAATAAATTAGCACTTGTAACTTTGGATTATAATTCTATTAAACATAAGGCAGTCATAATCCGTCTTATTATAAAAACAGGACTAACTTTGTTACTAGGTTTAAAGTTTTAAACCATTATCCGCCCAAATCAAGTTAACATCTAGTAATATCCCACTATCTCAGCTGTCAATGCCAACTTGATTTGGGCGGATAATGGTTTAAACCTAGTAACAAAGTTAGCCCTGTTTTTATAATAAGACGGCATATGTCTTACTTTTTAAATATTCTTTGTAAAACGAAAAAAAACCTCAAAACCAGAACCAGCGTCATTGACCCACCGCGATTCCCGACGACGCCCTGCATGGCTCGCTGTCTCGCTTCGGCTAGAGTAAATTTGTGTGCGAAGCGAGAGCAAAGTTTAGATTATTGACATCAGGCGCCCTCTTAAAGCAAACATAATATAATTATGTACTAACGTACACGATACCTGAGATAGGTACTCAGTGTTATACAAACTATAATATAACTAAGTATGGACTTATAGCAAACAGCTGTGTGGCTTTACCAAACAAAGCAACATCGACATCATTCAACGATTGCAAAATAAAGTGCTATGGGTGGTTTCACAGATTTGTACTATATTATATACTACTAGTTAAAGAAAGTCCTTTAATTTGTATGAAACCCTGGCGTGCCAATTTTCAATACAAAATTTAATAAAGAAAAAGTGCGAGTCGGACTCGCCCATGAAGGGTTCCGTAGCAGCAAGTAACATAATATAAAAGTTGTAAAGGTAAATTGCGGTTTACGATTTATGACGTATTAAAAAAAAACTACTTCCTAGATATCGTTCAAACCAATTTACGCTGGAAGTTTGCATGGTAAAGTACATCATATATTTTTTTTAGTTTTATCATTCTCTTATTTTAGAAGTTACAGGGACACACACACACACACATTTTACCACTTTAGAAGTGTCTCTCGCGCAAACTATTCAATTTAGAAAAAAATTATATTAAAAACCTCAATATCATTTTTGAAGACCTATCCATAGATACCCCACACGTATGGGTTTGACGAAAAAATTTTTTTTGAGTTTCAGTTCTAAGTATGGGGAACCCCCAAAATTTATTGTTTTTTTTATTTTTGTGTGAAAATCTTAATGCGGTTCACAGAATACATCTACTTACCAAGTTTCAACAACAGTATAGTTCTTATAGTTTCGGAAAAAAGTGGCTGCGACATACGGACGGACAGACAGACATGACGAATCCATAAGGTTTTCGTTTTTGCCATTTGGCTACGGACCCCTAAAAATCACTTACAAACGGAAGGAAGCTTTTTTATTACTTCCTCCAACGTTTTTCAACGAGTTTTTACGGCTCAAATCGGCAGATTTAGGTATTTTACAGCAGAGAGCTCAATGTCCGAATCGGATCTAATTTATTTATTTATTTATTTAAAAAACTTTATTGTTCCACATTAAAAAAAAAATGGTACAATTGGCGGACTTAACGCTAAAAGCGTTCTCTCCCAGTCAACCATAGGGATAAACAGAAACAAATCATGTTGCGGCGCAAAAAACTAGATACAAAATAAAGTATTAAAATATGTGCATAATATAATATATGTCTACTACACAATATATAATATACATATAAAATATAACTCATAGAATATACCTACATACGTACATAAGACTATCTATAATACATATAACAAATAAATATATACAAACCTACAATATATATAAATAATGAATGATGATGGTAAAAAATAAAGAAAGATACTAACATCTACCAAAAAGATAAGAGTGCACTCTTCTCTTAAAAGAAAATTTTGTCGAAATATCTTTGATGTCAATGGGTAAAGCATTCCAGAGCCGTATAGCTTGTAAGTTAAAAGAGTTCGCCATAAAATTTGTGCGATGAGGAGGAACAGAAAGGAGAAGATTATCAGTAGAACGAAGTTGCCTATCATGCGTGTCAGAAAGAAATTTAAATTTACATCTAAGATACTCAGGGGAATTAGGATTCAGAAGAATTGAAAAGAGAGTGCAAATAATTCGCACTTGTCTGCGTTCACGGATAGGAAGCCATTTAAGCTCAGAACGAAAAGATGATATATGATCATATTCGCGAAGGCAGAAAATGAAACGTATACAATTATTAACGAGACGGTCAAGCTTATTCAGTAAATCTACATTGAGATCAGGGTAACACACATCAGCATAATCAATGATGGGTAATATAAATGTATGGACTAATAAGAGCTTTGTTTTGAAAGGCAGAAAGTTCCTTAGACGATTAAGCTGTTGAAGAGCAACAGTAACAGAACGACTAATCTAATGAATTGGCATACTCGGACTAAAGGTGACGATCACAGGTGACGTTCTTAAATGAAGTCAATTTGACGTCAGATTGACACGCAAATTCATACAGAGGCTGTGTCTATCTTGATCCATATGGTCATAAAGCCGTGCGGTTCCCGGCAGAGTAGAATAGGACCACTCCAAGTCTTCAAGTGGATGTCGTAGAAGGCGACTTAGGAAATACAAACTAAACAAAGCTTTTAAACATCAATGAGACCTCTCCAACCCGTCTGGCCAGCGTGGAGAGTAGGCCAAATCATCTGCCTACTCTTGCTATCTATGGCTCTGCTAGTACAGAAAGTGTCGTTCTCCTACAGTGGAGGCTAAAAAGACCTGACGATGATGAAGTTAAATAAACCGGCCAAGTGCGAGTTAACCTCGCGTGGAGAGGGTTCCGTACAATTGATTGAATTCTTATAGGTTTTCCTGTAATCTACAAGCAATGAACTATTTTTTTTTTCACTCATAACGAGCCCTTTCATTTGATATTTGACACAGTAAGGTTTGCAAAACTTTTTTTTTTAATTTCTTAATTTGTCCCCCGAAAATGACCCTTATTATAAAAAATATTTATTTACTTTGCACATATGTGTTTGGGTCATAGGATTACAACATTCTACTAAATTTCACCTGATTCGGTCCAGTAGATTCGGAGCAAATTGGCTGTGACAGACGGACGGACAGACAGACGCACGAGTGATCCTATAAGGGTTCCGTTTTTTCATTTTTTGTACAGAACCCTAAAAATGCACTTTGCTAGGGTAATTAAATTACACACAGCGGCAACACTCCCAACTGATGACGTACTCTTGAGCTAACCACGTGACCAGCTGTCACGGGAAGAGAATACCTTGCTTTATTATACCATGTCCGCGAATATCTGCCAGTCTTTCCTACACCGGACATTTAATTGTAACGTGACTCAGGCGCATTGTGCTTAAAAATAGCCGTCTACAATGGCAGAGGTTATCTGTCATGGCCCGTTCGAACGGAAAATAAATACAAGACCGTGTAATTTCGCTAGTTATCTCACTGTACTAACAGCCTTATTCTTCTTCTTCTTATTTAAGAGCTTAGTGGCTCTTGTCGGTGGAGTATGCGCCAAACTTCTCGGTTCTCTGCCTTACTTTTTAGTGCTTGATACGACATGACCCCTGCTTTTTCTTTCCGTTGGTCTACATAGCTCTTTCTTGGTCGTCCTGGACCTCTTCAATTTTTTATCTTTCCTTCTAGTATGTTTTTAAATAAGGAGTCATATCGTATTAAGTGACCAATCATTTTCCCTCTCCTATTTTCTATTTCGCCCAGCAGTCTTCTTTTCTCAACAACGGCCTTATATCAATACATATTTATTTACATTTTATTGTACACACCAATGATGTTGGTACACACATACTTTAATCAAAGATATTGGGGCTAAAAAGCTTGAAAAACTAAGCAGCGAAATAAAACATAGGGAAGGGATAGAATAGGACTAAATGATTCCTGCTTTATAGCCAGCTTCGAATTGGGATAATTTCTATTGCTAAAATAATGCTAGTTTTATTGTACTAAAAAAAATATATTGGTGTCATGGAAATATTACTTATAACCCGTGGGGCTCGACAAAAAGAAAGGTTGGGAAACCCTGGACTGTAGATAAAGCGAGAGAGAGAAAGCTGTCAGGAACGTAGCAAGTGGGGGTAAATACTATGTACCCCCCCAAGGGTAGGCCACTATGTACTACATAGTGGCCTACCCCTGTGGGAAAGAGGCGTGATATGTTGTATGTATGTACTAATGTCATTGACTCAATATTAAAATTACTACTAATATTTACACTTGCAATACTTATGATAAAAATAGTCGATAATAAATTGATTATTATTAAGATGAATGGAGTCGTTACACTGTGCAATTATTGATAACGCCGTATCAATGAAAATGGTAGGAAATAATTACAATTAACTAGAATTGTTATATTATAAACGTTCAAAGACCATTGCGTGTGGTATTTTGAAAACATGAATAATGACGGTCATCGTATAACCACCTACGTAGGTAGGGTAGGTACGTAGGTAGGTAGGCCTGTAGGTTACTCCATAAAATAACAACAGTCTTCCGACAGTATCGTCCTATTTCTTTAGATTAGACTATTACTATTACTT
This sequence comes from Acrobasis repandana, assembly GCA_963576875.1. Classification (NCBI taxonomy): domain Eukaryota; kingdom Metazoa; phylum Arthropoda; class Insecta; order Lepidoptera; family Pyralidae; genus Acrobasis; species Acrobasis repandana. Next base: position 6,837,227 of record OY756242.1, on the reverse strand, counting down.
TGTCATCATTTTGAAACGTTCATTGTTGCTCGACACTGTAACGCGGACACGTAGCTACGTACGTCTGTCATGCTGCTTTTAGAATAATAAAATTAAAGTTACAAAAACGATAGTTATTAGTTGACGATACAAATTGACTCGATCAGCTGATCAGTTTGTATGAAATTCGAATATGTTTTTTAGTTTCGTGAAAGTTGTTGAACAAAAGTTGTTCAGTTTCATGGGCTGAGGTACCATCTGAGAGGTTTTGCGTTCTTTCATTAACACGATGTATTGTTTGGCGGTCATGAAGTCAAAACCCTCAGACTCATTATTAATCTTAGAAATCGACCTTGCTAATGATAATGAGATGACTTGCACACATTAGGCATTTTAAACGGTACCTGTGTTCTGTTAAACTAAGCAGCAAATATTTAGGTACGTAATTAGTACCTAGTAGGTTTAAACAGTAGTTTAAGTTGACATTGACAAACGAGATGTGTCATTTTCCTATTTTGTTTAAACCTATGTATTTGCCTTGTGGTTCCCGGCAGAATAGAATAGAACCACTCCAAGTCTTCCTGTGGATGTCGTAAGAGGCGACTAAAGGAGAGTCCCGTCACTGCACATGAACAGACTTCCGATGGGCAGCAGCGTCGGAAGTGCGATAGTGACCCCCCACTGCGCTCGCTAACCCGCCTGCCAAGCGTGGCGAGTATGGCAAAACCCCTCAATGAAGGTACAAAATGCGACCAGGCCCCCAGTACCCGGCAGCCCTGCTATTCCTGACTCCGGTAGCGGTCATGGTAACGGCAGGGCAGGGGGTGCTAAGAATCCCCGGATGGGATCCGGCTACCACCACCGGCGAAAACTGGCCCTGGTAACACACAACGTCTGCACTTTGAGGACAGACGAGAAACTGACTGAGGTGGAAGAGGAGATGAGTAGGTTACGGTGGGACATAGTGGGGTTGTCTGAAGTCCGAAGAGAGGGCGAGGGCACGACAACCTTAGAGTCCGGTAACCTACTCTATCACCGGGAGGGAGACGAAAAGAAGTCCCAGCTTTAAAATTTAGCTGCATCATAAGGGTGTTTTTAGGGTTCTGTACCCAATGGGTGCAAACGGGACCCTATTACTGAGACTTCGCTGTCTGTCCGTCTGTCACAGGGCTCTATCTCTTGAACCGTATAGCGAGCCACTTGAAATTTTCATCCATTATGTATTACTATACTATGCTATAACAACAAATACTAAAAATAAGATAAAGTTAAACATTAATCATACGAGAAACGTGTTTCTTTCAGCGTTTTTAATATTGTACAGAGGTACGGAACCCTTCATGTAAGTACGAGTTCGAATCGCACTTGACCGGTTTTATAATTTTGGCACAGAACCCTAAAAACCGTCAACACAAAATCATCAGAATTAAATCTCGCGTGGTTAGTTCTCGGCTCTAGCGTGGACCTATTTTGCAAATAAAAAAAACCTTGTATACAGTAAATAAACACAGTTATATCACGCAATGGATTAGATTTACATAATAGTTGAATAACACTTGGTTTCACTTCTACTGTCGGTTAAACTTCAAATGTAGCATTGCTATTGTAAACTGGACTTTATTGCAAGATCATAAGTGCTATTATGTAAAGAGTAATAAAAGTAATTTAAATGCTTGCTTAAATAGCTTGTCTGAGATATATACGCGTTAACGCTTATGTATGTTAAACAGCCCCTAATGGGTGACCACTGCACTGAGTCAAAGAATATATATGTCGTAGTTGGATGGTATAAACCGCTAATTCACGAAACATCTAGTTGTTTGGCATTACAGCTCGGTTTTGTTCACTCAAAAAAAATTTTTTCATCAAACCCATACGTGTAGGGTATCTATAGATAGGTCTTCAAAAATGATATAAAGGTTTCTAATATAATTTTTTTTTAAACTGAATAGTTTGCGCGAGAGACACTTCCAAAGTGGTAAAATGTTGGTCCTCCCCCCCCCCCCTGTCACTTCTAAAATAAGAGAATGATAAAACTAAAAAAAAATATATGATGTACATTACCATGCAAACTTCCAACGAAAATTGGTTTGAACGAGATCTAGTAAGTAGTTTTTTTTTAATACATCATAAATCGTAATATGTCACTTGCTTCTACGGAACCCTTCATGGGCGAGTCCGACTCGCACTTGGCCGCTTTTTACACTTTGGGTACGCTACCCTAAAAAGCTAATCAATGCAGTATAAAATACAAATAGAAAAATACGTTTAGCTGGATGATTATAATCAGAATGAGTCAAGCAAATAATTCAGCAAGGTTCCCGGGTCAGCAGTTCATTACCTACGCCATTATTTTGTGAGTCAAATACTTATCAGTAGTATTTATGAAACAAATGAGTACTTAGTCATTGGTTGAACGGTTTTTATAATTAATTGGTTTAGATTTAAGAGCCCGTATGACCCTGATAGTACTTAGAGCGATCTGAAATATTATTAATATTAACGAAATACTCACTTTGAAATAAAAACACAGCAAAGTTCAGGACTAACTCTATACATAATATGTTTCGAAAACAAGATTTCTTAAAATTTTCTCAAAAGAAAAAAATTGCGTAGTTGCCTCTAAATCAGTAAAGTATTCAAGAAATACAATAAATTATCCCTTGTAACTTTGGATTATAATTGTATTAAACATAAGGCAGTCATAATATGTCTTAATTTTCAAATAACTCTTATATATTCTTTGTCAAACGAAAAAAACCTCAAAACCAAAACCAGCCTCATTGACCTACCATGATCTTTTTACCCCGCATGATCTCGCTGTCTCTCTTCGGCTAGAGTAAATTTGTGTGCGTGGAAGCGGGAGCAAAACTTAGATTCTCCACATCAGGCCGAGCCTTAAGTTAACTAATAAATTGATTTATATATATCGCCATAACTTAACGCCTTATAGATAGCCATAACCTCCAAGTGACGGACTAGCATGGAGTTAAGTCATTTAGGTACTTACTCATTCGTTGAATTATTTTTCTGAGCCTTTATTGGGTTTTTTAGTTGACATTGAAATATAACGCCAATATCGGACGACGGCCGTGTTATTTTATGGAATCATCAGTTGAACCTACACACGCAAAAAAAAAAAACAAATATAAAACACAAGCAAAGGCATAAGCGACCTTTTTGTTTAACATCAACTCGCGATTTACCGAAACCGGTTTAAAACTGTCGACTGGCAGTGTCGAGTGCTGGAGAATCTACATTTTTCAATAATATTGAAACAGCTGATCAAGTATTGTATAGGGTTACAGTTACAGTGCCACACTGTGCCGTACACGGTGTCACGTTGAGCATTTTAATTAATTATAAAGCTGAAACATACTTCTATGGCGTCATTATTGCAAATTGGAGGATTACTGGTCAAGATTTGGACTATTTACCAAAGAGCTATTATGTAAAACTAGTGGAGACATCACCACATATCACTGTTTTGTCGTGTTCAATTGTAGCTATCTCTATAAACTTAACTTAGTCGCTTGCTGGCTCTTATGCGAATAGTACTTTTGATAGTTTATAAGCGAAAACCATACGAAAACATGGTATTCATAATTCAAAATGCCTAGGTGTGTGTTATACAGTAACAGTACTTAATCAAGGAACACGGCAAATTGTAAACAAATAAGAAGTAAGTAACCAAATTTCATTGTTTGAAAATGAAATAACTACGTACGTATGATAAAATTCGCGGTTTCATATATTCAAAAATAGAACAGAAGCCAATATTTGAGATGCTGGTCTTTTTTTTAATGGCTTGACGTTGACGCTACTGCGTATTTAGCCAGGAACAAGTTAATAAAACGTGGGAAACTTCTTTATTCCTAACAAGTTACAATGTAGGCCTTTGATTGCTTTAAAAGAGCTTCTGGCGACAAATCTATACGAGTCCACTGGTTTTCATAGCCGATTGAGTGGCGGACGATGACGCCCAAAGATGCCCACACAGTCCGCAAAGCAAATATATTACTACAGCCATACTATGACTGTCCACTTCAATTATTTCACATATTGTTCATGAGCTTGAGCATATAGAACACCAAACAACACCAATTTCATATTATAAAGTCAACTAAAATTAATTTGCAAATCTTGACTTTCCGCCAGAAATCCGATGCTGGTCTTTATATTCTATACAGATCTGTGATTTTATGTCAATGCTATACAAATCAGATGAGAGTAGATATGGTTGCTTGTCTAATTAAAAGTAAACAATAATTATCATAAAAATCTATTACTAGAATAGAGTATGACAACGTGTTTGTTTTTGGACAATATTTTATACAAAACAAAAATTACCTAATATAAATCTTTTTCTGAAAACGACATGAAAATTGTGGAGCAATTGGCATTTCAAATATTAGTACGAAAAAAAGTGGAAACGTGGTGGGGACATCTCAGTATCTCTTCCCGCGTGAAACCTAATGGCAGTTACGTCACAAGGTCAGTATGTGCAATAATGAGCATCCTTTTGACAAGGTTTTTTTCTGAGTCAACAGTTTCCCTTTCCACCAGCTTTGAAAAAGTTTTTGGCGGGAAGTCAAGGGGTTCGGTTGGGGTTTGCTTTAAATTATTTTGCAAATTGATTTTAGTGGACTTTATAATATGAAATTGGTGTTGTTTTGTGTTATAAATGCTCATGCTCATGAACAATGTGTGAAATAGCTAAAGTGGACTGTCATAGTACGGCTGTAGTGATATTTGTTTTGCGGACTGTGCGTCTTCGGGCGTCGCGTCGTCCGCCACTCAATCGTCTATGAAAACCAGTGGACTCGTATAGATTTGTCGGCAGAAGCTCCCTTGAAGCAGTCAAAGGCCTACACCACCCTTTGATTGTAACTTGTTAGGATTAGATTAAGAATTGAGAACAAAATTAAAGATAGGCTCTAAAGGACTTGTATCCAGAGCCGTAAAATTATTTAAAAAAAAACTTATTTATGAGCGGATTAAAATAATTATTTTATTTTCTGTTTAAGTTTACGTTAGTTTTTGATATAATCATTAAAAAGTGATTTAAATACCGTATTGGCACGAATAGAGGAAGGCAAACTATAAAAAATGTGATAAAAAGTGTCCTCGTTAGGTATTAACATATCATCATCAACATTTTCAGCCCACATCAACCTACTGTTGGTATTACCAAATAACTAGAAAAAATATGTCGTCTAAGTGAGTAGGTATACAATTGTTTAAATATTTAGCTTTTCTAGTATCTGCTATTTAACATAAAACCAATATCAATAAGTCGGTTTTTTTAATTGGAAAAAATATCAATATTTATAATATTCTCATTATCATTTTCTAATGAAGAAGTATTTAATTAAGTTAGTAAGAAAAGGAACTAATTGAAAACAATCAATATTAGAAGTGGAAAGATGTTTGGTCATCTTATGCGCCACGATCAATTTATTAGAAATATAATAAAGGGAAAAATAGAAGCAAGAAGAGGAAAGGGAAGACCGAGAAGAGCATTTATAGATCAAGTGAAGGAGAAAGTTGACGCCGTGTCGTATAGGGAGGTCAAAAGGATGGCTCAAGAGAGGGAGACATGGAATCTACTCCACCGACAAGAACGTACCTAGTTCTTAAATTATAGATAGACAGGTAGGTCTAATAGGTAAGGTTAAAATCAATTGTTTAAAGTTAAATCTCAAATAATGACGATCGAGATTTAATACAATTTTGAATTAAATTTATTTACGTTATATAAATAAATAAATAAGATCAGGACACATCGCACTTATTGACCTAGCCCCAAAGTATTTTAAAAGTGTTATGGAATATCTACTAACTGAAAGATACTATATTATATAATAAATAGGTGTATGTATAAGTAAACACCCAAGACCCAGGTCAATTTGAAAAAGGCCATATTCTAACTTGCCATGGCTGGGGATCGAACCCAGAACCTTTAACCACATGTCGACGTTGGTCAAAGGTTCTGGGTTCATTACGTCACGGAAGTTATGAATAAGTATTTATAAACTGGATAAGATGAAAACCAGAACTCAGTAAATAAAATGAGCAAACATACTAAATTCGTAAACCAAATAAGAATCACGTTTGAAAAGGAAGTGACCTAGAAGATTAACATAACACATTGTAAAGATGGTAATGTGAATGCTTTTAAAATAGAGAAAATGAAAACATCATTTTTTAAAACAACGATGAAAAATAAACAAGTATAATTTCGCATACAATAATGGGAAGGCCAACTATGTAGGAAGGTCAAAGTCAATGAGTGAAAGTGATACTTGACGGTAGACGAAAAACAATGACACAAAAATAAACATTTCAACCCAGGTTACTTTGTTATTTTCGAATTAGGTCACTTACTGTTGCATGGTATACTAAGAATTATTATACCATGTACTTTTGTATTTGGAGAGATGCAAACTCAGATGTCACAAAACCAATTGCGAAGTATCAAAATACCATCGAAAATAGAACGATTTTGCTTAAAACCAACCAACCTTGAATTGGGTCTCGTCACTTTTGTTCCATATTCAACTTCGCTGCTACCGTAGCTCGCGACCAATGGCATATCACCGTCAGCCATTTTAATTTACTTTTTAAATCACTGCACTGGGTAACTAGGTTTTCAGCCACGAAATTTCGTCGTACCGCGGCGCACGACGACGCGCTTGGTCGACAGCTGCCGATGCACTGACGACTAAACGATTATTTTTATTGACGTAAATTTAATGATGAGCGCTCGCTCTCGGATAACGTGATGGTCAGTCTGTATCAACGATTGGATCGGTTTATGCCACAATGGGACTTCCGCCGTAACAGCTGACTGGGACAAACGGGACGGAGGTCAGACCTCAATTATTGCATTCAGCGCATTTCTAAAGATGGCAGTCACAAAAATAGTACCCTTGGGACTTGATACGGAACTGATTTCTTTAGTCTGTACCAGTTTTAGCTAGTTTTTAGGGTTTCGTACCCGAAGGGTGCAAACGGGACCCTATTACTGAGACTCCGCTGTCTGTCCGTCTCTCCCTCTGTCACAGGGCTCTATGTCTTGAACCGTAATAGCTAGACACTTGAAATTTTTACCGATTATGTATTACAGTGGTCGCTATAACAACAAATACTAAAAATAAAAAAAAGTTGAAAATTAAAGGAGGTCGTCATACAAAAAATGTGTTTTTCAGCGTTTTTAACTAGATCTTTATAATGCCATTAACTAGGTACTTAAAATTTTCACAGTTTATGTATAACTATGGCCGCTATAATAACAAATACTAAAAATGAGTAAAAGCTAAAAATTAAAGGGGGTCGTCATACAAGAAACGTGTTTCTTCAGCGTTTAAAACATTGTACGGTGGTTCGGAACCCTTCATGTACGAGTCCGACTCGCACTTGCCCGTTTATTAAGCAAGGCAAGTAAAGAACCTCCACTTTTTGTGTCTAATATCTTGCTATTGCTAGCCAAACACAATTCACTAAACTTAGCTATACTCGTACAAGTTAACGATTTGACTCGATTTGACGAGTTTCAGTAAACAACATATTGTCTGAGTTATATTATTAACACATCCTTTGATAAATAGAGTCTGAACTTGAAGATCATTGCACAACGTTTGATCATTAGAATTTTTAAATTTGTATTATTATACTTACTCATACGTATACAGCAGAAGTTTGTTCTATGCATAGAGCTATTATATTCATTTATTTATCAATACATATTACATATGAAATACAAAGAACAAAATACAATTTTGCATGCAATTACATGAATATATACCCTAAACTAAAAGACCCCCACCATTGTTTAGCAAGATGATGGGCGTGTAAACAAAAATAGGCCTAAGAAAACTGCTAGCCCGTCAAGTAGAAGAATGCCAAGGATTTTGCTTATTCTTTTAGCTTTAACTTTTACATCCTACACTAATAAGCGCATGTGAAAAGAGCAGTATTTATTTATTAAATCTTTACTGACCACAATGGTAGAAAAGGTGGACTTAATGCTAATGCATTCTCTACCAGTCAGCCTTTAGGAAAAACAGAAATTTTAAATTATACATAGGTGCATAGAGATAAGTATGTATTTAAAACTACACACACTATATACATATAAACATAACTTTTCACTTTTTTTTCTTAGCTAGACTTTCAAGATATAGGGTCAATCGAAGTATCCAGATAATTGGGTTGTTATTTTATTAATCTTTTAATAAAATTGATTTTTAGGCTACTTAAAGGTACTCGAGTTTCGCATCATGAGCTGTTGGCTCCATGGTTTCATCATCGTCATCATCATCATCATTTCAGCCCTTCTTCCGCCCACTGCTAAGCATAGGCCTCTCTTTTGGTCCTGTGCTGCTGTGATACAGGTGCGTTTCACGACTTTGACATCAGCCTTTTGAATTGAATTTGTAATTTTCTGACTTAAAAATTAACATCATGATTGTAGCAGTTTTAATACGATGTTTGCATTTGAATAAGTGCAAATTGTGAATTCTTTTTGTGTCAAGGTTATTCGAATGCACTTTTCGGTTTATGATTCTGGACATTTCCTTTCACAATCACTCATGTTTGTTGTGTAATCTTCATTATTACGGCAATTAACAATCTTTTAATTAATTAGTATCTAAGAATATGGCTGTACTCATTTTGGATATATAAATATTCAAAATCCTTACATGCTGATCTGGTAAATAAGGAAAAACTTAGAATGTACCAGCTGCTTCTTTTCAGATCGTAAAAACTTTGGCTAATTCTGCTCTTAAAATTGAATCTATGCTTACTGCAGTAAATACTGGTAATTTAGTCGATTTATCATTATCTGTTTGGAAGGCGAAGGTCAAGCGTGACCTCATGAATTGGATACAATCGGTTTCTCTGAAATAAACCATGACACTGAGATTAAAGTCAAATCCTATCTCATTTGAAGAAAGTATTACATTTTATATTTTATCAAACTTTACAGTTGCGATAAGGCTGTCTTTTGACTTCTGTTTTTGAAGTGAAAACTTCTTTAGCGGCGTTGTGCAATTTTTTTGTAATGGGTAAAAAATGTTAACTCGCGTCAGGACACGTGTCCTGATCGAAAATTCGTAAGACGGAATGACAGCCGGCGCGGAGGAAGTATTTATACTATAATTTCGACAAAGCCGCCAGCTCGTTGGTCTAGGGGTATGATTTTCGCCCAAACCTTTTTGAAGTGAAAACTTCTTTAGCGGCGTTGTGCACTTTTTGTCATGTTTGTGTACGATAGCACAATAAATATTGTATTCTACCACATAAATGATAGTACTTTTATACTGATAATTAAAGCAATTCGTGCAAAATTATTCCCTAACCATTCCAAAATATCAAAAAAGCACAACGTTAATATTCAAGTTTTCACTTCTGCCGGCACTCCCGGAGTGCAACCCGTCGTTTTTTTAATAATTATATTAAATGTGAGACTATGAGACCTTTTCCCAACAATGGGACAAATAAGATTACTAAAAAAATATATTGCTTGTATCAAAATTGTTCATGCATTAAAGATTTTAATTAACAAACTGTATAGCATTAATTCGTATAAAAACGCTTGTGTCGTTTGTTTGTTTAGTTCTATTACCTAATATTGATGTTTTTTTTTGTATTTTTTCACTGCTGGATAAAACATTTTTTTATTTTTTATTTATTTGACTTTATTATAATACAAATGTGATAGGCGGACTTAAAGCCATAGGCACGGATAGGCTTTATCTACCAGTCAACCGGTGATGCCGAGAAAAGAAGACTTTAATAATACTTTGATTTATATTATAATACAATTGAAATTAAAATTAATCTACAAACTAAACCTTAAAATAAAACCTAGTCTAAATTAACAAAATCTGAGACATTTTTTAGGTTTAATTTTATATGAAGTTTTTATCAGAAGCATGCAAATCTGGGATACGTTATTATAAAATTAACAAAATATCGCCTGTGTATTGAATTTTTGGAGTGTCCTCAAGAAAATATTATTATAATATAGCGAAGTAACATGAAACTTTGAGGATCGCGGGCCTTTTAACCCCGACGTAAAAGAGGGGTTATATACATTTAAAATAAATAATTTCAAAGAAAAGGGAGACATCATTTAAAATTTTGCTACTACCAAGCCCTAGATAAAACCCTTCAAAGTATTTTATGAACTACTGGAAAATTCAAGTACGACCTTACATAGTGTTTTGCTTTTTTGTTTGTTCTCTTTCCTTCTATTTTAACCGTGGTTTCTTGTATTTATATGTACCTATACTTTTTGTTTTTCTTTATATATTGTTAGATATCTATGTATTTAGTAAAGCAAACACGTGTGCCCAAGGCGTTAAAAAACAAATGTTATACATATACATTTATTTAGTATATGTACGAAGATTTTTATCGGCTTACAGATATTTAAGTTTCTTGTAAATACACATTTTTATTGTTGCTGGTAATCTTCTGAATAAAATGAAAAAAAAAATTTAAGGTTTCAAATACAAATATTGGCAGCCCTTTTAATTGAATTCTTATAGGTTTTCTTGTAATCTACAAGCAATTAACTATATTTTGTATTTTTTTTTAATTATGTGTAGTAGTTTCGGAGATTAGGGGGGATGGTCAATTTCTGTCTTCTTTCATGAATAAAATCAAAACTAATTATTTTACAATAATAAAAAATATATATTTGAGATCCTCATAACGATCCCTTTCATTTGATATATGACACAGTAAAGTTCGCAAAACTTTTTATTTAAATTTCCTAATATGTCCTCGGAAAAAAACCCATATTTAAAAAAAAAAATTACTTTGCACATCTGTGTTTGGGTAATAGAATTACACCATCCTACCAAATTTCACCTGATTTGGTCCAATAGATTCGGAGCAAATTGGCTGTGACAGATGGACGGACACACAGACAGACAGACGCACGAGTGATCCTATAAGGGTTCCGAATCTTCATTTTTGTACGGAACCCTAAAAACGTTATTTATTTTCACAAGTATTGTTAAGTTTACGGAACTGACTCCACGCGGATAAAGTCGAGGTAAAAAGTTGTAAGTATTTAAAATAAAAAAGTGTTTGTTGTTTTAAACTATTTTGTTGTTTTTTTAACAATCTTTTTTAAGAATTATCCTTGTTCATTTATTGTACGACCCCATCCATTTCCCAGTAACAACTTGTTTTGTTGCGATCATGAAGTAGAAACGTAATTTTGCTCGGGTTAACCCGAACTTTGGATAACACGACCACGTCAGATAACACGTGGGTGTCTGTGGTGACTCCTATCTTCATCTGTTTCCTATGATAGATATGACGCAGTATGGGCACTAAGCGGTGGTGCCTAGCGGTTTAGACAATGCTATGCGTTCGACACTTTAAAACCAAATATTTCACAAACGGATGCCTAAATCGAAAAATGGTGTTCTATAGCTTACAATATCTTTGAAAGATGTATTCAACGAGCGACGGCCACACTATGGGTTTGTCGAGAATAAAAAAAAAAATATCCCACTTTTTATGGATAGGAGCTACCCAAAAAAATTATTTTAAAGATTTTATTTTACTACTTTATCGGCGTGATCAATATACATTGCATACCCAGGCCAAATTACAGCTTTATAGTACTAATAGTCTCTGAGAAACACTGGGGACTGACAGACTTGGCGAAACTATAAGGGTTCTTTGTTTACTACGGAACCCTAAAAATATCATTTAGCGTAAACGGGTTTTAAATCTAGACGAATAAAATTTTAAGTGGCGTAGCGTATTTGACAATCAAATAAGTATTTTTGACGAAAATACCAGCGTACAATACCTGTGTACAATACTAAATACTATACAATATATCGCTAAAATAGAAAAAATGAAATAATGCCACTTCTAGCTTGATAGAAGGCTCTCACTCACCGAAGCATAGAAGCGGTGAAGCTACTACTCAGACGTCGATTTTCTGTGAGAGTGTGGTACCTACTTCCCCGGACGAGCCGGCCCATTCATGCTACTAGCAAAACTCGAGTTTTCTGTAAGGAGTACTAGTATCCTATTCTGTGGCCGAACCGACCATGCCGGTCCAAATAAGTGTGTAGCAACCCTTAGACCTTGTATACTTCGCGGGAAACTTGCTGAAAAACATCAATTTAAGTTTGAAGCTGACCGGATGGCCCCGGCGTCGTCAAATCCTGACTCATTCTAGACTTAGCCCATTATCCTATTTAGATCATTGGGGTTTGGGGTTTTTAGATAGGCGTCTCCTTACATCGACTGGGGATGTAACCTCATACCACTGGTAGGACTCTCCATTGATTCAGAGTAACATATATACCTACTACTACTACAAACGAAACAATTTATCTGTACACACGTCGATGTGTGAGTTTTATACTTAGGGTCGCACCGCAGAATTATTTTAATACTTACCTACCTACTAACGAGTTCGACACATTTACGATTATATTTTTCCATACCGGAAGATTTGCGAACACTATGACGTAAAAAATATTCTGTTTTATATGTATTAAATGTTACAGAAAAGTCGGAAACAGCTACGTAATATCACTTTACAAATATTTTTCATTGTGTCCATTGTCCATTTCACCTATAGTTCACTTTACTGATTATTATTGAGTCATTTATATTATAACGCAATAATTTCACTAATTCACTACCATAATATAGTAATTTGCATATTCGGCGCAAAACTATACGGTAATTATATGAATAAATTCAATAAAAATAAACAAATGTTTATCACGCTTACACTTAGCATGTCAAGTTGTCATTGTCAACAATGGCATTTAGCACTAAAACCCGCGGAAATCCAGTTGGCATTTGCGTGTATGTGATTACCTGTGAGCGAGGAGCCTATGTAACATTACCGGATTGCTTATTAGCAATCCGGTAATGTTACAATCTCGCTCTTGTGTATCTCCCGCCAATGCGAGAGAGCGAGAAGGGTATATATATCAAGATGATTGCTGGGTAATAACGTGAAATTATATTGTTGCTTTGCTTACCTGTTTTCATCATTTGGAAATGTATGAAATATACGTTCTTTAGAGTATTGGGTGGATAAACAATTATTATACGCGCACCTTCTCACCATGATGGTTACTATTGGTTGACAGTTCTCAAGACAACACACGTCGCGTATTGCGTGCGGCTAGTAATTAAACCCTGGTTTGGAGCCGTCAAAGCTCACAAAGTGCGGGGGAGAGGTGCGGGGTCGCCAATTTGCGGGAGACGCTGTGAGATACCATTCTGTTTGACTCTTATGTATTCTGTGCTCATACTTTGAAACCAAAAGTGTATGTTTTTTCCCGCGTAGGTACGTTTTGTAAAATGAGTACCTATCTTCCTCAGACGGAGACTGTAACATGAGGTTGACTGCCTCAGTGGTCCAGTGGTCAAGGGGTTTGCCTTGTGATCTGTAGGTCGTGAGTTCAAATCCCATTGAGAAGCATACTTTGTGAAAAGTTGTTTCCAGTCTGGCTAGGATATTGCAGGCTTGAATCACCTGATTATGTGAAAAGAAAGATGATTCCGCGCTTCGGAAGGCATATCTTGTCTTATCTATGTAAATAAGTAATCTTACATAATAAGGAAATATACACTTCCATAGAGTTTATCATAATGTAAACAACGAGTAAGGGAATTAAACAGAAATTCTTATCAATATTTAAGAAAGTAGTAAGTATAAACATTGATATCGACTTCTTAGTAACTGTTTACTTACAGAACGTAGCCATATTACCTACGTAACCTGTTCTTTACAATTTTTTACCCCCCTTCCCCCTTCAGTGGTCATTCGTAGTGTGTTCTATTTACCCCGCTCTCCCCCTGTATTCTTGAATTATGTTTTTAAATAATTTTTTGCAAAGACTTAGTTAAAAAGAAAATATTATGCTCAAATCAAAGTAAATAACTGGGTAAAAAATAAATTACTTGGTACTGCCAAGAGAATAAAATATCACAAAATGATGTCCTTGTCATTGATCATATCTATTTTCAACAAGATTTTAGATTTATTAACGCAGAATAACTGCTATTTGACTTGAAAACAAATATGATTTCACGGTTGTGTTTTTCATACAAATCCCATGTTTGTTTTGACGTTTAGAAAAAAACATATTGTTGTCATCTAGCGGAATTTCCGAGTGACAGTGGTTATTTAAAACCACAGAATAGTTCCTAAAGTTAGTCCGCGTAAAGACGGTAAGGGATTAGTGGAAAAGACAAAGTGCGTTAGTACAAAGTCCTCTTCCTGTCCCATCCGAATGATTCATTAATAAAACACATGCCTGGTACGCCCATTGACGTTTTATATGTTTATCTATCTTGCTTTATATATTTATCTCAGGAACTTGGTAATACACATGTAGTTTACGCAAACGTAATAAAACATATGTATACCTACCTACAACGTGTACTTGACATAAGCTTAATAAATCTTACCACTGGCTATACTAGATCACTATAGTATAATCAAATTAAAATAGCAAAAACAAAAAACAATCGACATTCCCGTACAAATTGCACTTACTGCACACTTATAACGACATACCGATTGCTTTTTTTACTGTTATTTAAATTTCATTATACATAGTGATCTTGTAATAGCCCGTGGTTCGATTTATTACGGGTAGGTATTTCCCTTCCACTTTGTATATTGCCGAATGATGTCAAAACAGCGGTTTTGTTTGTATTATAAAGACTAGATTCCAAACAGTTGTTATGGAGTTTCTTGGGGGAGGCATATGTCCAGCAGTGGTTCCTGTGGCTCATATGATAAAGATTAATCTTTCTTCTTTCTTTCGTGTGTGGGCAACATTTGTGCCAAAACTACATAATATTAACAATTTTTTAAATGTGGGACACAAAAATTTATTAACTAAATAAATAATACATAGATAGGTGCTTACTGTACGCAATTTTTTACAACTTCTGTAACAAGATACTGTTTTTAATTTCACAAAAAATATCATTATCATTAGGTCTTTTTTAAAATCTCCACTGCAGAAGCCGAGAATAACTGGGGTGACACATATAAAAATTTTGTACCTCAAAGAAGTCTAGTTCAGTTACTGTGTAGGCATAAAAAGGGCTAGAAAATAGTGACGGGTTACGAACCGCGCCTATTGATATGATTTTTAGAGAATTTCGCATATTCCGACGACCTCTGTGACGTAATGGTTAACACGCTAGACCGCTAATCCGGAGGTTCTGGGTTCGATCTGGGTTGGAACGCCGTCGTGCGAACTGCTTATGATGTCCAGGACCCAGGACATTACTGGTTTGATTGTGGTTATTGTAAGAAATTGTACTGGTATACCGATTTATTACTATTTCAGCTGGACGGTAAGCCCTGGTGGGTTAGAAAGAGAGTTAAATGTGTGATACGGAATCGCATGGCGTTTCTCATAGGATTAGTGCGAGGTGGGGCACTGCCTTACCGTCATTTTTTTATAAGGTTAACGTAAGGTCTTTCTTGCGGTGACATCGATAAAGTGACGTGAGTGTAATTAAGTTTGCATCCTGACATAAGCCTGTTTTCGTACTGTAAGTAGCCAAGTGTTACTTACGTCGTCCGTTATGTCAAAGGCCGTATCCCGCTCAGCCTTCCCGGGTCGTTTCATATCCCTCTGCGACATTGAGTTGGGATTTTAATTGTTGTCAACCTATCACGCCGATATGTATATGTATTTATTATAAAAATATAGTATCGTTGAGTTAGGTAGTATCCCATAACATAAGATTATAACTTACTTTGGGGCTAGCTTAATCAGTGTGATTTGTCCCTATATATTAAAAAAATATTATATTATTATTCTCTTAACTGGTTTTTGCGATCTGCGCTGGAAGTAAAGCAATTCAAAGATCAATCCCAGAATATCACTGATGTTTTTTTGTGACTGAATCGTGTGTGCATGTTATTGAATCAACGCAAATTATTGCTAATAGCTTTTAATCAGGCGTTTTCTATTATTATATAAAAATAAATTGGTCAAGTGCGAGTTAAACTCGCGTGAAGAGGGTTCCGTACTTCTCATAGGTTTTTCTGAAGTAAAGAACTATTTTTTCATATTTTAGGCTCTATAGTTTTGGAGATAAGGGGTGGTCAAATTTCGCCTGATTTCATAAATAACTTCAAATATAGTTATCGTAAAATATAAAAAATATATATTTGAGATTCTTACAACAAAGCCTGTCATTTGATATGTAACACGATTTGCAGATCTTTTTTTTCTTCCAATAATGAGTATAGGTGAATTGGGAAACAGGCGTAATAATTTTATGTATGTTTGTTTGATTCCCCATACAAATTGAGCAATCGACTGGTAGGGTTTAGAGTTTTAGTACCTAGAGTTTCTATGAATAGTTACAAAAAATATTTAAAAATCTCCATCCAGAGATATGGGATATAATTGTTCTGAGTCTCCATCATAGATATTTTATTATCATTGACAGGTATAGCACCAATCAGCGACCGCCAAAATTGGCGCGGTCACTTTCCGAGTGCGTGATTGGCGTTCTTATTACCGTTCTGACCCGTAATTGGTAGACACGTAATGACTTTCTCTGATTGTCTATGGTCTACACTTTCGCTTGGTTTCGCTCGGTTTTTGTTTTCTAATAGCTATGGATAATTTGTGGTCGGCTGTGGAATAGTAATTTTACAGCCTATACTTATTGTGTCCCTACATCGGTGTCAGACCTTTAAATGGTATAATATACAGGGCCAAGCTCTTTCTTGACCAAGCAAGCGAAGCGTCTCAGTTTTAAGATTGTCCAAAAATGCTTTTGTCCGGCTGTCTGTTCTTGGCGTTCTTGCCTACGTAACAGGTCGCATTTTTCAACCAATTTTGTTAAAACTTGGCACACAAGTTCCATGATTTATGTACTTATTTAAAATTTTAATCTACTGCGATATTTGATTGGGGGTGAAATAGGGGGAAATGGGGAGAACTTTGCTGTAGCCTTATTAATTGACGGATTTCAATGAAATTTGAGGGACACACCAACCAAGGACTTCATTTTACACATGATGATGCTAAAAAACCCAACAGGGAAAGTGGGGGGGGGGGGGAATTGGGAAAGTTTGATGAGGCGTTATAAATGGACGGATTTCATTAAAATGGCTTTCTCACAGAGTAGTTTGTAATATAAGTCGCATTTAGAAATGATCACTTTTGACATGACAATGAGAAGTCCTTGGGGAAGACCTATGTCCAGCAGTGAAGAAAGAAGCACCTTCCTTAACCTCCGACAATAAAGAGGGGTGTATAAGATTGACGCTAATATGTGTCGGTCTGTCTGTGGTATCGTAGCGCTCGAACGCAGACCGATTTCGATGCGGTTTTTTTACGAAAAATTAAGTTCCCTTGCGGTGGTTCTTAGCTATGTTTGATGAAAATCGGTTGAGCCGTTTAAAAGTAATTGGGGGTTAACGCTTGAAAGTCAGGGCTTTCTCTAGCAAATAATAGATGGCGCTACGGATATCAAGTCGTATCAGTAGTTCCGCTATTCATCACTAGATGGCGTTCTTGACAGTTGGCGGTATTTTTAATTTGCCTTTCTTTCTTTACCGACACACTGATTATTGCTGCTCATTTCGCTGAGCCAGAAGTAACATCATTACTTACTTTTGAATCATTGTTTTCAACAGTTGACATTTCAACATCTGATCCCTTCAGAGTCGGAGTTCTCAAGCATTTTCTTGGAAAATAACATTTTCAACATTCTCGGAATGCACGCCGCACACTACATTCGAATTAAGATTACAAAATCACATTCCTAATCAGAAATGTCACTTTACTGCCGCCACCCGTGCCTTATCTCGTAGAAACAATGGCTGAACATTTTTAGCGCACTTTTTATGTAGATTTCCTTGGGCAAGGAGAAAAAAAATGGATCGTGTCAGTGGCAGCTGGGCTTCAATAGACATTCAAGGTGCTGTTATGAAAATCAATAAGTATCATCATCATCCGAGCGTATTCCCGGATGCATCGTTAGCGGTAACGCTTTAGAGCCCGGCACAGAATACAGTAAGAGTAAACAGAAGGGAATCTCCTAAGGTACGCGCAATATGCGTCCCCGTTCCCCGCACCCGCACCTCTCCCCCGGTTCTTGACGGCCAACGTGAGTCATCGAGGCGAAAACGGGGGAGGGGTGCGGGGACGGGGAACGGGGACGCCTGGGTGACGCATATTGCGCGTACCTTAGGAGATTCCGGCCTGTGAGCCCGGGGTCCGCTACCTACCGGGTGATTGAAGTTATTTCTATTTAAAAACCAAAGTACACCACGATAAAATTGGGGACAGGGACCACCTGATAAGTATACCCTTTCGAACAAAAAAAGAACTTTTCAAATCAGTCCAGGCGTCCTCGAGTAATCGGGAACATACATAAAAAACATAAAAGATTTCGACAAATTGATAACCTCCTCCGTTTTTTGAAGTCGGTTAAATATACATACACACGGCTGCTGCGTCGCCAGTTCCTTTTTAGAGTTCCGTACCCGAAGGGCGCAAACGGGACCCTATTACTGAGACTCCGCTGTCTGTCCGTCTGTCTGTCGGTCCGTCTGTCACAGGGCTCTATCTCTTGAAACGTAATAGCTAGCCACCTGAAATTTTCACCGATTATGTATTACTGTGGGACTGTGGCCGCTATAACAAAAAATACTTTAAAAAAAACGTTGAATATTAAAGGGGGCATACAAAAAACGTGTTTTTTTTCAGCGTTTTTAACTGGATCTGTCACAGGGCTATCTCTTTAACCATAATAGCTAGACACCTGAAATTTTCACCGATTATGTATTAATATGACCACTATAACAACAAATACTAAAAATAAGATAAAGTTAATAATAATTAAAGGGGGTCGTCATACAAGAAACGTGTTTCTTCAGCGTTTTAAAACATTGTACGGTGGTACGGAACCCTTCATATACGAGTCGACTCGCACTTGCCCGTTTATTTTGAACTCGGATGGACACGCTGCCGCGTGTCTTGATATTATAGATAAACAACCAAGACCCAGGAAATTTTGAAAAATGCCATTTTCCAACCTGTCCTGGCTGGCGATCGAACCCAAAACTTCCGGACTGACGAACTAGCGTGTAAAGCGTGTTAACCATTACGCCACGGAGGTCGTCATGGAAATGAGAGAGAATACCTTCCTTTTTGGAGGTTGGCTACAGTTTCGCAATAATACATAAGTAGGTAAGTACTTAACCTATTTCGCTAGGTACTAATAACGTTATTTGGGTGAAGTAGTTATCTTGCTGTTGGATAGTTACCATCGCAACTCTAATTGTTACGTAAGAGTTTCCAGTGCGAAACGTGCGGCCATTTTAATTAAGAACTGGGCCGGACATTTTGTGAAGAAATTCGAGTTTTCGAGTTTTTTGGAGGATTAAAAGATAAAAACTATCTTAGAATGTAGCTGCTTCTCTTCCCGCGCAGGAGGTAAAAGCCGATCGAGGGAATGGGTGAAAATGCGAGTCATGTTAATAGGCGATGTGGCTGGCAAACATTGACTTTTATATTACTAGCTGGCAACCCATTACTATATCAACCAACCTATCAAGTTAAAAGTCGCCTGCCCCATTTGGGATAAAAACGTGATAGTGTGTACCTACCTGTACCTATGTATGTACCTAATGTACCACAGACCATGGATCAATTAGATAAACATAGCCTCTGTATGAATTTGCGTGTCGACCTGACGCCAAATTGACTTCATTTAGGATCGTCACTTTTACTCCTGTATGTCAATTCATTATTAGATCGGACATTCATCCTCTACTGTAAAATAGTTTTGAGCCGAAGAAACTCCTTAAACAAACGTTGGAGGAAGTAATAAAAAAGTTTCCTTCCGTTTGTAAGTGAATTTCTTATTAAATATTTGTATGAAAATTGGCACGCCAGGTTTTCATACAAATTGAAGGACTTTCTTTATCTAGTAGTATATACAGATCTGTGATATGTACCTATGGATGTAGAAAAAAAAACACTTCATGACGCAATTTATACGGGATGCAAAGAAATCTTAGGTACATATTTAGGTACTAATGTGTTGTCTACCAGTGTCAAGTCAAGATTGCAAGATGAACTTAGTTATCATATTTACGTCGTTTAGATACTTATTGATATAAGATAATGCTAAGATCGCGGTTTATACATTATTTAAACATTACTTTCATTATTTTAACACGCCAGCCACACATATTTTCTGCTTGGTCTAATGTCTAATGGTTGACCGGTAGAGAATACCATATGGCATTTGATCCACCACTTGTACAATATTTGTGAAATAAAGTTTTGAAATAAATAAATAAGTTCCTTGATTCCTTATCATTATAATGTGTATGTATAATCAAGTAGGTATGTACCTATGAACGTACTTGAACGTAGGTAATAACAGAAAAATCTTTACTTGAGATATTATATTTTCAAAACAAAAAACTGACTAAAATACCAGTAAAGCTAAATATTTAAACAATTGTATACTTAGACAACACATTTTTCTAGTTATTTTTGTTAAAAAAAACAAACCACACAACCGATTTAATAAATTTTCTGTCCAATGGGACCACCTAGAAAGTATACCCTTTAAAAAATTCCAAATCGGTCAATGCGTCTTCGAGGAATGGGGGAATATCTACAACATACATAAAAAAAAGGTTTCGGCTAATTGATAACCTCCAAGAAAAAAAAAGAAAGAAATAATTAAGTTTATAATTATTGGTAATGAAGTGTCTTCGAATCCAAAAATTGGCAAAAATTTAAGGACAATGGCAGTTTTGTATAAACTTGAGGCTATTACAAAGATGTACGTACTTACGTGCATTCTTCGAAATATTACCGTCGTGGGCCGATCGTTGAGGCTCAATTTACATTGCCGCAGAATCTAGGCGAATTTTGAGAAATTCACAGAGGATAATGTAATGACTTCTAGAATCTAGGAGAATACAGTACAAATTAGCATGAAAAAAGAAACTTCGGGAATTCCTACGTATACCGCGGAAGTTCTTTTTGTTGACACAATTTTATACATTACTACATTGACATAGGGTTCAATAAGCTTTGTAGAATTCCCGTATGCATTAATTTAATAATAATGCAACGCGATAGTTTAAAAGTATATGCTTTGTAGTTTAAAAAAAAAACGACGGGTTGCACTCCGGGAGTGCCGGCAGAAGTGAAAACTTGAATATTAACGTTGTGCATTTTTGATATTTTGGAATGGTTAGGGAATAATTTTGCACGAATTGCTTTAATTATCAGTATAAAAGTACTATCATTTATGTGGTAGAATACAATATTTATTTATTGCGCTATCGTACACAAACATGACAATTTATATTACATTAAAAAGTTTATCTCTCAGCTAAACGAAACAGCAGGCGCAGGCATACATTTTTGCCGCGCCGTATAAAGAGAAGGGGATAGGTACTTCCTCTCCTACGCCGCGCCGGCTGTCTAATCTCCATCCGTCTTACAAATTTTCGATCAGGGCACGTGTCCTGACGCGAGCTTTTTTTACCCATTACAAAAAAAGTGCACAACGCCGCTAAAGAAGTTTTCACTTCAAAATTCACTTCCATTGTGCGGCAAATGTGAATTGAGCCTTAATTCGGTCGATCGAGATTGTCGGGGCTTTAGGCAGATTATAATCTGCCGGCTGCCGGCATATCGTGATCAACATTATTAACTACACGTAACTAAACTAATTATATTATAAAAGCGAACGCTTGTAAGGATGGATGGATATGTGTATGAATGGATGTGTGGATATTTGTTTGCAATGAAATTCAGCATATAGACAACTTGGATAACACGTATAATACTTTTCCGATAAAACCACAGAATAAATAATACTAACGTACAGAAGTCTCACTTCAAGAAGCAAAGAAATTCAAAGAAATATCTACTCAATGATTAGCGATATGGTTTAATTTAGCTCACGTCAGAACTCAGCACCTTTTCATAAAGATACCTAGACATCCATTGCAAGCCAATTTCATTCTTATTACTCTAGACATACAATTCGTATAACTGAATTTACCACCCGGAGGGGCCGCCTGCGGGCATAGTAATAATGTAGGTACATTTTCGATACCTAAACGGGGAGTGACACAGGCCTGATAAAATGTGAGGTTACCAAGAGATTGTGTACCCTTTGACCACGCGTGTAAATCTAATATATAGTTTGTGTAACATATATACAGTTTTAAATGTTATAGGTATATTATGATGTTGATTTTGAAATAAAATGCGTTTTTTTCAGACCTTTTATGTCAATAATTTGTTAGAGAAAACAACCCTTAGAACCTATGTTAGTATCCTTAACTTTCGATTTTAATTTTAACTTAAATATATATTATTAAATTTACGGTTTATTTAATATAGTAAGTTATTTTTTTTTTGTTTTTAAGTTCTAGTTTTTAGTTATACTTAATTATAATGAAATGTAAATATTTATATGGTTTTTTTTTTAGAAAGATTTAATTTTGATATTTACCTACCCTGTTGTTTGTATAGAGGTCACAGATTCTTTTTAAAATATTACTATCTTATAAATATCTCTAATAAGGCATTTGATCAAAGGACTTAGAATAATAAATACACTACTTTACGACCACATTTAATATAAATAAACAAGTACCTAATTAAATTATGTAGATTTTCCATGACTACCTTACACGTTTACTTATAATGGTAAGAAGAATGAACAACATGTATGTAATTCAAATTTAGCGTTTAGTATTCAACGCGGAAAATGGCAGTATTTGTTGAGATTCCTTGGCCAGAAGACAACAAATCAGCTGTGTTTACAAGTCATAACGGTAAAATAAATCGTGCAAGCGAGAGGCATATAGGCAGAGGCATAAATAAACTAGGCCAGTTGAGGTAGATGGCTAAGGGAAACGGCTGAAAATCCTTAAGGCCATACTTGAAGCTTCTGGGGTCCAGTGCTGCCCCCACTTAACATAAATTATTTGAAAGAAAACGGAGATATCATTTAAAATTTAGTTTCTACCAAGCCCTAGATAACCCTTCAAACTATTTTATGAACTAAGCACCTACTTACTGTTTACAGTTTAAAGTGAGAACGTGAAGCTTTTCTTCGCACATTTGCGAACAAAAGCGGCCAAGTGCGAGTCGGACTCGCCCATGAAGGGTTCCGTATCAGCAAGTAACATAATATAAAAGTTCTAAAGGTAAATTGAAGTTTACGATTTATGACGTATTAAAAAATAACTATCTATGATACCGAGACCGCTATAGTTTTAATTGAAAGTACATACTTTGAGGTATGTACCATATTTTTTCAGAATTATTTTAGTAATAATTCAAAAGTTACGGGGGGGGGGGGGGGGGGGACACCTCAAATTTTAACCACCTCAAATTTTAACTTTGTATTAGATTATCTCAAGACTGGGGGGATTCATCTACATAGTTTCAAAGCAGTTTTTGTTGCATTTTAAAAGACCTTTTCAACGATACCCCACATGTTGAGGTAAGTCCAATATTTTTTTTTAAATTCACTTTTCGTTGTAAGGGCTGGAAAAAAATCATTTTTTCATAATTTTCAAAACCAACTTTAGGAACTTCAATATCTATCTCTCCACCAATTTTCGTGACAGTCAGTGCAGAAGCGGCGAAGTACGAGCCCGGACGGACAGACAGACGGACGGACGGACGGACATGACGAAACTATAAGGGTTCCTTGTGGACTACGGAAAGAAAGAAAGAAAAGAAAGAAAAATTGTTTATTTGGTTACATACTGAACAATATGGTAAATTGACAATTCAGCAACTCTACATTAAACGCATGCACCAAAACGGCCTTCGCTCAGCATGTGTCGTGGACCGTTGTACGAGCCACGACGCTGGTCTTCCGCGAATGCCGAGTAAATAAATTGTTCATTATATTAAAATTAAATTATATTAATATATCGGATATATATATCGGAACCGAAGAAAAGCTTCACGAAAGAAAATAATAATATAGTATAAACGTATATATAGGTATTGAATTATTAGTAAATGATTGGTTTGGCACTGCTCGGGTAATTCAAACACACAAAGTGGCTGCAGCACTCCCACCCAAGTGATGACGTATTCTTGAGCTAATTACGTGACACACGTACAGCTTTCACGGGAAGAGTATACCTTGTTTTACTATACATCAATTTTAAATAAAATATAGTTACTTATTATTACACGTGTAAAGTATATGACCATTATATAAATTTATTCAAATGTGTAAACATATACAAAGGCAATATACCCTTGAACCGCTATGTAACATAATGCCAGAGGACAAAAGAGAAGTTCTGCTTTGTCTGACAATGACGTCACAGTCACAGTGCATTATTACATTGTGACGTTATAATTATGCAATCTAGTTTTTACAAGTACCTACATTAATGAAGTCAACATTTAAAAAAAATACTGAGTTCACGCTCCACGCAAATAGTTGCGTGGAGTGGAGAGTGAAATCTGTAATTTTTTTTAAATTTATTATTAACTTCGAGATTTCAATATCCCAAAATCTATGGCTTTTCACCTAACGTCAGGATTTTGTCAATCATGTGATTTAGACTTTCTTTTTTTTTTTTTCATTTATTGTACCCAAAAATAACAACAATTATTATTATCTTAACTTATTTATCTTCTTTGCTTTGAAGACATTTTTTAATGTGTTAGCTGGCAAATAGTGCTGTTAAAGTAGGTACTTCATCACTTTCTTTTACATTACAATTAAAAAAACTTCTTTTAATGCATTTTTATGAGTCAAAGTCAAAGTCAAAGTCAAAATTATTTATTGCTTAACTGTGTATAAAAAGATGATACATAATGTGGTATGTTTCAACAGTTTGCCCTTTCAGGCATGCAATAGTTATACCTATAACAATAAAATCGTAATAATTGGAAGCAAAACAGTTTACACTTATAACCAATACTAAATTGCTACCTTAATATTATTTATATACCGACTTTCACTATTTTTAAAATAAAAAAATACAATGTGTATATTTTAATAATAATTTACACCAAGTAATTACTTATTTAACCTAAACTATATGTTTCTTCCTCTTTGAGTATTAAAATTAAAATATTCTCTTAAGTCATAAAATATATGCTCAAGTAGCCATGTCTTTAATTTTTTCTTAAATAGCTTACAGTTATATATGCTTTTAATCTCAGTCGGTAAGTGGTTAAATACTTTTATGCCAGAAATAAAAGCGCTTTTGTTAAACATTTCATTATTTACAGTTGGTAAGAACAAATCATGCAAATATATTTCTCTTAGGTTACTTCTAAATTCTACTTTTCTTTGAAAGTAGAACATATTATTTTTAACAAATACACAGAGTTCAAGAATATAAATATTAGTCAGTGTAAGGTAACCCTTTTCTTTAAATACGTTTCTTAGTGATTCATCTGTAAACATATTATGTATAATTTTTAAACATTTTTTCTGCAGAACGAAGGTGCTATGGGCATTCACAGAATTACCCCAATATGACACTAAGTATCAATACACTATTTTAAACCAAGGCAAATCAGATAATTTTTCCCTAACGTCAATAACAAACATTTTCTATGGAATTTGTACGAAATATCGCACTATGACGTCATAGTTCCTTGGAGTCACTCTTAATATCCGTTTTCTGCATTAATAAATCTAAAAACACGTTAAAAGTGGATGTGATCAAGGACAAGTGGCATTATTTTGTGACGTTTTATTCTATTAACAGTACCGAATATTTATTTTTGACCAAGTATAATACCAAATTGAATAAAAATTTTGATTTTTTTAAGAGTTTTATTAGCTTTAAAATGTAATCCGCTAGTTTCCAACAAGTCAAATCAGACACTTTTTTCGAAACGTCAAAACAAACATAATCTATGAGATTTGTATGAAATATCGGACTGTGACGTCATAGTTTTTTGGAGTCAAGTAGCGCTCTTAATATCCGTTTTTCTGCATTAATAAATGTAAATTCACGTTCAAAATGGATGTGATCAATGAAAAGTGACATTATTTTGTGACGTTCTATTATCTTTACAGTACTTACTACATAATTTATTTTTTACCCAGGAAACTACCCAATAGAGACACTTTTCAAAAATTGGTGTAATACCCTCTTATAGGTACATACAATATCACGTGTTTATCCCTATAAGGCAGACAGAGTATTTTGGTTCAATTATATTTCATCTAAAAATGTTTTGACCTAAACGATAAAATTGTGCTAGTTTTCGGCTTGTTAAGTAGGACGAACCGCAAGAACTAGGATGCGGTTAACGCAGACGTTCTTTAGCAACGCTGTACAGTTAGACCGTAGGTACCGGATTAAGATTTTTGTGGCGGGGCAAAAGGTCGCCCCCTCCATGTCCAGCAATTCCAGAATCAGTACGTTTTTGTTTGCCGCCCCTTCATCAGTAAAAAGTATCAAATGAGAACGGTGTAGGAGATCTAAAGACACTCTGACATAAGTGTTCCTCAAGGAAGCGTTCTGGGACCATTATTATTTTAACTGTTCATTAACGCTCTCCCTAATGCTACCATTATATACTGTTTGCATGATGATATAGATCCGTGTGGTTTTCGACCTAGAATAGGATCACTCCATTTCTTCCTGTGAATTTCCTAAAAGGCGACTAAAGGACAAAGCACTTACTGTGCAGCAACTGCATTCCCAAGGAGGATTGACGTCGGGCGGGGGGCGGATGTAAAACTTTTTACACGAATGCATGCCCAAGGAAGGTTGGTGTTTATCAGGCGGCCGGCCGTAAAATGTATGTACGTCCAGCCAAATCTTTATTCAGCATATGTAGAGTAATCAGTGCCGTAAATAGCCTTTTCTGCGCCCTGTGCGAGCTTCTATAACTGCGCCCTCAAAGGCACCTATTTGCATCATAATTATAAGCGGCTATGGAATATTTTGGAAGAAAAATCTATTTTTTTAAAGAACTGATGTGGGCCATTCTTGCGCCCTCCAAAATCTACGCTCTGTGCCTGGGCACCGGTAGCACCGCCCTATATACGGCACTGAGAGTAATACAAGAATCACATGCTGTCCCGACTCTATTTCATCATCATCTTCTGAGCGTATTCCCGGTTGCATCCTCAGCGATAACGCTACAGAGCCCGGGGTCCGCTACCTATCCTAGGTGATTTGACGAGGTTACCGGTTGTCCCGACCTCGTAAAGTGGGATACGGTGACGAAGAAGAAGATGGATTCGCATAAGCCAATAATGAAAAATACGAAACCAAAGTCCATTTAGCGAATTACCTTCGCGGCTAGGCTAATCTGAGGGTTGACGTCATTTTTGTCACAAAAACAAGAGTAAAAACCATTTGCCTAGTACCAGTATAAACAGGTAGGTTTTTTGCTAAATATAGCCTCATTTTTATATACCTATTTACTAAACCTGACTGGCTGACGACACGGACGTTTTCTTTTAAACAACAATAATTAGTAATCTGAATTCTTCCATTATGGTCCGGAAGAGAAGATAAAACTTAGAATGCAGCAGCTGCTTATCTTCCCGCGACCGTAAAAGTACCGAAGATCCGGCGTAAAGATCGAGGGAATGGGTGAAAATGCTAATCACGTAAAAGGCGATGTGGCTAGCAATCCATCACTATTTTGATTCCGTTTCTATCTTATCGCCCACCATCATGCTAAAAGTGGTACCAGCTATCTCAAACATTGATCCCTGTTCTATGTATTTTTGAATACTATATGGCGGCGTGAATTGGGTATTTAGGTGGGTCAAAGAAATATATTTGGTACTGTTAATAGAATAAAACGTTACAAAATACTGCCACTTGTCATTGATCACATCCACTTTTAACGTGTTTTTAGATTTATTAATGCAGAAAACGGATATTAAGAGTGACTCCAAGGAACTATGACGTCATAGTGCGATATTTCGTACAAATTCCATAGAAAATGTTTGTTCTTGACGTTAAGAAAAAAGTATCTGATTTGACTTGTTGTAAAATAGCGTATTTTATCATACGTAGGTAGGTACCTATTTAATTTTCAAACAATGCAATCTGGTTACTTACCGATGTAAAGTTATGTATTTCTTTACACTTTGTCGCCAACACAGCAAGGCATTTTTAATGGGAACAAATTTTTTGAGCTGTTACTTAAATATTCGAGATGTTATTATGATCAGTTGGAAAACATATTGAGCAGTTATATAATTTAATGGCGGTTGATTAATTATTGCGGCAGTAAAACATGAACAGTAATATAAAATCATTTAGTCGGTTATTTTATCATATAGTTCTATTCATTTTACTAGGTTAGGGAAAACCTATAGGTTAGGTTAGGTTAGAACTGCCGCGGTAGCGGCCGGCGAGTGCTAGGTCGGTTTTTTTTAATTATGTTTACCATATTTTAGTGGTTTTCACTTATGAACTGTCAAAAATAGAGGTACTGTCTATGAGCTAGCAAGAGGGTAAGAGCAGTATATAACGATACCTACAGTATGGTTACTCCAAAAGCGGTACGCAAGACGTACGTTACTGCGTAGCTATCCGCGTTTCAGTGTCAAACAACATTGAGCGGTAATACATAATGATAAAGTCTAATTCGGTTTGACATAGAAGTAGGACGTCACTATCGTACGACTATCGTATTATTTCATAGAGTAACCCCCCAGAAACTGGACAAAACAGTAATATTCGTTGTCTCCTATAATTTTACATAATAACTCTTTGACAAGAGTAGGTATATGTATAAAACAGGAAAGAAAAGATAATAAGAGAAATATGTAATGTAACTAAACTTTTAGTAGGTATAACGGTAATTATTTATGGAGCACTGTTTTTCCGTCAATTCCATTAAAAATTCGGCACTCCTTAAATTGATAGCACATTCACTATAATGACTGACTTACGTATGCAGATATTTTATGAATAAGTATATTTTATTTATTTGATCTTTATTGTCCATCAAATACAATTGTACAGAACAATAGGCGAACTAAAAGCGTTGTCTACCAGTCAATCTTTGGGATATAGAGAGAGATTAAATATGAAGGTTAAAAAATTTATTAATAAAATGCAAAATTTTGTTAATGTTTTTGATGATTGTGATGGAACCATTAGCAGAAATCGTTATTTTGGCGTAAATAAAATGATAAAACAATCTAATAACCATTTCAATCTAATAATCATAAATAACCATATTTATTTTCCTAATTATTGTGTAATAAAATTCACTAAGAAGGAATTAATTTAAAAAGAAACTCATTTAAAAAGTGACAGTACTTACCTACCTACATATTTTGCCAAAAATTGCAACCTAACTACAACAAATACAATTAAATTTCATTCCATTCTACTTTTAAAATCATGAAAAGCAATGTTTTAAAAGCAAAAGAATCTAGAATAAACAGCTTGGAATCAGCACACTACAAGCTACTACGAATGCACTTTTTTTCTAAATAACAGGTATTTTAGACTGCGAAGTAAAGACTCGTTTCGGACAAGAAATGTCAACTGACAATGCGGTGACTCATAGAGCCATTCAACCCTAAACTGAGAGAAAGCTGCCGTAATCCGTATAGTAGGTAACAAAAAAATCTTACCTGATATCTCGGTTTCACTCCACAAGTCAAAACACTTTAACAAAAACTTCGCTATAATCACTCAAAACAACTTGGAATTAAACCTGCATTGGGGAATTGAACATAGTTTTATATAACTGTCGTGGAGCCTACTTCCTATTCAAGTTATCAACCGGTTACTTTATGTTATTAAACTTCAAATACACGTTGAATTTCCGGTTAACTCGCTACGTGCTTTGTCATCGAATTTGAGAGTAAGTAATTTCTTGTTAATTGTTTGAGTTGTAAGAAAAGAAAACCGCGATGGTGCACACAACCGCGCGTCGAACCCCCCGCACTAAACTGACGAGTAGTAGAACAACCGGTGCTACCAACATACCAGCATTAGGAGAGGCTTCGCAGACCTGCCTTTCAACCGCTATACAACCTTTTTTTGTGTCTGAACCTTATTTCGATATTGCAAGATATCTTTTTATACGGCAGCGTTTTCCAGCCAGCATTTTTACTTTTGTTTATAGAACACGATAAACTGCGACAAAGGAATAGCCTTTTATGAAAGAAAAAGACATAATTCATTGTGTTAAAATTGTAGTTTCACACGTTTGTTTGAAGCTGTGGTGAAGATAAGTTGATTGTAGCCATTTAATCTGTTAGTACTTTAGAAATAACTGAGACCTACGACTAGATTGTAATGTGATCGTATCTTTAACTCGTTCAAATAAAGTTACTTTTTCTTTGAAAACGTAGAGTTTAATCGTAGGTCACTTAGCTTACAACTTTCTCAGAATAAATAGGTTTCCTGTGCGTTTAAATAAGATTAGATACCTAAGACTAACTCTTACTACTCTCGTTTAGAACATATGTAGTGCTCCTGAATAAACAAAACTACAAAGTAGATAACAATGTAGGTAAGTACATATAATTACTCTCATGATTACTTAGATATTTTAATTTTACTAAAGTATTTACCTCCTATACAATTACAGAGTTACTATGTATTGTACAAGGTTGGGCCAAAGTTTTATACCTTTCTGCCATTGTTCTTTCTTTTACTTGTTTTGTACTCTCTGAAAATAATGAAAATTATAACCACCATCCTTTGTCAACATACAAACAAAACTATGTATTCTCTAAAAGTCGGTCAAAAACATAATATTATCATATTATGCATATTGTGTATTATATAACATAGTGGCCTTCTAGAAAAATGTTTGATGATATAATATGCTATTAAACATCGAACTATTTCCGTATATGTTAAGTATATACATATTCGCGTTTTCTACGATCTTGAATTCGGCAGTTTTGTGTTATAAATTAATAAATAAATAGAGATTAAATATAAATAGACATAAATAAATAAATAATGATTCTAACAATTCAATTTGAATTATGACATAAATAACAAATAATGTAATCTCAGTCCATCCATATATCTAGTTTTAAGTCGTGTTTGTTAGTTGACGTCTTTGGAGAAAACGCTGCAGTGTCGTTTGTTGCCGTTTCTTCTGCACTACACTACACTGGTAGGTATTTATTCTGTGACTACACTAGCGCTTAGGAAGCGGCACTAAACTTATACCGATTATTCTTTTTCTGCCTTATCCTTATCCCACTCTTTATGTGGGGTCGGCACAGCATGTCAGTTTTTCCATCTTGCTCTATCTCCAGTCAATTTGTCCGTCACTCCCTTCCTACCCACATCTCCGTGGTGTAATGGTCAACACGCTAGTCCGCCAATCCGGAGGTTCTGGGTTCGATCCCCAGCCAGGTCAATTTGGAAAATGGCCTTTTTTAAATTTTCCTGGGTCTTGGGTGTTTATTTATATATGCATTTATTATAAAATATAGTATCGTTGAGTTAGTATCCTATAACACAAGTTTAAAACTTACTTTGGGGCTAGCTCAATCAGTGTGATTTGTCCTTATATATTTATTTATTTATTTATCTTCCTTTACACACTCCATCCAACGTTTCTTTGGTCTTCCTCTGTTTCTATGACCCTTTACTTGCATTTTCAAAACTTGCCTGGTTATGTGGCTATCCTCCCTTCTCTGAACATGTCCATAGCAGCCTAGCCTATTACTCGTAAATTTTTCTGCCATAGGTGCCACTTTCACACTTCTTCATAAATACTCATTTCCGCAACATGCAATCTTCTTTCATCCGCCGCTTTGGTGAGCCAAGTCTCGGAGCCGTACCATACGACAGGTCATAGGATGGCTTTATAAATTCTTCTTAAACTTATAACGATTGATGACAACATTTGTGCAAAACAAAACAAAGTTACTATTAGAGATACTTATTATAAATAAATATCCAAACATAATAAAGATATTTTGAATTGATGAGGACTTAACGATAGTATATTTTTTAATAAATACATACATAGATAAACACCCAAGACCCAGGGCTAATTTGAAAAAGGCCATTTTCCAACTTGCCCTAGCTCGGGTCGAACCCAAAACTTCCGGGTCGGCGAACTAGCGTGTTGACCACCACGGGTCGTCGCAGTTATGTGTTATAACGGAAGTTCGGAAACATGCCGTGTGGCTTCCAGGGCAGTCCCGGATCTAAGGAGCGGCAGTTTCATGAGGGCGCCATATCCTTGAGACCATATTATACGAGTATAGTACATGTTGGTTGCCCCTCCTAAAAAAAGTCTAGAACCGGGGCTGTTCCAGGGTAGGAATAGGACCACTCCATCTCTTTTTGTGGATGTCGTTAGAGGCGATTAAAGAACTAAGTTATCTCTTTTATCTCGTGCTACGAGTACAACTGCATTACCAAGGAGGGTTGATGAGAGCTTCCGGTTGTAAAACTATTCGTATATATAATGCGTACCTAAAAAAGGTTTGCAGGCTTCGGCTATTTCAGATACGTAGCTTGTTGCCTGCCATCTTATTGCTTCCGCTATGCCACCGAGCTCCCCATAGCAGATCAGGGGCCTCTTCGGTAGAATTTGCTACGGGCCCCGCGCTTGCTACATCCGACACTGATTTAAGTATGTACGTTATTATATGTCCGACTTTGGGTCACGGTCTCACATCATCGCCGTCATCCTCCCGGATTCCCGGTTGCATCCTCAGCGGTATTTGTATACAATCTAGAACGCTCACGAAGTGGCAAAGCCTTTCCCAAAAATACCTAAAGTTATAGCTCTCTCCTTCTCCTTTATTGCACTGACAGTTTGACAGGGAAAGGGACGCGTATTTAGGTACATTTTTTGGGAACGTTAGGTATTTAAACAGTATTACTCGTAGTTATTCTAGATTGTATTATAAACTCTTTGGCAATAATACATAGTTCATAATAATCTGAGCAAAGTTGCAGAACAAACTCGTTGAAGTTTTTTCTATTGACCAAAAATAACTAATTTCTTCTACAAATGTAATCCTTGTAATATCTAAGTATTTATCAGATACGTCACGTCTGTGTATCTCACGGGTTAGACAGAGCGAAGGGTGACTTTTTAAACATCAGCCAAATTTTTCAAGCAAGTTCAGTCCATGATACTGAACTACTTTTCATAAACAAAGTTATTAAAAGTTGATAAAAAAATTTTGTCCTTCCATACAAAATCCGTTTGGCTGAGCTTTTCGTTAATTGTATTTATGGAAATTAGTTCATTAGTATCATGGACTGAACTTGCTCCAAAAATTTGGCTGGTGGTTAAAAAGTCAGCCTGTATTTATTCAGTAATTTAATAGGCCTTCTCAGACACTTTTACACGTCAATAATTTTAGTGCACATTACGTGTAATTTAAAGGAGGCAAAGGCAGAAGTCGTATATGCAATTACTAGCGGCCCGCCCCGGCTTCGCACGGGTATGTATTATACATATGAAACTTTCTCATGAATCACTTTATCTGTTAAAAAAAACCGCATCAAAATCCGTTGCGTAGTTTTAAAGATCTAAGCATACATACCCAAGTAGCATTCGGGGTTCTATATAAGATGTCTTATCGTTCACATATACTCCACAAGCTGAGTAAGTCAGCTGTATAAGAGCTGTATAGCTTGCTATAATGCTTGTATAGAACCAGTTTGGGCACAAATTAGACAGCCTTAAGTTTACTATGGCTGTACATTAGCAGTATAACAGCCTTATAATAGCAGTTTAAGTAGTAACATCGGACTTAAGGCTGTCTTACGGCACTATATGAGACGCAGTGTGAACCATACAACGTACATGAGCGTAATAAAGAGTAACAAGTGGCTAAATACACAGCCTTCACAGTTATAAAATCCGACAACAGTACTCCAGTGCTACCTAAAGTTTACGTGTGTCCTACACTATTTCTTTATTTTATAAATTATTTATTTGTTTGGTTTTGTAAGTGCCATCAAGCAGACCTTACTCCGGCGGATATATATTGGATAAAAATTTATAATAACACGCGGTATAAGTACCTGTTTCAAAGACTTAATAATGTTATTGCCATGGGAATGCAACTTTATCGTGAAATGTATACATATTTACAGCTAAAATATTCACGCGCCTCTACAAAAACGCGATATTCACTTTAAAATATTTAAAACTGGCTGAGAGGAAATCTACAATTTTCAGTTTTCGATATTATATTGGCATTATAACTATACTACGGTAATTAATTATATAATAAAACCAAAACTCAATCGCTCTATCTGCCTTTATTGTGATAAATCTGCATGATAATTTTGGAGATTTATTATTAGGTAAATATTTTAGGTTAGAACAAAATGGTGGAAATGAAATACGGCTATGTGAACTGTTATAACTCCAATTTAATGCGGTGAGCGTATATAGGTTCACATGTGTTCTGTTAAAATGCTGTTATCTATTGAATTTATAATTATCCTCCGCATTATGTACAGAACCACCATGAACAACGGTTGAAGTCGCACTTGTTGAAGCCGTATCGACGGGCTCATTTTCGGGCGTCGTTGTCAATCGACTGTTTATATTTACAATTTGCGAATATTCTTTTGCAATTTTCCTTCTTATTCCACCGGTTCTCGCTCTTATTTTCCAAGATTTTTTATACCATTTCACGTGACGAAATAAACACACCGCAGCTTGTGGGATAAGTGTAATAGAATATCACATTCACATTCATGTTCAGCTTACAGCAGATAAGAGTGGTACTTGTGGACAAATAAACCGCTATTGATGTTAATATACAACACATATAGTCTTTTTAACAGCCTATAGTGCACATGCGAACCATTTAAACACTTCTGTACAGATAGTAAAAAAGGTTATTTTAATGAGCACAAACAAGTCCTACTGCAGCTACTAGCTGTATAACAGTCTAAAACAAGTAAACATAACAGCCTTTGGCTTTATAAATGACCATGTGTGTTCTATTATAATGCTGGCTCTATAACATCGTACAAGTAGGTCGTAAAGCAGCGGTTGCCGTATCTCTACCCTCCTATAATGCTCTTAGTCAGACGGCTGACTAAAGGATAGTTGTGAGAGTATTATAACACCAACAAACGTATAAAAGTATAACTCTACACTCCTATAAGTCCCTTAGACAGGTATAGGTGTTATTAATCGCAATAATGCAGCTTATACATCACGAGTGAACTGTAATAATGCTTCAAGTACACATGGGAACTAAATGTGTACTCTTAAATGGAGTAAAATGTTACTTGGGTAGGGACAGACAGTGGGAAGCGACTTTGTTTTATACTATGTAGTGATTTGGCTGAGGATAATATTTTTTGAATGTATAAATATATGATGATGATATGTGTAATTTAATGGATGTTTATATTTAAATTAACTATTATTAAAAAAAAAACTACCGATAGCATTTCGCACCGAAAACTGCTGAGATGAAACTCCGAAAGAAACTCATTTTTAGGGTTCCGTACCCAAAGGGTGCAAACGGGACCCTATGACTAAGACTTCGCTGTCTGTCCTTCTGTCACAGGACTCACAGGGCTCTATCTCTTGAACCGTAATAGCTAGACACTTGAAATTTTCACCGATTATGTATTACTGTGGCCGCTATAACAACAAATACTGAAAATAAAAAAAAAGTTAAAAATTAAAGGGGTTTGCCATACAAAAAACGTGTTTTTTAGCGTCTTAAAATATTGTACGGAGGTACGGAACCCTTCGAGTACGAGTCCGACTCACACTTGTCCGTTTGTTTATTTTTGAAGTGAAAACTTCTTTAGCGGCGTTGTGCACTTTTTTTATTGTAAAAAATGTTAAACTCGCCTCAGGACACTTTTTAATCTATACTAATATTATAAAGCGGAAGAGTTTGTTTGTTTGTTTCTTTAAACGCGCTAATATCAGTAACTAATGGTCCGATTTGAAAAATTCTTTTTTTTTGGGTAGTCCATTTATAGAGGAAGGCTTTAGGCTATATAACATTACGTTCCGACAACCACGCGAACGAAGTCGCGGGCACAGCTAGTGTAATATAAATTGTCATGTTTGTGTACGATAGCGCAATAAATAAATATTGTATTCTACCACATAAATGATAGTAATTTTATACTGATAATTAAAGCAATTCGTGCAAAATTATTCCCAACTATTACAAAATATCAAAAATGCACAACGTTAATATTCAAGTTTTCACTTCTGCCGGCACTCCCGGGGTGCAACCCGTCGTTTTTATTTTATTGGTCACTAGCGGCCCGCCCCGGCCTCGCACGGGTATGTATTATACATATAAACCTTTCTCATGAATCACTTTATCTATTAAAAAAAAACCGCATCAAAATCCGTTGCGTAGTTTTAAAGATCTAAGCATACATAGGGACAGACAGTAGGAAGCGACTTTGGTTTATACTATGTAGTGATTTACACAGTATTGGTCACCTACGAAACAGAGGGGCTTTGTCAGTTTACAAAGATATTATGCCATACAATATTAACACAATATAAAGCTTGCGAACGAGACTGCAGTCCAGACTTCTATATTGAGGAGCCATGATTCACGTTGTTGTAGCTTTTGATAGATTTTACTACAAATTTCAGGATTCCGGCTACGAAATGATCTCTTCACCTACTAAATGGCGTGGTAACCTCATTTCAAAATCGAAGGTTGCTCCTCAATTCATACGGACATGAATAAGTGGCTATAGGCATGATGACTAAAAAAAATATTTTTGGCCCATGCATCGGTTAGATTATTAAAAAATATTGTACACGTATTTTTTCTTTTCTCTGAGAAACAATAAACGACGAAGATGCAGCGCATTTAAATTTCGCAAGACGTCACGCTTTCGTACGATTTTTACACATCGGTGACGTCACAAGCCCCGACTCTGGAACTTAGATACTCTGTATCTTAGTGAATTTTTACTTTTTTGATAAACTGAAAAATATACATACATACATACATACTATCACTCCTGTTTCCCACAGGGGTAGGCAGAGACTATGGACCTCCACTTGCTACGATCTTGACAGACCTCTTTCGCTTCATCTACACTCATCAACCTCTTCATACATGCCCTTGGGTTACGTGTACTTCAATAAAAAAATGGGTACATTATTTTTGGATGATCTAACTAACGGCACTTTCCGACCCAGTCATTATCCTGTTTCAGCTACTTCAGCAATCGGGTAAAAACCACAGAGTTAAGGTTTCCATAAGAACTTTTTACAGTCCTTCCCTAGAGTTA
Source organism: Acrobasis repandana (assembly GCA_963576875.1). Taxonomy (NCBI): domain Eukaryota; kingdom Metazoa; phylum Arthropoda; class Insecta; order Lepidoptera; family Pyralidae; genus Acrobasis; species Acrobasis repandana. The sequence goes on along the minus strand of OY756242.1, from coordinate 6,799,975 downwards.
CTATTTGAATGACACTGTCAACCTGTCATTGTCAATCGTAAATCAAAATCGTTCAAACCATAAAAAATAATTCTTTCTGAAAAGCTTACATGATACCAAAAATCTATTTATAATAATATGAGCTATAGGTAAGTAAGTACTTTTATTTATACTACTGAGATCTATTGAATAACGTCTTTATCTTTTGCGGGACGCACAGGGGCTCATACCTCTTATCTACATCGTGTTAATGAAAGAACGCAAAACCTCTCAGATGGTACCTCAGCCCGTGTAACTGTACAACTTTTGTTCAACAACTTTCACGAAACCAAAAGAATAAATTCGGATTTTCGTACAAATTGACTTGATCAGCTGATCAGTTTGTATGAAAATTCAAACTTTTTTTTTTGTTTCGTGAAAGTTGTTGAACAAAAGTTGTTCAGTTACATGGGCTGAGGTACCATCTGAAAGGTTTTGCGTTCTTTCATTAACACGATGTATACAGGGTGTAACGAATATACTGGAACTATTTAAGGTTGAATTTAAAATGATATGATACTGATCAACTTTCCTTAGAAATTTTCACTTTGTTTCATGTGTCCAGTTGTTCACAATGCAATTTCACGTCCAATTTCGAGAGCGCCCTGATAATGCACAAGCAGCTCCACCACGCCACCTGCGACTACCCTGGACCCAGCAAGACGGCCAGACTTGTGGTAAACTTAACTTTTTTAAGTTGGTTAAAAATCAATATATTCGTTCGTTCTAAGCTATTGACCTGAATATATAGACTCGGCATCTTCAAACACGGCCATGTCCTTTTTGGTAATATAGACTAAACACCAGAGTAGTACAGAAAGGTCAATATATTTTTACATACCTACAAGTACGTGGTTCAAATTAAATCCTACACATATTTTAATAAATGCGAATGTTGGTAAGTATGGCTGGATGTACGGATGGGTGTATGGATGGTTGTATGGTTGAATATATTTTTAGATTATAGACTCACGACTATCATATTTATAAAGGTAAAAGTTAAACTGCACATATCTGTTTCTTTGGTAACCTTTTATTATTCTTACTTAATTTCTTTACATAATGTTTTGCACTACAAGAAAGTGATTTCTTCTACTTGTATACCTTTTTGTTTTCTTTCTTTGTTTGCTATTTCTGTATTTAATGTATTATATAATCATATACGTAGGTATTGGGTCTAAATTACATATGTTTATTAAGATTACATATATGAAGATTTATAATCGGCTTATAGTTATATAATAATTCGGATCGGAGGTCCTAGTGAGACGTTACGAGATATGACTTAATTTTATAAATAATTTATAGGATTTTAGGAAACTTTTGTAAAGCATTTATAGCATATGTAAACGTTTTACAAACATTAATAACTGAGTAGCAAACAAATAGTTTTTCGATGCTTCCATGAAGAATGTGAGATATAGGCATATTTATGATGTCTACATTTCACTTCTGTTTTGTTAGTCTATGACGAATCATTCCATCGGTTGACAGATCATTCACTCATTACATTCATTATGGCAGCCGAAATTTTGCAATCCGTATTTAATTTTTTAATCAATGAAATCTAGTTACTTACCGATGGAAAGTTATTCCTTCATATTTTGCTTTGTTCTTTGAATTACTAGTGCAGTATCTCAACACACACCAAGGCATTTTTGACTAAGTTGACAGTGTTTTCTTTAATGAATTGTGGAGTGTTTTATGCGCGTATTGCTAGCGAGTGACTAATGTGAGGTTACCAGTGATAGCATATGATGAACAGAACACAACGGTGGTATGTGGCGTCTTCTCTAGTACGTAAGTACATAGATCTCGTTATTCTAAGCCGTGTGGTTCCTTGCAAAGTGGGATAGGACCACTCCAAGTTCCTGTGGATATCGTAGAAGGCGACTTAGGAAACACAAGCTAAACAAAGCTTATACCTTACTTACTAAGCGCCTTGACCACTGGACGACGGAGGCAGTCTTATTCAGTCAGTTATTATTGCGTAGCAGTTGTCAAGCTAAATATATGACAGATTTGTAGCAACAAACCTTATTTTATATCTATCCACATACATTATACCGATTTTCTGGGGCAGAAACGTCATCATGGGAGGGAGATCCACAGAGGGACATTCTTTCTGTACATTCGTACTTATATTAAGTAATTCTGTGATTTGTACTTAACCACAATTTTACATTATATACAACTTATGTAGGTAAATGTAACCAACTTGCTAAATATGGCCTTTATCTGTTTAACCCGGTAACTCAATGCAATATTTAATTCGGCGTACCTCTAGGACTTGTGTTTGGCCCTCTCTATTTTTTATTTTATTCTGGCAACATACAGTCATGTACTTATGTATATACTTAAAAACTATCTTACATAATAGACCTTGAGTGCATAATGTGGGTACATTATATTACCTAAGTAAAGAGCAGAAAGAGTGCGATCAAAAGCGATTGCTATGGAATCGGTAAAATAACCTAAATACGAGTAGAATTGAAAAATAACTATAGATAGCTTCCAAAGATAATAATACTCTATAAACTAGCGGAATTAGCACGGGTATTATACATGTAAACCTTGCCGGAGAAATGTATATGTTAATGAAAACTGTATATGTATTTATTACGTATTTATTTGCAGGATAAAACCAACACGGTGCCCCAATTTTTGCCCCTTGGGAACTATGCAGAGTCCAAAGAGAAGAAAGTCTTTCCGTGTAAGTATTTTAAATTTAAATAATAGGTCTTTTTTATTTTAAATAAAACCTAAGTGCGAGTTAAACTAGCGTGGAGAGGGTTCTCCTGGAGGAGGGTTTTCCTGTAATCTACAAGCAACGAACTATATTTTATGTTTTTCAAAATTTTAGGCTCAGTGGTTTCGGAGATCAGGGAGGGGGGGAAAGGTCAATTTTCATTTTTCATTTTCATTTCACAATGTCAATTTTGGAGCAAGTTCAGTCCGTGATACTGAACCACTTTCCATACAAACAATTATTAAAAAATGAAAAAAAAAATTCGACTTTCCATACAAATCGGCGCTCAACCGCAAGCGCCGCAAGGCCCAAAATGCTCTGTCTGCCTCATTAGGAAGAAATACTTCATAGTATGTATGTAAGTATGTGTTACGCTTAAAGACCGAATTCGCTCATTGACCGAAATCGTCATCATCATCGTCATCATTACCATCATCATCATCACCACCCATGGCAACTAGGAAAACCCTCATATCAAATTAGTTTGCGGCATATCCATAATATGGTTAATTACATCATACTAAATATATGTCCAATTTATGTCGCGGCACTCGCGGCCCTTATCAAAACGCTCAGAACGCGTTGTGGTCGTTCTGTGATTGCCATTTTGGTAAGGGCCACGACACGAATTTCGCGTCGTGGCCGTTTTACAATAGCCGCAACGTGTTGTGGTATTATTTCGCGCAATGAGAGAATTCGGTCTTTGAGCGTAACTATGTACTACTTACTGAATGACAAATTTTCCAGTGCTGGGCCGCACGTCCTCAGCTACCAAACTGTTCGCCAACCTGAAGGCTCGCATCACCAGGTCCAAGAGTCGCCAGCTGTTCTCGCATCCAGAGGAACCGCTGAACATTCTAGATATCAATGTACGTAGCTCGAGTCTTCTTTATCACATCTTATTTATTTAATAAAACTTTCATCATAATCATCGTCAACGACCCACTGCTGGGCATAGCCTCCTTTTGCCTGCGCCATCGAATCATATTCTTCAGTGATCCAGTTTTTTCCAGCAATCTGTTTGATAACATCGACCCAACTCGCCCAACACTCCGTTTTTCATTCTTGGGGTACCACTCGGTGAAATCCTTACTCCACCTTCCATAGTTCTTTCTAGCCAGGTGTCCCGCCCAGTTCCATGTAAGGTTCGCAACCCCAGGAAGCACGTCGTAAACTTTCGTTCGACGAAACTCGAAGCTTGAAAAATCTGACACCAGTGTTGAGTTGAGACACGAAAAACAATTCAGATCATCTCCTTTCTTCTCAGGATTTGTCAGCAACCAGTGAATGCACCTCCAAAGGCCTGCAAGGCCTGAACCTGGACGCTATTTCGAAGACCACTACAACCCTGGAATCTCCATCACCACTGCCACAGCATATGGAGACTTACCTCTGCCATTTGTGCTCTTTTGAAACTGACAGGTACATCTATTGCCTTTTGATAGAGTTTTTGGCGAAAAGTCGAGGAGTTCAGTTGGGATTGATATTAGTAAAATTTACAATATAAAATTGGTGTAGTTTGGTGTTATAAATGCTTATGTGGAATAGTTAAAGTGGACATACGAGTAGTACGACTGTAGTGAAATTTGTTAAGCATACTCAGTCGGCTAAAAACCAGTGGACTCTTATAGATTTGTCACCAGAAGCTCTATACGATTTTTTTTCATCCTACGTGATCGATGTCATCCAACACGTTAGGACTATAACTACATTTTCCATTTCTGGAGTATCTAGCCTTTCTCCAATTATACTATAATATTAGGTATTATTAAAAAATATTATATTATTTTCAGAATAACAGTCTTGGACCGGCATCTCCTCAACGACCACAAAATCGGCCTGGAAAACCTTCTCAAGCTTGTCTTAGCTAAAACAAAAGACGGAATATCCGAAGACCAATCCCCTGAATTGTACGGCATAAGACAACCTTACTACAGACCTCAAGATGAGAGAATAGAAGAAGGAGAATTTGTTATAGAGACTGTCACACCAAAAATCAAAATACTCAAACATGCAGCAACCAATACGGAACTTCAATGGACGGATATACCAGATTTGAAAGATAACTGTAGGATTATAACCAAAGAATTGGAGAAATTGATGAAGTATCCGGTAGAGATGACAGATAAAACAGCGTTCCTGCATAAGATGGAGACGCTGAATAAGTGTATGTGCAAGTTTGTGGATTCTTCGAATACGTTAAAGAGGGCGTTAAAAAAGGAGTATAATGCAAAGAGCAGACCGGAGCTCAACGACTCGTTATTTGAAATAGGACTAGGGGAGTAAGTACTGACTTTTTAAATTCTAAGATACCAACCCACTTTAAAAAAATAGATAGCAAATGCAACCGGAAACGCGAGTCACCCGTTACATACATGCTATCACGTCTTTAACCCTAATGGGGCAGACAGAGCATTTTGGGTCTTGCAGCTCTAAGCAGACAGAGCCCAGGGCCGCAAGACTCAAAGGCCACTTTTTAGCATGATGACGATAATGTGGAAAAAGGAATAAAAATAGTTAAGGCCGTATCTGAATTTTCCGGGGTCCAGTGCTGCCCACATTTAAAATAAATCATTTCAAAGAAAACGGAGACATCATTTAAAATTTTGCTACTACCAAGTCCTAGATAACCCTTCAAAGTATTTTATGAACTACTGATTACAGTTTATAATGAGAACGTTAAGCTTTACTACGCACATTCGCCAAAAGTGGCCGTTTTTCGCAAATGTGCATAGTAAAGCTTAACGTTCTCACTTTAAACTGTAGTCAGTAATTCATAAAATACTATGAAGGGTTATCTAGGACTTGGTAGCAGCAAAATTTTTAATTATGTCTCTGTTTTCTTTTAAATGATTTATTTAAAATGGGGGCAGCACTGGACCCCGGAAAATTTAGGTACGGCCTTAAGGGTGCTAGCCGCATCGCCTATTGACATGATTTGCATTTCCCTCGATCGCTGACAATTTGATCTTCATCATCAGGTCTTTTTTAGTCTCCACTGCAGGAGCACGACCCTCTCTGTACTGCCTGAGCCATACTTGGCCAGAGTAGCCAGAGGATTTGGCCTACACTCTCCACGCTGGCCAAACGGGTTGGAGAGGTGTCATTGATGTTTATAAGCTTTGTTTAGCTTGTGTTTCCTAAGTCGCCTTCTACGATATCCACGGGAGACTTGAAGTGGTCCTATTCTATTCTGCCGGGAACCATACGGCAAACACACGAAAATTTGATGTTTGTTTGTAATATTACTTATAAGTTGTTAAATCTTCCCAAAATATAGGGTTAATCTATATCTTGATAAGTATTTGTAATAATCAGCAACAAAGGACTTGCATAACTTTATCCTTGGTATAGAATGTTGTAACGAAATCGAATGCCTATTGCCTATTGATTTTCCAAGTGATATAATCTCATGGGAATAGGATTGAACTATATAGCGTCTTCAGAATAATAATATCCCAGTGGACTATAAGCCACAGATAGAGTATTTTTTGGGTCTTCCAGCACTACGCAGGTAAAGGGCCGCAAGATCCAAAGTCCACTTTTAGCGTGATGGTAAGTGAAAGATGGAAAGAGCAATCAAAACAGCGATGGGTGGTTGCTAACCGCATCGCCTTTTAACATTATTCGCATTGCTCCCTAACCCTCGATCGGCTTTAACGATACGCACGGGAAGCTGGAGTTTTGCAAAATTTGTTTGCTGAAAAAAATCCGACAATGGATTAGAAAGGGTAGAATAGGCATGACGATTGGAAGAATATTTTTAGCCCATCGGTTAGATTACGAGTATAAAAAAATATTATACACGTATTTTTGCTTTTCTCTGAGAAACAAAAATTTACGATGATACAGCGCATTTAAATTTCGCATGACGTCACGGCTAGGTACGATTTTTACATAGCGGTGATGTCACAAGCCCCCACTTTGGAACTTAGATGCTCTGTATATGCGAATTTTCACTATTTTGATAAACTAAAAAATGAGGGTCCATTATTTTTGGATAATCTACAAGACGGTTTAATTAGAACAATAATTTTCTGACTCTGTCGTTACCCCTACTCTGACTCTGAACTGTTTTTTCCAGTCAAAGCACCCCCCGGAACTGGGATCGAGCGCACAGCGAGAACATGAGCCGCAGTAGACACAAACATGGCAATAGGCTGGAAAGCAGGTATCTTTACAGACTATATTAAGCAACAAAAGAAGAACAAAATAAAAAAGTAAGGCAAGTGTGCAGGGACGAGCGGGACAGGGTCGACCTCGGCGAACGTTCTGCGATCAGATTGCAGACGTTCTGAAAAAGGGAAAGGAAAGAAGTACCCGTAATATAAGGGCATGTATGAAGAGGCTGATGAGTGTAGATGAAGCGAAAGAGGTTGTCAGGATCGTAGCAAGTGGAGGTCCATAGTCTCTGCCTAACCTAGCTGTGGGAAACAGGCGTGATAGTACTGGGTGGCGCAAAAGTACTGGCACTAAAGAAAATACTTTTATTTTTTTTATATGACATTTTCTGTCATTCTGTTGTTGAAAATTGTGTAGTGAACAAATGTAAAATACACTGAAAATAAACATGGACCGTTTTACTCCCCAAGAACGTGGAATAATTGTGTCAATGTTCTTACGAACGCTTTTCCAGGCCGAGTTATCTCTCGTTTTGGCGATTTGCCTTGGCCTGCAAGATCACCCGATCTGACCAGTCCAGACTTCTTTCTTTGGGGTTTTTTGAAATCTCGGGTGTATGTGAACAAGCCACAGACTCTCGCAGCTCTAAAAGAAAACATTCGTCAAGAAATAACGAACATATCGCAGGAAGTGTTACGGCAAGTTATGCAAAATGTCATAAATAGGGCTCAAATGTGTATCAACTCTGGAGGTCACCATTTAAAAGACATCATCTTTAAATCCTAATGGTACGAAATTTAATGGCACAAATATACATTTAAAAAAACCTAAATCTAGTTTTCTAATTTAGAAAAAATGTTATAGCTGAACCAAATAGGGTCTTTACTTTTGCGCCACCCAGTACCTATGTATGTATGTATATTTAGCACTGTTAACTTTTTAACTGCCTCCGTGGTCAAGTGGTCAACGCGTTTGCCTTGTGATCCGGTCATGCATGGGTTCAAATCCCACTGGGAAGCATACTTTGTGAAAAGTCGTTTCCAGTTAGGATATTGCGGGCTTGAATCACCTGATTATCCGAAAAGAAAGATGATTCCGTGCGTCGGAAGGCACGTAAAGCTGTGGGTCCCGAACGCCATCTAGCATTTGTTTAAACCTATCGTAGGATTGGTTCTGGTCTACCCTTTGGGTTGAGGAAGTCAGCCGGCAGTCGCTCTGTGTAAAACCAGTAATCTCGTCAAATCACCTAGGGTAGGTAACGGAACAGGGCTCTGAAGCGTTACCGCTGAGGATGCAACCGAGAATACGCTCGGATTATTTAGCACTGAAACTAAAGACGAGAGGCCTATTAAGGGAAGATTTGCTCATAATCAGACGTGCAAACAAAGGGTGCAAACGGGACCCTATTACTGAGACTCCACTGTCTGTCCGTCTGTCACAGGGCTCTATCTCTTGAACCGTAATAGCTAGACACTTGAAATTTTCACCGATTATGTATTACTGTGGCCGCTATAACAACAAATACGAAAAATAAAAAAAAGTTGAAAATTAAAGGGGGTCGTCATACAAGAAAAGTGTTTCTTCAGCGTTTTAAAACATTGTACGGTGGTACGGAACCCTTCATGTACGAGTCCGACTCACACTTGCCCGTTTATTTGTTAATCTGTGTGCACTAAAGTGTAATTATCATCAGCATCAGGTCTTTTTAGTCTCCATTGCAGGAGCACGACCCTCTCTTTACTGCCATAGACATACTTGGCCAGAGCAGCCACAGGATTTGGCCTACACTCTCCACGCTGACCAGACGGGTTGGAGAGGCCTACTGATGTTTATAAGATTTATTTAGCTTGTGTTTCCTAAGTCACCTAAAGTGTAAATTAAATTAATAAATAAATATTTGTTGCAGGAGCGAAAAAGCCAAAATGTCGTCGGAAAGCTTCTACTTTTGACCGCGTAGTGTTGATGGATGTAATAAGTTGCTATCGTTCGTTATTATTAAATTATAAACTTTGTATGTTATTCCTTTTAGATTTATTTTCAATAACAATAAAAATGAATAATTAGTAATGCTCCATTTGTTATTGATTTTGCGGCTACGGCTCCCTAGATATATATCGAACACAAAACCGTAAGAAAAAAAATTGTATTTTGTAAAAAAAAACTCCCAATTTTCTAATGAATTGCTCTTTACTATACGCGCGGCCGTTGCCCTCCCCACTCATCGGCCGCCACCCGCCACGAGCCCGTAACGGGTGGTGACATTCAAATGGAAGATTTTATGTATGCATTTGACGGCTGATATCATTAGTTTTTAGGGTTCCGTACCCGAAGGGTGCAAACGGGACTCTATTACTGAGACTCCGCTGTCTGTCCGTCTGTCACAGGGCTCTATCTCTTAAACCGTAATAGCTAGACACCTGAAATTTTCACCGATTAAGTATGTATTACTCTGGCCGCTATAACAACAAATACTATAAATAAAGTTTAAAATTAAAGGGGGTCGTCATACAAAAAACGTGTGTTTATCAGCGTTTTTAACTCGATCTGTCACAGCTCTATCTCTAGAACCGTAATAGCTAGACACCTGAAATTTTCACCGATTATGTATTACTATGACCACTATAACAACAAATACTAAAAATAAGATAAACTTAATAATTATTAAAGGGGGTCGTCATACATGAAACGTGTTTCTTCAGCGTTTTAAAACATTTTACGGTGAATGGTACATGGAACTCTGCATGTACGAGTCTGACTCGCACTTGCCCGGATATTTATTATTATGAAACAAGATACATAATTATGACAGAATCTTTATTTTTTATACCGTATGAAGATTTGATGCTCTTGGGATATACTCGTATTTATACTACTATTGAGAAGTTCCAAGCTATTTGAATATACGAGTACCTATATAAAATGTCTCTTTGTCATAAACCAAATTTGAACAAATTTCGTCAAAAGTTTTATTCAATAATACTATAATCCTTCTAACTACGTCAATTTTGAACATTTTTACAACACTCGCAGATCACATCTTTCCTTTTGTTGCGATGTTTCTTGAAATGGCAACACACAGTTTGTTCGTATGTTTGTTCTTGTAAACAACAACTTTGACTGGCTGAGTCTCCACTCGATAAATAATAATTTGTCTGGCAACATTTACAGCTATTTTTGATTCGAACTTGTTTATCATCGCTTTTTGTGACATCTGTTTTTACGACTGGCAACACTCTTGGTCCATTTCTAGTCACAGGTCTGTTAGAATCATCTAAATTACTTTTATCTCTCTTTCTAACTCTTGCAAACATTCTGTTCACTTCTTCTATAGCATCTTTTGACTTCGTTTTGGCTTTAAAAGAGTTCTTTAATTCATCCAATTTCATTTGAGGAATAGAAGAAGATTTATGTCTTATTAAATCAAGCGAATTATTAGTGATTTTTATAACATCAGGCTGATGGTAATCAACTATCATAAAATTGATGTTATTATTCTTTTCAAATTGTCCTATAGAAAAATTAAATGTTCTACTAATAGTAAGTTTAGGTTTCATTTTTTTTGTGTTTTCTGTAGTTGTACCAGCATCTTTGAGTATAGATGTTTTACTATTATTTTCTTTACTCTCCTTATTCTTTTGAAAAACTGTAAGTACTTCATTTAGAAGATTCAAGCCTTGTGAGACGTCTGGTTGAGATGTTTGTACATTCTTCGAATCTAAATCAGTTGTGTCTGGATATATCTTTTCTATTTTATTACTATCATTGCAATTCTTACCAGTATGACATACATGACATGATTTAGTTTTCCTTTTCCTGTTTTCTGTATGTTGTTCATTTTCTCCAAGCTTTGTATTCAAGCAGATTGAGCAAATGAATTTGTTTGAAACATCTCGAGCTTTTCTACCGTCCATCTCTTTATCGAATGTAGTTATATATATGCGGACCTTTTTTGAATCGTTGTTAGGTATCATAGAAAATTATGGAAAGCCTGAAACAATTTTCAAAACAAAAACCAACTTCAACCCTAAAGTGTTTAACCGATTTTGATACCATTTCTATGGACCACCTGACAAGTTTTTTCAAACAAAAAAGAATTTTTCAAATCAGTCCAGGAGTTTTTGAGTGATCGGACATATATCTACATAAAAAAAAGACGAAGATCTGTGAATCTCCTCTCTTTCAAAGTCGTTTAAACATAAATATGAAGCCGTAGTTTGTATGTAAACTTAGCGTCCATGGAGTGTGGTGGTGGAGGTCAGACGACCTAACCTAGGGTCGACCTGACCTAGGGTCAGATACCCTAAATAGACAAACAAACATACATAAACAAACAAAATCAGCTCAATCATCTGACGCGAGGGGAGGAAGGAGCAACTAGAAGTCTTGACCACAACCTGTTTCGAAGGCTGGATCCGAAACTGCGGCTACCTGATGGTACGAGGGCTAAGTGGTTACTGTAGCTAATGCTTTTTGAGCTTTTCAAGCGATACTGGTCTTTTAAGTATGTAGATAAAGTTCAAAATTCTTTCACAATGGCAGTGCTCGCCGCGCCGCTGCCATCCCGGTTTGAAGCAGCCCATACATACTATCACGCCTGTTTCCTCCAGGGAATTGGCAGACTATAGACCTCTACTTACTCTTTTCTTTGCGCCACCGTTTCTTTTTCACGTGCCTACATTTCTCTCCATCCACTGGTTGTCTGGAAGAGATCGCTGTCAGCGATAAGACCGCCCATTGTACCTATGTATATATATTTACAATTTGTGTTTTGTTAATTTTTTTTTATTTATTTTTTAGGTGCAATAAAGAGTTATACATTCATTCATTCATTCATTCATTCATTCATTCATACTTAACACAAACCTAACAGACCTTATAAGAAACTTTTGACGTGCTTTTAGAGGAGCTCGGTGGCTCCGTGGGAGTACGCATCGCTAGCAATTTTGCAAGGCTTTTTTGGGAAGGGTTGCAAGCGGCACAAATATATTTCGATGTCATTCGTGGTTCGAAATGATGAGTAAATATATAAAAATAAAAATATGGCTTGATAAGTAATGGGATTGGACATGAAACTAGACGGGAATTTGAAGTTTAAGGTGAAGATATAGGCAAACGGCCTTGAAGTGTGAAATAAATTGTTAACTCGTAAATATGGTGATAATTTCCATATTGCTCTTCATCATTCACTAGATAGCCCTTTAAATTATTTTATGAACTGCCGTTGCCAGTTGCCAGTTGCCGATATTAACTTACTTACTTACTTATTAGTTACTAAAAGGCGTTCCGATCTCCTTCTCGTGTCGAAAGCTCAAAATGTAATTAAATTTTTTCCTCCAGAAGGTTGCCACATTCACAGCGTTGTCTGTAGTCTCACATCACGCTTAGTGCAGCTGGTAAGGGCACGATGGGCAGGAGCGGAGGTGTGACATAGTCTGGTCGTTATGCCCACACTGACACTGTGTTGCAGTTGACACGATATAACGCCATCGGGCCAAATTATGCCTGCATCGTATATCGTGTTCCGATGGGCGACAGAAGATCAAGTGTAAAATATGAAAACTTAAAGCAGAAACTTACAGTTTTACCGTTAAACAGGATCATGCCAATCTATTATTTCCATAAAATACAAAATAATATAAATAAATTCATCCAAAAACCCAAAGGCGGCGACAGTAACATGATAAGATATGACGCTTTGATGGAAATCAGCTTGAAAATGTCAAAGAACAATAACCCATAGAGGCTGGAAAATGTTGTCAAAATTATAGAAAATTCTGGCACGAAATTTTCTCCTCTTAACTTGACAGACATAGACAAGATGACGGAAATATAAAATAGGCACACAAATGTCAAAGCCGCCAAATAAAGAGAAAACTCTAAAAAAATATCTTTAAATTTTTGTGTTTAATTTTTCGGATATTTTAGTGCCAGGAGGCGTTTATATATAAATTCTGGAGTGTTTTTCTTGATAAACGTAAGTACGTTGTGAAAATTTGCTATTACTCACCATAAATAATATTGCAACGATTTTTCGCTCTTGTCCCTATGGCTCATTTTCATTGGTCGCATTGGTCGATAACTTTTCCTTGAATATAGCTCAGAGGGTCAAAATCATCCTATATCTACCGGTGGAAATGGTTACCCTGAACTGAATACCCTGAGCCCTATGGTTTGTGGTACCTACAATAATCTCCCACACTCCGATTACGAGCCGAAACGACCAATGAAAATCAGCCATAAATCTGTTAAAATCATCAACTTACTTTACTCTCATCTCCTTTTTAACTCCCGACAAAAAAGAGAGGTGTAATAAGTTTGACGTGTCATCTGTGTGCCTGTCAGTGGCATCGTAGCTCCTAAACCAAAAGATCGATTTCGGAAAGCCTTGTCTTTCGGGATGGTTCTTAGCTATGTTTGATGAAAATCAGTTTAGCCGTTTAAAACTTATTAGGGGTGAAAGTCGAACGGGCAAATAAACTTGTTGTAAACTTGTTTTGGTTAAAAAAATGCCCCAGATAACTAGAGTATATCTGTATTTTTGTAATACCCTACGGAATAGACAGAGCCGAGGGTCACAAGACCAAGAGTTGTGCGGGACCCACAGACTACTCAAGCTTCTAAGGTCCCAGAAGATTCCATTCTGTATAAAATACTCTTATTAATTTCTGTGGTAAGGGTCCAGTCTATGTTCCAAGGTGGAAAATAGAAATAGAACATAGACACTGACACTTACCCTATCTTGTCTATTATGGGTGGCATACGGAAAATACACGAAGCCGATAGCGACGTTTCTAAATGGATAGACAGCCTTCCATTCACCCTCCAACTTTGCTGCATATTGAGGAAACTACATATTGGCACACACCTGGCAACACCTGGCTGTTTATAACTGCTTTTCCTGATTCGCATTTATATATTAAAAAAAAAATACGATTGCCTCCGTGGTCCAGTGGTCAAGGCGTTTGCCTTGTGATCCGGAGGAAATGGACCGAAGCATACTTTGTGAAAAGTTGTTACCAATCTGGTTAGGATATTGCAGGCTTGAATCACCTGATTATCCGAAAAGAAAAATGATTCCGTGCTTCGGAAGGCACGTAAAGCTGTTGGTCTCGAACGCCATCTAGCCTTTTTACCTATGGACTTGTTCTGGTCTACCCTTTGGGTTGCAGAGGTCAGACGGCAGTCGCTCTGTGTAAAAACTAGTAATCTCGTCGAATCACCTAGGTTAGGTAGCGGACCCCGGGCTCTGAAGCGTAACCGCTGATGATGCAACCGGGAATACGCTCGGATGATGATGATATTAAAAAAAATAACATTTTTAGGGTTCCGTACAAAAAAATGAAAAAATGGAACCCTTATAGGATCACTCGTGCGTCTGTCTGTCCGTCCGTCTGTCACAGCCAATTTGCTCTGAATCTACTGGACCGAATCAGGTGAAATTTTGTAGAATGTTGTAATCCTATGACCCAAACACATGTGCAATGTAAATAATTTTTTTTTTCAATAAGCGTCGTTTTTGGGGGACAAATTAGGAAATTAAAAAAAAAATGTTTTGCAAACCTTACCGTGTCATATATCAAATGAAAGGGCTCGTTATGAGGAACTCAAATATATTTTTGTTTTTATTGTGAAATGGATAGTTTTGATTTTATTTATGAAAGAAGACGAAAATTTACCATTCCCTTGATCTCCAAAACTACTGAGCCTAAAATTTTGAAAAAAATACGAAATATAGTTAATTGCTTGTAGATTACAGGAAAACCTATAAGAATTTAATCAATTGTACGGAACCCTCTCTACCGCGAGTTTAACTCGCACTTGTCCGGCTTTTAAACTATATCGTCTACCTAACTGTCTTCGGCATGTTCGGGTGACCATTGACATGCATTATAATACTTAGAGAAGAATAAGCTGGAAAGCGCACCCCGGGCTCCGTAGCAGCACAGCTGAGGATGCAAGCGGAAACGCGGTAATTACACGCTATTCGCGTAATTACCGCGTTTTACGTGCGTAATTACCACGTCAACGTGAAGTTCGTCTCAAAGCTTTCTTTATCCGTTCATCGTTTAATTAACCCTGTGTCTGTTTCTTTAAGACTTCAATAACGCAGCATTTTCATGATTGATATCATCTGATTTGATAAGTCTTGCTCATTCAAAGTCAGAAACATTATCACGTCTCTATACCAACCATACATACGATATACATATACATAGACATACTGGTAAACACTAGGCTCCCAAAAGCCATGGTTAGGGTTAGTCTTAGATTTCCTTTTACCATCTTCACACTAATAGTTAGTGTGAAGATGGTAAAAGGAAATCAAAGTAGTGATAGGTGCTAACCTCTTCTTCTTCTTCATCTAAGCGCGTTACTGGTTGCTCTACAGCTGTGCTGCTTGGGAGCCCGGGGTGCGCTTTCCCGCTTTTTATTAGCCAAATATAACATGCATGTCAATGGTCACCCATAGATGCCAGACCTTGCGAAGTGGAGAAGAAATAGCCGGAACAGTTTAAATAATTTGGCTATAGTTTTACGACCAGTCGCCTGCCTGACGTCAACCCTTTTTGGGAATGTATTTGTTTGAAAAGTTTTACAACCAGCCGCCGCCCGACGTTAGCCCTTCTCGGGAATACAATTGTAACATGAGATGTTTGTGCTTAGTCCTTTAGTCGCCTCTTACGACATCCACAGGAAGAGATGGAGTGGTCCTATTCTAACCCGGAATCACTCTCCGTGTCCGTGTCCGAATTGGAAAAAAATGACAATAGCATAAATGAAAATCAAGCTTTTAAACTTTTTCAGCACAGTTTAACAACAGATGATAATTTACCATAGGAGGGTAATAAAAATGCAAAACTTAGACCAAATAATGATAAACAAGAAGAAATGAAAAAAAACAGAGACGCACATGTTTACAATCGCAATGAATTAAGGCATGACAAAAACAAAAAAGTAGAATTTGATAAAAATCACGATAAACGATCTTGTAATACTGGATTTAATAAAGACTACCAACTATTCGCGGCTTGTTTACAGAGGCAACCCAGATATGAATGGACTAGAGAGGTTGCATGCCAATGTTATATTGGAAAAAACATGAAAGGTTATTGCTCTCCAAAACGCGAACAGGTGGTATATTACAGTGGGTTACCAAGGCAGGTCTATGCGTATTCCAGAACGAGGAGTTACACAGATGTGGGAGTGGGAAGCGTGATGCTTCAACAGAAGAAGAGAGTGAGAAAGATATATTTACCCGAGACGGAGAATAGAGGGGTTGGGAGTGAGGATCTGGCCTCGTTTATTACAGCTGATAGTAAGTCGGTTTTCATTAAATTTTATAATTAGGGTTCCGTACAAAAAATGAAAACACGGAACCCTTATAGGATCACTCGTGCGTCTGTCTGTCCGTCCGTCTGTCACAGCCAATATGCTCCGAATCTACTGGACCGAATCAGGTGAAATTTGGTAGAATGTTGTAATCCTGACTCAAACACATATGTGCAAAGCAAATAAATATTTTTTTAAATAATGGTTATTTTCGGGGGACAAATTAGGAAACAAAAAAACGTTTTGCAAACCTTACTGTCATAAATTTAAAAAAAAAAATATATATGGACAAATCACACTGATTAAGCTAGCCCCAAAGTAAGTTTTAAACTTGTGTTATGGGATACTAACTCAACGATACTATATTTTATGATAAATACATAAACACATAGATAAACACCCAAGACCCAGGACAATTTGAAAAAGGCCATTTTCCGACTTGCCCTGGCTGGGGATCGAACCCAGAACCTCCGGATTAGCGGTCTAGCGTGTTAACCATTACGCCACGGAGGTCGTCGAAATATATCAAATGAAAGGGCTTGTTATGAGGATCTCAAATATATTTTTGTTATTATCGTAAGATGAATAGTTTTGATTTTATTTATGAAAGAAGACGAAAATTGACCATTCCGCCCTCCCCCCCCCCCTGATCTCCGAAACTACTGAGCCTAAAATTTTGAAAAAAATACAAAATATAGTTCAATGCTTGTAGATTACAGGAAAACTAATATATATAATAATAATTCTATAATAATTCAATCAATTGTACGGAACCCTCTCTACGCGAGTTTAACTCGCACTTGGCCGGTTTATTTTTAATTATAATTTTCTAAGCAAATTCAGTCTTTGTAACTGAATTATGTTTTTCGTATTTAAAACAGGAAAAGTCAAGAAAACTGTTCACAAAGGTTGACTCTTTAAAGTTTGATTTTGAAGATGAATTCTTCTTTTTACTACAATTTGTGGTGTCAGTTGTTTATCTGGTATAAGTTCATTTATGAAGAAGACGTAATTATTTGGTCTAATACACTGTTTATTTCTTTTTCAGGAAGACCCAGATATGGTAGGGAAAACGGTTATTTCAGGTATGGTAGAGAAGACTATTCCCGTTATCCTAAGTTTCCTAAGAAGACCTCTAAATGCGTCGGAGGTGCTGTAGAAAATATCAAAAAATGTTCTGAAAAACTGTCACCGATCATTTGCTACAATAAATCCAAAGGCACTAGTCCAAACGAAATAGAAGAGGAGAAAAGAATAAGCAAAGATACTGCAAATAATACAATTAACAAGAACATGGCAAATAACACAACACAAGTAGAAAGTACTTACGAAAAAACTAAATCTTTTTCAAATCAAATGAAAAAAGATCCCGATTACATTAAGGAAATGGAACCTAAAAATAAAGTAAAATCAGTTAAGTCACCTATTAAGAAACTTCCAGATAATGCTGCGGTACAGAAATCATCAGATTCTCTTGAACAGCATGTTCATAATTTAGAAGACCCTAGCTTTATACCAAGTACAGGCTCTTCAGATCCTATGGAAAATAAACTAGAAAAAGAATATAGGAAAATTTTTTCTAATAAAAATAAAGATGATAAAGCAAATACAGAAAAAACTATAAATGATATGAAAAGCACGTCAGCGTTACGACGGCGTTTTGAAGCACTAAAGCGAGGTATAGCAAAAAAAGATGATGCTAAAAAGAATGCTCCAACCGCATCTAAAGAGTCAAATCCCGCCGGCGAGAGTAGTGCCATGCAAAGTAGTGGCACAGTACAAAGTAGCACGGTTGAGAACACTCCTATCCATGTAGACATTTCTGTGGAATCAGATCCACCTTCTTTAGAGGCAAGATCGTATTCTCATACAAAATTCAGTCCGGCCACATCTGCATATAAATACGATCGCAAGACAAGAAATCCATCTCGTAAAAAATCCCATACGGGTAAGAAAGAAAAAGAAAGCGTACAGTGGTCTCCACCAGATAAGACCAAAGCAGACGAATCAGATGTTCAAGGCATGTTCAAAGTATGGGGAGAAAAATTTGATCTCGAACAAGGCAAAAGCCCACAGACTGGTGTTTCCTACGACCGAAAAGCAAAGGAACCAGGAATACAAATAAAAGAAGATGAGCCTAAGCCCGAATCGCAGGAAAAGAAAGAAGGGAAAAGGTTCTTTTTCTTTAAAAAGAAAAGCAAGGATAAAACAAAATCTCCGTGTAAATCGAAAAAAGGTGTAACAGCAGGTCGGTGCGAAGTAAAAAATTGTCTCATTACTCCTACTCCTGCCCCTGCCAAACCACAACACCCACCGAAGGAAAAGCCTAAAATAGTTCCAAAAAAATCGGAAGAAACAGATGAAATCCTAAAGAAAACTTGGTTGCAAAAGTTTATTCAAAGAACCATAGAGTCAAGAAAAAGTTTGCAAATAAGATGGAACAACAAAACATACACGACGAGTAGCAGCACTGTCTTCGAGCTGATGGATAATGTATACCGGCAAACTGAAATAATCATTAGGTCCCAAAGCGAAACGAGTACAGCGGCTTCATCTTATTATCATTCATATCATCGCCATCACGTCAATTTCGTTCAAGATATTGAAGCTTGGATGGTCCCACAATTGATACAAGAGAGTGAAATACCCTATCGATTCCACAGAAAGGACCATCAAACCACAATACCTGACCGTAAATGGTTCATTGATAAATCCAAGGCTTTCGCCCATAAAATAGAATTGGTGTTGCATTCAAAAAACTTTGTGAAATGTCACAGAGTGCCGAGTTCTGAATATCTAAGAATAGACATACCAAAAGATTTCTTCACCGATTTAAGTAGCGACAGTGATAGATTTGCAACTAGTAATTCAGAAGAAGTGTACAAAATTGTTGAGTACGAAAGTACAGAATCACGATCGGATTTGAAATTTAAAGTAAAAAATGACATTGGTGATCATTTAGATGATAGCGCTAAAATAACTCAGAAACTCAGTGTCAGAGATAAGAATATAGATACAAGGGTAACAGAAACTGTAATAAAGAAGCCACCGGTACATAGAGATGTGGTAATTCAAGGCAGTAACGTGCATATCCCTAAACGATGTGACGTCATAGGAGTTGGTATCATTACACATCGTGATATTAGAGAACTTAGAAAACCAATGTAAGTAGATTAAATCCTATCCTCTAGTCACTAACAAAAAAATGCAAAATTTTCTTTGGCCTAACTGCGCCATAATGTTTTCTTATACTTTGATGTTTTACATAATGTTTTTTTATATTTTCATATTAATTTGGTTTAAAATTAAACATTTTTATGTCAATGTACGTGGTCATTTCAGAATGAAGATCGAAGATGATGTCTCCGAAGAAGAATCGGAACACGCCGTCGACAAAAGTATAAAATCTCGGCAATGCGAATTTGCCGAGAGCTACCTCCGAGAGTACTACCGAAACTGGATGCCTTTAGGAATAGACCTTTTTCCATCCCGCGCCAGTGACGTCTACGTCAAATGCGAGTCCGCAGAAACATTGTCTAGCAACAACAACCAAGGAGACGGTTCCAAATCTTGCCCCAACTTAAAAGACTACCAGTCACCTGAAAATCTAAATCCTGCTTCGTCCAGCAGTTATCCATACAAAGATATTAACACTGATAAGGTAAAGATTTTTAACACATTTAAAAGCTTAACGCAGTCTACACCTCCTCTTGATACAAAGAGAGTTCTTCCAAAAGATTCATTTGAAGTGCTTAAAAAGCGAATGATGTATGCTTATGGTAATAAAGCCAAATGGGTTTATGCAGATGACGATCCATACTCCGTACCAAGCTTACAAGACAAAGCAGAACAGGACGCAATGCAGGAAATACCAGAATCCGTGTGTAATAAAAATAAGAAATGCAGAAAACATGTGTCGATAACAAACTGTGATTATCCGTCTGGAGATAATCCTATTCCAGTAATCCATATCCCACCAATTAAAAAAGATGCCAAGCCATTAGCGGGAATTCTGTCATTTTGTAAAAAAAATACTTCGGATACAAAACACGCAACAGTCAGAGAAGATATTAATTGCGAAATACCGCCCGCACCATGTAAGGAATATTGTACCAGTGCAAAAAACCCAAAATGCTCGCAGCAAAAGCCTAGGCCAAATCCTAAACCATCTTCTAAAAATACATCTACAGAATCATCTTCGTCTTCGCAAATATCATGTCAACCTCCGCCGTGTCCACCTTCGCCGTGTCCACCTCCGCCGTGTCCACCTCCGCCATGTCTACCTTCGCCGAGTCCACCTCCGCCGAGTCCAATTCCGAAAAATAACGATCCATCACCGCCAGAACCACCACGTCAAGAATCTCGAGCTCTTCCGAAAAATAAATATCCATCCCAGCAAGAACCACGTCAAGTATCTCAAAATGTGTGTTCGTGTACATGCACTCCGAAAATGTCTTCACCTTTAATCTCGCCTACAGATTCACCGGTAACATCACCGGATATAACATTATTGCACACAGCGTCACCCATCACCGTCAGCGTGAAACTAACAAGCTGTCAATCAAAGCCTTGCCCTTGTTCACCAGAATATGATCAATTGAAAAATCAGAAACGGCCGCAACCGCCGAAACCTTGTACGTGTGCTCCAAAAGAAACTAAAAGAAATAAAAAAGAAAAAATGTGCCCTGCATCATCTCATAACACCAATAAATCGCCGCCAAGGTCACAGCAATCAGTAAAACCACCTACTGTTATAGATTCTCCTACGACATTGCCACCAAAGGCTCCATGTTTCTCGCCTAAACAGCAAAGTATGTCACCACCCCCGCCAAAGAGTCCATGTTTCTCGCCTAAACAGCAAAATATGTCACCACCGCCGCCAAAGAGTCCATGTTTCTCGCCTAGACAGCAAAGTATGTCATCACCGCCGCCAAAGAGTCCTTGTTGCTCAACTAAACAGTCAAGTTGTACGCCATCGTCATGTTCAGAGCAGTCGTCAGAAAATGTTCCTTGTCCTTGTAAAACTTCTCCAAAAAACTCTAAGAGAGCACAAAAAAGTGGTTGTTCTCAAAAGTCTTGTAATACGCCAAATAAAACACAAACCACTTGTTCTGAATGCTTCCAAAAGTCATTTCATTCACAGTCATCCGATACATGCGAAAGAAACCAGTCTCCCGATAGATCCCCCCAACAATCTTTGTCTCAATGCTCATCAAAATCAACTCAGTATGAAGAAAATTCACCAGACATTTGTCCGGGATCACCATGTCCAACAAGATTGGAAGATTTAACTAAAAAAGCTAAAAGCATGCCTAAAATGCAAGGTTTGCATCTGAGAATGAAACCAAATCCGCCACCTCCAAAATGTGTTGGCGATTGCCCAGCAGTCCAAAAAAAGAAATGCCCGGTGAAAGAAGATACGAAAAAGAAATGCCCAGAGGCTGAAAACGAGAAGAATAGCAATCCATGCAATTCAGACAGTTCAAGCAATTCAAGCAATGATAAAGAATGTTTGGAAAGTCCTTCAGATATAAAATGTCTTCCAGATGAAAATATAATGACTAGAGTAAAGAAAATGAGTACTGAAGAAATCCGCGTAAAATGTCTCCCAGATGAAAATATGATGATTAGAGTAAAAAAAATGACTGACAGTACTGAAGAAATCCGGGAAGGTGTAAATGTAAAAGTTAAAGATGCTGATGGAAGAACCCTATACGAGAGGCGAGATTATAAAACAGATTGTAACAGAGAAACTCACAGGCCACCGGTGTTAGGAGAAGTGTTTAAAGTAAACAGATTGTCAACTGAAAGTATTGAAACTGGTAAAAAATTGCCAACAAAAGACGATAATAACGAAAGCACGAAAAGCGAAGCAAGTATAGCCAATATGATTGAAATTTCGTTCGGGCTCAAAGTTACGCAAGGAGATAAAATAACTGAAATCAATTTAACAGATGATAAAGATGAAGAACTTGATGATTCTCAAATAAAATGCAAACTAAATAAGTCTCAAGATATTTTTATGGTTGACGGTGAGGCTGATCCCACTACCGACGAACCAAATGATAAGAATGATATAAATATAAAAATAGTGATAAAGAACTTTAAATCAAAATCTGAGAAATCTAGTAAAAAGCAAAAAAATAATGATTACTTTTCCAAAAAAATATCACAAAAATTCCATACAGTGTCGACTGGTTACAGCGATGTTTTACAAGATCAAATTGATAATATATACTCAATACATCGAACAACAGTAGATTTGTCATCTTCGAAATCCCAGCTACAAGATAAAATCGGAGACGTGGAACATTCCGAAACAAACACAGACAACATACAATCCAAAGAAGGAATACCTGTGAAACTATCTCAAAAAGAGATAGAATACTCAATTACTGGAACGTGTGAAGAAATCAAAAATCTACAGGTAGATAAAGAAATAAAAAAGTCGGTTGAAAATACATCACTCTTAGAAACTTATGAAACAATGAAGAAATCGCAGTGTAATGGAAGTGTTAATAGAATCAGTTCTTGTGCTGATTTAAAAAGTAACAGAAGTGAAACAACTCTTGAAAATTACCAAGACATTGAAAAGACCGAAACTATTTCAAATATACCGAAATCTGATACCTATCCAATCTTGCAGACGTCCAAAACTAGAGAGACAATACACAATTCCGAATTAGATGAGGTTATTCATAAAAGTATTGATAAAATGCCGAGAACCGAGACCTGTGAAGTTGCACAAATAACTGAAACGAATGAGAAAAAATCGGAGACCAGTCAACGAATACAAATTATTAAAAATTATTTAGATAATCCGATAAACCTTCGATTCAATCCGATAATTAAAAAAAGCATTAGGAACACGGAAACCAGTGATATAAAAATAAATAGCAAGTTTGAAAATGATGCAAAGAAGCCAGATAAAACTAAAAATGAGACAAATAACACTACCAAAAGGACAGAAATATCTGAAATAATAGAGAATAAAGATTATGTTGAAGTAATACAGAAGACTGAAAATTATGAAACTATTGCTGAAAAGAAAGTGCAAGAACAAAATGAATGTTGTTGTGAAATAAGAACTATACGTAAATCTGAAATATTGGTAAGTAGATCTGAGACTGAAGAGAGGATACGCAGTATTGAAAATTATGAATCAATATCAAACAAAAGTAGTCATATTGATAAAATTGAAAGTAGCGAACCAATACAGAATCCTGTCATTGAGGAAACAATACAAACAACAAATACTTGTACAAATGATGTTTTGATATCTGAAACCATACAAATTGTTGAAAATTGGCAATCTTTGAGTGCTTTAGAAGAAATCAAAATCGGAGATGAAAAACCAATTCTCGAGGAGAAAAAATATCAAACATCTGAAAATGAAAGACAAAAAGTTACAAATGAAATACATGAAGAAATCAAGAAATTCGAAAATTTTCTAAAAATGCAGAAACGCTTCCAGTTTCCAATTGATTTTCACAAACCTGTTGAAATAACAGCTGACATTGACAACAGTAAAGAAATTGAAATTATTGATACTACTATTGTAACAAAAGCTGAATTGAAAACTGATATCACTAAAGATGAATGCAACACAGAACCAGACAGAGAACGAAAAGTTACAAAACCTGAACTAAATATTGAGTGTTCTGAAACAATTCTCTCACACACAGACACAGATGATCAAGATAACACTGTAGATCTCACTAACACTAGCGAAGACTGCGATAAAACCATATTTAAGACAAGGCCACACACAAAACGAGAAAAGAAAGATATGTTAAAGCATGTTTTCGAAAAAGCAACCACTCAGAAATGGAAAACCAAAGGTCGTATGAAACGTCTACGAAACATGCTTAAATTTATTTTAACATCAGATAGCAGTGAAGTCGAAGAAATTGCTGAGACTAGCAAAGATTTGATGAAGGAAATAACTTGTTTCAACCCGAATAATTTCAAATATACTGATAGTCTGACAAATTATTACGTCGAAAATGCTTTACAATCTGACGATGATAACAAATTGACTGAAAGTCATCCCACCCAAGATCAAAGTGAAGACGACATATGTAGTGACTCATCAGATTATCATCCAAAAGTATCTAAATGTAAATGTAACTCAATGGCGGAAAGAATAAAGAAACGTGGAGATAAATTGCTAACTGGCTGTTGCTGCAGGATTGCTCCTGTTAAAGTCCATGAACAGACGTCATGTGATATGAACACAGATAAGGGTTTATGTATTAACTGCAAAGGAGCAGAATACATTGACGTACAAACTCAAAATTCTATATTTAACAGTGAAATAAGAAACGTTACTCTCATGACGAAAATGGAAAGTGTAATGACGTCTAAAACGTCTAGTGATTTTGAAAGCCTAAGGATAAATACTACAGTTTCACCTTATAGGGATGACAAACAATGTGAAGCAAAGAATACAAATACAATGTTAGGTCTTATAGATAATGGTAAAATTGTAATTCGCACATCAGATGAGAATAAACTTTCTCTACAAACAGAAATAGTAATTGGGTGGAAGGGTAAAGAGAAACAGAAAAAGAAAGAACGTAGAAACACATATTTTGCTTCTCCATCTGATATTTTACAGTCATACGAAACTAAAAAGGCTGTGCTTGAGATTTACACCGAGAAAACTGTGTCAGAAGAAGGAGAAAGATTAGTTGCGAAGTTGCCCAAATTTGTTTATGAAAAAGAAGAAGAGATAGAAGAAAATTATGTAAAAAATGTTCTACTTGCTCACAAGGGTTGAAAAAACTTACGGGAAGATAACGAATATAAGATCAAGATGGTGTAATTGTAAACTGAGATAAATGTTAACGCTAATATTCTTACTTTCGTTCATTCATTATTGTGTATGTCGTCAATATTACAATGTGGCCTAATCTTTCAGTTTTCATTTATCTTTGTTTACAAAAACCAAAGGCTATATTTCATACCTTATTATTTCGCTGCCTGTTATTTTGTGCATACTTATTGATATGTCCGAATTCTTATATAAAGATCACATTTATGTTTTCATGATGCTATTTTTATAAAGTATTGTTGCATTTATATTTTTGGTCCCACTGTTGTGTGTTTTTGTTTAACATAATAAAGACAATGTGATTAATTTAAATAGTTTAATTTCAATATTAAAATTTAAAAAAATCAGCTACGAGTAAAATAGAGATGATGTCAGAGACATATTATGATTCTATTTAGTCAGTCGGATTATCGAAAATGGTTTTTTTTACAGTTTATTAAATTAGGAAGAAATCACAATGATACAGAACGTGGTAAAATAATATTCACAAGTCTTGTCCCATCCGGCAATGGCAAGATTGTCAATAAAAACGGAATCCAAACGGTTTCAACTTTCAAAAAACTATTGCGCTCTTACTTGTTAGATTAACAATCCAAGTCGCCGGTAACTATTATCCACTTCTGCCCCAAACGCATATTATGTAAACATTCCTGGTTGACTGGAAGATAACCCTAGACGGGATAAGTCCGGCGTTGTATGTTTACTTTTCTGTTTTTGTAACTGCTTCTCTTACGTGTACAATAAAGCTTTATAAACAGCCTTCATGTCCGTGACATAGCAGATAAACTGCACTGCAAGAAGGTCGCCTACGCTGGTATGGTCATGTCTTGCGGAAACCGGCAAGTTACGTGGAAAACAAATGTATAGCCATGCCGCCTCCGCCGGGGCCCGACAGACGTAGTGTAGACCCAAGAAATGCTGGCTTGACGTCGTCAGGTATGACATGCGTGCCAATGGTCTTACAATGAAGGATGCTCAATACCGTGCGAAGTGGAGAAGGAAAAGCCGGAAAGCGGACCCCGGGCTTCACAGCATTACAGCTGTGGATGCAACTGGGAACACGCTGAGATGAGGGAAAGAGAGTGAGAAAGCTTTATAAACAAACTGTTGCTGCAACTAATATTTACTCGTATCCCCCACTATTTTAACTTACCTATCCTTGTTTGTTGCCCTGTATTCATGTGTATCTTTGAAATATGTCTAGTGTGTGTAGTATTTTGATACTGATTCTTGTAGGTATTATGTTTTTATGAATAAAGATGAAAGAGCTCGATTAATAGATGTTTATCTATCTATCTATAATTTAAGAACTACGTTCTTGTCGGTGGAGTAGTTTCCATGTCTCCCTCTCTTGAGCCATCCTTTTGACTTCCCTATACGACACGGCGTCAACTTTCTCCTTCACTTGATCTGTAAATGCTCTTCTTGGTCTTCCCTTTCCTCTTCTTGCTCCTATTTTAGATGTTTATCTAGGGACCTTATAATACAGGATGACTTTTCAACCACCAGCCAAATTTTTGGAACAAGTTTAGTACATGATACTGAACTCTTCTTCTTCTTTAACCCTTTCACCGCGCGACTTTATATCAGTTGTCGTGCAGCGCGAGGAATTGTGAATATCAATAGTTTTTGGTCGGATAAATCCGACGCTCGCGGAATGGGCACGAAAATGTTTGTCGGATTAATCCGACGTTCGCGGCTAAGGGGTTAATTTAAGAGCTTGCTCTTGTCGGTGGAGTTAAGATGCCTCCATTCCTATTGAAAATAAAAGAGAGAAGATGATTTGACATTTAATAAGACATGACAATCTATTCAGAATAATAGTAGAAGAAAAAATAAGAAGAGGAAGGGGAAGACCAAGCATGATGTTTTTCCAACAAACTAAGGATACTGAACTACTTTCGAAAAAACAAATAACGAAAAACAAAAATATAAATTCGCCTTCCCATACAAATCAGCGGTTAGCCAAACGGATTTTGTATGGGAGGTCGAAAAATTATTATGGATTTTTAATAACTTTTTAATAACATGGATATTGAATAAAAAAGATAGTGACAGGCTGGCAGCTTTCGAGATGTGGTGCTGGAGGAGAATGGAAAAGATCAGTTGGACTGAAAGGAAAACCAATGAGGAAGTATTAGAAATAGTAGGAGAGAAAAGAAGACTGCTGGGCGAAATAGAAAATAGGAGAGAGAAAATGATTGGTCACTTAATACGACATGACTCCTTATTTAAAAACATACTAGAAGGAAAGATAAAAGGTAGAAGAGGTACAGGACGACCAAGAAAGAGCTATGTAGACCAACTGAAAGAAAAAGCAGGGGTTATGTCGTATCAAGCAGTAAAAAGTAAGGCAGAGAACCGAGAAGTTTGGCGCATACTCCACCGACAAGAGCCACTTAGCTCTTAAATAAGAAGAATAATAACTAATATCTTGCTCCTAAAATTGGCTGGTGTTTAAAAAGTCACCCTGTATTATACATATATAAGGTCCCTAGATTAACATCTATTAATCAAGCTCTTGTATATTTTTTTGACAGAAATTCGTAGATGCGCACTCGCACTTGACAGGCCGTACTTGAAAATCAGCAAGCTGCTCTCTGAGCAGCACCAGGCACGTGTCACTTCCCGTTTAGGTATCGAAAATGTACCTACATTATTACTATGCGCGCATCGGCCCCTCCGGGTGGTAAATCCAGTTATACGAATCGTTTGTCCAGAGTAATAAAAATGAAATTGGCCTGCAATGGATGGCTAGGTATCTAAACGAGGTATCTAAATGTCTAGGTATTTTTACGAAAAGGTGCTGAGTTCTGACGTGAGCTAAATTAAACCATATCGCTAGCCACATTGAGTAGATATTTCTTTGAATTTCTTTGCTGAGTGAGACTTCTGTACTATAATAGTATTATGTGTTCTGTGGCAGTACTAAGCTCTGAGCCTTTTTGTACTGCTGTAGCACACAGATACAAAGGTATTGATTTAATATGTTTACATGTTTTCTTATATTTTGTATTATGTTCTTCTTCTTCTTATTTAAGAGCTTAGTGGCTCTTGTCGGTGGAGTATGCGCCAAACTTCTCGGTTCTCTGCCTTACTTTTTAGTGCTTGATACGACATGACCCCTGCTTTTTCTTTCAGTTTGTATGTATTATGTTCTTATGTTGTGTATATTTTTCTGTATGTAGTTATACTACTACAAATAAACGGTTATCTATCTATACAACGAGATAGGGCGACGTGGGTTCACAAATCACTGTTATTAAACTACTACAGTTTACTCCTCATAAAATTTACATAAAAATCTTAAGGATTTTCTACAGACACCCACAATAGCCAAAACACGATTGAGCATTTTTGGCTCTATAGAAAAAATCACAAACATACCTCTAATTTTGCCTAAATTTGCCTTTAAAATACGTATTACTATTTATTTTTTTTATGTTATAGGGCGGCAAACGAACAAGCGGGTCACCTGATGGTAAGTGATCACCACTGTCCATGGACAACTGCAACACCAGGGGTGTAACAAGAGCGTTACTGGACTTTCAGGAAGATATAGACTCGTTTTTTGAAGGTTTCAATGTCGTATCGGTTCGGGAACACCGCTGGAGGAAGTTGATTCCACAGTTCGGTCGTTCGTGGCAGGAAGTTCCTTTTAAAACGTACGGTGGTTGATTGCCAACTATCCAGGTGGTGTGGATGGTATTTTAATTTCAGGCGGGTGGTGTAGTGGTGAAATTTTGCAGCAGGTATTAGGTCGAACAATTCTTCAGAACATTCCCCATGATAAATGCGATAAAAAATGCACAAGGATGCAACATCCCTACGTAGAGCCAGAGGATCGAGACGGCTGACGAGAGTCTCATCATCGATTATACGAGTTGCGCGATTTTGAATACGGTCAAAAGGAAGAAGTTGGTATTTAGGTGCCCCGGCCCAGAGATGGGAACAATATTCCATATGCGGCCTAACTTGTGCCTTATACAGCTGAAGGCGATGTGCCGGTGTGAAGTATCGTCTTGCTCTACCGAGGATACCAATTTTTTTAGAAGCCAACTTAGCCTTGTCATTTAGATGACCGCGAAATTGAACGTCGCTTGAAATCTCGACGCCGAGAATTCCGATCCTCGGTTGTATATCGAGGGAAGCGCCCTGAAACGAGGGAGATACGACAAAGGGACTTTTTTTAGCGGTGAACGCACAAACTTGTGTTTTATTGTGGTTAAATTGGACTAAGTTGGATAGACCCCAATCTGAAACTTGGTTCAATGAAGTTTCGATATCAGAAACAAGGTTTGTTCGACACTCAGAGACGCTTGCCCGAGAAATATTGGCTTGGCCGGAATAAAAAGTGTCTACCGTGGTATCATCCGCATAGCAATGAGTGCTGCTGGATTGCAGCATATCATTGATATGCAGAAGAAAAAGCGTAGGAGACAGAACACAACCCTGTGGGACACCAGCATTCACGGGCTTACATTCAGAGCATGAACCGTCAACAACGACTTTGATGCTACGCCCTGTGAGGAAACTGGTAATCCATTGGCACAATCTCTCAGGCAACCCGAAAGACGGAAGTTTTGACAGAAGTGCCTTGCTATTTTATACAATCACCTTTTTATATGAAAATTATACCAAAAAGTTTAATATCTAAATATCTATCCGTTTTGGCTACAGAAAAAATAATAAATATAATACAAAAAAAAATATTAAATAAAATACAGTGAAATATTCGTCGAGAGCGAAGGAAGGGTCGGAGCCGCGCTCGACGATATTTCGCAGTGTTTTATTTATTATTTATTAATACATTTTTTGGTATAATTTTCATATAAAAAGGTGATTATATAAAATAGTAATACGTATTATAAAAGCAAATTTAGAGGTATGTTTGTGATATTTTTCTAACGAGCCAAAAATGCTCAATCGTGTTTTGGCTATTGTGGGTGTCTGAAGAAAATCCTTAAGATTTTTATGTAAATTTTTTGAGGAATAAACTATAGTAGTTTAATAACAGTGATTTTTCAAAAACACGCACAGTTTTGCAAATTGTGAACCCACGTCACCTTAATGAAATAACGCAAAACCTCTCAGGTTGTAACTCAGTCCACGAAACTGAACAACTTTTGTTCTACAATGTTCCCAAGATGCCAAAAATAAAATTCAAATTTTCATACAAACCGACTCGATCAGCTGATCAGTTTGTATGAAAATTCCATTTTTATAATTATGTAAGATTATCGAAACACGTATAAGTAAGGTACCTGAGTGGGGGCTTGTGACGTCATTTCTCAGTGAAAATTGTAGCAAGGCGACGATGAGCGAAATTAAAAGACACTATATCTTCTCTTCCGTCACTTTTTATTAGTCAAAGAAAATAAAATAAAAAATCATACACCGTATTTTATAATAAACTAGCTTTTGCCCGCGGCAACTTACTCTATGTCCTTCTCAGTACTCCTATGTGTATGCGAATTTGCAAGAAGACTGGTTCAGTAGATAAAGCGTGAAGAGGTAACAAACAAACAAATAAACATACAAACTCACTTTCGCATTTATAATATTAGTTGGGACTAACTGACGGGCCTAAAATACAGGTTGATTTGTACCGTCCTAGGTAATATATTCAAATCAGAATCTTTATTAGAACACAAGTCGTCACAATTACCGTCCTAGGTAATATATTCAAATCAGAATCTTTATTTAAAGTCCAAAAAAAATGTATACGTGCCATCAGTACACCCTGGATAGATGACAGTTGTAAGCCGCTTTTTAAGAAATTAAATATTTTACCACTGCCATGCCTATATATTAGAGATGTTTGTGTGTTTGTTAACACGCACCATGATTTCTTTCAAAAAAGAAGTGAGGTTATCATAAGACAAACACGAGAAAACATTATGAACAGATGGTATCAACCTATGAGCCATAAAGACATTTATAAAAAAATGTTGATAACATGTGCATCAAACTTTTCAATGTTCTGCCAAAAGATATCAAGCAGTTAAAAGGCAAAGTCTTTAAAACTAAATTGACAGAATGGCTTCTGGAACACTGTTTTTATTCCGTAAAAGAATATTTGACACATTGTGAGTCAAAAAAAAAATACTAGATAATTTCATTTAATTCCTATATAGTAATTTGTTTTAATTTATGCACTGTGACATTTTAATTAATATAAATATGACATACTTACTTTAATCTTAATATGTATTAAAATTCAATTAACTTATTTCACTGTGTGCAACTATATGTAATGTAAACTGTATACATTTAAATTTATCTAATGAAGTAAATATAAATACCTAGATATTTTTTGATTGTAAAATATTTGCATGTCTGTTCTCAGACTAATACATGTACTAAACTATGATGACAACAACTTGTAACACTGTATTTTGGCAAATAAATGATTATTGATTATTGATTACAAAACCGAAAGAAAAGACTTTGTATTAGTATACATTTGTGGGCTAATATCTTTATTTTTTTTTATGAAACAACATACATATGACAATATTATTTGTATTTAGCTAGAGTACTTTCCTTGAATATAGTTACGAGGTTCAAAATCACCCTGATTTTTCAGTCATCATGTCTATTACAGACTAAAATAGAAAAAAAGTATTTCTTCTCATTTCTCTTTCATTTTTGCGCATGTCAGTGGTCACCCAAGGATGCCGAAAACCTTGCGAAGTGGAGAAATAGTAGTTTTACGATCAGCCGCCCGCCTGACGTCGACCCTCTTTCGGTATGCATTTATCCAAAAAGATTTCCAACCGGCCGCCACCCGACGCGACTTCAACCGTTCGCTCCTCATAGCGAATCAAGGGGTATCATGAATTTTTCGGTGTCCAGTGCTGCCCTCATTTCAAATAAATAATATAAAAGGATACGGAGATATCATTATCTTAGCAAAAATGCTAAGAAAAGCTTAACGTTCTCACTTTAAACTGTAAACAGTGGTTTATAAAATAGTTTGAAGGGTTATCTAGGGCTTGACGAAGACAATAATTTAAATGATATATCTGTCTCCTTCCAAATGATTTATTTCAAATGGGGGCAGCACTGGTCACCGAAAAATTCATGTATCCCCTTAATTCTGGCCGTCAATTATTGGTTCATGTTTATGTTTCTAGAATTATTATTCTTCTAATCGAGGGTTTTAAGGTTCTTCAGGCAGATCGAAACATCTGACACCAGTGTTATCTCAACAGTGGTGTCACCATCCTTTGATTGTTACTTTTTAGGAATAAAGAAGCAACAAAACTAAAGATAGCTA
This sequence comes from Acrobasis repandana, assembly GCA_963576875.1. Taxonomy (NCBI): domain Eukaryota; kingdom Metazoa; phylum Arthropoda; class Insecta; order Lepidoptera; family Pyralidae; genus Acrobasis; species Acrobasis repandana. Next base: position 6,767,638 of record OY756242.1, on the reverse strand, counting down.
TGCTCTAAAGGACTTGTATCCAGAGCCGTAAAATTATTTTTAAAATAAACGGGCAAGTGCGAGTCGGACTCGTACATGAAGGGTTCCGTACCACCGTACAATGTTTTAAAACGCTGAAGAAACACGTTTCTTGTATGACGACCCCCTTTAATTATTAACTTTATGTTATTTTTAGTATTTCTTGTTATAGTGGTCATAGTAATACATAATCGGTAAAAATTTCAGGTGTCTAGCTATTACTGTTCAAGTGATAGAGCCCTGTGACAGATCGAGTTAAAAACGCTGAAAAAAAAACACGTTTTTTTTGTATGACGACCCCCTTTAATTTTCAACTTTTTTTTATTATTAGTATTTGTTGTTATAGCGATCACAGTTATACATAATCGGTGAAAATTTCAGGCGTCTAGCTATTACGGTTCAAGAGATAGAGCCCTATGACAGACGGACAGACAGACAGACGCACAGACTGCGGAGTCTCAGTAATAGGGTCCTGTTTGCACCCTTCGGGTACGGAACCCTATAAAGAACAGTGGTGTCAGATTTTTCGAACTTCTGAAGGCATCTGACGTATAGCTGTCATCTAGTGACAATAGTAATTTTTTCACAGTAGTACGCGTCATGTGTCGGTCAAGCAGCTAGCTCCCCGAAGCCGGCTGCTCAACTGACAGGGCCGCGGTCAACGCCACGAGCGGTGAGGTACAGTTTTAAAATGTTTATTTACTTACATATGAAAGGTGAGTCCTGTGTTTTTTATGTCTGTATAGCTTTTACACCATTTCACGGCACATGACGGCATTTTTAGTGAATCGATTATCGCAAACACACAGCAATATTCTCAAAGGAAACTTCTTGCGACGCAACCGCACGACTCGAGTGTCACGGCGAACAGTCGCGCCGCGCTGTTCATATTTTAAGCCCCGCCCGCCGCGGTACATATCGCGTGGAATGATTTTTCGGGATTATTTACGATTCTAGAGAATTATTGTTCGTAGCTTTGGCCTAAATATAAGCAAAAACCTACAATCGCAAAGATCGTTTCTTAGGCCCTAAAAAAGGACCAACAGGCTTAAATTTAGGGCTAAAATCCTATAGTCCTCGGGAACACTAGTGACTAGTTTTTTTTTCACCGGGGCAGCTAGTAGGCGATGAAGATGACCGTAAATAAATCAGTATATACTATATTACAGTCGTTCAGTTGGTTCATATGTCGACAAAGCGGCGTCGACTTTTTTAAAGACGCGGCCTTCGTGGCGCGCCGACGGCATTCCAACCAATTGAACGAACGGAACGCCATTTCAACAAATAGAATATACAAACTCAGTTACCTACCAATCGGGGCGGGCGAGGATATAATCCGTGACCTTTCGTTTATAGGTTGCATTCTCAAGGGCCTATGCGAATAAATGATACTGATTCATGCTACTTCACAGTTCTTAGAGCGATCTTCAGTATTATAAATAGTAATGAAATACTTACTTTGAAATAAAAATACATAACGTAAGACAGTGATCATATGACTTAGTTTTTAAATAACTATTAAATAATCTTTGTTAAACGAAAAAAACGTAAAAAAACCACACACGCGTAAATCACTCGCATTGCGCTGCCGCGCCGCCTGCGTCCCCGCTCGGCTCTCTGTATCGCTTCGGCTACAGTAAATTTGGGTGCAAGCGGGAGCAAAACTTAGATTCTGGCGTGGGGTAGCCCATTACAGCTTCAAGTAGAGGTCCTTTTCTTCAAGACTTATTAGCCTATATTTTACATTGACAGCTAAATAAAACATTTTTTTTAAAGATTTACCTAAACTATTTTACAATATTACTAAATATGTATTAAATGCATAATTTAGAAAAACTTGGGATAACTTCCTTTGGCATATTTTCTTTTCCACTTATCACCAGCTCATAAGCGTGTCTGTAAAATAATATTAAAGTATATTAAAATAAAAATTAAAGAAATATAAAAAACAATAATTAAAAAGTAATATATGTACTCGTATAAATGAGCTTTGCAATACTTAAATTCGTTTATAATAAATAAAATTAAGTAGTTTGTAAAATTCTACAATTTTAATTAAAGTAAATTTTTTCAATGAATTGTATTTTAATTAAGTACTTAAGTATAATTGAAAACTGACATAAAAAAAGCAATAAAAGAGTTACTTAATTATTTTTTAAACGTGCATTTTGAGAACGTTCCAATAAAATAGTAGGTATATGAAAAAATTATAATTTTAAGTCAGATTTAAAACATGTAAAATCATGCAAAACACAAACAAAATTACTTACAAATATTTACCACAAGTGAGTTAGCAAAATTATAAGACAAAAATGTGATAGGACACAGTGCGATGCGAACACAGTGAAATAATGTGTAAATTACCATTGACATGAATATAAATACATAGATCTCGTTGTAAATTACAAACGCCTTACATTTTTAAATATAAAGATGTGTGCAGTATCCAAAAATGCATGAAAGGGCTAAATTCATGTACAATTTTTTGCTTTTCGAAGTGGAATTTATTTATTAAAAACTGTATTGATCCACAATAATAATAATTGTTAACAATTGGCGGACTTAACGCTAATAGCGTTATCTGCCAGTCAACCATAGGGATAAACAGATAATCATTTGCAATTATATTTATTTGTAACTAGCTTTTGCCTACGGCTTCGCTCGCGTCCTTTCTTAGCGGATGCCTACGTCATAACATCTACCTGCATGCCAAATTTCAGCCCGATCCGTCCAGTGGTTTGGGCTGTGCGTTGATAGATCACTATGTCAGTCAGTCACCTTTGAATTAGCAGCAAAAAGAAGTCGTGCACTTCTTTATTTGGCTCTGGCTATACAATTCAACTACAATAACACGGCATATGACGTCCGTGGCTGTAATCTGTTAAGGGTATTTGACTGAGTTTGTTTTTGGTCAATATTTAATTCAAATCAAGAAATATCACTTAAAAGAAATTTTATTTCGAAAACACCAAGAAAATTAATTGATTAATAAAGTAGTAGTTAGCATTTCAAATATTGGTATGAAGAAAGGTCAAGCGTGGTGGGGACATCTCGCTATCTCTTTCGTACCCGCGAAACCTAATGGCATCCTTTTCCTGTTACTTAACAGTTTCCCTTTCCACCAGATTCCTCTAGATGACAATAAGTCAAATATGACACTTTTTACTAAATGTCAAAACAAACATTTTCTATAGCATTTGTATGAAGTAAAAAACCGTGACGTCATAGATATTTGGAGTCAAATAGCGTTCTTAATATCAGTTTTTTTGCATTAAAAAATCTAAAATCGCGTTGAAAATGTATATGATCAATGACAAGTCACACAATTTTGTGACGTTTTATTATCTTATCAGTATCAAATAATTTATTTTTGACCCAGTCATCTACCCATTTAAAGGGTTTGAAACTTACTTATTTTTGAGCAGATTAAAAAAAAATCTTTTCTGTTGTCGGTTTCGGATTATGTAACGTTTTGAAAAGCAGAATAAAAATAAATTATGGGGAAATGGGTTAACATATCGATATTATAGGTTTCTGCATGCACTACACGTGTTTCACTCCTTGTCACTTAGTCGCGATACCTATCACTACAATAGCGCTTGCACGACTCAACCAATCGGCTGTGCATCGTCGAAAACCTAGATTAACCTTTTCAGATAACGGTTAATTGCGATTACTGTTTACCCTTATTGTATGGGTCAACCAATCAATCGGTAACTAAAATAATCGGTAACCAAATCAATCAGTAACTGAATCAGTTGGTAACCGAATAACCGGTAACCGAATCAATCGGTAATCGAATTAGTCGGTAACCGTTAATAAAGAGTTTTTTTGATCCCTGACTATGGGTTAGTCCTTAGGTCCGGAAATTAAATAAAATCACATGTACATTCCAAATACGCATTTAATTGAATATCTCTCGCGATATACAGATAAGTACATTCATCTTGACATACATGATATACGGTACACAATAGCTAGCAACGATCAACAAGACGATACAAAACTGTACCTTAAATATTAGACAACAAGTTTCAATTGCGAGTATCTGTCGCAATTCCATTGATTTTGATATATTTATAGATGTTGCAAGTATTTTTGTGTTTATCTTCCGTGCTGAGCTGGGAGAAAAGAAGAAACGGTGAATGTAGCAGCTGCTTTTCTTCCTGCTCAGATCTCAGAAAATCTATGGAACCATAATGCGGCTGGAAGGAAACCATTGGCATTTAATTCATATTTGCAGGTGTAGGTTTCATGGCCCTAGACTCTTTCCTCCTCGTAAAGGGTAAAAACGTGGTTAGTATATACCAAATGAATTGTAGCAGATACAAATATGCTAAGAACTGTTGTTTTACAGTTAACTGCACATCAAGAGTAACAATTTACACTAACAAAGGTCTCGCCGGCTTAGCACATTTTGCGTATGTATTATACATACATGAAACTTTCCAAAGAAATGTTATATATGCTGGCGAAAAATCCATTAAAATTGTCCCAGTATTGGTCATTTTCTGAAATTGTGTAATTTCATTTTTTTAATTACGTTTTTTGTCAATCTGATGTGATGTTATCTGTACAAAACGCATGCATAATCGACCAAAATGTTTTATTAAGCGTACGAGTAAGAATAGTGCAAATGTAGACGTTAAAAAAATTTACACCCGACGCAGTCAAACGGTAAACTTTGAAAACGAAAAAAATATAGCTCAAGAAGTAGGTATAAAATATCTGAACACATACTGGTGTTAATATTGACTTTTCACAAAAAAATTACAAGTCTTTTTCACAGGTGGATACTATCAATAATAAATATTAAAATTTACTGTCACATTATTTTTAGATTAAATGTGCAATTTAATTTAGTTATCTCTTATCATACATATACAAACAAAAACAATTTTTTGGTCGATTATACAATTTACACCACAAAGTTTCTAATAACTATAGTTTAGTACGTACTGTTGAGAACACTTACTTAAACAGATTATTATACTCATTTGGAGCAAATTAACAAAAATATATCGACAAAACATATACATTTCATTATAAAACGAGATTTACATGCAATTAATATTTCCTAGACTTTTCTAATAAAAATATAGGATCATATTTTTTAGGAAATAACGAAAAAAAACTCAATTGTAAATTTAAAACAATGAGATTCATATTAAGTTAGTTTGAGCACTTGAGCAGTTCAAAAAAAGAACGATTATTAAAACAAAATAGAATTAGTGGAAGAACTTACTACTTAAAAATATTAATAAACCTGTAAATGCTTTATAAAATAAAGGCTACGGCAGATAATAAATTAAAAATAAAAAGTAAAATTAAACTAAATTGCATTGACATTTGGCTACTTAAATACTAACATATAAAATACACAGGTATAAAACCGTTTAACATAGTCGTACATGGTTTAATATAATTTTATAGCCTTTTATCTACCAGCGTAGATAAGCCAACGACACAGTTTATATCGCACGAAGTACTGTGTTTAAAATTTAACTTGGCTTATATTTAATGGTCATATTTTTTACACTTGTGCCTAGTTATCATTTAAGCGTCTCTACGTATTTGTAAATGGCAGTGTTTGATATAATTTTTTATATTTATTACTTTTTGTTTATGAATTACCAAATTATTTTAATTTCAACAAAGACAAATTATATAATTATTATCATAATGGTATTATAATGATATCATTATTGAAAATAAACTGCTTAAAACGTTTATGGGCAACGGAAATTATTCATGCCTTTTTTAAACAGTTAAAACGTTCAAAACTACCTTTTCATATTCAACATTATTTCTACACTAAAAAGCAACGACATATAATGCCGAAATACTGATATAAATAGATATAGTAGAAAAGCTATTAACGATTTCGTTAGATACAGTCATCAGTATAGTTTTGACAACGTTCGAAATGCAATCTCTTGTTTTTTTAAAAACTTTGATTATTTATTATAGTTCCTAATTTTAGCAGTTAAAATATTTTGACAAAAAAATCGAGGCACATGATAAATAAGATTTTAAAATTAAATACAAAAGATAATTTCACAAGATTTTCGATATACAAAGTGGAAGGGACATACCCTTAATAAAGTAAACCACGAGCTGTACTAGATGACTTAAGTATAATAAAATGAAAATAACATTAAATAATACAAAAAAAAGACATACCCATACAAATCGTCCGGGTGGCCTCTCACTTTTGTATGGAAATGCCGAAATTAATTTTTGTTTCTTGCCTGTTTTTGCTTGCCTTGCATTTTAATTTAATTATACTATAATGATCTAGAATAGATCTAGAATAGTGGTTCAATTTATTACGGGTATGTCCCTTCCGTATTTTATGTATTCGTTAGAAAAAAAATTTTTTTTTAAACAATGAACATCTGAATATTTGGTACAAATAGAGATTAATCCATTTAAATAAGAAGATAAAAATAAATTGACGAAAATATGGAAAGTTAAATAGTTTAAATGCTTCATATTTTGTAATAAAAATAAAAGCTTGCATTCCAAAAATCTTTTCAAGAAAAAGCAGTTTATAAAGCCATCAGAACCGTTTTGCAAAATTATTGATAGATAACCTTAGTATGGCCCAAAAGAAAGCTTAAATAATAATTAAGACAATACTTGTTAATTATCAATATAATGCAATATGATAAAACGTACTCTTTCTAACATGATTTTAAATATGTCGATACGTGTTAAGTACATCTGGATAATATGTGATTTAATTTTTTTGGATTAGCATGACTTAAATTTATTTTATATTTTAAGCAGATATAAATTATACACTGTGTAATATAGTTTTACTACACAGTGTATATTTCTCTCTCTCTCTCAGCTTCCCAACTGAGAGACACTGGCCATAAAACAAAAGTTATTTTACACTTAAATTTGATCAGCGCCATCTATTAGTGGTAAGAGAACAATCTACCCCACCTCTCCCTCCCTTTCTGATTTTTAACTAAAATCATATTAGAACGAGTACTGTTCTATGTTTTAACAATATTTATCACTTTCTTCACTATGCTGCTGTACTTCATACGAAGATATAGTAATGTGGGATGTCTCCGACGTTAGATGAGTAATTTCCACCTGCGGCAGAAGATCTCTGATACAGAACTGTCAATAGATTTTTTTATTTTTACAATGTCTAAAATAATATACTGAAGCATTTTTTATTTTAAATTATTCTTTTGTTTCTTTTTCATAATTCGATATACTTATACTCGTATGTTCCTTGGTGAAGGTCGTTTAGAATCATGGACTGATCTGGCCTTAAAATAGTTCCAGTATATTTTGTTACAATCTAGTAAAAAGGGGCACCACTGATTATGCCATAATCGATAAGAGCAAAGCTTAAAAGGAAAAGCTATAAGATGTTGCCATTGGCAATTTTAGTTTTGTTACCAGTTAGATTGTTTCATCCAGATCTGTGGCTTCCCCGGTTAGAAACAAAGAAAGTATTATACCCATTAATTTGAACAACTTTAACTTAAAAATCTAGATAAGTACTTGCAAATAATAAATGTTCAGAAGACCGGATTATTCACATGGGAGTAATCTTTTCGAGATCCCATTGGAAAAGAGTTTTAGTCCCATAGGAAAAGTTGTTCACGTTGACGGACTGAGTATCCCTTCAAGTGTGTATCGACCGCACATTTAATTTTACACTTGATACCTATACTGAAATAATTAATAATTTAGACCTGTTTTTTGTTTTTTAATGTTTTTAATATATCACTTGCAGTGCCTAATTTAATTTTTTTTTAAAAACTTGTGTATCAAATCTAACGAAATAGTGTGCCATTTTTTTGTGTGCATATTTAATTTTTTATGAAAAGTACCTATATGGTGAAAGAAAAACTATAAAGTTTTGAAATTAAGAAAATAGGTAATTTCAATACTGCATCAAGACAGAGGAAGAGACCATTGCAAATAAACCTAATTCCATTTTTAACTTTATAGCTAATCTATTAATATTTTTACTTTAAAACTAATTAACTGTCAATTTACTTCTAAAATTTGGAACTAACATGCGAAATTGAATTTTTCTTACCTTGTAGCATTGATCCGCAAAAGCCAGGGTTTAAGCACGAAGCAACTTACTGATTTATTATATTTTAGTAGTTTTAGATATTAGCAACACCGTATGCTAGAAATTAACCAAGCTTTTTCGTCCACATGCAAAATATTTTAGATGATGAATTCCAAAAATATTACATGCACACGTTTTCTACAACTAGAAAACAATCTAAGAGTATTTCTTGTAATTCTAATTGTTCTACTGTTATTTTATAAATACTTCGTCTTCCTAGTCTATTAAATAAAACATATAATTTATGTTAAAGATGATTATTATTTAAAGAAGGCTTATTTTTTAAAATGGTAATGTATAGGGTCTTAAGAGTCGTTACCCAAGATAAAATCAGACTTTTCCATACATACGTACTCTAGCTTTTATTTTAATATGACATTTCACATTGCAGCAGTATTTTGCAATTTCAAAGAAATTGCATATAACTAGTTTTCGACAGTCAAAATATGAACTTGAAAGAAAATGTAAAGGTGTAGAACTTTTCCATACTGATGGTCAAATATAACAGATACAGAATATTCTCTTTCAAGTTATAATTAGCTTTTGTAGTTTGGTAATTAGCTTTTATAGTTTTATATTTTGACTGTGAAACCAGTTATGTTATATGCCTAATATATGCAATCTCATTAAAAATTAAAAATCCGAAATCTTACATGTCAACAAATTCTGATTCTGTATAGGGTAGGGGAATTCTTAAGTCCGCCAATTAAAATTTTATGTAATAAAGTTAAATAAATATTCCGATTTTTCCAATGCATAATTTCCACTATTATTAAATGATTACGATACTGATTAAATTTTCCGAGATATAATGGCGATTAAAGAAAAAAAATCGTTTTCCCATACAAACACGTGAGATGATTTTAATATTATAATATTAAATCGCTGTAGAATTAAATACTTGTAAATATAGGTTTTGTTTATGGACTATGATTCTTTTTCCTAATTCTAGGTTATGAAAAAAGCAAATGGCCGCAATGAAAAAAAAAACACAAGAAGTTAAATACAAAACACGCTGTTTTTTCAAATGTTTATTCTACCTTTCGATCGTCTTAAATAGATAACAACAACAAAATATACAATATTGATATAATAGTAACAACGACATGTAACAAAAACAATTTTTACACACCACTTACTTGTGAGGGTGACCTTGGGTGAAAAACTAGCAAGAGTGACAGTTACATTTATTGGAAGGTAGTTGTTTCTCGATACGTCGACAAATCCATGTGTTACTGGCAGTATTCTTCCTTATCGAGTTCGGGCGTCTGAGTTTAGAGCGTCCGCTACGTTAAGCAGGCGCACGCAACGTGTTCAGTCTACCTTAACTCTACATGTGAAAGAGATAGCGAATCCGTTGCGTGATGCCGCCGTGTCTCTTGCACATAGAGTTAGCGACAGAGATACACTGAACACGTCGCGTGCGCCCACATAACGTAGCGGACGCTCTAAACTGCTTGGCCACCACTGCTTCTGTTAATAGCAGTGCTGATTTACAATAATTAAATCTACAAATTGTAGAATTTATGACTCAATATAATTGAAATAAATTCTGTGGTTTGAAAATCTTGAATATTCTGTGTAATGTATCACAAATGCCGCATGGTCATCTTAGATTAAAATTTTTTTTTTTTTAGTACAATACATAACATAATTTTTCTCCATAGCAATGTTAAACGTAATCTTTTTTTAAACGGCGTAACTTATTAAATTATTATATACATTATGCCAGTTAAATAATTTAAAAAAATATATTTTTGGATTTTTGGTTAACATTAACAAAAACATGAAATGGTCACCGCCACAAGAAAGCTCTAAAACGATTGATCTGTAAGCACTTTTATTTATTTATTGCGTATAAAAGAGATGTGGTACTTGTTATCTGAAGTTATGAAAAAAATTAAAAATATGAACGCTATTATCATTTATAAATTAATGTTGATGAAATTGAACGCATTGAAAAAAATTAAGGATCGAGTTCATTTGAAATTGGAACAGAAAATAAATCCTAGATACTTGTACGTAAGTTTTTACCACTTTATCTCTTGTTTTAAATGTTAATATTGTGTTAAAATAAAATAAAGAAATTTTAGCACCGCTCCCTATCAACTTGATTGTAGTTTTTTTATAAATCTAAATTATTTTATACATAATCGCATGATAAACACAGCTGCATGCAACGCAAGCTCAGTACGTTTACCTATAAGTTTATTTTTACCTGCTAAAAATACTTACAGATCACAGAAATACATTTGAACCATTAATATTATTACATTCACAAGAAAGCTGATTATATTTCAAAGCGAACCACAAATCACTTGCATGTGACAACCTTTTTATAGCATTAACTGGGGCACTATAGCAGCTATTGTTCGAATACTGGTAAAACTGAATATTTTTTAAATAATTAATCATTTTAAGTGGGCAACACTAGCCCTGATCAAGGTTATTTAAGAAATGCTATTTTTTTATGACTAGTAACATTTTTATGAAAATCAAAAAGTTTATAAACAGGCAACATCGGTTCCATAAATTATTGAAAAGTTTTTAATTTGCGTAATTTGTACCATTAAAACGAATTGATATGATTTACTTAATATACGGACGCGATATTTGAATAAAAAATATTCACTAAAAATAATCGTAAAAAGCCTACGAAGAAATTTTTGACAGAAACATATTGAGACGATAATGGATTAATTATGTTGACATTAACAGGGTTACTTTAAAACACGAATAATCTCGCAGGTCTTTATTGCTAATATAATACACAACACTTCTGTGGTATTAATAATTATACTTTTATAAAAAAATGTATTTCTAAATGTTATGGACCCTACAAAAACGAAGACTTCTTTTGCTTTGAAATAGATTAACAGTAAAAATGTTTGGAATTTTAATAGCAAAATATTTTTTTCTTTATAATTTATAGACCAAGGAGAAAATGAAGTGACGATATCAGAAAATACGACAAAAGGTGGTTGGAACCGGCGTTTAATAGTCTTGAAAAGTAATGATGGGCGATATTGGTTAATTAAAAAAATATTAGTAATATAGTGATGCTGGGTTATTAATATTTCACAAATAACCATTTATTACATGAGCACTTATTTTATTATTTCAGACAGCTGTCAAAAATTCCAAAAAGCCACTATTAATCAGATTCAGTCGATTGCTGATTTATTTGAAATCATATTTGCTGACAGAATACACGCGGTGATTCTATATTCAATTCCAATAATCTAAGAAATTCGGAATTAAGTGACAAGATGTTACTCAAAATAAGGTGATTCCCATAGCGAATAATGGAAAGCAATGGTATTAAAATCCTGCCTAGATTGAAATGAGGCTTATTCTGTTAGATTTATTTCGTTTAAGTGATTATAATACTGTAGAACTTATATTATTTTGGTGTATGATTCCTTCAGAATCCGGTTGATAAAGGAAAATTGCAAGAGTATTATTAGTGAACTGTCGATATTGCGAAAAACAGATACAAGACATTTGAACGGGCGAAATAAAAAGACGGAGTTCTCCCGTTCAAGATAAATTGTGAAAGGGTATAACCGGGTATGAACAGAGAATCGGCCCCAGACGTCAAATAAGCTATCGTTTAATCGAGTTATTTGACCAGTCATAAGATGTAATTTCACCAAATATTAACCCTAAAATGCGGCCGGTTTTTGAGAAACAAAAAAAAGAAATAATGTTTTAATTTTTTTTTCTCCTGAACTGCTTATACGATTTTTTTGTGATTTGTATATATTATGTAAACAAATTAGATTTATCATTGAAAAAAAATTGATGCCCAAATTTGCCAAATTGAAGTGGTGGACTTTTAATAGTTTTTTTAAATATTTCTCAGTTAGGGACACCCACCAATTTTAGTTATTTTATGCAAAAACTAATAAGCTATAACATATATTTTTGTCCAAAATATTTTAGTTTAGTTTCATGGGCATGTGGGAACTTCACATCTGAGAGGTTTTGCGTTATTTTATTAACACGTTGTATATCGTATTAAACAAAGTTGTGCGTGTCCGGTACAGCATTTACTCATCTATACATACATATAAGACATTTTCACCCAAGAAGTTGATCCAAGTAAATATTTTTGACAAAAATATATGTTACAGCTTAGTAGTTTATGCATAAAATAACTAAAATTGGTGGGTATCCTTACCTCAGAAATATTTAAAAAATATATAAAAAAAATAAATGTCAAATATTTACCACTTATCTGTCCGTCTGTCACAGGGCTCTATCTCTTGAACCGTAATAGCTAGACACCTGAAATGTTCACCGATTTCAGGTGTATATATAACCATATAACAACAAATACTAAAAATAAGATAAAGTTTATAATTAAAGGGGGTCGTCATACAAGAAACGTGTTTCATCAGCGTTTTAAAACATTGTAAGGTGGTACGGAACCCTTCATGTACGAGTCCGACTCGCACTTGACCGTTTATTTTTTCAATGATAAATCTCATTTGTTTACATAGTATATACAAATCACAAAACAATCGGTTAAGCTGTTCAGGAGAAAAAAAATGAAAATTATATTTCTTTTTTTTTATTTTCTCAAAAACCGGCCGCATTTTGGGGTTAATATTTGGTGAAATAACATCTCATAACTGGTCAAATAACTCGATTAAACGATAGCTTATTTGACGTCTGGGGCCGATTCTCCATTCATACCCGGTTATACCCTTTCATAGTCGGTGTGAAGTCGCATAATATTTTTGAAATTTCGATATATGTTCCTTGAGGAAAGTTGTTTAGTATCATGGACTGAATTCAGCCTTAAATAGTTTCAGTATATTTTGTTACACCCTGTATAAACTTTGTGGGTACGTTTTGCGCGATGATAATGTATGAACCCTTCCATAGTATTAAGTTCGCTACCTCTTACCGAATAAGCCAAAATTTCAATTAATTAACCACAAATATGACCGTCTACAACTATTACAACGGCAACATTTGGCATCGATTAGACCTAGCGTTCACGGCTTATTTACAAAACAGAAACGACTAGTTTTCCCGAGGACTATTGGCTTGCCTAAGTTAGCCATCATAATTATGAATAAAGCATTTATTTTATTTTGCATTTATTTAAAAAAGAGAAGTATCGCCAAAACAACATCGAACCAAAATCCTATAAAGATTTTTAGTCCTTTAGTTTTAGCCTATTCAACAGTCCTAGCCTAAAGGACTAAAAGCCTTATAGGCTTTTAGCCTATCAAGCCTCGTCTAGCCTTCAAAAAAAGGCTAAAAACCTATAGTCCTCGGAAACACTAGAAACGACTCGACAGAAATTTATTGCTAATTTTTTATTAAAAAATCTGAACCGCTGAGTTAGCCTTCCTTATTCAACGTCCATTGTGAGGTACAAAAAAATAACGCAACTTAGTTATCTCAAAAGCTAAAATTTGGGACTGCTTAAGCTCCATTTTGTTCAAAAGTGGGTATGTGCGTTACCGGCAACTTCTGGCCAGTATATTGAATGGTAAATAAAGTTGATAATTAGAATTCAGTTTTCATGACTACTTGGATATTGTTTTTGGTCTTCAAGTTAATAAGCTATTCTCTACAAGTAAGTAACACTTTCAACAGTTAATTCGAAGGGTTATCTAAATATTCGTAAAAATAAAATTTTGATTTCTAACCTTTGTTTAGGATTTGGTAAATAATTAGTTAAATAATATTAAATTAATTAGCGAACTAAATGTGACATTTACCCTTGTATATAATTGCCCATTGCCCTCTTGAATCAGTCATATAGTGGGTAATGTAATAATTGTATACATATGTAATAAAATAAACTGAAACTGTTTTAAGGATGGATTCAGTTAATGATACTCAAAAACTTTCACCAAGGCACATATATCGAAATAGGAAAAATATTTTTTGGCTTTCCATAAAAACTCGTATCAGCTGATCGGTTAACTTGTATTGAGGGACATTTTTTTTATATCCAATATACATATATCTTGGGGAAAGTTGTTCGGTAGCTTAAACTGAATACACCCTTGAAATAGTTCCAGTATATTTTGTTAGACCCTAAGACCCTTTATAGCGGATTTGCAGATTTTTCATGATTAAGGCGGTTAATCTCTATTGTATTTGTTACGTTATTTTTCCCTCACTGACTATGGACGATACAGGGCTATCGCCCAACAAAGTCAGCAGTAGTCTTTTTACCGTCTTTAAGAGAAAAATTAAAAAACCGAGTAAAAATAGCAAAAAAAAAAAAACAATATAGGTCAAAGACCAAGACACCAAGTAACAGAATATTTAATATAAATAAAGAGAATAGTAAAAAAATGGTCAGAAAAATCAACGAAGACAAAAAAAACGAGTGCGCTTTAAAAAAATATAGAAGAACACATCAGGGCCCCTCTTTGTGAGTCACTAAGCGAACGACTTTTTTTTGAACAAAAAAAAAATTCGTATTGTGACTCCGCTTTTCAAAAATACTACTGGATATTGGACTATTTGGAAAGAAATAGAGTTTTGCCCATCTATGTGCATTGTGCCCTAAAGAAAAAAAAAAAAAATTTTTAACTTTGGTGGGCGACATCCCCCAAACTGGAAGCACCCATATTACAGAACTACAAGCTAGCGGATATAAAACTCGAAGCGTTATCATCATTTGTAGTCTTTGTCGACTTTTTCTTTTAGGTGCATCTAACCCACCGGAAGCAGCGTCCAAAAGTAAAGTAGCATTAATATAATGTTAACATATGGTTGCGTGTTGCGAGTTGCATGTAGACAATATAATAAACATTTTTATACTTTTTTTGGGCTCCGAAGGAACAAGGAACCCTAATAGTTTCGCATGTCCATCTGTCTGTCTGTCCATCCGCGTCTCAGAGTAGAATGTACAAGAATATAGTACAAAAAAGTTGTAATTTTGCATGGGTATAAATTTGAATCACGCCGATAAAGTGGTAAAATAAGATATATTCTTTTCTTGTGTACCCAAAAGATCTTTAAAACATTAAGGTGACGTGGGTTCACAATTTGCAAAAGTGTGCGTGTTTTTAAAAAATCACTGTTATTAAACTACTACAGTTTATTCCTCAAAAAATTAACATAAAAATGTTAAGGATTTTCTACAGACTATTGTGGGTACAATAGCCAAAACACGATTGAGCATTTTTGGCTCGATAGTAAAAATCACAAACATACCTCTAAATTTGCCTTTATAATACGTATTACTATTTTATACAATCACCTTTTTATACGAAAATTATACCAAAAAATGTATTATCTAAATATCTATCCGTTTTGGCTACAGAAAAAATTATAAATATAATACAAAAAAATAAAATAAAAATGCTGCGAAATATCGTCGAGCACGGCTCCGACCCTTCCTTCGCTCTCGACGAATATTTCACTGTGTTTTATTTATATTTTTTTTTGTATTATATTAATAATTTTTTCTGTAGCCGAAACGGATAGATATTTAGATAGTAAATTTTTTGGTATAATTTTCATACAAAAGATGATTATATAAAATAGTAAGACTACTACAAACATACCTCTAAATTTGCCTTTATAATACAAAGGCAAATTTAGAGGTATGTTTGTGATATTTTTCTAACGAGTCAAAAATGCTCATTCGTGTTTTGGCTATTGTGGGTTTGATTGTCTGTAGAAAATCCTAAGATTTTTATGTAAATTTTTTGAGGAATAAACTGTAGTAGTTTAATAACAGTGAATTTTTAAAAACACGCACAGTCTTTCAAATTGTGAACCCACGTCGCCTTAAAGGGTTGTAAAGATTATTTTTCAATTCCGTGATGCGTTTCCGAAATATTAAACTTTAAATTGCAAATTTTTGTTAGAGTTAAGAATATCGAACATTACTTTGATATATAAAACTTTCAACAATTAAATATAAAAATGTTTATATATCGTCAAATGGATGTATAGAAGCGTCCAGCGTTGCATGTATTAATAATGTGATTTCCAAGTGTTAGACAATACACACTATTACCGTGCTGTGTTAAGTACTTGTCTGATATAAGTAAGGCCACTGATATAGTTTTTTTTAAATGACGAAAGTCTAATTTTTATAATAAATTTTGAACATTTGTTAAAAAATATTTATATAAATTATAAAACAATCTAAAAATAATATAATATGATCAGTATCTTAGTCTGAATTTGTTGTAACGATTTGCACACCAGTAAAATATCACCATTTGAAGACTTTGACATGGTGTATTTGAGTAAATAAATTATATTCAATGGCCTTACTTCTAACCTTGAAATATAATGCCAGTTCGGAGAAAATGTAAATATATAAGTTGTCATGAAAAAAAATGTATGAAGTGTCAAAATTTACATTTTTTTTTTCTTTCGAGTCGATTGGCTATTCTATTACTTTTATATTAACTTTTTATGTTATTGGCTTTAAAATTTTACATTAATCATGGTTTTAGATTTATTAAATTGCGTTTTAATATTAAATTATATTTATTTTTAAATAATGCATCATATTTTTTACGATAAAGTAATATAACTTAATTAAATTATTTTTTCGACTTGTTAATATTTTGCCATGCTATGCTGATTGATAATAAGTAGTAAAAATATTTTAATAAATTGATTGAAAAAGAAAATAATTCTGAATATTAAAAAAAATTGAAACGTCTAAAAATTATATTATTTATTCAAAAATATATAAGTTGAGTAAATAATATATTCACATTTTATCCGAACCGTGTCTACTGATTAGTCATCACTTGTCACCTATGCCTCATCATCATGTACTCACCACTTCACTAGTGAGGCAGTTTATAGTGGTAGGCGGGGCGGAGCGCGCGGGCGGGGGCGGCGGCCTCGGGGAGCGCCTGCCTTCGCTGCGGGCCGGGGTTATTGGGTAGCCTGCAAAATGGATTTTTGTTTACACATACCTCATATGCTATCGAGAGAAAAAGTGCAATCTAGATATAAAAGAGAATAGACGAGGAAAGATGTCATGATGTTTACCCCGTGTGGTTCCGGGTCAGAATAGGACCACTCAATCTCTTCCTGCTGTTGTCGTAAGAGGCGACTATAGCAAAAAATAGCACTTAAAGCACTACAATAGCATTCTCAATGAGGGTTGACGTCAGGCAGGCGGCCGGTCGTAAAACTATAGCCAAATCGTTTAAAATTTGCTAGATATTTGGCGACTAGCGACTTACCTTGCTCACTGCTACTGGACTCTGTAAAGCTTGGCGTGCCCTCTGTCCAAGTTGGAGTAGAGCCTTCCACGGACGCGGGCGGAGTCCAGCATACACTACAAACACCAAATATAATTAACGTTGTTTAAAAATTTTTATATGTCAATAAAGTTTATATAGTTCGACGGGATAGTTCCATCCCGCTCTTTATTATGACGTAGAGGGAGATAGTGATAGCGCTCGAAAAACGCTGCTGGTGCTATGAACTGCCATTCTATGGCAGCTGGTCTAAAGGTTGTTACGCACCTAAGTGGGCTGGCATTGTCGGTTTGGCAGTATTTGCCGACCCTAAGCAATTATATCTGTTTTTCCCCCGAACATTCATCTACATATATTCGATTTTACCGCCCAGCTGTGCCGATTAATGCAGGCCCTTTGTGTGTAGCTACACACCCTAAGAATTTAAGGGCAGAATCAGTTTTTGACGTCCCAATATATTAAGTAGAAAAAAAAATGTCTTACCTCGCTTCATTGCTCCTCGCGCTACTCAGCGCCGCCGGCGTCAAAGCCAAAGACGACGCGGACGACGTCGTGATGACACTGGCCGCACTCGACGCTCCGCGACGTCTCCCTGACGCACTCGACGACGTTGTGGACGACGAATTCGTCCTCGACGTCCGAGGGGGCGGGGCTTCTTCGAAGGGGGGCGGCGGGGTGGAGCAACAGGACAGTGGCGCCGCCGCTGTGGTAATCTAGCGTTACTACTAGCTCATACAGGAGGGGGAGTCTCTAGCGCAGACTTTTTTTGTTTTTCAAATGTAGTTTGGTATATCGTACAGGAAGATTTTTTTCAGTGCGCTTTTAAGAGCAGGTTCAGTCTATGATACTAATTACTGTTTTTTTTTTCGACGAAAACGATTTTTTTATTTCTCAATCAAATAGCAGTATCATTTGGTTTTTTTTCGAATTTCGCTGTATGTTTCTTAGGGAATGAAATCAGTAGGTAATAAAGACTGAACTTGCTAAAATCACACTGAAAATTACCATGTTACAGTTGATTCAAGTTGACGGCAAAAGCGTAGATTTCATCATAATATAAATATTTCACACTGCTTGTAAAGCGTGGAAATGTAATGGGGATAAATCGAAAAAGTATTCTTTACGTCGTTTTTGCGTGGACATTTTGGTTAAAATTGTTTTTGATGGAAACTGAGGAACTACGTTAGAGACTCATAGGGAGAGAAGTGGAAAATGCTATAAATGTAAATGAAACAATATCGCAAAATGCAGACACTACATGACAAATGGTAATAAGTAAAACAAAGACTGCTATACAATACTACACACTTGGAATTTGTTTTATAAAAACAAGTACGATAGACTTATATATTTTGTTAGAATTTGTACTAAACCTTATACGCGGTGGAGTAACAAATACTAACAAAATACAAGCGGGCGACGCCGCAGCGGCGAAAACCGATGCCACAGCGGAGTATAAAAGTTAACTCTGTGCGGAAAGAGAACCGTGTCGTAGGATTTAAGAGCGCTGCTGTTTTTCTCGTAGAAATGCATAAGGATTTTACCCTTTTTCGACTTCATTTTGAACGAAAATCACAAGTAAACAACACGATACTTGAAGATATTCAACACGAAATACTATTTAATCGGAAAAACGCCGCAATGTAATGTAAAAAAACGTAGTATTCCATTTTACGCCACGATGGTTCTATTTCCGCACAGACAATAAAAAAATATAAAATATAGACAGATATATTTTTAGGCTTATTATCCAGATGTGTAATATTGTATGGCAGAATAAAAATAAAACTGAGAAAGGATTTAATGGCAGTAATCAAAGGAAACGCCCGAAAATCACAACAAAATCTTAATATAGATCTACAATGCGTCTACGTGAGTACTTGAAGCTACTTGCACATGAAAACGGACGAGTCATTAGAAAAGTAAGATCTATTGTTATGTTACTAACACTACAAAACTACTACGAATAGAAACTACGAAAATGCGAGGAATTTTGTCTTGTACATAATTTTTTCGCGTCATCTTCAACATTTCAATTATGAACGTTTATTTCAAATATTTCAACCAAATTCAATACTATTCCGATATTTTTTTATAGAACCTCTTCAATATCTTGTCTCATTTTGAAAATCTTTCTCTTCTCAGATTTCTTTTTAAAACTACCCTTCTTTTTCTGTCTAGGAACTTTAGTAGGAGGTATGGAATCTGACTCAGATGCCTCAGAAAATTTCTTAATTTTCTCATGAACGTTACCGCTTATTGATCTCGAAACAACTGGCGCTATAGTTGTTACGTTTAGGAAGTAATTAGATCGTTGATCACTAGAACTAGTGCTTGCATATTCTATCGGTTCAAATATCTTTTTAGCTTCTTTCACCGGTTTTCCGATTTCAATGTTCTTTTGCCATCGTTTGCTATCTTGTGACGAGGATATTGAACTTCTCCTAGAACTGTTTTCTGAGTCAGATTGTATTTTCCAAATATGCTTTTGGAACATATCAATTTTATTCTTAGCTTTCCTGTGACATATAACTTCATCTTTGGTCATGCCTCTTGAGTGTTGTTCTGTATAAGTTTTGATAACTATATTTGGTTTAGGTTTCTTTATATCCTGCGTTCGGTTCCTATCTCTCTTTGATTGGTTGAAGTTAAGCCTTTTAGTCAACCCTGACATTATCCCAGGCTTAGATCCATTTTTCTCATTTTTGTTTTCTGTTTCTCTGGAAACTGATTGATTGTCTTTATCAACCCGTGTCTTTTTCAGAGTTTTAGCTGCAGATATCAACTCGGAAGACTTGATATTGTGAACGCTGACTTTTTCATTAATATCTGGACTGATTGGAGATTTCTTTGTCAATTTATCTCCTATATGCGTGACTACACCTTTGATAAATTGAGAGGGACTCTTAGACTGTCTTTCTCTGACTTCAATAACGTCATCATCATTCATATCGTATACAATTATCTTTTCTTCGCTACTTGATTCAGTTAAAGACGTATCATTATAATCTCCTGAATCTAAGTGTTCTCTCACAGCTTTATCAACATTAAACTTAGCCATCATCGTCGTTTGAGCTATAAGATCTTTCCCTGGATGCGACCTCTCAGTAATACTATCAGCTTCTTCAACAAAATCTAAGAAAGAATTGGAAGCAACTAATTTCGTGACTCTAATCGAGTGCTCGGACACAGACAGTGGGATGTGACATGCAACAGGCTCTTTGAACTTAAAATCATGCCCATAAAAAACGAAATCATCGTCACTGCTCGTGATTGGTGTCTGCGGTGGAATATCATTGACTGATATGTTGATATGATAATCACCTTTAGTATCAAGACTGGAAGATTGAGAGTTGGCTCCACCGCGCTTAGCTTTAGGGGAGCCCCTAGGAGGTACGGGTGGAGGAACCCGTTGCTTTTGGGAGCCTTTTAGGACGGCAGGGAAAGCAACGTCAGGTTCCGAAGTAGCCGTTTTTGTTGTAGCTATAGTAATCTTAGCGGCAGTCGACACTGGTGACGTCAGAGACGTCGGAGTAATATGCGCTGTGACGTCAGACAGAGACACTAAAGGAACAAAAACGCTCGTGAGTGTGTAAAGTTTTATTCAAATACATGTAAACGAAAAATTTGGCACGTAAATAATATTTAACAAATATATTAAAATTTGTGTATTAAATTGGAAGCGTATGTAGACGGCAGGGTTAAATGTCCAAAATAGCATGTTTATATTTATATTTTTTAGATGGAGCTTGACCGTTAACGCATCGTTTTATTATTGGTGCATTTTTAAAGATAGTGTTTTGTTTTTGAAAGTAAGAACATGCAGATTGGAGGGGAAGGTCAAAATATAAGGTATACCCAATAGTAAAGATCCGAAGGTCAATAGCAGCATGTAAAGAAAGAATATAATGACGATAAGTTTACAGATTTGGGGTTATAGGTTGTTTTTTATTTAACTGACAGTAATATGCAAGGCAAGATTTTGATTTATATCACGAGCAATTCTTGTAAACATCAAACAAACTTTACATACATCGTGTTAATGAAAGAACGCAAAACCACTCAGATGGTATCTCAGCCCATGTAACTGAACAACTTTTGTTCAACAACATTCACGGAATCCAAAAAAAGTAACAATTTTCAATTTTTCAATTTTTTTTTTAGTTTCGTGAAAGTTGTAAAACAAAAGTTGTTCAGTTACATGGGCTGAGGTACCATCTGAGAGGCTTTGCGTTCTTTCATTATCACGATGTATAACGTCTAACATATACTGAAACTATTTTAGGGCGAGGTTGGTTCACAATTTGCAATACTGTGCGTGTTTTTGATAAATCACTGTTATTAATCTTCTACAGTTTATTCCCCAAAAAAATTTACATATAAATCTTAAGGATTTTCTACAGACACCCACAATAGCCAAAATACGATTAAGCATTTTTGGCTGGATAGAAAAAAAATCACAAAAAGTAATAAATAAAACACTGCGATATATCGTCGAGAACGGCTCTCGTCGTGTTTTATTTATAATTTTTGTTGTAGCAAAAACGGATAGATATTTAGATAATAAATTTTTGGTATAATCATATAAAAAGGTGGTTGTATAAAATAGTAATATGTATTATAAAGGCAAATTTAGAGGTATGTTTGTGATTTTTTTCAATCGAGCCAAAAATGCTCAATCTTGTTTTGGATATTGTGGGTTTCTGGAGAAAAGCCTTAAGATTCTTATGTTATTTTTTTTAAGGAACAAACTGTAGTAATTTAGTCACAGTGATTTTTTAAAAACACTCAGTTTTCTTGGCTCTGAACTGGCGGGGCCTTAAGGTGAGATATATGTTCCTTGGGGAAAGTTGTTCAGTATCATGGACTGAATTCACCTTAAAATAGTTTCAGTATATTTTGTTAGACTATGTATGAAGCGGGTTGTCCGTCCAGCCTTGACGTTTTTATTGAGCGAAGCTCGGTCGCCCAAGTACTTTATTTATATGTAGTATTTATTTGACACTACATGAAGACTAAGGCCACGCCTAGTGTAGGAACCAGAAGGATGGTTTCCTATAAATATTACTGCTCCCACAAAAAGAAAAAAAAATGGTTAAATTAGAAACCTATTTTATGTCAACTTGTGATTTCAAAACGTTGGAAAAAACTGGGTAGCGAGACTAGCTTTCCTTATGCTTTTTATTTAGAATAATTTTACGGCTCTGGATACGAGTCCTTTAGGATAGTTTAAAAACCAAAATATAATGTGTCTTTTGAGCCTATCGACACGAAAACAAGAAGAGCCTATCTTTAGTTTTGTTGCTTATTGCGTTGTTACCAGTATGTCAGTATGTACAGCAAAAAGTCCAAAATTCCCTGATTTCTTCAATATTTCTTTCCATCATAAGCTTAACATTATCATATGGCATTAGGTCCGCCACTAGTACGTTTAGTTTATTGTGCAATAAAGAATAAATAAATAAATAAAAATAAATAAATTCCAAATTCGAAGTTTTTAGGTCACTAGAAATACCTTAGAATTTTGATGATTGGTAAGTAAGTGAGTCACTGATAAATTGAGAAACTTAGGCTGGTGATTACTTGGCTCATTAAATATAGAAGTTAATTAACTGATATTCTGAATTTTACCTTGATATAGTACATTATTTTAATTACACATATAACGCAATATAAATAGGGGTGTCAATCTCGAATGGCTTCGAGAAAAATATGGCCTCTTGTGCCTTACATTATTTGTTGTCTTTTAAATTTTAGTAATTGTAAAAGTTTTTTGTATTGTATGGTACAGCTTTGATTTTTGCTCGACTTGGCGAGTGCACTGCCGTGCCCCCAAATTTTAGATTTTTTTTTTGTGGTGGTGATCAAACATTACGATGATTATTTTGCCAGTTTAAAAATCTTGTCTTGCATAAAATTATATTTTTATTATATTATAATAAAGCAAAAAAGCATAGCAAGGGAACAAATAAACTTTTAAATTTCATAGAAGTTTATACCAAGCGTAAAATTAAAGCAACATTGTTACTTTTACGTTTTTTAAGACAGCTTTTATGTTTTTAAGCTAGGCAATTTATAACTTAAAATGTAAAGCATGAAAATATGATTTTATCTATAACTATAAAACCTCTAACAAAATATACTTTCTGAAACTATTTTATGGGTTTGTTTGATCAACTTTTTCCAAGGAACATATATTAAAATATGTTTTTTTTTTTTGCTTTCCCAAGAAGAATAGGCAAGGCAATAAAAGTAAAGGCAGAAGTCATGTCGTATAGGGAAGTCAAGCATTTGGCTGAGGATCTAGACATGGAAAATACTCCACCGACAAGAACATAGTTCTTAAATATATTGATGACCCGGCGAACTTCGTTTCGCCCTTTCCCGTTCCCTTTTCCATAATTTCTCACCGTTTAAACCTTCCCTGGACTTTCATGAATATTTCAAGACCAAAATTATCCAAATCGGTTCAGCCGTTCTCGAGTTTTAAGCAGACTAACGAACAGCAATTCATTTTAATTATATAGATAAAGAAGAATAGATCAACTGATCGCTCAATTTGCCTTTCTTCTCCTAAAGGTTGACAGGAAGAGAATGCTTTAGCATTAAGTCTACCTATTGTAGCTTTTGGCTCAATAAAATTTTTAAATGAAAATAAATAAAATAAATTTGTATGAAAAGCCGAAAAATATTCATATATTTCATTGTATATTGGCTCTTTTGAATTTTGTATTTAATATGCATGTTTTAGTACAATAAAGTTATTACAAACAAACAAACAAATATTTTTCATATTTTGATAATGTTCCTTGGGTAAAGTTGTTCAGTATCATGGACTGAATTCAGCCTTAAAATAGTTTCTGTACATTTTGTTTGAATCTGTAAAATTAAACTACCCTTGCTACTCTTTTATGAATAATTAAGTATAAGTCATTCGTAAGTGGGCTTATGTTTTTGATGATGATTTTAAATTAAATTACAAATTAATTTTAAAAATAATTACTATGTACCTAATCCGATTATTAGTCTGATTACAAAGTAATTAGATTAAAAAGTAATCTAACTGAACTGCAATTTATTGCATTGTAATCATAATTACTTCAGACTTAGAATGTATTTAGTTACAAAGCAAAATTTTATTACAATGTAATACGATTATTAGTCTGATTACAAAGTAATTAGATTATAAAGTAATCTAATAGAACTAAAATTGATTACATTGTTATCATGATTACTTCGGACTTAGAATGTATTTACTATTTCGTGACAAAGCAAAATTTAATTATAATGTTATCCGATTTATTAGTCTAATTACAAAGTAATTATATTAAACAGTAATCTAATTGAACTAAAATTGATTAAATTGTAATCATAATCACTTCAGACTTAGAATGTATTTAGTTACAAAGCAAAATTTAACTCCGATTTATTAATCTAATTACAAAGTAAGATTAAAAAGTAATCTAATTGAACTGAAATTGATCACTTCGGACTTAGAATATATTTACAAAGTAATCTGATTACAATGTAGCTACTATTGTTTAATTTAGTTACTTATTTGAAACGAATAACTACACCCTTGTGATATACCTAACATGAAAGTAATTTTATCTATTATCTAGGTAAGCAGGCATACGGTCCACATGATAGGAAGCGGTTACCGTGGCCTATCCTGTGTTCGTCTAGTACTAAGTACAAGATGAACTGTGATCCGGAGCTCTCATCTCTAGTATGTATTATACATTTAAGCCTCTCTTAAATCACTTTATCTATTGATGAAAACTGCATCAAAATTCGTTGCGTCGTTTAAAAGATCTAAGCGTACATAGAGAAGGATAAATGGCAGAAGTTTTATTATACAAAGAAATTATATAAAATCTAGAATGCCTACGAAGTGGCAAAGCCGTTCCCAGAGATATATAAAGTTAGTGTACCTTTCAATTTTATTGCACTGGCATTTTTAGGTCGTGATTGGGATTTTATAGGTGTCAGTTTTGGAGTCTTTGATTAAGTTGAATACCAAGCAGAAGTGCCGCCCTCATATTAAAAAAAAATTTAACTCGTAATAATGGTGATAATTTCCATAGGGAAATAATTTTTTGAGCTGTTATTTAAATATTCGAGATGTTATTATGATCAGTTGGAAAACATATTGAGAAGTTATTTAATCGTTCAATTTTTTTTACCGCCCATTTAATTATTTTCCTGCTTAATTCACTGATGCAGTTCATTATTTTTTATTACTCATTTTTGTTTACTCTACTGCTTAGTTTTAACTGCTGAACTAGTTATTAAACATGCCATTTATAATTTTCAACTTACCAAAACTGCTATTATCAACTGCCTCTTTAAATCAGTGCCATTTCCATATTGCTAATCGTCAGGCACTAGATAGCCCCTTAAATTATTTTAAGAACTGCCGTTGAAACTATTATTGGCGTTAAGTCGTCTAGCGTCTAGTCTAGCTTTAAAACTCGTTAGCGGGTTTTACAGCTAGACGGACTAATGTAATACTTTCAACAGTGGTTCATAAAATAATTTAAAGGGCTATTTAGTGCCTGACGAATAGCAATATGGAAATTATCACCATATTTATGAGTTAACAATTTATTTCAAATGAGGGCGCCACTTCATGGTCAATTGCTTCTAATTTCACCTTAAGTCTAAGTATTAATATATAAAAAAAACATTGAAAAATAAACGTTATGCCACGTACATAGGCCAATGCTCTTTTTGTTTTACAAAAGATATTTTTTGTTTAAGGATGATTTTCAGATGTTTTAACATGTTATAAATTTTATCTTGGACACTTATATACGCGCTATAACCGTAAACGATTGTTATTTTTTTGTATCTGGTACTGTCCCACAAGGTGTTAATGATATACACACAGACACACACACATACAACGATGCTCACTCACCTGCCTTCGCACCTGTGCCCACGCTGGATCCCGCGGCGCCTATCCGTTCGATAGCGTGAAAAACATTACAGTGCCATAAAGCCTTTACAATAAAGATATCGAAAAAAGCTGTTAAAAACAAAGTCCTTTATAATAACGATATCGGAAAAAGCTGTTAAAAACAAAGTCCTTTATAATAACGATATCGAAAAAAGCAGTTATACACGTGGCAATTGCCTTGAAAATGGACTCCTGACGAGTTCGAAACCAGGAGTGTTGCTTCAAAATCGGCACGATAGACGTACGCAGCTACATGACCGCGTTACAGTGTTAAGCATCACTGAGCATTAATATATGAAGATAGTCTAATTTGGTTTGATATAGAAATAGGCCGTCAATATCGGATGACTATCGTATTATTTTATGGAGTAACGCTTCAGGAGTGTTACTCTAAAATCTTCACGACAGACGTACGTAGCTACGTGTCTGCGTTTCAGTATCAAGCATAATTGAGCATTATTATATGAAGATAGTCTAATTTGTTTTGATATAGAAATAGGACGTCAATATCGGACGACTATCGTATTATTTTATGGAACCCTTCAGGAATGTTACTCCAAAATCGCCACGACAGACGTACGTAACGACGTGTCTGCGTTTGTGTCAAGCAGAATTAAGCGTTACTAAATTGTGATAAAGTATAATTTGGTTTGATATAGAAATACGAACCATACTATCGGACGACTATCGTGGTATTTATGAAGTAGAGGTAACAGAATAGGTATAGTTGGTAACTTCTTCTTTGCCTGTCATATGAGTGAAAATTATCTTTAAAAAAATATTTGAAGTGCGAAATGTCCCACACATTTCGCACTTCAAATATTTTTTACTCCACTAATAGGGATGATGACTGGGTCAGAAAAGTATTATTCTAATTAGTCCGTTTATTAGTTACATTCATAATCATCCGAGCGTATTCCCGGTTGCATCGTCAGCGGTTACGCTTCAGAGCCCGGGGTCCGCTACCTACCCTAGGCGATTTGACGAGGTTACTGGTCTTTACACAGAGCGACTGCCGTCTGACCTCCGCAACCCAAAGGGTAGACCAGAACCAATCCTAGGATAGGTACAAACGCTAGATGGCGTTTGGGACCAACGGCTTTACGTGCCTTCCGAAGCACGGAATCATCTCTCTTTTCGGATAATCAGGTGATTCAAGCCTGCAATATCCTAAACAGACTGGAAACAACTTTTCACAAAGTATGCTTCCCAGTGGGATTTGAACCCATGACCTCCGGATCACAAGGCAAACGCCTTGACCACTGGACCGCGGAGGCAGTCGAGCTATTAGTTACCTACATTATCCAAAAATAATGTAGTCATATTTTTCAGTTTATCAAAAAAGTAAAAAATGACAAAGATACAGAGTATCTAAGTTCCAGAATTGGGGCTTGTGACGTCACCTTTGTGTAAAAATCGTACGAAAGCGTGACGTCATGCGAAATTTAAATGCGCTGTATCTTCGTAATTTATTGTTTCTCAGAGGAAAGAAAAAATACGTGTACAATATTTTTTAATAATCTAACCGATGGGCCAAAAATAATTTGTCATCATGCCTATTTAAAACTTAAAAGTAAAGTGTAGTTTAAATTCTGCTGTGTTGTTAATATTAATGCTACTTATTCCGACACAGATAAGCAGTCAAAACTGCGCATCCGCAGTTGCTATTAGACTACGTGCTAAGTAGACAGTTCCTAAAAATACGAGTCTTGTACTATTAAACTAAAGTAAGATAAGATACATTTTATGATATATTATATATATGTAAATATTTTATGATATGAAAACAGTTATTATTCTGGCATAAAGAAAATCAGTAAGTAGGCACAAACATCTCGTGCTCCAGCTGCAATCCCGAGGGTTAACGTCAGGTGGCGACCGGTTGTAAAACTTTTCGCACAAGAGCATACTTCCAAAGGGGATTGATGTCAGGCGGCTGTTCGTAAAACTATAGCCAAATCATTTAAAATGTTTCGGCTATTTCTTCTCCACATCGCAAGTTCTTTTGCATCCTTGGGGTGACCATTGACATGCATATTATATTTGAAGAAGAAAAAGCGAGAAAGCACATCCCGGGCTCCGAAGCAGCACAGCTAAGATGAAAAAGAAAATCTAAAGCCAACGGCCTTAAGTCCGCCTGTAATAAAGTTAAATAATTAAAAAAAAAATCTAAATATACGATAAGGTCCCGTTTTCATATCATATACAAGTGTCTGCTTACTATTTGTACAATTAATTGTCAGAAATAAAAGATATAAATCAATTTAAATCTCATTTAATCCAATATATACACATTTTGGTCAAATACAGCGCAAGCGATATAAAATATTTTAGTGGTATTACTTTTAATACCTTTATTTCTATAAATAAAAAAATGAATAAAAATTTTAACCGACTTGGTTTTGTCTAAATGTGATGAAATGATATTAAAAAATTGAGTCCTATATATATATTGAATAAATCTAAGTATCTAAACGCACTGGTGCCGAAGTTGCGCACAGCATTTCTTCGTGAAAAACGCGACCAGTTCAGCATAGTGTGTTGCTAGTAATTCAAATAGCATTGCAGGCGTACCGAAGTTCGGATGCAACTTCGGCATAGTATGTTTTTACACATAGCGTAGCGCACTAAATAACAGTCAAAACAAATTTTTATTCATGATTTTGTAAATAGACTACTCAACATATGAATGTCAAAAGAAACAAATCAAACATTATTGAAATATGGAAAAAGTTAAAACGAAAATAATATTAAAATATTTAATCATATGACATGAATTCAGTTAAATTTTATATTTACATGAATATAATTATTTAAAACTGTATGCTGGTATTGCTGGTTGATATACATATTTAGATAGGTACCGATATATTTTTTTTATCTCACTTATACATTTTTAGTTCACTTTTTATATCACATGACGATATATTACTTGGAACATTTAAAAACTGTTGGAATAACCCGTATTTCCAAATAAAATGGTGGGATCAGATTATTATTCGTAGTATAAAATGTTATTGTAAAAATTAAAATTTTGTCGAACACATACAATTTATTTTACTATGACTACTATAAAGATTTAAAAGTGTACGTTTGTGACGGTTCAGTTATTATATGTAAAAAATTAAAAACCTCATTAGTTTAATGGCAAATTTATAATTTAGAAAACCACTATTGATAAAAAAAACACTTGCAAAAAAGAAAATTCACTGTCTTACATTTCAATTTTGTAGTCTGAATGCAAGGCTCGGCTTCTTTTGTTATGCCGCGGAGACATAATAGCGTTTAAGCGACCAGTTCAATTATTTTTTATTTAAAAAATAAGCAAAATCTAATGAACTATTAAAATTTTCCATTTGTAAGTAATATTAGTATTATAGTCCTGTGAGATTATTAATGTTTTACATATCCTGCAATTATATGTACATTGTGTATGATTAGAGCTATATGTCTTTGAATACTACTTCATTAAATCAACTAGCAAAAAAAAAAACTTCTGCAAACGGCATACAAAATTTTAAAATGCTGTTTACTGATTTTCATTTCTAGTTTTATATCTGTCCCTTTTATTACGCAGTATTAAAGAGCGAAATAGCTTTTTCGAATTCTATAAATAAACCTCAATGTTATATTAAAATTATATACGTAGGCCATTTTAAATTTTACTTTCGACCAAAAGATAAAAAAAAACATGTACCTAAACAGTTCAGCTAAGTATAAATAAAGAATTGTAATGTTTTTTATTTTTGTTTTAATTTTTATACATTCTTTTATTTCCTTTGTTTTATTAATTAATAATGTATTTTAATTTATAAATGTCTGTTTCTAGTAAACTATTTTTTTTTTAATTTCATGTTTAATTTTCTAAATCTTACATCTTGACGGCGCATTCAAAACAGTCAACCTCTGACAGTAACTACTTGCATACCTCAAAAAGAATATCCGCGCACTTTATACATAATACAAATACAATACATCGAAATTAAATAGAATACTGTAAACATCGCCATTCCAATTAAAGTTAAGTTTCATTTTATTACACAACTACCACAAAAATACAAATTTTGTAAAAAAAATATCTTAATTTTAATGATGTTCGCTCGATATTTCAGATAACTACTCTATACAAATAAATACATGCATTATTATTTATTCGTATAGCTTATATATTTATTATATATATTTTTTGCTGTGCACGCAGCAAATTCAGTATTTCTTGCGGTAGGATGTGTTTTAGTACGTATTTAATAAATTATAATTTTATACATTGTTTAAACCAATCTTTAATTTCACTTTGGTTATAAACCATTTAGTACACGCGTACTAAACAAGTTATTTACGAACTATTTCCAGCCTTCGAGTAAATGTTACATCAATTTCAATTAATTAAAAAACCCTAAACAACCGAAAAAATAATATTTAAATAATGATTTTGACTACCTAAAACAATTCTTAAAAATACGAAAAATTGCAAAAATAGCTCGTTAATAACTTTTGGAATAGTAACTTGAGTTACTAGTTTGAAAATAAAACCCAACTAAATTAAGAAGGCCTTCAATCCGCCGGCGGCACTACTATGATTGTGCTACCACTGTTTTTCGACGTGTAAATCTCCGCTTGATCTATAGTTTTTACGTACAAGACTTCTTTTAAAACTCTCTCTGAATCTGAATCCTTTATATGTTCATCTCCGTTCAATTGTACCACCGAAACGTATTCTTTAGTCTGTATTTCTTGATCTTTTCTAGATATAAGAGGAGATTCTTGTTTAATAAAAACTGTCTGCGTAGATCTGACTTTACGGAATCTCATATCCTTCGGTAATGTAGAGGCTTCGCGCGGTTCTAAATCCTTAACTGGTGTGACGCTCCTTGTCCTATAACTTGAATTCAAACTTTTCGGTAAAGTATTAGCTTCAGTGATAGGACCTGGCGTACTGTCAGCTTTACCCAATCCAATATCTTTGAAAAACTGTTTGAATTTCTCAACAAAGGTTGGTGATTTCGCTCGATTGAAACTACTCGACAACCTTTCATTCGATTGCTCTTTCGAACTTACTTCGTCTATTCTCTCTGGTATGTTTGACATGCTCTTATGTTTCTCTAATATATTTTTGCGCCTAGAATATTTAAATTCGTCATCATCATCGTCTATAAAAGGTATGTCTTGCAGTTTATTTTCATTCCTCGTATCTACTGATGCATCTTTATAAATTTTACCACCAACAGGCGTGTACGGTGTGTCTATATAAATTTGTGGGACACTGGTACTAGTATTATCTGTTTGGATACCAGAGTCTGCTAGACTACCGTTTATATGTGACGATCCAGCGCCTGTACTCAATACTTTCGTTAGCTGATCTGATAGTGATTCCATTCTGTCCTGTATTGAAGTTCTATAGACGTTATCAGCGTAAGAAGTCCCAGGTAGATTGGGTACGTCAAAGTCGATTCGTCTCCCGAACGAATTCCTTTCCATTTTCGGTCGATCGGAGAGTACTGAGGGGTACTCTGTAGGTATTTGTTGATGTCTTTGATTCCAGGTTGATATGGTGGTGTCAGTGAATTCGCTGGCACTCGACCGCCTTGAGGACTTAGGGGACAGTCGCCACCGCATGTGGTCTGGATTGTAGTCCTTGATAGGTCGGTTGTATATGGGCCCTGACAACAGACTAGCTGTTAATATCGGGGGCAGCAAATTTTCCTATACATTTCAGTTTATTCTCCCCTCGCGGTTTCAGTTTCAAACCATGCCGTTACGCACTTCACAGGTCGGTACCAACACCGTTAGCACATAAAACACACATTTTGACGAAAAAAAACACGGCCAAATGAACTCTTTCGTATTAAAAAATATACACCACTTAAATCAGTTAATGCAACTGATTTGAAGAGCATAGATTCTTTTCGGTCTTATTCATTAAAATCTGCGCTCCTAAAATATGTAGCATTCCAGTCTGACTGGGAAATATTGTACATGCTTTAAAATTTTAAGTCCATCAATACACTTTCGAATGTGTAAAACGCTGACATCCCGATAAAATGGCTGTTCTATAAATTAAAACTCGGTAGGTATATTTTTTATAGAACAACTTAACTGGTTCGAACTAAAAGTCCCAGTAATCCTACTGCTAGGTCAACTGGGACAAAAATTCCCATTAGACCAACTGTAGGATAAAATAGGTAGTTCTACTAGGACTAGCGCATTCATTCGTGATTTTCAGAAATAGTAGTGAAAATTGTATGTATTGCTAGACTAAGCATGCTCTTAAAATATGTCTCAATATTTATCAGTCACCCTGCAAAACTAATTTAAAAGCGCTGATTTTCCAATGATTTATTTTTAAAATATATATTTTAAAAACTACTTTTAAAGGACGATGCACAACAGCGGAAGGTAACAGACACCGGAAGGAATAGGGTGGGGACAAAATAAACTGAAATGTATACTAATAATTATAATAAATAGGTAACTAAAAATCGCATTCACTGAATAGGAGTGTTAGGGTTGCTACATGTTAATAATAAAAATAAAAAGGGTTTTGTTTGGTTAATTGTTAACCCAATATTAGTTGAAGATACGAGCAAAACTTGCAGAAAATAACAGTTAAGAGAATTACATATTACGTCGTACTAAACCTATTGTAAGGGTACATTCAGTCCATGATACTGAACAACTTTCCCAAAGGAACAAAAAAAAAATCTTTTTGTAATATTTTGAGATTGTTCTTTAGAGAAACCTTTTTAGTAATATGGACTGCATCTGCCCTTAAACTGGTAAGAGTATATTTTGTTACTCTATTAGTTTTTTTTTCTTCAAAATAACTGTTATTTTTTTTTGCACAAAATAAAAAAAGGTTTTACCAAACGTACCTGGAGTCTCGATTTCGTCCTGTGGCCTAGCCGGCTTGGCGATGCTCTTCCGTTTCGACGGCGAGTGTTTCAGTGCTGTAAACGCCAAAACGAAAATATTAGACTTGTGTCCTTTTTGCTGTGACAATTTTTGAAATGTTATTGCGAGTGACTAGTCTTTGTTTTTTTTTTTTACAAAAGTGAGGTTGGCATTGCGTCAATAGATGTTGCAAATTGCATTCACTCGGCGCGTCATTTACCTTAAGGATTCGAACTAGTTTATCCACAATAATGAAAAACAAAGTCATAAAGAAATTTTTTTACTAATAATTTTATTTATATCAAACGTAAAAGAAAACACCTTATATTAATTGTACACGATAGTAAAAATCGCAATAACACTTCAGTAAAAATATATATATATATATATATATATATATATCAACAGTGAGTTGAAAAGATTCAGTAGAAAGCATCAAAACCAAACACGTGACTATGAAATGCAAAAAAAAATAATGTCTTCTCTAACAAAAAAGCCGAAAGATCAAACAAAATATACCGTAGATACGAGTGTATCAAAACACAACAGAGAATCAAAATATGTTTTGTCTAAAAGAATTTCAATTGTTTATTTTATTATACGAAATAAACCTTTTTTTTAAATCTATTAAGCTTTCATATTGCAAATTATATTGTTTGAAATTTTTCTTTTGTTTCGTTTCTGACAGTGACAGTAAACTAATAATTTATCTTCATAAAGAATCGAAATGGATACTTTGGAGGTCAAAAACTATCGGTTGCCTTGTCTTCTTTAAAGTTTTTTTTTATGCTAGAATAATATAGTAACTATTCTTAATACAGTCTCCATCTCTATGGAGACTGTATTAAGGAATTATAAGGCTGTTTTTTTTATTGAATTTGTTGCTTATTGAAACTCATAGTAAAAATGAACACATTAATTTTCTGTTGTGACAAAAAAAAAGAATATGACCAATTCTGAAGAAGGACCATGCGATGTCATCCGAATGAGTTCTGGAAGGGTCTAACTACTGTATAGATATGGTCGAAAGCCAAAGGATCCACTAGCGATACTTGGCTGTGGTCGACGGACACAAAAGTGGGAAATTGTTATAAACACATTTTTACGTAGGCTTTTCTGTCAAAGTTTTTAAAATTTCATTATGAAATAAGTATCGAAACGGACAACAATTAAAATATAACAAATAAAAATTAATATTTCACAGGAAAAAGCTCGGTTTATCAAAGACGCACAGTTTTTTTTTTATATAAGAGAGAGAACACAACGCTCTCAAAAATCATCACTGTAAAAAAAAAATACAAAAAGAACAAAAAAAAAAAACAGAATGGCAAAAACAAAAGAAAAAGGTTTACTTAATGTCGAGTACGTAGTTTCAAACAAGATCTAAACTAGGCGACTCGTGCTGACTAAGCTGATTAACAAATTAATTTAGATCTCAATAGTTTACAACAATTTCCAGAAATGACAATCTATCGGGAAGACAAAACGACAAGGGGTCTCGATGGCTAGACAAAAACACGTCATGCTTTCAATCCGTAACATCCCAAATCCAGGGACTCACTTAGACCTCCAGGAACGCGCGCCAGGTTCCGAATTCGGACAATTGTTTGGAAAAAAAGGGAAAAAAAACACAGATATTATTTTTTGTCACAATCCTCTATGCGTCGTGTTCATATAAAACCTGCATCCATCCGTCGTATTTAAAAAAAAAACCTGCACTCTTTGCATTAGTTATATAGTATAATGCTACGGATTTAAGAAGCGCTGATTGTGATTGTTGATCTGTCAACTATTATAGCATTTTTTTTAATAAGTACGACGATAACTCTTTCTTTCTGGATTCGGGGAACGTGCATGACTAACTCATCATGCGAACAATTTAGAATTTCAATCGCATAAATTAAAAATTAATTTAAAAAAAAATCTAGTATAAAGAAAAGTGTAAACTAGACATGCCTAATTAAATGTCAATTGCGTACAAATAAAACGTTTGAAATTAAAAAGTTAATAAAATTAATTTGTTAACAATAACAAAACATCAGCATTTTTGCCTGCGCATAGGTTTGGGTGTTGGTGTATTACGTTTTAATTTTTATTTGAATAAAGAAATAAATTATTTCATATATTATTAAGTCAGTAACTATACTTGTAACTATATATTACTACCGCAAAAATCTTTTCTAAGGCTTGAAACTACAGCTTACGCCCCGGACGGGTTCAGTCCGTCTCTGTCACACTTTACGTGCGAGAGACACATGACCCGCGACGGTTTCAGTTATTTCTATCGCACGTAGGTTTTGTGACAGAGACGATAATAAAAAAAATGTAGACTCAACATTTTTTCAACATTCCAGAATACTCATCTTTTCACAAAAAAAAACTTGCATTACTGACCATCTAATATCTACCCATCACGAAACAATGTTAAATTTGAAAAATACTTCTAATTTTCTATACTAAAAGAACCAAACCATATTATACCTTTTTAGGGTTCCGTACAAAAAATGAAAAAACGGAACCCTTATAGGATTACTCGTGCGTCTGTCTGTCCGTCCGTCTGTCACAGCTAATTTGCTCCGAATCTACTGGGCCAAATCAGGTGAAATTTGGTAGAATGTTGTAATCCTATGACCCAAACACATATGAGCAAAGTAAATAAATATTTTTTTAAGATAAGGGTCATTTTCGGGTGACAAATTAGGAAATTTAAAAAAAAAGTTTTGCAAACCTTACTGTGTCATTATCAAATGAAAGGGCTCGTTATGAGGATCTTAAATATATTTTTGTTATTATTATAAAATGAATAGTTTTGATTTTATTCATGAAAGAAGCCGAAAATTGCCCATTCCCCCGCCCCCCCTTATCTCCGAAACTACTGAGCGTAAAATTTTGAAAAAAATAAAAAATATTGTTCATTGCTTTTGATTACAGGAAAACCTATAAGAATTCAATCAATTGTACGGAACCCTCTCCACGCGAGTTTAACTCGCACTTGGCCGGTTTATTTAATCAGGTGTTACTATAAAAATATTACTAAAACTAAAAATTCACTCAAGGACTAGCTACAGAACTTGACTTAAGGCTACAATCATATGTGTTTATCACAGTGACATTCAAAATCTAGAAATAAAGTTTTAAAATATATCAAATAAAAAAATATATTAAGAAAACTTTTTTATCAGTTAACAATCTCTTTTTAATCGACTAACCAAAGGTAGTTCTCAATTCAACTATATTTTTATATATTTTTTTATGTTTGTTACCATATAATTCTTCTATTTATAAACATACTTTTTTAAATATATATACTTTTATATAGATCTCAGAAATTTCTATAAAATCGGTTTAGTAGTTTGGTTTTAATATA
This sequence comes from Acrobasis repandana, assembly GCA_963576875.1. Taxonomy (NCBI): domain Eukaryota; kingdom Metazoa; phylum Arthropoda; class Insecta; order Lepidoptera; family Pyralidae; genus Acrobasis; species Acrobasis repandana. The sequence goes on along the minus strand of OY756242.1, from coordinate 6,731,069 downwards.
TATTGTAGCCTATTTTGTTTTTTGTGACTTTTCATTGGTGTTTACGGTCACTGGAATTGAAGTCAGTTATTGTAAAAATTATGTTTTCATTAATTAATGTATAGGTTGCATGTATATTAATGTAAATGCAACCTATGTTCGCCAAATAAAACTATATTAATTTTAAAAATTAACTTTTTATTGTTTACAGTTCATTCAGAGACTGCGGCGGCTCCTTTAAAGAAGCCGCCTTAATAGCCTGCAAACCATTTGAGCAAATGAAGTGTATGTGCTATCCCACAACTGTACTGTATGTTCGCTCATGTAAAATACCTTTAGACTTTAGTTCATACAAGTCTCAATGAGAAAAAAAAAGCTACAAGTCCACCAACACCCGCCCCCCACTACATCACACACACAACATCCATGTGCCGATACCTATGTAGCTGGTCACCAGCGTTCGGAATTTGCGGTGGTTGCCTTTGATCTCCGGCAGGTCCACTGGCCAACAGACGAGCGGTTAAAACACCCGCAGTTATATTCATACATTTAAATACTACTCGTATTATCATTTTTTCCTACTTTCATTGTGAAGTTCATATTTAATTCCAGTCAAAATGTTTTCGGATGTAAACGCTGCTCTACGACGTGCTCTTTGATCTAAATTACCTACTTTACGTCTTTTCTTTAGCCGGGCAAAAAAGTTAGCTTTTAGGCCCGACACTCCTTGGCCAGAGCAGGACGTAAAACTATTTGTTTTCACACCATTTCTTTAGGAAATTATTTTTTTAAAGTAACGTACAAAAATGTTTTCAAACGAAACAAAAAGAAACGTTTTTAAAAGATGGCTTATAATTATGCCATCAAATGATTTGCCAAAAATACTACTTGATTGTATGTCCCAAAATTATAAATGGCCATCGGTGTTCCAAAATATAAATTGATATCAATGAAATGTATGAACATTATGCCTGACTGCAAAGTAATCGACATGGAATGTATGAAATATAACCGTGAGTGTTGCTGACGCCATAAAACTTTATATCGTGGTGTTTGTTCATAATTGAATTTACTGCTTTTTTATTTTATGTCCTATAGTCTGCAAGTGCTGATTTACGAAGGCTACGCGCTATCTAAGGATAGCTTTTAATACCCGGGCGGTAAAATTTAATATAATATGTAGATGAATGTTCGGGGAAAAAGCAGATATAATTGATTCGGGTCGGCAAATACTGCCGAACCGACAATGCGGCCCCCTTATGTATGTAGCTACCCTAATACTAACTTCCTGGCTACGTGGAAAAGAATTGTCGGGTAGTGGTAAAGTATTTCCAAATTCAAAACGTAGAATAGGATACACACCGCGGGCTGTGGCAAATAATTTTGGAAATAATATATTTGTCACTCATTTTCGGCTCGTGTGTTTAATTCCTGTGTGCCGTCCACTTGTCTTTATGAAGTGAAAACTTCTTTAGGTGCGTTGGGAATTTTTTAAGACGGGGAAAACACCAATGAGCTCGCGACACTGGTACTGTAACCGACACCACCTTGTTCAAGTTTAAACTTCTATCGGCACTCCCGGAGAGCCACTGTTTGTTTGCTACATTAAATTGCGCTGTACGAATTGTATTTTGTACTATAAAAGTATTCCCTCGACAACATCTCGAGTCTTAAATATAAGAAGAAATAAAAGTAAATTTTTGACATTTTCCAATTTGACATAATAATGGAGAATCTTAAAATTTATCTACAAAATCAACTACTTCTAAAGTTGTCTACCAGTTGAACAAACACCACGAGGATCACAACATAGGGTTAAATAGCATTATAACACCAAATTTAACAATCTATAACACAGATTGAGACTCTAGTTGGCAGTTAAAATTTTTGATTTAGTCAAAAATATCAACGCATCCAAAAACACACGTCGGCTAATATTGTATATGTATATCCAAAATACTTTTGGATACTGTTATAGCTTAGTGTTTTAGAGTATTCGATTCTTGCCATTATCCACCCAAAAAAAGTAAAACGTTGACAGTTGAGAAAATGTCACATTCTATATAATTCAGATATAAGTATACTTATTTAAGGAGGATAATGTTTCAAATTAAGCATAATTCTCCAATAAGCATAGTCTTTGACATTCTTGGGTAACCATTGACATTTTCAATTTATTTATTCCCAAAAAACTTAAAATGTATTTTACAATTTAGTTAATTTGCCAAACTGCCAGTAAGCTTCGCATCGGCATGGTATGGCATCTTAGGAGAAGAGTGCGCGCACCCTGGGCTCCGAAGCAGTATAACTAACTGGGAACGCATTACGATGAGATTTTGACATCTATACATATTTAGGGTAAACGCCATCTAGAGTCCAATTTCGTAGTTATATACCTTACAACAGCTCCTAATTGGAATTATTAAACATAGAAGTTAGGACACATTAGCGATTACGAGGATTTCCACAATTTCGAGACCACACTGCATCGGTATTCTCTTGACAATCTTATTTTTTATATCTAAAAATATTAAATTTTCCTTAAATTTTTAAATATCTTTTTTTTTGGTTTAGCGAATCAGCGTCAAATAATTATTTAAAAAGAATTACTCCTTCTAAATAACAATTTTAAATAAATTACGATTGAGGATATTTTCATACTTAATTCATTGTTACTTAATTTATATTTATAAAACTAAAAACTATCCGAGGAAGAGATTTTATGATATTTTATGATAACGGCATATGAGACGCCCTTCGGTCGCTATACATTCTTAAAAATGCCTTTTGGCTTCGAAAAATTTGATACAAATATTGCACGTAGACAATAAAAGCTTTACTAATACATACACAACGTGTAGATAGAATAAGTGCTACGAAATTGCCTAGCATCGACGTCGGCTTAAAGTCATGCTTTTTCAGATTACGGCCATTTTTTAGCACTTTTAAACTGACACAGTGAATTCGACTTCGTATATTGACCTCCGTGGCGTAATGGTTATGTTTGAAAATGGCCTTTTTTAAATTGTTCTGGGTCTTGGGTGTTTATCTATATCTATACTAATATTATAAAGCGGAAGAGTTTGTTTGTTTGTTTGTTTGTTTGTTTGTTTGTTTGTTTGTTTGTTTGTTTGTTTAAACGCGCTAATCTCAGGAACTAATGGTCCGATTTGAAAAATTATTTTTTTGTTGGGTAGTCCATTTATAGAGGAAGGCTTTAGGCTATATAACATTACGTTCCGACAACCACGCGAACGAAGTCGCGGGCACAGCTAGTTAATAATAAAATTTTAGTATCATCGAGTGAGTATCCCATAATACATGTTTAAAACTTACTTTGTGATTAGTACCTATCTATATATTATACTCGAATGTTACGTCTCAAAGTAGAAAAAAGGCCACAGTTATATAAGACTATAGAAAATCTCGTATAACTGTGGCCTTTATCTAAAGTCAAAGTCAATTTTTTTTATTCAATGTAGGATAAATATATCACTTAATGAAGGTCATTATTTTTAATTATATTTAGTGGAAAAGCGACAAACTTCTATTTTTCCTTATTTGACTTCAGGAGAATACTCGATGTGGTAGTGGTGTAATTTCGACGCTACCGATAGGATACCGGGTTATAGCGTGATGATGGGCCATGATTTTAGATCGAAATCGAGAGTATACCTAACGCATTGGTGAAATTGGAGAACAATGTGAATTAAAACTTGCAGAATTATGTTTTGAGGCAAAAAAAAAAAAAACATTATTTAGGTTTTTTCTACCTGGAGCTTTCTTCCAGTCCATCCCTTTCCTTGCATATTTATCTATCATCTATTTATCTATTATATTATAACCTGCTTTTATGTGAATCCTGGGTTGAAAATATATCATAAATTATTTTGTATTGATAAGGGAATAAAACGTCACACAATGTGTCATTATCCATTAAGACCGTGATTTTTGATTTATTAATGCAAAAAAACTAGTGTTACAAAGGACTCGAGTCCTCGAGTCGTAATTTAAAAGACTCGACTCAAGTATGCAAGACTCAGTGTGCTAAAAAGGCTCGTCAAGCCGAGCCCGTTTCATTTAGCCACTTGAGTCTTACAAAGGACTCCTGTTTATAGGATTCATGAAATATAAAAACAATGATACACTGATTTTTTACTAAATATATCAGGAATTTGAGAAACAACCTAATAATATTTTATTTAACAAACAAAATGCTTTTAAATACAAGTTTTAATTTACATCCCACTAATTCTCACCAATACAACAGTTTGTAAACAATATTGAGAAGAATGTAAAAAGAGCATAGAGTAAGACTTACACGAAGGTATCTTCTTGAAGACAGTCTTGCCCATGAAGTCGAGGAACCTTTGAGCGTAGAAACTGGGCCTGTGTACTGAAACTGTATCCTGGAATTAAAAAAAAATACAATAGCAATGAAGCCTCGATCAGAAAAATATTATATTTGATTCGTCTTCAATATTAAATTCGTCTTTAAAAGAACTTTAAATTTGTCTGATAATGGAAATAGGACAAGGGGTGGATGGAATGCTTAAGGCAGAATATGGGGATAGTAGGAGTGGATGTTAGTATAACGGGAAATAGAGATATGTGGAAGGAGAAGACATACTGCGCCGACCATAGATGATGGGATAAGGTGAGGCAGATGATGGTGATCCTTCTGCAATATTACCAAAAATATTTATTTTTCGGTTTGGTAAATTTAGTCAAAATTTACAAAGATGCAGATCATTTAAGTTCCGGAGTAGGGGCTTGTGATGTCACTTCTCAGTAAAAATGCTATAAAAAAGTAACGTGTCGCGAAATTCAAATGCACTGTATCGTCGTTATTTTTTGTTAGGTGGTCAAACTATAGAAAAAATACGTGAGCAATATTTGTGTGTGTGTATTTTATTGTAGTAATCCAACTAGGTATTCGATAGGTTTAGTTCGAAAGAGGCAATTTATAGCACCTTTCGGCCGCTATAAATTTCTATACATGCCTTTTGGACTTAGTATATTTTTTTATCTAAATAAAGAGACAAACACAATCAAAGTAAGAAAATTAAGAACATTACAACATAGATAATTTTTAACTGCTTATATCACAATAAATCTTCTAGCGAACGCATAAGTGGAAAAAAATATAATCTACTTACACCGTCGTGGATCATACTCTTCCAAGTGTGCTCCAACTTTTTGCGCAGTCTGTAAGACTGTAAGATGTCGATGATACCCAGGAACAGGAGGAGGCGTTCCCCGCGCGCGTTCCTAGCCGGAATACCGCCGGGGCTAGAGAAGAAACAAAATAGCTACATTAAAACAATAAATATTTATGGTTACAACTAACGTGAGATACAGCATTACTAATTAAATAGTAAGCCAGTAGCTCATGTCTTACGTGAGTGACCCGCTTATTTTAATTAGTAATAAATATTTATACTAGTGTCACAGAAGACAGAGTATTACACACAGAACGGAATCTCCTGGTCCCTTGCAATATGCGTCCTCGTTCCCCGTCCCCGCACCTCTCTCCCGTTCTTGCCCTGTCTCAGGCGAGAGCGGGCGAACACACACTGCACGGCGTACGCGGCCGCACAAGAACGGGGGAGAGGTGCGGGGACGGAGAATGGGCACAAATATTGCGCGTACCTTAGGAGATTCCGTTCTGTATGTAATACTCTTATTGTCTTCTGTGCTAGCGTAAATATTTATTACCTATACGCCACTATGAAGAACTACAACCACAACAACGAAGCGACAACATAGTTCACAAGAAGACATCGAGATGGCGCTAGCAGTATCCTAAATCTCGATATCAGAGTTCTGGTTGCAACTGACCATATACAATCACCGCACTCGCTCTCGCTACACAAGAAATGCTTTAAATGCGTAAGTAATATTGTAATTGTTGTTATGATCCAATAGCCAATTCATATTTTATTATTTATTGCATTTTCATAACTCCTACATCAAAGTACGTACACAATAAATAAATAATAATATATGTCAGGATATTGCCATAGAACTTAAAACACAATGGAGAGCTCACACAGTAGACATTGTCCCAATAGTTTTATCATCAACTGGTATTATTTCCGAATCTCTCGCACAAAGTCTTAATACCTTACATATGCCATCGTACATCTTTTATGTTCTACAAAAAGCTACTCGAAAATTTTTAACTTCATCTAGCGTGTCCAGCTCCTTCACGTTTTAGTGACATTTTTCTCGCTGCTATCGCTTGGTCACGGCCTCACGGCAAGCGGTAGTTGCTAAACTTACCCTCATTCGAGGAGAAAAATATTTAAGATAATAAATATAAAGATTTTACGACCGGCCCATTTCCTGACACCAACCTTCCTTGGAAATGCAGGCATTGGATAAAAACGTCTTAAAGAAAGAGATACTTACGGCACATCCTCTTCTTCGTCTATAGGTTCGCTTTCAGCTTGAATGCTCTCCATTGCTGTAGAGTGCGCGACTAGCCGCTGACGGTTGATTGACCTGCGCATTAACAACATTTCATCATCATCAGGTCTTTTTAGGGTTCCGTACCCAAAGGGTGCAAACGGGACCCTATTACTGAGACTCCGCTGTCTGTCCGTCTGTCACAGGGCTCTATCTCTTGAACCGTAATAGCTAGACACTTGAAATTTTCACCGATTATGATTAATGTTATTATCAATGTGGACAACTTTTACTATGGGACCATCCCAGAAATCGCAAAAAAAATCTGCAGTTCCATACAAAATTAAATATCTACCGTGCCAACTCCCTTTCGGGTTGATAACTCCTTTTTAGGGTTCCGTACCCGAAGGGTGCAAACGGGACCCTATTACTGAGACTCCGCTGTCTGTCCGTCTGTCTGTCTGTCCGTCTGTCACAGAGCTCTATCTCTTGAACTGTAATAGCTAGACACTTGAAATTTTCACCGATTATGATTAATGTTATTATCAATGTGGACAACTTTTACTATGGGACCATCCCAGAAATCGCAAAAAAAATCTGCAGTTCCATACAAAATTAAATATCTACCGTGCCAACTCCCTTTCGGGTTGATAACTCCTTTTTAGGGTTCCGTACCCGAAGGGTGCAAACGGGACCCTATTACTGAGACTCCGCTGTCTGTCCGTCTGTCTGTCTGTCCGTCTGTCACAGAGCTCTATCTCTTGAACTGTAATAGCTAGACACCTGAAATTTTCACCGATTATGTATTACTGTGGCCGCTATAACAACAAATACTAAAAATAAAAAAAAGTTATAAATTAAAGGGGGTAGTCATACAAAAAACGTGTTTTTTCAGCGTTTTTAACTAGATCTTTATAATGGCATTAACTAGATACTTGAAATTTTCACAAATTACGTATTACTATAGCCACTATAACAACAAATACTAAAAATAAGATAAAGTAAAAAAATTAAGGGGGTCGTCATACAAGAAACGTATTTTTATTGTACGGAGGTACGGAAACCTTATGTACGAGTCCGACTCGCACTTGCCCGTTTATTTAAGTCTCCACTGCAGGAGCACGACTCTCTGTACTACCAGAGCCATATATTAGCCAGAGCTGCAGTCAGAGGATTTGGCCTACACTCTCCTACTTGCCAGACGGGTTGGAGAGGTCTCATTGATGTTTATAGCTTTGTTCAGCTTGTGTTTCCTAAGTCGCCTTCTACGACATCCACGGGAAGACTTGGAGTGGTCCTATTCTACTCTGCCGGGAACCATGCGGTAAACAACATTTATGAGATTAAAATAACTGGCCAAGTGCGTGTCGGGACACGCTCAGAGTAGAATTCCGAAGTTACACATTATGAGGACTTTATTTTATGTTTATACTCGTATTAAACAAGTGACAACTTCGTCGTCATTGTTTTCTGACACTTTTGGATTTTTTTTTATTTTATCTACAATATTCTCATTCGAGACAATAATTTTCTCAAACTTTCTTTTGTAAGGCTGTGCAAGCTTAATTTTATGTAAGTGCCTTACATAAAATTAAGTAATTAAAACAACTATGAACGTATAATAAGTATAAAATAAATTGAGATATCAAAATAATTTATAAGAAAATTAAAAAAAAATTCCGCCTACCTACTTAAATAAGGAATAACTGTCATTTGTTACTTTGCATCTAATCAACAGGAAAGATAACAGAAACTATATTTGAGATCATAAATACAAAAATATATATTACCGTTTTCTACGAGACCTAAGAAATGTCATTCAGTATTTCATCCATTCTGTAAATTTTTCATAAAAAGACAAAAGAAATACAAGAAATAAAAAAAACTACCAATTGTAATAGTTTCATGCTTAGCTCAAAATACACATCCAGACATACACATCATGTTAACATTCATGCGTTTAGTCAAAAGCGACTTTATATGGAGGTCAATAAAGGCGATTTTCAGAACCATGCAGAATGTTCAAGTCGCTTTTATATTATGTATAAGTTGCATTTTAATTAAGTGCCAATATTTGAAGAGGAAATTCAGTCCATAAAACTAAATTTACTCCAATGTTGCAAGAAATAAGTAATTTTTTATTAAAAAAAAGAATGCATCTCTGCCATTAAATTTACAAAAAAAAAATGTCTACATCATTCGGGAATAATGATTGATGATGTATCAATATCCTAAACATCCAAATCGGTTTAGGCATTTCCAATAATATTAAATACATACGAAGGTAGTTGGACATTATTGAAAATTATGGTAAGGTCAGCTCCCCTCCTCGCGCTGATCTACGAGAAGCTACCTTGTGAAACAAAATGACAGATGAAATAGTACAATCCCGAGTTCACGAGTAGTGTACCGTACGGCTACCCGAACAAGACTGAGGACTTATCGACCGTGCGACGCTGTAAACAACAACCGTGTAGTGGGGTTTAGGATACGCAGGTGTGCGTTAACGAGTGTTGCTATGTAAAATACGCACTTGACGCCTTATGTCACGTGCTTATTACTATATCGATACATACATTAACCCCGAAAATATTACACTCCACTTTATTGGGGAACACTCGGAAATAATCACTATTCGTAATAACGCGACTTTTATAATTTTTATGGGATGCAAATTTTCTTTTCGTGTTATTTTACATTTATAAAGGAAAGCTGTTTGATGGGCTGAAATTGCGCTTAACTTATTTTCACTTAATTGAAAATGAACCTTGTAAAGTAAGTCTATTATTAGATATTATGGAGTAAAAACGATATAAATTCAGTACACAGGTGCAATTTAGTATATTAATTCACCAATACAGGGGTTATCACGAAACAAAACACATATAAAACATATCGTACTGTGTCCGTTTTACTTGCGCCCCAAAATCCTCCTTCCCCTGGCCCGATCTGAAATGTTTTCAAAATGTTTGTACCTCCACCTACTAATACATACATAAACATATACTTGAAAGAAACAATATAATTGTATAACCCAGAAAACATATATTTCAAATCCTATCCTTTGAAAAAATCAGTCGACAAAAATGAAAGAAAGAAGATAATGAAGCATATTAACGTCAGTTTAATAACCAAAAAATATATTACATGTCACATAATATACTGAAACTATTTTAAGGGTATATTCAGTTCATGATACTAAACAACTTTTCCCAAGGAACTATCCATATATGAAAAAAAAATTCTTTCCTTTCAAACTTGGATATGATCAGTCAGTTTGAACGGGTCCATCTTTTTTTTTCATATTTCGGTCTTTAGTATCATGGACTGAATTCAGCCTTAAAATAGTTTCAGTTTATTTTGTTAAACCCTATATAAATAATCTGCCTCATCTAAGCACGTTATCGGTTGCGTCCGCCGTGCTGCTTCGGAGCCCGGGGTGATCTCAACGGCTTTTTTTCTTCAAACTTCATATGCATATATATATGCGGCTTCTCACACGTGTTTTATTACTTCGTCGAATGCCACTGGATTATAACTCTTACATCATTCAGATAGGGTTGAAATGTCACCTAGTCCTGTTAAGTCCTCGCCTCGGCTTCCCCTCTTCGTCGCCGTCGCTTTAGCCCGAATCTATACGTGTTTCTGCTTGTCTCCTCTCTATTATCTTGTGGAGGTTACAGCGCCGAAAGCGACTGAATTATAACTCTTACAACATTCAAATAGGGTTCAAATCTCACCTAGTCCTGTTAAGTCCCCGCCTCGGCTCTCCCTCTTCGTCACCATCGCTTTGGCCCGAGTCTGTGCGTTTTCTCGCTTCGGATTTCTCACGTTGGGCTTCGTCAAGGTTGTGGATGCCGACTAGGAGGGAGTAGTCCATGATCTGTTGAAAAAAATACAGAAACATTTACAAATATATCACGTATTTATCCCTAATGGGGCACACAAGAGCATTTGTTTGAACGCCATCTAGTGTTTGTTTAAACGTATCGTAGGATTGGTTCTGGTATCCTTTGGGTTGCGGAGGTCAGACGCTCTGTAAAAACCAGTAACCTCGTCAAATCACCTATAGTAGGTAGCGGACCCCGGGCTCTAAAGCGTTACCGCTGCGGATGCAACCGGGAATACGCTCGGAAAATTAATTTGACTCGGTAAAAAAAAATCGTCCAAGTGCGAGTCGGACTCGCCCATTAAGGGTTCCGTAGCAGCAAGTAACATAATATAAAAGTTCTAAAGGTAAATTGTGGTTTACGATTTATGACGTATTAAAAAAAACTACTTACTAGATCTCGTTCAAACCAATTTTCGGCGGAAGTTTGCATGGTAACGTATTATGGTAATATATTTTTTTTAGTTTTATCATTTTCTTATTTTAGAAGTTACAGGGGGGGGGGGGGGGACACATTTTACCACTTTGGAAGTGTCTCTCGCGCCAACTAGTCAGTTTAGAAAAAAAAATATATTAGAAACCCTAAATATCATTTTTGAAGACCTATCCATAGATACCATACACGTATGGGTTTGATGAAAAAAAATAGAGTTTCAGTTCTAAGTATGGGGAACCCCAAAATTTATTGTTTTTCTTCTATTTTTGTGTGAAGATCTTAATGCGGTTCACAGAATACATCTACTTACCAAGTTTCAACAGTATAGTGTTATAGTTTCGGAAAAAAGTGACTGTGACATACAGACGGACAGACAGACATGACGAATCCATAAGGGTTCCGTTTTTGCCTTTGGCTACGGAACCCTAAAAAGGAGCTCGCGAGGCAGTTATGTCCATATTTACCTTAAAACTTTCTAAAACTCTGCAGTCTCTATGCATGGTCTTGATCAGAGCGGTATACGTGTCGGCTTCTAGGAATATCCCTTCTGTGTGATGTTCCATAAAGTCCAAGTCTTTGTATGTGGGCGATGTCTTCTGTCGTTCTGATTTGTTTGCCTGTTAATTAAAAAATATGGTTAGAAATGCATCAATTGAGCACATTTTGTGGAAAGAAGTCAGACACATAACCCGGCAGGTTGTGTCTTGAGGGCTAATTGCATTTTTTAAGGTTCAAGATCTAGCTTATACAGATCTTCAGTGTCAGATTCGAATATACTTAGGGTATAATAGGGTGAAATGGGTCTTATTATATCACTTTTAGGTCCTTTTTGCTGCATCACAACAGCAGGATTTATAACTATATGGATTTTTTTCCAAGTCTTCCCGTAGATGTTGTAGAAGGCGACTTAGGAAACACAAGCTATAAAGCTTATAAAAATCAGTGAGACCTCTCCAACCCGTCTGGCAGGCGTGGAGAGTGTAGGCCAAATCCTCTGACTGCTCTGGCTAATATATGGCTCTGGTAGCACAGAGAGGGTTGCACTCCTGCAGAGGATACTAAAAAAGACCTGATGATGATGAATTTTAAAAGGGCGCAGCCATAGGGGTTTTAAGTTGCGCACCTCGTGTACGTGGTAAACGTTTATCAGTCAACACAACTAAGTTAGTAGTTAGTACTCGTAAGTAATCTCCTTCCCTTGTTTCCACTAAGTTTCTTCATTTTGTCCTGGTATGTTTTCTTTGTGTAAGTTGTATGTATTTAATTATTAGGTATATGTATGTTTAATATGATGGCACCACCGAACGTTTGCATTTCCTTATAGGTAATTTATACATTTCAGTAAGAATTTTCCCGTAGTCGGGTTTTAGGTTTTCAAGCGTGTATATTGTTATAAATTACCTTTCTCTTGTATGTGGATCCTTTCAAATCGTATTTTTGGTGTAGTTTCACATATGACGGTAGAATGTTGTTCATTGCGACCAGACGAACGTTTTTACTGTTACACTGGTAGCAATAAAGACCGAAGAATTTTGGCAGTAAAGTGCGTGGATTCTGAAATGAAAAAACATTGATATAGAGGTAGATACATTAACACGTCTTTATTCTTAACGGGATAGACAGAGTCCAGGGCCGTAAGACCCACAGGCCACGTTTAGCGTGCTGGTGGGCGTGAAGGTGAAAAAAGTGTGGCCCTCCACACTTGATTCCCTAATCAAGGCCACCTTTAGCGTGAAGGTGGGCGTAAAAACAGAATCAATGCCACCTTTACCGTGGTAGTGGGCGTAAAAACGGAATCAATGCTACCTTTACCGTCGTAGTGGGCGTAAAAACGGAATCAATGCCACCTTTACCGTGGTAGTGGGCGTAAAAACGGAATAAATGCCACCTTTACCGTGGTAGTGGGCGTAAAAACGGAATCAATGCCTCCTTTACCGTGGTAGTGGGCGTAAAAACGGAATCAATGCCACCTTTACCGTGGTAGTGGGCGTAAAAACGGAATCAATGCCACCTTTACCGTGGTAGTGGGCGTAAAAACGGAATCAATGCCACCTTTAGCGTGATGGTGGGTGCAAGAACGGAATCAAGGTCACAATTAGCGTGATGGTGGGCGTAAAAATGGAATCAGAGCCACCTTTATCGTGATAGTGGGCGTAAAAAACGGAATCAGGGCCACCTTTAGCGTGATAATGGGCGTAAAACGGAATCAAGGTCACCTTAAGCGTGATAGTGGGCGTAAAAACGAAATCAAGGGCACCTTAAGCGTGATGGTGGGCGTAAAAACGAAATCAAGGTCACCTTAAGCGTGATGGTAGGCGTAAAAACGAAATCAAGGCCACCTTAAGCGTGATGGTAGGCGTAAAAACGAAATCAAGGCCACCTTAAGCGTGATGGTAGGCGTAAAAACGAAATCAAGGTCACCTTAAGCGTGATGGTAGGCGTAAAAACGAAATCAAGGTCACCTTAAGCGTGATGGTAGGCGTAAAAACGAAATCAAGGTCACCTTAAGCGTGATGGTAGGCGTAAAAACGAAATCAAAGCCACCTTAAGCGTGATAGTGGGCGTAAAAACGGAATAATGGAATCGAATGTTAACGTTACACACCTGATCGAGGTTCAAGTAGTACCCTGGCAGCAGTTTCTGCAGGAACTCGCCCTCCTTGTGCTGCACCGTTTTGATGATGAACTCGTCGTCGTTGGTCAGATAGAAGATGCTGCCGGACGCACCCGGGTTGCTTAGCTCTCGGAGCGGTGCGCTGCACATCGACATCTGAGAAGATGGAATATATAACATAACACACAGAAACACATACGAACACTTGTGTAAATTTATTCAAAGACCCAAAAGGTTTTAAGTGCCGGAAGGCAAAAGACAAAACTTAGTTACCGAAAAGCATCTGACGAAACTTTTTTTATTGTTTTCATGAGCAAGTATGTATATCAGCCCCCCTACCGCTTAACACGATTGCTTTCGCTACGACTATGGTTTATGACGTCATCGCGCCATTTCGAACCGCCTAGCTTTGCTTTCACATGTACTTTATAGACACAGACTGGTCTATAGAGTACATGTGAAAGCAATTTCGCTTTATAAAGATTTCAGTGACAGTTATAATATGCCGGTTCGAAATAACATCGGCAACATCGGAAATAACATATAGAAATTGGTAGTCATAAACCATAGACGTAGGGAAAACAATCGTGTGAGGCGGTAGAGGGGCTGGCCTTTTTTAGTCTCCACTGCAGGAGCACGGCCCTGTCTGTACTACCAAAGCCATACGAGTATATTAGCCAGAGCAGTCAGATGATTTGGCCTACACTCTCCACGCCAGACGGAGAGAAAGAAAGAGTTGGAGAGGTCTCATTGATGTTTAGTATCTTTGTTCAGCTTGTGTTTCCTAAGTCGCCTTCTACAGCATCCACGGGAAGACTTGGAGTGGTCCTATTCTACTCTGCCACATGGCTAAATTGCCAAGAAATATAAAAAGTATCTAAATAAATTGCTGACGTACTGGAAGTCCAGACCCCAACTCCCTACTGCCCCATGTTATCAAAATAAAAACCGGCCAAGTGCGTGTCGGACCACGCATAAAGTAGGGTTCCGTAGTCATTTTTGGCACCGCGCTGTTTTTCATTTCTTGCATCATCATCACCTCCCTAGCCTTTTCCCTGTTGGATATTTTTTTGGCCGCTTTTTGCGTTTCTGCGCTCTATCTAGGGAGTATATCAAAGCTGCCCGCTTTCGGGTTCTACACTCGAGCACCTCCCCCTCCACACCGCACCGCGCACCTAGATCGCGCCGCGTCTCATTTTGTCTGTCGCCGCGTGTGTTTTTTTCTAGTTCTAAGTAATATTTAAATGATTTACCTATTTATTCTTCTCTGGATGTTATTTAAAATTATTAAGCTTTATTCAGTCCTAACAGTAAAATATGTAAAAAAAACTTTTTAAGTTTATACTGTTCTTTTGAAAAATAGTATATATTTTTATTTTATTTATAATTTCATAAGTATTCATCACAGGATACCCGAAACAATTAAAAAAAAAAAGAGTTTCCGCGCCTGTTTCTTTACGTGTGTGATTTGAAGTTTATAGGTCCAAGACTTTAGAAATTACAGTGGGGGGGACCGTGTAAACGACTTTGGCGGGCTATATCTCGCAAATGGTAAAGCTGATAAAAAAGTGTTGTATGGAAACCCTACCTTATTTTCATAGTCCTTTTCAACGATATCCCACACAAGGGGGTGCACTTAAAAAAATAATTCACCCCCCCCTTTACATGTATGGGGTGGTACCCTTAAAAAGGGGTAATTTTAATTTTTTGTATTTTTAAAAATGAGATCTATATGTGAAGTATCCTCGAACCAAGTCACATGCAAATCAGTCCATAAACGTAGAAGATATTCTGCTGTGACAGACTAGGACGGACGGACGGACTGAACGATCTTATAAGGGTTCCTTGTCGGACTACGGAACCCTAAAAATCAAAGCTTCCCCAGCCCCCTTTGGACCATACGTTATACTTGAACGGATTTTTAGTACAATTATACTGACCAGAAAATCATCGGGCTGGATTCCGAACAGGTCTCTGAAGTATCTGAAGGCGATGGGCGCGTAAGTTTTAAACTTAAACTCCGAGTAGTGGTGCGCCGGCGTGTGGTTCGAGCCTTCGTGGGGGAAGTTGGTCGTCTCCACTGTCATGAAGTCCTGCATGAGAAGGTCGCGTTCTGGCTTGGAGGCGAGCCCGCCGATAGCGTGCTGGATTCCTGGAAATATATGGATTTGTTACAATGACTTCAGATGATTTGTTACATTGAATGCCTCCGTGGTCCAGTCGTTAAGGCGTTTGCCTTGTGATTCGTAGGTCGTGGGTTCAAATCCCACTGGGAAGCTTACTTTGTGGAAAAGTTTATTTAGCCAGCCAGAAAAATTAAAAACCCGACTTTCCAGCGTTCACCCTCATTAACTTTTAAACGGCTGGACCGATGTCCATCAAACATAGCTAAGAACTATAACGACAGACAAGGCTTTCGATAAAAAAAATCTCATCGAAATCGGTCTTTTCTTTTGTGTAAGTGGCCATACCTTGACGACTGTCACACAAAGATGGATGACAGCCGGGACTAACGACTTAACATGCCTTCGGAAGCACACAGCTCGAAATTTTTTTGTACCACTTGTGGTCACCCATCCAAGTGTGGACTATGCCCAGGGTTGCTTGCTCGTGCTTAACTTGCGAAAGCGCTAGCAATGCGTACTCCCACCGAGCCATTGAAGTCCTCGGTCTTTTCGTTTAGGAGCTACGATGCCACAAGCAGACACAAATACATAGACATGTCAAACTTAAGACAACCCTCTTTTTGCATCGGGGGTCAAAAATAGACAATACCGCATTACCACGGTTACGTACTGTAGAGTAGTATATTATAACGTCGCGCGGTTTCCGCCGCGCCGTAGGAAGTGCTGCAATACCGCTCCAAGGCCAGTTCGTTAAAGTCGAGTGCATGAGGGATTCGTATGCGATTTCAATGTCACTGAGTGACACTGAGGTGACATCGCGCAACAAAGATAGCGGGCTGGTGGATTCAAAAATAGTGACAGCAAAAAGCGGCCTTATCGCTCAAGCAATTTCTTCCAGGCTTTCAATTTCGGGCTATAATTTGACAGATTTGAGATATTTTGTAAGATAAGTCTTATAATTAAGGTGAAGTGAGAAGCAATCGACATTGAAGTGGCGCCCTCATTTGAAATAAATTGTCAACTCGTAAATATGGTGATAATTTCCATATTCATAATCGTCAGGCACTAGATAGCCCTTTAAATTATTTTATGAACTGTCGTTGAAACAGCAATATGGAAATTATCACCATATTTAATTTATTTCAAATGTGGCGCCACTTCAAGGTCAATTGCTTCTAACATCACCTTAAAATGAATATTGACAAACTAGTCTGGAAGAAAAGAACGTAGAATGTACCAGCTTCACTTTCCGCACAGATCGTAAGAGCCGATCGAGGAATTGGCCGACAATCTGAATCATGTGAATAGGTGTTGCGGCTAGCAACGCATCACTATTTTGATGCCCTTTTTCCACCTTCACGCCCACCATCACGATAAACATCGCCTTTGGGTCTAACGGCCTTAGGCTCTGTCTACCCCGTTAGGTATAAAGACAAAAAAATATTCAATGTAGGATACTGCGAACAATAATTCTCTAGAATTGTAACTAATCCCGAAAAATCATTCCACGCGATATGTACCGCGGCGGGCGGGGCTTAAAATATGAACAGCGCGGCGCGACAGTTCGCCGTGACACTCGAGTCGTGCGGTTGCGTCGCAAGAAGTTTCCTTTGAGAATATTGCTGTGTTTTTGCTATAATCTATTTATTAAAAATGCCGTCATGTGCCGTGAAATTGGTGTAGAAGCCATACAGGCATGCAAATTAGTTATTAAAAAGAAAGTAACACGTAAACAAGGTGATTTATTTTAGCGTAGCGTACTGCACAATAGGTACCATCCGCGCGTTGTACCTCACCGCTCGTTGCGTTGAGTGCCCCACTCGAGCGACGACGACGCGTGACCTTGTCGCGACTAATCGCATGCATCTTTGTCTATGTGTGCGTTCGAGTGTTTTGATGTAATTACTGTTCGTTTTTTTGCGTAAATGGAATCAGAATCGGAGCGGTGAATGTAGGAGCGTTAGATTTCTAGAGAATTATATTTCGATAGCAGGATAAATATATCACTTATTGAAGGTCATTATGTTTATTGCAATAGCTACTAACTACCAGCGTTTTGGCACAGAAGACAGTAACAGTATACAGAACGGAATCTCCTAAGGTACGCGCAATATGTGTCCGCGTTCCCCGTCTCGCACCTCTCCCCCGTTCTTATCCCCGTTTTCCAGCTCTTGCCCTGAGATAAGGCGAGAACGGGGAAGAGGTGCGGGGACGGGGAACGGGGACGCATATTGTAAGATTGAGATGAGATTTCGTTTTGTTATACTCTTACTGTCTTCTGTGGTTTCGGAACGACCACTGCTGGGAAGATAACGTGATATATAGTATATTCATCATCATCATCATCAGGTCTGTTTTAGTCTCCACTGCAGGAGCACGACCCTCTCTGTACTACCAGAGCAGTATATAAGCTAGAGCATTCAGAAGATTTGGCCTACACTCTCCACGCTGGCCAGACGGGTTAGAGAGGTCTCCTTCTACGACATCCAGAAGACTTGGAGTGGTCCTATTCTACTCTGATAGTGTATAGACAAAAGACAATACCGGTATCAATAACTCTCATTTATAAATATGTTTAGTAAATTCCAAACATTCCATCACTATAACAACAATACTGATAAGTTATCAAGTGATAAACACACTTCAATGGCTACGCACATTTATGTGTTTATTTATAAATCATACTAGCCCTTAATAAGCATGGCGCTCATATTGACTGAACACTGGTCTGGTGCAAGATATAGTTTTGAAAACTTAAACCCGTCTACGGATTTTTTTAATTTTTTTAACTGTATTAAAAATGTAACAGGCAGACTTATAGCCATAGGCTTTATCTACCAGTCAACCTGCT
The DNA here is from genome assembly GCA_963576875.1 of Acrobasis repandana. Taxonomy (NCBI): domain Eukaryota; kingdom Metazoa; phylum Arthropoda; class Insecta; order Lepidoptera; family Pyralidae; genus Acrobasis; species Acrobasis repandana. The sequence continues at coordinate 6,712,764 of OY756242.1, read as the reverse complement.
GGTGATGGTGGCTATTATAGCCTATGACACTCTAGTGGTTAAGACGAATCTAACCACGTATAATTTATTAAAATCAGAGTAGCCGTTTTGTAGTTACGTACGAGGAAACAGAGTCGGACATACATACAGGTCAAACACACTACCCTTCTTCTGGGCTTTGCCACAGTCGGGTAAAAATAACAGGAAATACACCTGACTTAAATAGTATGAAACCAGAATCCACACTACCAATCGATTAAATTATTTAACAATTTGCCAATACAGTTAAAATTCCTATTGTATAAATCAGAATTTATAATTAAATTAAAATCATTCTTATTACAAAAGTGTTATTATTCAGTAAACGAATATTTGACGGCAATATTTATTATTGTATTTTTATTTAATTTGACAAATGCCTATACTTATTAAGGCGGAATTATAGGCAAATGGCCTTGAAGTGTGAAATAAATTGTTAACTCGTAAATATGGTGATAATTTCCATATTGCTCTTCGTCATGCACTAGATAGCCCTTTAAATTATTTTATGAACTGCCGTTGAAACTATTATTGGTGATCCGTCTAGCTTTAAAACTTTCCGTGGCCAATTTTGGCGGAGGCAAGTTTTAAAGCTAGACGGACTAATGTAAACACTTTAAACGGTGGTTCATAAAATAATTTAAAGGGCTATCTAGTGCATGACGAAGAGCAATATGGAAATTATCTCCATATTTACGGGTTAACAATTTATTTCAAATGAGGGCGCCTCTTCAAGGCTATTTGCCTATACCTTCACCTCTTCTAATTGTTAAAATATTCATGATCATAATTAAATCTGTGCTTGTTTTATCTATCATGTTTGAAAAAAATGTAAGTAGTCTATAAATAACTTATAAATTTATGAGTACCTAAAACATTTCAACACAATGTATATTTTATGCGAATAAACGTATTGATTGATTGATTGTATTTTGTATGGAAATAAATAAACTGAAACTGAACTAAAGTAAACAAGAGAATATTCTTTAAAAAGAGGTACTATTTATTTTGAAACTCTTTCATTTGTTTAATTTTCTTTCTTTTTTCGTTGCTATGCTATTTTAAGATATTATTTATTCAGAATTTAAAGTTGTACAGGTTTATTAAATTAAATTTAAATAAACGGGCAAGTGCGAGTCGGACTCGTAAATGTAGGGTTCCGTACCTCCGTACAATTTTTTTAAACGCTGAAGAAACACGTTTCTTGTATGACGACCTCCTTTAATTTTTAACTTTATCTTATTTTTAGTATTTGTTGTATTAGCGGCTATAGTAATACATTATTTGTGAAAATTTCAAGTATCTAGTTAATGTCATTATAAAAATCTAGTTAAAAACGCTAAAAAACACGTTTTTTGTATGACGTTCCCCTTTAATTTTTAACTTTTTTCTAGTTTTAGTATTTGTTATAGAGGCCACAGTAATACACAATCGGCAAAATTTTTAGTGTCTAGCTATTACGGTTTAAGAGATAGAGCCATGTGACAGACGGACATACAGCGGATTCTCAGTAATAGGGTCCCGCTTGCACCCTTTGGGTACGGAACCCTAAAGATCTAGTTAAAAACGCTGAAAAAACACGTTTTTTGTATGACTACCCCCTTTAATTTATAACTTTTTTAATTTTTAGTATTTGTTGTTATAGCGGCCACAGTAATACATAATCAGCGAAAATTTCAAGTGTCTAGCTATTACGGTTCAAAAGATAGAGCCCTGTGACAGACGGACAGACAGCGGAGTCTCAGTAATAGGGTCCCTTTTGCACCATTTTGGTACGGAACCCTAAAAAGGCAAAATTAATGGAGTACTTTCGGCTTTCTGATAAAGTAACATATTTAGGCATAATAATTGATAAAAATTTTAATTTTAAGGAACACTTAAATGTCACTGCTGGGAGAATCCGCAGGTTAATGCACATCTTTAGACGTCTACGGCATGTTGCTGAACCCCATGTAGTGAAAATGGTATATTTCTCTCTGGGTCAGTCTTTACTAACATATTGTCTTTCCGTATGGGGTGGTGCCTGTAAAACGGCATTAATCAAAGTTGAGCGAGCTCAAAGAGCCCTCTTCATGGTCTGCACTTTCAAGCCCTTTCTTTTTCCAACCAGTGAATTATACCAATATTGTGAAGTCCATGCAGTTCGTCAGCTTTATATATATTAAATACCGTCCTCCAACAGCATAAATCTACCCCGTATAACCCAAACTCACTTCGACGTAACCGACTTGTAGCTTTTTCCTCCCCTTTCGAAACCGAACTTTCGCATCGCTTTTCTTGTTTCACGGGACCATTCTTGTATAATAAACTTCATGCTACTCTTAATATCCTGTCTCTCCCTAATTACTCATGTAAACGCCTTCTCTATAAATGTCTCCTAACGCTATCCTACGATGACTCTGAACGTTTATTACTTACCTTTCAATAAATTACTTCTTACTTACAATTACTTTCTTATTAATTACAATTACTGTCTTTACAGCTTTTACTCAGGTTGCAATGTATGAATCCATGTTTGTCTGGATTGAAGCTCGTGAGTTAAATTAATAATAGTTATTTCTAGTTATGTTTAGTTAATTTAGATTATATTTTAAACTATGTACCTAATCCAAGGGCGGGGGCACTGGAGAACTGTAACACAGGTTCAGCCTTCATCAGTCTCCAGTCTCCTTCAATCGGTGCTGGTAACTCAAACGGTTATGAAGCCGTTTACTGTTTTTCTATTGTAAGATTTTTGGAGAAATAAACGATTTTTTACTTTACTTTTACTTTGAACTATCAGAATATGTTCATGATAAAAGCAAGTAAAATTTTTCGTAGTCTCCCACCTACCGGGTGAGCGTCACCCCCCCGCGCCCCCGAATGAGTCCCAAATTGCAGTTTTTACCAGTTTTAAGGAAAACCGTACGCGTTACATGAAAGAAAAGTGTGTGAGAACGAAATGATTCTTAATTAATTTACAATAAATATTTTAATATAATTAATAAACAAAATAATATATAATATTTTAATAAACATACAAAAGCGATACCTCTTATAGTTTTCGCACAATCTGCCACGATATACATATTTTTGTATAATTTAAATAACATTTCTGTATAACCCGAAGGTTGAATGGTAGACAACGCTTTTAGCGTCAAGATCGCCTATTGTTCTGTACAATTTGTATTTGATGGACAATAGAGATTAAATAAATAAAATAAAGATATGATTTGCGCATAATCACCACGCTGACACAGAATACATAAGAGTACAAACAGAATGTAATCTCGACCAGGAAGGATGCCAAAAACCTTGTAAAATGGAGAAGAAACAGCCGGAACACTTTGAATGATTTGGCTATAGTTTTACAACCAGCCGCCTGCCTGACATCAACCCTCGTTGGGAATATATTTGTGCGAAAAGTTTTACAACCGGCCGCCGCCCGACGATAACAACCCTTGGGAATGCAATTGTAGCACGAGATGTTTGTGCTTAGTCGTTTAGTCGCCTCTTACGACATCCACAGGAAGAGATGGAGTGGTCTTATTCTAACCCGGAACCACACGGGTAAATTCAAGTATTATTTCAAAACCTCTTTCCACACCACCAGAGCGATCAGCTCACTTTATTTCCACTTACATTTTGCTTTGACAACCTTTTTAACCTCAGACGAAAAGAAAGAGGGGTGTTATAAGTCTGACGTGTCTGTGTCATCCTATCTGCGAAACAAATAGACCAATTTTGATGCGGTTTTAATCGAAAGTCTATTAAATAAAATAAATAAAGAAATATATAGCGACAAATCACACTAATTAAGCTAGCCCTAAATTAGGTTTATGGGCTTATGGGATACTAACTCAACGATACTATATTTTATGATAAATACATAATTAGATAAACATCCAAGACCCAGGACAATTTGAAAAAGGCCATTTTCCAACTTGCCCTGGCTGGGGATCGAACCCAGAACCGCCGGATTAGCGGTCTAGCGTGTTAACCATTACGCCACGGAGGTCGTCAAAGAAGGTCGTTCTGTCGAGATGGTTCTTAGCTATATTTGATAAACATCGGTTCAGCCGTTCAAAATAGTAGTATTGGGGGTGAACGCTGGAAAGTTGGGGTTTTTTTTCATTTGTTTCATTTGACAACTAAACTACTGTTAGTAAAACTCTCTTCATCCATCCTTCCTTCGTTCACAAACCATCTCAACATTTCTTTCCCAATTTTTGTCACTACATCATCTAATACGCTTAGGTTGTGGGGTGTGAGGTTGTGGGTTCAAATCCCACTGGGTAGCATACTTTGTAAAAAGTTGTTTCCAGTCTGGTTAGGATATTGCAGGCTTGAATCACCTGATTATCCGAAAAGATGATTCCGTGCCGTCCGGAAGGCACGTAAAGCTGTTGGTCCCAAACACCATCTAGCGTTTGTACCTATCCTAGGATTCGTTCGGGTTGCGGAGGTCAGACGGCAGTCGCTCTGTGTAAAAACCAGTAACATCGTCAAATCACCTAGGTAAGGTAGCGGACCCCGGGCTCTGAATCGTAACCGCTGACGATGCAACCGGGAATACATACGCTCAGATGATGATGATGATCTCCTTATACGCTTAGTCGAGAAGAATTATATCAGTATGGGCCGTGGCGCCCATTCGAATGACGTCCGATAAAATGATGTGTATCATTGTATCGGACATCACCAAGTGAAATGAATAAAAATAAAAAGTGATAGCGATTATGAATCACAGTATACCACGCTCGTCTCGTGTGTATGAGTCAGAATATTTGTTTGTAGATTCATACAACGTTTAAGGGGCATATGCGTAATAAATCGAACCACGGGCTATACTAGATCACTATAGTATAATAATAAAATTAAGTAAAAAAAAATCGACTTTCCCTTACATTACATTGCCCGGCCGGCTGCACAAGTATGGTGAGCGGCGATGAAAGGGGTGGGGGGGGGGGGGGGTCTTAGCTCAGCAATGGGCAATGGACACGGAAACAGGCTAATGATTAGAATTTGGAAAAATAGACATAATTATGATAAAATAAGGAAACTTGTAAACGACCTAGAGATTCATTTTGAATAGTCGGTAGGTCAATATCATGTCACAACTCACAACTTTTGAAGGCGTTTTCCGCAAGCGAAATCAACTTTGGGATTCCCTAATGATTTTCCAAAATCTTTAACTCATAAAGACTGTCATATTGACCGTGCGAGCGAAGCGTATCAGTTTTGAGATTAACATTTCGAGCATGGAACCAAAAAAAAAAAAAAGGGCGAGCTAAGAGTCTTACTCAGTTGCGAGGTTAGCCAAAAATGCTCCGAACGAAAAAAAAATAATCCGACCAGTGATCAGCTGATCGAGTCAATTTGTATGAAAATCCTAATTCTATTTTTGGCGATTTGGAAATGTTCTAGAACAAAAGTTGTTCAGTTTAAGGTGAAGATATAGGCAAATGACCTTGAAGTGGCGCCCTCATTTTAAATAAATTGTTAACTCGTAAATATGGAGATAATTTCCATATTGCTCTTCGTCATGCACTAGATAGCCCTTTAAATTATTTTATAAACCACCGTTGAAAGTATTTACATTAGTCCGTCTAGCTTTAAAACTTGCCTCCGCCAAAAGTGGCCACGGCAAGTTTTAAAGCTAGACGGATCACCAATAGTAGTTTTAACGGCAGTCCATAAAATAATTTAAAGGGCTATCTAGTGCATGACGTAGAGCAATATGGAAATTATCACCATATTTACGAGTTAACAATTTATTTTACACTTCAAGGCCATTTGCCTATATCTTCGCCTTAATGGACTGAGTTACAATCTGAGAGGTTTTGCGTAATTTCATCAACTCGTATAGGTTCTGCTTCCAAGATTTCAATATAGCTAGGAGGTAAATAATCAACCTTTTTAAAGACTTGATCGTATATATATTTTTTTATTATTATTAGAGATTTGAGTGCGTTTGACCTCTATCTAGTCTGATGGGAAGCTAAGATGAGGTCTAAGGTGTAACACGCATACTCAAAAAATGCCTATTCACTCTTGCCTTGAAAATCCCTAAATCATATGTATGGGGAAACATCGACGCAGGGAGGGAATTCCACACCTTAGCGTATTTATATTTCTATTAGTGTATTTATATGTTTGTAGTTGTTTCAAGTTCTCCACATCTTATTTACATTCGAACCTTGAACTCTGTACTATCATTAGAATCACGAGAAAACCTCATTAGTTCGCATTCAATGTGTTACTATAATTCATTACAAAAACCAATTATGAATTAACTATCGAGCTAAGAATTCATTTAAATAAGATATTTTAATTACATGAGGGAGGTATGTTATATAACGACTAACAAAATATACTGAAACTATTTAAAGGTGAATTCAGTCCATGATACTGAACAACTTTCCCCTAGGAACATATATCGAAATATGAAAAAAAATATGAGAAGTACGTGTGGTGTTACTTTAAAAGATCAAATAAGAAATGGTGTCATTAGGGATCGGTGTGGAGTGAAAGAGGACGAAGTGACCAAAATTAGAGAAAGGGATGTTAAGATGGTTTGGGCATGTAGAAGGGATGGACGAAAAGAGATTAAGGCGATTAGAGTCCTCAATGGCCTTGGACGTTTGGGCTCCCCACCCCGCGCCATTACCTCACACCCTGCACGGAAACACCAATCAAAGAATACACGGGCGTAGGTCGGTACAGAAGCGCACTCCATACATTACTGCCTATAACTTGAGCTTGAATTGATAAATAACATCTTCTTCTTCGTCTAAGCGCGTTCCCATTTGCATCCTCAGCTGTGCTGCTTAGGAACCCGGGGTGCGCTTTCCCGCTTTTTCTACCCCAAATATAACATGCATGTCAATGGTCACCCAAGGATGCCAAAGACCTTGCAAAATGGAGAAGAAATAGCCGGAACAGTTTAAATGATTTGGCTATAGTTTAACGACTGGCCGCCTGCCTGACGTCAACCCTCTTTGGGAATGTATTTGTGCGAAAAGTTTACAACCGGCCGCCGCCTGACGTTTCTGCATGCATTTTCAATGCTTTCTTAGCCGCTTCTTTCTGCTAAGACTTTCGAGGCATTTTGATCTCAAATTTAGTACATTAAAGTAATTAAATGTCATCAAACGTCCAAATACGCGAAATAATAAACTATTACTTAATCTATACTAATATTATAAAGCAGAAGAGTTTGTTTGTTTAAACGCGCTAATCTCAGGAACTAATGGTCCGATTTGAAAAATTATTTTTTTGTTGGGTAGCCCATTTATAGAGGAAGGCTTTAGGCTATATAACATTACGTTCCGACAACCACGCGAACGAAGTCGCGGGCACAGCTAGTATATAATATACAAACAAAGTTTATTATCGTACACTAGTAGATTGTACAGTACTGAGTACATAGGTACATAGGACATAGCGTCCATGCGCAAACCAAACTACAACACAATCGTATCGTATCGTCTGACTACTCTGACTGCACTACTCTCTGACCTAGTCTAAACACACATACAAAGAGAAAACACGCGTGATCCCTCATAAAAATTTGGTAGCGAGTGACACAGCCTTCCCGTCTGAATGCTAGCGGACGACTGCCGCCCGCGCCCGCGCAGGTCACCCTCTGCAAGTTACGTTCGAAATTCCTTAGTTTCGATATCTTTTAAATGAAAATGTTCTTCGATTTACAAAAGCAATGCATAATTTAAAGAAAAAGGGATTCTTAATCTATCAGTGTAAAAATATTTCCATATAACATAGCCGTTTAGGAGCAGTCTTGAATTCAAGTTAAAAATCGATGTCCCGTAATTAATCTTTTTATCACACAAAACAAAGACAAAAAGAAACAACAAATGCTTAAAATGTAGTCCTTGAACTGATGCTTCACATATATTTTTTTTAACTATATCTGGCCAGCTGTGAATGAGCAGTCCGCTTTACAAAATGCCCATTTGACGGGAATTGAGGAATCTAATCGCCTTAACAAAAAATATTTATAAGGCAAGTGTGAAAGGAAGCGCGGGACAGGGTCGACCTCGGCGAGCTTTCTTCGATCAGATTGCAGAAGTTAAAAAAAGGAGAGATAAGAAGTACCCGTAACCGAAGGGCATGTATGAAGAGGTTGATGAGTGTAGATGAAGCGAAAGAGGTAGTCTCTGCCTACCCGTGTGGGAAACAGGCGTGATAGTATGTAATTAGGTACGAAAAAAAAAAAATTGCCTGCCATACAAACTCGGATCAGCTGATCGGCCAACTTATATAGGATGCCAAAAATTATTTTTCGATATACGAGTATGTTCCTTAGTGGAAGTTGCTGAGTATCATGTACTGAATATACCCTGTATGTATACAGGTTGATTTTGCACCACCTATCTACAGGGTACCTAATTTCCCATATTTTTTTCATTTTAAACGCGGTTGCCTGGAAGAAATTGCTTAGCGATAAGGCCGCCTTTTGCGCATTTCCTAGTTTTTAAGATAATTAAGTCCTGTTTTTTTGCTTTTGTGCAATAAAGGGTATTGTATTGTTACTGGTATCAAACGCATAATCTTTTTTGTACAAGTTCAGTGCATGATACTGAAGTATTTTCCATAAAAACCGATATGGAAAAACGAAATAAAAATTTCGGCTTCCCATAAGTACATATCACTCAGCCAAATGGATTTTGTATCGGAAGACGAGATTTGTTTTCGTTTTTCTATAATGGTTTTTATGGAAAGTAGGTAGTTCAGTATCATGGACTGAACTTGCACCAAAAAGGTTATGCGTTTGATACTAGTAACCCTGTATATTGAAATCTTGTAATCAGAATTATTAATAGAACACAAAACCGTAAGTAAATAAAAAGGTTTTTTTTTCTTCCAAATTTCTAATATACCGCTAACCTACTTACTTTACTATACGCGCGGCCGTGAAGCTATAATCCTCTATACTGGTTACGACTTTGACCTCTCTCGCTTCCTCTACACTCATCAGTACTCATCACTCTCTTCGTGCATGCCCGTCGGTAATGGGTACTTCTGACCACTCCTTTTTAGGGTTCCGTAACCGAAGGGTGCAAACGGGACCCTATTACTGAGACTCCGCTGTCTGTCCGTCTGTCACAGGGCTCTATCTCTTGAACCGTAATATCTAAACACCTAAATTTTCACCGATTATGTATTACTGTGGCCGCTATAACAGCAAATACTAAAAATAAAAAAAAGTTGAAAATTAAAGGGGGTCGTCATACAAAAATGTTGTTTTTTCAGCGTTTTAAAACATTGTACGCTCGCGACTAGACTCGCTCTTGCCCGTTTATTTAAGAATGTCGAGAACGAGTTGATCTCTGTGGTATAATAGTCAACACGCTAGTCCGCCAATCCGGAGGTTCTGGGTTCGATCCCCAGCCAGGGCAAGTTGGAAAATGGCCTTTTTCAAATTGTCCTGGGTCTGGATGTTTAGCTACTTATATATGTATTTATTATAAAATATAGTATCGTTGAGTTAGTATCCCATAAACAAGTTTCAACTAACTTTGGGGCTAGCTCAATTAGTGTTATTTGTCCCTAAATAAAATAAAAAATGGAAAATAATAAAACGAAATAATGAAAAAGTGAGGTGCGATGGTTGAAAGTGAAAATCGACGTAAGTACATATTTCAAGCTATTGAATTTCTCACAATTACTTTGAAATGCCTCCTTAGACAATTGTTTGTTTTCAAACGCCTGCGGTTCGCTGTAAACAGGCCTTGGACAGACATACATCTGTGCTGTAATAATGTGTCTAGAGTTACCAAGAGATAGACATGTACAGTACATGCCATGGCTTCCGGCTTAGAATAGGACCACTCTTTCTCTGTGGATGTAGTAAGAGGTGAATAAAGGAATAAACGGGCAAGTGCGAGTCGGACTCGTACATAAAGGGTTCCGTACATCCGTACAATGTTTTAAAACGCTAAAAAAACACGTTTTTTGTATGACGACCACCTTTAATTTTAACTTTTTTTTTATTTTTAGTATTTGTTGTTATAGCGACCATAGTAATACATAATCTGTGAAAATTTCAAGTATCTAGTTAATGCCATTATAAAGATCTAGTTAAAAACGCTGATAAAAACACGTTTCTTGTATGACGACCCCCTTTAATTTTTAACTTTTTTTTATTTTCAGTACTTGTTGTTATAGCGGCCACAGTAATACATAATCGGTGAAAATTTCAAGTGTCTAACTGTTACGGTTCAAGAGATAGAGCCCTGTGACAGACGGACAGACAGCGGAGTCTCAGTAATAGGGTCCTGTTTGCACTCTTTGGGTACGGAACCCAAAAGGCAAAATTAATGGTTGACGCCGGCCGGTCGTAAATCTATAGCCAAATCGTTTCGGCTATTTCTTATCCACTTCGCAAGGTGTTTGGCATCCTTGATTAACCATTGACATGCAATCATGCATATTATATTTGGAGAAAAAAAAGCGGGAAGCGCATCCCGGGCTCCGAAGCAGAAGAAAACATGTACATGTAATCAAAATAACCAGCCAAGCACGTGTCGGTCAAACAATTTTTTCATTACCATTTTACACGATCTTTGGCTGCCTTGGGTGATCATTTGCCTGCATATCATCTTTTAAGAAGCTGAAAAACTTCGGGCTTCGATGCAGCACAGCTAAGGATGCATCTGAAAACGCGCTAAGAGAGAGGACAATCTCTACAAAAGATGCAGAAAAAAACACGTGTAAGATTTATTGTAAATAGATTTTTTTCGTTTAACATAATTGCCGATACCGAGATTAATAAACGATAACAACTTAGGATAACAAGGATAAACTATTAAGTGACTCTAATGTTTATATAAAAGTAATTACCTTATCATTGTTGAATCACGTCTATTACGCAATTAATACACGTACAATAATATAAAAAAAATATTTGTACGTCTGTAAATGATTATTTCATTAATGTTTTGATTAAATGAAAATTTATTTATACAATAGCTATACCTTGAAACGGGACAAAATATGATTGAAGGTTGAAATATGACCAAACCCATTGCTTTGTTTCGACGGTAACTACGGACAGCCAAACAAACATACTTTATTTTGCACGACAGTCTCTTCTGATTAACATTTATCAAACTAGAACTTCGAATTTAATCTAAGTTCCTTCGACCGCATACATTTTTCAAGTGTTTTTCTTAATATTAGATCCATCTTTAAACTCTCTCTACGACTTTTTAATCAATACTTCCTCCTCCTTCAGGCGTCTGCTCAGTGCTGAGCGTCGCGATGTGCCCCACCTAACTTTCTTACGATCTCCCTCCGTTTGATGCCTGTTCCAGTGCCTTGGAGATCTTGTTCAGGTGTTCTTTTATTTGGTCAGACCATTGTATCGGGCTACGGCCCCTCGATCGTTTTCCTTCCATCCTACCGGTCACCATAAGTTTCTCCAGGTTATCGGAGGGTTTTCTGGCTACATGACCAAAGTATTGAAGTACTTGCTGAAGGCTTCAGCAAGTACTCCAGAGGATCCTCTGGTCAATGTTAAGTTCCTTCAGGATGGATGGATGTTCTGCGTGCCGTCCATGGTATTCGCAACATGCGTCTCCAGCACCACATCTCAAAAGCATCAATCCGACGCCGATCAGCTGCATTCATGGTCTAGGTTTCTACGCCATACAAGAAAATGGGAAATACTAATGTTCTGACCATATATATCTTAGTCTTTTTCAGTATGTTACGGTCTTTTCATATTTTTCCTAGCTGGGACATCGCCGATGTAGCCATACCGATGCTTCGCTTAATTTCGTCCTCGGAGCCACCTTTGTTACATATGCTCGAGCCTAGGTATATAAATTGCTGCACGATATCATATTAATAAAATACTTAGGGCTCAACAAAAATATCACCTCATTCATCATTAAAAATAGCCGTGTCTATTTATAAATAGATCTACGGCACTTACCGTAGGTTAATTGTAAACACTGCCCATCCACCAGTCTTATAGATGTGTGACTGTTTGTTTACAAAACAAGTACCTAGGTGGAGATTTACGTGTACCTCTATCAGACTTTTATACCTTTGTACACCTTGGGTAACATAATAAATCTAGAAACAAGTAATTATTATGAAAAAAAAAACCAAAAAACCCGAATGCCAATATATTAGTTGTATATTTTTTTGTAATCCTTGTTTAAAATCGTTTAATTTGATACCCAACACGATAGGTTTTAAATAAGAAATTTTTTGAAGACATATGTTGGCGCGAAAATCCGCCATTTTGGATTATTTAAATTTTTGATAAAGCCAGTGTCACTCAGAGTTAGGACGAATCTAACGACAACTGTCAATCCATCACGCCGTTTAGGCTGTAGAGCGTGCCAAAGAAATTTATATACGAACACACATATGAACATGTCACAGAAAAACTTTCTTCAACAAGGAACATTATATCGAAATATGAAACATATTTTTTTGACTTCCATACAAAGTCTGATCAGCTGACCGGTTAGCTTGTACGGGAGACCAAAAATTTACTTTCCCTCGGTCCAGTAATGGGCTTATTGTATAGTGATGTGCCGTTGGAAACTTTCCTTTACGGAAATTTTCCCAATATTTCCGTAAATATTGCTGGAAATATTTACTTACGAGAATATTTCCAAAGTTTCCAGGAACGGCACATCACTAGGCTTATACGATAAGCTGACAAAGAAAAAACATGAAGTAAAAATAAAACCATGAAATCCTGCTGCCTCCATTTTACGTTACGTAGCATTTTTAGGAGAGGGGGAGATCCTCCTCCTCTCCGTTGTAACGCTTTTTTATCACTTTTTCATCTCAACGCGTTTCCGGTTGCATCCTTAGCTGTGCTGCTTCGGAGCCCGGGGTGCGCTTTCCCGCATATTTTTCACAAAATTTAATATGCATGTCAATGGTCACCCAAGGATGTCGGAGAGTTTGCGAAGATGAGAAGAAATCGTCAGAACAGTTTAAACGAACGACCGCCTGCCTGACGTCAACCCTCTTTGGGAATGTATTTGTGCAAAAAGTGTTATAATCGGCCGCCGCCCGACGTCAACACTCCTTAGAAATGCAATTGAAGCATATGTTTGTGCTGAATCCTTTAGTCGCCTCTTACTACATTCACAGAAACAGAGTCCACAGCAGTTCCAATAATAATTCCTATCCCTTTAAACGCACTGTCACATTTGGCAAAACCCCTCCCCCTCCATCGCTGTAACGTAATATGTGGATGGCCCTAAAGGGTTAGGACTTACCAAGTTGAATGGAGCCCATGATCTGCGAGGACTGTATCTTCTTGTAGGTGATCTCGCCACCCTCGCCGACCCGCCGGTGTCCGATCTTGCGGTCCGATTTGTGGACTTTGCTGATGGCCCCCATGGGCCCGACCGCTGGCTGCAGGCAGAAATGATTAATGTTAACGGAATATAAACCCAATTCAAGCTCGTCCCTGTAAACCTACAAGAAATAAATTTCAAGTACTGGCAATTTAAGTCCCATGGGACTTCAGATGTCCTACTGAAAATTTAAATACCAAGAGATCTCTAAGTTATCCTACTAGGAATTTAATTCCCAAGAGACCCTAACTTGTTCTACTAGGAGTTTAATTACCAATAGCCCCCTAAGTTGTCCTACTGGCAGAGTTGGGCATTAATCAATTAAAATTTTAATTGACTAATTAGTTGATTGAAAAATTATTTGCCATTGATCAATCGCAAATAATTTTTAATCAATTTATTTTGTTAAAGTTAAATCAATCGCAATTAATTTTTAATTGCACTTTATAATTGATTTATTTGGATTAATCTAAATTAGTTGTATCTTGCTAAATTAACTGTGCTTAAATTAAACACGATTAAAATTTTAACTGTTTTGAGAAAAAGAAAAATAATAAAAAGTTTTAATTATTAGTTTTTAATTGTGAAACTCACGATAAATTTACAATTAATTAATTGTTAGTAGCGAGTTCTCACAATTACAACTAATCAAATGTTAGTTGCGAGTTTTCACAATTACAACTCATTATTCGTTAACTGCAAAATGCGCAATTTAATATTGATTAATTGTTAATTTAATTAATCAATATTAAATTGCGCATTTTGCAGTTAACGAATTTAATTTTTCAAACAATTTAATTTTGCCCAACACTGCCTACTGGGAATGTAATTACCAAGAGCCCCCTAAATTGTTCTACTGGGAATTTAATTACCAAGACTCCTAAGTTGTCCTATTAGGAATTTAATTCCCAAGAGACCTTAACTTGTCCTACTAGGAATTTAATTCCCAACAAACTCTGACTTATTCTACTAGGAATTTAATTACCAAGACTCCTAAGTTGTCCTATTAGGAATTTAATTCCCAAGAGACCTTAACTTGTCCTACTAGGAATTTAATTCCCAACAAACCCTGACTTGTTCTACTAGGAATTTAATTACCAAGAGACTCCTAAGTTGTTCTATTAGGAATTTAATTACCAAGAGATTCAAACTTCAAACTTCTTTATTTGTGGAAACAAGTTACAAAAGATGACAATTTAAATATAAAGATACGCCTATTGGCAGGAAGCATACAGTTTCCTGCACAAAGGCGTACAAAATTACATAGCTTACAAACTAAGTTGTCCAACTTAGAATTTAAAGGCCTGGAAAGTAGTCCTACCAATACTCCTTTAGTTTTATAAATGAATGATTTCTCTTCATTATTTTAATTTCATTATACTATAGTGATCTAGTATAGCCCGTGGTACGATTTATTTGCATGTGTCAATTACAAGTTTTATCATGGTCTGTGGTGACCTTTGAGTCTTGCGGTTCTGGGCTCTGTCTGCTTAGAGCCAGCAAGACCCAAAACGCTCTGCCCCATTTCTCTAAAGACGTAACACAAGTTACTTGATATTATTAAATACTAGCAGACCGCCCCGCCTTCGCACGGGTATGTATTATACATATAAACCTTCCTCATAAATCACTCTATCTATTAAAAGAAACCGCATCAAAATCCGTTGCGTAGTTTTAAAGATCTAAGCATACATAGGGACAGACAGACAGACAGCGGGGAGCAACTTTGTTTTATAATATGTAGTGATAGTGATATTAATTTACTATAAGTACCTGTAAAATTACTTCGCACTCCTTTATAAGGTTGCCTGTATGAGATAGCTTCAACGATAAAGCCGCCTCTTGTACCTTATATTATATGTTGTCCTTTAAATTTTGTAAATATTAAATAAAAGAAATATATATATGGACAAATCATACAGATTGAGACAGCCCCAAAGTACCTAAATTAGGCAATTGTGTTATGGGATAGGTACTAACTCGACGATACTATATTTTATAACAAAGACATATCCAAGAGCCAGGTCAATCTGAAAAAGATCATATTCCATCTTGATCAGATCGGGGATCAAACCCGGGACCTGCGGTGTGACAGCTCGGCATGATGACCACTAGGCCACAGATGTCGTCAAATTTTAAATGTTATTTGATGCCAATAAAGTTTTTTTTTGTTTTTTATTGTAACTATTGTATAATTCCACGCATCAAACCCAACAAAACACACATGTCACCACTAATATGCCCACTGATGGACTGCCCACTATTTTTGAAATTACATTAATTTTTCAGGGCAACCTACTCGGCGTAAGCCCAGTGGCACTGTTGTTTAAATATTGATATGTCCTGTGGATGTAATCGGGGTGGAAATTACAGAACTAGTGTAACGTCACATTATCTGCCAGGTCCTGTGGATGTAACTGGGGCGGAGATTACCGAACTAGTGACGTCGCATTATCTCTCAGGTTCTGTGGATGTAACTAGGGCGGAGATTACAGAACTAGTGACGTCACATTATCTCCCAGGTCCAGTGGATGTAACTGGGGCGGAAATTACAGAACTAGTGACGTCGCATTATCTCTAGTGTTGTAAAAAACTGGAGTCCGGGAGTCAGACATTTGCAAACTTGACTTAATTTTGCTTGCTAGACTTAGACATTCCCAAGTAAGAGTCAAGTCAAGCACGAGTCGTCGGAGCATGGACTCGAGTCAAATAAAAATTAGAGTCAAATAAGAAGTCGAGCCGCAGAACCAACTCAAACCTGCGTATACTTGGCCTAATCACTGGTTAGGCCAAGAATACGTCATCAGTTGAGAGTGTTGCCACTGTGTGATTGAAATACCCGAACAAAGTGCATTTTGTAACTTAAGATGATATATGGAGTCCAGTGCTGCCCCCATTTGATAAAAAAATATTTTAAAGGAAACTGAGATATCATTTAAAATTTCGTATTAGTAAACCCTAGATAACCCAACTATTTTATGAACTACTGTTTACAGTTTAAAGTGAGAACGTGAAAATTTACTTAGTACATTTGCGAAAAACGGCCACTTTTGGCAAATGTGCGAAGAAAAGCTTGACGTTCCGGGTTCGATCCCCAGCCAGGACAAGATGGAAAATGGTCTTTTTCAAACTGTTCTAGCCTTAGGTGTTTATCTATATATGTATATTATATGTATTTGTTGTAAAATATTGTATCGTTAAGTATCTCAGCTGGCGGATGAGAGAGACAAATGGAAGAGAATTCATACCCAACCGACAAGAGTATAGCTCTTAAATATAGATAGATAAGTATCCCATAAAACAAGTTTAAACTTACTGTGGGGCTAGCTCGATTAGTGTGATTTGTCCTTATATACATATTTAGTTTTTTATAAACAAGAATCTGGCATCTCCAAATATGTATATTCCAAATCAGATAGGTCACTAACCTTTATAAACCTAAATTGGTCAAGTAGGAACACTTTAGTATACTTTGCACATACAAATAATAAGCATAAACTTGGGAATATTTTCCTGGCAGACGTCCAAAGCGAAAGATATTGTATGTTTTATTTATATATAGTTGTGCAGGGTTTTCTTAGGCAAGAAGTATTCTGATCAGCAGCGGATTAATTAGGCACGTGTCTACTTTGCCTTTAGGATAATTCGCTACTGATACTGGTAGATAGTCTCAGAGAAGATACAGTCCATTTGCTTAAATGGTTTGCATTCTTTGTCGGCGGCCCGACAAAGGCAGCGCTGGCTCTATCAAAACACGGTTATGTTACCTAACATTACTCTTTGTCTTCATACAAAGGGTTGCTACATACATAATCGGGCCGGCACTGTCAGTTCGGCAGTACTTGTCGAACAACAAAGCCGACCCGAAGCAACTACTGCACTTGTTCGGCTTCATTCGGCTTGTGCTAATCAGGTGGTAGTTCATTCGGGTCGACACACCATTCGATTCGGCAGTATTTGCACTTATCTGCATATACATATTTGATTTACCGCCCGGCTTTGCCGAATAAATATAAAATACGGTTATTTCAGGTTACAAGACCCATATAAGCAGAAAAAAATTATAAAAATATGAAATATATATGTCGCAGTTGGATAGTATAATCCGCTAATTGATAAAATCTCTAGCTGTTTGGCATTACAGCTCGGTTTTGTTAAACAGCGAACCCTAATACATATAGGTACATACCCGAAATAATGAAATAGTCTAATTAATGTACCCCTCCATCCAGCACTGGTGCTCAAGGGCTCAAGTGTCTATAACAGCAATGCCAGACATATGGACAGCTTACACTATCAGCAATCTTCGCCAGGACAGCGTTGGAGCCAGGGCTTGGAATACCGTTAAAAATCTGGTAACGTTAATTCTGTCAAACGGCGTTAACGTTATCAGCAAAGGTAACGTTATGCTGGGTAACGGTATTTTTCCCACTATTTACCGATACTCAGATAACGTTACCAATGATATTAACGGTAAAAGGTATTGTTTACACTGTATTTCTTTTCGATATTTGACAGAATAAATTATGAGAGTTTGTGTAGTAGGCTACTAAAATATTATATAAACAGCTCTATTTATATAATATTTTACAAGTATTGAAATAAACGGGGAAGTGCGAGTCTGACTCGTACATGAAGGGTTCCGTACCACGGTACAATGTTTTAAAACGTTTCTTGTATGACGACCCCCTTTAATTTTTAACTTTATCTTATTTTTAGTATTTGTTGTTATAGTGGTCATAGTAATACATAATTAGTGAAAATTTCAAGTATCTAGTTAATGCCATTATAAAGATCGAGATAAAAACGGTGAAAAAAACACGTTTTTTGTATGACGACCCCCTTTAATTTTTATCTTTTTTTATTTTTAGTATTTGTTGTTATAGCGGCCACAGTAATACATAATCAATGAAAATTTCAAGTGTCTCTATTACGGTTCAAGAGATAGAGCCCTGTGACAGACGGACCAACAGCGGAGTCTTAGTAATAGGGTCCCGTTTGCACCCTTTGGGCATGGAACCCTAAAAAGTAATTTGAACTTTAAAGTAAACAAGATAAAGTGGATTTTAAATTGTGTTACAACTTTCATACTAGAGGTATTTTAAAACTGAATGGATCATACATAGTTTGCAGGAAGTCCTATTAATGTATCGGCATTTTTTTAAATTAAATATGTCTGTGTTTGTTGTTTATTTCAGTTTGCCTACCACATTATTTTGTTATTATAATCATAATTTCCTTCCTTGCTAGTTTGGGGGGGGGGGAAAAAATGTACCATCTTCTCTTCCAGTGCACTTCTCTTCCAGTGCAGACTAATATAAAATATATATAGCTATTTTCAGTAACTTTTTACGGATTTTCGGATCAAATAAAAGAAAAATGTGAAAACATATACAACGAGTTAATGAAATAACGCAAGACCTCTCAGGTTGTAACTCAGTCCATGAAACTGAACAACTTTTGTTCAACAACATTCCCAGAATGCCAAAAATAAAATTCGGATTTTTATACAAATTGACTCGAACAGCTGATTTGTATGAAAATCAAATTATTTTTTTGGTTTCATGAAAGTTGTAGAACAAAAGTTGTTCAGTTTCATGGGCTGAGGTATCATCTGAGAGGTTTTGCGTTATTTCATTAACACGTTCTATATGCAGGGTTAATTAGGAACTTACTTAGCAGAGGAAAAAGTGACATGGAAAGCATTCCACTGATAAGATAATATTATGCTTGGCTCTTATGCTAGGCTTGATGTGGATAGTCTGTTTTGCTTCCGCTTCCACGCACACAAATTTACTCTAGCAAGCGAGACAGCAAGACCATGCGGGCTGAAAAGATCACGGTAGGTCAATGACGGTGATTTTGGTTTAGAGGTTTTTATTGTTTTAAAAAGAATATTTAAGAGTTATTTAAAAAATAAGACATATGATCCCTGCCTCATGTTTAATACAATTATAATTCTAAGTTACAAGGGCCAATTTATTGTATTTCTTGAATACTTTCCGTTTTAGTATAATTCTGAGGTGATTTAGAGGCAACTTCGCAATTTTTTCTATCGAGAAAATTTTAAACAAACGTGATTTCGAAACATATGGGGTATAGAGTTAGTCCTGAACTTTGCTGTTATTATTTAAAATTTTTGTTAATATTGATAATATTTAAGATCGCTCTAAGAACTTTAGGGTAGTACGGGCTCTTAAATACGGTTCCCCTATTTGAAATCTAATGCCGTTTAATCAAACATGATTTGCCAGAAAATCTTTACTCGATTGGTGTGACCACTATAGTTTGGCACATCAATGCATCAAAATCTCTAACGATTACAATAAGTAAACGCGTTTTCTCGAAATATCGTAAGATCAAATCGTTTTAAACACTAACCCTCATATTCATAAAATTTAATAAAGGTATGCTAAACCCTTTTTAGTTAAAATATGTTTTGTCCCTATCGCTTACAAAATTTGACATTGCAAAAACAAGACATGGCGAGCGCCGCCCACTAGTGTTGCCAGTACGAATTTAGTATCTTACAAAATTTCTTATTCACTGAAAAATCAAGGTTTATTTTTCAATTATTAAATGTAGTACATTTAATAATTGAAAAATAAACTATGATTGTACTATGATTGTAATTTATTTAGTACCTACTCATTATAAAACATATTTTACTTAAAATAGGTTTAGCAGTTTCGTATTTTTTTTATACATAAGGGGGTACGTATATTATTTAAATTATGATAGTTTTTAAGCAAAACTTATTGCACAAATGATTGCAATAATAACGCGTAAAATATAAACTTAACATCAACTTTCACACAACACTTCTTTTTGTAGTTAGTCAAATACTAAATTATTTTTTCTCGTACGTCATATTAATATCGCAAGACGCAGCGCTCTTTTTTAGGGTTTCGTACCCAAAGGGTGCAAGCGGGACCCTATTACTGAGAATCCGCTGTATGTCCGTCTGTCACAGGGCTCTATCTCTTAAACCGTAATAGCTAGACACTAAAAATTTTACCGATTGTGTATTACTGTGGCCTCTATAACAAATACTAAAACTAGAAAAAAGTTAAAAATTAAAGGGGGTCGTCATACAAGAACCTTGTTTCTTCAGCGTTTTAAAACATTATACGGGGGTACGGAACCCTTCATGTACGAGTCCGACTCGCACTAGCCCGTTTTTAACAGAAATTTATTTTCGATCGATTGTTTTGCTTGGATTTTTATGAAATAATTTAGTATAAAATAATAGTATGTACTTAGTGAATAAAACGATTTGATCTGATGATATTTCGAGGATTCGCGTTTACCTCTTTTAACCGTTAGAGATTTTGATGCATTGATGTAGCAAACTATAGAGCGTACTGATTGTAGGTCTTATAGACAGTTGAGTAAAAGTTTTCGAGCAAATCATGTTTGATCAAACGGCATTAGATTTCAAATATTGGAACCCTTTAACACGCTCTGAAAGCTACGTAAAGAAAGATGTCATGAATTATTACAAGCTTTTATTTAGCTTGCTCTGTTTATTTGTTTGGGTAAAATCTTGCAAGTTAAGAGCCACTCCCCGGTTTACGATTGCGATGACATTTTGTATGCTAATGTAAATCAAATTGCAATGCAATATTATTATAACAAGAAGCTGGTCTGATGATGAAGCCGGAAGGTGGCTATAGGATCCCTGTAATAAAACAACGCAACACCATCGAGTTTGGGCTTATTGCATTTGTCTTGATAAGTACTTAGGCCTCACAATAAAAGCTTGTACGTAAAATTTTGTTTTTTGTGTTTGCTTATTTTTATTTCTTGAGGAAGCTTATTTTAATTTTTTGGGAATGCTTATTTTTATTTTTTGGGAATGCTTATTTTAATTTTTTTTGGAAAGCTTATTTTTATTTTTAAATGGAGACAGGTATTGACGGTGGCCCTATCTCTGATAAGTCTGCTTTCGTTCTGTTCTTTTGTCCAGAATTTTGTAAGATATGTGTTTTATGTGTACCATAAAGTGTTTAGGTATAAAGAAAAATAATAATCTATTTTAATTAACCAGGTTGTTAATCCAGGTCACCAGTTAGCAATTGTTTAAATATTTTGTCCGCAATTGTGGTGTCTTAGGTGTGAAAAAGAGGTTAGACTTAGGCTCTGTCTACCATATGAAGGATAAAGATGAGATAGCATATTTAAAGGTGTTTCATAATAGTAAATTACTTTCAACAATGTTTAAGGTGAATATCAAGCAGAAGTGGCGCCCTCATTTGAAATAAACTGTTAACTCGTAAATATGGAAAAAATTGCCATATTTCTCAATGTTAGGCACTAGATAGCCCTTTAAATTTTTTTATGATCCACCATTGAAAGTATTTCATTAGTCCGTCTTGCTGTAAAATCCGCTTCCGCCAAAAGTGGCCACATTGCAGCGGGTTTTAAAGCTAGACGGATCACCAAGAATAGTTTCAATGGCAGTTTATAAAATAATTTAAGGGTTTTAAAGCTAGACGGATCACCAATAATAGTTTCGACGGCAGTTTATAAATATTTTAAAGGGCTATCTAGTACCGA
The DNA here is from genome assembly GCA_963576875.1 of Acrobasis repandana. Lineage (NCBI taxonomy): Eukaryota > Metazoa > Arthropoda > Insecta > Lepidoptera > Pyralidae > Acrobasis > Acrobasis repandana. Next base: position 6,690,853 of record OY756242.1, on the reverse strand, counting down.
ACATTGAGAAATATGAAAATTTTCACCATATTTACGAGTTAACAATTTATTTTAAATAAGGGCGCCACTTTAGCTTGGTATTCACCTTAAGTATTAGCTGTCTTAACACATTGCTGGACACTCAGCCAGACACAATAGAAAGAACAATTGATCTATGTCTATAGACGTAGTGTGTCCAGCAATGTGTTTAAATAGGAAAAAGTAGAATATGTGGAAGAGTATATATGTCTATATTCAAATTGCAAACATGTGATGAAAAAATCCGCCACGAGTGGGACTCGAACCCACGACCCTCACGTTAACGCTGCGAGTACACTACCAATTGTGCTATTGTGATTTCGAATTACCCCGACGATTTTTCTTATTACATAGTACCGCATTTAAAGCATGCGTAAATCTTCATTCCTACCCACTATTCAGAAGTGTGGTATTTTCAATTAGAATAAAATTTCCGGGCATTGTAATGCTATTAAAAATAATAGTATGTCTATATAATTCAAATCAAAGGAACTTACCAAGTGAAGTTCGATGATAATTGTATGAACAGATTCATTTGTTTTTAAAATTTATGGATTTATGGTTTATACTCTACTTTTTCCTTGTTTACTGTTATATTGTCTGTGAGTGGTTAGTCATTATTTTTGTTTTGGTAGTGTTCATAGACAGGCCAGCCCTTGCACTTTCGATAGAGAGATTTTGTAACCCAACTAGAGACACTATTACATCTTTATCCCAAACATCAGTTGACCATAGAGGACCTTAATAAGGCTAACGATAGAAAGATCGCCGCGCCCACATACTGGTTGAAGATGATTTGAAATTGAAGCTACAGTGTAACCATTTTGACTCTATAAGAACATACTAGAAGGAAAGATAAAAGGTAGAAGAGGTCCAGGGCGACCAAGAAAGAGCCATGTAGACCAACTGAAAGAAAAAGCAGGGGTCATGTCGTATCAAGCACTAAAGAGTAAGGCAGAGAACCGAGAAGTTTGGCGCATACTTCACCGATAAGAGCCACTAAGCTCTTAACACTTCGCCTGTTGAAAAATGCACTGTGTGTGTTTTGCGAAAATGAAAACACATATGGTGTGTTTTCAGCAGACGAAGTGTTAAATAAGAAGAAGAAGAATCCCAAACAGGGTAGAAGGACCCTAGGGCCACTCTTAGCCTGATGGGGGTGAAGGTGGAAAAGGGGAATCAAAATAGTGACGGATTAGCCACATCTCCTATTGACATGATTCATATGCTCATTCCCTCGATCGGCTTCTATGATCTTCACAGAAAGAGAAGCCTAGATTTTTCTTTTATCTTTTATTTATACAATACACTATCACACCTCTATTCCTAACGGGGCAGACAGAACCTAAGGCGGCAAGGCCCAGGCCACTTTTAGCGTGATGGTGGACATGAAGGTGGAAAAAGGAAATCATAATAGTGATGGGTTGCTAACCGCATCGCCTATTGATATGATTCAGATTCTTGCCGTCAATCAGCTTATACAATCTGTGCGGGAAGACAAGCAGCTATGTTTTTTCTTTTCTCCCAGACTAGCATGGAAGTTTTCGGAATTAAAGTCTGTGAAACCTTGAAAATATTATTGTTTAAAATACAGCAATATTATTTTGTGATGCTTTATTTTATAAATAGCCCATAAGTCATATATTTTTTACCCAACAATCTACCGAATACAATGTTCATGTAAAAGAAAAGTAGTGAATATCAATGAAAACTAAACTGAATGCAGTTAACAAGATTTGAAACTGTGTCTCATCCATGACATCATTCTGATTACTGTGATAATACAATGTTCAGACACTATTCTAAAAAAAAGAAACAACATGTGATTCTCTTACATTCCCAGCGTTATCTAAACATATCTCAGTGCATTACTTTAATGAAATCATTACTAATTAGGCGGACCATTACAATTAGAAGTGCACTTTCTCCCTTTAGTTGTATGTAACAAACATTTTTGGATAATAAAATCAAATAATACAAAAAATTTCTGAATGACACTGTTACTTACGTCGTATGGGACATTTTTCTCCGCGATTGAACTTCTATCACGATCTGAAACGTGAAATATAATAACAAAATGAGGATAAATGAAAACTGGGTTACTTCACTACACAACGTTTGAAATGCGATTAGTTAGTATTATTAGATTTAGCAATGCACTACCATCATCCTCTGATCCAGACGGTCCGGTGGCATTTTCCGACTTTTTAGAGGCGGAACTATCCATAACTTCTATGTGGTCAGTGTCTCCTGAGGCCATTTTTGTTTTCCTCTCACACCCCCTATTTTGAAGTCTTTTGTATCAATGTTTGCACAATATTTATTCGCATGGCTCACATCACTTGTGCATTGCTAACACTGTGATTCACTTTAATTTAATTATAAGAAATCAATTAGTTTACGCGAAAATGCTCGCTCGAAGCATCCGTCTGACACGACCGCTCATAGTAACTGTGTTGCCATTGGAAAAATATAATATATTCAAAACTACCAACCGAAGAAAAAGAAGTAAAGGCTGCATGCCACGATCAGACTCCGATAAAAATCGGTTAAATATCGATACGCAATATGGTAGTTTTGGTAGAAATTTACTTTTATGGCAACACTTTGAAACGCCATGTTTATTTCTTTCCGTCAATTCGTTGCCGCGGTAAGAATTTTTTTAAGGTTATTTCTTATCTTGGCGTCTTTACGTTTTTGTTCATGAATTACAAAAACCCGTACATGATATTGTTTAAATTATTGACCAACTTTCCAAACAAAACCTTCTCCTATTGCAGTGTCTGTGAAGTAGCAACAGTTGACATTATTTTTGAAGTCTACGCTGTGTAGCGGTGTTTCAAGATGGGTAAAAAAGTGAGAGAATACAAGTCTGGCGACTTCATTTTCGCCAAAGTTAAAGGGTATCCAGCATGGCCAGCCAGGGTGAGTCAATAAAATCCAATAGACGAACTTAATTCATCAAAAAAACATGTAATTCCATCCCAATTGGAATACAGCGCGGGAAGGCATGTCACTGGACGCTTTCTGGGCTTTCGTGGATGTAAATCTAATTTAGAACGTATTAGAAACATCTAAGCTATCTTTTTAGCATGCTTTATATAAAACTAAAGTTATTTTGCGTTAACCCTTCTGATTATACACCTATTCAATAGGTCTACTTTAGTGACGCGTACCTTTGTTTGTTCGATAGTTTACGCAAGATAAGTTGATCTACCTTACGTCCATGGCAAATCGAAGCATGATTATTGTTTGAAGCTGAAATTTCCCTCATAAACAATGATTTTTTTAAAATACTTTGCAGTGTATCATTTGTTTTGAGATCATGTTATCAGTGTTGTTACAATGTAATTATATACATATATATCAGCATGCATTTTGAATAATTTTCTAGAAGCTTATCCCTTTGTGTGGGTAGAAGACCAGACACGATAGCAAAACAATGCATTTATACTAGGAGCTGGTATGGCCACGCACGAAAGGTTAATGCTACGTACATCAATTATTTCTAATATACCCGGTCGAGTATTCCTATAAGGTGTTAATTTATAAGAATATGTATGTGCACCAATAATATTTGTGACCCATCAGGTAGATAATAAAAAAATATGGTATAAGAAAACTAGAGAAGAGACTTTGCACAACTACGGGACACTACAGGCTTATAAAAGCAATTTTTTTTTCTCTGATTAGCAAATATTGACGATGATACAGCGCATATCGACCCCATGCCGAAACTTCGATGTGCTGTATGTTTGTGAATTTTTACTATACAAAACTAACGGATTAAATAAAATATTATTTTTGACACAGTCTACATCTCTATTAAATTTATTTATTTATTTTTGGTTTTTAATTTCTACATGTTCCACTTAGTTACAATTTGTTTTTTGGACATGCAGTCCCTCGAGGGTAAAAGCCTTCTCCATCCTTTTCCACTTTACTCTATTCTTGGCCGTTTCCATTCACTTTTTTCCTGCCACTTGTACAATACAATACATCCCTATAAGGACTGCGTAAATTTCAGTGCCAGTACTTGAATGAATTATTTTATCAAAAACTTTTAGGAATGCCTAGAAATAACCCTTTAAATTATTTTTATGAATTGTTAGTAGCTTTCGCGCGATTCATTTATTTCTATTCAATTCAAATTCAATTCAAAATATCTTTATTATCATAGGATATTTATAATATCTCTTAATAATAGTCACTTTGTTTTGTTTTGCACAAATGTTGACGTCAAATCGTTACTTAAAGCTAAGTTTACGCCGCTTCCTAGGCGCAAGTGCAGAAGAAGCGGCAACAAACTGCACTGCACGTTTTCTCCAAAGACGTCAACTAACAATCTAAAAACTTAAAATTAGTTATATAGATGGACAGAGATTACATTGTTTATTATGTCATAATTAAATTGAATTATAAGAATTACGAAATTTAAAATAATGTCAATTTGTAAATTTAGTATGTACCAATGTACCTAAATTATGACATGTCTAAGTATACAAACCTTTAAGAGGGACCCGCGCCAAGCTCAAGCCAGACCTTTTTGTCTTTAAGATAGTCATTGGTCCTATAATAAGCCTTCTCACAAAGTACTTTCTTTACATAAGCTTTGAATTTTCTGTCTGGCATATCAAGGACCGATTCTGACAATTTATTATAAAAAAGTATACACTTCCCCATAAAAGACTTACTGACTGTATTCAGCCTGTAATACGGGCTAACTAAGTCATTCTTATTACGTAAATTTCTATCTGTAAAATCACTTACTTTATTGAACATGGAAATATTTTTCCTTACATACATTATATTTTCAAATATGAATTGTGATGCAAAAGTAAGTATACCTATTTCCTTGAATAATTCCCTCAGTGAGTCTCTCGATCCAAAAACGTAAATGGCACGAATTGCTCTTTTTTGTAAAAGAAAAATAGTCTGAATGTCGGCTGCACTCCCCCATAGAAGTATCCCGTAAGACATTAGACTGTGAAAGTAACTAAAGTACACTTGTCTAGCAGTTGCTACATCTGTCAATTGTCTTATTCTCCTAACAGCGTAAGAATATGAGATGTCATAATTATATATTAGTACTTGAAAGTTTACATTTAAAAGTCATCAAGTGTGACACCAGTTGACACCAAAATTGGTGAGATAAATTTATTTGCCAAACATGTGTTTCAAGATATTCACATTCCATTTCATCCATTCATGTTTACGGTGTGCAAATTTAGTCAGAAAGGTTATCATCTATTGTACATGCTTCATATAAATATTCATAATATATATGTATATACAGCGTGATTTTGGAGATATCAGCCGACAAATGCATATCAAAAATCTCCTATTTGAATGTCACCACCTGCTAATAGACTACTGGCGGGTATGGTCACACCGTATAATAAAATCAGTTGATAAATTGGGAGATTTTTTTTTACGGTTTTGTGTTCTGATTTCAATATAGCTAGAATATGCAAAGGCAACCTGATATCATTTCAGGGACCTATACTGAACTAGGTTTCTTTCGGCGTAAATCTTCCCAGCAGTGGTCGTTCCGAAACGCTAGTTTGTAGCTTTTGCAATAAATATAATTAAAAATAATGACCCAGTAAGTGATATATTTATCCTACATTGTATAAAAATTCTTGATTTTAACTTTGATTTTGCCTGCATTTATAGTACTTAACCACTGAGCTACAGAGACAATAGTCTCTGTAGCTCAGTGGTTAAGTACTATAAATTTTTATAATAATTAAATATAATTAACCTTTTGTTTTATTGTTACAGGTGCAAAAGCCCAATGGTAAGAAATACTTTGTGTATTTCTATGGGACGGGTGAAACGTAAGTATTTTGTTTATTTATCATTTTGATGAAACATTCTTGTTATGGGCCATCCTCATATTACGTCACAACGTTGTGGGGTCATGCCAAATGCATTACAGATACATTAAACAGATATAACATAGCCGTGTGGTTCCCAGCATAGTAGAATAGGGCCACTCAAGTTTTCCCGTGGATGTCGTAGAAGGCGACTTAGGAAACACAAGCTAAACAAAGCTTATAAACATCAATGAGACCTCTCTAACCCGTCTTGCCATCGTGGAGAGTGTAGGCCAAATCCTCTGACTGCTCTGGTTAATACATATATGGCTCTGGCAGTACAGAGAGGGTCGTGCTCCTGCAGTGGAGAATAAAAAAGACCTGGTGATGTTATAACAGTGTACCATAAAGTCAGATTTCTTTATTTATACATTATTATTATTAAACACACTAGCAGCTTATTATGCTGATGTGTGTGCGTCTTAATGTTTGGAGATATTGTTTTTGTCCAGTCTATTTATGAAGCTGTTCACTGAAGGTGCAGCAACAACATTCTCTGGTAGCTTGTCCCAGTCTGTTACTACTCGATTGGACAGAAAATTTTGAAATGGTTTCCTTTTAGCTCCCATGCGAAACAATTTCAGCTGATGTCCTCTCAATCGTTTATTGTCAGATAATTGGAACATGTCTTGTAGATTGGGTATGAATTTACATATTTAACATTTTAATGAACAAATTTCTGCTCTTAATGTGAGTGACCCGCCCAGACTTATGTAATTATTGTGATAAGACGGAGGACTTACTACATGTCTTGATGGAATGTGACTGATTTTTAGCGGGACTATCGATGTGCAATGGTGAGCTTAAAATTATGATAAGCAACCCACTATCACATATGGCAAAAGCCATATACTTTTTTATAAGAGCTGTGATGTTGCACAGAAACTAGAAATTATCTAATCGAAATTACCCATGAGGCTGGCATATACACACCAAGTGAACTGAAGCCTCGGAAAAAAAATAGATTAAAAAAAAACATTTTAATAATTTCAGAGCTAACCTACCACCCAACATGATATTTGACTATGCTGAAAACAAAGACAAGTTCCTGACTAAGACGGTCAAGAGACGCGACTTCAACGACGGTGTGAAGCAGATTGAGCATGACTTCGCTAATAATGTGCCATTGGAAGATGTCATTGGAGTTCCTATGGAGGTTTGTTATATTTTGGGACGCCTTTGTGTTATTACGCGACTGCGCCAAAAGGAGGGCTATGTGTTTGACCTGTATGTGTGTCAGACTCTGTTACCTTGTAACTACTAAACGGCTAAACTGATTTTAAAATATTCGTGGTTAGAGTTAGATTCGTCTTCACTACTAGTGTCATAGGCTATATTAAAATTATAGCGTAGTCTGGTTTCAGTTTTTAAAATTATGTCTTTTAAAATTAAAACTAAATACTTACAAATACAAAATCATTAATTTACCGAAAAGGCATTGACATCTAATGAGCTTAACAAATGACTCCCGCACTAGGCAAAAGCCTATATCGCGGGATCTTAAATAGTTGCGTCATTATTAGATGCCGATTTTACTATATCCACAGAAAACAGTAAGAGTACCTATTACATACAGAACGGAATCTCCTAAGGTACCCGCACCTCTCTGCCGTTCATGTGCCGCCGTGCACACGTCAATGCGTGTGTGTTCGCCCGCTCTCGACTGAGACAAGGGAGGACGGGGGATAGGGGCGGGGACGTAGACATATTGCAAGGAACCTTAGGAGATTTATTTAACTTTATTACAAAAAATGTAACAGGCGGACTTAAGGCCTAGGGCCTTTTCTTCCAGTCAACCTACAGGTGGTGCGGATAAAAGCAAATTTTGGACGATTAGTACAATTCAAATTAGCTATTTGACCATTATTAAACATTTACCTAAGACACATATTCATATATATACTTTCTTATACATTCATAGACCTACATATAAAAATACATAAATATTTTATAAATTCATACTATTCCTACATAAACTACATAAATATTTATAATACTCTATGACAATTTGTGAAGATAATGAGCGCGCACAGCACTCTTAAATGCTTGGCGACTAGGGGCTTTGCGGATATCAACGGGAAGGGCGTTCCAAAGCTTCACGGCTTGTCTGGTGAATGAATGTTCAAAAAACCCACTCCTGCAGCGAGGCATAGCGAGGAGATTCCGTTCTGTATGTAATACTCTTCCTGTCTTCTATATCTGTAATTATTAGAATGTGCATTAATAATTGCTTTGATCAAAACATCACTTTTTACCAGCATTGACTAATACGAAAACTAAGAAATTTTTATCCACATCCGTCTGAACGGCTTACTCTCATTTTCAAATGTTAAGGCGAAGATATAGGCAAATGTCTTGAAGTGTAAAATAAATTGTTAACTCGTAAATATGGTGATAATTTCCATATTGCTCTACGTCATGCACTAGATAGCCCTTTAAATTATTTTATGAACTGCCGTTAAAACTATTATTGGTGATCCGTCTAGCTTTAAAACTTGCCGAGGCCACTTATGGCAGAGGCAAGTTTTAAAGCTAGACGGACTTATGTAAATACTTTCAACGGTGGTTTATAAAATAATTTAAAGGGCTATCTAGTGCATGACGAAGAGTAATATGGAAATTATCTCCATATTTACGAGTTAACAATTTATTTCAAATGAGGGCGCCACTTCAAGGTCATTTGCCTATATCTTCACCTTAATATATACATTATAAATATGTTTTATAAACAGGTCCCTGTCGACGGAGCGGCGGACGAGACACTCAACGACACTGCAAATGACACCGCAGACGACACCGCCGCTGACACCACGGCAGCGGATGACACTGTTGCTGATGAGGTAACACTAAAGTTTACAGAAGAGCAATTATAGATTTATTATCATCATATCTTTCTAGTATCCACTGCAGGAGCACGACCCTCTCTGTACTACCAGAGCCATATATTAGCCAGAGCAGTCAGAGGATTTGGCCTACACTCCACGCTGGCCAGACGGGTTGGAGAGGTCTCACTGATGTTTATAAGCTTTGTTCAGCGTGTGTTTCCTAAGTCGCCTTCTACGACATCCACGGGAAGACTTGGAGAGGTCCTATTCTACGAAAGGTGTTGCAGAGGCAAGCGAGACCAAAGTAGGGGCAAAAATGAAGTACGCAGGTTTGCTTGCTTGTAATTTGTGTGCTGCCACCTCTGTGAACAGCTGGTACTAATAATTTGTTACCAAGTTTCTACTATTTACGTGCCCTCCAGTTTTTATGACGTTGGCACCCACTGCCAACAGATTGGGCAATATTGATTGAGCAAACTATGGGATTCTTAAAATAATCAATAACAAAATCAAAGTAGATATTGATCGTGTTGTCTTAAGAATCCATAAATTATATAGTCCATAGCCAAAGTTGATATTGTGAGATAAATGTCAACTTGTCGAGGGGACGCACATATTTTTACCCGACTGCGGCAAAGCTTAACGGAAGGGTAATGATTTTAGCAGTATAATGTATGTCTGCTCATCAATCCAGAGCGAGACTAAATACCTCTGTAATTAATTATTTTAAACTTTAATATTGAATAATTAATTTAATATTAAGTCGACTCACTTAATATAATTTGGATCGATTTAGACGATCATCTTCAGGGCGAGTGTAAGGAACGGCGACCCGACGATGTCGCTGCCCTTTCCGACTATATGATATGTAGTTCATCATCAGTATTCATCAGGTCTTGTTTGGTCTCCACTGTAGGAGCACGATCCTCTGTACTACCAGAGCCATAATTGGCCAGTAGATTTGGCCTACACTCTCCACGCTGGCCAGACGGGTTGGAGAGGTCTCACTGATGTTTATAAGCTTTGTTCAGCGTGTGTTTCCTAAGTCGCCTTCTACGACATCCACGGTAAGACTTGGGGAGGTCCTATTCTTCTCTGCCGGGAACCACATTTTTAGTTTCGCACTGGATCGATGTAATCTGTTACATAAACAAGAGAATGTAATCATTAGAAATTGCAAATAAAACATCTTACTTTTTAGAGCACAGCAAATACAACACAGAATGAGACAGCAGTGGAGGATTCAGATGAGGCCGGAGCCTTGGTCATTGATGAGGGAAACAAGGTGAGCGAAAAGAGAGGGTTTTTTTTAAACCGGGCAATAGGGTATATTCATGACTTTTTTTAATTTTTTTAAATGATTCTATAAGTTATTATATAAACGGAAAAAAATATCACACTCACAGAATATTATTAAATAAGCTTAAAAAAAAAAATTATAACTACTATAATTTTCGGACGACTTAAACGCGGTGCCATTTTGCGCTTTTATTCTGTGACGTCACCGCACACTGTCAATGTCAGTGTCAATGGAAAAAGAAAATCAAAAAATAGTAGTACCATATTTTAGGTTATAATTCATTGATTGACTTGTCTCTTATGTAGAAAACTGAGAAAAATGGAAATTTATCAAATATCTATAAATTATTTATTATATTATTAACTCTGAGTTCAAAGGATGTAAAATTGTAATAACTTGCGAAGTACGTAGTCATCATAAACACATCAATTTTAGGCAGATTATCTGACTGTATCTGCCACAACAAAACCGCTTTCAATCATTATAGCAAGTCTTTTTTCACCAGGAGTCAGACTTTCAGCTAACAATTCTCAAAGAACATTAATAATTTAGCAAAACAATGAAAATAACCTCCAACAATCATACAAATTACAAACAACTTATTGACAGTGACAGATTCTCCTTCTTTCTGATTTGTGGTTGACAGTACAGACTATTTAGAAAATTAAGTTTGACAGTGTTTGGTGTCGTCACGTTTCGTTCCGCCAATAGCGTTGCGTTTTGAAAATTTGCGAGGGAATTTGAAAAAGACAACTTTTCATTCAATCATTAATTTCTCAATAGAAACATGTTAAATTGAAAAATATATATATGGGTATTTTTCTTTACCAATAAAGTTTACACATAATTTTTTTTGTTCGTTTCTGAATCACATGCATATTGTCTATTGCGAGCCGGACTCGTAAATGAAGGGTTCCTTACCTCTTTGCAATGTTTTAAAACGCTGAAAAAAAAAACACGTATCTTGACACCCATTAATTTTTAACTTTATCTTATTTTTAGTATTTGTTGTTTTAACGGCCACAAGTGAAGAAGGCTTGGTTTCTAATAAACCAATTATGTATTTCTTTTTCAACAGAAGGGTAAAAAAGCAAAGCCCGAGCCCAAACCGAAGGAGATTCCAAAGGCCAAAGAGCCCAAGACTCCGCGCGGAAAAGCCAAGAAGGATGAGAAAGAGAAGGAAAAAGAAAAGGAAGTAGAAGATGAAGAAATTAAGGACAAGGAGAAGAAAGAAGATGAGATTGTCAGTAGGAGTGGCAGGAAGATACGTCCCAAGAGGTGAGACTATATTAATCGGAGATATTACTGCAATTAGCCGTGTGATCCCTCAGAGTAGAATAGGACCACTCCAAGTCTTCCCGTGGATGTCGTAGAAGGCGACTTAGGAAACACAAGCTGAACAAAGCTTATACACATCAGTGAGACCTCTCCAGCCCGTCTGGCCAGCGTGGAGAGTGTAGGCCAAATCCTCTGGCTGCTCTAGCTAATATATTTATCTGGTAGCACAGAGGGTCGTGCTTCTGCAGTGGTAACTAAACAGACCTGATGATGATGATTTTAAGTACGAGTATATACATTAGGGATTATTTTGGACCTCCTAGCTACATATATTTAATGAAAGTACTCTGTATGCAAATAAAAAAAAAATCCGTTATATTATCTTGTTTCATAAATGTTTACCAAAAATGTCCCATTTGAATATCTACGCCTGCAGCCGGGTGACTGGCGGGCGGGACGGGAGACGGCCGCGCTTCTTTTAAGGTGGGGTTAGCCATTTATCGCATTTATCGGAAAATTGGGAATATTTTTTTTATAAAAAAATTTCCACTAAAAGTATTTTTTCTAACGGGTTCGTATTAGTCATTCTGATTCCAAGATTTCAATATAGCTAAGGAGTATACAAAATCAACCCGTATATCTATATTTTTTTTTGGATCAATTGTCAAAATATCGGTTTCAAATCATAGCCAATATTACAAATGGTCCATACATTGACAGTCATTAGCCGAAATATAGTCATTGAGTGATACACTATGTTTGCGATTGTGACTTACATTTTAGTGGTTTGCACCCAACTGTGAATATCTCAGGCACGGTAATGTCCATTATCATCATCCTCACGTATTTCCCGGTTGTATCCTCAGCGGTAACGCTTCAGAGCCCGGCTACCTAAACCTAGGTGATGTGACGAGGTTACTGGTTTTTACAGCATGGTAATATTATCCGCCAGTATTCTGTCTTCACACAAACGATCGGAACTTGAATCATACATACCGCCTCGGAGTTTGGTACACAACAGTCGCGGATGCGCCGCAGTGACGAACGAACGTGTGTTATATTAGTTTTGTAAGCAGTAAGCGTGCGATTTGTGAATATTCACTACTTTTTCGTGGAATAATAATAAGGTAAAATATAGACTATATTTCTGCTGTTTTTGGTGGCTTGAACTGCAGGCAGGCAGCCCTAGCGCGTGGTTACGTACCGCGCGGCCGCGCGTCGCTTTAGGTATTTAATTCGAGTGAAGGGCCGAGTCACAATACTTTTAGATAACATTCAATTACCGTGTACTGATTTAGCTCAAGTTTGAAATTAAACTTCTTCCTTGCCGGTCAGTGAGAAAATTTTAGCGCATTTAAATTCCGCATCACGAAGTACGATTTTTAATAGACGTTGACGTCATCACCCCCACTCCGAAACTTGGACGCACTGTGTGTTTGTGAATTTTCACTACTTTGATAAACCGAAAAATACAATTTTTCGGACCCAGTCAACATCTCTATTGTGGTAAAATACGCTATTTTGCAAAGTCAAATCAGATACTTTTGAGTTTTTTGGCGGGAAGTAAAGGGGTTCGGTTGGAGTTAAATTATTTTGCAAATTGATTTTAGAGGACTTTACAATATGAAATTGGTGTTGTTTGGTGTTATAAATGCTCATGCGCTCATGAACAATATGTGAAATAGTTAAAGTGGACAGTCATAGTACGGCTGTAGTGATATTTGTTTCGCGGACTGTGTGGGCGTCTTCGGGCGTCGTCCGCCACTCAATCGGCTATGAAAACCAGTGGACTCGTATAGATTTGTCGCCAGAAGCTCCCTTAAAGCAATCAAAGGTACACCAACCTTTGATTGTAACTTGTTAGGAAAAAAGAATTTCCCACGTTTTATTAACTTGTTCCTGGCTAAATACGTAGTAGCGTCAAGCCATTAATAAAATAAAAAAAATCAGATACCTTTTTCTTAACGTCAAAAACAAACATTTTGTATGGGATTTGTATGAAATATCGATTTATGACGTCATAGTTCCTTGGAGTCAAATAGCGCTCTTAATATCCGTTTTTCTGCATTGATAAATCTAAATCACGTTCAAAGTGGATGTGATCAATGACAAGTGGCATTATTTTGTGACGTTTTATTCTATTAACATTACCATTTAATTTATTTTTGACCCAACATAATACCCAATTGTGCACCGAATGTATTAAAAATATTCTTTAAATTATAAATAGTTCAAACTTCTTATTCTTACTTCAGATACATAGACGAGCAAACGGAAGAAAACACAACACTACCTTCTCCAGCGGTTAAGAAGCGGCGCGGCGCCTCCCCGGCCGCTGAGAAGACGGAGAAAGACAAACCGGCTGAGAAGAAGCTGTACAACAATGTTCCTTTGGTAAGTTACTTTTATAGACAGTGAAGCCCCCATTTTAAACTAAAAATCAAACCCCAAAATGGGGTTCCAAAAATTACAATAATTATAACTATTGGAACCCAATTTTGGGGTTCGATTCTCTGCTGTTTGTCTACTTTTCTGGATGTTTTGTGCACTATACAGAGTGATTTTGAACCTTGTAGCTTGGAGGACATTCGAATGGGAGATATTTAGTATGCATTTTTTTATGAAACAAGGTACAGTGTATTATACATATTTTTTTCTCTTAGGGAATACTTTCCTGAAATATAGCTATATTTCAGGAAAGTATTATACTGAAATATACATCGTGTTAATGAAAGAACGCAAATTCTCTCAGATCGTACCTCAGACAGACTTCAGTTTCATACTGAACAACTTTTGTTCAACAACTTTCACGAAATCCGGATTTTCATACAAATTGACTCGATCCGCTGATCAGTTTATATAAAAATTCAATTTTTTTTTTACTTTCGTGAAAGTTGTTCAGTTACATGGTCTGAGGTTTTGCGTTCTTTCATTAACACGATGTATGTTTCCTAAGCGAACAAAAATAATACTTTGTACCTTGTTTCATAATAATAAATTATACATATATATATAATAATAAAAAATGCATACTAACTAAATATCTCCCATTTGAATGTCACCGTCCGCTACCGAGCGAATGACAAATGGCGAGCACGACGGAGAGGATGGTAAAGTCAATAGGTTAGCCATTTATTAAAAAATTTGGGAGAAAAAAGAAATTACAAATAAGTCTTTTTATCTTACGGTTTTGTGTTTTATTAGTGATAGATAGAAAGATAAAAATATTAATTAGAGGAAAAAATCAAATTTCACAAATTAAAAAATATTTAAAGAAACGATAAAATAAAAATGTGATTAGTCCCCCAAAATGGACTCCAACTCAGCATGTGCTGGGTTTTGCATCAGCAAAAACTCAACGCTGAACTTCCGTTGGAGCCATAAATGATGGTGCTTTCACGGACATTCGCACGCACAATCCAAGATTTCAATAGAGCTAGTCCATTTCCAATCGGTAATTTTGGAAATACTTGTAGGAGACATGTCCAGCAGTGGACTACAGCTATAATGATGCTAAATGCACTCATACTCATGAAAATTTGTTTGTTACAGGCGGAATTGGAGGACATGAAGGAACCTTTCAAACCAGGTAAGTCACTAATATTGTATCCATACGATAATTATCATAAAAAGTTAAAATGTCAGTGTTTTTATTGCCCTGTTTCATGAAATATACAAATTTTAAATTAAAATATATAACGTGTAACAAAATATACTGAAACTATTTCAAGGGTGAATTCAGTCCATGACACTGAACAACTTTCCCCAAGTAACATATATCGAAATATGAAAAATATTTTTTTTTTTGCCTCCCATACAAGTTGACTGATTTTGTATGGAAAACAAAAAATTATATTTCATATTTCTTTTAGTATATGTTCCTTGGGGAAAGTTGTTCGGTTTCGTGGACTGAATCAACACTTAAAATAGTTTCAGTACCTATATATTGTTAGACCCTATACAAAGAAAATGGTACGTAATAGCTGTAGACTGTAGACGCGAAATCAGGTAAATGTATAATTTAAAAAAAGCGACTTTAATTTTCGGGTTTCATCAGTTCCATCCACCTCACCAAAACTCACTTTCTGAATTGAATTTAAAGACATTTATTTGTTGCTATAACACACATACTTACAAAAAACAAACAAACATAGTAAAAAAATTACCACAAAAACCTAACAAATTTAAATGTGTGTGCTACAGCAATACAAAAAGGACACAGCTCAGTGGTAATATTGCCCGGGAGCAATACACTGATTTTCAGCTGTGTCCTGAGGAGATGCGTGGTGCGGATTCAATAGTACCAATGTAAAAATAAATAAATAATGAATTAATAATATATAAGAATAAATAATTTCTGAATGTAACTGCTAACTAACGATTTATTAACAAAAACATCCAAATTACTATATCTGTGCACAGAATATTTGATTAGTTCCCTCGATTTCTCGCGGATTCCATCACCAGATCTTCACCTGGTGACAATTGCCATTGTAAATCTGCACCAGCTTCCATATACCCTTTCAAATGAGAAAAAAATTGTCTAAATCGGTTAAAAACAGAGAAGTTATTGAAGAAAATAATAAAAAATATACCTATTAGATCTCTTTTTTTTAAGTCGCCTAAATAAAACCAAAGAAGTGATCATATAAAATAAGATCTAAGTAACTACTATTACCTACCAGTTTTTATTTAGAACAAAATGCAGGTATAGTCCAATATCTTGCTAAAAGTGGCCTTTGGATTTTGTGGCCTTGGCTTTGTCTACTCAGTATTAAATATGTGACGTGATTCTGTATGTCCATAAAAAAAAAAACACATGTGTTTTGAACGTATATCCCATGTTTCCGTTGCTCAACAATCAAAACGCAATTTAAAAAAGTTCGATTCCAAATTCAAAATTTCGTGACTTCTCTTGACCCGCGAAAAGCGCGCGCTGTGCAAATTGGAAATATTTTTATTTTATTGTTAAAACGAAATGGATAGTTTTATGAAAGCATCCGAGATATTTAGCCAAGATATTTTCAACCAATATGACGAGAGTTATAGTTCTCAAAAATCGGATAGAAATGAAAAGAGCGAAGAGGTCTCCAAACCAGGAATTAATGATATTTCAGGTAAACAATTTGCAATTAAAATTAGCATTTTTCAAATTAATTTGAGAGAAAATAAAAACATAAGTTACTAGCTGCTCTTCGCGTAGATCGTAGAAGTCGATCAAAGGATAAGGGATAAATCGTAATAATTTTAAAGTGATCCGGTATGGTACGGACTTGACTACATATTTTTACCGCAATTGCGGAAGGCGAAGGAGAGGCGAATGTCATTTCAAGTGATTATTTACATTTTATGGTAATGAAGTCAGTTTTGTTTTCGTTCATTCGACAAAAAATGCTCTGTCTGCCCCACTAGGGATAAAGACGTGATAATGTATATTTAGCAGTGTGGTTCCCGGCAGAGCAGAATAGGACCACTCAAAGTCTTCCCGTGGATGTCGTAGAAGGCGACTTAGAAAACGCAAGCTAAACTAAGCTTGTAAACATCGATGAGACCTCTCCAACCCTCTGGCCAGCGTGGAGAGTGTAGGCCAAATCCACTGACTGCTCTGGCTAATATGTGGCTCTGGTAGTACAGAGAGGGTCGTGCTCCTGCAGTGGGGACTAAAAAAGACCTGGATTATGAGTGTATATTTATATATTTAATTCCTTATTAAAAGAATCAGTAGAAAAAGTTTTTCGTGGATAAAAATTGTACAGAATATGGTACTTTGATTGATTTTATTTTATTGCAGTGGTAAAACAATTTCTTTCTAACGAAGAGGTACCCAAAACTACTCAAAGTACCCAAAAAATTGTACCAAAGTTTGGTAAAAAGAAGAAAATTGTTCAGAAAAAAACCAGTACAGTTTCTAAGCCGAAGAAATTCGCCCCACCTATTAAAGTAACTGAAAGTAAAAACGAAATTATAAATCTACAAATACAACCAATACTAGACAATTGTGACCAATATTTGTTGCCAACATCTAAAAAGGGATACCATGTGCCTATGCGTCAAGTTGATTCGATAGAAAATATTCAAATTGATCCAATTTTTGAATATGATTTTTTGCAACCAACACAGCAAATAGTTGAAAATTATGACATTTTACGTCCAACTGATTTAACGAACTCTCAAGCAAATTTGGACAATATTTGCAACCAATTCACGCCATTATTAGCCAATAATCCAAGTATTAAACATATAAAATCGAAAGCTAATATTGGAGGCGTCATATTAGGATCTCTGAACGTTTTAAACGATGAAGAAAATGACATTTTTTCAGATAAATCCTCTATAAATCTATCACAAAATCAAAACGAATCCTTTTGCTCCGTGACGTCATTGAAGAAGACTTACAAAGATTTAGACATGAAAAGTTTTACAGAAAAATGTGACGTTGCTAAGGAATGTCAAAGTGCTCACAAAATACCCGAAGGAGATGACTTTTTTAATTTGTTTCGTAATACTCCCAGTAATGTGGAGAATCCTGTACCTATGTCTGTGCAATTTGATGATATGGGTTTTAAAGTTAAATATGCTGAACATATGAAAAAAAGTTTGGTCGATAAAGAAGAGTTCGGCGGCTCAAAAGAGGTTTACTTTAAGATACTGCATATGTACCCGGTTGAAAATGAATTGTTGATAAAAAAGATTAAATAATTGAAATTGATGAATTATTTTAATTAAGTTTGATTGTTGGCAGAAAATGTATTGAATTAATTTACTAAGTAATAAATGAGTGTAATTATAATTTCTTATTTATTTAATATATGAGACTGCTGGTATAATTTAGGTAACATACAGAGTCACGTTTAATATTACCGAGTGACGACTAGACAGCCACATAACCCAAAGCAACATGGTGAGTATAACATTATTAAACGTGATACTGAACTACTTTCCATATAAACAACTAGCTATTGCCCGCGGTTTCGCTCGCGTTAAGATGTTTTTGCGGCTTTACTTTTGTTTAACGTGTGTAAAAAAATTAGGGCCTACAAAACTTCTTTGTACACAATATTATTTCTTCGTTCCATTAGGTACTGATAGGCTCAAACTAATACATTTACATCCTCCATCATCCCTTATTTTATCCCCATGGGGGTTGAATTTATCAAAATCCTATTTAAGCGACCGTCTTCATCATAGTAGCTCCAATCTTTAATTTCAGTTCAATCAGTCGAAAATCTAAAAAGATTTATACAAACTCATCACCTATTTTATCCCCTTAGGGGTGGAATTTATCAAAATCCTTTCTTAGGGCATGCCTACGTCATAGTAGCTTTATGCATGCAAAGTCTCAGCCCGATCGGTTTAAAATTGACAAAGTTTTATACAAACTTTCATCCCCTATTTTATCCCCTTGGGGGTAGAATTGATCAAAGTAGGTGTTTAAAAAGTAACCCTGTAAAGATGGAGACCTAAGCCCTGACATGTTTTAAGTATAGAGCCGATAAACTTTGGTACTTTTTCGGTACGAAAACCGAAAACAAAAAGTCCTTTTTACCCGCTCTAAAATAAGTTAACTTATAAGCCTTTAAAATCTGGTGGAAAGGAAAACTGAAAAATAATAACCATTTTTCTTTTTTTCTGAGTATCTCAGCCTATGAAACTGAACAACTTTTGTTCAACAGCTTTCACGAAACCACAGAATACAGTAAGAGTAAACAGAAAGGAATCTCCTAAGGTACGCGCAATATGCGTCCCCGTTCCCCGCACCCGCACCTCTCCTCCGGTTCTTGACGGCCAACGTGAGTCATCGAGGTGAAAACGGGGGAGAGGTGCGGGGACGGGGAACGGGGACGCATATTGCGCATACCTTAGGAGATTCCTGCCTGTGACGAAACTAAAAAAAAATAATTTGAATTTAATACAAACTGATCAGCTGATCGAGTCAATTTGTATGAAAATCCGAATTAATTTTTGGGTTTCGCCACGTTGTATGGCAATGCTGCCAGCCTTCTGGACACATTACCACGGGGCAGCGATTTGCCTGGTCTTTTTCATTTATAAGTAGTTTTAATTAAATAGTTTTAGTTTGTTTTTTCTTTTCTTTTTAATTCGTTTGTTAAATATCTTTCTGAATAAAAGCGTACCGACTCTAATGTAAAAATGTATACTTTAAAAAAAAATATAAAAAAAAAAAATATATCTCAATTATATAATGTAACTTTGACAGATGACCCAGAAAAGGAGAACATAGTCATCGCTTACCTGCCCACGGGGCAGTATATCGGCGTGAAGCTTTTCCAGTGTCGGCCGACGAGCTTCAAGAACGACAACGCAAGACTCCAGTGGGACAAGCAGGCCGCTTCGAATGCCATCACTTTAAAATTACAACTTGGTAAGCAACCCGACACTTCGATCAAGTATATACAGTATCTAACAAAATACAGAAACTATTTGATGGGTGAATTCAGTCCATGATACTGAACAACTACTACGTCGTAACGTCACACTTGGACTGAATTAAGTACTTATCTGTATATACCTATGTATGTAAGATATATATTGTATATGTGTAATGTTATAAGTATTTATGTATGTTCGTATATATATATATATATACAGGGTTATTTTTTTAATTAACCGGCAACCTTTTTGGAGCAAGTTTCGTCCGTGATACTGAACCACTTTCCATAAAAACAATTATCGAAAAACGAAAACAAAACTTCGCCAAAATTTCCTCCCATTCAAAATCCATTTGGTTGAGCGCGGATTTGTATGGAGTCGAAATTTTTTTTTTCGTTTTTCAATAATTGTTTTTATGGAAAGTGGTTCAGTATCACGGACGAAACTTGCTCCAAAAAGGTTGCCGGTTAATTAAAAATAACCCTGTATATATATATACGAACATACATAAATACTTATAACATTACACATATACAATATATATCTTACATACATAGGTATATACAGATAAGTACTTAATTCAGTCCAAGTGTGACGAAACCAGAGAGGACTTCGATAATCTAGTTTTAAAAGAATCCAGTGAAGGTTCCATCCTAACATCAGCTGGAAGTGAGTTCCAAAGCCTTGCCGCCAAGACTGTAAATGATTTGGAGTAAGACTGTGAAGAACTGTGTGACTTTGCTCGTTCCTTGGGGAAAGTTGTTTAGTATCATTGACTGAATTCACCCCTAAAATAGTTTCAGTCATCGAAATATAATTCTCTAGAAATCTAACCTTCCTACATTCACCGCTTCGATTCTAATTCCATTTACGCAAACAAACGAACAGTAATTACAACGAAACACTCGAACGCACACATAGACAAAGATGCATGCGATTGGTCGCGACAAGGTCACGCGTCGTCGTCGGTCGGGAGGGGCAGTCAACGCAACGAGCGGTGAGGACATATTGCAAGGTACCTTAGAAGATTCCGTTCTGTATACTCTTACTGCCTTCTGTAACTTAACTACTTTGTATACATTGCCTGTTTTGCAACGATCGAGATAGGTCAAAATTGCATTATGACAAAATCAGCAATGCATATATAAATCAGCATCTGAATTTTAGCAATTCAATTCAAAATATCTTTATTATTTATAGCCGTAGGATATTTATAATATCTCTTAATTATTAGTCAGTTTGTTTTGCACAAATTTTGACGTCAAATCGTAACAGCTAAGTTTAGTGCCGCTCTCTAGACACTAGTGCGGAAGCGGCAGCAAACTGCAGCAAATGATTTCCCAGCATTAGAGCAGATTTTTTTTTGTTTTTCAGAACGAGGCCAAATAAAGCCAGAGTCCGTCTCAGCACAGCTTGAACTGGATCTCGTTCTCACTGACGAGGAGAAAGCTACGTTGGACAAAGAAAGAGAAACAGGTAACTTTTTACTGTGGTCTAGCTAGTGGTCATCATGCCAGGCTGTCATGCTGGAGGTCCCGCGGGTTCGATTCCCGTTCAGGCCAAGATATCAAATGATCTTTTTCCTTTATTAGCTATTAAAGCTATGTATACAATTTAGCTCACGTCAGAACTCAGCACCTTTTCATTTAGATGACATACCTAGACATCCATTGCAAGCCAATTTCATTCTTATGACTCTGGACAAACGATTCGTATAACTGAATTTACCACCCGCAGGGGCCGCCGCGCGCATAGTAATCATGTAGGTACATTTTCGATACCTAAACGGGGAGTGACACAGGCCTGGTAGCTTCAAACCTGTAGAATCTTTTGATGAAGATAAAAAGATAAAAATGTATTTATTGCTCTCCATACAATTAATAATTTAAGAAAATTGGTAAATAATAATAATAAATAAGAAATTTGTTTTTTTTTTTTTTTTTACAAATCACACTGAGCTAGCCCCAAAGTAAGTTTTAAACTTGTGTTATGGGATACTAACTCAACGATACTATATTTTATGATAAATATGTAGGAGGGGGGTAATTAGGATTGTGATTAAAATCTCCATTATCCATGATAACTTCCTTTTCTTTATTAATAACAAAGTTCAATGACAAACAATCAGATAATCAACATTAAGTAAAGTTCTTTCTTTCTCTGTAAAGTCATCATCATTAAGTTCTTAAAATTTATTATATTTGTAATTATATATGTTGGTATAATATAATGGTACGTATTGTATAAGTAGATATTTATTCTGATATATATTGTCGCGAACGAGATAGAATCTTCCCGAACAATATTCGCGAACGAATACTACGATAGAATGGTGCAAGCCAAATTGGCCCATATGTCTTGTGTCATAAAGTCTAGAGTTGCTTAACCATGTTACACTCACACACAAACCCGGCGCCTGGATGCTTCGAAACACATTCGTCGACTATGTAGAATATTCGAGATTAATGTGGACCTATTCGATGGCGCATATAAATAGGGAACGTTGTGTGCGCCACGGCAGTTCAATACGAGCTATCAAAGCGATCACTTCGAAGCGAAGGAAACCTACCTTAGTGCGACAAGTGGAAGTACCTGCGACTACCTTGGCGAGATACCTGGACCTCAGCTGCTACGCGACTTGGACCTTGGACATTTGGAAGACCATCTTAGGGTTCCGTAGTGAATAAATCCCTCATACGAAGTTTGGCGTTTCTCTCCAAATTCGAACCCCAGTTTCGTAATAATATTATATAGTTTGTAGTAATGTAATGTTTTATGTATATGTTCTTAATATTTTATATGAAGTATTTATTACATTGGTAGTCATAATTGATTAATTTTGCTTTTTGCGCCGAACAAATTATTTCTCTGTTTATCCTTATGGTTGACTGGGAGAAAATGCTCTTAGCATTAAGTCCGCCATTTGTTAAAAGTATGTTTTACTTTAAAACAATAAAGAGTGTTAAAATAAAATAAAAAAAAAATAATTCAATTTGAAATAATCAATAAATAACAAAATTCGATCGACAGAGTAACGTCCACCTTGAGAGAAGGCGAGTGAGTCCTTGTAATAGCGGCAAGACGACGCTTTTATAGAGTATCCGGAGTGGGAGGTTGTTGCGTCATTTGTTTACGTCCGATTGAACACGTGTTTCTGCAGGTGCTAGTGCACGTGCGTCGATGTTGTTGTTGCGCGCCGATAAATACATATATAGATTAACACCCAAGACCCAGGGCAATTTGAAAAAGGCCGTTTTCGAACTTGCCCCGGCTGGCAATCGAACCCAGAACCTCCGGATTGGCGGACTAGAATTAATTAATAAATTTGACATTTGATCGCATTTAAAATCTATTTTTCTTTGTAGAAGAGAAGAAGTCCCGCGTACAGTTCCTCAAAACAGAGATGAAGCTGATAGAACTAGACGCCAAGATCAAAACGTGCCTGTGTTTAGAGAAGGCTGATACGGAGTTGTGTCTCAAGTTGTTGGACGAGTTGATGGGTAAGTTGTAGCTTTTCAACCGACTACGGCGAAACTAATGTGTTTCGTCGCTATGTATGTATACAGGGTGACTTTTTAAACAGTGTCCAAATTTTTGGAGCAAGTTCAGTCCATGATACTGAACTACTTTCTATAAAAAAAAGTTATTTAAGTCGTTAAACATTTTTCGTCCTCCCATACAAAATCCGTCTGTGTCTGAGCGCTGATGATGACGATTTATTTTTCAGAGTTAGAAGTAAAACCCCTAATGCTGTTGAAACACCCAACGTGCGTTGAAACTGTCAAACGTATGCGTGCGTACGTCGGTAACACGCCATCTTGGGACCTCAGCGAAAGCGCGGCGCTACAGTTCAGCAAGCAAGCTACAAGGATAAGGAAGTTAGCTGACACCCTGTATAAGAACATGAAGGTAAGCAGCTTAGAGTGTGGTCTGTACAATGATGGGTGACCGTGCATCGAATGCGCTTACGTCGGTATCTCGCCATCTTAAGACCTTAGCGAAAGCGCGGCACTACAGATCAACAAACAAGCCACACGGTTAAGACGATACACGTAGTCCAGTGCTGCCCCCATTCGAAATAAATTATTTGTAAGGAAACGGAGATATCATTTAAAATTTTGAGCTAGCAAAACCTAGATAACCCTTCAAACTATTTTATTAACCATTGTTTACAGTTTTAAAGTGAGAATGTTAAGCTTTAGTTTGCATTTTTGCCTAAAGTGGCCGTTTTTCGCAAAAATGCAAACTAAAGCTTAACGTTCTCCATTGAAACTATAAACAGTGGTTCCTAAAATAGTTTGAAGGTGAATCTAGGTTTTACTAGATCAAAATTTTAAACGATATCTTCGTTTCCTTTCAAATAATTAATTTCAAATGGGGGCAGCACTGGACTCCGTGTATCGTCTTAAGGAAACTATCCGACACCCTGTATAAGAACATAAAGGTATGCAGCTTAGAATGTGGTATGTTTCATGATGGGTTGAGACCTTGAAACAACTGCAGCAAGCAAGCTACGCGGTTAAGGCGAAGATATAGGCAAATGGCCTTGAAGTGTGAAATAAATTGATAACTCGTAAATATGGTGATAATTTCCATATTTCTCTACGTCATGCACTAGATAGCCCTTTAAATTATTTTATGAGCTGCCGTTAAAACTATTATTAGTGATCCGTCTAGCTTTAAAAATTGCCGTGGCCACTTTTGGCGGAGGCAAGTTTTAAGGCTAGACGGACTAATGTAAATACTTTCAACGGTGGTTTATAAAATAATTTAAAGGGCTATCTAGTGCATGACGTAGAGTAATATGGAAATTATCTCCATATTTACGAGTTAACAATTTATTTCAAATGAGGGCGCCACTTCAAGGTCATTTGCCTATATCTTCACCTTAAGAAAGTTAGCGGACATAAAGGTAAGCAACTTAGAATGTGATCTGTATCATGATGGGTTAAGACCAGCGGTGGTTTAAGGGGGTGGGGCTGAAAGGCTAAAGCCCAAAAGCATCTGAAACCTTCATGAAAAAGCTCTATGTTACATTATGTATCACACGGGAGACAGTGCGATTCCCAACTCTCATTGCGTTCAAAGGTTTTGGGTACTGGGCACTAATGACTAGGCACTGTCTATCCCCTTAGAGATAAATACATGTTATTGTATCTAATTTGATAAATTTTGGCATAGATTTCCTAAGCTTCTCCTTCTTCTTCATCTAAGCGCGTTCCCAGTTGCATCCTCAGCTGTGCTGCTTCGGAGCCCGGGGTGCGCTTTTCCATTTTTCTTCAAATATAACATGCATGTCAATAATCACCTAAGGATGCCAAAGACCTTGCAATATGGAGAAGAAAAAGCCGGAATAGTTTAAATGATTTGGCTATAGTTTTACGACCGGCCGCCTGCCTGACGTCAACCCTTTTTGGGAATGTATTTGTGCGAAAAGTTTAACAACCGGCCGCCGCCCGACATTAACCCTCCTTACAAATGCAATTGTAGCACGAGATGTTTGTGCTTAGTCCTTTAGTCGCCTCTTACGACATCCACAGTAAGAGATCGAGTGGTCCTATTCTAACTGGAACCACACGGGTATATATCCTAATCTTATCAACTTAATTCTAAATTACTTGATTTTTTTTCAACAGGAACTATTCACGACCCCCGACGGGCTTTCCTTCTGGGAATATTTCTCAGAACGCGTGGCGCACTTTAAGAAGGTCACCGCTAAGCTAACCGCTGACGAACTATTGGAGATGGTGCACGAGCCTTTAGGTAAGTCATGAAAGGAGTCTCCCCGAGTGACGTACTGAGCCCCCTTACTTCCGGCGCATCCTGGGTAATATACAACGTGTTAATAAACTCATGCAAAACCTCTCAGATGGTACCTCAGCCCATGAAACTGAACAACTTTTGTTCTACAACTTTCACGGAACCAAAAAAAAACATAATTCAGATTTTCATACAAATTGACTTGATCTGCTGATCAGTTTGTATGAAAATTCAAATTTTTTTTTTTTGGGGTTGTAACAAAATATTCTGAAACTATTTTTTTTTATTAGTGATTTGAGTGCGTTTGACGGCCAACGTGAGTCATCGAGGCGAAAACGGGGGAGAGGTGCGGGGACGGGGAACGGGGACGCATATTGCGCGTACCTTAGGAGATTCCGTTCTGTATACTCTTACTGTATTCTGTACGCAGACTCAAAAAATGCATATTCACTCTTGCCTTGAAAATCCCTAAATCATACATAAAGGTGGATTCAGTCCACGATGCTGAACAACTTTCCCTAAGGAACATATTATATCGAAATATGATTTTTTTTTTGCTTTCTATACATACACATACTTGGATCAGCTAATCGCTCAACTTGTACGGGAGGCTAAAAATTATTTTTCATATTTTGATATATGTTCGAAAAGTTGTTCAGTATCATAAAGACATTAAGGTTTAAACAATTGCTAGATGGCGTTCGGGACCCACAGCTTTACGTGCCTTCCGAAGCAAGAAATCATCTTTTCGGATAATCAATTGATTTAATTAAGCCTGCAATACCCTAACTAAACTGGGAGCATTTCACAAAGTATGCTTCCCAGTGGGATTTGAACCCACGACCTCTGGTTCTTGTCATTCGGAGGCCTTGATTGCCGTATTTTAGGCAATTAAGCGACCACCATATTTGATGCAAATGAAAATATGTGTTTTTATTTTAGAAATGTCAATGCCAACATCACACAACATGAAATCTGCGATAGACGCGGCAAACGAAGAAGAAAAGGAAGAAGAAAAAGAGAAAGAAAAGGAGAAAGAAGATAACAATCAGAAGAAGAAAACGCCAGGTATGGAATTTATTATTTTTTTAATTAAAAAGGAAAAAAATACACAATATAGGTATTTACAAAAAGGGAAAAATTTACGGTGGGCATTTGGATTTCAAGCATATTGCCAAAGCTTTTACACGTGTGCACTATGGACCAACTACACTGCCAAAGCCTACAGTGCTCTGAGGATTCAATATAATAACACATTCAGGGCTCTGTTGAGGCTCCCACGATTCTGTAGTGCATCAGGCATGTTTGCGGATGCTGGCATAGATGATTTTTATGCCATCATGCGCAAAAAGTCTGCTTCGATGGTGCGAAGAATGCGTGGGAGCACCAATGGAATCTTGAAAGTGATAGAGGTAAGAATGGATGCCGAAGTGTATAGGATGTTTAATGAACTACATGTTGAATACACTAGTATAGTGCGAGGAGACATATGTAACATAAGTTTATTTTATTTATTTATTTATTTAAAACCGGAACCATAAAATTTAAAACCGTTCAAGTGCGAGTCGGACTCGTACGTCTAGGGTTCCGTACCTCCATGCGATGTTTTAAAACGCCGTGTATTTCATCTTATTTGTTGTAATAGCGGCCACAGTAATACATAATCGGTAAACAATTTAAGTGTCTCGCTCTTTACGGCCTTGTGACAGACGGACGGACAGACAGCGTATCAGTAATAGCACAGAATAAATAATACTAACGTACTGAAGTCTCACTCAGCAAAGAAATTCAAAGAAATATCTACTCAATGTGGCTAGGTATATGGTTTAAGGTGAAGGGAAAAGCAAATGGCCTTGAAGTGTGTCTTCGTCATGCACTAGATAGCCCTTTAAATTGTTTTATGAATCACCGTTAAAAGTATTTACATTAGTCCGTGTAGCTTTAAAACTTGCCTCCGCGAAAATTGGCCACGGCAAGTTTTAAAGCTAGACGGATCACCAAAATAGTTTGAACGGCAGTTCATAAAATAATTTAAAAGGATATCTAGTGCATGACGAAGAGCAATATGGAAATTATCACCATATTTACGAGTTAACAATTTATTTCACACTTCAAGGCCATTTGCTTATCCCTTCACCCTTATTTAGCTCACGTCAGAACTCAGCATCTTTTCGTATAGATACCTAGACATCCATTGCAAGCCAATTTCATTCTTATTACTCTGGACAAACGATTCGCATAACTGAATTTACCACCCGGAGGGGCCGCAGCGCGCATAGTAATAATGAAGATACATTTTCGATACCTAAACGGGGAGTGACACAAGCCTGGTAATAGGGTCCCGTTGACACCCTTTGAGTACGGAACGACACTTTGGGAATGCAATTGTTGCAAAAAATGTTTGAGTTTAGTTAGTCCTTCAGACGATTTTTTTTCTTTCATCACATACAGATACATAATAACTTCTTTATCCTTAACGGGTTAGACACAGCCCGAAGCCGTATGACTCGAAAGGCCTCGTTTAGCTTCATAGGGTGCGTAAAGATGGAACCAATATAGTAATGGATTTAGTGTCCGACCGAAACCGAAAACTAATTTCGGCAACTGTCTCAGTTTCGGCCGAAACCGAAATTTCCTTACAAGGATCATGTTTCGAGTGAAAATAAAGAAAACATTATTATAAATTGTTTACTACTTCTTATGCTGTATCACGTGATAAAACTTACCGAATTCAAAATAAATCACACGAAAACTCACAACAAACAAAACGAACTGCAAACACAAGCCAGTCTCGACGTGATTTAGGCTCGGGGACGCGGAAAAATGTCTTCGTCGCTTGGAATTTACCGCGCCGAACATGACCGAGCACAGCACGAGAACTCCCGAATGCAGTTTCGGTTTCGGTAGTTTCGGCAGGTTTGCCGCCGAAACCATTCAAGAACTACAAGAGCTTTAATATTATGTTACTTGCTGCTACGGAACCCTTCATGGGCGAGTCCGACTCGCACTTGGCCGCTTTTTTTCTTTTCTCCTAGTCCGGCAACTTCTACATCACTCTAAGAATTGTTCCGAGCGTTGTCATACGATATAAAACAATTAAAGCTGCCTACACACAACATGGCATACAATCTTCAGATTTTAATGTGTGTAGACGTGTTGTACTGCAGATTGTAATGTGTGTAGTCGTGTCGTGTTACAATCTGCAGTACAACACGTCTACACACTTGCCACGTACGACCGAACTGTGGAATCAACTTCCTGCAGCGGTGTTCCCGAACCGATACAACATTGAAACCTTCAAAAAACGAGTCTATATCTTCCTGAAAGGCCGGTAACGCTCTTTTCACACCCCTGGTGTTGCAGTTGTTCATGGGCAGCGGTGATCACTTACCATCAGGTGACCCGTTTGTTCGTTTGCCGCCATATAACATAAAAAACACACATTACAATCTGCAATACAGCACGAGATTGTTACTGCAGATAGCAGTAGCATGCAGCCTGACTTGTATGTTTTACAGCGAAACCAAAGAAACAAGCAGTCAGCACCCCATCGAAAGCCACCAAACGACAGAACTCCAGACAGAAACTTCAAGACGAGAAAGAGAAGGAAAAGGAAAAAGAGAAAGAAGATGATCCGATGGAGACAGAAAATGCCAACAGTGTAGAGGCTAGCAAAGATAATGGTACGTATCATCATCATCACGTCTGTTTCAGTCTCCACTGCAGGCGCACGACCCTCTATACTACCAGAGCCATTTATTGGCCAGAGCAGTCAGAGGATTTGGCCTACACTCTCCACGCTGGCCAGACGGGTTGGAGAGGCCTCACTGATGTTTATGCTTTGTTTACCTTGTTTCCTAAGTCGCCTTCTACGACATCCACGGGAAGACTTGGAGTGGTCCTATTCTACTCTGCCGGGAACCACACGGCTAACTAATACTATACACTATCACGTCTTTATCCCTAGTGGGGCAGACAGAGCATTTTTTGTCTTGCGGCTCTAAGCAGGACGCAAGACCCAAATAGCACTTTTAGGAAAGGTGGAAAAAGGAATCAACACACTAGGTAATGGGTTGTATATATTTATTTATTTATTTATTTAATTTCATTGAGCCAAAAGCTACAATAGGTAGACTTAATGCTAAAGCATTCTCTCCCTGTCAACCTTTAGGAGAAGAGAAACAGATAGAATAGTTGGCGTCTAAAATAGATAGAAACAATCCAGAAATAATAAGTACTTTTAAATGATCATACATAAATATCGTATAAAATAAATATACTATATTTATACATACAACATACTATATAGATACATATACATACATATATACATATATATATTTGAAGATCAGAAAGAAACGATGAATTCTCCTAATTGTAGAAAGATTCAAAAAGTAAATCATGCACTTTTTTCTTGTATAAATGTCTACTAGATATTTGTCTGATGTCCTCGGGCAATGCATTCCAAAGCCGTATAGCTTGAGAAGTAAAGGAATTGGACATGAAGCTACTTATACAGGATCTCACAAAATATACTTAAACTATTTTAAGGGTGCATTCAGTCCATGATACTGAACAACTTTCCCCAAGGAACATATATCGAAATATGAAAAATAACTTTTGGCCGTCCCATAATTTTTATTTAATATTTATTTAAAAGCAATTTATTTTTTTAATATTTCGATATATATATTTCTTGGGTAAAGTTGTTCAGCATCATGGACTGAATTCAGCCTTAAAATAGTTTCAGTATACAGGGTGACTTTTTATCCACCACCCAAATTTTTGGAGCTAGTTCAGACCATGATACTGCACTACTTTCTATAAAAAAAGATATTAAAAATCAATAAAAAATTTTCGACCTTCATACAAAATCCGTTTGTCTGAGCGCTGATTTGTATGGGAAGGCGAATTTTTATTTTAGTTTTTCGATAATTGTTTTTATGGAAAATAGTTCAGTATAATGGACTGAACTAGCTCCAAAAATTTGGCTGGTGGATAAAAAGTCACCCTGTATATTATTAGACGTTATACATATATTTAATTTCTTATTCACAGAATCAGTAGAAAAAACTAATGAAGAACCAGCAAAAGAAGTGGAAAAGGAAGCTGAACAGAACGACAAAGAAGTGAATGACAGCGAAAAGAACGAAGTAGTCAAAGACAAGGACACTGATAAGGAAGCTAAAGGCAAAGAAGTTGAGAAAGAATCGAAAGGGAAGGAAGAGAAAGAATCGAAAGGGAAGGAAGAGAAGGAATCTAAAGGGAAGGATAAAGAAGTGAAAGAAGGCAAAGAAAAGGAGAGTAAGGTTGGTAGTTTTTCATCATCATCATGTCTTTTTTTGGTCTCAACTGCAGGAGCACGACCTTCTCTGTACTACCAGAGCCATATATTAGCCAGAGCAGTCAGAGGATTTGGCCTACACTTTCCACGCTGGCCAGACGGGTTGGAGAGGTCTCACTGATGTTTATAAGCTTCGTTCAGCTTGTGTTTCCTAAGTCGCCTTCTACGACATTCACGGGAAGACTTGGAGTAGTCCTATTCTACTATTCCGGGAACCACACGGCAAATAAGTACACACTTGGTAGTGTTTCTTCTTCGTCTAAGCTCATTCCCGGTTGCATCCTCAGCTGTGCTGCTTCGGAGCCCGGGGTGCGCTTTCCCGCTTTTTCGAAAAGAAGAGGTGAACGAGAATGTCAAAAAAAGAAATTAAAATATTTTTTTAATGTTTATTAAACGTTAACTTAACTAACAGTGAAATAGTACCGATTAAATTATAACTCGAGACAATTTTCTGCGGTCATTTTACGGACTAACAACAACCGGCCGGCGTCTGCGACGCAAGGGCGCGGGGGGAGGGCATACAGGGCCGCATTATAGACAGGGTAGGACTCTGCTCGTTACAATTTGCATTTTCGCCCATTCCCTCGATCGGCTTTTACGATCTGCGCGGGAAGCGAAGCAGCTGGTACATTCTGAGTTTTTTCTTTTCTCCCAGACCAGCATTGGAGCACAAGAAAAAATTACGTTATCATTATTTTGTTGGATATTTAATCGAAGTCGACTTTTTAAGAAGAATAATGGGTCCCCAGATCACATACAGGGTGACTTTTTAAACACCTTTTTGGTTGGTGGTTAAAAAGTCAGCCTGTATTTATTGATTTCGGTGAGCGGGGCTAATTCCTGTAATGTGAGACTTTTCTCTTCCATCTTCCAAAAACAGAATGTACCAGCTGCTTTACTTCCAGATCGTAAAAATAGGCGATGCGGCTAGCAACCCATCACTATTTTGACTAATTTTTCAATCTTTGCTGAGTGAGACTTCTGTAGGTGAGTACTAGTACTTTATCTGTGGTTGTTTCATATTACAGGAAGGAAAAGACAAAGACAGTAAAGAATCAAAAGAAAAGGATTCAAAAGATAAAGACTCGAAGGATAAAGATTCAAAGGATAGTAAAGAAAAAGAAAAAAACAAGGACAGTAAAGAAGATAGCAAAGAGGAGAAGGAAAAGGAAATGAAGGAAATGGGAGAGCCCCGAGCGAAGCGATCACGAGAGGTATGGTACATTCATATTCTAAATCCTGCTATCCTACATACCCACAGAATTACTTTGACCCTCGGAGCTATATTCAAGGAAAGTACTCTATGCGCTTAATAAAATATACATGTTCTCTTACAATTACCTTGTTTCATAATAAAAACCAAAGATAAAAGCCCACAAAGTTGTACGGCAAATTCCCAATCGCAGTGATACCGACCGCCATATGATCGCTCGCCCCGCGCGCCGCCGGCGGGAACGGTGCGGGGAGGAATATACATACGGAGGAATCGAGCGACAGCGAGGTCATTAACACTAATAATAATACGTTAGCCATGAATTGCAAATGTGAGGGTTTTCTTGATGAAAAATACAAAAACAAAGTATTCTTTTTTTTGCTATTTTGTGTTCTATTAGTGATTCTGATTCCAAGATTTCAATATATTACAGTGTTTCAATCAGGGCTAGTGAACGATACCAAATTTACACTAAAAGTAACGTTAAATAACGTTATTTTCGTGGTAACGTTATAAAGGGTATCGATAATACAGAACGTTATCAAGTAACGATACTTTTTTCAATACTTTATATAAATAGCTCTAATAGCCTACTAGACAAACTCTCATCAATTTATTCTGTCAAATATTTAAAAGAAAAACAGTGTTAACAATACCTTTTACCGTTAATATCATTGGTAACGTTATCTGATTAACGGTAAATAGTGGGAAAAATACCGTTACCCAGCATAACGTTATCATTTCTGATAACGTTAACGTCGTTTGACAGAATTTACGTTACATTTTTAACGGTATTCCAAGCCCTGGTTTCAATATCAACCTGTATATTTTTTGGTTAAAACTAACGTATCTTTTATCGGATAGTCGGACGCTTATTTACCTAAACTTCAGAGTTGATACAACCACCAACCTGATATAAATAAATATTAGTAAATAACAGTAGCAGTATTCATTAAAATATTATTAACTATATCAGTAGCAGAATTCATTAAAATATTATTATTTAGGCGATGAGTTCTACAAAATTATAAATGTATATAAAATACAAAAATGTAAATAGTGTTACGAAACTGGGGTTCGGCATTTGAAGAGAAACGCCAAACTTCATGAGGGTTTTTATTTACTACGGAACCAAGGTTGAAGATGTTCTTCCTGATGTCCAAGGTCAATTACGCGAAATGCGACAAATTACAAGGATAAAATCTGTCGCCGTAGCCATACTAGCCACGCAGGTTGGTGGTTGTATCAACTCTATGTTATGTACCCTTATGAAGTTTCATAAGCGTCCAACTATCCAATCACTACTTATGTGTTCATGCTATCTATACATCGTGTTAATGAAAGAACGCAAAACCCCAGATGGTACCTCAGCCCATGTAACTGAACAACTTTTGTTCAACAACTTTCAAAAAATCCAAAAAAAAAATCGGATTTTCATACAAATTGATTCGATCAACTGATCAGTTTGTATGAAAATTCAAGTTTTTTTTTTCGTTTCGTGCATGTTGTTGAACAAAAGTTGTTTAGTTACATGGGCTGAGGTACCATCTGGGGTTTTGCGTTATTTCATTAACACGATGTATATGCCGAATTTCATTCAAATCCATAACCTAACTAAATAATATTGTCTGCAGAGCAAGAAGACTGAAGCGCCACCTCCGAGATCGCCGGCTAAAAGAAAGTCCAAGTTTTAGGTGTTGCCAGCTCCTGAAATTGGAATTATTTTTATACTGCGCGCCGCACACGGCGGGGTACTACTAATAGATTATACAGAGTTATTTTACCTCTGACAACTTAGAACATTATATTGTTACGCAACCTGGATTCGAGATTTGAAATAAACTGTCGACACTCTTAGGGAATTTGTTCACTACGGAACTCAAGAACAAACAAAACTTCTCTTCCGAACGTCCGATGTCCAAGTCTTCAAGCACTCATGGTCCCTTAATTCGTCTCTGAAGTTTTAGGTTAGTCGCTTATATAACTTAAATAAATAAATATATATAACGTCTAACAAAATATACTGAAACTATTTTAAGGGTGAATTCAGTCCGTGATTCTGAACAACTTTCCCCAAGGAACATATATCGAAATATGAAAAATATTTTTTGGCTTTCCATACAAACTCGGATCAGCTGATCGGTCAACTTATATGGGAGGCCAAGAAATATTTTTCATATTTCGCTATACGTTCCTTGGGGAAAGTTGTTCAGTATAATGGACTGAATCCACCTTTAAAATAGTTTCAGCATATTTTGTTAGACCCTGTATATAGGGACAAATCACACTGATTAAGCCAGCCCCAAAGTAAGTTTTAAACTTGTGTTATGGGATACTAACTCAACGATACTATATTTTATGATAAATACATATATAGATAAACACCCACCCACTTGTTAATGCATTTCGAAGTTATCTCACTAAAAGCTCACTTAGAACTGGCGTGGCATACAATCGGTTTCATTTTTATGCTACGACGATAAACATTTATCCCGACAGTCTAAGTAATGAAAAAAAAATTAATTCATTTTAGCAAATAAAACGTATTGTAAATTGGACGAGTATTTAACGATAAAACATTTGATTGAAATTGACATTATAAACTATATACAGGCTGACTTTTAAACCACCAGCTATATTTCTGGAGCAAGTTCAGTCCATGATACTGAACTACTTTCCATAAAAACAATTAACGAAAAACTAATA
This sequence comes from Acrobasis repandana, assembly GCA_963576875.1. Classification (NCBI taxonomy): domain Eukaryota; kingdom Metazoa; phylum Arthropoda; class Insecta; order Lepidoptera; family Pyralidae; genus Acrobasis; species Acrobasis repandana. The sequence goes on along the minus strand of OY756242.1, from coordinate 6,656,139 downwards.
TAAAAATTCGCCTTTTCATACAAATCAGCGCTCAGTCAAACGGATTTTCTATGGGAGGACGAAAAATTTTTATCGATTTTTAATAACTTTTTTTATAGAAAGTAGTTCAGTATCATGGACTGAACTTGCTGCAAAAATTTGGCTGGTGGTTTAAAAGTCAGCCTGTATACCAAATAAAATAAATCGAATCACGAGCTATACTAGATTACTATAGTATGAAAATATGTATGTTAAAAAAAGTTAATTATATTCATAGTTTAGTTTAATTTGTCATTTTTTTTTTCCTAGCATCTACTGTATTACTTATATGTTTTTATTATGAATAAATCATATTTAACACTCAAAATATTTTCATATAATTTCCAAAATAGCTTGTAGGTGTACTCCAAACCATTTTAGTGAACAGACTGTATTTTTCATATAATTTGCAGAAATATCTTTTAGGTGTACTTTGAGTGAACAGTCGTACTAATCGTAGTAATTTCAACTTTATACTCATCGTCTTAAAGTCGTCTTTTAATTAACTGTCAGAGGTAAAATCTTTGTGTTGAGATTTTAATAAACAGACGGCGTTTTGATTAGAAGTAGATTATTTTTCCAAAATGTCAAGAGCGAGTCGGATTGGCTAATGAATGGTTCTGCACCATGGTATAATATTAAATAAATAAGACAGGCATATGACCTGATGGCTAATAACTGGCCTGGAAATGGCCTACAATGGAATTTTGGTCTTACGACCCTTGGCTTTCAGCATATGAGCCACAGGAAGTCCACTGCTGGACATAGGCCTTCAAGGATTTCCAAAAGAAATGGTCTTAGCTGTACCTTTACAAAAAAAAAATACGTAAATTTTTTTTTTAATTGTAAATTTGTGGAATAAAATTAAGGCCGTACCTAAATTTTCCGGGGTCCAGTGCTGCCCCCATTTAAAATAAATCGAATCAAACGACAAAAATACTAATCAAAACGCCGTATCCACTATACATTACAATGAAATAGGTAGTTATTAGTTTACTAATACCTAATAAAAAAAATGTAAAATACATACTTTTGTATTCAATATGTATGCCATTTTTTGATTTATCCAAAAGGATAGGTTGACTCCGATATTTAATATAAAAATATCCTTTACCACAAAACATTGTAAAAAAGAAAGAAAAAATGTCGGCGGCAGTACGCGCCTGCGGCCAATCTTACGCGACGTAAAATTTGCCGACTGCGTTATGTGAGCGCGTTTAGGCGATTATCACACTGCAACGCATCACGCTGCATGTTGCGTTTTCTGGATGCGTTTTCCGTGTGTTAAACTGTGCGTGTTTTCTATACAAACGGAGGTATTTACAAGCAACGTTAGAACGCGCATTCACGCGCTACGCTGCGTGGTGCGGGGCAATGTGAAAATCGCCTTACGCCGAACTTCGGTCGCGTAATTTGACTTGTGTCAGTGGCGTAGCTAGAGTGGCACCCGATGCGGTGATACAATATCCAACAGTACCAGATGTTGTTTTTAGTAGAGGCAAAATCTTAATATGCTGCCCAATGTCCAGTTATTTCTAGAGATGGGGGGTGCAAATAGGAGACTCGACACCACCAATCGGGTGACAGTCGGGGCAGTCTGCCCCCCCTGGCTACGCCACTGCTTGTGATGTGTTGAATTTCGTTTAAAATTTTAAGTTTATATAAGGAATTAAGGATTACTTTTGACACATCAAGATGTGGTTTAGTTGTTATTTCCATCAATATTTTGTGGTAGGTACCTTTTTTACGAATTGTAAAATTATCGGATAAAAACTCGCATTAGATAATATATGATATAGGTTTTTTTTATATATATATTGTATGTGACTCCCTTTGACTGACTATGTGACTAATTACTTGAAAAGTATTTTTTTTTTAATTATGAAGCAAATTTTGCATATAAATTATTGTATACATATTTTACATACAAAATAACAGAATATATTGAAACTATTTCAAGGCTGAAGTCCATTGAACAACTTTTATCAAGAAACAAATCTAAATATAAAAATAATTTTTGGTCTTGACCGATCAGCTGATCCGAATTTTTATGCTTAGCTAAAATATTTTTTTCATATTTCGATATTCGGTCCTTGGGGAACACAGACCTACCACTACTAGACTTGCAACGATATTGCTAGAAAGAGACTGTCAAATACAGTACAACGTGAGTGTGAAAGAAACGCTGATATGTTTTTGTCTCTATCGGCGTGGCTGCTATAAGCTGGCCTACTGTCAAAATCTGGGCCAAACAAATCACAAAACAATCGAAGAAAGTTTTTAATTTTAGGGAATTTGTCATTTAAAAGGTGATTTAGGGTTTTATTTGAGCTTATTATTAGTTAGTAACCATAGTGTGTTCTGTGACGTGCAAAATATGGGTGGAGGCAACAATTAAAAATTTAAAGAGATGCACTAAAGTGGCCACGCACTATGCAGGTCTAGTAGTGGTAGGTCTGTGTTGGGGAACGTTGTTCAGTATCACGGACTGAATTCACCCTTAAAATAGTTTCAGTATATTTTGTTATATGTTAATTATACAAGTCTGGTTAAAATAATACAACAAATGTCAAAATAGGGTTGCAAGTATGTATCAGTTTTGTCATAGATAGTGGCGCCCTCAGACTTTTAGCTAGTTAGACATACAGGTGACTTTAACTACCAACAAATATTTTTAAGCAAGTTCAGTCCATAATACTGAACTACTTTCAATAATTTTTTTATTAAAAATCAATAAAAAATATTTTTACCTGCCATACAAAATCCGTTCGGACCACCGCTGATTTGTATGACATGCTATTTTGTTTTCGTTTTTTGTTAATTGTTTTTGAATTAAGTAGTAACTTGCTCCATAAGGGTTGGTTGAAAAGTCGCCTGTATATATTATGTACTCTTATTTTTAAAACGTTTTTTTAATATATTTTAGAAAGTCACACCTTAAACTGTATATCCGTGAAATATTCTCCACATTTATATATAACCGATGTCTATATTTAAGTATTTTTCCTAATACAGCTGTCTGCGGTATGTTTAGCGCCTATTCCGACCAAACGGCAGCGTATTTTTGGCAAAAAATATGCTGCCTGTAATTTTTTATATAATGTAAAATCATATGGTATATTTATCTTCATTTCTATCTACGAAATGCATAGAATTGCTAATAGACTAAGATCCCAGAGCAATCAGACATAACTTATTTCACACGGACGAAACCTCAGGTTCTCAGTAGCGTCTCGTGTGTTTTGTAATACCTGCGTGGTTGTGAAGCTCGCCTTGTGACACCTGGGCAGGTACCATTATACATAGCTAAGCACCACCAAAAGCAAATCAAGCAAGGGAACTTGCTTTCACATAAAAAAACCCCATCGAAATCGATCCATCCGTTCGAGCGCTACGATGTCACAGACAGACCGACAGACATTAGCGTCAAATTTATAACACCCTTCTTTTTTGTCGGGGGTTAACAAAAAAAAGTCCACAAGCTGTCAAGTTCTTTTCATGCAATTCTATGCATTTCGTGGATACAAATAAAGGTGAATATGGTTTGACAGTGGAAGTACGTTACAATTGTACGGGTAACCACACACAAAGCGTAACATTACGTCTCTACAAATGCGTCTTTTTTATTACAAGCTTTTATTTAACTTGCAATGTACAATACCCGGCACATAAGTTGACCAAAAATGGCGGCTCTGCGCAGGTATTTTTAGAGGAAAAAGTGTGCGCAGTGACCGCCATTTTTGGTCAACTTATGTGCCGGGTATTGTATGTATGTAACTATGTTTGGTCGGGTGGAATCTTGAAACTCAATTTTGAAGCAGATATCTTCAACTGATGAGCTAAAATTTTACGCGCATATGTATATCGCGTGACAATGCAATACGAGTATATTATGATGACTTGGAGCTGATCTCGTGATGGGGCTGGAAGGTGGCCATAGAACTCTGTAATGAAACGACGCAACCCCATCGATTTTGGGCTCGTTGGATTCGTCTTGACGAGTACTTTGTCCTTAGATGGTATCTGGGGTCTCATGATTGAGCTGGAAGGTGGCCATAAGCAGTCCGTAATAAAACGACGCAACTCCGTTGAGTTTGGGCTTATTTGTTTTGTGTTAGTTGACAAGACCTTTGCTCTCACAAAAGCTTGAACAAAAAATACACAATACAAATTATTAATACATTGCACCATAATAATTCATAAAATAAAAATAACAAACAAAGAAAATATTGGTCCAAAAAAATATTTTTTTTATAAAGAACTTGTTCAATGTGACGTCTTTGCTGACTTTGCGACAACGTCTTTTTTGGTCACAGAGTAATAATATACTACGCTTTTGGTAAAACTAACTATAAAAGGTAGAGCAAGTCTCAAGGTCGTCAATGTGCATTTACCATTGTCACGCTTGACGTGTGGTCGATTGTACTTCCCTTTTAGTATTTGGTGTTAGTTGACAAGACCTTTGGTTTCACAATAAAAGCTTGAACAAAAAATGATTCTTTTTGAAAAAACTTGTTCAATGTTAGGTCTTTCCTGACTTTGCGACAACTTTTTTTTGTCGCAGTAATAATTTACTACGTTTTTGGTAAAACTAATTATCTATAAAAGGTAGAGCAAGCCTCAAGGTCGTCATTGTGCATTTACCATTGTCACGCTTGACGTGTGGTCGATCGTACTTCCCTTTTAGTATTTGGTGCATGTTGGTCACTATACATATTTATCAGTTTGTAGGTAAGGTACAAGTACATTAGTATAATTTTATCATCATAGTCGTAGGTGTTAGTTATAAATTCATTGTACATATTTACAATTACGCATTATACTGGACATTTCTTAATGGTGGTTTTATTTTGGCTCTTCCTACTTTTTCTTCCTTCGTCCACGTCAAGACTTTGTAGGAATTGATACTCGGGCCGATTTTTTTTTTGTAGGAATTTCTGACTGTGGGGGACGTGTTTGTTGCACACAGATCTGTATACAAAGTGGAAGGGACATACCCGTAATAAATCAAACCACGGTCTATACTAGATTATTATAGTATAATTAAAAATTAAAAAAGACATTCCCATACAAATTGCCCGAGCGGCTGCACACTTCTATGGAAATGCTATATATTTTTTTGTTTTTTGGCTGTTATTCAATATATATATGTATAATTTCATTATACTTTATTGATCTAGTATAGACCGTGGTTCAATTTATTACGGGTATGTCCCTTCCACGTTGTATACTACTAGATAAAGAAAGTCCTTCAATTTGTATGAAAACCTGGCTTGCCAATTTTCAATACAATATTAATAAGAAATTCACTTACAAACTGAAGGAATCTTTTATATTACTTCCTCCCAACTTTTTTCGACGAGTTTCTACGGTTCAAACGGCAGATTTAGGTAAGTATTTTACAGTAGAGAGCTCAATGTCCGATCTAATGAACTGACATGTACGTACACGGGCTAAAAGTGACGGCCGCCGCCCGACGTCAACTCTCCTTGGGAATGTAGTTTTAGCACTAGATGTTTGTGCTTAATCCCTTAGTCGCCTCTTACGACATTCACAAGAGATGGAGTGCTTCTATTCTAGAGGCCGGAAGCAACACATCTTAAGACGATACACGGAGTCCAGTGCTGCCCCCATTTGAAATAAATTATTTGTAAGGAAACGGAGATATCATTTTAAATTTTAAGCTACTAAAACCTAGATAACCCTTCAAACTATTTTATGAATCACTGTTTACAGTTTAAAGTGAGAGCGTTAAGCTTTAGTTTGCATTTTTGCGAAATACGGCCACTTGGCAAAAACGCAAACTAAAGTTTAACGTACGCTTAAAACATGAAGTTGTGTATAAATTACAGAGAAATAAAGACAAAGGAATATCCTAAAAAGTGTATGAGATTTTAGTACTTTTTTTTAATTCAAAGAAAAACTTAGTAAAAAAAAATGGTTGCCTGTAAAGTCGGTTTTACGGGCGAAGATTTTACGTGACAACGGCGGCAGACCGATCATAGTTGAGTGGGAGAGAGACGCAAGGCATTCGGCGGGCCTCTCTCTCGTTCGGTGACTCATCGTAACGTTACCGAGCGTTACACTTTTTCATAAGTGACTCCCAGCCGCAACCTAATTTAAGACGTTGTCACGTCAAAAGGATAAACTTTGAAGAAAATATATAAGCGAATACGTCGTCGGATTTCTTGCGCATACGAATGAGTTAAAAAATACACATATATGAAGATTGATTCATGCTTAAACACGTACAATAAATAAATAAAAATAACTTGTCTTTTGTAAAAAGATGAAAAATTTTAAGTTCTCCGAAATTCTCAAATAAATATGGGAAAGAAAACGCTGATAAGGCAGACCGCTCGCTGCGCTTCTGAATTCGTCTCCAGGGTGCATGTACAATACAGCGCAAATGCGTATGTGTAGATAGAAAATATAGATTCGGGTGTTCAATCAAAAATTCCCAAACGAAATTACCCGAGAAATAAAATTTATTAAACAAATAAGCGAATGGTTACAGATGCCTACGACTGCGTCTTCTCTCGTCGTGGTAAGACTCCCGAATCTTCTTGGCAGTTTCATTGGCCTCCTCTTGGTCTGAAAGTAACGAAAAAAATTACATTAGGAATTCATAATGTGGGAGTAACACAATACCTACCTAGGCATGATGACTGAAAAAATTTTGGGACCATCGGTTAGATTAAAATATTGTGCACATATTCTTTCTTTCCTCTGAGAAACAATAAATGACAAAGACACAGCGCATTTTTTCGCATGACGTCACGGATTCGTACGATTTTTACACAGCGCGATGACGTCTCTAGCCCCCACTCTGGAACTTAGATACTCTGTATCTTTGTGAATTCTTACTTTTTTGATAAAATGAAAAATATAGGTCCATTACTCATCCCTATTCTTGACACTTTAACCACCAGCCAAATTTTTAAAGCAAATTCAGCCCGTAAGTAATCCTTAAGCCTTTGTACCAATATTTTCTTTGTGTTTGTTATTTTTATTTTATTAATTATTATGGTGCAATAAAGATAATTTGTATTGTATTGTATTGTATTGTAATCCTGAACTAAGTACTTTCCATAAAACAATAAACGAAAAAAGAAAATTCGCCCATTCAACAAGTGTAAATAAATAAATAAAAACAATATCAAAAATGCATACTTGCATGCTTCAAATGCGTGCGTGATACATACAATACCTGGCACATAAGTTGACCTAAAATGGCGGCTCTGCGCAGGTATAATTAGAGGAAAAAGTGTGCGCAGTGACCGCCATTTTGGTTCAACTTATGTGCCGGGTATTGTACGTACCTACCTACCTATGATGAGGAAATTTGTCGGGGTGATTCGGTGGTCCACTAGTTAGGGTTCCGTACAAAAAATGATAAAAACGGAACCCTTATAGGATCACGCGTGCGTCTGTCTGTCCGTCCGTCTGTCACAGCCAATTTGCTCCGAATCTACTGAACCGAATTAGGTGAAATTTGGTAGGATGGTGTAATCTTTATGTTCTTTCTATGATCCAAACACATATGTGCAAAGTAAATAAATATTTTTTTTAAATATGGGTCATTTTCGGGGGATAAATAAGAAAATTGAAAAAAAAAAGGTTTGCAAACCTTACTGTGTTATATATCAAATGAAAGGGCTCGTTATGAGGATCTCAAATATATTTTTGTCATAATTATAAAATAAATAGTTTTGATTTTATTCATGAAAGAAGACGAAAATTGACCATTCCCCCCCCCCCTGATCTCCGAAACTACTGAGCCTAAAATTTTGAAAAAAATACGAAATATAGTTCATTGCTTGTAGATATCAGGAAAACCTATAAGAATTAGATAATGTGTTCATAATAAACTTACATTTTTCATCAACCACATCCTTAAGTAACACAGGCACATGGAATCCCACCACTTCATCATCCACGCTCATGCATTTAGCAGGCACTACCGACTTATTCTCCAAAAACATCAGCTCAGGCACATTAACTGGCGCGAAAAAACCATGAAACAAATTAAAAAACTCTTCGCCTTCTGGTATTCTATGGTTTTCTCTGTTATACTCATTACTAGGTCCAGGAATGTATATTTCGATAGCCTTTTCATTGTTGACATTGTCATTAATGTCTTGAATATCATTTTCTCTAAAATTTACGATCAAACCATTAATTTTAGCTTCATCTTCAGTTATAAATTCGAAATCAGATGAGTGAAAACTAGAATTTGATTCACTCTCTAACATTTCACCATCATTACTCTTCGTAGCTATTCCCTTATCATTGCCGATAGCTATTTTTAATTCATTATGAAAAATGTTATCTAAATTATTATTCTCAGTAGCTGTTTCTAAATCATTGTCTAAAGTTTCGTATTTGGTAACTTCAGTAACATTCTTAAAATCTATCTCTATTTCCATACTATTATTTTCAGTTGACTTTTCAAACATAATACTTTTATAAGAACAAAGGGATATAGCATCTAGATCTAAAATATCTTCACTTTTAACGAAGTTTCTAGTTTCATCAGAACTTATAGAAATTACATCAATGGCTGTGTTAACATTTTGGAAAACTTCTAAAAACTTGTTCTCAATATTATTGTTAATGCAATTTTTATTTATATTCATTTTTAGAGGATGAGGTACAACGTCTTCATTGAAATGTTGTTTTTCACGCATTGCTTTAAAGTCAGTAATATTTTTAGTAGTTTCTTCAGAATTAAGAACATTTTCAGTAGTTTCATTTTTAATAACATTTTCATTAATTTCATCACAATAAATACCATTTTCAGTAATATCTAGACAGAAATTAATAATAGTTTGAGTAGCGCTATATTCGTTAGACCTATTTATGCATTTTTGTGTTATTGTATGTTGTTTTTCTCTGTATTCACTAAGTACTTGTTCAAATTCGTCTAATTCAGACATTTGATAATTTTTTTCTGATTTAACACAATTTAACATCTTAAAAGAATCATTATTTTCGCCATCATTGTTTGGGTTTTCTAGTACATTAAGATTGGTAGAGGAATCATTATCATTAATATTATTGCAATTCTTTGGGTCCATATTGTTTTGTTGGTGGTTACTTTCGTAAAATTTCTATCTGAAAAAAGAATTGGATTGTTATTGCTTATTAAAAATATGGCAACACCACTTTATGCCGCCGCTAAGTCCACGGCGCGTGCTATTACTTCCTAGAAAGACCTGTGCTGCCCCCATTTAAAATAAATTATTTAAAAGGTAACGGGAGATATTATTTAAAATTGTGTTCTAGTAAGCCCTAGATAACCCTTAAAACTATTATATGAACTACTGTTTACAGTTTAACGTAGTAGGTAGGAAGTAGTTTACATAGTGTAAAGTAGGATTCCTACGAATCCTAATTACCCTCAATATTTGAAATGTAAATTCAACTACCTTTCAGACACTCATGATCGACAACTTCGTTCTAATGAGACACGTCAGCTCTTTATCCCCCTTTTTCGGACTAATTTCATGTCTTACTCGTTTTCTCTTTAAACTTCACGACTGGAATGCCCTTTGACATTAGAGAAATTTCTACCAAATTCTCTTAAGAAAGTCCCTTTCTTTATAAAGTCATCATCATTTAGTTCTTTTCATTAGCTATTTCTTTGTTAGTAAGAATATTTATTAAATGTAGGTATAATATAGTGTGTAGTAGGCACTTAGTATTTTTTGATGTATGTTTATAGCTTTTGCGCCGCACAATTTTCTCTGCTTGTCCCTATGGTTGTCTGGGAGAAAATGCATTAAGTAAGTCCGCCATTGTTAAAAGTAAGTATATTATTACTTTGGAACAATAAAGTTTGTTAAATAAATAAAAATTAAGTGAAAACGTAAAGCTTTTTTTCGCACATTTGCTAAAAGTGGCCATTTTTCAATCAAAAGCTTCACGTTCTTACTTTAAACTGTAAACAGTAGTTCAAAAAATCGTTTGCAAGGTTATCTAGGGCTTGATAGAGACAAATGATGTCTCCGTTTCCTTTCAAATATTTTATTTCAAATGGGGGCAGCACTGGACCCCGGAAAATTCAAGTATGGCCTTAAATCGCACCATGGGGACCAAGGGTTCCCCTATTTGAAATCTAATGCTGTTTGATCAAACATGATTTGCTCGAAAACTTTTACTCAACTGGTCTATAAGACCTACAATCAGTGCGCTCTATAGTTTGCTACATCAATGCATCAAAATCTCTAACGGTTAAAAGAGGTAAACGTGAATTCTCGAAATATCGTCAGATCAAATCGTTTTATTCACTAAGTACTATTATTTTATACTAAACTATTTGATAATAAACGGGCAAGTGTGAGTCGGACTCGTACATGAAGGGTTACGTACCTCCGTACAATATTTTAAAACGCTGAAGAAACACGTTTCTTTTATGCAATCCTTGTTTACGATTTATGACGTATTAAAAAAAAAACACTACTTACTAGATCTCGTTCAAACCAATTTTCGGTGGAAGTTTGCATGTTATTGAACATCATATGTATTTTTTAGTTTTATCATTCTTTTATTTTAGAAGTTACAGGGACACACACACACATTTTACCACTTTGGAAGTGTCGCTTGCGCAAACTATTCAGTAACAGAAAAAAATTATATTAGAAACCTCAATATCATTTTTGAAGACCTATCCATAATTACCCCACAAGTATGGATTTGATGAAAAAAATTTTTTTGTTTCAGTTCTAAGTATGGGGTACCCTAAAATTTATTGCTTTTTTATTTTTGTGTAAAAATCTTAATGCGGTTCACAGAATACATCTACTTACCAAATTTCAACAGTATAGTTCTTATAGTTTCGGAAAAAAGTGGCTGTGACATACGGACGGAAAGAGACATGACGAATCCATAAGGGTTCCGTTTTTGCCATTTGGCTACGGAACCCTAAAAATGCAAGCAAAACGATCGATCGGAAATCAATTTCTCTTAAAAAAAGAGCGTCTTGCGATATTAAAATGACGTACGTACGAGAAAAAATAATTTGGTATGGGTACCCAACCTATTTAACTAACGACAAAAAGAAGAGTGTTATAAGTTGACGTTAAGTTTATATTTTACGCGTTATTATTGCAATCAATTTGCATTAAGTTTTGTTTTATTAAATTATCATAATTAAAATAATATACTTACCCCCTTATTTATAAAAAAATAAGAATGTTTGCTAAACCTATTTTAGTTAAAATATGTTGTCTTGTTCTGGCAATGTCAAATTTTGTAAGTGATAGGGACAAAACATACTACTAACTAAAAAAGGTTTGCGAGGTTTTGGCGGGAAGTCAAGGGGTTCGGTTAGGGTTTTCTTTAAATTATTTTGCAAATTGATTTTAGTGGACTTTATAATATGAAATTGGTGTTGTTTGGTGTTATAAATGCTCATGGTCATGAACAATATGTGAAATAGTTAAAGTGGACAGTCATAGTACGGCTGTAGTGATATTTGTTTCGCGGACTGTGTGGGCGTCTTCGGGGGTCGTCCGCCACTCAGTCGGCTATGAAAACCAGTGCCACCAGTGGACTCGTATAGATTTGTCACCAGAAGCTCCCTGAAAGCAATCAAAGGCCTACACCAACCTTTGATTGTAACTTGTTAGGAAAAAAGAATTTCCCACGTTTTGTTAACTTGTTCCTGGCTAAATACGCAGCAATAGCGTCAAGCCATTAATTAAAAAAAAAAAAAAGTTTGCAAACCTTTGTTAATTTTTATGAATACCTATGAAATACAAGACCTATGAGGGTTAAATTTTAAAACGATTTGATCTTACGATATTTCGAGAAAACGCGTTTACCTATTGTAATCGTTAGAGATTTTGAAACATTGATGTGCCAAACTATAGTCACAGAATACATAAGAGTCAAACAGAATGGTCTCTTACAGCGTCTCCCGCAAATTGGCTTCCCCGCACCTCTCCCCCGCACTTTGTGAGCTTTGACAGCTCCAAACCAGGGTTTAATTACTAGCCGCACGCAATACGCGACGTGTGTTGTCTTGAGAACTGTCAACCAATAGTAACCATTATGGTGAGAAGGTGCGCGTATAATAATTGTTTATCCACCCAATAACGTATATTTCATACATTTCCAAATGATGAAAACAGGTAAGCAAAGCAACAATATAATTTCACGTTATACCCAGCAACCATCTTGATTATATACCCTTCTCGCTCTCTCGCATTGGCGGGAGATACACAAGAGCGAGATTGTAACATTACCGGATTGCTAATAAGCAATCCGGTAATGTTACATAGGCTCCTCGCTCACAGGTAATCACATACACGCAGATGCCAACTAGATTTTCGCGGGTTATAGTGCTAAATGCCATTGTTGACAATGACCAGTAATTAGATTGAAAAACACTCAGGTCCAAGAAGTTTCTGAAGCTAGGAATCTTGGTATTGTAATGGACAGTAGCTTACAATTTGAGAAGCACATATTGGAGACTGTTAGAAATTGCTATCACAGGTTAAAAGTTTTGTACCAGTTACGTGATTATTTAAATGTGGAAACTCGCATATATCTCTGTGAAACTCTCATATTGTCCAAATTAAATTATGCAGATGTTGTTACTGGTAATTGTATACTGGCTCGTACAAAAAAATTGATACAGCGTGTGCAGAACTCGTGCGCAAGATATTGTTTCACCATCCCCCGCAGAGCTCGCATAACGCCATATCTTAATAGAAATGACCTACTGAACATGGAGTCCAGGCGGGCTCTTCACTTTGCTGTGCTTCTCTTTGGTGTTATAAAGAATAAAGCCCCACCATACTTGTTTGATAAGCTTGTATTCACTCGCCGGGCACGAGTACCTGATCGACTGATTTGTCCTAGGAATAGAACTGCTGCGTTTAGAGGAAGTTTCAGATATGCTGCGACTAGATGTTGGAACAATATACCTCCTCCTATCAGAACTCTCAATAGTATAAAAACCTTTAAAGATAAATTAAAAGAACATCTATTGAACAACCAATCAACATAGTCGCAGCATAGATGACAAAAATTTAAAACCATTTGTTAAATATGTATTTTTTAATTCGTGTTTCTATATTTATTTTATTTTTCTTATTATTAGTAAATTTTTAGGGTAGTTTTTGGCATCCACGGAAGACCAGCGTCGCGGCTAACGCTTCGACATATGCTGAGTGGAGACCAATTTGGCAACTTTATTTTTTATTTTAAGTTTAAAAATGTGTTGTGCTAAATGTGTTCTTGCCAAATAAAGATTTTTTCTTTCTTTCTTTCTTTCTGACAACTTGACATGCTGTGCGTGTCAATTTGTCATCATCATCAAGCGTGATAAACATTTGTTTATTTTTTTTGAATTTATTCATATAATTACCGTATAGTTTTGCGCCGAATATGCAAATTACTATATTACAATAGTGAATTAGTGAAATTAGTGCGTTACATTATAAATGACTCAATAATAATCAGTAAAGTGAACTAATGGTTAAATGGACAATGGACATAATGAAAAATATTTGTGAAGTGATATTATGTAGCTGTTTCTGACTTTTCTGTAACATTTAATACATATAAAACAGAATATTTTTTACGTCATAGTGTTCGCAAATCTTCCGGTATGGAAAAATATAATCGTAAATATGTCGAACTCGTTAGTAGGTAAGTATTAAAATAATTCTGCGGTGCGACCCTAAGTATAAAACTCACACATCGACGTGTGTACAGATAAATTGTTTCGTTTGTAGTAGTAGTAGGTATATATGTTACTCTGAATCAATGGAGAGTCATACCAGTGCTATAGTGGTCACATCAATCGAGTAAAGGTTTTCGAGCAAATCATGTTTGATGAAACGGCTAGTTTTTGAGAAACGTCGGATGCCTTCAGGCAGCTCCGATGGACTTCCGTGTTAGTATCTAATAAATGACCTAACATAACACACTCGTAAAAAAGAATGGCTATAATAAAGTCTGCCTAATAAGTCCGAAATCCAGTTGTTTCTAGTCGTGCTTTACATACAGACCGTCTGCATTTTTTGCTGGTCTAGATTTATAATACGAAGCGGTTTAAATTAGTAGGTATTTTTTAAACATTACAATAGTTACCTACCTAATTGATGATATTTACGGAGCAAACATTTTTATCCGAAGACGCAGCTTGCAATAAATTAATAGGTACCTAACTTACCCTACCACATAAATAGCAAAGATATATTTCCTTACGATTTAGATAGATATGTACTGTAGGTAAGTACTACGCTAGTAATTTATAAGTCAATGGTAGGTACCTCCTACCTGCTTACACTAATTCTTACGTTATTTCGTATTTTTGCCATAAATTTTCCAAGAATCTAAAAAATTATCACTTCTTTATATGGAATAATAATCTCGTAATCACACGTATAATTCAATTGATAATGTTTTCATTAATTATGTACACAAACAAAACAATCGGTATAAAAATAAAGGCGGGAAAATAAACGTCAAATGATCGGAGGCGGGCGGGAATGTGGTTAACTTCACACCAATTTGTACAGTTGCCAAAAAATTATGCAAATTGAAGTAAAATGAAATTTATTTACCCCAACGAGATCTATGTACTTACGTACTAGAGAAGACGCCACATACCACAGTTGTGTTCTGTTCATCATATGCTATCACTGTTAACCTCACATTAGTCACTCGCTAGCAATACGCGTATAAAACACTCCACAATTCATTAAATAAAACACTGTCAACTTAGTCAAAAATGCCTTGGTGTGTGTTGAGATACTGCACTAGTAATTCAAAGAACAAAGCAAAATATGAAGGAATAACTTTCCATCGGTAAATAACTAGATTTCATTGATTGAAAATTAAATACGGATTGCAAAATTTCGGCTGCCATAATGAATGAAATGAGTGAATGATCTGTCAACCGATGGAATGATTCGTCATAGACTAACAAAACAGAAGTGAAATGTAGACATCATATATATGCCTACATTTCACTTTCTTCATGGAAGCATCGAAAAACTATTTGTTTGCTACTCAGTTATTAATGTTTGTAAAACGTTTAAAAATGTTTAAGTTTTATAATTTTTATTTACATATGCTATAAATGCTTTACAAAAGTTTCCTAAAATCCTATAAATTCTTTATAAAATTAAGTCATATCTCGTAACGTCTCACAAGGACCTCCGAGGGCTCAAAAATTTTGTATGTGGGGACTTTACCCCTACAAGTGACCCGCGCAACTTGAAACTGCTATCAGATTTTGGATCCAAGATGGCCGCTTACACATTTTTGATGTTTTATTATGTTTGTCCCTATAATTCTGTTTCCTCGTAACTACTACGCGGCTAAATCGATTTTGATAAATTATTATATAACTATAAGCCGATTACAAATCTTCATATATGTAATCTAAATAAACATGTAATTTAGACCCAATACCTACGTATATGATTATATAATACATTAAATACAGAGATAGCTAACAAAGAAAAAAAAACAAAAAGGTATACAAGTACAATAAATCACTTTCTTCTAGTGCAAAACATTATGTAAAGAAATTAAGTAAGAATAATAAAAGGTTACCAAAGAAACATATGTGCAGTTTAACTTTTACCTTTGTAAATACGACCCAGTCGTGAGTCTACAATCTAAAAATCTAAACAACCATACAACCATCCATACACCCATCCGTACATTCAGCCATACTTATCAACATTCGCATTTATTAAAACATATGTAGGATTTAATTTGAACCACATACTCGTAGGTATGTAAAAATATATTGACCTTTCTGTACTACTCTCGTGTTTAGTCTATATTACCAAAAAGGACATGGCCGTGTTTGAAGACGCAGAGTCTATATATTCATGTCAATGATTTACCCTTTTAAATTTACACATTAGTTAACACTGTTGGCTCCACACTAGGCAACATGCCTGTCCTGTGGAAGCCAGGTTACATTTCCTATTAGCGTTAAAATTATGCCGACAATAAGTTTCAGTAGTTTTACAAAAAAATAATAAGTATAGAAAAAGTAAACAATGTTATACTTAAACTAGCTTTCGCCCGCGGCTTCGCTCGCGTATCCCACGGGAACATTACATTTTTCCGGGATGAAAGGTACCCTGTCCTTCTCTGTACTCCTAACTATGTGTATGCGAATTTTCAAGAAGATTGGTTCAGTAGATAAAGCGTGAAGAGGTAACTAACAAACAAATATACAAACTCACTTTCGCATTTATAATATTAGTTGGGATAGTTAGGATTACTTAGCTGTTTTTAGGGTTCCGTACCCAAAGGGTGCAAACGGGACCCTATTACTGAGACTTCGCTGTCTGTCCGTCTGTCACAGGGCTCTATCTCTTGAACCGTAATAGCTAGACACTTGAAATTTTCACCGATTATGTATTACTGTGGCCACTATAACAACAAATACTAAAAATAAAATAAAGTTAAAAATTAAAAGGGGTCGTCGTCATACAAGAAACGTGTTTCTTCAGCGTTTTAAAACATTGTATGGTGGTACGGAACCCTTCTGTAAGAGTCCGACTCGCACTTGCCCGTTTATTTTTATTATTTGGTAGAATAAATTATTACATAATTTAACTTATGCTTGTACATAAGTATCTAAATACTTAAAAAATATTTTTAGTGCGCCAATTGATAAAAGTTCAGTTAGTTAATTTACCTACAGTTGTCACAAAGTTAATATTAAAGAATCCGACGTCGCATATTTCTACTAATGGGAAATTAATGGTTTTCTGACAAACATGGCAAATGTCTTTGAAATAAATAGACGCCATAACTGTCATTCTCATTTATTTTCGCTACTTAATCGACGCGTCACCTTATTTCCACTTGCTTTTTTTTACAAAATAAACACCAAATGTTAAAAAACTATACAATGTCTTGTTTGGTTCTCCACCTAAAAAACGCATCAGTTTTTTTAAGTGGCAAAAAGTGACGCGTTAACTAGATACCGAAAAAAAACTGGAGAATAAACTAATGTTTTTGTCGTCAGTACAATCTTGACAGGAACGGTGTGAAGTTAGTTCAGAATCCCTAAATCCCATTACTGAACAAGTTATTTACCCGCCTGTTTTTTCAAAATTCGTCACCAACAGGTAACTTTTATATACTGCCAAACATGAGTTAAAGAAATAAATAAAACAAATTGCGAAAGTTATTCACAGATTTAATTAAACAAATGCATTTACACCCATAATAAGAATGATACAAAATGCTGGAATAACAATACAAGCCTTACGCGGCAGTTTTTATTTGGCAGAATGTTATCATATTCCCTTGCATAGATGTGGGTTGTAAGTTCTTTTCAACAAAGATATGAATATTAATACAGCCATAGAAATTAACAAAGATCTGGGAAACCTTACATCGAAATTTGTAACTTATAAATTAATTTTAAGTTAACAGTATGGTTTGTCACTTTTTTCCAGATTTCTTTATGCCGCCTCCTACCAGGGGGCCTTTTTGTGAGGCCTTTGCCTTAGCTTCCTGTAACAAGCAGAAAAAACAACATAATACATTAATGGAGGATGGATGCCTGTGGCGTAGTGGTTACGGTCTTGCCTCTTGGGTTTCAGGTTGTATACCAAACCAGGTAAAGATGGAAAATGATTATTTTAACTTCTCACCAGAGAATTCTGCAATCCCCTACTTTTCTAAATTACCGAAAACACTAGGTATTTCTGCGAAATTCCTACTACTGGTACTACTAGCCGTGTGGTTCCCAGCAGAGTAGAATAGGACCACTATAAGTCTTCCCGTGGACGTCGTAGAAGGGATCAATGAGACCTCTCTAACCCATCTGGCCAGCATAGAGAGTGTAGGCCAAATCCTCTGGCTAAGTATGGCTCTGGTAGTACACAGAAGGTCGTGCTTCTGCAGAAGAGACTAAAAAAGACCTGATGATGATGATGAACTTCTCACCTCCGAAATGGCAGCAAAGATTTGACCGCTCGAACACAGACGTTGGCCATGGGTGCTGTCAGAATACATACATACATACTATCACGCCTGTTTCCCACAGGGGTAGGCAGAGACTATGGACCTCCACTTGCTACCATCCTGACAGACCTCTTTCGCTTCATCTACACTCATCAACCTCTTTATACATGCCCTTTGGTTATGGGTACTTCTTACCTCACCCTTTTTCAGAATGTTTCCGTTTCGTCTCATTCACACGAAGGACATCAATTTTTCTTTCATATCAGAATACTTTATTTTAAACTTGTTACTGCTAGTGTCAGGTGTGAGAACAGTAGACCTCACGAGCTCTTATAACCATGCAATAACCGACACGTTCTCCTTTCCTCTGGTTTAGCAAAGCCATTTCAGTGAAATCCGTCAATATACAGACTATAACGCTACAGAAAACTCCCCTCCTTTTATGCGACATCTTGTGTAGAATTAAGTGGCCCGGTGGGAGTACGCATTGCTAGCTTTCACAAGTTAAGCAACCCCGGGCGTGGTCGGTACTTGGAAGTGGTACAAAAATTTCTCGAGCTCCTCTGTGCTTCGGAAGGCACGTAAAGCCGCTGGTCCCGGCTGACATCATTGTATGGCAGTTGTCGATCAGATGCCTTTATATGGCAGCTTGAAAAATCTGACACCAGTGTTGGCCACTTATACACACGAAAAACAAAAACAAAAGTCCTTAGTGTGCCCAGTGCACCAGCGCCCCAGGCGAGATTTTGTATCTGGCGCCCTGGGCGGTCACCCAACCGCGCCCTACCATAACGCCGCTACTGAGTGTGCCTTTCAAATTGGATTGATATCCGTCAATAAATAACGCTACAGCATCTCCCCCCTTTCCCCTATTTCACCCGCAATCAAAAATTGCGATCGACTATAACAATTTAAATAAATATTGTAATAAATATTATTGTGTGCCAACTTTCGCCAAAGTCGCTTAAAAAATACGACCTGTCGGCGGCGGCGAGAACAGACAGACGGACAAAAGCATTTTTGGCCATTCGCGAAACTTTAAGACGCTTCGCTAGCTCGGTCAATTACTAGCCAAACTGTAACTACTAGGTAAGTATATCATAGTGAAGGTCGTACTTAAGTATTTAAGGTAAAGATATAGGCAAATGGCCTTGAAGTGGCGCCCTAATTTGAAATAAATTGTTAACTCGTAAATATGGAGATAATTTCCATATTGCTCTTCGTCATGCACTAGATAGCCCTTTAAATTATTTTATGAACCACCGTTGAAAGTATTTACATTAGTCCGTCTAGCTTTAAAACTTGCCTCCGCCAAAAGTGGCCACTGCAAGTTTCAAAGCTAGACGGATCACCAATAATAGTTTTAACGGCAGTTCATAAAATAATTTAAAGGGCTATCTAGTGCATGACGAAGAGCAATATGGAAATTATCACCATATTTACGAGTTAACAATTTATTTCACACTTCAAGGCCATTTGCCTATATCTTCACCTTAAGAAGGTGGTAATTGAATTATTTGGAAATAATAATGCTTAACACTGTTCATGGTCTCTATTTGTCACGCTTGGGAGACATGTGACCTCTCCACATCTAAGCACAATCCTGCCTGATTCCTCAGCTGTTCTGCTTAGGAGACCAGAATCCACTTTCAGGTTTTTCCTTTTCCACTTCGCGCAGCCTTGAGCAGGCTTGGTTGTAAGACCATTGGCATGCGCATATCATCCTTGACAACGTCACCTGGTAGGCATAGCTGCTGTACAAAATAGTGTGCAAAGCCAAGAGGTCTATTGTCTCTGCCTACCCCTGTGGGTAACAGGCGTGATAATTATGTATAATAATCATCATTATCCGAGCGTATTCCCGGTTGCATCCTCAGTGGTAACGCTTCAGAGCCCGGGGTCTGCTAACTACTAGCATTCCTTCCACTTGACACCACCAAAACGACACCACCGGTGGTGTCGTATGGAATCTCTAGTCCATACGACACCACCGACTATTAGTGAGGTTACCTACATACAAAGTTGTTGATATGAAAACTCCAATTAAGTTCAAGCAGTTTCATTAATGAGGTATGTCATTTGATAAAGTTTATATTTATCTGTCACTCAAATGGTCATATTGACATTGTTCATTGCAATTTGCATATTATTGTCTTTCCGTCCGAATATTTTAATTTTTCACAATGGACATGGATACTAATTTTCATAAACTCTGTTTTATTAATTATCGTTTAACTATAGATAACTTGAAATAATAACTTTGGGGTCGGATCAATGTATGTGATGTTGTCTGATATTTATTTATTTATTTTAATGAACTGGGAGCTGTTTGTCAAAAACACGCGTTTCTGGACATCACTAGGGTGGTGTCGTATGAACTAGAGATTCCAAACGACACCACCGATGGTGTCGTTTTGGTGGTGTCGAGTGGAAGGAAGGACTACTAGTAGGTGATTTGACGAGGTTACTGGTTTTACACAGAGCGACTGCCGTCTGACCTCTGCAACCCAAAGGGTAGACCAAAACCAATCCTAGGAAAGGTAAAAACGCTAGATGGCGTTCGGGACCCACAGCTTTACGTGCATTCCGAAGCATGGAATCATCTCTCTTTTCGGATAATCAGGTGATTCAAGCTTGCTATATCCGAATCAGACTGGAAACAACTTTTCACAAAGTATGCTTCCCAGTGGGATTTAAATTGACGACCTCCGGATCACAAGCCTTGACCACTGGACCACGGAGGCAGTTATCATTATGTATGTGAAGCTAAATTACCTGCAAAGCCTTCTGCTGTTCCTTCATCTTCTGCTTGTGAGCCAGGTCATCTTCGTCCATCTCCTTGGAATCTTTCTTGGGCGCCTTTAAAGGTTTCTTCTTGCCACCCTCACGGCCCGACATCTGTAAGAATTTAAAAAATATTTGTAAATGATTAAAATATTTGCCGTGTGGTTTCTGGCAAAGTAAAATAGAACCAATCCAAGTCTTCCCGTAGGTGTCATAGAAGGCGACTTAGGAAACACAAGCTAAACCAAGCTGATAAACATCAATGAGACCTCTATAACTTGTCTGGTTAGCGTAGAGAGTGTAGGCTAAATCCCCTGACTGCTTTGGCCAAGTATGGCTATAGAGAGGGTTGTGCTCCTGCAGTGGAGACAAAAAAAGACCTGATGATGATTTATTTTATAGCAAACAATTTACTGTTTGGGTATACAAACTATTCTGCCTCAGTTGCCTGTTGCCTGTTCGACATTCAAACACATAAACCAACTTAAGAAAATGCAAATCATATTAATAGATCAAGCAGCTAGCAACCCGTCACTATTTTGATTCCTTTTACCACCTTCTCGCCCACTATATCACGCCTAAAAGTGGCCTTTGGGTCTTATGGCCCTGGGCTTTATTAGACGCAAAACCCAAAATGCTCTGTCAGCCCTATTAGGGATAAAGATGTGATAGACTGATAGTTTGACGATCTCGGTGGCCTAGTGGTCATCACGCCAAGGTGTCACACCGGAGGTCCCAGGTTCGATCCCCGGTCAGGTCAAAATAGAAAATGATCTTTTTCAGATTGGATGTTTATCTACATATGTATATGTATTTGTTATAAAATATAGTATCGTTGAGTTGGTATCCCGTAACACAAGTCTCGAACTTCCTTTGGGGCTAGCTCAATCAGTGTGATTTGTCCATATACCTATATTTATTTATTTTATTTATATATGTATACATCTTAATTTCGCACCCACTAGCTTTATTCAAATCTTGAAATCAGAATCAGAAAATGTATATCCCTATATATTAATTTGTAACTTGCCTCCTTAACTTGGCCACTTTTGGCGGAGGCAAGTTTTAAAGTTAGACGGACTAATGTAAATACTTTCAACATACTTTCAATGGTGGTTCATAAAATAATTTAAAGGGCTATCTAGTGCCTAACATTGGGAAATATGGAAATTTTCACCACATTTACGAGTTAACAATTTGTTTTAAATGAGGGCGCCACTACAAGGTCATTTGCTTCTAACTTCACCTTAAATAACCAGTTGAACAAGGCACTTGCGTTCAATGTTTTAAAAAGCTGAAAAAATCCTCTTTTATTTTTAAATGTATCTAATTGTATCTAAATGTATCTAATGTATTTGTTGTTATAGCGGCCACAGTAATACATAATCGGTAAAAATGTCTAGCTTTTTCAAGATATAGAGCCCTGTGATAGACGGACGGACAGACAGCAGATTCTTAGTAACAGGGACCCGTTGGCACCCTTTAAGTACAGAACCCTAAAACTGAAATTATATGTATAAGATTTATTTTAAATATACAATTTTAACAATACCTCATCGTGGTCCATACTTTCTGGTTCTATTCCAAAATATTTCACAAACGTGAGTGACAAATACACAACGTAGTTAACAAGAAATACTATAATTACAAAAAGTATTGAATATTGAATATTCTAAGGTAGTTTACAAGTCTAGACGTGGATTGACTATGTCTTGTATTAGGCTGAAAGTATTCAGGAAGACTTGGACTTGGCCTTCAATGAGATGGGTCATTATTAGCAATGACATACTTAGCGGTTTTAAAGAATTGAGTCTTTATAGTCTAAAATGGTTACATTAGGCGGATGACTTATTGTAGCGATAATGTTGAGAATGGCCTTTGGGTTTTGTGGCCCTGGTTTCTGTCTACTTCATGAGGGATGGAGACATGATAATGTATCTATATGTATAAACATAAAACACTCAAGACCGGAACAATTGGAAAAATACATTCCAATTTGCCCTTGCAAGGCTTGCCTGCTCTCGAACCCAGAATATCTAGGGTGGCAGTCTATTTATTAAACTTTATTACAAAAAAGAATGCTGAAACTGCGTATAATGGGGTCGCGTAAAGTGGGGTATTACTGTACGTACACTAGATATTTTATAATTCATAAACCCTACATTAACGACATAAATACTCTATGACGGTGATTTGTGAAGATGATGAGTTTGCACAGCACTCTTAAATGGTCTAGTGTGTTAACGCTTTTTTTGGCGGGAAGTCAAGGGGTTCGGTTGGGGTTTTCTTTAAATTATTTGCAAATTGATTTTAGTGGACTTTATAATATGAAATTGGTGTTGTTTGGTGTTATAAATGCTTATGCTCATGAACAATATGTAAAATAGTTAAAGTGGACAGTTATAGTTCGGCTGCAGTGATATTTGTTTCGCTGACTGTGTGGGCGGCTTCAGACGTCATCCGCCACTCAATCGGCTATGAGAGCCAATGGATTCATATCGATTTGTCGCCAGAGGCTCCCTTGCAGCAGTCAAAGGCCTACACCACCCATTGATTGTCTTGTTAGGATTAGATTAGGTTAGGATTAGGAATAAAGAACAAAATTAAAGATAGGCTCTAAAGGACTTATATCCAGAGCCATAAAATTATTTAATAAAAAAAAATCTAGTGTGTTAACCAATTAAGCTGAAGAGATTGATATTTCTGAAATAGATGTTTAGATATTCAGATACAGTATTATACATTAATGATACCAGTTACTTAGGCATAAACTTAGCTGTAAGTAACGATTTGACGTCAACATTTGTGCCAAACAAAAGAAAGTGACTAAATGAGAGATATTATAAATATCCTATGATAACAAAGATATTTGATTTGAATATTCAATGTGGAGCCAACCTAAACAAATGTATTGTTAGAAGGCCATGAGATAAACATGATTTCACCATCAACGTTTTTCACTGCAATTACGTAGTTGCATCCTCAATAGCTTACGATTAAAATCTATTAAAATGTAAATGTATCTAGGTATTTGTATTTTGCTTACAAATTGCGCATTTAGTAAACAAAAATTTTGACAAATGAATACATTAAAATATAATCTTGCACTCCGCTTTAAACTGCAGATGTATGCTTAAAATCTACAGCTCTGAATAAGTGCATATTATTGTTTTTATTCTAATGATAAAACATTTTCTGTCCCTTATAACCTCAAATATATTTTACATATCCATATTACAAAATGGTAGGAATAGTTTTAGTAAAATAAGAAGTCTGGAAATATGGAATATCGACGTATACTTACTGTGGCTGGTTATATCCAAAGTAATAATTATTTTCCACGAAAAACAAGCAAAATAAATGCGCACGATTTTTTTGATGACGGGCAGATTTATGAATGTGTCTTACTTACAGACCTTACACAGTAGTGCTGCAATGACAGCAGGCTGACGGCTATCAAAATGACCAATCAGAATTATCCTTTAAAAATTCCTTTTATTTGATTGGACTGTGTGAAAGAGCTTTTCTTCTTTATCTTGCAAGTAAAAATATTTCTATTCAGCCATTATTAATGACGTCTATTTTGACAGCACGAAAACGATTTTTGCGCGTCTTACGTGTCAAATAAAGCGATCCTTAAATAGTTAGTTTTCAGTAACTTTTTTAGGATAATTCTAGTTGGGTTTCTTGTGAAGTTGTGAATATGAGTAGTATTTTTTTTTAAATAAAAATCTTAAACTGCAGTAAATGAACCCCGTGTGGTTCCGGGTTAGAATAGGACCACTCCATCTCTTCCTGTTGATGGCGTAAGAGGCGACTAGAGGATAAAGCACAAACATCTCGTGCTAAAATTGCATTTTAAGAGGGTTAAGGTCGGGCGGCGGCCGACTGTAAAACTTTTCGCCCAAATACATTTCCGAGGAGGGTTGACGTCAGGCAGAAGGCCGGTCGTAAAACTATAGCCAAATCGTTTAAACTCTTCCGGCTATTTCTTCTCTAGCGCAAGGTCTTTGGCATCCTTGGGTGACTATTGACATGCATGTAATATTTGGAGAAGGAAAAGCGGGAAAGCGCACCCTGGGCTCCGAAGCAGCACAGTGCTAAGGATGCAATGATGCCGGGAACGCGCTTGGATGAAGAAGAAGACTGCAGTTAATGAAGTGGCGCCACCCTAGACGTTAATTCTATTACTTTACAAAATTATTTTGTTAAACGTAAATAAAAATAAAACCGGCCAAGTGCGAGTTAAACTCGCGTGGAGAGGGTTCCGTACAATTGATTGAATTCTTATAGGTATTCTTAATTTTATAATTTATCCCCCGAAAATTACCCTTATTTTAATAAATATTTATTTGCTTTGCACATATGTGTTTGGATCATAGGATTACACTATCCTACCAAATTTTACCTGATTCGGTCCAGTAGATTCGAAGCAAATTGGCTGTGACAGACGGACGGACAGACAGATGCAAGAGTGATCCTATAAGGGTTCCGTGTTTTAATTTTTTGTACGGAACCCTAAAAACCGGTAATATAATATTTTTTGTCAAGGAAGGAACGTCTTCGGAATCTCATCACCAAAACAAACCAGAGACAACAATCAGTTCACCATCCAGGAATAACCATTCAAAAAACGTTTAGCTTTAGGTACGTCATGGTAGGATTTACAGCAGGCTTGCTTTAGAACTGCAGCTCAACAGCCTAGCTTCTGAATGGTTTTATAAACGATCATGGTAGACCTCCTGGTGGCGTTTGATCACAGTCACAGACTACTCAAGTGGTCTGTCCGTTTGATAAACTTAACCGAAAAGTGGACACGATGGTCCACCACCACTACGATGGCAAAGAATTATGTCGCAGGATATACACTACGCACGATGGTGGTCTCCAGTAAGTACTGGAGACATATTTTTGGACGCGAGATTTTTGGATTATTGAACCTATTTTAAAAATGGATTAGATACGTAACCTAGTTGGCTCCATGTGTACAGCGGCTTTACATTTACACACAGCAGCGACGTTTGTAATTCGTTATTTTGGCCCACTACTTAGGCCCAATGTGTACAATACAGCAGCTTAGAAATCATTAATTGAAGATCATGGTTCCCAAGCAACAGGGTCTCCCTAGTTTGTGAATCGTAGCAGTCTTATAATTTTTTAATTATAGTTAAATTTACAAGCTTACTTTGTGTGGTAAACGCAAAGAAATTGTATACAAATCTAGAATGCGCACGAAATGGCAAAGCCGTTCCCAATAATTATACCTAAAGTTATAGCTCTTAGTCCAGTCAAATTAGCAAAACCTGGACATAATTCATAAACTCGTTATTTTTATTATTTCATCGGATATAAATATTAAGTATCAAATATTAATTAGATATACTAAGTAAAAAATCCGCGGTCGTAACCTTATTATATAAAAATCTTGAGATTTTGTACAGTACCTAACTTTTTCCTAAAAGCAAAATAGGTAACCAAATACCTTGTTAGTTTAATTTTGAGGTGCATTCATATGCGATCACTTAATAGCAAAACTAAACTGACACCAAATTTGCATGTACTTTTTTATTACAGTTTTCATCTGATCTCAATATCTAGATAAGCCAAAATGGTAACCATAATGGCTATATATGTTTGAGCTATAATGCGTCTTTTTAGAAATTTAATAACAAAATTAAACATTTATTTTTAACGTTTTAATAATAATGTTTTTTTCAGTAGTTAAAAATAGAAACCGTGTAATTTTTGTTTAACTAGAGCTTTTTGTGTACTATAATCATGTTTTCATCCAAATTAAACATTTTAATGTCACACTTAAGAAATTGAATATTAAATTGAAAATACGTGAGAGCGGGATGCTTTCGGGATGAGTGCGGTGCGGTGCGGGGAGGGAGAGCGGGGCGTGCGGCTACTTTTTTATTGTTCTGAGGGCTACTTACTATACACGAGAATCACTCACGACACGACAACACGGTCGGGAGTTAGGGCACAAACAAATAGCGACCGTAAGCCGCAAGAAATAACGTTCACATTAAAACGTAAGTAAGACAATATATCAAATAAATTATAATCATGAATATTTTTTGTTTAATTTGTTTCTTATAGTACTAATAATATGTTGACGGCATAAATTAAACACTTTCAAAATAGTTATGTATTTTAGTTTTTCAAATAATACCAATATTTGTAAATGTAGAAATCTGCAAAGTGAATTTGTTTAATATTATATATGAGCGTATAAAAACATATTTTACTTATTTTATTACATAGATAAACAGAAAAATATATGCAACATGCTTCGTCAAAAAGTAAACAGAAAAATATCCGCAACATGCTTCGTCAAAAGGTAAACAGAAAAATATCCGCAACATGCTTCGTCAAAATTCTTAATCTAAGAGACCGCTCCGCATCGTTTCCGGCCCGAAGGTTCCCATAACGCTTGCTGCATTTCCACGCTGAATAGCTATGGAAAGTCTTTGAGCCAGAAAAGATACAGAACGGTAATCGTTAGTGCGATCACAGATACGTCGGCCCAATTCTCTGATAAAAGCCCTTGCTTCCTTTCCCCAGGTACCTGTGGTTTCAAAGGTTACCGGTACAAAAATATAAGCTGGTCACAGACGTTACAACCTATCCTAAGTGCTACAGCTATTCGTAACGTGTCATCATCTAGGAGTGTTCCGAGCTGAGGTGATGGCAACGCATGTAACCAAGCACCTGACTCGGAAGCTATTGACGCTTTGATACGTGCCAAGTCGACGCCTGTACTGCTACTTATTAAATCGTCAACCACGGTCTTGGCAAGAATGTCGTCCCACTTACGCTGTATTTGTGGTTGGTCTGGAAGACTAAGTTAGGCCTCGGGCCTGCCATTCGGCTAAAGCATCCTCCACATAAGGCAAAGTGAACCCATCACCATTCAGAGATAAAATATGAGTGACGAGTTCCCTCACCCCATGCGAAGAAGCCAAAAAAGCTGGCAAACCAGTGTCTTGTACCCGTCGAACACCAAGCCTACCATGTCTGACTGGTAGCGATGCTTGTCGCCACTGGCTTTCTTCTAGGCTAATATTCAAAATGCCCACCAGTACTTGTCTTAGCGTAGTATCTAACATTGAAACTTCATTTTCGAAAAGCCATACCGGTGCAGTTCTTAGTGTGTAAGTTAATTTAGGCATCGACATACAACTTCTGAAAAGAGTTAAAGCAACGTGAGCTGGAAGTTCCCTCAATGTGGCCTCAGACTTCAAAATCAAGTCATTTTTACTTAATATAGCAGAAGGAACTGCTTCACGGAAAATAGGAGCTCCCAGCAAACTAAAATCAGTCTTATTAATGACCTTTAAGCCTGGCAACACTGAACAAAAACAATCAACGTGCATAGAGGCCGGATTCAAAGAAAACAACTCACACTTAGATGAATTAAGGTCGAGACCCAACTGTCTAAATCCAGCCACAATTGCAAGCAGGTCACTTTCTACCATCTCCGGTTTACCTCCAATTGTACCGTCATCTAGGTACCAGATATTTAATGGTGACTTAAGGCCAGATACAACTTTATGTATGGCTAGACTGAATAACAGTGGTCCCAAAGGATCTCCCTGTTGTGCACCAACTTGTGAATCTATGGAAGAAGTGCCGTAGAACAAATTACTATGTGAGATGTAACACTGGTACAAAAAGGGATACAGGCTAGGGATGTGTTCACGCACCTCAGCTAAAATTATTTATTTTTATTTTTAAACTTTATTGTTTAACATTGAAATTGTGTTACAATTGGCGGACTTAACGCTAAAAGCGTTCTCTCCCAACCATAGGGATAAACAGATAATTCGTTGCGGCGCAAAATAATTAAACAATTACATACTTATACCAAATAATATATATAATAATCACATACATGCAAATATACTCATAATAAAGATATATATACGCATACATATAAAATATACATATATATACATATACATAATTAAATAAATACAAATACACACATAACTACAATGAATGATGATGTAGATAAGAAAATGAGACTAATTTACTCGTAGAAGATGACAGTGTACTCTTCTCTTGAAGGAAAATTTTGTGGAAATTTCTTTGATGTCAACGGGCAAAGCATTCCAGAGTCGTGAAGCTTGAACATTAAAAGAGTTTGCCATAAAATTTGTGCGATAAAGAGGAATACTAAGGAGACGGGTATCAGTAGAACGAAGCTGCCGATCATGAGTGTCGGAAAGATTATGTCTCTCTCAATACTGTTAAAAGCATTTTTAATGTCTACTTTCATTATGACATCATCAGGACCCAATTTTGTCATAGCAAAAACCCGAGTAGCGTGTATTGCAGCTTCGCAGCCTAAAGGAGTTCCAAAGCCCAACTGATGAGGCTACAATAATACGGACATTTCATTTTTTGCAGCTCGCACACCCAGCTTTGCAACCAGACGCCGCAAAACATTACCTACGGCTATTGGTCTAATCCCACCATCTTTTTTTAATAAAGCGCACAACGAGGCTCCATAAAAATAAGTGCAAACCTCTGGATTTAGAAGACCCTTTAACAAAAAGTTGCACAACTTAGTAATTGTCTCCACCAAGCAAAGGCCATTATCTCCAGCTGCAGAAGATATTAAATCTTTTAAATGAGACGGCCGAAGCCCATAATTAATATTTAATAATTTATCAGCACACATAATATACTTTTCAGAATAAATTGTTGAAATACAGTTATCTATAATTTCTGGTAAGATAAGTCAGAAAATGTGTAACATACTGAATCTTCTTAATTATTGATAGTCCTGATTGATCGATTAGTTTGATTTTGATTTATCTAACTGAAATGCAAACGTTATATCACGTGAGAGGTACTTTTACAAAGTTATTTATTATGCTGTACTTTCAAAATTTAGATTTTGGTTTTTTGACATTGACGCGGGGCCCTAAAATGTTTAATTCTTTTTATTTTAACTACAACTAACAATACTTTATATCATAAAAAAAGAAAATTACGGTTATAGGATTATGTCCAGGTTAAGCTAATTTGATTGGTCTATCTCTCCTTCTACTTTATTGCACTGGGAGTTTGCGGGAAAGGGACGCCTATAACTTTAGGTAAATTTTTTGGGAACGTAAGGTATTTAAATATAAGCATTATGAAAATATGAGCTTTATGTGCGTGGCATTAAGTTTAATTTTCAATGTCGTTTTTGTGAGATTATTATTTGTTGTTATTCTAGATAGTATTATAAATTTTTTGGGTAAACGACAAACGTAACGAATCGGGAACAAGCTAATATTCACTCCAATTTGTCTGCCTAATAGAATATAACTTTGTGATAGTTACTTTAATAACATATTTAAAAGGCAGACATGTGAAAATAAGTTAAGTTCATTTTTTTCGTACAGCTTTAAATAAAGCGTCTGCCAAAAGTTCTGGCTCATGAAAAGTGTGAAAATAAGTTATGTCTGCTCGCTCTGGGATCTTGGACTACTATTACTATGTAACAGATACATCACTTCATGGTACAGTCGCGATGCTGTTTACGGATCGGTAAATCGGATCGGGCGCTGTGGGTAAAGGCCTCAAAAAACGACAATCACGTCAAGCTAAATAAAATCCTGTTTCGTCTCGTGTTAAAAAAGGAAAACCGTAGCGAATCGGGAACAAGCTAATAATTAAATTTTCCATTAAAAATACAAGTATTTACATCATTATAACAAAACTAAGTAACTTATAAGGCGTTTTTGTTAAAATTAATAACATTTACGTTAGGTACCTTTTAAGAGTTTAAAATGTACGCATTTATTTACTGTCTTTTGGCTTTATTTAGTCTTAATAATGTTCAAGGTAAGCAAGACCTGTTCTTTTATCTAGGTATACGAGAGTATACTTATCTGTTTATACCTTCTATACAGATATACTATCTTTTCTTAACCCTTTACGAACTGAAATATTTGTTTCGACTCATCTTCCCAGCAGTGGTCGTTCCGAAACGCCAGTAGTTTGTAGCTTTTGCTCCAAAATAATTTAAAAATTATATAGATACAGATACACTATCACGTTTTTAACCCCCGACACAAAAGAGGGGTGTTATAAGTGTGACGCTAGTGTCAGTCTGTTTGTGGCATCGTAGCGCTCGAACGGATGGGCTGATTTCGATGCGGTTTTTTACGTGAAAGCAAGTTTCCTTGCGGTGGTTCTTAGCTATGTTTGATCAAAATCGGTTCAACCTTTCAAAAGTTATTGGGGGTTAACGCTTGAAACACGGGGCCTTCTCTAGCAAACATACAACGTGGAAGGGAAATACCTACCTGTAATAAATCGAACCACGGTGTATACTAGATCATTATAGTATACCTAATGAAATTAAAATAATAGTCGAAAAACAAAAAAAAATCGGCATATCCATACAAAAGTGTGCGGCCGCCCGGGCGATTCGTATGGGAAATTTTGGTTTCTTGCTTGACTGTTATTTTAATTTCATTATACTTTAGTGATCTAGTATAACCCGTGGTTTGATTTATTACAGGTATGTCCCTTCCACGTTGTATAGATGGCGCTATGTGGTGTACTATCGGTAGTTCCGCTACTCATCACTAGATAGCGTTCTTAACAGTCGGGGGTTTTTTAATTTGCCTAGCAAATAAACATGTTGTCCCTAATTTGGCGGAGCATGTTGGGTCTTGCGGCTCTAAGCACCCAGAGCCCTGAGATGAAAGATCCAAAGGCCACTTTAGCGTTATGGTGCGCGAGAAGATGTAAAAGGGAATCATAATAGTGATGGGTTGCTAACCACATCGCCTATTCATATGATTCAGATTACCGCCCATTACCTCGATCGGCTTCTTCCTTCAATCTGTATGGGAATAGAAGCAGCTGGTACATTCTAAGATTTTCCTTTGCTCCCAGACCAGCATGAAAGAGATTTAAAAATAATGACCATAAATAATTGGTATATTTATCCTACCTTGAATAAAAAAGGCGACTTTTTTAAAGTAGACATAACTGCCGTTAGCGCCAAAGGGCAAGAAAGGGATATTTACAAGACAGGAATAGTTTTTCCTGATAGATTTTCAGTAGGCAGTGAATTTATAAGACAAAATGTGGAGGGTCCTAAATTATATTAAATAGCGAACTAAAATTTTAATAAAGATAAGAGTATGTAGGGCTTTGATTATTGATTCTTTGATTCTTTGGGAGGCAAAACTAGCTGTAATGTCGGTTATTGATTTTTTTTATTTACTCCTCATTCAAGCGCGTTCACGGTTGCATCCACAGCTGTGCTGCTTCGGAGCCCGAGGTGCGCTTTCCCGCTTTTTCCTCTCCAAATATTACATGCATGTCAATAGTCACCCAAGGATGCCAAAGACCTAGCGTTGGAGAAGAAATAGACGGAAGAGTAGCTACAGTTTTACGACCGGCCGCCTGCCTGACGCCAACCTTCTTTGGGAATGTATTTGAGCGAAAAGTTTTACCAACGGCCGCCGCTCGACGTTTACCCTCCTTGGGAATGCAATTGTAGCACGAGATGATTTTTTTATTTAATTAGTTGTAAATGTTTTCACAGCAGCTCTCCTCCCTGAGTGTCTACTACCAATTCAGACAGGCAAATGCTACGCCGCATTTCTAAGGTTTGTATTGTTTGTTTGTAAGTAGTAGTAGTAATAACTTTATAGTACTGTGATGTAGCGTCTTCCAGGACTCGAACCTCTGGACGCTAACAGCAACACAAATTAGGAACGAGGATGAGGTGTCTCCCAGGAATCGAACCTGGGTGGTGCTGTCATCTACCTAATCTGAGAAAGGCCCTTGTTACCTACTTAGTGTGACAAGGGTTCAGGTATCTATGAGGAGTCCCACAAGGGAGTGATGAATGGAAACCAAGTATACCAATAGCAACAAAAGTATATTTACAAGTCCAGCATTATTTACACTTAGCCTAGACTTAACTTTAACTTATAGCACTAGGTTCACTCTATTTAATTACAACGGTACTTATATCTACACGGCACTTATATCTTGAGAGAGTGAGGAGCTTACTCTCGACGGTTAATATTTACGGACGCGAGCACAGCGGCAAGCGATACGGAATTACGGACCCAGGGTGAGGACCCTGGGATAAACGGGGTGCGCGCGGGTACCGGACAGGTAAGTAAGCTAGGAGCGAGACGGTCTGACCGGGTGGCCTAACTAAACCTTATACGCAACGGGTCACGTCAGTGACAGCACCCTGAAGGGGTGCGGAACGGGACGCGTGGGAGGGCGCGAGCGGGGGTCGTGCGGGAGTGCACGACCAACAAACGGAGACGCGAGACGCACGCGGGCGTCGGCGTCGGTATTGCGACGTCCCACCTCACGGGGTGAGGGGGGAGGTCGCGGATCGGGCCGGTCGCACAAGGGTGCGCCGGGATTTACGGCGTGTTCCAAAAATGCGACGGACGGTCCGAGTAATCGTATATACTTTGGACGTTCGAGTGCGACCTTCGGACCCCCAGGTTATAATCACGAGACGGCGAGTGAGCATTTGTGCCAATTGTGCCTTGTTTTGTTTGTTTACAAGCTGGTAAAATGGCGTCACAACAAAATATAAGTGATAATATGACTAGTGTTATCAGTGGAGATGTGAATTTTGAGTACAGTACCATAAAAGATAAGTTTTATTCGCATTTGAACGAAACGTGCCCGAAAACAGTAAGTCTTGAGAACCCGTGTTGGAGCGATGTCATAAAATTCATTATAAGGGCCATCTTAGACGGTAAAGAGATGTATAAAAAATACAAACCACCTGACAATTTTGCGACACTAGCAATCGCCACGTACGATGTTGTTATTGAAGGAGAAAAGCAATTACTCGTTATGAAAAAGAAAGTTAACGAAGACGGAGAAAATATAATTGTGATCCCCAACGAAGAATGTTTTGAATTGCTTGTGAAAACTCATTTAGAAAATAACCACACTGGCGCCCAACGAAAAAACCCACTGGGGATTTTCTAGGAGAATCTATCGAGAGATCCATGAGGTGCCATTGTTTTTGCGCGACATCACACTGGCACCCAACTCAAAAACCCACTAGGGGTTGTCTAGCAGGATCTACCGGGAGGTCCATGAGAACGCATCGTTCTATCTTAAAAGTATCTCACTAGAAACCCAAATCCGTTAAAATCTAAGGGTCCTACAGGAGTCCAGTGACTGGTTGCCAATATACCACACCGCGCAATAAAACAAATAATTTTGATTTCTCCCAATCCAATCCCTTAATAAACATAAATAAAAGCCCGAAGCCCGTATACCCGTAAATTAAAATAAAATATTCCGCGCAAAAATAAAAACAGATAATAAATGAAATAAATCGATTCGAAACTTCGGATAAAATTAAAATAAATAATATTACCTGTTTCTAAAGACTCCGTCACCCCGCGTAAATAAGTTTCAGTGTTAAACCCGCGTCAAAAAAAAAAAAAAAATCATTTTCTAAACACATATCCGTAATCTCGCGTAAATAAGTTTCAGTATCAACCCCGTGTCAAAATAATAAATAAATATATTTGTAAATACATTCGCTGGAAAAAAAAAAATACATATCCGTGATCCCGCGTAAATAAATACTGAGAGAAATAAATTAATACAAATGCCGACATCCTGGGTATATAATTTGAAAAAAGAAGAATTGATCCAAGAAATCGAAAATAGAGGGATATCAGCAACAGATAAAACTGTAGAAGAATTAAGAAAAAAACTAGTACAGATTATCAGAGAGGTAGAAAAGAACAATCCCGAACAAAAAGAAAATAATAAAGAAGATTCACTACTAGAAGACTTCAGAGAAGCCGAAACGGTGAAGATGGAGAATACAAAAGAGCTAAGAAACATGGAGAAAATATTCGCTAAATGGAATATAAGTTTTGACACCACGGGAGATGCGGTGGAGTTCCTTGAAAGGGTCGACGAACAAATAAATACAATCTCGAAAACTAAAGACGAATTACTACCATTCGTTCCCAAACTACTGAAAGGAAAAGCATTGTTGTGGCACAGAAACAATAGTTTATACTGGAAAACATGGAGAGACTTCGAAGATGACTTCAAATTGTTCTACTTCCCTAGAAACTACGAAGCAAACCTCTTGAGCCGTATAGCAGCAAGGAAACAATGGCCAGATGAGCGCTTCACAGATTATCTCACTCAAATGCAAACACTTATAAGAAGACACGGGAAAATGAGCGAATCAGAGTCAATAGAGATGATATATAACAACATGGGTCCTAAATACAAATACTATGTGAAAAGGCAAGATTTTACAACCATGAGGGAGTTGATTGCAATGGCCGGTGATTTCGAAAACATAAATAGAGAGGAAGAGAGAACAAAAAACTACAAGAAACAACAATACCAAAACAACAATCACCGTCTAGAACAAGGCAAATCCCTACAAGGAAACAATAACGACAACTCAAACGAAAAAATACGCACAAGCAACGGAGCACGACCAAGCAAGAAAATACATCCACAATACAGTGAACAAACTCACTGCTGGAACTGCGGAAAACCCAATCACGCCTCAAGAGAATGCAAGTCACAGAAACAAATATTTTGTAGCGGGTGCGGAAACATGGGTGTGCTAAGCAGAAATTGCTGTAAAACCACAAAGAAAGGAGCATGCACCGTGAAACAGAACTCACAAGGCGATAACAGAATATTCATAACAGTAAAAATAAATTCTTCGGAACATAAGGCTCTAGTAGACACAGGATCAACATGTACCTACTTAAATAGAACAGCATGGGGAAGTGACAAACAACAAGATGAAGAAGTGAAGACCAACAGGAAAACAACCGTAATATTAGCAGATGGCTCAGAAGTCCTAATAAACGAAAGTAAAACAGTGGAAATGGTGATCAACGGCACAAAAATCCAACAAGAAGTGTTCCTTTTACCAACAACACCTTACATTATAGTAGGAATGGATGCATTGAAACGTTGTGGACTGACCGTAGAATGGGAAAAACCCGAAAACAAAATACAAAAAACCACAGGAGTTAACGAAAATAACCTAACAAACTCACAAACTAAACATCTGGAAAAGTTCATCAAAGAAGAATTCGAAAAGTGTAGAGCTGCACCCAAAGGTAACAAGGAAGCTGTACATGTCATTAAACTTAAACACAACGAACCCATAAAACAAAAATACTACCCCAGGAATCCCAAGATGCAGGAAATCATAAATGAACACGTAGACAAAATGCTAGAAGATGGGATAATCGAGAAATCAAACAGCCCGTACAGCTCACCAGTAGTATTAGCCAAAAAAGACAACGGAGAATATAGATTCTGCATAGATTTCAGGAAAATAAACGAAATCTCAGAGAAGGACGCGTACCCAATCCCACAAATAGACCACACGTTAGAGAAACTACGACAAGCAAAGTTCTTTTCAAAATTTGATTTAAAAAACGGATATTGGAATGTAAAATTGGACAAAAAAAGCAAACAAATCACTGCATTTACAGTCCCAGGGAGAGGTCTTTTCCATTTTAAAGTCTTACCCTTCGGTCTACATTCAAGTGGAGCAACTTTCCAACGACTACTAGACAAAGTTATAGGCCCCGAACTAGAACCAAACGCATATGTGTACCTGGATGACATAATCGTCTGCAGCGCAACCTTCGAAGAACACTTAAACCATCTAAAAGAAATCTTTAATCGAATAAGAGCAGCAGGACTGCAAATTAATGAGAAGAAATGCGAATTCTGCAAACCCGAAATACAATACCTGGGACACATCGTGACTAGAGAGGGAATTAAAATGGATAAAGAGAAAATTCAGGCAATAGAACAACTCAAAGCACCGAAAAACCAGAAAGAACTACGAAGAATAATAGGCATGACATCGTGGTACAGAAAATTTATAAAAAATTACGCCGAAATGATGGCACCTCTAATAAAACTACTAAAGAAAAATCAAAAATTCAGGTGGGAAAAATCTCAAGACAAAGCGTTTACAGATATAAAGGAAATCATGACCAAAGAACCTGTGTTGACAAGAGCAGATTTTTCGAAGCCCTTTACACTGGAAACTGATGCAAGCGACATAGGTTTAGGAGCAGTATTAACACAAGAAGAAGAAGGATCACAAAAGGTTATCATGTACGCAAGTCGATCCCTTAAGCCAGCAGAGAAAAATTACACAACTTCGGAAAAGGAATGTCTAGCAGTCATCTGGGGAATAAAGAAGATGAGGGCATTTTTGGAAGGTTACCACTTTAAAATAATCACAGACCACCAGGCCTTGAAGTGGTTGAACACACTGAGAGAACCCACAGGAAGACTAGCAAGGTGGGCTCTAGAATTACAACAATACGACCTCGAAATAACATACCGAAGCGGCAAACAGAACATAATAGCAGACGAACTATCCAGAAACCCAGCAAACACCATACAAATAAAAGGATCTGATTGGTACGAAAAAAAGAAAGAAGAGATCGCACATAACCCACAAAACACGACAAACTTCCGGATATATGACAACAAACTGTACAGAAAAATCAACAACCCAACATATGGAGTAAAACTTAATAGTGAATCTGAATGGAAATTATGCATACCAAGGCACATGACTGAACAAATACTGGCCGAAAACCACGACTCGCCAACAGCAGGACACTTAGGGACAGCGAAAACACTCAATAGGATAGCTCAGCGCTACTACTGGCCAGGAATGTTCCGCGACACAGCACAATATGTGAACCGGTGCGAAGTTTGTCAAAAACAAAAACCCCCTCAACAAAAGAAATCTGGAACGATGCATATAAATAACGCTACGGAACCATGGGAAATAATATCTGTGGATCTTATAGGCCCATTACCAAGATCAACCCAAGGTTTCCAATGGATAATTGTCTACCATGATAAATTCACCAAATGGACAGAGATAAAAGGAATAAGAAACGCAACAGCAAAAGCAGTCATAAAAACACTCAGAGAATGTATTATAACACGCTTCGGATGCCCAAAAACGGTACTCAGCGACAACGGCAGGCAATTCACCAGCAAAGACTTCACAAATACATTGCAACGATACGCGATAGAACACAAATTAACGGCACCATACTCACCGCAAGGGAACCCCACCGAAAGAGTTAACAGGACACTAGAAACCATGATAGCATCATATGTCGAAAACAACCATAAAAAATGGGACGAATACCTACCAGAACTAAACTTCGCGCTGAATACATCACGACAGGAATCTACAAAATACACACCAGCATTTCTCCTGTTCGGCCGAGAACTAAGAAGACCTAACGACGACAACAATTTTCCAACCCCCGCCTTGACAGGACATAATAAGCTGGAAGAGATATACGAACTAGTACGCACACACCAAAACAACGCATCTAACGCACAAAAGTACCATTACGATAAAAACAGACGAGATTGGAAACCAAAAATTAACGATTGGGTATGGAGGAAGGAATTTCCGCTGTCCGACGCAAACAAGGATTTCTGCGCTAAACTGGCCCCTAAATACGCAGGCCCCTACAAAGTTCTAGAACAAAAATCGCCGGTCATATTCAAATTACAAAATATGACAAATAAAAAGATGTACGTGACCCATGTTAAAGACATAAAAAAATACACAGGACAACAATAACACAATATTACGACTAGCAACACCATGAGAAAAACAGGAGGAAAATATAGGGTACGTGTCAAAAACAAAAGGTCAGAAGAAAAATATATACAGGTCTCATATATACAGTTTGAACTGTCGGCAAGAAGCAGAACAAAGGAAATAGACGAGGCATCGTTCGGTTGCCGCGCTACAAGTGCAAGGAACCTAAACAAGGCCAGTAATTCTTTATCATAATTATACTACATGTAGAATCCCATTTTAGTCAGATCTCTAAGAGGAGACAATTTTTATTGGTACTTTCTTTTAGTTAAGCTAAGAAAGTTTTTATTTTTTTTTAAAGGCAAGAAGGCCATAATGAAACGACTGAGAAATCAGGGGGCAAGTACCCCGAAGTCTATAATAAGTGTAATCATAGAGAATAAGTAAGTAGGTATAGTCATAAAGCGACAATTTTGTTTATATTTTTCCCGAAACCGTTAAAGGGACAATAAGTTACTCTTATAAGGACATTTTTTTTTTCTTTCTTTCTCCTTATATTGTTATATTGGATTGTATGGGGCAAGAATAAAACCCCTAGATGTTAGACTACCGGTAGTTAACGTTAAGTGTTTTAATTTTAAATTTCGTTTTTTTTTCCGTCCTTACGGTTAGGAAAAGGGCACAAACATTGCCTTTATACAATAGTAATCTGAACTGAATATGATGTTGTATGTACCATTAATAAATAGAGATAGGAACCTATAAAATAGTTTAATAAGTCCGATAAATGTTTTGTTAACTCAGTATTTCTCCGAGAACTTAGTTAAATTGGTTGGTTCATTTTTTTTGTTGAAGTTTTTCAAGAACCCTAACTGAGTTACTCTATATAGTAAATATTTCCTTTCACAACTAAGACTGATATGTCCAACTGTCCATAGACATAGTAAGGATCTATATACAGGTCACTAAGACGGCGATTTTTCCCCCAGGTAAAAATCTCCGGGAGAGGGAGGAGAGTGTGATGCGGCGCGCCGAGCCAACGTCACCGCACACATATACGCACTTCTAGAACATTCCATGAACCATCCGTAACACGCACACAGCGATAAGCGATATCCGCGCACGCGCAGTTACAATGATACCTCCGTCCCCCGAACCGCGACCGCCGCCCGCCGCCGCCGGCCGCGGCTATATAAGCGAGATCAGGCCTCATACAGGCGGTCAGTCTTTCCCAGGCTGCCCACCTAACCACGTCGCTGGCTTGGTCAGATACCCCAGAGATCTGGTTTAGGTACCTTCTCCTCCTCCCGCTGCGTCGCTGGCTTGGTCAGATACCCCAGAGACGTAGTATCCTCCCCACCACCAACCCTTTTGGGCCATCGCGGCACCCCCTCGCAACCGCTTGCGAAGGGACGTCGCGACGCCACGTGCTCCTGCACGTCCCGTAAACCCCGGCGCACCCTTGTGCGACCGGCCCGATCCGCGACCTCCCCCCTCACCCCGTGAGGTGGGACGTCGCAATACCGACGCCGACGCCCGCGTGCGTCTCGCGTCTCCGTTTGTTGGTCGTGCACTCCCGCACGACCCCCGCTCGCGCCCTCCGCGCGTCCCGTCTGCAGGGTGTGCTCCCGTACTCCCCCGCTCCCCCCCGCGTCTTCGATCGCAGGGCTAGCGTCCCGACGCCGACGCCCGCGTGCGTCTCGCGTACCCGCTTGTGGGGTGTGCACTCCTGCGCCACCCTCCCGCTCGCGCTCCCACGCGTCCCGTTCCACACCCCTTCAGGGTGCTGTCACTGACGTGACCCGTTGCGTATAAGGTTTAGTTAGGCCACCCGGTCAGACCGTCTCGCTCCTAGCTTACTTACCTGTCCGGTACCCGCGCGCACCCCGTTTATCCCAGGGTCCTCACCCTGGGTCCGTAATTCCGTATCGCTTGCCGCTGTGCTCGCGTCCGTAAATATTAACCGTCGAGAGTAAGCTCCTCACTCTCTCAAGATATAAGTGCCGTGTAGATATAAGTACCGTTGTAATTAAATAGAGTGAACCTAGTGCTATAAGTTAAAGTTAAGTCTAGGCTAAGTGTAAATAATGCTGGACTTGTAAATATACTTTTGTTGCTATTGGTATACTTGGTTTCCATTCATCACTCCCTTGTAGGACTCCTCATAGATACCTGAACCCTTGTCACACTAAGTAGGTAACAAGGGCCTTTCTCAGATTAGGTAGATGACAGCACCACCCAGGTTCGATTCCTGGGAGACACCTCATCCTCGTTCCTAATTTGTGTTGTTGTTAGCGTCCAGAGGTTCGAGTCCTGAAAGACGCTACATCACACTGGCGCCCAACGAAAAAACCCACTGGGGATTTTCTAGGAGAATCTATCGAGAGATCCATGAGGTGCCATTGTTTTTGCGCGACATCACACTGGCACCCAACTCAAAAACCCACTAGGGGTTGTCTAGCAGGATCTACCGGGAGGTCCATGAGAACGCATCGTTCTATCTTAAAAGTATCTCACTAGAAACCCAAATCCGTTAAAATCTAAGGGTCCTACAGGAGTCCAGTGACTGGTTGCCAATATACCACACCGCGCAATAAACAAATAATTTTGATTTCTCCCAATCCAATCCCTTAATAAACATAAATAAAAGCCCGAAGCCCGTATACCCGTAAATTAAAATAAAATATTCCGCGCAAAAATAAAAACAGATAATAAATGAAATAAATCGATTCGAAACTTCGGATAAAATTAAAATAAATAATATTACCTGTTTCTAAAGACTCCGTCATTCCGCGTAAATAAACAATTTCAAATAAATAGACCTGTTCCTAAAAATTATAAAAAAACGTGCCCGGTAAAAATCAATTTAAAAAAAAAAAAAAAAAAAAAAAAAAAACCCCTTTAACCCGCGTAAATAAAGTATCAATTAAATAAACCCGGATCCAGACCCCGCCACCCCGCGTAAATAAGTTTCAGTGTTAAACCCGCGTCAAAAAAAAAAAAAAAATCATTTTCTAAACACATATCCGTAATCTCGCGTAAATAAGTTTCAGTATCAACCCCGTGTCAAAATAATAAATAAATATATTTGTAAATACATTCGCTGGCAAAAAAAAAAAAAATACATATCCGTGATCCCGCGTAAATAAATACTGAGAGAAATAAATTAATACAAATGCCGACATCCTGGGTATATAATTTGAAAAAAGAAGAATTGATCCAAGAAATCGAAAATAGAGGGATATCAGCAACAGATAAAACTGTAAAAGAATTAAGAAAAAAACTAGTACAGATTATCAGAGAGGTAGAAAAGAACAATCCCGAACAAAAAGAAAATAATAAAGAAGATTCACTACTAGAAGACTTCAGAGAAGCCGAAACGGTGAAGATGGAGAATACAAAAGAGCTAAGAAACATGGAGAAAATATTCGCTAAATGGAATATAAGTTTTGACACCACGGGAGATGCGGTGGAGTTCCTTGAAAGGGTCGACGAACAAATAAATACAATCTCGAAAACTAAAGACGAATTACTACCATTCGTTCCCAAACTACTGAAAGGAAAAGCATTGTTGTGGCACAGAAACAATAGTTTATACTGGAAAACATGGAGAGACTTCGAAGATGACTTCAAATTGTTCTACTTCCCTAGAAACTACGAAGCAAACCTCTTGAGCCGTATAGCAGCAAGGAAACAATGGCCAGATGAGCGCTTCACAGATTATCTCACTCAAATGCAAACACTTATAAGAAGACACGGGAAAATGAGCGAATCAGAGTCAATAGAGATGATATATAACAACATGGGTCCTAAATACAAATACTATGTGAAAAGGCAAGATTTTACAACCATGAGGGAGTTGATTGCAATGGCCGGTGATTTCGAAAACATAAATAGAGAGGAAGAGAGAACAAAAAACTACAAGAAACAACAATACCAAAACAACAATCACCGTCTAGAACAAGGCAAATCCCTACAAGGAAACAATAACGACAACTCAAACGAAAAAATACGCACAAGCAACGGAGCACGACCAAGCAAGAAAATACATCCACAATACAGTGAACAAACTCACTGCTGGAACTGCGGAAAACCCAATCACGCCTCAAGAGAATGCAAGTCACAGAAACAAATATTTTGTAGCGGGTGCGGAAACATGGGTGTGCTAAGCAGAAATTGCTGTAAAACCACAAAGAAAGGAGCATGCACCGTGAAACAGAACTCACAAGGCGATAACAGAATATTCATAACAGTAAAAATAAATTCTTCGGAACATAAGGCTCTAGTAGACACAGGATCAACATGTACCTACTTAAATAGAACAGCATGGGGAAGTGACAAACAACAAGATGAAGAAGTGAAGACCAACAGGAAAACAACCGTAATATTAGCAGATGGCTCAGAAGTCCTAATAAACGAAAGTAAAACAGTGGAAATGGTGATCAACGGCACAAAAATCCAACAAGAAGTGTTCCTTTTACCAACAACACCTTACATTATAGTAGGAATGGATGCATTGAAACGTTGTGGACTGACCGTAGAATGGGAAAAACCCGAAAACAAAATACAAAAAACCACAGGAGTTAACGAAAATAACCTAACAAACTCACAAACTAAACATCTGGAAAAGTTCATCAAAGAAGAATTCGAAAAGTGTAGAGCTGCACCCAAAGGTAACAAGGAAGCTGTACATGTCATTAAACTTAAACACAACGAACCCATAAAACAAAAATACTACCCCAGGAATCCCAAGATGCAGGAAATCATAAATGAACACGTAGACAAAATGCTAGAAGATGGGATAATCGAGAAATCAAACAGCCCGTACAGCTCACCAGTAGTATTAGCCAAAAAAGACAACGGAGAATATAGATTCTGCATAGATTTCAGGAAAATAAACGAAATCTCAGAGAAGGACGCGTACCCAATCCCACAAATAGACCACACGTTAGAGAAACTACGACAAGCAAAGTTCTTTTCAAAATTTGATTTAAAAAACGGATATTGGAATGTAAAATTGGACAAAAAAAGCAAACAAATCACTGCATTTACAGTCCCAGGGAGAGGTCTTTTCCATTTTAAAGTCTTACCCTTCGGTCTACATTCAAGTGGAGCAACTTTCCAACGACTACTAGACAAAGTTATAGGCCCCGAACTAGAACCAAACGCATATGTGTACCTGGATGACATAATCGTCTGCAGCGCAACCTTCGAAGAACACTTAAACCATCTAAAAGAAATCTTTAATCGAATAAGAGCAGCAGGACTGCAAATTAATGAGAAGAAATGCGAATTCTGCAAACCCGAAATACAATACCTGGGACACATCGTGACTAGAGAGGGAATTAAAATGGATAAAGAGAAAATTCAGGCAATAGAACAACTCAAAGCACCGAAAAACCAGAAAGAACTACGAAGAATAATAGGCATGACATCGTGGTACAGAAAATTTATAAAAAATTACGCCGAAATGATGGCACCTCTAATAAAACTACTAAAGAAAAATCAAAAATTCAGGTGGGAAAAAGCTCAAGACAAAGCGTTTACAGATATAAAGGAAATCATG
Organism: Acrobasis repandana; assembly: GCA_963576875.1. Taxonomy (NCBI): domain Eukaryota; kingdom Metazoa; phylum Arthropoda; class Insecta; order Lepidoptera; family Pyralidae; genus Acrobasis; species Acrobasis repandana. Next base: position 6,612,196 of record OY756242.1, on the reverse strand, counting down.
ACCAAAGAACCTGTGTTGACAAGAGCAGATTTTTCGAAGCCCTTTACACTGGAAACTGATGCAAGCGACATAGGTTTAGGAGCAGTATTAACACAAGAAGAAGAAGGATCACAAAAGGTTATCATGTACGCAAGTCGATCCCTTAAGCCAGCAGAGAAAAATTACACAACTTCGGAAAAGGAATGTCTAGCAGTCATCTGGGGAATAAAGAAGATGAGGGCATTTTTGGAAGGTTACCACTTTAAAGTAATCACAGACCACCAGGCCTTGAAGTGGTTGAACACACTGAGAGAACCCACAGGAAGACTAGCAAGGTGGGCTCTAGAATTACAACAATACGACCTCGAAATAACATACCGAAGCGGCAAACAGAACATAATAGCAGACGAACTATCCAGAAACCCAGCAAACACCATACAAATAAAAGGATCTGATTGGTACGAAAAAAAGAAAGAAGAGATCGCACATAACCCACAAAACACGACAAACTTCCGGATATATGACAACAAACTGTACAGAAAAATCAACAACCCAACATATGGAGTAAAACTTAATAGTGAATCTGAATGGAAATTATGCATACCAAGGCACATGACTGAACAAATACTGGCCGAAAACCACGACTCGCCAACAGCAGGACACTTAGGGACAGCGAAAACACTCAATAGGATAGCTCAGCGCTACTACTGGCCAGGAATGTTCCGCGACACAGCACAATATGTGAACCGGTGCGAAGTTTGTCAAAAACAAAAACCCCCTCAACAAAAGAAATCTGGAACGATGCATATAAATAACGCTACGGAACCATGGGAAATAATATCTGTGGATCTTATAGGCCCATTACCAAGATCAACCCAAGGTTTCCAATGGATAATTGTCTACCATGATAAATTCACCAAATGGACAGAGATAAAAGGAATAAGAAACGCAACAGCAAAAGCAGTCGTAAAAACACTCAGAGAATGTATTATAACACGCTTCGGATGCCCAAAAACGATACTCAGCGACAACGGCAGGCAATTCACCAGCAAAGACTTCACAAATACATTGCAACGATACGCGATAGAACACAAATTAACGGCACCATACTCACCGCAAGGGAACCCCACCGAAAGAGTTAACAGGACACTAGAAACCATGATAGCATCATATGTCGAAAACAACCATAAAAAATGGGACGAATACCTACCAGAACTAAACTTCGCGCTGAATACATCACGACAGGAATCTACAAAATACACACCAGCATTTCTCCTGTTCGGCCGAGAACTAAGAAGACCTAACGACGACAACAATTTTCCAACCCCCGCCTTGACAGGACATAATAAGCTGGAAGAGATATACGAACTAGTACGCACACACCAAAACAACGCATCTAACGCACAAAAGTACCATTACGATAAAAACAGACGAGATTGGAAACCAAAAATTAACGATTGGGTATGGAGGAAGGAATTTCCGCTGTCCGACGCAAACAAGGATTTCTGCGCTAAACTGGCCCCTAAATACGCAGGCCCCTACAAAGTTCTAGAACAAAAATCGCCGGTCATATTCAAATTACAAAATATGACAAATAAAAAGATGTACGTGACCCATGTTAAAGACATAAAAAAATACACAGGACAACAATAACACAATATTACGACTAGCAACACCATGAGAAAAACAGGAGGAAAATATAGGGTACGCGTCAAAAACAAAAGGTCAGAAGAAAAATAACTACCCGCACACCAAATTCATATTCCCACGATTTAAACACAATAAGCCAGACCGAGGACATCAGTCGTAATAATCATCTCGCAACAATGTCCTGGAGCCAGATACAAGACACAGCCGCGAATATCATATTGGTGACAAAACCAAAACCATCTATGAGCCCCAGATGGGTACACGAACAGGAAGACCCAACAATAAGGCGACCAACACGACCAAGAAAACCACCCACGAGCGGAAATACAAGGAAAGACGAATCAACAAGACCAATTGTACAGAAATTCGAAAAAGTGACAATAGTGCTGAACCCAGGACCGGACCTACCAATAGTCTCTGCCACAACAATACCACCAAGACCCCCACACCCCCTATTACTACCTCAATACTCAGTTCCGCGACACTACCCGCCGCCCCAAACCAGTAACCAGCAACCCCAATACCCACTTCCGTGGCGGTTACAGCCGCTCGCACGGCACCTCCTGCCACCACTATGGAATACAATACCATTAAACTTAACCCCACGACGGTCACCAACACCCAGTGTGACCACCGCACCGTCTCACAGCGACGAACCGCCTCCACTGATGGACAACCCACCGCCCCCACTGTTGGACAAACCAACGACCCCGCCGACGGATACACCATTACTACGGGCAGAAACATCGCACCCAACCACTACATTCTGCGCAGCAACAACCACCGCACCGAAAAAGAAAAAAAGAAGACGCGGCAAGAAGCAGAACAAAGGAAATAGACGAGGCATCGTTCGGTTGCCGCGCTACAAGTGCAAGGAACCTAAACAAGGCCAGTAATTCTTTATCATAATTATACTACATGTAGAATCCCATTTTAGTCAGATCTCTAAGAGGAGACAATTTTTATTGGTACTTTCTTTTAGTTAAGCTAAGAAAGTTTTTATTTTTTTTTAAAGGCAAGAAGGCCATAATGAAACGACTGAGAAATCAGGGGGCAAGTACCCCGAAGTCTATAATAAGTGTAATCATAGAGAATAAGTAAGTAGGTATAGTCATAAAGCGACAATTTTGTTTATATTTTTCCCGAAACCGTTAAAGGGACAATAAGTTACTCTTATAAGGACATTTTTTTTTTCTTTCTTTCTCCTTATATTGTTATATTGGATTGTATGGGGCAAGAATAAAACCCCTAGATGTTAGACTACCGGTAGTTAACGTTAAGTGTTTTAATTTTAAATTTCGTTTTTTTTTCCGTCCTTACGGTTAGGAAAAGGGCACAAACATTGCCTTTATACAATAGTAATCTGAACTGAATATGATGTTGTATGTACCATTAATAAATAGAGATAGGAACCTATAAAATAGTTTAATAAGTCCGATAAATGTTTTGTTAACTCAGTATTTCTCCGAGAACTTAGTTAAATTGGTTGGTTCATTTTTTTTGTTGAAGTTTTTCAAGAACCCTAACTGAGTTACTCTATATAGTAAATATTTCCTTTCACAACTAAGACTGATATGTCCAACTGTCCATAGACATAGTAAGGATCTATATACAGGTCACTAAGACGGCGATTTTTCCCCCAGGTAAAAATCTCCGGGAGAGGGAGGAGAGTGTGATGCGGCGCGCCGAGCCAACGTCACCGCACACATATACGCACTTCTAGAACATTCCATGAACCATCCGTAACACGCACACAGCGATAAGCGATATCCGCGCACGCGCAGTTACAATGATACCTCCGTCCCCCGAACCGCGACCGCCGCCCGCCGCCGCCGGCCGCGGCTATATAAGCGAGATCAGGCCTCATACAGGCGGTCAGTCTTTCCCAGGCTGCCCACCTAACCACGTCGCTGGCTTGGTCAGATACCCCAGAGATCTGGTTTAGGTACCTTCTCCTCCTCCCGCTGCGTCGCTGGCTTGGTCAGATACCCCAGAGACGTAGTATCCTCCCCACCACCAACCCTTTTGGGCCATCGCGGCACCCCCTCGCAACCGCTTGCGAAGGGACGTCGCGACGCCACGTGCTCCTGCACGTCCCGTAAACCCCGGCGCACCCTTGTGCGACCGGCCCGATCCGCGACCTCCCCCCTCACCCCGTGAGGTGGGACGTCGCAATACCGACGCCGACGCCCGCGTGCGTCTCGCGTCTCCGTTTGTTGGTCGTGCACTCCCGCACGACCCCCGCTCGCGCCCTCCGCGCGTCCCGTCTGCAGGGTGTGCTCCCGTACTCCCCCGCTCCCCCCCGCGTCTTCGATCGCAGGGCTAGCGTCCCGACGCCGACGCCCGCGTGCGTCTCGCGTACCCGCTTGTAGGGTGTGCACTCCTGCGCCACCCTCCCGCTCGCGCTCCCACGCGTCCCGTTCCACACCCCTTCAGGGTGCTGTCACTGACGTGACCCGTTGCGTATAAGGTTTAGTTAGGCCACCCGGTCAGACCGTCTCGCTCCTAGCTTACTTACCTGTCCGGTACCCGCGCGCACCCCGTTTATCCCAGGGTCCTCACCCTGGGTCCGTAATTCCGTATCGCTTGCCGCTGTGCTCGCGTCCGTAAATATTAACCGTCGAGAGTAAGCTCCTCACTCTCTCAAGATATAAGTGCCGTGTAGATATAAGTACCGTTGTAATTAAATAGAGTGAACCTAGTGCTATAAGTTAAAGTTAAGTCTAGGCTAAGTGTAAATAATGCTGGACTTGTAAATATACTTTTGTTGCTATTGGTATACTTGGTTTCCATTCATCACTCCCTTGTAGGACTCCTCATAGATACCTGAACCCTTGTCACACTAAGTAGGTAACAAGGGCCTTTCTCAGATTAGGTAGATGACAGCACCACCCAGGTTCGATTCCTGGGAGACACCTCATCCTCGTTCCTAATTTGTGTTGTTGTTAGCGTCCAGAGGTTCGAGTCCTGAAAGACGCTACATCACACTGGCGCCCAACGAAAAAACCCACTGGGGATTTTCTAGGAGAATCTATCGAGAGATCCATGAGGTGCCATTGTTTTTGCGCGACATCACACTGGCACCCAACTCAAAAACCCACTAGGGGTTGTCTAGCAGGATCTACCGGGAGGTCCATGAGAACGCATCGTTCTATCTTAAAAGTATCTCACTAGAAACCCAAATCCGTTAAAATCTAAGGGTCCTACAGGAGTCCAGTGACTGGTTGCCAATATACCACACCGCGCAATAAACAAATAATTTTGATTTCTCCCAATCCAATCCCTTAATAAACATAAATAAAAGCCCGAAGCCCGTATACCCGTAAATTAAAATAAAATATTCCGCGCAAAAATAAAAACAGATAATAAATGAAATAAATCGATTCGAAACTTCGGATAAAATTAAAATAAATAATATTACCTGTTTCTAAAGACTCCGTCATTCCGCGTAAATAAACAATTTCAAATAAATAGACCTGTTCCTAAAAATTATAAAAAAACGTGCCCGGTAAAAATCAATTTAAAAAAAAAAAAAAAAAAAAAAAAAAAAAAAAAAAAAAAAAAAAAAAAAAAAACCCCTTTAACCCGCGTAAATAAAGTATCAATTAAATAAACCCGGATAAAGACCCCACCACCCCGCGTAAATAAGTTTCAGTGTTAAACCCGCGTCAAAAAAAAAAAAAAAATCATTTTCTAAACACATATCCGTAATCTCGCGTAAATAAGTTTCAGTATCAACCCCGTGTCAAAATAATAAATAAATATATTTGTAAATACATTCGCTGGCAAAAAAAAAAAAAATACATATCCGTGATCCCGCGTAAATAAATACTGAGAGAAATAAATTAATACAAATGCCGACATCCTGGGTATATAATTTGAAAAAAGAAGAATTGATCCAAGAAATCGAAAATAGAGGGATATCAGCAACAGATAAAACTGTAAAAGAATTAAGAAAAAAACTAGTACAGATTATCAGAGAGGTAGAAAAGAACAATCCCGAACAAAAAGAAAATAATAAAGAAGATTCACTACTAGAAGACTTCAGAGAAGCCGAAACGGTGAAGATGGAGAATACAAAAGAGCTAAGAAACATGGAGAAAATATTCGCTAAATGGAATATAAGTTTTGACACCACGGGAGATGCGGTGGAGTTCCTTGAAAGGGTCGACGAACAAATAAATACAATCTCGAAAACTAAAGACGAATTACTACCATTCGTTCCCAAACTACTGAAAGGAAAAGCATTGTTGTGGCACAGAAACAATAGTTTATACTGGAAAACATGGAGAGACTTCGAAGATGACTTCAAATTGTTCTACTTCCCTAGAAACTACGAAGCAAACCTCTTGAGCCGTATAGCAGCAAGGAAACAATGGCCAGATGAGCGCTTCACAGATTATCTCACTCAAATGCAAACACTTATAAGAAGACACGGGAAAATGAGCGAATCAGAGTCAATAGAGATGATATATAACAACATGGGTCCTAAATACAAATACTATGTGAAAAGGCAAGATTTTACAACCATGAGGGAGTTGATTGCAATGGCCGGTGATTTCGAAAACATAAATAGAGAGGAAGAGAGAACAAAAAACTACAAGAAACAACAATACCAAAACAACAATCACCGTCTAGAACAAGGCAAATCCCTACAAGGAAACAATAACGACAACTCAAACGAAAAAATACGCACAAGCAACGGAGCACGACCAAGCAAGAAAATACATCCACAATACAGTGAACAAACTCACTGCTGGAACTGCGGAAAACCCAATCACGCCTCAAGAGAATGCAAGTCACAGAAACAAATATTTTGTAGCGGGTGCGGAAACATGGGTGTGCTAAGCAGAAATTGCTGTAAAACCACAAAGAAAGGAGCATGCACCGTGAAACAGAACTCACAAGGCGATAACAGAATATTCATAACAGTAAAAATAAATTCTTCGGAACATAAGGCTCTAGTAGACACAGGATCAACATGTACCTACTTAAATAGAACAGCATGGGGAAGTGACAAACAACAAGATGAAGAAGTGAAGACCAACAGGAAAACAACCGTAATATTAGCAGATGGCTCAGAAGTCCTAATAAACGAAAGTAAAACAGTGGAAATGGTGATCAACGGCACAAAAATCCAACAAGAAGTGTTCCTTTTACCAACAACACCTTACATTATAGTAGGAATGGATGCATTGAAACGTTGTGGACTGACCGTAGAATGGGAAAAACCCGAAAACAAAATACAAAAAACCACAGGAGTTAACGAAAATAACCTAACAAACTCACAAACTAAACATCTGGAAAAGTTCATCAAAGAAGAATTCGAAAAGTGTAGAGCTGCACCCAAAGGTAACAAGGAAGCTGTACATGTCATTAAACTTAAACACAACGAACCCATAAAACAAAAATACTACCCCAGGAATCCCAAGATGCAGGAAATCATAAATGAACACGTAGACAAAATGCTAGAAGATGGGATAATCGAGAAATCAAACAGCCCGTACAGCTCACCAGTAGTATTAGCCAAAAAAGACAACGGAGAATATAGATTCTGCATAGATTTCAGGAAAATAAACGAAATCTCAGAGAAGGACGCGTACCCAATCCCACAAATAGACCACACGTTAGAGAAACTACGACAAGCAAAGTTCTTTTCAAAATTTGATTTAAAAAACGGATATTGGAATGTAAAATTGGACAAAAAAAGCAAACAAATCACTGCATTTACAGTCCCAGGGAGAGGTCTTTTCCATTTTAAAGTCTTACCCTTCGGTCTACATTCAAGTGGAGCAACTTTCCAACGACTACTAGACAAAGTTATAGGCCCCGAACTAGAACCAAACGCATATGTGTACCTGGATGACATAATCGTCTGCAGCGCAACCTTCGAAGAACACTTAAACCATCTAAAAGAAATCTTTAATCGAATAAGAGCAGCAGGACTGCAAATTAATGAGAAGAAATGCGAATTCTGCAAACCCGAAATACAATACCTGGGACACATCGTGACTAGAGAGGGAATTAAAATGGATAAAGAGAAAATTCAGGCAATAGAACAACTCAAAGCACCGAAAAACCAGAAAGAACTACGAAGAATAATAGGCATGACATCGTGGTACAGAAAATTTATAAAAAATTACGCCGAAATGATGGCACCTCTAATAAAACTACTAAAGAAAAATCAAAAATTCAGGTGGGAAAAAGCTCAAGACAAAGCGTTTACAGATATAAAGGAAATCATGACCAAAGAACCTGTGTTGACAAGAGCAGATTTTTCGAAGCCCTTTACACTGGAAACTGATGCAAGCGACATAGGTTTAGGAGCAGTATTAACACAAGAAGAAGAAGGATCACAAAAGGTTATCATGTACGCAAGTCGATCCCTTAAGCCAGCAGAGAAAAATTACACAACTTCGGAAAAGGAATGTCTAGCAGTCATCTGGGGAATAAAGAAGATGAGGGCATTTTTGGAAGGTTACCACTTTAAAGTAATCACAGACCACCAGGCCTTGAAGTGGTTGAACACACTGAGAGAACCCACAGGAAGACTAGCAAGGTGGGCTCTAGAATTACAACAATACGACCTCGAAATAACATACCGAAGCGGCAAACAGAACATAATAGCAGACGAACTATCCAGAAACCCAGCAAACACCATACAAATAAAAGGATCTGATTGGTACGAAAAAAAGAAAGAAGAGATCGCACATAACCCACAAAACACGACAAACTTCCGGATATATGACAACAAACTGTACAGAAAAATCAACAACCCAACATATGGAGTAAAACTTAATAGTGAATCTGAATGGAAATTATGCATACCAAGGCACATGACTGAACAAATACTGGCCGAAAACCACGACTCGCCAACAGCAGGACACTTAGGGACAGCGAAAACACTCAATAGGATAGCTCAGCGCTACTACTGGCCAGGAATGTTCCGCGACACAGCACAATATGTGAACCGGTGCGAAGTTTGTCAAAAACAAAAACCCCCTCAACAAAAGAAATCTGGAACGATGCATATAAATAACGCTACGGAACCATGGGAAATAATATCTGTGGATCTTATAGGCCCATTACCAAGATCAACCCAAGGTTTCCAATGGATAATTGTCTACCATGATAAATTCACCAAATGGACAGAGATAAAAGGAATAAGAAACGCAACAGCAAAAGCAGTCGTAAAAACACTCAGAGAATGTATTATAACACGCTTCGGATGCCCAAAAACGATACTCAGCGACAACGGCAGGCAATTCACCAGCAAAGACTTCACAAATACATTGCAACGATACGCGATAGAACACAAATTAACGGCACCATACTCACCGCAAGGGAACCCCACCGAAAGAGTTAACAGGACACTAGAAACCATGATAGCATCATATGTCGAAAACAACCATAAAAAATGGGACGAATACCTACCAGAACTAAACTTCGCGCTGAATACATCACGACAGGAATCTACAAAATACACACCAGCATTTCTCCTGTTCGGCCGAGAACTAAGAAGACCTAACGACGACAACAATTTTCCAACCCCCGCCTTGACAGGACATAATAAGCTGGAAGAGATATACGAACTAGTACGCACACACCAAAACAACGCATCTAACGCACAAAAGTACCATTACGATAAAAACAGACGAGATTGGAAACCAAAAATTAACGATTGGGTATGGAGGAAGGAATTTCCGCTGTCCGACGCAAACAAGGATTTCTGCGCTAAACTGGCCCCTAAATACGCAGGCCCCTACAAAGTTCTAGAACAAAAATCGCCGGTCATATTCAAATTACAAAATATGACAAATAAAAAGATGTACGTGACCCATGTTAAAGACATAAAAAAATACACAGGACAACAATAACACAATATTACGACTAGCAACACCATGAGAAAAACAGGAGGAAAATATAGGGTACGCGTCAAAAACAAAAGGTCAGAAGAAAAATAACTACCCGCACACCAAATTCATATTCCCACGATTTAAACACAATAAGCCAGACCGAGGACATCAGTCGTAATAATCATCTCGCAACAATGTCCTGGAGCCAGATACAAGACACAGCCGCGAATATCATATTGGTGACAAAACCAAAACCATCTATGAGCCCCAGATGGGTACACGAACAGGAAGACCCAACAATAAGGCGACCAACACGACCAAGAAAACCACCCACGAGCGGAAATACAAGGAAAGACGAATCAACAAGACCAATTGTACAGAAATTCGAAAAAGTGACAATAGTGCTGAACCCAGGACCGGACCTACCAATAGTCTCTGCCACAACAATACCACCAAGACCCCCACACCCCCTATTACTACCTCAATACTCAGTTCCGCGACACTACCCGCCGCCCCAAACCAGTAACCAGCAACCCCAATACCCACTTCCGTGGCGGTTACAGCCGCTCGCACGGCACCTCCTGCCACCACTATGGAATACAATACCATTAAACTTAACCCCACGACGGTCACCAACACCCAGTGTGACCACCGCACCGTCTCACAGCGACGAACCGCCTCCACTGATGGACAACCCACCGCCCCCACTGTTGGACAAACCAACTGGGGGGACTGGGCGGACTTTAATCTGTTTTTACACAAGGACTCGAACCTCTGGACGCTAACAACAACACAAATTAGGAACGAGGATGAGGTGTCTCCCAGGAATCGAACCTGGGTGGTGCTGTCATCTACCTAATCTGAGAAAGGCCCTTGTTACCTACTTAGTGTGACAAGGGTTCAGGTATCTATGAGGAGTCCTACAAGGGAGTGATGAATGGAAACCAAGTATACCAATAGCAACAAAAGTATATTTACAAGTCCAGCATTATTTACACTTAGCCTAGACTTAACTTTAACTTATAGCACTAGGTTCACTCTATTTAATTACAACGGTACTTATATCTACACGGCACTTATATCTTGAGAGAGTGAGGAGCTTACTCTCGACGGTTAATATTTACGGACGCGAGCACAGCGGCAAGCGATACGGAATTACGGACCCAGGGTGAGGACCCTGGGATAAACGGGGTGCGCGCGGGTACCGGACAGGTAAGTAAGCTAGGAGCGAGACGGTCTGACCGGGTGGCCTAACTAAACCTTATACGCAACGGGTCACGTCAGTGACAGCACCCTGAAGGGGTGTGGAACGGGACGCGTGGGAGCGCGAGCGGGAGGGTGGCGCAGGAGTGCACACCCTACAAGCGGGTACGCGAGACGCACGCGGGCGTCGGCGTCGGGACGCTAGCCCTGCGATCGAAGACGCGGGGGGGAGCGGGGGAGTACGGGAGCACACCCTGCAGACGGGACGCGCGGAGGGCGCGAGCGGGGGTCGTGCGGGAGTGCACGACCAACAAACGGAGACGCGAGACGCACGCGGGCGTCGGCGTCGGTATTGCGACGTCCCACCTCACGGGGTGAGGGGGGAGGTCGCGGATCGGGCCGGTCGCACAAGGGTGCGCCGGGGTTTACGGGACGTGCAGGAGCACGTGGCGTCGCGACGTCCCTTCGCAAGCGGTTGCGAGGGGGTGCCGCGATGGCCCAAAAGGGTTGGTGGTGGGGAGGATACTACGTCTCTGGGGTATCTGACCAAGCCAGCGACGCAGCGGGAGGAGGAGAAGGTACCTAAACCAGATCTCTGGGGTATCTGACCAAGCCAGCGACGTGGTTAGGTGGGCAGCCTGGGAAAGACTGACCGCCTGTATGAGGCCTGATCTCGCTTATATAGCCGCGGCCGGCGGCGGCGGGCGGCGGTCGCGGTTCGGGGGACGGAGGTATCATTGTAACTGCGCGTGCGCGGATATCGCTTATCGCTGTGTGCGTGTTACGGATGGTTCATGGAATGTTCTAGAAGTGCGTATATGTGTGCGGTGACGTTGGCTCGGCGCGCCGCATCACACTCTCCTCCCTCTCCCGGAGATTTTTACCTGGGGGAAAAATCGCCGTCTTAGTGACCTGTATATAGATCCTTACTATGTCTATGGACAGTTGGACATATCAGTCTTAGTTGTGAAAGGAAATATTTACTATATAGAGTAACTCAGTTAGGGTTCTTGAAAAACTTCAACAAAAAAAATGAACCAACCAATTTAACTAAGTTCTCGGAGAAATACTGAGTTAACAAAACATTTATCGGACTTATTAAACTATTTTATAGGTTCCTATCTCTATTTATTAATGGTACATACAACATCATATTCAGTTCAGATTACTATTGTATAAAGGCAATGTTTGTGCCCTTTTCCTAACCGTAAGGACGGAAAAAAAAACGAAATTTAAAATTAAAACACTTAACGTTAACTACCGGTAGTCTAACATCTAGGGGTTTTATTCTTGCCCCATACAATCCAATATAACAATATAAGGAGAAAGAAAGAAAAAAAAAATGTCCTTATAAGAGTAACTTATTGTCCCTTTAACGGTTTCGGGAAAAATATAAACAAAATTGTCGCTTTATGACTATACCTACTTACTTATTCTCTATGATTACACTTATTATAGACTTCGGGGTACTTGCCCCCTGATTTCTCAGTCGTTTCATTATGGCCTTCTTGCCTTTAAAAAAAAATAAAAACTTTCTTAGCTTAACTAAAAGAAAGTACCAATAAAAATTGTCTCCTCTTAGAGATCTGACTAAAATGGGATTCTACATGTAGTATAATTATGATAAAGAATTACTGGCCTTGTTTAGGTTCCTTGCACTTGTAGCGCGGCAACCGAACGATGCCTCGTCTATTTCCTTTGTTCTGCTTCTTGCCGCGTCTTCTTTTTTTCTTTTTCGGTGCGGTGGTTGTTGCTGCGCAGAATGTAGTGGTTGGGTGCGATGTTTCTGCCCGTAGTAATGGTGTATCCGTCGGCGGGGTCGTTGGTTTGTCCAACAGTGGGGGCGGTGGGTTGTCCATCAGTGGAGGCGGTTCGTCGCTGTGAGACGGTGCGGTGGTCACACTGGGTGTTGGTGACCGTCGTGGGGTTAAGTTTAATGGTATTGTATTCCATAGTGGTGGCAGGAGGTGCCGTGCGAGCGGCTGTAACCGCCACGGAAGTGGGTATTGGGGTTGCTGGTTACTGGTTTGGGGCGGCGGGTAGTGTCGCGGAACTGAGTATTGAGGTAGTAATAGGGGGTGTGGGGGTCTTGGTGGTATTGTTGTGGCAGAGACTATTGGTAGGTCCGGTCCTGGGTTCAGCACTATTGTCACTTTTTCGAATTTCTGTACAATTGGTCTTGTTGATTCGTCTTTCCTTGTATTTCCGCTCGTGGGTGGTTTTCTTGGTCGTGTTGGTCGCCTTATTGTTGGGTCTTCCTGTTCGTGTACCCATCTGGGGCTCATAGATGGTTTTGGTTTTGTCACCAATATGATATTCGCGGCTGTGTCTTGTATCTGGCTCCAGGACATTGTTGCGAGATGATTATTACGACTGATGTCCTCGGTCTGGCTTATTGTGTTTAAATCGTGGGAATATGAATTTGGTGTGCGGGTAGTTATTTTTCTTCTGACCTTTTGTTTTTGACGCGTACCCTATATTTTCCTCCTGTTTTTCTCATGGTGTTGCTAGTCGTAATATTGTGTTATTGTTGTCCTGTGTATTTTTTTATGTCTTTAACATGGGTCACGTACATCTTTTTATTTGTCATATTTTGTAATTTGAATATGACCGGCGATTTTTGTTCTAGAACTTTGTAGGGGCCTGCGTATTTAGGGGCCAGTTTAGCGCAGAAATCCTTGTTTGCGTCGGACAGCGGAAATTCCTTCCTCCATACCCAATCGTTAATTTTTGGTTTCCAATCTCGTCTGTTTTTATCGTAATGGTACTTTTGTGCGTTAGATGCGTTGTTTTGGTGTGTGCGTACTAGTTCGTATATCTCTTCCAGCTTATTATGTCCTGTCAAGGCGGGGGTTGGAAAATTGTTGTCGTCGTTAGGTCTTCTTAGTTCTCGGCCGAACAGGAGAAATGCTGGTGTGTATTTTGTAGATTCCTGTCGTGATGTATTCAGCGCGAAGTTTAGTTCTGGTAGGTATTCGTCCCATTTTTTATGGTTGTTTTCGACATATGATGCTATCATGGTTTCTAGTGTCCTGTTAACTCTTTCGGTGGGGTTCCCTTGCGGTGAGTATGGTGCCGTTAATTTGTGTTCTATCGCGTATCGTTGCAATGTATTTGTGAAGTCTTTGCTGGTGAATTGCCTGCCGTTGTCGCTGAGTATCGTTTTTGGGCATCCGAAGCGTGTTATAATACATTCTCTGAGTGTTTTTACGACTGCTTTTGCTGTTGCGTTTCTTATTCCTTTTATCTCTGTCCATTTGGTGAATTTATCATGGTAGACAATTATCCATTGGAAACCTTGGGTTGATCTTGGTAATGGGCCTATAAGATCCACAGATATTATTTCCCATGGTTCCGTAGCGTTATTTATATGCATCGTTCCAGATTTCTTTTGTTGAGGGGGTTTTTGTTTTTGACAAACTTCGCACCGGTTCACATATTGTGCTGTGTCGCGGAACATTCCTGGCCAGTAGTAGCGCTGAGCTATCCTATTGAGTGTTTTCGCTGTCCCTAAGTGTCCTGCTGTTGGCGAGTCGTGGTTTTCGGCCAGTATTTGTTCAGTCATGTGCCTTGGTATGCATAATTTCCATTCAGATTCACTATTAAGTTTTACTCCATATGTTGGGTTGTTGATTTTTCTGTACAGTTTGTTGTCATATATCCGGAAGTTTGTCGTGTTTTGTGGGTTATGTGCGATCTCTTCTTTCTTTTTTTCGTACCAATCAGATCCTTTTATTTGTATGGTGTTTGCTGGGTTTCTGGATAGTTCGTCTGCTATTATGTTCTGTTTGCCGCTTCGGTATGTTATTTCGAGGTCGTATTGTTGTAATTCTAGAGCCCACCTTGCTAGTCTTCCTGTGGGTTCTCTCAGTGTGTTCAACCACTTCAAGGCCTGGTGGTCTGTGATTACTTTAAAGTGGTAACCTTCCAAAAATGCCCTCATCTTCTTTATTCCCCAGATGACTGCTAGACATTCCTTTTCCGAAGTTGTGTAATTTTTCTCTGCTGGCTTAAGGGATCGACTTGCGTACATGATAACCTTTTGTGATCCTTCTTCTTCTTGTGTTAATACTGCTCCTAAACCTATGTCGCTTGCATCAGTTTCCAGTGTAAAGGGCTTCGAAAAATCTGCTCTTGTCAACACAGGTTCTTTGGTCATGATTTCCTTTATATCTGTAAACGCTTTGTCTTGAGCTTTTTCCCACCTGAATTTTTGATTTTTCTTTAGTAGTTTTATTAGAGGTGCCATCATTTCGGCGTAATTTTTTATAAATTTTCTGTACCACGATGTCATGCCTATTATTCTTCGTAGTTCTTTCTGGTTTTTCGGTGCTTTGAGTTGTTCTATTGCCTGAATTTTCTCTTTATCCATTTTAATTCCCTCTCTAGTCACGATGTGTCCCAGGTATTGTATTTCGGGTTTGCAGAATTCGCATTTCTTCTCATTAATTTGCAGTCCTGCTGCTCTTATTCGATTAAAGATTTCTTTTAGATGGTTTAAGTGTTCTTCGAAGGTTGCGCTGCAGACGATTATGTCATCCAGGTACACATATGCGTTTGGTTCTAGTTCGGGGCCTATAACTTTGTCTAGTAGTCGTTGGAAAGTTGCTCCACTTGAGTGTAGACCGAAGGGTAAGACTTTAAAATGGAAAAGACCTCTCCCTGGGACTGTAAATGCAGTGATTTGTTTGCTTTTTTTGTCCAATTTTACATTCCAATATCCGTTTTTTAAATCAAATTTTGAAAAGAACTTTGCTTGTCGTAGTTTCTCTAACGTGTGGTCTATTTGTGGGATTGGGTACGCGTCCTTCTCTGAGATTTCGTTTATTTTCCTGAAATCTATGCAGAATCTATATTCTCCGTTGTCTTTTTTGGCTAATACTACTGGTGAGCTGTACGGGCTGTTTGATTTCTCGATTATCCCATCTTCTAGCATTTTGTCTACGTGTTCATTTATGATTTCCTGCATCTTGGGATTCCTGGGGTAGTATTTTTGTTTTATGGGTTCGTTGTGTTTAAGTTTAATGACATGTACAGCTTCCTTGTTACCTTTGGGTGCAGCTCTACACTTTTCGAATTCTTCTTTGATGAACTTTTCCAGATGTTTAGTTTGTGAGTTTGTTAGGTTATTTTCGTTAACTCCTGTGGTTTTTTGTATTTTGTTTTCGGGTTTTTCCCATTCTACGGTCAGTCCACAACGTTTCAATGCATCCATTCCTACTATAATGTAAGGTGTTGTTGGTAAAAGGAACACTTCTTGTTGGATTTTTGTGCCGTTGATCACCATTTCCACTGTTTTACTTTCGTTTATTAGGACTTCTGAGCCATCTGCTAATATTACGGTTGTTTTCCTGTTGGTCTTCACTTCTTCATCTTGTTGTTTGTCACTTCCCCATGCTGTTCTATTTAAGTAGGTACATGTTGATCCTGTGTCTACTAGAGCCTTATGTTCCGAAGAATTTATTTTTACTGTTATGAATATTCTGTTATCGCCTTGTGAGTTCTGTTTCACGGTGCATGCTCCTTTCTTTGTGGTTTTACAGCAATTTCTGCTTAGCACACCCATGTTTCCGCACCCGCTACAAAATATTTGTTTCTGTGACTTGCATTCTCTTGAGGCGTGATTGGGTTTTCCGCAGTTCCAGCAGTGAGTTTGTTCACTGTATTGTGGATGTATTTTCTTGCTTGGTCGTGCTCCGTTGCTTGTGCGTATTTTTTCGTTTGAGTTGTCGTTATTGTTTCCTTGTAGGGATTTGCCTTGTTCTAGACGGTGATTGTTGTTTTGGTATTGTTGTTTCTTGTAGTTTTTTGTTCTCTCTTCCTCTCTATTTATGTTTTCGAAATCACCGGCCATTGCAATCAACTCCCTCATGGTTGTAAAATCTTGCCTTTTCACATAGTATTTGTATTTAGGACCCATGTTGTTATATATCATCTCTATTGACTCTGATTCGCTCATTTTCCCGTGTCTTCTTATAAGTGTTTGCATTTGAGTGAGATAATCTGTGAAGCGCTCATCTGGCCATTGTTTCCTTGCTGCTATACGGCTCAAGAGGTTTGCTTCGTAGTTTCTAGGGAAGTAGAACAATTTGAAGTCATCTTCGAAGTCTCTCCATGTTTTCCAGTATAAACTATTGTTTCTGTGCCACAACAATGCTTTTCCTTTCAGTAGTTTGGGAACGAATGGTAGTAATTCGTCTTTAGTTTTCGAGATTGTATTTATTTGTTCGTCGACCCTTTCAAGGAACTCCACCGCATCTCCCGTGGTGTCAAAACTTATATTCCATTTAGCGAATATTTTCTCCATGTTTCTTAGCTCTTTTGTATTCTCCATCTTCACCGTTTCGGCTTCTCTGAAGTCTTCTAGTAGTGAATCTTCTTTATTATTTTCTTTTTGTTCGGGATTGTTCTTTTCTACCTCTCTGATAATCTGTACTAGTTTTTTTCTTAATTCTTCTACAGTTTTATCTGTTGCTGATATCCCTCTATTTTCGATTTCTTGGATCAATTCTTCTTTTTTCAAATTATATACCCAGGATGTCGGCATTTGTATTAATTTATTTCTCTCAGTATTTATTTACGCGGGATCACGGATATGTATTTTTTTTTTTTTGCCAGCGAATGTATTTACAAATATATTTATTTATTATTTTGACACGGGGTTGATACTGAAACTTATTTACGCGAGATTACGGATATGTGTTTAGAAAATGATTTTTTTTTTTTTTTTGACGCGGGTTTAACACTGAAACTTATTTACGCGGGGTGGCGGGGTCTGGATCCGGGTTTATTTAATTGATACTTTATTTACGCGGGTTAAAGGGGTTTTTTTTTTTTTTTTTTTTTTTTTTTTTTTTTTTTTTTTTTTTTTTTTAAATTGATTTTTACCGGGCACGTTTTTTTATAATTTTTAGGAACAGGTCTATTTATTTGAAATTGTTTATTTACGCGGAATGACGGAGTCTTTAGAAACAGGTAATATTATTTATTTTAATTTTATCCGAAGTTTCGAATCGATTTATTTCATTTATTATCTGTTTTTATTTTTGCGCGGAATATTTTATTTTAATTTACGGGTATACGGGCTTCGGGCTTTTATTTATGTTTATTAAGGGATTGGATTGGGAGAAATCAAAATTATTTGTTTATTGCGCGGTGTGGTATATTGGCAACCAGTCACTGGACTCCTGTAGGACCCTTAGATTTTAACGGATTTGGGTTTCTAGTGAGATACTTTTAAGATAGAACGATGCGTTCTCATGGACCTCCCGGTAGATCCTGCTAGACAACCCCTAGTGGGTTTTTGAGTTGGGTGCCAGTGTGATGTCGCGCAAAAACAATGGCACCTCATGGATCTCTCGATAGATTCTCCTAGAAAATCCCCAGTGGGTTTTTTCGTTGGGCGCCAGTGTGATGTAGCGTCTTTCAGGACCCGAACCTCTGGACGCTAACAACAACACAAATTAGGAACGAGGATGAGGTGTCTCCCAGGAATCGAACCTGGGTGGTGCTGTCATCTACCTAATCTGAGAAAGGCCCTTGTTACCTAGTTACCCCACGTCCCGTACCGACGCCCGGTCATAAACCGCCTGATTTTACCCAGTTCAGGCAACAAACAAAAGGTCAGAAGAAAAATAACTACCCGCACACCAAATTCATATTCCCACGATACATCCACAATACAGTGAACAAACTCACTGCTGGAACTGCGGAAAACCCAATCACGCCTCAAGAGAATGCAAGTCACAGAAACAAATATTTTGTAGCGGGTGCGGAAACATGGGTGTGCTAAGCAGAAATTGCTGTAAAACCACAAAGAAAGGAGCATGCACCGTGAAACAGAACTCACAAGGCGATAACAGAATATTCATAACAGTAAAAATAAATTCTTCGGAACATAAGGCTCTAGTAGACACAGGATCAACATGTACCTACTTAAATAGAACAGCATGGGGAAGTGAAGAACAACAAGATGAAGAAGTGAAGACCAACAGGAAAACAACCGTAATAATAGCAGACGAACTATCCAGAAACCCAACAAACACTTATAAGAAGACACGGGAATATAAGCGAGATCAGGCCTCATACAGGCGGTCAGTCTTTCCCAGGCTGCCCACCTAACCACGTCCGAGTCTTAGATAGGAATCTTCCGAGACCGAGATACGTTGGTTTGTCCAACAGTGGGGGCGGTGGGTTGTCCATCAGTGGAGGCGGTTCGTCGCTGTGAGACGGTGCGGTGGTCACACTGGGTGTTGGTGACCGTCGTGGGGTTAAGTTTAATGGTATTGTATTCCATAGTGGTGGCAGGAGGTGCCGTGCGAGCGGCTGTAACCGCCACGGAAGTGGGTATTGGGGTTGCTGGTTACTGGTTTGGGGCGGCGGGTAGTGTCGCGGAACTGAGTATTGAGGTAGTAATAGGGGGTGTGGGGGTCTTGGTGGTATTGTTGTGGCAGAGACTATTGGTAGGTCCGGTCCTGGGTTCAGCACTATTGTCACTTTTTCGAATTTCTGTACAATTGGTCTTGTTGATTCGTCTTTCCTTGTATTTCCGCTCGTGGGTGGTTTTCTTGGTCGTGTTGGTCGCCTTATTGTTGGGTCTTCCTGTTCGTGTACCCATCTGGGGCTCATAGATGGTTTTGGTTTTGTCACCAATATGATATTCGCGGCTGTGTCTTGTATCTGGCTCCAGGACATTGTTGCGAGATGATTATTACGACTGATGTCCTCGGTCTGGCTTATTGTGTTTAAATCGTGGGAATATGAATTTGGTGTGCGGGTAGTTATTTTTCTTCTGACCTTTTGTTTTTGACGCGTACCCTATATTTTCCTCCTGTTTTTCTCATGGTGTTGCTAGTCGTAATATTGTGTTATTGTTGTCCTGTGTATTTTTTTATGTCTTTAACATGGGTCACGTACATCTTTTTATTTGTCATATTTTGTAATTTGAATATGACCGGCGATTTTTGTTCTAGAACTTTGTAGGGGCCTGCGTATTTAGGGGCCAGTTTAGCGCAGAAATCCTTGTTTGCGTCGGACAGCGGAAATTCCTTCCTCCATACCCAATCGTTAATTTTTGGTTTCCAATCTCGTCTGTTTTTATCGTAATGGTACTTTTGTGCGTTAGATGCGTTGTTTTGGTGTGTGCGTACTAGTTCGTATATCTCTTCCAGCTTATTATGTCCTGTCAAGGCGGGGGTTGGAAAATTGTTGTCGTCGTTAGGTCTTCTTAGTTCTCGGCCGAACAGGAGAAATGCTGGTGTGTATTTTGTAGATTCCTGTCGTGATGTATTCAGCGCGAAGTTTAGTTCTGGTAGGTATTCGTCCCATTTTTTATGGTTGTTTTCGACATATGATGCTATCATGGTTTCTAGTGTCCTGTTAACTCTTTCGGTGGGGTTCCCTTGCGGTGAGTATGGTGCCGTTAATTTGTGTTCTATCGCGTATCGTTGCAATGTATTTGTGAAGTCTTTGCTGGTGAATTGCCTGCCGTTGTCGCTGAGTATCGTTTTTGGGCATCCGAAGCGTGTTATAATACATTCTCTGAGTGTTTTTACGACTGCTTTTGCTGTTGCGTTTCTTATTCCTTTTATCTCTGTCCATTTGGTGAATTTATCATGGTAGACAATTATCCATTGGAAACCTTGGGTTGATCTTGGTAATGGGCCTATAAGATCCACAGATATTATTTCCCATGGTTCCGTAGCGTTATTTATATGCATCGTTCCAGATTTCTTTTGTTGAGGGGGTTTTTGTTTTTGACAAACTTCGCACCGGTTCACATATTGTGCTGTGTCGCGGAACATTCCTGGCCAGTAGTAGCGCTGAGCTATCCTATTGAGTGTTTTCGCTGTCCCTAAGTGTCCTGCTGTTGGCGAGTCGTGGTTTTCGGCCAGTATTTGTTCAGTCATGTGCCTTGGTATGCATAATTTCCATTCAGATTCACTATTAAGTTTTAATCTGTGTGTCTGGCCCTTCCCCCCCGAACTGGAAAAAAATGCCCTCATCTTCTTTATTCCCCAGATGACTGCTAGACATTCCTTTTCCGAAGTTGTGTAATTTTTCTCTGCTGGCTTAAGGGATCGACTTGCGTACATGATAACCTTTTGTGATCCTTCTTCTTCTTGTGTTAATACTGCTCCTAAACCTATGTCGCTTGCATCAGTTTCCAGTGTAAAGGGCTTCGAAAAATCTGCTCTTGTCAACACAGGTTCTTTGGTCATGATTTCCTTTATATCTGTAAACGCTTTGTCTTGAGCTTTTTCCCACCTGAATTTTTGATTTTTCTTTAGTAGTTTTATTAGAGGTGCCATCATTTCGGCGTAATTTTTTATAAATTTTCTGTACCACGATGTCATGCCTATTATTCTTCGTAGTTCTTTCTGGTTTTTCGGTGCTTTGAGTTGTTCTATTGCCTGAATTTTCTCTTTATCCATTTTAATTCCCTCTCTAGTCACGATGTGTCCCAGGTATTGTATTTCGGGTTTGCAGAATTCGCATTTCTTCTCATTAATTTGCAGTCCTGCTGCTCTTATTCGATTAAAGATTTCTTTTAGATGGTTTAAGTGTTCTTCGAAGGTTGCGCTGCAGACGATTATGTCATCCAGGTACACATATGCGTTTGGTTCTAGTTCGGGGCCTATAACTTTGTCTAGTAGTCGTTGGAAAGTTGCTCCACTTGAATGTAGACCGTAGGGTAAGACTTTAAAATGGAAAAGACCTCTCCCTGGGACTGTAAATGCAGTGATTTGTTTGCTTTTTTTGTCCAATTTTACATTCCAATATCCGTTTTTTAAATCAAATTTTGAAAAGAACTTTGCTTGTCGTAGTTTCTCTAACGTGTGGTCTATTTGTGGGATTGGGTACGCGTCCTTCTCTGAGATTTCGTTTATTTTCCTGAAATCTATGCAGAATCTATATTCTCCGTTGTCTTTTTTGGCTAATACTACTGGTGAGCTGTACGGGCTGTTTGATTTCTCGATTATCCCATCTTCTAGCATTTTGTCTACGTGTTCATTTATGATTTCCTGCATCTTGGGATTCCTGGGGTAGTATTTTTGTTTTATGGGTTCGTTGTGTTTAAGTTTAATGACATGTACAGCTTCCTTGTTACCTTTGGGTGCAGCTCTACACTTTTCGAATTCTTCTTTGATGAACTTTTCCAGATGTTTAGTTTGTGAGTTTGTTAGGTTATTTTCGTTAACTCCTGTGGTTTTTTGTATTTTGTTTTCGGGTTTTTCCCATTCTACGGTCAGTCCACAACGTTTCAATGCATCCATTCCTACTATAATGTAAGGTGTTGTTGGTAAAAGGAACACTTCTTGTTGGATTTTTGTGCCGTTGATCACCATTTCCACTGTTTTACTTTCGTTTATTAGGACTTCTGAGCCATCTGCTAATATTACGGTTGTTTTCCTGTTGGTCTTCACTTCTTCATCTTGTTGTTTGTCACTTCCCCATGCTGTTCTATTTAAGTAGGTACATGTTGATCCTGTGTCTACTAGAGCCTTATGTTCCGAAGAATTTATTTTTACTGTTATGAATATTCTGTTATCGCCTTGTGAGTTCTGTTTCACGGTGCATGCTCCTTTCTTTGTGGTTTTACAGCAATTTCTGCTTAGCACACCCATGTTTCCGCACCCGCTACAAAATATTTGTTTCTGTGACTTGCATTCTCTTGAGGCGTGATTGGGTTTTCCGCAGTTCCAGCAGTGAGTTTGTTCACTGTATTGTGGATGTATTTTCTTGCTTGGTCGTGCTCCGTTGCTTGTGCGTATTTTTTCGTTTGAGTTGTCGTTATTGTTTCCTTGTAGGGATTTGCCTTGTTCTAGACGGTGATTGTTGTTTTGGTATTGTTGTTTCTTGTAGTTTTTTGTTCTCTCTTCCTCTCTATTTATGTTTTCGAAATCACCGGCCATTGCAATCAACTCCCTCATGGTTGTAAAATCTTGCCTTTTCACATAGTATTTGTATTTAGGACCCATGTTGTTATATATCATCTCTATTGACTCTGATTCGCTCATTTTCCCGTGTCTTCTTATAAGTGTTTGCATTTGAGTGAGATAATCTGTGAAGCGCTCATCTGGCCATTGTTTCCTTGCTGCTATACGGCTCAAGAGGTTTGCTTCGTAGTTTCTAGGGAAGTAGAACAATTTGAAGTCATCTTCGAAGTCTCTCCATGTTTTCCAGTATAAACTATTGTTTCTGTGCCACAACAATGCTTTTCCTTTCAGTAGTTTGGGAACGAATGGTAGTAATTC
The DNA here is from genome assembly GCA_963576875.1 of Acrobasis repandana. Taxonomy (NCBI): domain Eukaryota; kingdom Metazoa; phylum Arthropoda; class Insecta; order Lepidoptera; family Pyralidae; genus Acrobasis; species Acrobasis repandana. The sequence continues at coordinate 6,589,251 of OY756242.1, read as the reverse complement.
GTCTTTAGTTTTCGAGATTGTATTTATTTGTTCGTCGACCCTTTCAAGGAACTCCACCGCATCTCCCGTGGTGTCAAAACTTATATTCCATTTAGCGAATATTTTCTCCATGTTTCTTAGCTCTTTTGTATTCTCCATCTTCACCGTTTCGGCTTCTCTGAAGTCTTCTAGTAGTGAATCTTCTTTATTATTTTCTTTTTGTTCGGGATTGTTCTTTTCTACCTCTCTGATAATCTGTACTAGTTTTTTTCTTAATTCTTCTACAGTTTTATCTGTTGCTGATATCCCTCTATTTTCGATTTCTTGGATCAATTCTTCTTTTTTCAAATTATATACCCAGGATGTCGGCATTTGTATTAATTTATTTCTCTCAGTATTTATTTACGCGGGATCACGGATATGTATTTTTTTTTTTTTGCCAGCGAATGTATTTACAAATATATTTATTTATTATTTTGACACGGGGTTGATACTGAAACTTATTTACGCGAGATTACGGATATGTGTTTAGAAAATGATTTTTTTTTTTTTTTGACGCGGGTTTAACACTGAAACTTATTTACGCGGGGTGGCGGGGTCTGGATCCGGGTTTATTTAATTGATACTTTATTTACGCGGGTTAAAGGGGTTTTTTTTTTTTTTTTTTTTTTTTTTTTTTTTTTTTTTTTTTTTTTTTTTTTAAATTGATTTTTACCGGGCACGTTTTTTTATAATTTTTAGGAACAGGTCTATTTATTTGAAATTGTTTATTTACGCGGAATGACGGAGTCTTTAGAAACAGGTAATATTATTTATTTTAATTTTATCCGAAGTTTCGAATCGATTTATTTCATTTATTATCTGTTTTTATTTTTGCGCGGAATATTTTATTTTAATTTACGGGTATACGGGCTTCGGGCTTTTATTTATGTTTATTAAGGGATTGGATTGGGAGAAATCAAAATTATTTGTTTATTGCGCGGTGTGGTATATTGGCAACCAGTCACTGGACTCCTGTAGGACCCTTAGATTTTAACGGATTTGGGTTTCTAGTGAGATACTTTTAAGATAGAACGATGCGTTCTCATGGACCTCCCGGTAGATCCTGCTAGACAACCCCTAGTGGGTTTTTGAGTTGGGTGCCAGTGTGATGTCGCGCAAAAACAATGGCACCTCATGGATCTCTCGATAGATTCTCCTAGAAAATCCCCAGTGGGTTTTTTCGTTGGGCGCCAGTGTGATGTAGCGTCTTCCAGGACTCGAACCTCTGGACGCTAACAGCAACACAAATTAGGAACGAGGATGAGGTGTCTCCCAGGAATCGAACCTGGGTGGTGCTGTCATCTACCTAATCTGAGAAAGGCCCTTGTTACCTACTTAGTGTGACAAGGGTTCAGGTATCTATGAGGAGTCCCACAAGGGAGTGATGAATGGAAACCAAGTATACCAATAGCAACAAAAGTATATTTACAAGTCCAGCATTATTTACACTTAGCCTAGACTTAACTTTAACTTATAGCACTAGGTTCACTCTATTTAATTACAACGGTACTTATATCTACACGGCACTTATATCTTGAGAGAGTGAGGAGCTTACTCTCGACGGTTAATATTTACGGACGCGAGCACAGCGGCAAGCGATACGGAATTACGGACCCAGGGTGAGGACCCTGGGATAAACGGGGTGCGCGCGGGTACCGGACAGGTAAGTAAGCTAGGAGCGAGACGGTCTGACCGGGTGGCCTAACTAAACCTTATACGCAACGGGTCACGTCAGTGACAGCACCCTGAAGGGGTGCGGAACGGGACGCGTGGGAGGGCGCGAGCGGGGGTCGTGCGGGAGTGCACGACCAACAAACGGAGACGCGAGACGCACGCGGGCGTCGGCGTCGGTATTGCGACGTCCCACCTCACGGGGTGAGGGGGGAGGTCGCGGATCGGGCCGGTCGCACAAGGGTGCGCCGGGATTTACGGGACGTGCAGGAGCACGTGGCGTCGCGACGTCCCTTCGCAAGCGGTTGCGAGGGGGTGCCGCGATGGCCCAAAAGGGTTGGTGGTGGGGAGGATACTACGTCTCTGGGGTATCTGACCAAGCCAGCGACGCAGCGGGAGGAGGAGAAGGTACCTAAACCAGATCTCTGGGGTATCTGACCAAGCCAGCGACGTGGTTAGGTGGGCAGCCTGGGAAAGACTGACCGCCTGTATGAGGCCTGATCTCGCTTATATAGCCGCGGCCGGCGGCGGCGGGCGGCGGTCGCGGTTCGGGGGACGGAGGTATCATTGTAACTGCGCGTGCGCGGATATCGCTTATCGCTGTGTGCGTGTTACGGATGGTTCATGGAATGTTCTAGAAGTGCGTATATGTGTGCGGTGACGTTGGCTCGGCGCGCCGCATCACAGTACTAACGATAATTCGGTCACTGTAGCCAAAATTTGGTCTAAACAAATACAACTAGGAAGGGACATACCCGTAATAAATCGAACAACGGTCTATACTAGATCACTAAAGTATGAAATTAAAATAACAGCCAAAAACAAAAACAAATTTCGGGATTTCCATACGTACACATAGTGTGCGGCTGCCCGGGTAGTTTTTTGACTGTTATTTTAATTTTTATAATACTATAGTGATCTAGTATGGCCCGTGGTTTAATTTATAACTGGTATGTCCCTTCCACTTTGTATAATTTTAGTCATTAACGACTCGATAAGAATGAAAAGTCATCATCAAAAGATCTTTTTTAGTCTCCACTGCAAGAGCACGACCCTTTCTGTACTACTAGAGCCATATATTAGCCAGAGCAGTTAAAGGATTTGGCCTACACTCTCTACGCTGGCCAGACGGATTGGAGAGGTCTCACTGATGTTTATAAGCTTTGTTAAGCTTGTTCCGGGAGAAAAAACGTAATTTCTTCCTGATATGCTAACAGCATGCCTGCTAGGAAATTCATACTGTTTACTCGTAATTTCTTCCAGATATGCTTACAGCGTGTCTGCTAGGAAATGCATACTGTTTACTTACGGGGGCTGCGGGGGGAACGTCAATAATTTTCAGACCAAGGAAGAATGCGAGATGCACTGCGAGTTCCCAAGACGTCTTTGAGAACCTAACTTTTTCAGCTGGTATATAAATAAATCTATTGTCAAATATATATTTTTTAGTATAATTTTATGCTGTTCGTTTAGAAAAAAAAAAACAGTCGGAATCCGGGACTGCCGACAGAAGTGAAAACTTGAACTGTCGGTTACGGCAGGCTTGTGTCACTCCCCGTTTAGGTATCGAAAATGTACCTACATTATTACTATGCGCGCAGCGGCCCCTGGGAGTGGTAAATTCAATTATATGAATCGTTTGTCCAGAGTAATAAGAATGAAATTGGCTTGCAATGGATGTCTAGGTATCTATACGAATAGGTGCTGAGTTCTGACGTGAGCTAAATTAAACCTTATCGCTAGCCACATTGAGTAGAGATATTTCTTTGAATTTCTTTGCTGAGTGAGACTTTTGTACGTTAGTATTATTTATTATGTGGTTACGGTAACAGTGTCGCGAGTTCCATGTTTTTCCCATCTCGAAAAAATGCCCAACGCGCCTATAGAAGTATTCTCTTCAAATACTTTGAACTTTGATAAGCCGCTTGTACAAGCTGCTTGTCTTCTCGCGCAGATCATAAAAACCGATTAATGGGATCATGGTAAAATTCGCAATCCGTCACGTCCCGTTTCCCGCAGGTGCGAAAAGCGGTCTTTGGACAGTCGCTTCGCTACTTTAAATATAAGAGGAGGATTGAATGGTAAAATAGATGAGGTGTATCAGATGATGAGTGAAAGAAAGATTGATGTCCTGTGTGTGAATGAGACGAAACGGAAAGGATGCGGGACCACTAAGAGTGGTTCTTTCACGGCATATTGGTCAGGAGTACCAGAAACCGCTAAAGGCTGTCAAGGAGTTGGCCTCATTCTTTCTAAAAGAATGGCAGAGTGTGTAAATGAGTACGAATTTGTAAGTTCAAGACTTGTCTGGATTAGAATGAAAGTTGGGTTAATTCGGATTTTTATATTGGGAGTGTATGCACCTATAGAAAGTAAATCTAAAAGAAATAAAGAAGAAAGAAAGGAATTTTGGGATAGTGTGAATGATGTTTTGAGTGGTTGCAAAGGCAATGAGAAGATAATTATGCTAAGTGATTTTAATGGATGGGTTGGTATTAAGCGAGATGGTTATGAAAAGGTATTGGGTTTGTTTGGCGATGAAAGGGATAATGAAAATGGAAAAGTTTGCTTGCGGTAACCGAAGAGCATGTATGAAGAGGTTGATGAGTGTAGATGAAGCCAAATAGGTCTGTCAAGATCGTAGCAAGTGGAGGTCCATAGTCTCTGCCTACCCCTGTGGGAAACAGGCGTGATAGTATGTATGTATGCATGTATGGTAAAATAGGCGTTGCGGCTGGTATGGCAACTCATCACTATTGCCAGTCGTATCGCCTATTTTAATTGGTTCCCTTTTTCCTCATCTCTTCATTTTCATCTAAGCGCATTCCCGGTTGCATCCTCAGATGTGCTGCTTTGGAGCCCGGGTTGCGCTTTCCCGCTTTTTCTTCTCCAAATATAACAAGGTAGCCAAAGACCTTGCGAAGTGGAGAAGAAATAGCCGGAACAGTTAAAAACGGTTGGCTATAGTTTTACGACCGGCCGCCTGCCTAACGGCAACCCTCTTTGGAAATGTATTTGTGCGAAAAGTTTTACAACCAGCTGCCGCCTGATGTCAACCCTCCTTGTGAATGCAATTGTAGCACAAGATGTTTGTGCTTAATCCCTTAGTCGCCTCTTGCGACATCCACAGGAAGGGATGGAGTGGTCGTATTCTAACCCGGAACCACACGGGGGGAAGGGAATTGGTGGCCTTTTTTAATTACTCGCAATGGCGGCCACGTACAGCAAGCGCAGCATAGGATAACCACCTTTAGGTGGTCGGACGAGTTGTAGGAATCAGTGATGACTTATGGCTCTATGAAACGAGGTTCCTTTCTGTGGATCCATAAGAAGGCTCAGGCTGACTCAACGCGCTATGGAGAGGGCTATGCTCGGTGTTTCTATACGTGATCGAATGAGAAATAAGGAATTTCGTAGGAGAACAAAAGTCACTGACATAGCCCAGGAGATTAGCTTGTTGAAGTGGCGTGTGCGCGATAAACTAATATGATGGGGAAATGCAAAGGAAGGTTCTCGAATGGCGACTACGTACTGGCAAGCGAAGCGTAGGACACCCACCCACAAGGTAGTCAGACAACTTGATCAAGGTCGCTGGAAAGAGCTGGATGTAGGCCGCTCTAGATCGATCAATTTGGAAGTGGCCTATGTCCAGCAGTGGACGTTATGCGGCTGAAATTATGATGATAAGTTGCAAGAACGCTGGTTGCTATAGGTATGCTTAATTTGTGTAGCAAAAGAAAACCGTAGCGAATCGGGAACAAGCTAATAATAACATTTCATTAAACATACAAGTTTTTAAGAAATTAAATACAAACCAAATACAGTATAAGTAGGCGTTTTAAAAAAAATGGTAGGTACATTTTGGCTTGATTTATGGGGTTGAAGATGTACGTTTTTATTTTCTGTCTTGTGGCTTTTATCAGTCTTAACAGTGTTCAAGGTAAGCATTGCCGTGTATACTTCCAACTATAATAGGATTATTCCATCTCTTCATGTGGATGTCGTAAGAGGCGACTAAAGGACTAAGCACAATCATCTCGTGCTATATTGTCGTATTATGAAAAAAAAACATTGATTAATTTAAAACTCACGTGACATAGTCGGAAAAGGCCGACCAGGTTTCGCTGTCCAGTCCGCTCAGCACTGACAGCAGCGACATCGTCGAGTCGCCGCTGACACTCGCCCTGAAGATGATCGTCTAAATCGATTGAAATCTGGTCGGCCTTTTCCGACTATATCACGTGAGTCAACCGGTTTAAAATCAATTAGGTATGGATTTATCTCACGTAAGTAAAAAAACAATTGAAGTTGACAGTGAGGAGTTTTTGGCGGGAAGTCAAGGGATTCGGATGTGGTTTGCTTTAAATTATTTTGCAAATTGATTTAAGTGCACTTTATAATGTAAAATTGGTTTAGGTTTGGTGGTATAAATGCCCATGCACATGAACAATATGATAGTTAAACTGGACAGTCATAGTACGGCTGTAGTGATATTTGTAAGGACTGTGTCTGTCTTCAGGCGTCGTCCGCCACTCAATCGGCTAGGAAATCTATAGATTTGTCGCCAGAGGCCCTTGAAGCAATCAAAGGCCTTTTTTTTTTTTTTTTTGACGCGGAGAAAATCCTTTCGGATACCTTACCGGTTACGGGACACCGGTAAGGTTATGTGGTGTTACCACTAAAAACTCCGCGGTGTCACCTCTCAGCCGCTATCGGCCGGGGCCGTGTGCTTCTCTTGCTCCACAGCCCCGGCGCGGCCGGCCGCTACCTTAGCGGCCCCGGCTAACGGCCTCACGGCACCCTCTGCTGAATAAGAGGGGCCGGAGAAACCGTCACGTTGGCCTTTCGGCCCGACAAGAACAGGCGCGCTGACACGCACACGCGCCTGCCTTCCACTCCGGAGGGCTGTCCGTTGGACCATGGAATCCCGTTTCCACCGTCCAACCAGCCCTCATAATTTGGGGCCTGCAGAAGCAGGCCCTGCCCCAGTCCACCTGACGGTGACCGGGGCCCACCAAGCCGGCCGCAGGGGATAGGGAGAGCGGCAACGTAACACCGACACTCCTCTTCCCCTGCGGCCCCACCGTTGCCGTGCCAAGCGCCACGGCCGCGCTTGGTCGCGGAGGATAGGGCGAGCGGCAACGACACACCGACACTCCTCTTCTTCCGCGACCCCTACGACGGCTGTGAGAGTAGGGAGTTAACCCCCTTCTCTCACAGCCAGGCCATTCCCACCAGGAATGGCCTCCACCGGGCCCGGGGAGGCCTAAGCCTCAACCCGGGCAATGGGTTCCTCTTAGCTTCCCCGCGGATGAGGCAGTCCGCAGGTACTGAGCCCCCCCATCGCGACAAGATGAGAACCCGGGCGGGGGGGAAGCAATCAAAGGCCTACACCAACCTTTGACTGTAACTTGTCAGGAATAGAGAAGCAACAAAACTAAATATAGGCTATAAAGGACTTGTATTCAGGGCCGTAAAATAATTCTCAAAAAAAGGGTGATATTTGGCAGGAGTTATTTTGTTGTTGGCGGTTAATAGTATAATTAAGTAATTACATATAGTTTTGCCCATATATCCCTTATCTCAGGTTTTACCCATGGTTTATCTATGTCCATGGTTTATTAAAACAAGGTATTCTTTTCCCGCAACCGTGACATCTGGCTACGTTTAGTCCAAGAATACGTCACCAGTTGGGCTTGGGAGTGTTGCCACTGTGTGTGATTGAAGTTATATTATAGTTTATGGCTATATATAGTTTATGGTTATGTAATGGTATGGTTATATATATATATATATATATATATATATATATATATATATATATATACATATATATTAGGTCCTTACATATGAAATTGCCGTTCAGTATCAAAAAAGTGAAACAAGTTTTTTTTAATGAAATTATTATTTAATCAATCGAAGTATGCGCCGTTGTTATCAATACACTTCCGCCATTTTATAGGAAGATCATTGATACCTTTGGAAAAAAAATCCTGGGAGCGAGAGTCTATGAACTGTTTGAATGCGGTTTTGACTGCCTCATCAGATTTGAAATTTTTTCCTTGTAAAAAATCGGTTGGGGCAAGATCTGGAGAGTATGGTGGGTGACGCAGAGGTTCCAGTCGCAGCTCCTCTAACTTGGCGATCGTTTGATGTGCAGTGTGTGGTCTAGCGCTATCCTGAAGAAGCAATTCATCAGTCTCGGTTGTTTAATGGCGAGCTTTTCCATCATTGTTTGCAATTGTTGGCAATACAAGTCTGCAGTAATCGTCTGGCCTGATCTCAAGAAGCTGTAGTGGATAACACCAGCACTGGTCCACCAAACACTCACCAGAATCTTCTTTTTGGTCAGTTTTCGCTTAGGGCAAGGTTTTGCCGGTTCTCCAGGGTCAAGCCATTGTGATGATCGCTTCCGATTGTCGTACAGGATCCATTTCTCATCACAAGTCACGATACGGTTCAAAATCCCCTCATTATTGTGGCGATTAAGCAAAGAAACGCAGCAAGCAACGCGTGTTTGTTGGTTTGCTTCAGTCAATTCGTGCGGTACCCACTTTTCGAGTTTTTTAATTTTTCCGATTTCCGATTCCGAGGCTCATTGTGTAAATCGAAATTTCCAGAACGGAAACGTTGAAACCAAAAACGCACCGTTCGTTCGTTAGCGGTGCCTGGTCCATACACGTCGTTAATTCTTCGTGTCGTTTCTGCAGCACTGGTGCCACGGTGGAACTCGTATTCATAAATACCGCGAATTTTCAATTTGTCCATAGTTGTTGTTATAGCAATGTTGAAACTCAAACAAATGATGTTAAAACAAATGAAATACGAATTTTAAAACAATATTTTTCTGGCTTTATTTCGAAATAAATTTGAATTTGGAATTCCTAATGAACCGCAAGATATTTGATTTTAAAGTTGCCAGTATTGAAAATCGGCAATTTCATATGTAAGGACCTAATATATAAGCTTTTACTTTATCTCCCAGACCAGCATGGAAGAATTCATGTTTTAGTATCTTACTTAACTACCTACTTGCGTAGCTTTTAAGTAGTTGTACTTAAGCGTAATTCTTTTAAATCGTTATTTTTTTTCACAGCGACCCTTATCCCGGGCCCAGAATGTACTGTACCAATGGACCCAGGGCTCTGCCAAGGCTTTTTTCAAAGGTTTGTATTGTTTTTAGATGTCACTACATAGTATAAAACAAAGTCGCTTCCCACTGTCTGTCCCTATGTATGCTTAGATCTTTAAAACTATGCAACGGATTTTGATGCGGTTTTTTTTAATAGATAAAGTGATTCATGAGAAAGGTTTATATGTATAATACATACCCGTGCGAAGCCGGGGCGGGCCGCTAGTTTATTTATAAAATCTTAGTATTCATAAGACGAAGGGAGGATGAAATAACCTGGTCATACAGATAGCCAGCGCCATCTGTCATAAAAGCATCTGACACAGCTTGACGACTGCCATACAATGACAGCCGGGACCAACGGCTTTTACGTGCCTTCCGAAGCACCAAAAAAAAATTAATAATTATTTTTATTTAAATTGATTTCAGATACGGTTACAGCTTTCCGTCTAGGAAATGCCTACCTTTCCTTTACGGCGGATGCGGCGGCAATGCCAACAACTTTAAGACCTTGGGAGAGTGCCAGGAGCGCTGTGAATACACACAAAAATTACTACTCCATTTCTAACTTGTCCTGGAGAAAATATATAGGGTGATTTTTTTGCCACCAGCAAAATTTTTGGAGAAAGCCGTCCGTAATACTGAACTCCTTTTAACTAAAAAAATTAACGAAAAACGAAAAAAATAAAGTCACTTTCACATAAAAATCGGCGCTCAGCTATTAGTATGGGGGACGAAATTTTTTTACCGATTTTAGTTGTTTTTATGGGAAGTAGACTGACCTTGCACCATAATTTGGCTAATGGTTAAAAAGTCATCTTCCTTATCAAAAATATTTTAATTAAAAAAGTATTTTTTACGGGTAAGTATTATTTTTTAACCCAAATTCCCATGATGGCGGCAGAAAATAAAGTAGAATGTACCAGCTACTTTTATTCCCGCGCAAATCGTGTCGATCAAGGGAATGGGCGAGAATTAAATCATGAATCATGTCAAAGGGTGAATCCGGATAAATGGTAATGACGATGTAAAAATGGTAATGATAACAGTGAAATGGTAATGATGTAATATAGGATAATCAATATTAATATTGTTGATAAAGAGTAAACATAATATTTGTCATATGTCAACGTCATGTATATGCACTGTCAAACTTTGAAACGTCACTCATTTACTTGTCAATAACCCTCTCTCTGATCTATGCCTGTGAGTAATGGTTGCTTGTGTACTGATCGTATATAAATAAATCCCAGTTTATCCTGTTATGTGTGTATCATTTTCGGCACAACCCTTTAAATATCATCACCATTACCTGTTTTCATTACCATAGGACGTGCAATCATAACCATTTTTACATCTTTATTACCATTCACGACGAAATTCTCGGATTCACCCCAAAAGGTGATGCGGCATGCGGTTAGCTACCTATCACATCGCTAAGAGTGTCCTTTGGGCCGTGCGACCCAAGGCTCTGATCGGACTACCCCAATAGGGTAGGGTTGCATCCTCGGCTATGCTGCTTAGGAGCCCGGGGTGCGCTAATATAATATGCAGTCAATGGTCACGCAAGGATGCGGAAACCCATATGTGAAATCGAGAAGAAATAGCCGGGTATTTTTTAACTAACAGTAAACTATTTGGCTTTAAATTTACAAACGGGGCCGCCCGCCTGCCTGACGTCAACCCTCTTTGGGAATGCAATTGTGCGAAAAGTTATTTTTTTTTATTTTTTTATTTATTCATGGCAACAAACAGTCATGTACAGATATATAACATTATTTATAAGAAAAGTTTATATTATAGACCTAAACAGTGCCAGTAAAGTAAATATTTTAACAATAACATACTTTAAAAAGAATCTACTGTAACAGACGCGAATGAACAGATGCGATTTACTCACAAAATAGAAAACATAACAAAAAAACAATTATTGAGCTAATAATTATTTGGATAAGTACAGTTTGTAACAATAATAAACTCTGGTACAATTAGTGGGTAAGTTACTCAGGAGAGAGGAGAAAAAAAATATGTTCTCTTCCGTAAAAGAGAGGAAAAAAGAAGAAAGCAAGTAAATTAGTTAATGTACAAACAAAACTTATTGAATTATTTCTACAAAGATATACTTACAACCGGCCGCCGCCCGACGTCCACTCTCCTTGTTGTCCATTGTACATAATATTTATGCTAAGTCCTTTAGTCGCCTATTGCGACATCCACAGGAAGACATTGAGTGGCCCTACCAGAGGCTGGATGCCACACGGCCATTCACGTCACCTTAATACAGTAGTAATAGTGGTGAAATTGCAATTAATCTGCGTATCTTGATGTGCTGTCGACTATACTTGTTGATGATATATTAATAAGACAAGAATAAAGTGGAAAAATACGTAACTAACGACTTCTGCTGCTAAATAACATATTTACGAGTTGACCGTACCAGCTGTGTATACCTACGTAACTATATATCATTTGCGATCGGTAATAATATAAAGGTAGGCATTTACCTAGTAAACATGTAAATTAAGGTGAAGATATAGGTAAATGGCCTTGAAGTGTGAAATAAATTGTTAACTCGTAAATATGGTGATAATTTCCATATTGCTCTTCGTCATGCACTAGATAGCCCTTTAAATTATTTTATGAACTGCCGTTGAAACTACTATTGGTAATCCGTCTAGCTTTAAAACTTGCCGTGGCCACTTTTGGCGGAGGCAAGTTTTTAAGCTAGACGGACTAATGTAAATACTTTCAACGGTGGTTCATAAAATACTTTAAAGGGCTATCTAGTGCATGACGAAGAGCAATATGGAAATTATTTCCATATTTACGAGTTAACAATTTATTTCAAATGAGGGCGCCACTTCAAGGCCATTTGCCTATATCTTTACCTTAAGAGGAACCCCTAAATTTGTAATAATACTTACCTAGCGTCATCATTACGAAACAAGTGATAAGTTGACAAATACTAATGCGGGTAAAAAAAATATTTGAGAGACCCAACGAGATATATGTACTTACATACTAGAGAAGACGCCACATACCACAGTTGTGTTCTGTTCATCATATGCTATCACTGTTAACCTCACATTAGTTACTGGCTAGCAATACGCGCATAAAACACTCCACAATTCATTCAAGAAAACACGTCAACTTGTCAAAAATGCCTTGGTGTGTGTTGAGATACTGCACTAGTAATTCAAAGAACAAAGCAAAATATGAAGGAATAACTTTCCATCGGTAAGTAACTAGATTTCATTGATTGAAAATTATTAAAGATTGCAAAATTTCGGCTGCCATAATGAATGAAATGAGTTAATGATCTGTCAACCGATGAAATGATTCGTCATAGACTAACAAAACAGAAGTGAAATGTAGACATCATAAATATGCCTACATTTCACTTTCTTCGTGGAAGCATCGAAAAACTATTTGTTTGCTACTCAGTTATTAATGTTTCTAAAACGTTTAAAAATGTTTAAGTTTTATAATTTTTATCTACATATGCTATAAATGCTTTACAAAAGTTTCCTAAAATCCTTTATAAAATTAAGTCATATCTCGTAACGTCTCACTAGGACCTCCAAGGGCTCAAAAATTTTGTATGTGGGGGCTGTACCCCTACAAATGCCCCACGCAACTTGAAACTGCTATCAGATTTTGGATCCAAGATGGCCACTTACACATTTTTGATGTTTTATTATGTTTGTCCCTATAATTCTGTTCGTCGTAACTACTACGCGGCTAAATCGATTTTGATAAATTATTATATAACTATAAGCCGATTACAAATCTTCATATATGTAATCTAAATAAACATATGTAATTTAGACCCAATACCTACGTATATGATTATATAATACATTAAATACAGAGATAGCTAACAAAGAAAAAAAAACAATAAACGGGCAAGTGCGAGTCGGACTCGTACATGAAGGGTTCCGTACCACCGTACAATGTTTTAAAACGCTGAAGAAACACGTTTCTTGTATGACGACCCCCTTTAATTTTTAACTTTATTTTATTTTTAGTATTTGTTGTTATTGTAGTCATAGTAATTCAAATTCAAAATATCTTTATTACCATAGGATATTTATAATATCTCTTAATAATAGTCACTTTGTTTTGTTTTGCACAAGCTTTGAATTTTCTGTCTGGCATATCAAGGACCGATTCTGGCAATTTATTATAAAAAATATACACTTCCCCATAAAAGACTTACTGACTGTTTTCAGCCTGTAATACGGGCTAACTAAGTCATTCTTATTACGTAAATTTCTATCTGTAAAATTACTTACTTTATTGATACACAATTGGTGAAAATTTCAAGTATCTTGTTAATGCCATTATAAAGATCAAGTTAAAAACGCTGAAAAAAACACGTTTCTTGTATGACGACCCTCTTTAATTTTTTACTATTTTTATTTTTAGTATTTGTTGTTATAGCCGCCACAGTAATACATAATCGGTGAAAATTTCAAGTGTCTAGCTATTACGGTTCAAGAGATAGAGCCCTGTGACTGACCGACAGACAGACAGACGGACAGACACAGTATTAGGGTCCCGTTTGCACCCTTTGGGTACGGAACCCTAAAAAGGTATACAAGTACAAGAAATCACTTTCTTCTAGTGCAAAACATTATGTAAAGAAATTAAGTAAGAATAATAAAAGGTTACCAAAGAAACAGATATGTGTAGTTTAACTTTTACCTTTATAAATATGGTAGTCGTGGGTCTACAATCTAAAAATCTGTACAACCATAGAACCATCCGTACATCCAGCCATACTTACCAACATTCGCATTTATTAAAATATATGTAGGATTTAATTTGAACCACGTACTCGTAGGTATGTAAAAATATATTGACCTTTCTGTACTACTCTCGTGTTTAGTCTATATTACCAAAAAGGACATGGCCGTGTTTGAAGACGCCGAGTCTATATATTCATGTCAATGGAGAGACCAATTAGATACCTACGTATCGAACAAGTTCAACATTAAAACAAACACAAAAACCAGACTGCCTGATATCATCAATATGAGTGACATTATACAGGCTGACTTTTAAACCACCAGCCAAAGTTATGGAGCAAGTTCAGTCCATGATACTGAACTACTTTCCATAAAAACAATTAACGAAAAACGATGAAAAAATTTGGCCTTACTATACATATTGTCGCTCAGGCCAACTGATTTTGTATTGGAGGACGAAAATATTTTATCTATTTTCAATAGGTACATTTTTTTACAGAAAGTAGTTCAGTATCATGGACTGAACTTGCTCCAAAAATTTGGCTGGTGAATAAAAACTCCTATATGTTGTTTTTTTAGCATTTCACATTCCAAAATACATTAAAACATAGGTACTCAAGTTAAGTATATACATATTTTTGTAATCCTTATAAAATCCTTTCTTTTGATATCCCACTCGATTGGTTTTAACAAAAAAAATCGAAGGTCGTTTAGTTCAGCTGTAGAGCGTGTCAAGAAAAAATACATACATACTTAAATTACATACTCTCGAAAAACATAACCCTCCTTCTGGCGCAGGCAGGTAAAAATTATAGTAATTGGGTGTTAGTTATAAAGTATCGTTAAAAAAAAGTCAGATATCCCTCTTGCTTATAATATATCATTGCAGATGTCATATCCCCTTAACAGTGATAATTTAAAAAAATACCCATACATATAATATAAAACATACGTTACCATTCCGTCTTCCGAGCCTGACCGTGAAAAACTCAAAAATGTTCAAGCAGTTATTTTTATTGTTCGTATTAGTGCAATTATTTAATTGCATAGCAAGAACGCGTGCTGGTTAGTACTAAAGTTTATTAAAAAAGTAGAGCGAAGGTTTTCTCTAGTCAATCTAAATTTTGTTTTTAGTATGTCATTTTTTTTTGTATACTGAATAAAATAGATAGTAGATAATTTAAGGGCAAATCGAATGAGTTCAAAAGTAATATACTTACATAAAACAAAATATAGTGAAACATTTTAAGGGTATATTTAGTCCATGATACTGAAAAGCTTTCCCCAAGGAACATACAGGCTGACTTTTTATCCACCAGCCAAATTTATGGAGCAAGTTCAGTCCATGATACAGACAGAACTACTTTCCATAAAAAAAATTTAACGAAAATCTAAAATAAAAATTAACCTTCCCATACAAATCAGCGCTCAGCCAAACGGATTTTGTATGGGAGGACGAAAAAATTTTATCGATTTACAATAACTTTTTTATAGAAAGTAGTTCAGTATCATGGACTAATCTTGCTCCAAAAAAGTTGTAAAAATACAGGATTTTTAAACCGTATTTCCACAGCTTAGTGTGTAATTTTGTATGACTTAGTGGATGAAGGGTTAAAAGACATAATTACCTACCTCGTCGGTTAAACTTTTATTCATAAAAGAATATGAAACGTTTGCCAATCCTATTTTAGTTAAAATATGTTTTTTTTCCAACTACGCTGCAATTCTATCATAACTGCCACTACATATGCAGCACAAAGCGGAACTTTGCTGCTCTAGAGCAGAAAAAATGTATCCTTTACTGCACTGTTTAGTTTTTTTTAATCGATGTATCGGTGGAGAGGTAGAGTGAAAGAGGAAAGTGATATTGTCTCTTTCGCTTACTCTTATAATATAACTAGGTTAACGAGAAGGATAAAGGAAAAGTACCAGGATAGCATATCTGCAGACAGAAGTAAACTCCTGCAGGCTTATGCTATCCTGGTACAATTATTGGAATACAGCTGGAAGTCAAGCTTATATAACATAATATAGTCTAGATATATGTACGATGCGTTCGGTTTGTTTTTTGTTTTTTCGTGTGTGTAAGTGGCCAACACTGGTGTCACATTTTTCAAGCCGCCTAAAGGCATCTGACATGACATCTGATTGTTTGAAGCTCGGAGGAGCTCGAGAATTTTTTGTACCACTTGTGGTCACCCATCCAAGTACGTACCACGCCCGCCTTAACTTTTGAGACCATTAGCAATTCGTACAACCACCGGGCCACCGAGGTCCTCAAATGCGTTCAGTTGGCCAACCTGAAGGCCGTATGGAGTTATACAGTGTGCGTGTGAAGTGATGTATGCAATTGCTTACCTAATAATTTTTACTTAAATAAGCTTTCCTTGCAGTAGTTGAAGGAAAAGTAGATTATGCACCTCGCATCAAGTAATTTATATTGCACTCGTGGTCTATAATATTTTTTCTATTTCTGTATTTTTTTATCTCTCTTTTACATGGTCACGAAACTCACGAACAATAATATAAGAACAGAATGTGATTTTACAAAAGTCTGTACTCTATCATAAAAGCACTGTGTCTTTATGTCTATTATTAAGACTGCCGGGCAATCGCCCCGGGGCCTCGCTCTTGCAGGGGCCTCACGCAACAACCCGAGCTGATTTATTTTTATCACTTTTGTATGTTGATTCCTCGCTGTTAGTTATAATAAAACAAATTAAGTACAATAAATAAAATGAACCCCCCCCCCCCCCCCTCCTCCGTCGCCAGAAATAACTGTGGAGATGGGACGGTACATTCAGGGGCGGCAAAATATGATTAGCCTACTGAAGGGCCTCGCAAAAAAACTCCCAGGGCCTCGCAATGGATAAGGCCGCCGCCCGCTGGTAGTAAGTAGGTACCTCACGCTAAAAAGATACGGCTCTATATTACTTTCTCTTTGCATACGGCTAGCTGCCACAGATAATTCTAAGTAAAAATAAGTCTGAAAAGGTTAAGGCGATTAGATCCCTCAATTCTCGTCAATTGGTCATTTTGTCAAGCCTACTCCTCATTTACAGCTCACCAGAAAATTTTGAAAAAAATATACGTGAAACATTAGTTTCAGGACTACATTTGGAACATTTGATTTTTCTTTATGTCTTTTTACGGTAAAGTAAAAAAAAAACTACGGGACATCGAATTTTTATTTGAATTCCCTACTGCTCCTAAACCGCTATGATATATGAGAATATTTTTAAACTAAAAAATAAAAAATCCCATAATCTTTAAATGTCTCGCATCATAACCCGCGCCACTCATCTGTTTTAAACACTTTTACAACTGTTTGATTTTTTCAGATGTCAACATCTGCTCTTTGCCGTTGGTTACGGGACCCTGCAGAGTCTACAAAAAAGTGTAAGTAGTAGTGTGTAGGACTACTGATCTCACAGAACAACTACTATATAGTAGTGTTCGCGAGTTCTTATGACCATGCAATAAAAATAAATAAGCAAATCAAATTGTCCTGGGTCTTGGGTGTTTATCTATGTTATAACGTCTAAAAAATATACTAAAACGATTATAAGAGTAAATTCAGTCCTTGATATTGAACAACCTTTCATACAAACTTGGATCAGCTGATTGGTCAACTTGTATGAGAGACTAAAAATTATTGTTCATATTTCGATATGTTTCTTGGGGAAAGTTGTTCAGTATCATGGTCTGAATCTACCTTTAAGGCCGTACCTGAATTTTCCGAAGTCCAGTGCTGCCCCCATTTTAAATAAATCATTTCAAAGAAAACACAGACATCATTTAAAAATTTGCTACTACTAAGTCCTAGATAAGCCTTCAAAGTATTTTATGAACTACTGTATACAGTTTAAAGTGAGAACGTTAAGCTTTACTACGCACATTTGCGAAAAACGGCCACTTTTGGCGAATGTGCGTAGTAAAGCTTAACGTTCTCATTATAAACTGTAAATAGTCGTTCATAAAATACTTTGAAGGATTATCTAGGACTTGATAGTTGCAAAATTTTAAATGATGTCTCCGTTTTCTTTGAAACAATTTATTTTAAATGGGGGCAGCACTGGACCTCGGAAAATTCAGGTACGGCCTTAAAATAGTTTCAGTATATCTCCACCCTCTTCTCCTTCGAAGTTGTAGACCAGTATACCTACCTGGGTCAATCGATCAAGGCAGGAAGTTCTAGCTTCGAGGAAGAGGTCTTTTGACGAATCCGACTCGGCTGGGCAGCGTTCGGGAAGTTACGCTGTCTCTTCTCGTCCAAAATACCTCAGTGCCTCAAGACGAAAGTTTATAATCAATGTGTGTTACCAGTGATGACTTATGGCTCCGAAACGTGGTCCCTTACTATGGGTCTCATAAGAAGGCTCAAGGTAGCTCAACGCGCTATGGTGATCGAATCAGAAATGAGGAAATTCGTAGGAGAACAAAAGTCACGGACATAGCCCAGCGGATTAGCTCGTTGAAGTGGCAGTGGGCGGGACACATAGCGTGACGAACCGATGGCCGATGGGGCAAAAAGTTTCTCGAATGGCGACCACGTACTGGCAAGCGAAGCGTAGGACACCCACCCACAAGGTGGTCAGACGACCTGATCAAGGTCGCTGGAAAGCGCTGGATGCAGGCCGCTCTAGATCGGTAATTTTGGAAAACCTTGCGAGAGGCCTATGTCCAGCAGTGGACGTTATGTGGCTGAAATGATGATGAATGATGTATAGTAAGCAAGGCTGTCTTGTTATAGGTTCGGATACGACTCGGCGTCATCAGAATGCAAGCAGTTTATCTATGGAGGATGTGGCGGGAATGCCAACAAATTTGATTCGGAAGAAGACTGCGAAGCGGCGTGCGATTAAAGGTATTTACTCCTTCAATAAATTACTTATCCTAATAAAAAAAAGATAAATTAATACAAAAGTGTGTCTTCTATTAAAATTTAGGTCGACTGGAAGAGATTCCTGGGATAAGTCCGCCTTTTTTTCTTTTTATATTTTTTATTTAATATGTACCAACTTGTATGAGAGTGCAATAAAACAAACAATCAAGTAAACAAAAATAACATAAAAGTTAAATTAAATACCTAGTGCCTACATGTAAGGGCGTGCAATGCAAATTTAAAATTTCTATTTTGCCCGCCGCGATACATATCGCGTGGAATGATTTTTCGGGATTAGTTACGATTCTACAGAATTATTGTTCGTAGCACTTAGCAAAGAATTATCTACTAAATGTGGTTAGCGATATGGTTTAATTTAGCTCACGTCAGAACTCAGCACCTTTTCATTTAGATACCTGGACATCCAGTGCAGGCCAATTCCATCCGTATTACTCTCGACAAACGATTCGTGTAACTGAATTTACCACTCCGAGGGGCCACCGCGCACTTAGTTCTAATGTAGGTAACTATATTTTCGATACCTAAACGGGTAGTGACACAGGCCTGCTTCTAGCCACCACACCACTGCTTCTTTGGACGCACTTTGATGAGGAAAAGTTAGTTATTCTATCTGACAGTTCCGAAAGAGAATGTGAACGCTAATGCTGTCTACACACCAAAGCCGCCGGGCGCGGCCTTATTTGAATCGATCTTGCCGGCGGCTTGCGCCCGCGCCTACGCCCGCGCGTATTTGCCGGCGGCCTGCCAGCGGCACGCCTCTCCGTTCATTCAGTTGCCCGCCGGCTTTCTAGGCTTACTTGGCTATCACAAATTTATAAATACTCTATGCCGCGACTGTCGTGCCGTCGGCAAACTTGTCCGGCTCACAAACTCTAAAGCCGCCGGGTCAACCCGCCGTCACTATCCCACCGGGTACGTGCGCGCGGGCCGGCGGCCGCGGTGTGTAGACAGCATAAGGTGCACGCACGATACACGATTTGATCCTTCCGGGTATTAATTGGTAGGGTGTTCAAAGCCTAATGTTAAAATCCGCTAAAATTTCACGAGAATGAGAAGGTCTATTCTATTTATGATCACGATGCTACAGACAGACACACAGGCACCTCTGTTTTTTATCCGGGGTTAAAAAATGACTTGTTCTTTAACCCGTCAATCACGAAAAAAAATATATATACCTATATGACGGAGTAATCTTGTGACGTAAGTCGCAACCTGCGTATTTTTCACATCGTAACAAGTAAATAACGTCATAAACCCCACCACCAACTTGTTTTGTACGGCGTATAAAAGGGGGCCCACGGTCGATGAGTCGTCCTTCTTGTTCGAGCAGCCGTGCGGTGCACTACTCGAGAACACTCTGGATTGTACCATGCTGCGGGTTTGGCCATGACTCATTTAATTACGATTTATTATAAAGATTCGGATCACATGACCGATTCGTTATAATGACAGTTTACTTCACCTGGACGGTGAACCCTGTGGGCACAGGATAACTGTGCGTGCTAGAGAATTAGTTGCTGGGATGTGGTTTCCCAAGGTAGTAATTCATAGGTTAGTGCGAGGATGGGCACTGCCTTACCGTCATTTTTAATGAGGCCAACTTCAGGTCTCTCTTGTGGTAACATCGATATAGTGACGAGAGTGTAATTATGTTCAGTGTAATAAAGATTTAAGTGAATCCTGACTTAAGCCTGTTTTTGTACTGTAAGTAGACAAGTGTTATTCACGTGACCTGTCATATCAAAGGCCGTTTCGCTCAGCCTCCTGCCTCTCTTCCTATCCCTTCGAGTTGTGATTTGAATTATTATCCATCTACCCTCACTCCGTCATATATAAATAGCAATTAAAGCTCGTGCTTAAAATAGCATACACAAGGAGGGTTGACGTCAGCCAGGCGGCCGGTCATAAAACTATAGCCAAATCGTTTAAATTGTGCCGGTTATTTCTTCTCCAATTCGCTAGATTTTTGGCATCCTTGGCACAGAATATATAAGAGTCAAACAGAATGGAATCTTACAGCTTCTCCCGAAAATTGGCGTCCCCGCACCTCTCCCCCGCACTTTCTGCGCCTTTCTGTGCTCTTAACTAGGATTTAGTTACTAGCCGCACGCAATACACGACGTGTCTTGGTTTGAGAACTGTTAATCAATAGTAACC
Organism: Acrobasis repandana; assembly: GCA_963576875.1. NCBI lineage: Eukaryota > Metazoa > Arthropoda > Insecta > Lepidoptera > Pyralidae > Acrobasis > Acrobasis repandana. The sequence goes on along the minus strand of OY756242.1, from coordinate 6,568,613 downwards.
ATCATGGTGATCATATAATAATTGTTTATCCACCGATTACAACAAAAAACACATATTACATAGATTTCCAAATGATGAAAACAGGTAGCAAAGCAACAATATAATTTCACGTTATTACCCAGCAACCCTCTTGATATATATACCCTTCTCGCTCTCACGCATTGGCGGGAGATACACAAGAGCGAGACTATTATCAATCGGCAGCAGTTTAATTCGGTAATGTTACATAGGCTCCTCGCTCACAGGTAATCACATACACTCAGATACCAACTAGATTGCCGCGGGTTATAGTGCTATATATAATGCCATTGTTGACAATGACAACTTGATTGACAAGCCGTGCGTGGAAGCGTGATAAGATAAACATTCGTTTATTTTTATTGAATTTATTCAAATAATTACCGTATAACTAGTTTTGCGCCGAATATGTAAATTATTATATATCACAATAGTGAATTAGTGAATTTAGTGCGTTACATTATAAATGACTCAATAATAATCAGTAAAGTGAACCAATGGTGAAATGGACAATGGACATAATAAAAAATATTTGTGAAGTGATATTATTATTTTTCTGTTACATTTAATACATATAAAAAAGAAAACTTTTTACGTCATAGTGTTCGCAAATCTCCCGGTATGGAAAGATATAATCGTAAATTTGTCGAACTCGTTAGTAGGTAAGTATTAAATTAATTCTGCGGTGCGACCCTAAGTATAAAACTCACACATCGACGTGTGTACAGATAAATTGTTTCGTTTGTAGTAGTAGTAGGTATATATGTTACTCTGAATCAATGAAGAGTCATACCAGTGTCCTTGGGTGACCATCATCGAAATATAATCTCTAGAAATCTAACGCTCCTACTTTTACCGCTTCGATTCTGATTCCATTTACGCAAAAAAACTGACAGTTAATACAACGAAACACTCAAACACACACATAGAAGAGATGTATGCGATTGGTCGCGACAAGGTCACGCACGCGTCATCGCCCCGTCGGTCTAGCAGCCGGCTCAGGGGCCGATTATTAAATGTTTATTTACTTACATATGAAAGGCGAGTCCTGTGTTTTACATATATGTATGGCTTCTAAGACACCACTTCACGGCACATGACGGCATTTTTAATGAATCGATTATCGCAAAAACATAGCAATATTCCCAAAGGAAACTTTTGCGACGCAACCGCACGACTCGAGTATCATGACGAACTGTCGCACCGCGCGGTTCATATTTTAAGCCCCGCTCGCCGCGGTACATATCGAGTGGAATGACTTTTCGGGATTATTATTCGTAGGTGACCATTGATATTTGGAAAATCATTGGCATATTTAGAAAAGAAAAAGCGGGAAAGCGCACCGGGCTCCGAAGCAGCATAGCTGAGGATGCAACCGGGAACGTGTTCAGATGAAGAAGAAGAATCATAGAAAAATTATAACAATGCCGTGATGAATAGAATATTTCATAAATAGTACGAGTTTGGAATTGGCTTTATAAAAACTGATTACAGCGGTCAGTCATTCGAATCAATTGGTTGTAGTGATATTGTTATAATGAAATTGTTTGGTGTAGCATTATTCTCCATTCTGGTCGTCCACATTTACTGTAAAGGTAAGTTCCGTCCCAGTATGTTGTATAGTTTCTGGCCTAGAATAGATCCACTCTATCTCCAGGACCTGATTAACCATGTCGAAACCCCTAAATCACCCAAAGAGGTAGGTATTAAGTATGTCAAACTAGAGGAGACAACGCATATCATTGTTTTGTTCCGTTTATTTGTAGATAACTCCATAAACTTCACATAGTCACTTGCTAGCTCTTATACACCTAGTATATTTGAGGCTTGAGCTGATTCCTCCGTATCATTTTCCCCGCATCCTTTCCGCCGGTGACGCGCGGGGTGACTGATCAAATGGCGATCGGTATCAAGTCAAAATCATCCTGTATTTAAAAATAGAACAGACAGAGGCCAATGTTTCAGCTGGCTGCTCTATATATTCTATGTCGATTAGATCACTACCTCTTTTCTGCCCACGATTTTATAAGAGGTGACTTCTTATTTTTATCTACTAAGGGGGGTAAAAGGTAACGGGCAGTAGCGTTCACTGCGCAACAGCTTTACGCTAATAACAGATCGTCGTACTGCGATCACCAACCTGTCTGTCCTGTCAGCATGGTGATTATGGCATAGAGGACAGTAAGAGTATTACACCCAGAACGGAATCTCCTAAGGTCTCTTGCAATATGCGTCCCTGTTCCCCGTCCCTGCACCTCTTTCCTGTTTTCGCCTTGTCGAGGAACCAGAGCGGGCGAATACACTCATTACACACCCATTGACGTGTGCACGGCGGCCGCACACGGCGGCACATGAACGGGGGAGAGGTGCGAGGACGGGGAACGGGGACGCAAATTGCGCGGACCTTAGGAGGTTCCGTTCTGAATGTAATACTCTTTCTTCTGTGATTATTAAAAAATCTTCCCTTTGTTGGGAGTGGCCTTTAGCACTTTAGTCCAGCCGTAAACTGTTAAGACGATACACGGAGTTGCGAAAAACGGCCACTTTTGGCAAAACTGCAAACTAAAGCTTAACGTTCTCCCTTTAAACTATAAACAGTGGTTCATAAAATAGTTTGAAGGGTTATCTAGGTTTTACTAGCTCAAAATTTTAAATGATATCTCCGTTACCTTACAAATAGTTTATTTCAAATGGGGGCAGCACTGGACACCGTGTATCGTCTTAAAGGCTGTAGTGAGACGAATCGTAGTGGTATTCGCGTCTAGTATAGTTAATAGCCTTCATAGTTAAGGCCGTACCTGAATTTTCCGGGGTCCAGTGCTGCCCCCATTATAATAAATAATTTCAAAGAAAACGGAGTTTAAAGTGAGAACGTTAAGCTTTACTACGCACATTTGCCAAAAGTGGCCGTTTTTCGCAAATGTGCGTAGTAAAGCTTAACGTTCTCACTTTAAACTGTAAACAGTAGTTCATAAAACACTTTGAAGGGTTATCTAGGACTTGGTAGTCGCAAAATTTTGAATAATGTCTCCGTTTTCTTTGAAATGATTTATTTTAAATGGGGGCAGCACTGGACCCCGGAAAATTCAGGTACGGCCTTAACTTGATTACTTGATTGATGTAAGCACCAAAGAATTTATAATACAATCTAGAATAACTATGAGTAAAAATCTCAAAAAAAAAAACAGCATTGAAATTAAACTTGATGCCACGCACAAAGCTCATCTATACTAATATTATAAAGCTGAAGAGTTTGTTTGTTTGTTTGTTTGAACGCGCTAATCTCCGAAACTACTGGTTCGAATTGAATAATTCTTTTTGTGTTGGATAGTCCAGTTATCGAGGAAGGCTATAGGCTATATAACATCACGCTACGACCAATAGGAGCAAAGATATAGTGGTAAATGTGTAAAAAACGGGAGAAATTATTTCATCTTTGAAGCCTTCCGTTGCGTGCGCCGTGAAAACGGTTCAAGATACACAAAAAATATGTATTAATGTATATATATTTTATTAATATTTTAATGATCTAAAAAACAGTCCGCGATAGTATATGTCTACCTTTTAAGATTAACTCACAAAAACCGTTTTTATGGTACCTAATTTGGTCGAAATAATTTGTTTAAGTTGTATCAACATAATAATATTAATCTTTATTCAAATAAATATGTTGTTGGTTAAGAGTACTTCATCTATACTAATATTATAAAGCGGAAGAGTTTGTTTGTTTGTTTGTTTAAACGCGCTAATTTCAGGAACTAATTGTCCAATTTGAAAAATTCTTTTTTTGTTGGGTAGTCCATTTATAGAGGAAGGCTTTAGGCTATATAACATTACGTTCCGACAACCACGCGAACGAAGTCGCGGGCACAGCTAGTATTTTCATAAAGCACGAATGCAAAATTTGACGATCTCCGTGGTGTAATGGTTAACACGCTATACCGCTAATCCGGTGGTTCTGGGTTCAATCCCCAGCCAGGGCAAGTTGGAAAATGGCCTTATTCAAATTGTCATGGGTCTTGGATGTTTATCTATGTGTGTATTTATCATAAAATATAGTATCGTTGAGTTAGTATCCCATAATGTTATTTTGGGGCTGGCTTAATCAGTGTGATTTTACCATATATTTATATATTTATTTAATGCTTTCTAAAGTTATAGGCGTCCCTTTCCCGCAATCTGTCAGTGCAATAAAGTAGAAGGGGAGAGCTATAACTTTAGGTACATTTTTTGGGAACGGCTTTGCCTCTTCGTAAGTATTCTAGATTGTATACAATTTCTTTGGTAGGCTTTTACTTATATTTTATTTTAGTTTTGTCTTGTTCGTACAATGTCAAATATTGATAAGAGTTATTGGGATAAACATATTTTAACTAAAATAGGTTTAGCAAAGGTTTGTATTTATTTATGAATAAGGGGGGTTAACCCCCTTATTCATAAATAATTACAAACCTTTGCTTAATTGTAGAACGTGTATCAATTTAGTTTATTTTGTATTTGTCTACGAACAATAATTGTCTAGAATCGTAAGTTATCCCGTAAAATCATTCCACGCGATATGTACCGCGGCGGGCGGGGCTTAAAATATGAACAGCGCGGCGTGACAGTTCGTCGTGACACTCGAGTCATGCGGTTTTGTCGCAAGAAGTTTCCTTTGAGAATATTGCTGTATTTTTGCGATAATCGATTTATTAAAAATGCCGTCATGTGCCGTGAAGTGGTGTAGAAGCCATACAGACATGAAAATTAGTTATTAAAAAAAAAGTAACACGTAATCAAGGTTATATATTTTAGCGTAGCGTACTGCATTACAATATTAATCTATGGCATAATAGGTCCCATCCGCGCCTTGTATCTCACCGCTCATTGCGTTGACTGCCCCACCCGACCGACGACGACGCGTGACCTTGTCGCGACCAATCGCATGCATTTGTGTTCACTGTTCATTTGTTTGTGTAAATGGAATCAGAATCGAAGCGGTAAATGTAGGAGCGTTAAGTTTCTAGAGAATTATATTTAGATGGTATTTGTATATAAGTATAAGCTGAAACTATTTTAAGAGTAGATTCAGACAGTGATACTTACGTTACAATCTACTCTTATATCGACATACGTTTCTTGGGGACCAAGAAGTGGCAATATATGAAATTATTTTTTGCTTTCCAAAGAGACTCGGATTAGCGGATCGGTGAATTTTTATAGGAGGCCAATAAATATTTTGTATAGGTACTTCGATATATCTCCTTTGGGAAGTTGTCCAATACCATGGAATGAATTCAGCCTTAAAATAGCTTTAGTATATTTTTAACCGACTTTAAAAAAAGGAGGAGGTTAGTTATCAATTCGACTGTATGTTTTTTTTTAATTTTATGTATGTTTGTTACGCGATATCTTCGCCAATTGTAAACCGATTTTAATGATTTTTTTTTATTTGAAAGCCTTCACTACCAAGTTGGTCCCATTTTAATTTGGTGAAGATATGATGAAGAATTTTGGAGATATGGAAGAAACTCCTAAAAACATTTAAGTCGGTTGTTATTTTTGTTAAAAGTTTAATTAATATATTAGTCCATGTTTTTGGTATTTCAGACGATGCATGTTCTCAACCCATAGAAATCGGTGTATGTAAAGGAGCATTACCTAGGTAAGTTTTCTCTTTATTGTTTAGGTATTTTTAAGTGACTTCAAAAAAGGAATTTTCTATTTGAATATATATGTTTTTTTTATGTATGATTTTTTAATTAGAGGAGAAATAGGGGGAAAAGGGGGGAACTATTTTGTAGCGTTATTTACTTTAGGATTCCAATCAAATTTAAGGAGCACACTAAGGAGTTCATTCTACACAAGATGTTGCAAAAAAATCCAAAAGGGGGAGTGGAGGGGGGAAAAGCCAGGGGTAAAGAGGAAAGTGTCGATTATTGCAAGGGCATATAGGCATAGGCATAGGTAAATAAGAGGTCTACTGTTCCCACAGACCCACAAATTTTAAATAAATGTAAATATTTCAGATTTGGCTACGACCCCCAGAAAGGGTGCATTGAGTTCGCCTACGGAGGCTGTGACGGCAACGAGAACAACTTCAATAGTCTCGAAGATTGCAAGGCGGTTTGTGAAGTAAATACTACTTCTTCCCTCGGGCCTGAAAGTGGCGTTTTACGCCCGCTAAGCACAAAAAAAAGATTTCCTTGTAAATCCACCCCGGCCAAGGGGTAAAGTCAGATCTTACGGCTAGTTACTGTGACATTTTTTTTATTTCATCGCGCTCGGTTACCTAGTATGGTATGACATAAATCGGCTTTAATCTTAATAAATGTTAATGAAGAAATTTTTATGTTTTATTTTTTAAGATACATCGGAGTTATTTTGGTTGAAGAGTATAGGAATTAAGTAGGGAGAATATGCAAATTGCGACATTTTTTTTTTAATTTATGGCTTGACGCTACTGCGTATTTAGCCAGGAACAAGTTAATAAAACATGGGAAATTCTTTTTTCCTAACAAGTTACAATCAAAGGTTGGTGTAGGCCTTTGATTGCTTTAAGGGAGCTTCAGGCGACAAATCTATACGAGTCCACTGGTTTTCATAGCCGATTGAGTGGCGGACGACGCCCGAAGACACAGTCCGCGAAACAAATATCACAGCCGTACTATGACTGTCCACTTTAACTATTTCACATGAGCACTGTGGATAGACGATGATGAAGATTATGACGCTGAAACGCTGATATATGAACGATTATTGAACATACATATTATTCATGAGCATGAGCATTTATAACACCAAACAACACCAATTTCATATTATAAGGTCCACTAAAATCAATTTTCACAATAATTTAAAGAAAACCCCAACCAAACACCTTGACTTCCCGCCAAAAACTGAAATTGCGACATTGAGGGTTGGTATTACTGGTCTAATACTTGCCAGTATTAGACCAGTAATCCCATTCGTGGTATAATAAAATAAGTTATTCACTTCCCGTGACAGCTGGATCACGTGACTAGCTCAAGAATACGTCATCAGTTGGGAGTGTTGCCACTGTTTGTGATTGAATTACCCGAGCAAAGTGCATTTTTTAACTTAAGGCGCTCTTATAGCGGACGTTTAGGTAACAAACAAACCAAAAATGAACTAATAATTTAATATACATATATGTCGGAGATGGCAACTTTGGAACGTCAAGCCAGTAACGACTTGGGTGTATTCGGATTGTGCATCGGCAACACTGGATTTTTCACAAGTGACAAATGACACCAACCGATCTTTTGTTTGTACGTTGAGCCGTGAGGACGTGTGCTAACTTAAACCGATTTCATCGCGTTCCGAAAAGTAATCGGTTTCCATCCGGAGTGTTTACGAGTATGATTATTTCTGAGTAATTGTTACTTGATTGTGATTCCATTAGATCAGCGAGTGCATACCAAAACATATTTTCTTTGATTTGATGATGGATGGTGACGAACGCTCACACCAATCCCCCTCATATAAATTTACTAGCTGTGCCCGCGACTTCGTTCGCGTGGTTGTCGGAATGTTATATAGCCTAAAGCCTTCCTCTATAAATGGACTACCCAAAAAAAAAAACAATTTTTCAAATCGGACCATTAGTTCCTGAGATTAGCGCGTTCAAACAAACAAACAAACAAACAAACAAACAAACAAACAAACAAACAAACAAACAAACAAACAAACAAACAAACAAACAAACAAACAAACAAACAAACAAACAAACAAACAAACAAACAAACAAACAAACAAACAAACAAACAAACAAACAAACAAACAAACAAACAAACTCTTCCGCTTTATAATATTAGTATAGATTAAACATTAAACAGATAAATCACACGATATACGAAATAGTTCTTCAGTATTTTATATACTTAATATTTTATTACAAACCATGAAGTACATAAGATAACAACAATACAATTTAAGAATCATTTTATGGACCGTGCCGGGCACAGCAATTTGGTTAGATAAGAGGAGGTCGCACTCAAAAGGTGATTTAGATCAACTATTTTAAATTAGGTATATAATATAGGTAGATTAATATTCATTAACTAATTGAGAAAATTTTAAAAAGAACAATCAGTGGTAACACTTTCCGTGAAATTTGTAGCGTACAAATGTCAAAGAAACTTTTCATGGAGAAATGGTTCCGATTCACGCTGCCTTACTTTATTTCTGTTGAAATTTTTAGAAAACAATTGACTTTCCATAGTTTTCTGCGTAAAACAATATTGGGACTATTACCGTAACCGCTTCAAAAATACGATGCACGTCGGAAACTCGGAATGCGAGCGGTGAGTTGGAAAACTACACGTTTCGTGTTTCGCTGACTCCTTTAATTAAAAGTAGTACTACTGTTCTTTACGTTAGTAGAGTCTGCCCAGCGAGCCTTTGCACAAGCATTTTTTCAGGATTCTATATAGGTATATAGAATAAAATTTATCTGTCAAACTAATTATCAACCTAATTTTGTACATAGGTAACCTAAAATATCTTGACACTTTAAAAAAAATCGTATGTCATTTTTTTGAAGTTCAAAATAATACGCAAATCTAAAACCTCTATCCCAAAAAACAAAAACTTACACAATAAGAGAGAGCCTATTAATAAAGTAAATGTTTTTATATTGATTAAAAGTGATATATTTCGTTCATGTACTCACTGTTTTAATTACATTATTTATTACAGACCGACGATTGTTCTAATGACCACTTTTAATTTAGTATACAAAACATTAAAATAATTTAATTGAAATAAATATTGACACCAAAAATCAAATTACTTTTTTCGCATTATCCTTTGTGTTACCAGTTAAAGATTTTTTGAACTACTCTTTTTTTGTGCAGAGACTCGCTGGTTTGACTCTAGTACTACGAATAGGTACTTACCCATATTAATTTTGTGGTTTGACACGTGTTTACATTACGTCATCTCCTTTACTAATCTTACCGTTTCTAATCGTCATAGATTGATTCTTGTAAGTTTTAATTAGACAATATCAGACGATGTTTTTACTTCAACACAATTACTGTTGCACACCGAACAGATTAGTATTATTGTTTTGCAAGACATGGCGAATTTCGTATTTGTTTGCTGTTTATTTTTCCTCATCGTCAACAGCTGTTATAGTGAGAGAAAACCTCCTAGTATGTATATTGTCTAGCTAGTCTACTAATCAATCATGATCAGGTCTTTTTTAGTCACCACTGCAGGAGCACGACCCTCTCTGTACTGCCAGAGCCATATATTAGCCAGAACAGTTAGAGGATTAGGCCTACACTCTCTTTGGAGATCTTGACTCTTGGGTTGGAGACGTCGCATTGATGTTTGTAAGCTAATTATAAAAAAAGATTGATAAGCTTGTGTTTCCTAAGTCGCCTAGGCTTCTACGACATCTACAGGAAGACTTTACTATTCAATAAATAGAAACAAGTCGCTTCCCGCCTTCGTGGTCTATAATAGTGCTCAAGGCATTTGCTTTGTGATCCGGAGGTCGCCGGAGGTTCAAATCCCACTGGGAAGCATACTTTGTGAAGAATTGTTTCCAGTCTGGTTAGGACATTGCAGGCTTGTTTACCTGATTAACCGAAAAGAAAGATGATCTCGTGCTTCGAAAGGCACGCAAAGCTGTGAGTCCCGAACGCCATGTAGCGTTAAACCTATCCCAGGATTGGTTCTGGTCTACCCTTTGGGAGGAGGTCAGACGGCGGTCGCTCTGTGTAAAACCAGTAACCTCGTCAAATCACCTAGGGTAGGTAGCGGATCCCGGGCTCTGAAGCGTTACCGCTGAGGATGCAACAGGGAATACGCTCGGACAATGATGATTACCTATAAGTATAACTTGCTATAACTTCAATGAAATTAAAATTTTCAGAAAGATGTTTCAAGCCGCCAAATGAGGACAATTGTTTTATCTTTTCTTATAAGTAAGTTGTAATTGATAAGATTTTTATTGCAGTTATTTGAAAATTACAAAAGCAATAGGTTCTTTTGACGTTAATACTTACTACCTACTTTGTTTGACTGTGATGAGCGACCACCACACACCTGTAGGGTTACAATAAAGTCGTCAAATTAGGCCAGCTTGACTACTGGCTTACCTTGGAGGGCCTGAACTCATAGGTACAGGCGCAGCCGTCTGGTTTAATTAGCCTGAAAGCAGCGGCAGCCTTAACCATTGCGAGGAGAGGCGAGTCGCAAAAAACTGAAGCCCGGGGTTTCAGTTTTTAAGCGAGGCCCTTGTCCTTTGTATGTCATTCGAAAGTCTTCATATCAGGCCCTGATTAACACATTTGGCGCCAGTAGACCAATCATATTTCGCCGCCCCAAAATGTAAAATGTACGCCCCATGTGCAAATAGGCAGTCTTCAAATTTTATTTAAAATTTGCCGCCACATGGCCAGTTACTTATCCGCGCGCTCCTAGGCACGTGCCTACCTTGCCTTTATCTTATTTATTTTGTTTTCTATATCTGAGAGACATTTGCTTTTTTATTTTCTTTTTAGGGTTCCGTATCCAAGGGCGTCAACGGGACCCTACTACTAATGAGACTATTAATGAGACTCCGCTGTCTGACCGTCTGTCACAGGGCTCTATCTTTTGAACCGTAATAGCTTGAAATTTTCACCGATTATGTATTCTGTGGCCGCTGTAACAACAAATATTAAAAATAATATAAAGTTAAAAATTAAAGGGGGTCGTCAATCGTCATACAAGAAACGTGTTTTTTCAGCATTTTAAAACATAGTACGTAGGTACCCGAACCCTTCATGTACGAGTCCGACTCGCACTTGCCCGGAATTTTTTTTATTCCTGCTTTTTCTTATTTTCAGGTACTACGCGAACATAACCGAAGATAAATGTGATCGATATACCTATAGAGGCTGCGGTGGACCAGACTATCTGGATAACCGCTTCTCCTCCTGGCTGGACTGTATGACCACCTGCTTCAACTTCCCAAGGAAGCCAAATTACGACTGGTGGAACATTCAAGGCTCTTAAATAAAAGGAACGCTAATTATTCGTATTGGTTATTCTTCTAGATAATCTCGCATCGACATTATCATCATCATCAGGTCTATTTTAGTCTCCACTGCAGTAGCACGACCCTCTTTGTACTACCAGAGCTATATTAGCCAGAGAAGCCAGAGGATTTGGCCTACACTCTCCACGCTGGCCAGATGGATTGGAGAGGTCTCATTGATGTTTATAAGCTTTGTTTAGCTTGTGTTTCCTAAGGCGCCTTCTACGACATCCACGGGAAGACTTGTAGTGATCCTATTCTACTTTGCCGGGAACCTCACGGCTATGCCACGGCCACAACCTCGCTTATGATTAGCTTATAAGCGATTGAAAGCTATATAACAAATAATTATTTATTCAGGCTTCATATCAGATCAGCTTCTTGTTAAAATAATATTGCATTGTCATCTGATTTACATATGGTATCATACATAATTTCATCTCACTCAGAAACCAGCAAATGGCTCTTTGACTTGCAAGATTAGACCTAAAAAGGGCAAGCTTTTTTAATCAATATAAAAACATCTAGTTTATGAATAGGCTCATACTACCTTTTGATTGTATAAGTTTTTGTTTTTAACCTTAATTAGGACAGAGGTATAGATTTGCGTTTTATTTTGAACTCTAAGAAAAATTACATACAACTTTTTTAAGTGTTTTTTATTTTAGGTTATGTACAAAATGAGGTTGGCAACACAGGTTGGCAATTAGTTTCACAGATAAAATTGTTGCCATATATAAAATTTTGTGCAGAGACGCAAACTGCAAATGCTTGTGCAGAGACTCACTGGGCAGACTTACGACAGCGAGACATCCGGCCCATCGATAGGCGGGCGAGCGAATTTTTGACCAAACTAAAACAAAGACGCTTCGTGCTCTTGCTCTAGGTCAAAGAAAAGTAAAGGGCAAATGACGTCCAGGAAGACAAAAGAAGATATACGTAACATAATAAAAGACATAGGTACTTTTTAATAGATTTATCAATAGACCAGACAGGTAAGTTGTAAATATTCTAGCATAAATTGGTTGTTTAAACAAGTCGCGGCATCTCACAGCGCAGCATGCATTCGCGGAGGCTCTCGAAGTTGTTAGAGTTACCGCCGCATCCTCCGTATGTGAAGTACATGCATCTCATTTCTGATGGGTTGAACGCGTATCTGGAACAAGCGGAAAGATACCAGTAAGTACAATACAATACAATACAATACAAAAAACTTTTTTGCACCAAATAACATTTAAAATCACAAAATTTACAGAACTGTATATAATTAAAAGGTACAAGAGGCGCCGAAGCAATCCGGTAACCATACAGAGGAGGTAACCATACAGAGATGGAGTGCAAAGTATGTAAATATATATTTATGTAAGATATGTAACGTGGCGCAGTTGAATTTAAAATATATATAATAAATAACCAAATAACCAACATACATTCAAATACTTATACAATATACAACGTGGAAGGGTCATACCCGTAATAAATCGAACCACGGTCTATACTAGATCATTATAGTATAATGAAATTAAAATAACAGCCAAAAATATATAAATTTCGGCATTTCCATACAAAAGTGTGCGGCCGCCCGGGCGATTTGTATGGGGATGTCAAATTTTTTTTTGATTTTTTGACTGTTATTTTAATTTCATTATACTTTAGTGATCTAGTATAACTAGTCCGTGGTTTGATTATAAAACGGGTATGTCCCTTCCACTTTGTATATAACATCATAAGTTTTTTTTTTAATAAATTGACATATCACGCTGATTAAGCCAGCCTCAAAGTAAGTTTTTTAAACTTGTGTTATGGGATACTAACTCAACGATACTATATTTTATGATAAATACATATATAGATAAACATCCAAGACCCAGGACATTTTGAAAAAGGCCATTTTCCAACATGCCCTGGCTGGGAATCGAACCCAGAACGGGGGTTCTAATCCCCCCGGATTAGCGGTGTAGCGTGTTAACCATTACGCCACGGAGGTCGTCAAAAGTAGACGAGAACATCCGGACAAACAGACAGACATACGAAAGATCTTTATGAGGCACACGAAATACATGAAATAACACTTTTAACTATACGATTTTAAAGGATATAGAGGGACCTGAATGTCAAACATTTGACTTTCACAGTTTATTTGTAAGGCTTAGGTATACATTAAAATTATACGGCCTGTCTAAGACCAGCAACACACATTCTACTTTTTTGTACACAGAGCCTTTTGGGTCTTGCGGCTCGAAGCAGACAAAGCCCAGAGTCGCAAGACCCAAAATACATTTTCAGCGTGATGGTTGGCGAGAAGGTGTGGTTCCGGATTAGAATACGACTTCTCCATCTCTTCCTGTGGATGTCGTAAGAGGCGACTAAAGGACTTAAGCACGAACATCTTGTGCTGCAATTGGATTCCCAAGGAGGGTTAACGTCGGACGGCGGCCGTTTGTAAAACTTTTCGCACAAATATATTCCCAAGGAGGGAGGGAATCATTTTAACTGTTCCGGCAATTTCTTCTTCACTTTGTTTAAAATATATTTATATATATTTCAAAAGTTACGGTGGGGGACACCTTAAATTTTAACTTTGTATTAGATTATCTCAAGGCTGGGGGGTTTGATCTACATAGTTTCAAAGCAGTTTTTGTTGCATTTTAAAAGACCTTTTCAACGATACCCCACACGTTGGGATTATTTCAATTTAATTTTTTAAATTCACTTTTCGTTGTATGGCTGAAAAAAAAAACATTTTTTCATAATTTTAGAAACCAACTTTTGGAACTGCAATATCTATCTCTCCACCAATTTTCGTGACAATCGGTGCAGTAGCGGCGAAGTACCTATGAGCCCGGACGGACAGACAGACGGACGGACGGACGGACGGACGGACATGACGAAACTAAGGGTTCCTTGTGGACTACGGAACCCTAAAAAAATCGAAATTCCCATACATATTGCCTGACTGGCGGCACAATTTTTATAGAAAAAGCTGTTTTTTTTTGTTTTTTGGCTGTTAATTTAATTTCATTATACTATAGTGATATTTAATAACCCGTGATTCAATTTATTTCGTATATATTTATCATAACTATACAGTATCGGTGAGACAGTATCCCATAATATGTAATACTGTTACTGTCTTCTGTGCCATAACATACATACACACTATCAAGCCTGTTTCTCACAGGAGTAGGCAGACTATGGACCTCCACTTGCTACGATCCTGACAGACCTCTTTGGGGTCTGTGGTGTCTCGGCTTCATCTACACTCATTGACCTCTTCATAAATGCCATTCGGTTACGAGTACTTCTTACCTCTCCTTATTTCAGAACGTCTACAATCTGATCGCAGAATGTTCGCCGAGGTCGACCCTGTCCCGCTCTTCCTTTCACACTTGCCTTATAAATATTTTTTGTTAATCTCTGTGCCATGCCATAACACAAGTTAAAAACTTACGTTATGCCTGAATCTGTGTGATTTGTCCTTATTTTTACCAACCTGCGCCAGGAGGAGGGTTATGTTTTTTAATACGCTTACGGCTTACGCTGTTAGGAGAATAAGACAATTGACAGATGTAGCAACTGCTAGACAAGTATACTTTAGTTACTTTCACAGTCTAATGTCTTACGGGATACTTCTATGGGGGAGTGCAGCCGACATTAAGACTATTTTTCTTTTACAAAAAAGAGCAATTCGTGCCATTTACGGTTTAGGATCGAGAGACTCACTGAGGGAATTATTCAAAGAAATAGGTATACTTACTTTTGCATTACAATTCATATTTGAAAATATAATGTATGTAAGGAAAAATATTTCCATGTTTAATAAAGTAAGTGATTTTACAGATAGAAATTTACGTAATAAGAATGACTTAGTTAGCCCGTATTACAGGCTGAATACAGTCAGTAAGTCTTTTAAGGGGAAGTGTATACTTTTTTATAATAAATTGTCAGAATCGGTCCTTGATATGCCAGACAGAAAATTCAAAGCTTATGTAAAGAAAGTACTTTGTGAGAACGCTTATTATAGGACCGATGACTATCTTAAAGACAAAAAGGTCTGGCTTGAGCTTGGCGCGGGTCCCTCTTAAAGGTTTGTTTACTTAGACATGTCATAATTTAAGTACATACTAAATTTACAAATTGACATTATTTTAAATTTCGTAATTCTTATAATTCAATTTAATTATGACATAATAAACAATGTAATCTTGTTTGTTTGTTAGTTGACGTCTTTGGAGAAAACGTGCAGTGCAGTTTGTTGCCGCTTCTTCTGCACTTGCGCCTAGGAAGCGGCGTAAACTTAGCTTTAAGTAACTATTTGACGTCAACATTTGTGCAAAACAAAACAAAGTGACTATTATTAAGAGATATTATAAATATCCTATGATAATAAAGATATTTTGAATTGAATTGAATTGAATTGAATACAAACCTTGGATAGATTGCATAGCAACGCCCTGGATCAACTGGTAGGAGACACTCTGGAGGGATATGGGCTGTGAAAAGATATAAACAAGGAGTATGAGATAAACCAATCTAGGCACTAACTAATAGATAATGATAACGTTTAGTAACGAATTAACTTAACTTGAAGGTGGATGGCCTCAGAGATAGAGGACGACCTAGAAAGACGTGGGGGGAATGTGTTAAGCAGGAAATGATGGAAAGGGGGGTTAGTACAGATATAATAAATGATAGAAAACGATGGAGAGAGTTGACATTCAGAGCCGACCCCAAATAGGGAGAAGGCGGGGAAGATGATGATGATGACCTACAGAATATTTTTTTTCAACAAAAAATAAATAAACAATTCTTTGAGGTTTTTTTATGTTTTTTTTTTTTAATGTCTTGACGCTACTGCGTATTTAGCCAGGAACAAGTTAATAAAACGTGGGAAATTCTTTAATCCCATAACAAGTTACAATCAAAGGTTGGTGTAGGCCTCTGATTGCTTAATGGGAGCTTCTGGCGACATGTTATAGAACGGCAAAGGAACAAGCGGGTCACCTGATGGTAAGTGATCACCGCTGCCCATGAACAACTGCAACACCAGGGGTGTAACAAGAGCGTTACCAGCTTTTCAGGAAGACATGGTTCGGGAACACCGCTGCAGGAAGTTGCTTCCACAGTTCGGTCGTTCGTTCTTCCATATCTCTTAACTTCTTAACCTCCTGAGTACATTTGTCCTACGCATAGTACGTAGAAAACAAAAAAATCCATAGTCTTTCATTACGTTGGCAACACAAAAAAATTTGCCAGTGACAACTATAATCTCATAATCTACCATGAAAGAAAACGAAACGTCAGCTGTCATGCGAGGGCACGTGCGCGCAAAGGTGAATAAATCCTCATTAATCTTGTTAATTGTTTGGTAATTATGTATTTTTTTGTGATAAATAACATATTAGTATTAAAAACTGGTGACTAAATTCATTATTTCGCCGAAATTATTTTTTACGGTTGCTGCACTCCGACATTTTTTTTTACGTCCTATGCGAAGTACACTAGCATTCAACTAATATTTCTCAGGTCTGTCTTCCCACGTACTATGTATGGTACATTGAGTGTTTTTGTAATTAAAAGTTATTTATTGCAGTACTGTCGAACGCCGATATCGCAGACGCTTTGAACGACTCCGAATTTGACTATTCTGGGGATGATTCAGATGATGATCCGGAATTTTTTCCACCGGATGTCGATCAAAGAGCCAGTGGTCAACGTAAAAGTGAATCGAGTACATCAGAAGAGGAAGAAGAAGCATTAGTTACTCCTGTTGCTTCTCCAACACTATCAGATCACTCAGATGTACCACCTTCAACTTCATCATATCTACCACGAGCAAGAGGACGCACAAGAGGGCGTGGTCGTGGTCGTAGTGGTAGGCTACAAACAGTGTCTACTCGTCAGATTGCTATTAGAAGCAGACAAAGTAACTCTGGCATTCAAGACACTTGGGTGCATAGCACTCTTGATTCAAATATAAGTAATTTAATGCAACCAGCTTATATCGAGAAAAATACAAAAGAATGGGAGTGGTACCAATTTTACGACCAATACATTGATGACGATATTCTTACCCATATTGTAAACTGCACTAACAGAACGCATGTTCTGGAGACGGGAAAATCTTTAGGATTAACTTTGCGAGAACTCAAGATCTACATTGGTATTACTATGATCATGTCCTCGTTGCAATACCCGCAAATATCCATGTATTGGTCTGAAGATTGGAAAGTTCCAAAAATCGCAAAAGCTATGACCCGAAACAGATTTTTTTTCATCAGACTGAGATTGAAATGTGTGTATGATCCTGAAGTTACACCTGAACAAAAACAACAGAAAACGTGGAAAATCCAGCCATTATTTGATCGTATATTAGCAGGGTGTCACGAACAAATTCGTCCTCAGGAAATGAGTATAGATGAAATGATTATCCCTTTTAATGGAAAATGTCCAATGCGGCAATTCTGTCCCAATAAACCTAACCCAGTTGGCCTCAAAGTCTTTGTTTTAGCATCACCAAAAGGTGTTGTTTGTGATATGGCAATTTATCAAGGAGATAGTACCTTTCCTCATTTGATTAGTCAAGGATTTGGTTTGGGAGAAGCAGCAATTATTCACCTAACAAGAACTTTGGTTCCTGGACATTTACTGTTTTTTGATCGTTTTTTTACCACAGCTAAATTATGTGACGAATTATTAAAACTGGGATTTCATAGCACGGGTACAATTATGAAAAATAGAATTCCCAAAGACTGTATTTTAACTGAAGAAAAAATATTCAAAAAGAAAGCAAGAGGAAGTAGTGAGGTCAAGGTAAGAGAAGATCGAAAGCTTGCAGTGACAATGTGGCTCGATAACAAGCCAGTTCTTCTATGTCGACTTGTTATTGTGACCAAGACCATGATGAATGTGAGCGATGGTCAAAAAAAGATAAAAGATATGTAACAGTGAAGAGGCCAGATGTTATCAAAAAGTATAACGAAAATATGGGTGGCGTAGATCTCGCTGATCGTATGCTAGCCGTTTGCCCATCGCGTAACCGTACTAAAAAGTGGACAATTCGCGTAATATCTCACCTTTTTGATTTATGTGTAGTAAACTCTTGGTTGCAGTACAGGGCCGTAGCAGCAGAGAAAGGTATTCCAAAGAAGAATGTAGTACAGATGAGAGCGTACAAGCTTAATTTAGGTTCCAAACTGATCATTGACAACGAAGAAAGTGATGAAGAGGGTGAAATAGAATACGAGGAAATTGAGCCAAAACATAAAAAGCGTAAGATTTTAATAAAACCTGTTCCTTCCAAAGAAACTCGTGTGAAAAGCGCTGCACATTTACCTGCATATGGTACGAAACAATCCCGCTGCCGAAAAAGCGGGTGTGATAAAAAAACCACAGTATTTTGCAAAAAATGCGAAATATACCTGTGTTTTACGCCTAATCGTAATTGTTTTGCAGCTTTTCATGAAGACTGATTAAAATAATATTGATTATTTAGGCCTAAGAGTAACTGATTGATCTCAAAATGTTCCTAATAGTTAAAAATCTTGGTTTTGTAATGTAAGAAGTAAAGTTTTATTTTTGTTGAATATTGCAGAAATTAAGAGTTCTTTTACTGTTTTTGATTATTACACTAAATAAAGTATAAAACAACATAAAATTATTTTATTTATATTTTATTTTATTTAAAGAATCTTTATTTATAATTACAAATAGGTTACGTTCTTTATAAAGTACTTCGGTACCAATACTTAGTACTACTTAGTTGCAGCCCCTTGTACTTTGCACAGGACATAGTGAAAAACTAGATTTTCCTGCAGCTTTATTTTTTTTAACAATTTTCCTATACAAAGTAATCATTATATAATGCATTACAAAAGTTTCACATTGAAACTCAAAAAAAAGTGTGTCTGGTACTCAGGAGGTTAATCATATTTTTATTTAATATATATATAGGGCCTTTTAGTACCTTTTTATCTAAAAAGTGAAATGGCTGCATCTATGGCGGTCTATCCCTTAATATACTATTGAGATGCACTAACGGACAGTCCACCATAGCTGCTGAACTATTGCCAGGGAGGGATTTACTTAGTTTGGGCTATGTGGATGGGATGTTAGTGGACCTAAAAATCTCTCACAACAATTTAAGCCTGGTAGATGGTGACTTGCTGCTCGTTAGCTACACTGCCTGTGGGTACCCTAACTACCCACGTAGATGCGGCCAGGGCGCAACACAATGTGAGCAGCTGAGGGTGTCGAGAGGTGCGGCTCCGGTTTCACCATCACGGCGCTTACCCCCGAGAGCGGGTTTCCCCGTTATTACGCCATTACGTGCAATACTCTTCCACCCTGGAGCGTATGTTCTGCTCTTACGACTCCACTCAGGCCGGCCGGTTAAGGCAAGGCGGTGTGTAACTGTGTGTATGTGTGTGTGTAAGTGCATGTGTGTATGGTCCCCCTGGAGGTAGGGTCCGTGGTGTCGCCACTCACCATCAGCTCGCCACAAGCTGCCCTGCGTTGACTGACTACACTGGAAATCCAGTGGGCGATGGGGTCGTCACGTCCCGATGCCGTTATTATTATTATATATCTTCACCAAATTATTTAAAACCAAAGATAGTAAAGGTTTTCAAACAAAATAAGAATCTACAAAATCGGTTCACAATTAGCGAAGATATCGCGTCAAATACATCAAAAAACAAAACATACTAGATGAGACGATGCCGTATGGTTTCCAGCAGAGTAAAATAGTACCATCCAGTCTTCCCGTGGACGTGGCAGAAGGCGACTTAGGTAACACAAGCTAAACAAAGCTTATTATTTTTTTTTATTATTATTTATTTCCATAAAACAATATACATTGTGTCGGAATAACTTAAAACTAACATCTTTTAAATTTAATTATGTAACATATAAAATATAAAAACATCTATGTCAACACCGTTATAACTTATACTACAATTTAATTATTTAAAACAATGTCAAAGAAAAATATATATATATTATAAACATCAATGAACCTCTCCAACCCGTCTAAACAGCGTGGAGTGTGTAAGCCAAATCCTCTGACTGCTCTGGCTAATATATGGCTCCGGTAGTACAGAGAGGATCGTGCTTCTGCAGTGGAGACTAAAAAAGACCTTATGATGATGATGATGATATATAAAAAAAACATACGGATCGAATTGATAATCTCCTCCGTTGCAGTGTGAAGCAACATTGAGCGTTATGAAATAGTGATAAAGTCTAATTTTGTTTGACATAGAAACAGGACGATACTCTCGGACGACTGTCGTGCATTTAATTAATGGAGTAAATATCCTGTTCTAATGAAGAAGAAAGTGTATAGTTCATGCTTACCTTGAACACTGTTTAAGCTAATAAAAGCCAAAAGACAGCAAATAAACGCGTACATCTTGCAGTTTTTAAAGGCCTACCAATAATGTTACCAACTTTAACAAAAAGTGCCTATTTATATTAAGTATGTACCTAAGCATTTTATTTTAATATCAGTTAAATATATTTATAAATGTATGTTTTATGTGATGTGATTATTTTCTTGTTCCCGATTTGCTACGGATTTAGTTTCAAACAAAGTTAGCGGTAATTAGGCATGTATTTAAATCGATATCTGTATATTCCCTTCTTTCGAACAGAATATTTTAAAGTTTCACCAAAAATATTGAATTTTACACTAATTATGCACACTAAATAAATCAAATTTAGTATACTGTTTAATGATATTTGCAGAACTGTTTTACTGAACGAATAAGGGTAGTATTTAAATGCTAATCAAAATTACTTATTGCACAGCGAAATACCCAACTGAAAATATTAATAAACAAACTGCATTATATTTGTGGCGTAGTAAAATGGATAGAACTTTCCTAGCACTCGCCGGCCGCTGCCGCGGCACGCTCGCTTCGCTCGCTCGCGCGTGTGTTGGTCGCAGTTCTAACCTAACCTATAGGTTTGCCCTAACCTAGTAAAGATGTGCAGTCGGTATTTATGATGAGATTGTTGATTTATTTGATGTAAAAAAGTATATAAATGATGAGATTAAATTGATGGTTGATTATTTATTTGATGTGCAATTAATAATATCCCGATAAAAATTACCACTAACTTATTGTTGAAAACGAAATCCGAAGCGAATCGGGAACAAGTAAATAATCACATTCCATTAAACATACAAGTCTTTATAAATATATTTGACTGATAATAAAATAAAATTCCTAGGTACATACTTATTATAAATAGGCGATTGTTAAAGTTGGTAACATTATTGGTTGGCTTTTAAAAACTGCAAGATGTACGCGTTTATTTGCTGTCTTTTGGCTTTTATTAGCCTTAACAATGTTCAGGGTAAGCATGAACCATCCACATTCTTCTTCATTATAGCAGGATCGTAACTCTAGAAAATACTACTACAGTCGTCCGATAGTGTTGATTCTAGGTCAAAACAAATTAGACTTTATCATCACTTCGTAACGCTCAATATTGCTTGACAGTGCTATGCGTAGAGTCTATGCGGAAATACGATTATAGGTACCCGTATCTTCAGATTATCATTTCTTCAGATTTTCGTTTTAACAGATTTCCAGGTTGTTACGAACAAGTTAATTTTCAAGACAAATTAAAAAAAACCCTGACTTTCAAGCGTTCACTTCGAATAACCTTTCAACGGCTGAACCGATTTTCATCAAACAGCTAAGAACCATCTCGACAGACAAGGCTATCGATAATAAAAACCCGCATCAAATCGGTCTATTCGTTTAGGAGCTACGATGACACACAACCACACAGCCACATAAACCCACAGACACGTCAAACTTTTTACCCTCTTTTTCGTCGGGGATTATCATTTAAAATAGTTTCAGTATATTTTGTTAGTGTAAGGTGTGCGAAGAGTGGATAGAGTACGCAATGATGATCTGCGTTCTTGGACTGTCGTTGGACTGTTAAACTTAAGTGGGACTGGGCGGAGCATGTGTGCCGCACGCATCCGGATCCGGACGAAAGGGCCCGGAAGGCAACCCTATGGGTGCCAGAAGTACTTGATATATGTATTGTGTGCCAGAAGGGCGCAGGCGTAGAGGAAGACCACGAAAGAGATGGCGAGACGACATTGACAGCTTCATTAAAGAATTTCAGCAGGCTGCTATAATTAGGGATCAGTGGAGAAAGGAAGGGGAGGCCTTTGACCAGTAGTGGGATACATCGACAGGCTATTAAAAAAATATATTTTGTTAGTCGATTATAATTTACCTACGAGTATGATTTAATTCGTGCCTGATTTTAAACTTTTAACTCATACTCCTTTTTGTCTTTTCACAGCCTATTTTGCCCCAGAGTGTACCCTACCAGTTGATACAGGGTTTTGCAAAGCTCACATTCCAAGGTTTGTATTATAGGGTCAAATTACACAGGATGAGCTGGCCCCAAAGTAGGTTTAAAATTGTGTTATGGGATATAACTTAACGAAATTTATGATTAATATGTTATCCGACCCAAGTATTTTGATGACTTTAAAGAATTACCTTTTGAGTTGAGATGCGAGTACATATGTCAGCACAGAACAGCATTTTCCTATGTTGCTATCCTTTTCTGTCGCTCAGCACCGTCATTTGCTAGAGCGAGAGAAAGCGACGGAATGCGGCAGCATCGCCGATTTCGCTATAAATTTCTAATAGATAAATGCTATTATTCAGTGCAGGAGTACTTCACAGACAATAATAGTTAGTTATATCAGCATTCCAAAATTGACAAGCAATTAAATGAAAGCCTGCATATTTAAAATAAAATGTAGAATCATTTAATAGCACTTAATAGTTTAAATAGGAAAAATAAAATTTTTTGCATGTCTGGCTGGGTATCGATAAATCAGAATCTTTATTTTAGGGTTCCGTACCCAAGGGTTCCAACGGGACTCTATTACGGAGACTCCGCTGTACTTTGCGTTTGTCCGTCCGTCTGTCACAGGACTCTATCTCTTAAGGACTGTATGCACAAAGCCACGTGGTCGGATTTGGCTCTAAAATATGCAAAATTTTCCCGCTAGGGGGATAAAAATGTCAAGATGAAGTTACATAGAGTTAATAATGTGTAAACGGGACAATAGATGTAGGTAATCATAAATTGTAACGTAGAAGCTTACTTGTTTCTTTTCGTCAAGACTTCCAGTCCGCGATACTTATTAAAATTTTCAAATCAATCAAATCAAAGAATTATTTTGTTTGAATTATTATTTCTGAATTAAAGCCTTGGCAGACGTCATTATAATGTACTTAAGTAGACACTTTAGTAGACAGGCTATCAGTAGAAAAAGGCTAAAGTCGAAAATACAGTAGTGTGAGTGAATGCAAGACGTTTATTTAAAAAGCAAATTTAAATATATGTGAAATTCATATAGCACTTTCTAAAAAATCCAAGTTATAGTTATTCGACTCTTGCGTAAAATTTATTACTTTTTCAATTTATTAGTCGACCTCCGTGGCGATTCCTTAACACGCTATTCCGTCACTCGGAGGTTCTGGGTTCGATTCCCAGCCAGGGCAAGTTGGTAAATGGCCTTTTTTAATTTGTCCTGGTTCTTGGGTGTTTATTTTATCCCATCAAAAACATAAATGTAAAAATGCCAAGTTCAAATTCCGACAAAACAATTGAAATTTAAATAGCTGCCAAGGTATGTAGGTAGAGAAAACTGAAATTTATTCATAAGAATCTCAACATTTGACTTGGACAACATTAAGATTGAAAGCACGGTCACCCATCCTAACTGTGACCAAGCTAGAAGTTGCTTAACCTGTAAAAGCACGGTCATCCATCCATCAATTTTTGAATTTATCGTATGCGAAGTGTAGCGAAATATTTGTACAAGTGGTTTTGATTACTCGTATTTTGAAATTTGTTAAAGCGCAAATGACAAAGAACCCTTAGAATAGAGAATCTTTTTAGTTTCACGCAGCTTTTTAGGGTTCCGTAGTTAACAAGAAAACCTTATAGTTTCGTCATGTCTGTCTGTGTCTATCTGTCCCCAGTTTTACTCATAGACTATTAGTACTAGAAAGCTGTAATTGGGCATGGGCATGGATATGTGGTAATAAAAACTTGAAAAAAAAAAATGTGTGGTATGAGACGTCGTTGAATAGGTGTTTCAAAAATATTGTAAGATTATGAACACCCTTTTTCGTTTTAGCAATCCGTTTGTGAAATATTTGGTTTTTGATTGCAAATTTTTGTTAGAATTATGTGTCTTCCCTCTCTGTCAGTTAAACGGTTGTATATGGACACTTAAAAAACTCACCGCAGTAGTATATAACGTCTCCCTGTACTAAAACTAATTTAAGGTGGATTCAGTTCATGATACTGAACAACTTTTCCTAAGGAACACATAATTAAATATGAAAAGAAAATGTTTGCTTTCCATTCGACCTCCGTGGCGTAATTGTTAACACGCTAGATCGCTAATCCGGAGGTTCTGGGTTCGAGCCCCAGCCAGGGCAAGTTAGAAAATGGTATTTTTCAAATTGTCCTGGGTCTTGGGTGTTTATCTATGTATGTATTTATCATAAAATATAGTATCATTGAGTTAGTATCCCATAATACAAGTTTAAAACTTACTTTGGGGCTAGCTTAATTAGTGTGATTTGTCCTTACATTACCATACATATATTACATAAATATTACATTTTGCCAAATCTTGTGTGTAAGAGATCAAAAATAATTTTTGTATTTCGTTTGTTCCTTGGTGAAAGTTGTTCAGTATCATTTACTGAATTCAGACCTAAAGTTAGGCAGTTGTTAGTTACATAAAACAAGTAGGTACTGACTACGGAACCCTTCACTGCACGTGGCCCGTCACGGCACGTGGCCGGCTTATTTTGGTTAAGTTGAAATTTTAGGGAACCATAGACAAATTTATGATATTTCTGTGTAAATCAATATTACTTATCGCTGACATGACGTTCTCAAAAATACAATCAAATAGTATTTTACGCGAGCGGTGACTTGGAAAACTACACGTTTTGTGTTCCACTGACAGAAAATGTACACATTTGAATGTTCTTTGTGAAACAATACGTTTAGCGACCATCTGCAATCGTAACACCTTTCACATCTATTCACCTTATTATGTAAGTACGGAGGGTAAAAAAGGATTGCACGTTGAACAGATCAACAGTCTTGGCGTAGCAGCTATACGTGCTCAATCAATGACTTGACTGTTTGATTTTGTACAATATTTTTAACGAATCAACAAAGAGCACTAAAAATAAATCTTTTCCTGAAAACAGCTAAAAAAATTGGTTGATTAATGAAGCAGTAATTAGCATTATTGCACCCTTTTATTTTTTGTCCTCTAATAGGTTTTCCTGTAATCTATAGGTAAAGAACTATTAACTGTATATATTTCAAAAGATTGGGTTCAGTGGTTTCGGAGATAAGTGTATTTTTATTATTTATTTTCAAAAATAACTTCAAAAACACCACCTTAACCCTAGATAACTAAACATTCGTCTGGCAGACTACGCGACCCCTTGCATAAGTCTAGTTCACAAACTTTCGCGTACCCCCTGCTTGCACGCCTTTGTATACCTTCATAGTTAGAGTAAAAAGTGACACAAATGCGGCGTTTGCGCAAACAATTGTCTTTATTTGTGATTTATAACCACCGCGTCGTCTAGATGACGAAAATTTAGTTATAACAGGTGCAGATTTTCAAAGGTATCTAAATTGCATTTTATTTTATATTAGTATTTTTAAATAAATAAATCTAATAAATGTTTGTATTATAATTAGATAATATACATAAGCATACTAGGAAATAATATGAACTTCATAAAAACGGTTATTTTTTAATGACTAGAGTTTAATAGTAAGATGTCATTCATACTACTAATTGTTTTCAACTTTTTCTCATACACCTAATATTATTGATGGATTTATAAATGGAAACATATAACATGTCCTAGGCTGAAAGTAGAAATTCACGTTTATTAAGATTGATTACTCTGATAAAAGTAACAAGATAATTTAACTTCTGTGGTGATGACAAATAATTGGAAGGTTGAAAGTCAATACAATATCAGCATTGATACTAATGTCTCGTGCCAATCTTTGGGTTTTGAAGGTGATTTTTTAGTACCAAGTAAAATACAACAGAACCCAAATTATTGATTCGGATGATTTTATATTGTCAAACATGGAAAGAAACGTACTACATACTTCAGGTAGCATCCAACATGTGCTTTAGCAACTCTTCGATTTGTATCCAGTAAAGCTCATCATAAATGGTCATCTGCACCAAGATTATTCCTACTTATGTTATACGACGCGAATAACATCAAAAATAATAAAAAAATAGAAACACGGCGAGATTTTGTTTTGAAATTGACGAACAACCTCATGGAGCCTTGGTTGCGGCAACTTGTTCGGACGGTAACTTTGAGACGTGACATCAAGGTCATGATAGGAGATATCCTTGGTGAAATCATATGAATAATCTGCTCCATTTCCTTATGTATGAAATATTTCAAAAAAATTATACGTTTGCCTGTCGAAATTGCTAAGGAAGACCAAAAGTTGATGCCTTAGATGTAAAAATGCAATTTGTGGCACCCATAATGTAGATGTGTATAAAAGGTATGTGTCATCATTAGTATAAAATTATTTCGACTTGTCTCTATTCACAACGAGCACTTTATACGAATCACGTAACAATTTCTTCCTCACGTTAAATTATGTTGATAATATAAGATTTTTTAATGCGTAGTCCGCTAGACGAATGTTTAGTTATTGTGTAACTGCCAGAATAGTTTAGTTATCTAGGGTTAAAAAATATATTTAATATTATCATAAAATGCTCTTTCATTTGATATTTTACGCGATATAGTTTACAAAACCCTTTTTTTAATGTCTCATTTATCTCCCATAAAGTGGCCCCATTTTTTATTTATTTATTCATTCACCTACATTTTACTTCCGTCTTTGGGTCACAAATTTACATTATGTGCACCACATTTCAACTGAATTGGTCCAGTAGTTTAGTAGGGGGGGGTCAATTTTCGCCCATTTTCTTAAATAACTTAAAAAGATCTAAGAAATAATAAAAAATAAATATATTTAAAATTGTCATAAAAAGTTCTTTCATTTGATATGTCACACAATTTTGTCATCAAAACTTTTTTTTAATGTCTAATTTACCCACAATAAGTGGCCCCCTTTTTCAAATTTTTCGTAGCAAATTGGCTGTGACTTACGGACAGACAGACAAGCGAAACCCTAAAAACAGTAAAAACACCGAAAAAATCGGTTCCTATACAAATTCCCCGGGCGGCTGCACACTTTTGTATAAAAATGCAGATTTTTTTTAGTTTTTTGACTGGTGTTTTAATATCATTATACTATACTAGCAGTCCACCCCGGCTTCGCCCTTGGTACACACAAAGCCTATGTCACTCGGGGATAGTGTACCTTTCCAACGGTGAAAGTTTTTTTTTAAATCGGTCCAGTAGTTTCGGAGCCATGTAATGCAAACAAACAAACAACCAAATATTTTCTCTTTATAATATTAGTGTAGATAAATAGCCTACTATAGCCTGCCTGCCAAGCCAAGTATAGATCTAGTATAGCCTGTGGTTCGATATATTACGCATAATGTCAATTCGTATTTTGATATACATTCATGGGGAAAAGTTGTTCAAAATTTCAGACTGAATCACCCCTCAAAATAATTGTAAAATCCTAATTAAACGGCACCTTTTATTACAAAAACAGTTAATATGATTCCGTGACCCGAGAAAGTTCCAATCCGATTTTCACCCTAATCGCCAATTAAAAATATAGGTAATAAATCAAACCAAATTATTTTTTTCATTGACTTAATTTTCAATAAAATTAAAAAAAAAAAAGTGCGATGCCGTATCTGCGATAGCATTACATCTTTACTTGAACGTCAACAAAATGTCAAAACTGTACCATAGTGTAGCAAGAGTATGACATAATTTGGCAGTTTGTACATAGTTTTTTATTGAAATATTTTAGACTGTAATGCAATTTTACGTAATTTGAAAACGGATTTTTTTGAAAAATTCGACACGGCCTCCTTCCTGAACGCCCGGCGGGCAACTGGATTTGTATGGAAGAATCATGGCCGCCATTTCAGAGATTTCTGTCAAAAACGTTGCAAAACATCCAATTTTTAAAATATTTTTTTTTATTATTGCGTGATTGCATTGTAAGCAAATATTAAGAATAATGTTTCAAAATAGCCTTTATTTTTATAAAATATATGCAATCCCTTGTTAGAATATTTCTTTACGCAGAAAAACAAGCCAGTTTGTAGCAAGATTTTCTAAAATATTTCTTTCAGGTTTCTTTACAATTATCTTACTTTTTCTGAATGAAAATTAAAAAAATACGATTTTCGTCTACTGGCTAGTCTATTCACCTATAACTAGGTATGTAATTTTCTTAGTGGTCTTTTCTACTTAAGCCATAACTATTGCCCGCGCAAAGTGCGTTTTGCATGTTTTTGGGTAAATTCAATGCTTGTTTTTAGGAAAACTACAAAATATTTTAAAAAATCCTTTTTTTCGTCTACTGTCCCAACTCTTCCTCTATCTATGTGTATACATTATTTGACTTAAATCAAAAGCTTTCTGTACAAACTTGTTGCCCGCGCAAACCCTGTTTACATGGTGCCGACCCTTAAACCGGGATAAAGCTAAACACTTGAAATTTTCACTGATTATGTATTACTGTGGCCGCTATAACAACAAATACGTGTACTAAAAATAAGATAAGTTAAAAATTAAAGGGGACCGTCATACAAGAAACGTGTTTCTTCAGCGCTTTAAAACATTGTACGGTGGTACGGAGCCCTTATGTAGGAGTCCGACTTGCACTTGACCGGTTTGTATATCTTGTTCCAGATACGCGTTCAACCTCTCAGATATGAGATGCATGTACTTCACATACGGAGGGTGCGGCGGTAACTCTAACAACTTCGAGAGCCTCCGCGAATGCATGCTGCGCTGTGAGATGCTGCGACTTGTTTGAACCACCAATCAATCTATACTTTATTTTTATAGGATTTTTAGGCATTCAAGATGCAGTACTAAAGTACTCTAAATAATGAAATAAGAACTGGTGAAAAAACACCACGTGAGAGGGACTTGAACTCGCGACCTTGGTATGATGATGACCATGCTTTAAACATGTAACGTGATAGCTCAGTGGATAGAGCATACTTAATTACTTAAACATAGTTTTTTCACCATTTCTTATTTCATTATTTAATCTATACTTTATTTGCTACAATACCTGCATAAAAAAATGACAACTAACCTGTCTGGTCTATTAATAAATCTATAAAAGTATTTGTATTATTGTTTTACTCTTTATTGCATACCTACTCATCAGGGAGATTATTAAAAAATATTGCATACAGAGTGCAAATATTTATTATTAATCAAATGAAATTTGAATTAAATTAAAGCTAAATCATGAAATTATTAATATATTTTTTTAATTAAAACTTATAAGAACTAAAACTAAAAAAAAATAATGTAACTAAAAAAAAAATAATAATGTGTGAGAACGTTAAGCTTTACTACGCACATTTGCCAAAAGTGGCCGTTTTTCGCAAATGTGCGTAGTTAGTAAAGCTTAACGTTCTCACTTTAAACTGTAAACAGTAGTTCATAAATACTTTGGAGGGTTATCTAGGAATTGGTAGGTAGTAGCAAAATTTTAAATGATGTCTCCGTTTTCTATGAAATGATTTATTTAAAATGGAGGCAGCACTGGACCCCGGTAAATTTAGGTACGGCCTTAAAATAGATTTAGTATATTTTGTTAGACCCTGTATAGGTAATCATAATATGTATATGTCGATATAGGTTAAAAAAGTACATGGAATATCGTATCATCGGTAAGTAACATAACTGTTTGTTATAATTAAAATACTAAGGAATTTTACCGCGCGTAATTTAACAACCGAATGGCAGCCATGTTGAATTGTATGAAGATATTTTATGCAAATGTTCCCGTATAGCCGCCAAAGTAAGTAAGTAACACACAATCGGTCAAAATTTCAGTGTCTAGCTATTACGGTTCAAGGGATAGAGCCCTGTGACAGAAGGACTAACAAATTAGTGCCCTGTGACAGAAGGATGGACACACTGAGGGACAGCAGAGTCTCAGTAATAGGGTCCCGTTGGCCCTATTTGGGAATGGAACCCTAAAAAAGTTGCAAGATATTTTCCCGTATGACATAAGATTTTAAAATGAAACAGTGAATAAAGTTGGTCACAAAGGCTACGGCATCCTTGGGTAACCATTAGCATGCATATAATGTTTGGAGAAGACAAAGCAGGAAAGCGCACCCCTGGATCCGAAGCAGCACAGCTGAGGATGCAACTAGGAATGCGCTAAGATGCAGAATGACGAAAATGCAGGTCCAAACTTATTAAATACATTTTTAATTAGTTTCCTTTTTTTCTGATAGTTTTTAATTACTTTTTCGTTGTCAATTATCAATTTCAAGCTAAGAAAAGTTCATTACAAAGATATACTGCAGAACGAACTGTAGAATTAAAAGTGATACAGATGTGTATGCTTACGAAATGCATACCTACAGTTTGAAAATTTAGTTTACAATCATTATTGATATGCGATTTAAGGTAACTCACGCAAAAAATTCGCAACGCAGAAAATTAGGGTGAGGACGGTTTTGGCCCTTTCGCTTTTAGGCCCGCCAATAAAAACTTCGGCGATTCGTACTTGTTCCGTTCGCGGTATGTCCCGTTCGCGATGTGGCACTTTCGCGTTATGTCCTGTTCGCGATAGCATCCCCCACCAACTATCGCCGTCACTCACTACGCAACGCTGCGGCAACTGATGTGAGTGTGTGTTCCAAGACCGTTAGTTCATAAAATAACTTGACACATGTGCGATAGTGACGTAGTGAGGGAGCAGACCGACCCAGGTGTCACCTGAGTCTTCTATTTGCACAGAAATCTCAAAAGAGACCATTATCGCAATCGTAAGCAAAAAACCAGCAGCATACTAATATCATTAAGGCCGTACCTGAATTTTCCAGGGTCCAGTGGCCCTCATTTAAAATAAATCATTTTAAAGAAAACGGAGACATCATTTAAAATTTTGCTATTACCAAGTCCTAGATAACCCTTCAAAGTATTTTGTGAACTACTGTTTACAGTTTATAATGAGAACGTTAAGCTTTACTACGCACATTTGCCAAAAGTGGCAGTTTTTCGCAAATGTGCGTAGTAAAGCTTGACGTTCTCACTTTAAACTGTAAACAGTAGTTCATAAAATACTTTGAAAGTTTATCATCTAGGGCTTGGTATGGTAGTAGCAAAATTAAAAAAATGATGTCTCCTTGAAATGATTTATTTTAAATGGGGGCAGTACTGGACCCCGGAAAATTTTGGTACGGCCTTAATGACTCATATTATACACGCTGACTTTTCATTAGTTTTAGTACAGGTTTTAGTCAACCTTTTTTGATTCTGAATTTTTATTTTGACTAGCTAATTAGGTCTTACTCACGATCCCTATGACGTGGCCTTCGGCTCTAAAGCCAATGAAAAGTTACCGTGTATATTTGATTACCCATAACGAATAGATCATTGTAGAAAAATGTTAGTCGCTTTGTTTAATTTCCAAAAGGGCCTCAATTATGTGTGCCAAAGGGCCCAGCATAGTTCAAGACGGCGTTATACCTAAACCTTTGGGTCGAAGGACCATATTGTTATCAAGCAAACGATGAGTGATCGTTCTGTTACATCTTTAGTTTGCAACTGAAGGTCAGTATAAAAACAGCAAAATAGATTTTCATAAGTTCATTATGATCTTAGAAGTTTTAAAATATGAAAGGCTCTTTAATCTGTTTTTTAGGATTTATTAGTTTGAGTGGGGCTGAAAACATCTTTTGTGCCGAAGGTGAGTGTTTTAGACTACGGAGAAGGGAAAAGGGTTGCTACACACTATTGGGGCTGGTTACCGGTATTGTCGGTTCGGCAGTATTTATCGAACAACAAAGCCGACCCGAAGCAATTATATCGATCTTTTTCCCCGAAACCTCATTTACCTATTGCAATTGTAAAGCCTAGCTGTGCCCGAATAAATGTGTAGCAACCCTACTAACTGATTTAGACTTTTGCGGTCACAATATTATTCACATTATGGGACTTTCCACGATTGATTTAATTTGGAGCCAGGTCAATTCAATTCAAAATATCTTTATTATCATAGGATATCTATAATATCTCTTAATAATAGTCACTTTGTTTTGTTTTGCACAAATGTTGACGTCAAATCGTTACTTAAAGCTAAGTTTACGCCGCTTCCTAGGCGCAAGTGCAGAAGAAGCGGCAACAAACTGCACTGCACGTTTTCTCCAAAGACGTCAACTAACAAACTAAAAACTTAAAATTAGTTATATGGATGGACTGAGATTACAGTGTTTGTTATGTTATGTCATAATTAAATTGAATTATAAGAATTACGAAATTTAAAATAATGTCAATTTGTTAATTTAATATGTACCAATGTATCTAAATTATGACATGTCTAAATATATACAATAATATATGTAATAATATATACAATATACAAACCTTTAAGAGGGACCCGCGCCAAGCACAAGCCAGACTTTTTTGTCTTTAAGATAGTCATCGGTCCTATAATATGTATTTCAACGACCGGCCTGTTTGGGAGTTGCGCGGGCTGCAAGCATCCAAAGTTGGCTAAATTCCATGTCCAGTTGAGAAAATGGTTAAAAAAAATACAGTCGGTAAAGGAAACATCAAAAAATGTGTGGACGGCCATGTTGGATCCAAAATCTGATTCCATTTTAGGGTGCAATTTATATAAAAAAAAATCAGTTTTCTTTTCACGTTTAATGAAGTTGAGGTTTGCTTTTGCAAGTTGATTCTAGTTGACTTTATAATGTGAAATTGGTGTAGTTTGGTATTAATTTATTTATTAAGACAACATTACACTCTTATTAAGCAAATAAAGAATTTGATCTGATTTGATTATAAATGCTCATGCTCATGAACAATATGTGAAATAGTTAAAGTGGACTGTCATAGTACGGCTGTAGTGATATTTGTTTCGCGGACTGTGGTCTAGGTTATATACTCTTAAGATTTTGACTGGCGCTACACGTTGGGCGCCAGTTTAGACGTAATAGTCTAATATTAGATTAGTCAAATATTAGATCTAATATAAGTTATCTAGTCTAATATTAGATTCGACGTCTTGTTCTGGTTAGTAGAACTGGTTCAAACATTGCTTGGGCATGATTTATTCTAAAAATAATTTTTATATTCAATGTTTATCCTTTTTCTTACAGGTGCTTCAAAATTAAGCGGAGGTAGTTGTTCATTCATATAATATGAAAGCTTATGGAGCGTAGATGTAAGGAGAACTATCTGGTGTATTCAAAGGACACTAAGTCAGACACAATAGTAATAACAATTGATTTACGTCTATAGGCGTATTGTGAATGTGAATGTGAAAGCACGGTGGCGTTAAAGTAGCCGGTTTGTAAAATTTGAAGGAAGCGCCAAAAACGACTAGTTCTAATTTTTAGGGTTCCGTACCAAAAGGGTACAAACGGGACCCTATTACTGTGACTCCGCTGTCTTTCCGTCTGTCCGTCTGTCTGTCCGTCTGTCTGTCTGTCCGTCTGTCTGTCTGTCCGACAGTCACAGGGCTCTACCTCTTGAACCGTAATAGCTAGACACTTGAAATTTTCACCAATTATGTATTACTATGGAGGCTATAACAACAAATACTAAAAATAAAAAATAGTTAAAAATTAAAGGGGGTCGTCATACAAGAAACGTGTTTTTTTCAGCGTTTTTAACTTGATCTTTATAATGGCATTAACTAGATACTTGAAATTTTTACCAATTATGTATTACTATGACCACAATAACAACAAATGCTAAAAATTAAATAAAGTTAAAAATTAAAGGGGTCGTCATACAAGAAACGTGTTTCTTCAGCGTTTTAAAACATTGTACGGTGGTACGGAACCCTTCATGTACGAGTCCGACTCGCACTTGCCCGTTTATAAATTTTACGCTGGTTTAGTTTAGCATTTTTTCCGCAAATGGTCTTTTATTTTAAAAGATTTTTAACAGTAATCGCTATAAGTACTTCTTCTTCCTTATCTTATCTCACTTTGCGTGGGGTCGGGACAGCATGTGAGTGTGTTATTGCTCTCCTTGCTGAATAAAGATTTGGCTAACAAAATTAACGGCCGGCTGCCTGCCAGCACACACACCAACTCTTCTACACCAACCTGCTACACCAACTCTTCTTGTACGTACGTCTACGTACGTAAGTCTTATGCGAAATAAAAAATAAAAACATATTCTGTCATACGTGCCTTGTTTCATAATAAAAACCAAAGATATCAGCCGATAAATGCATACCTACTGAAAATCTCCCATTTGAATGTAACCACCCGCCCGCTACCGGGCACGTATAAATTCTGATTCCAAGATTTCAAATATAGCTAAGGGGTAGTAGGTACAAAGAGCTATATCGCACGATGATGATGCTTGGAATCTTTTCAAGTAATATAGCTTATTTATTTATTTAACTTTATTACAATACATGTAAGTGGCGGACTTAAGGTGAATATAGAAGCAAATGGCCTTGAAGTGGCACCCTCATTTGAAATAAATTATTAACTCGTAAATATGGAGATAATTTCTATATTGCTAATCGTCAGGCACTAGATAGCCCTTTAAATTATTTTATGAACCACCGTTGAGAGTATTTGCATTAGTCCGTCTAGGTTTAAAACCTGCCTCCGCCAAAAGTGGCCACGGCAAGTTTTAAAGCTAGACGGATCACCAATAATAGTTTCAACGGCAGTTCATAAAATAATTTAAAGGGCTATCTAGTGCCTGACGATTAGCAATATGGAAATTATCAACATATTTACGAGTTAACAATTTATTTCACACTTCAAGGCCATTTGCTTCTATATTCACCTTAAGGCGGCCACGAGCCACGGCTCGTCCGAGGAAGTACCACACTCTCACAGAAAATCGTCGTCTGAGTAGTAGCTTCACCGCTTCTATGCTTCGTTCGGTGAGTAAGTAAGCTGGAGCCCCCCATCCGCCCTCCCCCTCCGACTTGACTGGTAGAAAAGGCCGATGCTGAGAAATCAAGCAAAGAAGTTCGTAGGTTTATAATGATTTTATATTCATCGACAGATGGCGACGCTTGTAATCAGCCAATATTGAGCGCGCGGACCAGGTTTGTGACTTTTAACCGACTTCAAAAAAGGAGGAGGTTATCAATTCGACTGTATGTTTGTTACGCTATATCTTCGCCAATTGTGTACCGATTTTGATGATTCTTTTTTTATTTAAATGTCTCTACTACCAAGTTGGTCCTATTTTAATTTGGTGAAGATATGATAAAGAACTTTGGAGGAAGAAACTCCTTAAAAAATTTAAGTCGGTTGATTTTTTGTTAAAAATTTAATTATTAGGGTTGGTATACATCTGTCAGTACGGAACAGCATTTTCCTGTGCTGCTATCCTCTTCTGTCACTCAGAAAAGTTCTTTGCTAGAGCAAGAGAGAGCGACGGAATGCGGCAAAGGAAAATGCTGTTCCGTGCTGACATTGTGTCCCAACTATTAAGCGACTTAAAAAAAAGGTGAAATCCAACTATTTCTTTTTTTTAGGGTTCCGTCCGTACCCAAAGGGTGCCAACGAGACCCTATCACTGAGACTCCGCTGTCTATCCGTCTGTCCATCTGTCCATCTATACGTCTGTCCATCCGTCTGTCACAGGGTTCTATCTCTTGAACCGTAATAGCTAGACTTTTGAAATTTTTCGCCGATATCAATCAATCAATCAATCCATTTTATTTCAGGCAATAAAAAATATATAAATATGTCAGAGGAAAGATAAGATAGTTACCTGTGCCACCTCACGTAGTGCGCGACTGTACTACTGTGGCCGCTATAACAACAAATACTAAAAATAAGATAAAATAAAAATTAAAGGGTCATACAATATAAGAAACGTATTTTTTGCAGCGTTTATAACTCGATCTTTATAATGGCATTAAGGGCCCAGTCCTTATTTTTAATGATTTTGACTGCTTTTTCAGAGCTGATTGGAGCTAAACTATCTTAGTAACTAGATGTTAAGATATGTTAAATTGAAGTTTATTTAAGTATTAAAAAAGTGAATGAGACAATTTATTGATTTTCATTGTAATAGTTTGTTTAATTCCAAATAACCTGAGACGTGTTTCGATTTTTTGCGGTGTGCGACGTTCATGTCATTGTTGTTTACACGGAATTTAAAACATGAAGAAATAAAGACAAAGGAAAATGCTAAAAAGTGAATGAGAAGATTTTTATATATATTTTTTTAATTCATTCAAAAACTTAGTTAAAAAGGTTAAACTTTGAAGAACATATAAGCGAATACGTCGTCGGATTTCTTGCGCATACGACTGAGTTAAAAAATAAAAAATACACATATATAAAGATTGATTCATGCTTAAACACGAACAATAAATAAATAAAAATAATTTGTCTTTTGTAAAAAGATAGAAAAATTTAAAGTTCTCCGAAATTCTCAAATAAATATGGGGACGAAAACGCTGATAAGGCAGACCGCTCGCTGCGCTTCTGAATTCGTCTAAATTCGTCTCCATGGTGCATGTACAATACAGCGCAATGCGTATGTGTAGATAAAAAATATAGATTCGGGTGTTCAATCAAAAATTCCCACGGTCGAAGACTGCAGTCTTAACTAGGTACTAGTTGTATTGTTGATCGAATTCTCCATGCAATCTTTTTAATTTTAAATATTTTTTTTTTCCAGATATGCCTACAACATGGAAACTGATCGTTGCCAAACATTCACACCAGACTGTACCAATTTCAACTCTAACAACTTTAAGTCTATGATGGATTGCCAAGAACAATGTGTACAAGACAACTCTCACAAGGAGAAATTAGCAAGTATGTTTTTCTTTTTTATCAGAAATTTTATTCTCATTTTTTTTTTATTTTTCTCTTTTATCTTTTTTTGTCTTTTTCATCGTGTTTGTAAGTACGGAACAGCATTTCCCTGTGCTGCTATCCTTTTCTGTCACTCAGAAAAGTTCTTTGCTTTCTTTCTTTTTTCTTTCTTTGCTGGTGTCAGATTTTTTAAGTTGTCTTAAGGTATGGTTGACGATACAATGATAACATCATATTTATAGAAAAATATGATCGAGTTTCAAGAGTACATGAATCAATCCCTCAAGCCCTCGCTCGCTTCGCTCGTTCGGTCTATTACCTTACTTATTGACCGAGCGAGCGATGCGAGCAAGGGCTATAATTCAACTTGGGGCTAAAACACATTGTTTGTATGTATGTTTGTTCCGCGATAACTGCCGAACTGATGGTCCGATTTTGATGAAATTTGGTAGGCATGTAGGAAATAACAATAGAATTTTCAAGTTCGTTGGACATCAAAATCGGTTCAGTAGTTTGTGAAATATTAATAAAAAATCGCGAGGTCGGCAGTTATCGCGGAACAAACATACATACATACAAACAATGTGTTTTCGCCCCAACTTGAATTATAGCCCTCGCTCGCAACTTTTCTAAGGAAACAAGGAAAGGATTCTTACCTTTCTTATGGATAGAAAATTAGATTATACTTGCTATTTAAAGCTGGCTACCGTTTGGGCGCGTCGGATAGTAAGTGGTAGTGAGTTCCAAAGACGTACGGCCCGAACAGAGAAAGACCGCGAGTAAAAGTCAGTGGAGTGAGGAGGAATTGTCAAAGAAAGTTTTCAGCGCTGCTTACAAAAAGGAGAAGTCCATCTGTCTGTTTACATTTATGAGCCAAGCTCTTGTCGATGACATTGTGTTAGAGACGCACACAACGACTATTTTTGGCAGAGAGAATGGAGTGGTTGCACATTGCCTTTTCCATTATTAGGGTTCCGTACAAAAAATGAAAAAACGGAACCCTTATAGGATCACTCGTGCGTCTGTCTGTCCGTCCGTCTGTCACAGCCAATTTGCTCCGAATCTACTGGACCGAATCAGGTGAAATTTAGTAGGAAAAAAATATTTGTGTGCAAAAATAAATATTTATTTAAAATAAGGGTCATTTTTGGGGGACAAATTAGGAAATTGAAAAAAAAAGTTTTGCGAACCTTACTGTGCCATATATCAAATGAAAGAGCTTATTATGAGGATCTCAAATATATATTTGGTTATAATTCTAAAATAAATAGTTTTGATTTTATTCATGAAAGAAGACGAAAATTGACCATTCCCCCCCCCCTGATCTCCGAAACTACTGAGCCTAAAATTTTGAAAAAAATACAAAATATAGTTTATTGTTTGTAGATTACAGGAAAACCTATAATAATTCAATCAATTGTACAGAACCCTCTCCACGCGAGTTTAACTCGCACTTGGCCGATTTTTAACCGACTTCAAAAAAGGAGGAGGTTATCAATTCGACTGTTTTTTTTTTTTTTTTTTTTATGTATGTTTGTTATATTAATTATAGAGGTTATCAATTCGACTGTATGTTTTTTTTATGGATGTTTGTTACGCGATATCTTCGCCAATTGTAAACCGATTTTGATAATTCTTTTTTTATTTGAAAGTCTTCACTACCAAGTTGGTCCCATTTTAATTTGGTGAAGATATGATGAAGAACTTTGGAGATATAGAAAAAACTAAAAAAAATATGACGGTTATTTTTTTTTTGTTCAAAAGAATAATTATGTTTTAATAAATTCTTGTTGTTTTAGAGTATATTGAACCGTCTAGCGAAGAGAACTGGCCTGTGGAAATGACCGTATGCGGTCTGCCCAAGCAGGTTGGCCCTTGTTATAGTCGTATGACAATGTACGTACTGTTCCATTATTTTAAGGGTTCCGTACCTAAAGGGTGCCAACGGGACCCTACTAGTGAGACTCCGCTGTCTGACCATCTGTCAGTCTGTCACAGCTCTAACTCTATCTTGAACCATAATAGCTAGACACTTGAAATTTTCACCGATTAGGTATACCGCTATAACAACAAATACTAAAAATAACATAAAGTTAAAAATTAAAGGGTGTCGTCATATAAGAAACGTTTGCAGCCTTTTCAAACATTGTATGGAGGTACGGAACCCTTGATGTACGGGTCCGACTCACACTTGACAGGTTTTTTAAGCTATCTAGAGGCATATTGAGCTATTAAATTCTTTTTCTTTTTTATTAAGTGGGTCAATAGCTCAGTTTTGTTTTTATTAAATAATTTTACGGCTCTGGATACAAGTCCTTTAGAGCCTATTTTTAATTTTGTTCTTTATTCCTAATCCTAACCTAATCTAATCCTAATAAGACAATCAAAGGGTGGTGTAGGCCTTTGACTGCTGCAAGGGAGCTTCTGGCGACAAATCTATACGAGTCCACTGGTTTACATAGACGATTGAGTAGCGGACGACGCCCGAAGACACACAGTCCGCAAAATAAATATCACTACAGCCGTACTATGACTGTCCACATTAACTATTTCACACATTGTTCATGTCATGAG
This sequence comes from Acrobasis repandana, assembly GCA_963576875.1. Classification (NCBI taxonomy): domain Eukaryota; kingdom Metazoa; phylum Arthropoda; class Insecta; order Lepidoptera; family Pyralidae; genus Acrobasis; species Acrobasis repandana. The sequence continues at coordinate 6,528,945 of OY756242.1, read as the reverse complement.
CATTTATAACACCAAACAACACCAATTTCATATTATAAAGTCCACTAAAATCAATTTGTAAAATAATTTAAAGCAAACCCCAACCGAACCCTTTGACTTCCCGCCAAAAACTCAGCTCACTGTTTTCAGATTTTTCGAGCTGTCTAAGGGCTTTTACACACGAGCGACAATATGACCGTATGACACCTGTCACGCTACCGTCGGAGACAGTCGGCGACCGTCGTGCAACAGTTCGTGACAGTCAGCGACAGATCGCAGGCGTACTGTCGCTTTTCTGTTAGTGCCCTAAAGGCATCTGACTAACATCTAGTGAAAACAGCTGATCCTCTATGGGATTTCTATGAAAAACGCACGGCGTGACGTCATAGTTTCTTGGAGTCAAAATCAAATAGCGCTCTTAAATTCATAATATCAGTTTCTTGGCATTAATAAATCTAAAATCACGTTTCAAATGGATATGACGAATTACAAGTGACATTATTTTGTGTACATATATAGTCCTGTAGAATCAATTTGCTATAATTTCAAGCAAACCCTAACTGAACTCCATGAATTCCTGTCGATAATTCTGTCGTTTATTTTATTTTGAAAAAATTATGTTTTTTACCCGACTGCGTCAGAAAAAGGGTAATGTTTTTGGAGTATATGTATACAGGGTTTAACAAAGTATACTGAAACTACCTAATTTAATGGTGGATCCAGTCCATGATACTGAACAACTTTCTCCAAGGAACATATCGAAGTATGAAAAATAATTTTTGGCCTCCAATACGAGCACTAATTAATCGACTGATCGGCTGATCCAAGTTTGTATGGAAAGCAAAAAAATATTTTTCATATTTCGATATAAATGTTCCTTGGGGAAGGTTGTTCAGTATCATGGACTGAATTCACCCTTAAAATAGTTTCAGTATATTTTGTTAGACGCTATACATATATAGGGTTCATTTGAAATCATTGGCATTAATTTAACTTGTTAACACACTTAAAAAGGTTATTTTTTAGGGTAACAATACTGCAATTAATGCAGTAATTAAAAAGTATCAAAAAGTAAAAAAAATAAACAAACTATCAAAACATCACGCGTCGCGCTCGCGAGAGTGCTATGATATGACCCTGGCGGCAGTTTATAAAATAATTTAAAGGGCTATCTAGTGCATGACGAAGAGCAATATGGAAATTATCACCATATTTACGAGTTAACAATTTATTTCACACTTCAAGGTCATTTGCCTATATTTTCACCTTAATATGAAAATTACCAAATTACTCTCAAATTACTTTGTATCATGATTTAGTGGATATTTAAAAGGATGCCGAAGATTTCAAATCCACCCTGAATATTTATGTGTATATATTTGTCAGTGACACTAGGTCATGCAGCAGTCAGGATTATTTTGTTTTTTAAATACTAAGTACTAATTTTTCGTTTTTTTACTTACCTACTTGATTTCAGGTATTATTTTAATACGAAGGAAAAAAAGTGCGAACAGTTTGTCTATGGTGGATGTAAAGGTAACCAGAATAATTTTAAAACCAAAGAAGCCTGTCAAGAAAAGTGTGAAAGACGCTTTTCCGATAAGGGAAAATTAGCAAGTATGAATGATACTATATAATCTTTTTACTTTTTATTTTTTTACTAACACAGGCACTTTAGGCTTTTTTTGGGTCCCAATGATGAAATTGACACGTATCCCATGACTGTTGTACGATGGGGACGGGGTTTATACAAAATCCCCCATGGTCCTTTGTTCGCTATATCTAAATCATTTCAAAGAAAACGGAGACATTATTTAAAATTTTGCAACTACCAAGTCCTAGATAACCCATCAAAGTATTGTATGAACTACTGTTTACAGTTTATAATGAGAACGTTTAGCTTTACTACGCACATTAGCCAAAAGTGGCCGTTTTTCGCAAATGTGCGTAGTAAAGCTAAACGTTCTCATTATAAACTGTAAACAGTAGTTCATACAATACTTTGATGGGTTATCTAGGACTTGGTAGTTGCAAAATTTTAAATGATGTCTACGTTTTCTTTAAAATGATTTATTTTAAATGGGGGCAGCACTGGACCCCGGAAAATTCAGGTACGGCCTTAATAAACGTATCTCTATTATTAATTAAAATAACGAAAAAAGAGAAAACATAGACATGTCAGTATATCTATAGATTTTTTGGAAGAAATAGTTACTGTACCGGCACTATCCGGCGAGCAATCGGGGGACTACGTTCGTATGGAAATATGGCCCATAGATTTCTTCTTAAGGTGAGTATATAAGCAAACGGCTTTGAAGTGGCGCCCTCAATTGAAACAAATTGTTAAGCTCGTAAATATGGAGATAATTTCCATATTGCTAATCGTCAGGCACTAGATAGCCCTTTAAATTATTTTATGAACCACCGTGAAAGTATTTACATTAGTCCGTTTAGCTTTAAAACTTGACTCCGCCAAAAATGGCCACGGCAAGTTTTAAAGCTAGACGGATCACCAGTAATAGTTTCAACGGCAGTTTATAAAATAATATAAAGGGCTATCTAGTGCATGACGAAGAGCAATATGGAAATTATCACCATATTTACGAGTTAACAATTTATTTCACACTTCAAGGTCACTTGCTTTTATATTCACCTTAATGATTCATATTACAAGATTTCAATATAGATATAGCTAGCGGGTGCCAAATGCGTTATGTTTGGGGTTCGTGGACTATAAAAAAGCCTTCGATTCGATCGAAACATATGCCGTGCTTCACTCTCCAGCGATGCCGTATTGACTATCGGCAAAGAATATAGACTTACACTACGCCACAGGCCGGAATCTCCTAAGGTACGCGCAATATGCGTCCCCGTTCCCCGTCCCCGCACCTCTCCCCCGTTTTCGCTTAGGAGATTCCGTTCTGTTTACTCTTACTGTATTCTGTGACTATGCGAAAAGAAACGACACTTAAGTGTTTCGCGTAGATGTAGATGCTTAAGTGATTAATCACTTAAGCATGTGTGCACGTGAAATCGCTTGTGGCTATGTGGGTGTCTAGATGTGCGCGGGGGGGGGGGGGGGGGGGGGGCTTGAGAGGCGCGCGGGGCGTGCAACTGGCAACTGGCAATCGCCGACTGCCTTGGCCGAGCGCTAGTAGCTAGTGCGCATCTCTTTCACGCACCGCACGATATTCCATTTCCGTTCGGTATCAACCCTAGCGTTACGCGCTCCGGCTCAAGGTCACCGGCGTTCGAACTCTCACGTACAGGGAGTGTCGCCGCTGTGCTATCGGTATATCGGAGTGTTTATACAGTAACGCCACTATGTCAGTCCGAGTACAGAAGCAGTTCACGAAGGCTATTCCGCTGCAAAGAGGTAAGACAGGGAGACGTTATATCTTCGAAACTGTTCATCACTGCACTGGAAGATGCCTTTAAGCTTCTGGAATGGGATGGACTTGGCATCAACTTTTATATATACAGGGTTATTTTTAATTACCCGGCATCCTTTTTGGAGCAAGTTCAGTCCGTGACACTGAACCACTTTCCATAAAAACCATTATCGAAAAACGAAAACAATTTTTTTTTTCGTTTTTCAATAATTGTTTTAATGGAAAGTGGTTCAGTATCACGGACTGAACTTGCTTCAAAAAGGATGCCGGTTGATTAAAAATAACCCTTTATATATATTAAAATTATTTAAATTGTTCCAGCGTCTATAGCATACAGTAACGAGAGCCCTGATGGTGGTGACTTGACGACGTGTTCTCTGCCCAAAGAGACCGGTACTTGTACGGCTAGTATCACTAGGTACCTCCTTGTTTTCGTTTTTTTTTATACTAACGACTTATACAGAGTCTAAAAAAATAAACTGAAACTATTTTAAGGGTGAATTCAGTCCATGATACTGAACAATTTTCCCCAAGGAACACATATCGAAATATGAAAAATATTTTTTGACCTTCCATACAAGTTGAGCGATCAGCTGATCCGAGTTTGTATGGAAAGCAAAAAAGTATTTTTCATATTTCGACATATGTTCTTTGGGGAAAGTTGTTCAGTATCATGGACTGAATTTACCCTTGAAATAGTTTCAGTATATTTAGTTAGACGTTATACAACGTGGAAGGGACTTACCCGTAATAAATCAAACTACGGTCTATACTAGACCATTATAGTATAATAAAATTAAAATAACAGCCAAAAAACCAAAATAATTTTCGGCATTTCCATATAAAAGCTTTTACTCGCGGTCTTTGTCTGTTCGAGCCGTACGTCTTTGGAACTCACTACCACTTACTATCCGACGCGCCCAAACGCTAGCCAGCTTTAAATCCCAAGTAAAATCGCATTTTCTATCCTTATGAAAGGTAATTTCCTTCCCTTGTTTCCACTTAGTTTCTTCATTTTGTCCTGTTATGTTTTCTTTGTGTAAGTTGTATGTATGTATTTAAGTATTAGGTGTATGTATGTTTATTATAATTATTGTATATAAGTATGTTTATTATATTGACCACCCCGCACTACCTAATTTCCCATCATATTTTCTATATAAACGAGGTTGCCTGGAAGAAATTGCTTAGCGATAAGGCCGCCTTTTGCGCATTTCCTAATTTTTAAGATAATTATGTTCTGTTTTTACTTTTGAGCAGTATTGTATAAAAGTGTGCGGCCGCCCGGGCGATTTGTTTTTTTGACTGTCATTTTAATTTCATTATACTATAATGATCTAGTATAGCCCGTGGTCCCTTCCACTTTGTATAAACAAGCTTTTATCTATATAGGTACTCGTAAATCAATTAACTATTTAAAGTGCTCTTCAAGACGAATCAGTCAAACCCAAACTCGGGGTTATGTTGGTATATCATAGAGATGCTGTGGCTACCTTCCGGCTTCATCATGGATCAGGTCATTGGTACCATAATATTGCATTGTCACCCAACTTACATAAGTATGTAAAGACTCCATCGAATAATTGGAAGTGGGTCTAATCAGGCCTGTGTCACTCCCCGTTTAGGTATCGAAAATGTACCTACATTTTTACTATGCGCGCAGGTGGCCCCTCCGGGTGGTAAATTCAGTTATACGAATCGTTTGTTCAGAGTAATAAGAATGAAATTGGCTTGCAATGGATTTATTGCTTTTATACGAAAAGGTGTTGAGTTCTGACGTGAGCTAAATTAAACCATATCGCTAGCCACATTGAGTAGATAATTATTTCTTTGTATTTCTTTGCTGAGTGAGACTTCTGTACGTTAGTATTATTTATTCTGTGGTCTAATTTAGCTTGCAAGATTTGATTACGGACACAGACAACGGGGCTGGTAAAACTAAATAAAAGCTTGTTTTATTGGGGTTTTGGGCTTTGCCGCAGTCGGGTAACAAGTAGGTACCTTGCAAGTATAGGTACATATTTATATCACTAGAAGTTGCATATAAAATTTACAAAAATCGTAATCACTTCAAACTCATTGAATACAAGGTTTATGCAACTGTTTGTTTTTAGGGTTCCGTACCCGAAGGGTGCAAACGGGACCCTATTACTGAGACTCCGCTGTCTGTCCGTCTGTCACAGAGCTCTATCTCTTGAACCGTAATAGCTAGACACCCGAAATTTTCACCGATTATGTATTACTATGACCACTATAACAACAAATACTAAAAATAAGATAAAGTTAATAATTAAAGGGGGTCATCATACAAAAAACGTGTTACTTCAGCGTTTTAAAACATTGTACAGTGGTACCCTTTATGTACGAGTCCGACTCGCACTTGCCCGTTTATTGAATGGAGTGTGTTTGGCTTTCTCCATGGATATAGTGATGTATCCTTATTTATTTATTTAATTTTATTGAGCCAAAAGCTACAATAGGTAGACTTAATGCTAAAGCATTCTCTCCCTGTCAACCTTTAGGAGAAGAGAAACAGATAGAATAGTTGGCGTCTAAAATAGATAGAAACAATCCAGAAATAATAAGTACTTTTGAATGATCATACATAAATATCGTATAAAATAAATATATTTATTTATTTACCAATTTATGTACACGGACAATATATACAGAGAATACATAAACAAAAAGTTGTACAAAGGCACTACTTATCTCAAAAGAGATCTCTTCCAGTAGGCCCGTGAGAGGAGATGTTCATATATGAAAGGCATACAGGCGTGTTCGTTAAATAAAGGAAGAAGAAATTAACATACTATGAAACTACAGATAAACATACATATACATATGTTACATACATACTTATATAAATACATATGTCTATTTAGAAATGAATATACTTAATATATAATATATAAACTACAACTATAATGATTCCGATAAATAATAATCTTTTACTCGTCTTTTCAACACAGAGATCGATTTAGATTCGCGTATAGAAGGTGGTAATGAGTTCCATAGTCTGACCGCATGTACCGAGAAGGAGTAGGAAAAGGTAGTGGTGCTGTGTGAAGGGTATTTAAGGACAGTTTTTAGGTGGGATCTGCAAAGAGAATTTGGAGAATATAAAAAGGAAAAGCGCTCACGTAGATAGGAGGGGAAAGAAGGATAGTGTAGGACGTTGTAAAGGAGACAAATAATGCGACTGTTTCTACGGAGCCGTATAGGTAACCATTTAAGTTGAACACGGTACCTGGAAACATGGTCGAACTTCCTCAATCCGAAGATGAAACGGAAGCACAGGTTTTGTAAACGCTCCAGTTTATCTAAAAGGTTTTCTGTTGCATCCAAGTAGCATGCATCCGCGTAATCCAAGATTGGTTGAATAAGGGATTGGGCCAGAGCAATCCTAGTCTCGAAGGGCAAGAAGTATTGGAGGCATCTAAGGGTGTGGAAAGAAAAGTGGATCTTACGACTGACTTCGTTAATTTGAGCTGTCCATTTGAGGTTAGAGTCCATTATACTATATTTATACATACAACATATTATATACATACATATATACATACATATATTTAAAGATCAGAAAGAAACGATGAATTCTCCTAATTGTTGAAAGATTCAAAAAGTAAATCATGCACTTTTTTCTTGTATAAATGTCTACTAGATATTTGTCTGATGTCCTCGGGCAATGCATTCCAAAGCCGCATAGCTTGAGAAGTAAAGGAATTGGACATGAAGCTAGATCGATAAAAGGGAATTTGAAGCTTGAGCGTGTTACTGGAGCGAAGTTGCCGATCATGCATGTCCGCAAGATATAGAAACTTACATTTCAAGTATTGCGGAGAAAAGGGATTTTTAAGAATAGAGAAAAGAGAACATAGAAGTCTCTGTTGCCTGCGCAGTCGGATGGGAAGCCAATGGAGTTTGGAACGGAAAGCAGAAATGTGATCATACTTACGCAAGCAGAAAATAAAACGGATGCAGTTGTTAAGAAGGCGGTCCAGCTTATTGAGAAGATCCACATTAAGATCTGGATAACACACATCAGCATAGTCAATAATGGGAAAAATCAACGTTTGGATCAATGTGATCTTAGTTTTAATAGGGAGAAAATTTCTGAAGCGGTTAAGATATTGAAGTGAATAAGTAACGGTCCGACTAATTTCAGTTATTTGAGCAGTCCATTTAAACGAGGAGTCAATAAAAAGACCAAGATTTTTGACCACCGGTTTAAATTCAATAACGGCACCATTGTATACTACTGGTAAAACAGAAGTTAAGTTAATTTTTGCCAACTGCTGAGGACTGTATTATATTTACTTACTTATCTGTTTTTTAGGTATTATTTCAACTGGAAAACGAAACAATGCGAGAAGTTTATCTATGGCGGCTGTGGAGGCAACCTTAATAACTTCGAAAGCATAGAGGAATGCCAGCAAATGTGTGAACAATAGTGTTAAGGATTTTTAAATATTATTTTTGTTTTATCAGTATCTATGGATACTAATATGATATACAGTATGATTTGATCCTCTGAGCTATATTCAAGAAAAGTACTCTATGTGCTTAATAAAATATACATGTTCTCTTACAATTACCTTGTTTCATAATAAAAACCAAAGATAAAAGCCCTCAAAGTTGTACGGCAAAGCCCAATCGCAGTGATGACGACCGCCATATGATCGCTCGCCCCGCGCGCCGCCCCGGCGGGAATTGTGCGGGGCGGTCATGCGAAGGAATTTAGCGACAACGAGGTCATTGACATTTATAATAATACGTTAGCCATGTATTGCAAATGTGGGGATTTTTCCTAATGAAAAATAGTAAAAAAGTATTCTTTCTAACCGACTTCAAAAAGGAGGAGGTTATCAATATGACTGTATGTTTTTTAATTTTTTTTTATGTATGTTTGTTACGCGATATCTTCGCCAATTGTGAACCGATTTTGGTGATTCTTTTTTTATTTGAAAGCCTTTACTACCAAGTTGTCATTTTAATTTGGTGGTCTTCAAGGTCTCATTTTAATTTGGTGAAGATATGATGAAGAACTTTGGAGATATGGAAGAAACTCCTTAAAAAAAATGAAGTCGGTTTTTTTTTTTTTTAAATTTAATTATTCTTGCTATTTTGTATTCTATTAGGCCGCGTCCACGGAGACGTGTCTGTGGATGCGGCCTTAGTGGTTCTGATTCCAAGATTTCAATATAGCTCAGTGTTTCAAAATTAACTTGTATGTATATAGGTAACATTGCATGGACGAACAAGGACTGACCACTTTCATACTTTGAAGCGTAACTCGATTTTTAGTTTAAATGTAGCTAGGTGGCGCTACTAGTCCTAAAGATGGTAGTTTCGTAATGGTGCCGCTTAATTTTGGCAAGATGGCAGTATAAGCGTTCGTTTTCTACGAGCAAACAAGCGCCATCTCTGATTTTTTGTGGATACCGTCAGCCTAAGTAACCAGCAACCATTTTATGACTAGCGGGCGAGATAGTAGCGACATCTAGAAATAATACAGGATTTTGGCTATCTAGCAGAGTACCTACGTTTTTAGTATGGGGCTGTAAGTACTTTAGTATTTATTGTCCGTCCATGGTACATACCTACTTTTTAAAGTATCGGAATTTTAAAAAAGTTTTCATTTATTAAAAGAAACTAACTCGTATTTTCGAACTTTCTTTGTAATTATTATTATCGTTTAAAAATAAATAAATGTCCTCTGTTTAATTTTATTATTTATTTATTTATTTATTAAAATCTTTATTGACCACAAATATGGTACAAAAGGTGATCTTAACGCTAATGCATTCTCTACCTTTAGGAAAAACAGAAATTTATTTAATTGCAATAGGCGCTTAAAGATGTACTTAATTATTCACTATTTACAAGTATACTTAAATACATTAATATAATATACTTAATACATATAAGTACATGATGATAATTAAACGCCAAACATCTTTGCACATTATTAAAAAGTAAAATGTCACTGTCATGTACCTACCTGTCATAGTTGTCATTTACTGACTTAAAAAATATACGTCGCACTTTATCTTGTTTTTGGCTAAACTAAACAGTGTTTCATTTATTGTCCTCAAATCTCAAATTAATTATAAAATTATTAATTAAAATAAAAAGCTTAGGAGCTAAATTTTATCAATACACATACATATACATTTACACATTAACATAAACATTTGTAGTATATATATATATACAGGCTGACTTTTAAACCACCAGCCAAATTTTTGGAGCAGTTCAGTCCATGATACTGAACTACTTTCATAAAAAAATTTATTAAAAATCCATGAAAATTTTTCGTCCTCCCATAGAAAATCCGTTTGACTGAGCGCTGATTTGTATGAAAAGGCGATTTTTTATTTTAGTTTGTCGTTAATTGTTTTTATGGAAAGTAGTTCAGTATCATGGACTGAACTTGCTCCAAAAATTTGGCTGGTGGTTTAAAAGTCATCCTGTATATATATATATATATATATACAAATGTTTTGAGATAATGACTAATTCTGCTGCGAAAATTTTAAAGAAAGGTGCGTGTGGACTTTCTTCTTAAATAAGTGTGAAATTTCTTCTTTACTACTTTTTAATTCCAGTATTAAGTATTGTTTTTGTTAGATTTACAATAATTTCAATTTAATTTGTAAAAGTTGTGTCTGACTGTAGAACCTAATTTTTGTAAAAATATTTTTTCGGGCGATAGCTGTTTTCCACTCCTAAAACCTTATAAAATTATTCAAGTTTGATATTAAGGCCGCACATTTGCAAAAAGTGGCCGTTTTTCGTAAATGTGCGTAGTAAAGCTTAACGTTCTAACTTTAAACTGTAAACAGTAGTTCATAAAATACTTTGAAGGGTTATCTAGGACTTGATAGTTGCAAAATTTTAAATGATGTCTCCGTTTTCTTTGAAATGGTTTATTTAAATGGGGGCAGCACTGGACCCCGGAAAATTTAGGTACGGCCTTAACAGACTCATGCGATACTATGAAATATGGCCGTATGTATCGCTTTTTTTAAATTAGGTTCCATTTAATAAAAAAATAAAGAAAAGTTTACATCATTTCCGTAAATCGTCGAAAGGGGAGAAAACCGTTATCGTTTCTTTTATGAAAAATGAACAGGTAACAATAGTTAAGATAACACAGATCCATCAATAGTTACTAATAAATATTAAGAAATAAATAAATACATAGGGACAAATCACACTGATTAAGCTGTGCAGTGCAGCGCACAAGATTCCTTATCATTAGGGAGGTTGGGACCAACCAAATGGGAAGACGGTACCTGGAGAGTCAGGAAAAATCAGAAGGTAGAAGAACTATAATGGCCAAATTGAAGCTACAGTGAAATCATTTCGACTCGGCAAGAAGAAAAATGGCCATGCCCAATATCATCGTAGAACCAAAGCGGCAAGACTTCGATGGTTGGGCCACGTGGAGAGGATGGAACAACATCGTGCCGTTAAAAGAGCGTACTCAACCAGGAAGAGGCCGGTGGGTCGTCCGAGATACCGCTGGAGAGACGAAGCCTGCAAAGACGTCAAAGCCCTCAAAGAAGATCTGCAGATGGCGCAGAATAGGGAACAGTGACGTCTTCTGGTGTCGGAGGCTAAGATCCATTTTGGGTCACTGAGTCAACGCAGTAAGTAAGAGAGGTTGTATCTCCCGCTATTATTATATAAGATGCTGTTGGATATTTATATATTTAAACTTTTTTTTTTTACATTTTCCATATGAATACTTTAACGTGCAGTTTCGCACTGGTCCTTGCATTGTTGCAGACTATCGAAGTTATTCTGGTTTCCCATGCAGCCGCCGTACACGAAAAACTCGCATCGTCTACTGGATGAGTTGTAAGCATATCTGGAAGTAGAGTAGGCATTTATTTATTTAACTTTATAACAAAAATTGTAACAGGCGGACTTAAGGTTTTATGAACTGTCGTTGAAACTATTATTGGTGATCCGTCTAGCTTTAAAACCCGCTCCCGTGTGGCCACTTTTGGCGGAAGCGGGTAACACAGCTAGACGGACTAATGTAATACTTTCAAATCAAATCAAATTATTTATTTGCTTAATAAGAGTACAATGTTATCTTATAATTAAAATATAGTCCTCCCTATTGACCCTTTCGGGTATTGCAAAATTTTAACATACATACTTATCTATTTTCTCCTAAAAATATTAACAATATTATTTATTGCAATATTGCAATATTGGTTCATAAAATAAATTAAAGGGCTATCGGGTGCCTAACATTTAGCAATATGGAAACGTTTTCCATATTTACGAGTTAACCATTTTTTTCAAATGAAGGCGCCTCTTCTGCTTTGTATTCACCTTAAGACGATACACGGAGTCCAGTGCTGCCCCCATTTGAAATAAATTACTTGTAAGGAAACGGAGATATCATTTAAAATTTTAAACTAGTAAAACCTAGATAACGCTTATGAACCACTGTTTACAGTTTTAAGTGAGAACGTTAAGCTTTAGTTTGCATTTTGGCGAAAAACGGCCACTTTTGGCAAAAATGCAAACGCTAAAGCTTTTTAATGACACGCTGGGCAGGGCAGACAGTTTGGTAGATGACTTGGCTAGTTGTTCTTCAGCCATTCCATTGAACGCCGGCGCTAAATTAACGGCCTAGACGTCCAATTAGCTGGCTAATTTAACCACACGGCTGCGATATCCGACCAGACTGGAAGAAGGATTATTTATAACTAATCTAAGTAATGTACAAACCTTTCAAAATAAGCGTAACATAGACCTCTTGCGATTGGAAGAGAACAGGCTCTGTCAACGACCGGTTCTGCAAAATCAAAAAGAAAAGTTTGGTTATATGGTGACGATCTCCTTGGCGAAATGGTCAACACGCTAATCCACCAATCCGGAAGTTCTGGGTTCGATCTCCAGTCATGGCAAATTGGAAAATGGCCTTTTTCAAATTATCCTGGGTCTTGGGTGTTTTTCTATTTATTTATCATAAAATAGTTAGCAAGCTTCGGTAACAGGGGGGTTACTCCATAAAATAACACGATAGTCGTCCGATAGTGACGTCCTATTACTATGTCAAACCAAATTAGACTTTATTATTATGTATTAAAGCTCAATGTTACTTGACACCGGAACAAGGATACGCAGTAACGTACGTCTTGCGTACCGCTTTTGGAGTAACCATACAGGCCGCTGGACAAGGAAATCATTCGCCGTATTGAAAACGCCTGGAAAAGCTTCTGGTCCATGAAGGCGCTAATGAAGGGCAACATTTCGCTATGTCTCAAGCGCAAACTCCTCGACATATGTATCCGTGTATCCTGCCCATTCTTACCCATGGTACACAGACCTGGTCTCTGACTGAAAGTTAAAAGTCCAGACTCAAGGTATGTCAGCGGGCGATGGAGCGCAGCATACTAGGAGTACGAAGAGTGGATAGGGTACGTAATAGTGATCTGCGTTCTAGGACTGGAGTGGTCGATGTCGGTGATAAGACGGCGAAACTTAAATGGAACTGGGCGGGGCATGTGTACCGCATGCATCCGGAAAGATGGGCCCGGAAAACTACTTTGTGGGTGCTAGAAGGGCGCAGGAGTAGAGGACGACCAAGAAGGAGATGGCGCGACGACGTTGACCGGGAGTGGCAGCAGGCCGCAACGGACAGGGACCAATGGAAAAATAAAGGGGAGTCCTTTGCCCAGCAGTGGGACACAAAACAAGCTATTAAAAAAATATAGTATCGTTGAGTTAGCATCCAATCAAGTTTAAAACTTATGTGATTTGTCCTTCTCTCTTCTCCATCTTAGCGCATTTCCGGTTCCATCCTCAGCTGCGCTGTCTCGGAGCCCGGGGTGCGCGTTCCCGCTTTTTCTTCTCCAAATATAATATGCATGTCAATGGTCACCCAAGGATGCCAGAGACCTTGCGAAGTCGAGAAGAAATAGCTGGAAACGTTTAAACGATTTGGCTATAGTTTTACGCCGGCGCCGGCCGCCTGCCTGATATCAACCCTCCTTGGGAATAGGTACATATTTATTTATTTTATTATCCTTTCCCTTCATACAGAAAATTTTAATAAAAAGAGATGAATTTATAATACTCACTCTCAGCAGTAGATATAACACAGAATAAACTAATGAAAGCCACCAAACCGTATGAGAAATGCATCGTATCTTTTGTAGAACACAGTTATACGAGTAGTATGCATTTCTTTGAGAACTCAGCTGTTTTTATATTCGGCCATATTTGATTTGCAAATAAGGCTGGCCTTGTGTTTAAAGAGATAAATTAAAATAACATATAGGACGGTTTTAAACCTTGTAGCTATATCCAAGGAAAGTACTCTTTAAGCGAAATACATACATACATACTATCACGCCTGTTTCCCACAGGGGCAGGCAGAGAAATAAAAAATACGTATTCAGGCATAATATGTATCTTGTTTTATTAAAAACCAAAGACATCAACCGAGAAATGCAAACCAAAAATCTTCGAATTGAATGTCACCACCCACTACGGGGGTCGTGGCGGATAGCGGGTAGGGCAACGGCCGCGCGTATAGAAAAGACAGTAGATTAGCCATTTAGTTAGACTTGTTGGAAACTAGCGGATTATTATATTACAAACTATCCTCAGATATAAATCAGATATAATCTTGGTAATAAGCTAGATTGTCTTATTAATAATTGTATCACATTTCTTCTTTTCGATCTAAGCATAACTGGCTTCCTGTTCGTCAGCGTCGACAGCAGAGAATGCTTTGTACACTTTTTTCTATACTAAAGAATCCTCTCTCTCTCCTTTATATGAAAAACAAATTTAGCTATCAGTCCGAAAGCCATGACCGTGAGCTTCGCTCCAGTCATACTCTTCGTCTCCATTTTCCATTATTTCGTTCAAATTTTATGTCTAACTCTTTTACTGTTCAAGCTACGCGACTTTGGAATGCCTTACCCGAAGACATCAAAAGTATCTCAAATAGGTTCCTTTTTAAGAGAAAAGTCCACACGCACCTTTATGCCAATTTGTTGTAGCAGAACTAATCATTATCATAAATTGTTTTGTATTTTATATTATGTATTTATGTATGTATGTGTATGTATGTATGTATGTAAATATATGTATGTTTATGTATGTATTGTATATGTAGATATGTGTATAGTGTGTGTAGAAATACAGACTTATCTTTAAGCGCCTATCGCTAATTTAATTTTTTCTGTTTTTCCTAAAGGCTGACTGGTAGAGAATGCATTAGCATTAAGTCCACTTTTTGTACCATTGTGGTCAATAAAGATTTAATAAATAAATAAATCTTGTGAAGTGAACTCACTTGGACTTCAACAAAATAGGTCTAATACAAAAAATTACGGTTTTGATTCCTATTACAAGATGTCTATATAGCTAAGGGATGCTAGAGGTACTTATTTGTTAAATGTTATAATTTTATGGTGGCACTTCACTTGGCTATTTATATTTGCGTACTTGGCATGTTTGACAAATAGGTAGGTATTTACCATGTGTGGACAGTATGTTAGGACCCATTTCACAAATAAGCCAATACCAAACACGCGTATCCAGGTGCTTGTCGGTTTTTCGACGCACATCAAAGAGGTCGAACAGGCAAATACGCAAAAATATACCGTCTACACTATGGCCATATTCATAAGCGCGCGCCGCGCCGTCGACCTTGTTTGTTTTTGTTATTTGGCTGCCATGTGTAGATGGTCGTATTTGCCAATATCTGCATTTGCTAATTTTTGCCAAATAACGTCAAACACCCAAATAGCGAATAGAAAAAGCAATGTGAAGTGCCACCATTACAAAAGATGTACTTGTCTGTCAGTGTCAAACATTTCTTTACGGTCTCGCTAATGCTGCACTCTGGCGGCAGAACATTGCAATAATATCTCCTATTGAGATCTCCTACCTTTTTAGGGTTCCGTAGCCAAATGGCAAAAACCGGAACCCTTATAGATTCGTCATGTCTGTCTGTCTGTCTGTCCGTCCGTATGTCACAGTATTTCTTTTTCTAAACTATAAGAACTATACTGTTGAAACTTGGTAAGCAGATGTATTCTGTAAACCGCATTAAGATTTCCACACAAAAATAGAAAAAAAAACAATAAATTTTGGGGGTTCCCCATACTTAGAACTGAAACTCAATTTTTTTTATCAAAACCCATACGTGTGGGGTATTTATGGATAGGTCTTTAAAAATGATATTGAAGTTTCTAACATCATTTTTTTCTAAACTGAATAGTTTGCGCGAGAGACACTTCCAAAGTGGTAAAATTTTGGTCCCCCCCCTGTAACTTCTAAAATAAGACAATGATAAATCTAAAAAAAATATATGATGTACATTACCACGCAAACTTCCACCGAAAATTGGTTTGAAGTAAATCTAGTAAGTGGTTTTTTTTAATACGTGTTAAATCGTAAAATGTTACTTGCTGCTACGGAACCCTTCATGGGCGAGTCCGACTCGCACTTGGCCGCTTTTTTTTTAAGTCGATCATAAACTGTCGCTTGCTCTTAGTCTATGACGATAAAAAACATAAATATTATTGCATTTTTAACGAGGCCAGTATAATATTTATTGTGTGATGATTAGATACGAGAGACATTGTCAGGGTGATGTCAATCAAGAATGCTGCTTAAGGCCTTACCTGAATTTTCCGGGGTCCAGTGCTGCCCCCATTTAAAATAAATCATTTCAAAGAAAACGGAGACATCATTTAAAATTTTGCTACTACCAAGCCCTTCAAAGTATTTTATGAACTACTGTTTACAGTTTAAAGTCAGAACGTTAAGCTTTAATACGCACATTTGCGAAAAATGGCCACTTTTGGCTAATGTGCGTATAGTAAAGCTTAACGTTCTCATTATAAACTGTAACCAGTAGTTCATAAAATACTTTGAAGGGTTATCTAGGACTTGGTAGTAGCAAAATTTTAAAGTCACCGTTTTCTTTGAAATTATTTATTTTAAACTAGCTTTTGCCCGCGGCTTTCTCGCGTATCCCACGGGAACATTAATTTTTTCCGGGATGAAACGTACCCTATATCCTTCTTAGTACTCCTAACTATGTGTATGCGAATTTTTAAGAAGATTGGTTCAGTAGATAAAGCGTGAAGAGGTAACAAACAAACAAATATACAAACTCACTTTCGCATTTATAATATTAGTTAGGAAGTTAGGATAGGGGCAGCAGTGGAAGGTAACTTATTTTTTTTTAAATACTTTGGCACGTACCTAGCAATATCAAAGCCCTGACTTAATCGTCTGGCCTATTGATATTTTTATTCTTTAAACATTAAACTACAACATATAAAAAATTGCATATTGGAAAATTTATTTATTGAAAAAAAAAAACTTAAAAAAAATTATAGGTTGCTTTAGCCCCGCTACTCACCAGCCAGGTCTGCAGTTCCGTGTTGGGGTAAAACAGGTAAAGTATGTGACAAGTTTTTAACTTGCCTTAAATAACTACCCAAAAATTCGTGCCAGCTCTCGATCTAAAATACATGGACCCTGAAAACATTATACTCCCTTTTTTAAAGCAGTCGGGTAAAAATAATTGTGAATGGATATGACTAAGATCTTCGACCACCGTCTCCCGCCATAATTTGACAGATGTGGACAATATGGCCGCCATAAATAGACGTTTAAAGTTGGCGAACCGAATCACTTCCTAGCTTTGGGTGTGTTTGAAACAGATGAACTAAATGTCTTGGATACTGAGGTTTTATTTTTTATTTAGTAACTTTAGATAAACCAAAGATAAACTTCCATGAAGACTTGTTCTGTCAATACGCAATCCTATTTAAGAATAAATTGACACTCAAATTAAGGCGAAGATATAGGCAAATGGCCTTGAAGTGTGAAATAAATTGTTAACTCGTAAATATGGTAATAATTTCCATATTGCTCTTCGTCATGCACTAGATAGCCCTTTAAATTATTTTATGAACTGCCGTTGAAACTATTATTGGTGATCCGTCTAGCTTTAAAACTTGCCGTGGCCACTTTTGGCGGAAGCAAGTTTTAAAGCTAGACGGACTAATGTAAATACTTTCAACGGTGGTTCATAAAATAATTTAAAGGGCTATCTAGTGCATGACGAAGAGCAATATGGAAATTATCTCCATATTTACGAGTTAATAATTTATTTCAAGTGAGGGCGCCACTTCAAGGTCATTTGCCTATACTTCCACCTTAAATAATGAAATAAGAAATGGTGAAAAAATACCACGTGAGCACGTGAGTGAGATGGTAAGAGCATAGTCGTATTGAGACTAGGGTCGCGGGTTCAAGTCCTGCTCACGTGGTATTTTTTCACCATTTCTTATTTCATTATCATTTAATTTGAGTACTTTATTACTGCATCTTGAATGCCTAAAAAACTCTATAAGAATACATTAACACGCCTAAAGCGGTAGTAGTCTGGTGGTTAATATGCAATCTATAACCAAAAGTTCGATAATTTTTGGCCGATCAGCTGATCCGAGATTTTATGGAAAGCAAAAAAAATATTTTCATATTAGCATATATATAAAATATAGCAGTTTAGTTTAGTTAGACCCTGTATCTCCTTCTTCTTTCTTCTTTTTCTTATTTAAGAGCTTAGTGGCTCTTGTCGGTGGAGTATGCGCCAAACTTCTCGGTTCTCTGCCTTACTTTTTAGTGCTTGATACGACATGACCCCTGCTTTTTCTTTCAGTTGGTCTACATAGCTCTTTCTTGGTCGTCCTGGACCTCTTCTACCAGAACGACCAAGAAAGAGCTATGTAGACCAACTGAAAGAAAATGTGTTAATGTTAAAACTGTATCTCCTAATATGAAAATATTTTTTACCGAAACTATTTGAAGGGTGAATTCAGTCCATGATTCTAAACAACTTTCCCCAAGGAACATGTATTGAAACATGATAAATATACCATACAAGTTGACCGATCAGCTGATGCGAGTTTGTATGGAAAGCAAAAATATTTTTCATACATATTTCGATATTATGTTCTTTGGGGATGTCAGTATCATGGACTGAATTCACCATTCAAATAGTTTCAGTATATTTTGTTATATGTTTCTTGGGGAAAGTTGTTCAGTATCATGGACTCGTTACATATTAAATATAATATTTTTAATATATTTTGTTACACGTGTATTTCTTTATATATATACTCGTAGTATTGTTGAGTCAGTATCCCATAACACAAGTTTAAACTTACTTTTGGGATAGCTCGATCTGTGTGATTTGAAAGGGTGCAAACGGGACCCTATTACTATGACTCCGCTGTCTGTCCGTCTGTCTGTAATAGCTAGACACTTGAAATTTTCACCGATTATGTATTACTGTGGCCGCTATAAGAACAAATACTAAAAATAAAAAAAGTTAAAATTAAAGGGGGTCGTCATACATGAACGTGTTTTTTTGCGTTTTAAAACATTGTACGGAGACGATCAAGACCCTTCATGTACGAGTCCGACTCGCACTTGCCCGTTTATTTATTTATTTATAATCTTTGGAGAATAAAAAGTCGTTACCCCGGGCTCCGAAGCAGCACAACTCCTTAGAAACCGGGAACGCGTGAAAATTGTTTGTCTATTTTCCCACCTTAAAACCCATCATAATAGTGGCTTTTAATAGTTTTAATGTTTACGGCCCTAAGCTTTGTCTAGCCCGTTAGGAATAAAAAGTATTTGTTTGTTTAATTTCATTATTGCACAAAAATTACATTTATGTACATAATTTAATTTAAAAAAAAAAGAAATAACTTGTACAAAGGACTTATCCCAAGAAGGGATCTCTTCCAGTCAACCCAGTCTTCAAAAGGTTACATATTTTTGGAATGGGTGGAGTGTCAATATTGACACTCCGCCCATTACAAAAAAAAATTTTGATAATCCTAAGACTAACTTAAAATCCTAAAATCTAAAAAGAAAGTGTATTCCGACAGGCTCCAAATTACTCCTTATTGCCCGCAGTTTATTCTCTAACCGACATCTCGTTAAAATAAATTGTCTCCATATTGAATTTCATCATTAATTGCTCCTGAAATACTTCATAGCTTCATTAGAACTTAATCCTTTACCGTAAAGACAAACATAACAACATCTATAGTTTTGAAAACTATTAACCCGACTACGGAAAAAATCATACTAAAAGGTACCTACATTTATTCAGTTAAGAGCCCGTACTACCCTAAAGTTCTTTAAACCCGTGTGGTTCTGGGTTAGAATAGGACCACTCCATCTCTTCCTGTGGATGTCGTAAAAGGCAACTAATGGACTGAGCACAAACATCTCGTGCTGCAATTGCATTCCCAAGGAGGGTTAACGTAGGGCGGCGGCCGGTTTTAAAACTTTTCGCACAAATACATTCCCAAAGAAGGTTGACGTCAGGCAGGCGGCCGGTTGTAAAACTATAGCCAAATCATTTAAAGTGTTCCGGCAATTTCTTCTCCATTTTGCAAGGTCTTTGGCATCCTTGGGTGACTATTGACATGTATATAGATATGTATTATATTTGGAGAAGAAAAAGTGGGAAAGCGCACCCTGGGCTCCGAAGCAGCACAACTGAGGATGCAACCGGGAATGCGCTTAGACTGCTTAGACGAAGAAGACTACTCTAAAGTTCTTAAAGCAATCTTAAATATTATCAATATTAACGAAATACTCACTTTGAAAAAAAAAAAAACCAGCAAAGTTCAGGATTAACTCTATACATATGTCTCGAAAACACGATTACTTAAAATTTTCTCAATAGAAAAAAATTGCGAAGTTGCCTCTAAATCACCTCAGAATTATACTAAACCGGAAAGTTTTCAAGAAATACAATAAATTAGCCCTTGTAACTTTGGATTATAATTGGGTAGATGACTGGGTCAAAAATAAATTATTTGATACTGTTAAGAGAATAAAACGTCACAAAATAGTGTCACTTGTCACTGATCATATCCATCAAGTTCAAGAAGGAAGTCAAGGTGTTTGGTTGGGGTTTTCTTTAAATTATTTTGCAAATTGATTTTAGTGGACCTTATAATATGAAATTGGTGTTGTTTGGTGTTATAAATGCTCATGCTCGTAAACAATATGTGAAATAGTTAAAGTGGACAGTCATAGTACGGCTGTAGTGATATTTGTTTCGCGGACTGTGTGAGCGTCTTCGGGCGTCGTCCGCCACTCAATCGGCTATGAAAACCAGTGGACTCGTATAGATTTGTCGCCAGAAGCTCCCTTAAAGCAATCAAAGGCCTACACCAACCTTTGATTGTAACTTGTTAGGAAAAAAGAATTTCCCACGTTTTATTAACTTGTTCCAGGCTAAATACGCAGTAGCGACAAGCCATAAATTAAAAAAAAAAAAAATCTATAGAAAATGTTTGTTTTGACATTTAGAAAAAAGTGTCTGATTTAACTTTTTGTCATCTAGCGGATTGTATTAACATAAGGCAGTCAAAAAAAGATGCAAAGAGTTCGTAAAAGGTATTTAAAAATAAATTAAGATAAAGGCATTCTGTACTCTTGCTGACAGTTCTATGGGACTGATGAATAATAGAATCACCTAAATGCGATAGTGTTTCTAATTTGTCGGCGCTTTAAAGCAATTGAGACTATTATGTAACACAAGAAAGGGCTTAGTTACACCGTCATGTAACAAACTGTACAATCTTTGTCTATGTGTGTGTTTGAGTGTGTCGTTGTAATAACTGTTAGTTTGTTGCGTAAATGGAATCAGAATCGAAGCGGTAAATGTAGGAGCGTTAGATTTCTAGAGATTATATTTCGATGGGTGTTACCCTTAGTAGACAATATCAGACTTTCCAATTACAAACTTAGCCCAGCTTTTATTTCAGAAAATCTTTGTAATTTCACAGAAATTGCATATATCTATCTATCATATAACTGGTTTTCACAGTCACAATATGAACTTGAAAGATATAATAGTGTATCATATCATATTTGCCTTCAGTATGGAACACTTCTATACCCTTATATTTTATTTATTTATATTTAATCTTTATTGTCCATCAAATACAAATTGTATGGAACAATAGGCGAACTTAACGCTAAAAGCGTGGTCTACCAGTCAACTTTTGGGTTATACAGAAAGTCTAAATGTGGGTTGCAAGATAAAGTGTAGTATACATAAAATACACAATGTACATTGTTACATAAATATATATACTTGCTATACATATACCTACATACATACATACATATATATACGCTACATATACTAAATGCAGCAAATCTTAACGTCGGGGGTTAAATCAACTTTTATAACTTGGCCAAGAAGTGTTTAAATACCTGTGTCTTAAAGCTAGCACGACTAGGAGCAGTTCTAATGGATTCAGGAAGCGCGTTCCAGAGTCTTATTGCCGTAATGGCGAAAGAGTCAGAAAGAAAACCAGTACGGTGAGAAGGAATAGAAAGGGTCAAAGTATTAGAAGAACGCAGAATTTTCTTTCATGTTCATATTTTAACTTTAGAAAACAAGTTAAATGTGCCTTAATATATGCAATATTAAATACTGCTGAAGTCCTTTTAAAATAAAAGCCAGACTACGTTTGTATAGAAAAGTTTAGGGTAAGGCGTTACACTTCGGTGTAACTAGGTGCCGTGTTCGCGAGTCCATTAGTCCTCTCATTGTACCTTTGTGTTCCTAAGTATTGTGCGCCCGTGACTGCGGACAGACAGACAGACACTCGTCATTAATATCTTTTTGAGACACCGCTGGCTCAAAAACTTGTTTCTTGATCATGGGTTCCGTTTAAAATAATTAAAGGCAATTTTAAATGAAGTAAAGTTCTAGTTAAAAAAATAAACTTATACGAGTACTTTAAGGCCGTACCTAAATTTTCCGGGGTCCAGTGCTGCCCCCATTTAAAATAAATCATTTCGAAGAAAACGGAGACATCATTTAAAATTTTGCTGCTATCAAATCCTAGATAACCCTACAAAGTATTTTATGAACTACTGTTTACAGTTCAAAGTCAGAACGTTAAGCTTCACTACGCACATTTACCAAAAGTGGTCGTTTTTTTGCAAATGTGCGTAGTAAAGCTTAACGTTCTCACCTTAAACTGTAAACAGTAGTTCATAAAATATTTTGAAGGGTTATCTAGGACTTCATAGTTGCAAAATTTTAAATAATTTCTCCGTTTTTTTTTTAAATGATTTATTTTAAATGGGGGCAGCACTGGACCCCGGAAAATTCAGGTACGGCCTTAATCCTTTTTGTTTCTTGTTCTGACCACCTTATGGGTGGGTGTCCTACGCTTCACTTGCTAGTACGTGGTCACCATTCAAGAACCTTTCTTTCACACATTGCCACTTCAACGGGCTAATCCGCTGGGCTATATCAGTGACTTTTGTTCTTCTATGAATTTCCTCATTTCTGATTTAGAGAAACACCGAGCATAGCCCCCTCCATAGCCCGTTGAGCGACCTTGAGCCTTCTTATGAGACTCAAGTAAGGGACCACGTTTCAAAGCTATAAGTCATAAAAGAATATAATATATACACATTAAATTGATTGAAAACTAAAATTAATATAAAACACTACTCATACACTACACTACCTACTAATATTTACAAATAAAATGGTTTAGTCATTTGACGCGGGAACCCCAACGGCGAATGGCGTTTCGAATCGATTATATCACAAAGACTTGTTAATTGTTGTAATAGTCTATAGGTACTTGTTGAGTTGCTTTGATTGGGAGTACAGGTGGGGGCAAAAGTACTTTAACATTGATATTTTTTCAAAACAAAAAACCGATTTCTAAACCAGAAAAGCTAAATGTTCAAACAAATGCATACTCAGACGATATATTTTTCACTTCGAAAGTTTTCTTTTCCTCACACATGACCCAGTGGGTTGACTGGTAGATAAAGCTTATGGCTTGTCCGTATATTACGTTTGTAATAAAGTTAAATAAATAAAAAAAAATCAAATTATTTTTGTTTAAAAAGCAAACAACATGACCGGTTTTAATAAAATTTCTATGGGACCACCTGGAAAGCATAGTTTACCCATCAAACAAAACAAAAGGTTTCGAAATCGGTCTAATCAATAATAATAATAATAATAATCGGTCTTCGAGTAATCGGGGAAAATAGGTACCTACATAAAAAAAAGATTTCGATGAATTGATAACCTTCTCCTTTTTTGAAGTCATTTAAAAATATTATATATTCGATTTTACTCGATTATATAGGTAACATTTATAACACTGTATAGTATACATTTTCACATCTTTATCCCTAATGGGGCAGACAGAAAATTTCGGGTCTTGCGGCTCTAAGCAGGCAGAGCCCAGGGCGCCGTAAGAACCAAAGGCCGCTTTTAGCGTGATCGTGGACGAGAAGATCGAAAGATGAATCAAAATAGTGATGGGTTAATAGCCGCATACCTATTAACAGAGGTGGCTTGTGACATTTTTGTTAGTGGGGGTTCACAAAAAAATAAACTAAAAACTAGTGTTACCAGTTCAAGGCGCATTTCGAGAGCCTTTTCTCTCTGTTTAATAAAAGATACACTGTATTGTTTCATTTTTAGCACAAAATGTCGCGCACAAACTATTTTTTAATAATTATTTAAAAGAAAAACTGCGAAATAACCGATGAAGCCGACACGTTTGTTTGTATACATAAGAACGGCAACAACGCAAGGAAGCAGGTTATTCCCTGCGGCGCACGGCGACGTTGCACGCACAGTTTGGCAACATCGCCAATGAGCGGCGCTCCAGATTAGGTCAATTTCTCATACGAAATCTTTTGTTTCACGCGTCGGCCTGTGTCGATGTTTCTCTTTCGCACTCATTGAATACAATGCTAGGAATCGTACTAAAGTTCGTTTCATAGGAGCGCAATCGCTGGCGCTCCAGCTCCACTCGTTACAACTGGACGCCAAATGTACGCGTAGGTATAGGGTATAATTTATTCTGTGGTATAGGTAAGGTAATATAATGGACAATTGTAGAGGCATAGTAGACTAGAAAAAATTAAATGTAAGGATAGTATGTATTATAAAGAAATATAGATTACATAAGTAATTTTCGTGGGAGTGCACTGCACCAGCGCTCTTAAGGGTTAACTGGAGGGACGAAATCCCATACAAACGTACTTTCGTTTTAATTTCGAAACCATAAAACTCATCGTATTCAAATTTTTTACAAGCATTAAGATGATAAATATCTAGATCTGTAATTAGTTTTGGTTCGAAAATAATAAACAAAAAAAAAGTTATAGCAACTTAAAATTTGCCTTTTTTATCGACGAAATCGAGTAATATTTAGACGCCTACTACACTTATAATTATATTTTCGATCCTTATGGAAACTAATTATACGACTAGAGTGAAGACTCTAAATTCCAAATAATTTAGTTTTATTTGGGTATGTATCGTATTTATCGAAATAAACGAAAACTACGAAAACTACGATTCATGGCCTATAACGGCCCGTTTCGCTGGCGTTCAGTGCACTCTCTTTGTCGTACGCGGGGTGTAGCTCTCACATGCGGGGGTCGGGACGGAGCTACATTTTTTAGCGCCCTTTCTCTTTCTCGACGAAATAGCAACACGACGAAGCGCGTCGGTAGGCAACTCGCTGTGGAGTTCGCCCGCGCCTCCAGTACCACCTTAAGGATGAGCCGCCTGTGCCTATTAACATTGTTCGCATTGTCGCCCATTACCTCGATCGGCTTCTACGATCTTGGAAAGAGATCCAGTTAGTACTTTCTTAGTTGTTTTCTTTTCGCTCAGGGTTGCCACACACTTATTCGGCAGTTTTGGCGAACAAAAAAGCCGACCCGAAGGAATTATATCGGCTTTACTACCGAACATTAATCGACATTATCATCATCACTATGTTTAAGAACTATGTTCTTGTCGGTCCTTTTCCTCTTCTTGCCTCGATCTTTCCTTCCATGATATTTTTGATGAAATTATCGTGTCGTATAAGGTGTCCATAAATTTTTCCCCTTCTTACATCGATTGTCTTCATTAACGTTCTTTTCTCCTTGACAATTTCCAGAACCTCTGTATTAGTTTTGCGACATATACTTATTTGATTTTACCGCCTGGCGCGGCTGTGATGATTAATGCCGGTCCGCATAAGTGTGTAGCAACCCTCAGACTAACTAGCATGGGAGAGTACTTAGTAAAAAATTAACATAACTTTTATTCCACTTTTGCACTTGAATGTACCTACATGCCACACGCGTGTGATTCCAATTTCAGTTACGGCAAATAAAACTTAAAGAGATGGTCATTTGATTGACTGTATTTAAAAATGTTATTTTAATGATCGCACCAGTTATAGATGACTCATGAATGCCAAAATAAAACTCATACTCAAAGTCAAAAAATACATTTAAGAGTAAAGTTACAAGTATTAAAAAAATATAGTAATATAGGGACCACTAGGGTGCACCACTGAATAGTGGTGAGCTAATTAAACCCAATGGATCTGGTTGATCCATCACCGTCTATAGGCCAGGAGTGGTGACGGAATAATGGATGATTTATTATTATAACAACGGGTTTTTATATAAAAATATTTTCAATGTTAACCATAGATTTACACGTCCGTTTAGTAGGCATGTGGTGTGCTGAATTAACGAAATATAAAATGCTTATTTATTAACTCTACATATATCCTAGTTCACATCACGTACGATTATAAGGATACAGCCATAATACTCCCCCTTTTTAAAGAAAGGAGCAACCAGTGGCTTGACTATGTCTTCATTGCCTTGTAATCTCTTAATTTCTCTTTTGTTGCATATTGCACGTGCTGAAAAAGGCTGTGTAGGCAAATATTTCTGCGCGGTAAAATTGTGCATCTATGCTCTTTGATGTATTACCAAAGTGGGTTAGTCACACCATTTTTTACATTGTTTGACCAAATTTCTTCCTTATCTTTGTCAATTTACAACTTCTCAATTTCTCTTTATATGTTCTCAAATATCGTCTTGATGTGCAGTCTGTGCTTCTCTTATAAGCTTTCAATTGCTCGTTGCTTTAATCCCAGTGAGTCGGGAGATAATTTCGGCTCGTAGTCTTTCATGAGACTGTAGAGAGCGATGTCGTGTCGACGAGCGCCGGTGGAAGTCCTGCCGAAGTGTCCCACTGGAGAGTGGCCACTCTTTATAAAATTCAAGGCGTGAGCTCGGCGGATGTGTCGGACGGTATATTGGTCGAAAAATATGGGTACTTGATAACATGACCAGGAGCTCGGTGCGTCGGCTGCTGTGGACCTGAAGTATGACCTACTATCTAATTTGTGGTATGACCCGTTTGCTGGCTTGCTCTTGAGACTGCTCGCCATTTGATACATCTTGGAAGCGGTAAATATTTAGTCAAATATGAACTTCAAAGAGAATATAGTGTATTATATCATATTTGACCATCTGTATGAAAAACTTATACACCCTTATATTTTCTTTCAAATTAATATTTTGACCGTTAAAAACTTAAAAAAAAAATGAAAATAGGGACAAATCACACTGATTAAGCTAGCCCCAAAAGTAAGTTTTAAACTATGTCAGATGCCTTTAGGCAGCTTGAAAAATCTGACACCAGTGTTGGCCACTTACATACACGATAAACAAACAAACTTGTGTTATGGGATACTAACTCAACGATACTATATTTTATGATAAATACGTATATAGATAAACACCCAAGACCCAGAGCAACTTGAAAAAGGCCATTTTCCAACTTGCCCTGGCTGGGAATCGAACCCAGAACCTCCGGATTACCGGTCTAGCGTGTTAACCATTACGCCACGGAGGTCGTCATAAGTATGGATATATGCAATTTCTTTGAAATTACCAAATACCTACTGCCGAAATCTGACATGTCATTTCAAAATAGCTAGACTACGTTTGTATCTACGGAAAAATCTAGAGCAACATCCTGTGCACACATCAGGGTTGCTTTCCTTGTGAAAGCACAAGTCAAGCGAATTCCAACTGAGCCCACAACGTCAAAATTGAAAAAAAAAAGCGAAATCGTGGGTGATCTTCAAATATTCATATTTTACATGCTTCCTAAATCCATTGTTGCTTGCTTGTTAAATATTAACCACGGTCTTCGGAAAATACCCGTTTTAATTGTTTTACGGAACGAAACTTTAAATACTATCGTCAAAACATGGATGATTAAGAGATTTTAACCCGAATTTTCTTTTTTTTATGTCATAGGACGGCAAACGAACAAGCGGGTCACCAGATGGTAAGTGATCACCGCTGCCCATGGACAACTGCAACACCAGGGGTGTAACAAGAGTGTTACCGGCCTTTCAGGGCCCTTCCCAGAGGGGGGAGAGAGAGGAGGGCTCCGGCTCTCTCACTCACCCAGCGAAGCATAGAAGCGAAGCGGTGAAGCTACTCAGACGTCGATTTTCTGTGAGAGTTACGATTGCGTTAAGAGGAAGGTGTGTTTTTCGGGTGCACTCGTATCTATGTATGTATACGTATTTGTGTATATTTGGCTTTTTCTTCATCGGAAGCAAGTAGTCATCTTCATCATCATCCGAGCGTATTCCCGGTTGCATCCTCAGCGGTAACGCTTCAATGCCCAGAGTCCGCTACCTAACCTATGTGATTTGACGAGGCTACTGGTTTTTACACAGAGCGACTGCCGTCTGACCTCCGCAACCCAACGGGCAGACCAAAACCAATACTAGGATAGGTTTAAACAAACGCTAGATGGCGTTCGGGACTCACAGCTTTATGTGCCTTCCAAATCTAAGCCTTCCAAATGCAAAAAGAAAGATTTCTTTTTGGATAATCAGGTGAATTATTCATGAGTGGTCGTTGAAAATGATTGTTCATATAAGCATTGACTTAGATTATACTACAAACTCATATAAAGGTGCAAATCGGCCGGGCGTGGATTGTTGATCCTGGGGCCTCTTCGACACTTCCCCTGCTGAAAACGCACCGTATGTGTTTTCCTCTTGCATTTTTCAGCAGTGGAAGTGTTAAAGGTTGCGCTCTTAAAAACCACTAGAGCATTACCGTTTCAAGTTAATTTGCTGCATCTACCTACCCCGTCGTGGTAGCCATGTGGTTCCCGGCAGAGTAGAATAGGTCCACTCCAAGTCTTCCCGTGGATGTCGTAGAAGGCGACTTAGGAAACACAAGCTGAACAAAGCTTATAAACATCGACTTCTCCAACCCGTCTGGCCAGCGTGGAGAGTGTAGGCTAAATCCTCTGACTGCTCTGGCTAATGGCTCTGGTAGAACAGAAAGGATAGTGCTCCTGCAATGGAGACTAAAAAAGATGAAAATTTTTGCACTGAGGCCGCTCGCAAAACCTACATACAGGCTGATTTTAAGGTGCAAAAATGAGGATGTTATATAAATTACAGTTCTGTTTATCCGTTTGAAAGCTACAATGATACAAACTCTGTAATAAACATATTTCTGTTAATAAATAAAATAACTTTGGGAAAGTAGTTCGGTATCACGAACTAAACTTGCTCTTAATTTTAAGTCAAGTGATTTACCAGCCTACAGAGAGGTCAAGCGGCGAGTTGGCTAGCAGATGTGATGTAAAATATATCTCAGCGAATCATTTGGAGGCTTTTGTATACAGGCTGTTCAAAGAAGTTGATTTTCTTCAATATGTATATGATTAAAAAAAGTAATAAAAAAAAATGCTCATTTACTGTTTAGTATTTTGTTATTCATAAAGAAGCCTACTTGATTGTAATGTTACATTTTGTTATTGACCACCCCCGTGGTCTAATGGTCAACACGCTAGTCCGCCAATCCGGAGGTTCTGGGTTCGATCCCCAGCCAGGGTAAGTTGGAAAATGGCCTGTTTTAAATTGTCCTAGTTATTGGATGTTTATCTATACATATATGTATTTCTTATAAAATATAGTATCGTTGAGTTAGTATCTCATCTTTGGGGCTAGCTTAATCAGTATGATTGGACCTTCCATAACTATTAATTAATTTAATTCCAATAATTAATTTCAATCCGTGGGGACCGCTACTATCTTTCTTTTCGGATAATCAGGTGATTCATGCCTGCAATATCCTAACCAGAATGAAAACGACTTTTCACAAAGTATGCTTCCCAGTGGGATTTGAACCCACGGCCTCCAGATCACGAGGCAAACGCCTTTACCACTGGACCACAGAGGCAGTCACGATTTTATGATAATGCATGGATTTGTTTGTCTGATAAAAAAAATACATATGAAATAGTTTAGTAAAGATAATGTAAGTAATAAAACTGATGTGTACGTACTATATTATTAGCTAATTAGGACTAAGGACATACTGTATTTGACCATCTATGTAAAAACCCTATTTACTGCAAATAAATGAATTCAATTGAATTCAGCATTAAAAAAACTTTCAAACCACCTGTATGTGGAACCAGCATGACATTAATATCTTAGAGGAGCGATCCATCAAATATTACTTAGTATTGTGGCTTCAAATAGTTCCATAACATCTATGGCACAAAATGTAGAGACTAACAGAAAGTAGCGTCTTAATAAGGGAACAAAAAAGTTTTATGACTTTTTGAATATTTTTCGGAATGGTTGAAATATGATCTTTTTACATTTCCAATCTCCATATTTATTTATTTATTTAACTTTATTACAGAGAATTGTAACAGGCGGACTTAAGGCGGTTATGGCCATACCTGCCATTTTTGTAAAATTTTAAGAACTAAATCGATAGCTGTATGTTTATCGAATAAAAAAGTTGTTCGGGCAAACAAAACAGTAATACGAAATTTAAATTAATGAAATTAAAATAACAGTCAAGAAATTGACAGTTAAGCTAGTAAATAAGTCAATGCAGTCAAGAGTGTGCAGCCGTCTAAGCAATTTGTATGGGAATGTCGATTTTTTGTTGTTTTTTTTTACTGTTATTTTATTATCATTAGTACTATTATATAGGGCTCTAGCATAGCCTGTGGTTCGATTTATTACGCATATGACATTTGGTACACATTGTATTAGATAGACTTCTACCGCATACAAATTTTTATCGCTATTCTCTTTATCAGAAGACATATTTTTAGGGTTCCGTACCGAAAGGGTGCAAACGGGACCCTATTACTGAGACTCCGCTGTCTGTCCGTCTGTCTGTCCGTCTGTCACAGGGCTCTATCTCTTGAACCGTAATAGCTAGACACTTGAAATTTTCACTGATTATGTATTACATACTGTAGCCGCTATAACAACAAATACTAAAAATAAGAT
The DNA here is from genome assembly GCA_963576875.1 of Acrobasis repandana. Lineage (NCBI taxonomy): Eukaryota > Metazoa > Arthropoda > Insecta > Lepidoptera > Pyralidae > Acrobasis > Acrobasis repandana. Next base: position 6,498,320 of record OY756242.1, on the reverse strand, counting down.
AAAGTTTAAAATTACAGGGGTCGTCATACAAAAAACGTGTTTCTTCAGCGTTTTAAAACATTGTACGGAGGTACGGAACCCTTAATGCACGAGTTCGACTCGCACTAGCCCGTTTATTTTCTTACACTTTCGGGTTTGGGTGTCGCATCTAGTCGTCTATAATTTGCGCGCATAATATCTATGGCATTCAACAAAGCTATTCTAGTTTTGCTGTTCGCTTTGAAATAAATCATGTAAGTACTTCAGTCAGGCACAGGGCAGGTAGAATTTTGTCGGCATTGAAACGTAACATGAGGCTCTTGGCTCTTCCCATATCAAACATTTGCCGTGTGGTACTCGGGCTAAATAGGACCACTCCATCTCTTCCTGTGGATGTCGTAACAGCCGATTAAAGGTTAGGATGATAGACTGATAGATAAGATCCAACCCTAAAGGCCAAAGCACTAAAAATTCAGTGCTGTAATTGCATTTCCAAGGAAGGTTAACATCAGACAGGCAAGTCGTTGAAATGGTTATCGATTCGGCCCGTATGTTTTTACGCGATATCTTTGCCAATTGTGAATCGATTTTGATGATTTTTTTTCCTCAACCGTTCCCTCGATCGGTTTTTACAATCTGCTTGGGAAGAGAAACAGTTTCTGCTTAGTCCATCCTCCGTTTTAGGGTTCCTTAGTAAACAAGGAACCCTTATAGTTTCGCCATGTCTGTCTGTCTGTCCGCGGCTCAGGGTCTGAGGTCCGCGGTTTTACTCAAAGTATATTAAGTTGAATATAGAAATGCGCCTTAAAGTGGCGCCCTCATTTGAAATAAATTGTTACCTCGTAAATATGGTGATAATTTCCATATTGCTAATCGTCATGCACTAGATAGTCCTTTAAATTATTTTATGAACCACCGTTGAAAGTATTTACATTAGTCCGTCTAGCTTTAAAACCCAAAGCAAAAAAGCCGTTAGACGGATTACCAATAAATAGTTTCAACGGCAGTTCATAAAATAATTTAAAGGACCGTCGAACACAATATACTGAAACAATTATAAGGGTGAATTCAGTCCATGATACTGGACAATTTTTCCCAAGGAACGACGTACATACATATATCGAAATATAAAAAATATCTTTTGCTTTCCATATTTTGCTTTTTTGCTTTCGGTTTCGATCCCCAGCCAGGGCAAGTTGGAAAATGGCCTTTTTCAAATTGTCCTGGGTCTTGGGTGTTTATTTATATATGTATTTATTATAAAATACAGTATCGTTGAGTTAGTATCCCATAACACAAGTTTTAAATTACTATGGGGCTAGCACAATATTTTTTTTAAAATTTATTTGATCTTTATTGCACAATAAAATAAACGTACAAATGGCGGACCTAATGCCATATGGCATTCTCTCCCGGTCAACCATTGTGTCAACCAATCAATCAGTGTGATTTGTCCCTATCTCGAATCAGCTGTTCGGTCAACTTGTATGGGAAACCAAAAATTATTTTTTATAAGTATTTCGATATACAGGCTGACCTATTAACCACCATCTAAATTTTTGAAGCAAGTTTAGTCCATGATACTACTTTTCATAAAAACAATTAACGAAAAGCTAAAATAAAAATTCGTCTTTCCATACAAATCAGCGGAACCAAACGGAATTTGTAGGGGAGGACGAAAAATTTTTATCAATTTTTAATATATTTTTTTAATTCAAATTCAATTCAATTCAATTCAAAATATCTTTATTATCATAGGATATTTATAATATCTCTTAATAATAGTCACTTTGTTTTGTTTTGCACAAATGTTGACGTCAAATCGTTACTTAAAGCTAAGTTTACGCCGCTTCCTAGGCGCAAGTGCAGAAGAAGCGGCAACAAACTGCACTGCACGTTTTCTCCAAAGACGTCAACTAACAAACTAAAAACTTAAAATTAGTTATATAGATGGACAGAGATTACATTGTTTATTATGTCATAATTAAATTGAATTATAAGAATTACGAAATTTAAAATAATGTCAATTTGTAAATTTAGTATGTACCAATGTACCTAAATTATGACATGTCTAAGTATACAAACCTTTAAGAGGGACCCGCGCCAAGCTCAAGCCAGACCTTTTTGTCTTTAAGATAGTCATCGGTCCTATAATAAGCCTTCTCACAAAGTACTTTCTTTACATAAGCTTTGAATTTTCTGTCTGGCATATCAAGGACCGATTCTGACAATTTATTATAAAAAAGTATACACTTCCCCATAAAAGACTTACTGACTGTATTCAGCCTGTAATACGGGCTAACTAAGTCATTCTTATTACGTAAATTTCTATCTGTAAAATCACTTACTTTATTGAACATGGAAATATTTTTCCTTACATACATTATACTTTCAAATATGAATTGTGATGCAAAAGTAAGTATACCTATTTCCTTGAATAATTCCCTCAGTGAGTCTCTCGATCCTAAACCGTAAATAGCACGAATTGCTCTTTTTTGTAAAAGAAAAATAGTCTGAATGTCCGCTGCACTCCCCCATAGAAGTATCCCGTAAGACATAAGACTGTGAAAGTAACTAAAGTACACTTGTCTAGCAGTTGCTACATCTGTCAATTGTCTTATTCTCCTAACAGCGTAAGCCGCAGAGCTAAGCCTATTAGAAAGTTTAGTTATATGAGCGCCCCATTGAAGTTTCGAATCAATTGTGATTCCTAAAAAGGTAGTACTTTCAACCAGATCGAGTTTCTGACCATTAATTAGTATGTCAACACAGGCTTGATTCACATTAGGAAGAGAGAATCGAATGCATTGGGTCTTGTTCGCATTTAACATGAGGTTATTGGCCGAAAACCAATCAGAAATTAAAGATAAGGTGCTGTTCACCGCGCTAGCATCACTGTTATGTCGATCTATTTTAAATATTAGCGAGGTGTCATCAGCAAACAGCACCATGTCAGCCTCTTTCTCAACCATGTAAGGCAAGTCATTGACATAAACTAAGAAAAGGAACGGTCCTAGAATTGAACCTTGGGGTACGCCCATTTTCACATTAGACCCGTGTGATTTTACGCCGTTTATATCAACAGTTTGAAGCCTATCAGTTAAGTAAGATTCTATTAATTTAATTGACTTATCATCAAAACCGTATTGACGAAATTTGAGCAAAAGTGTTGGATGATCAACGCAATCAAATGCTTTAGAAAGATCGCAAAATGATCCAATTGCATCATTTCTGTTTTCCCACGCGTCGTAGATATTAGTAATAAGTGCTACTCCTGCATCGGTGGTCGATTTTCCAGCAGTAAAGCCGTATTGTTGACTATGGAAAAGATTATTGGTCTTAAAGTGAAGTAGCATTTGATTGAGCATTATCTTTTCGAACACCTTACTCAAAACTGGCAGAATAGAGATAGGTCTGTAGTTGCCAGGGTCTGTTTTTTCTCCTTTTTTGAATAAGGGGATTAGTTTACTACATTTCATTAAGTTAGGGAATATGCCTTCATCAATACATTCGTTAAATATAAAAGCTAAATCGGCAGCAATTATGTGTATAATATGACTTACTACGGCTACTGACATGCCCCAGTGATCTTCTGATTTTTTCAAATTTAACTGTTTAAAAGCATCTATTATATCGCTAGGGCTAACATACTTAAAATTAAATAGATATAATATAATATTAAAAAATATAAATATAAAATATAATAGATTGTAGTTCTGTATCGTGGACTGAACTTGCTCCAAAAATTTGGCTGGTCCTTTAAAAGTCATCCTGTATGTTCCTTGGAGAAAGTTGTTCAGTATCATGGACTGAAATCACCCTTAATATAGTTTCAGTATATTCTGTTAGATCCTGTATATCTTGATTTATTTCCACCTTCACACTTAAAAATAACACTAAACGTTATTTTTGGTTTTACAGCCCTAAGCTCTGTCTACCTCATTCAGGATAAAGACGTGTTAGTATGGATCCCTTTGATCTGATTACCGAGACGGCGCGTCAAAAACTAACAAACAGCAATAATGTGAAAGCGAACACGCCTTTTTCCGATAGATGTGTCCAGCAAGGATATTGGGCTAAGAAGTTTTTGACACGGCAAATCTTGAAAAAAAAGGGCTCTACCAGTATTATTTATTGTTCTATAAAAATTGGTCAACTGATATGATATTATTACATGATGTAATAAAACAGCAAACAAATATGTATATTAAATAGCTGATGTTTTGGGACCTCGCTATGGATTGAATTTGGTCGCATAATACTCGTGAAAGTTGTTCTTGTCGTCGACTGGCCTCTGTGGTCCAGTGGTCAAGGCGTTTGCCTTGTGCTCCGGAGGTCGTGGGTTCAAATCCCACTAAGAAGCATACTTTGTGAAAAGTTGTTTTTAGGATATTGCAGGCTTTAATCACCTGATTATCCAAAAAGAAAGATGATTCCGTGTTTCGGAAGGCACGTAAAACGTAAAGCTCTTCGTCTCGAATGCCTGAGGATGATGATGATGAATACTCGTGAAAGTTGTTCGTATTAATGAGAAAAGTGACCTTCTTTCAGTCTCTAGACAGTTTGATTTACGATGTACTTTTATTAATGAGTGCATTGATCTTATTTCAGACTAGGGCGTGACTCCACCGAAGCAAAATGAGAAATTTATAAATATACTAGCTTTTGCCCGCGGCTTCGCTCGCGTATCCCACGGGAACATTACTTTTTTCCGGGATGAAAGGTACCCTATGTCCTTCTCAGTACCTACTCCTAACTAAGCGTATGCGAATTTTCAAGAAGATTGGTTCAGTAGATAAAGCGTGAAGATGTAACAAACAAACAAACAAATACACAAACTCACTTTCGCATTTATAATATTAATTGGGATTGTAGAAATATTGCTACATTTGAAAATAAAACAATATTGAGGCGTCATTTCTAAATATTCTAAAATCTACATCCAATCGACGCTATTTCTAAATGGTCGCTTCCGGCCGAACAAGATGGCGGGCGTTGGCTTCCGGTGAACGTCAAAAATGGCGGGAAATGCAAGTTCGAAGATAAGGAGTTTATAAAAGCATTGGATTTTAATTTATGATAATGGGCAAACCATTCATTTGTCGGGAGAGGTTCCTTTTTCCAGCAGTAGACTAAAATTGTTTATCAAAGAATGTATGCATATATCTTGTAGTAAGATTGCATGTATACAGGTTGATTTTGAAACACTGAGCTAAATTTAAATCAGAATCACTAATAGATCACACAATACGAGTAGCAAGAAAAATAATACTTTTTTTCACTATTTTTCATTAGGATAAATCCCCACATTTGCAATACATGGTGAGTTTTGTGTGAGCATATCTTGTCGCTCTATCTATTAACCCTTTATTATTTGATTCTTCACACACACCTCGGCGGGATTTCGCGGTGTGTAGAGGCGCTCAAATATTGTTTATACAAATCTTTTCCTATACTTTTTTCGAATATTTGGTAATTACTAGTGTATTCCTAGGAAATAGTCAACTACCCTAATGCACAATAATAGTTTTTTCTGTGTGTTTGATATTGTTTTAATGTTGGTACCTTATAAGTTATTATTATGTAGGTATGCGGTTATGATTTTGTCAAAGCGGCTGGCGAGTGATTGAGAGCTAGACTTGGGTAATTAATTTATTATTATTAAAAGCTGGTTACTTGGTTAATTTTTTTATAATAGTATTTATATATATATATATATAATATAAATAAAGTAGTTTTTTTATTATTTTTATTATTTGTGGAAAGTAGGTACTTAATTATTATGCGATATGTCTGACGTGCTTAGTGAGGACTCTGATTTAGAATATTTTTCGCTCTCATCCTCATCTGAAAGCTTATTTAGTGCTAAGAGTGATGATTCAAATGATTTAACATTGCATGATCACTTAAATGTAACTTTTACTACGTTAAAATCAAATTTTAATGTGGTGCACATCAATGCACAAAGCGTACCCGCTCATTATACGGACCTTTTAGCGACTTTTTCATATAGCCATATTTATGCCATACTAATCTCTGAAAGCGTTCTAAAGCCTTCCCTGCCCGTGTCCACCACTACCCACGAATATCTGTACTAAACGAATGCGATGGCGCGCGGACGGCGCGTCGCTTGGAGATAGTGACGTCATCGCTACTTTCGGCCGGCAGACGCGTGTTTTAAAATCGCGGTCAATGAAATGAAATGAAACTTCTGCATTTCTGAACGGATTTTAAAAATTCAAAATGTGCCGTACTTAGAAAATCACGAGGCATGCGAAATACTAGTCAAAATTGGATTTTTCTGTTTACTGATTGATCCTCATTACCCGAGCAAAATATATTATTTAACTTAATAAACCAATTAGGAACAAATAATTCAATATATAAATTTACTTAGTTATTAAAAATTAAATAGACGAATTACAGGATTTACGAACTAGTTAGTATTTTATTTTATATTCTTAAACTAATTGAGAAAGTTCTTTTTACTGGAAAGAACAATCAGGGGTAACACCAGGCCTGTGTCACTCCCCGTTTAGGTATCGAAAATGTACCTACATTATTACTATGCGCGCGGGCGGCCCCTCCGGGTGGTAAATTCAGTTATACGAATCGTTTATCCAGAGTAATAAAAATGAAATTGGCTTGCAATGGATGTCTAGATATCTGAACGAAAAGGTGCTGAGTTCTGACGTGACTTAAATTAAACCATATCGCTAGCCATATTGAGTAAATATTTCTTTGAATTTCTTTGCTGAGTGAGACTTCTGTACGTTAGTATTAGTATTTATACTGTGGTAACACTGATCGTCACATTCGTGACGTAGTCTTGGACCATCGCGGGAAGAAAATACCCTATATTTGTACCATGTACCTAAGTACTGTAGTCTATAAGTACCTACATATATTATTTCTGTGACTAGTTACGAGAATAAAACTAAATATATTCAAAATGATTTATTTTAGGTTAGTTTTAACAATGTACTTAAGTAATTGTAAAAATACATTAAGTATTTATGTGGTTATATTAAAATTATTACAAAATCTAAAAAGTCCAGTTGAGTGTTACTCCAAAAGTTGTTGTGTTAAGCAACATTAAACGTTACTTAATTATAATAAAGTATAATTTGGTTTGGCGTCGTAATGCTGTGACAGGTATGGCGCTTATTACAAGCGCAGTAACATGTATGCATACTACTACTACACACATAGTATTATTTATTCTGTGACTATACATCCGTGCACACCCATGCACTTCAATGTGTGAGTTTCAGTGTTCAAAGCCATCAAACGCCGCCGAGAATGGGGAGAGATGCGGGGACGCTAGTTATAGTTTCCATTCTACGTACTTTGTTTATTGTGTGCGTGCCATCGGTCAAGTCGTGTTTTTTTATAATAAAGCCTTAAAATATATGTTATTGTTATCTTATTAGTAATCTTCATTATAATCTTCATAGTAGCACACCCCGTTATACATAACCATCCCTGATGGGCAGATTTGCCGTTTTAATTTACGTTCTAATGCTACAGTGTAAGCCTTAGTATTCACCACCACTAGCATGATGAAGCATAGGGCGACGAGGAGTACAGTGAAGTGACGCATTTTTTTGGTGTCTGTAAAGAAAAAAAAAATTAAAACAAATGCATAAGCAAAGCATAAACGCTCACGCCGCGCCGCCGCCCCGCGCATCGCTAACATCAGTGCGGCTCGAGACGTCTGCGTGTACGCGTCGCGATTCATATTCGTCCCCTGAGGAAGGCCTCCGGATGAGGTCGAAACAAGTCGGCCAGTAGCTGACTTTTTACGTGGGTGACCCGTTTATCTCATATTAATAAACCCATAAGCATTTTGAATTCTTAAGGGGAAAGGGGATAGCTGTTATCAGCAGCGTTGTCCGAGTGTTCCGTTTCATGTTTTTCGGGTTTTTGTTTTGTTTTTTCGCGTGTGTAAGTGGCCAACACTGGTGTCGATTTTATTAAAAATTTAGAAAATATGGCGAAATTTTTTATCGTTTTTTGTTACTTATTTTTTGGAAAGTAATACAGTATCATATACTGAACTTGCTTGAAAAAATAAAAAATTGGCTGGTGGTTTAAAAGTCAGCCTGTACAACGTGGAAGTGACATACCCGTAATAAATCGAACCACGGTCTATAATGTAATGATGTACATAAGTAATATTAACTATAATGAAATTAAAATAACGGCAAAAAAAAAACAAAAAAATCCGACATTCCCATACAAATTGCACGGGCGGCTGCACACTGTTGTATGGAGGTACCATCTGAGAGGTTTTCCGTTATTTTATTAACACGTTGTAGGGATTTTTATTTACAAAACTTTGATGTACATCAGCCATAATTACATATAATAAATATATAGGGACATGATTTGTCCCACTGATTAAGTAGCCCCAAAGTAAGTTATATACTTGTGTTATGGGATACTAACTCAACGATACTATATTTTATGATAAATACATATATAGATAAACACCCAAGACCCAGGACAATTTGAAAAAGGCCATTTTCCAACTTGCCCTGGCTGGGGATCGAACCCAGAACCTCCGGATTAGCGGTCTAGCGTGTTAAACATTACGCCACGGAGGTCGCCAAATGTATGGAAATGCCGATTTTTTTTTGTTTTTGGCTGTTATTTTAATTTCATTTTACTCTAATGATTTAGTATAGACCGTGGTTCGATTTATTACGGGTTACCCTTCCACGTTGCATAGATTCAAGCAATTCAAAATATTAATAATATAGTATAATAAATATTAATATTAATATAGGTAATGAATAAACATTCCTATTGAGTGACTAAATGTAGCCAGCTTTGTTGGTTCTCTGCTTGACGGTGTCGACCTTGAGTTTAATCCGTACAGTATTTATAAAAAAATAACAAACGATTAATAAACCCATTTCAGTATGTAATCAAATATTCAAAATAAAAGAGAGAACTAGGTACTTAATAATAAGTAATTAATTTTTAGTATTTAAATTTATTTTTTTAGGTTAGTTATTGTTGGGTTATTTATTATTAATTACATTGTGAATATTTATATTTTATTTTGCTTATTATGTATACAGAAATCTAGGTTATTCCGTTTTATTCTGAGGTTGACTTAAAAGTTGACATTTTTTTTATTAGCTCCGTGACGTAATAGTTAACACGCTAGTCCGCTAACCCGGAGGTTCTGGGTTCGATCCCCAGCCAGGGCAAGTTGGGAAATGGCCTTTTTTCAAATTATCCTGGGTCTTGGGTGTTTATCAATAATTTATTTATCATAAAATATAGTATCGTTGGATTAGTATCCCATAGCTCAATCAGTGTGATTTGTCCATATATATATTTATTTATATTATATTTATTTATTTATTATAACATTCTCAAATAAATAAATTCAATCTATAATAAACTATTAGGTACTTACCTGAAATGCTGGTTAAAGTCAAATGCCCAGAATGAACAAACAGCTAACTTGTTCACTACTCAACCTTATATATAACATATTATGTCGCTTATATTATTTTGACACTGATTTCCTGTTCAGTCACAATGTACGTGATTACTATTTATATATATGAGTTCATAATGACACATTTATATAACCACTAGCTTTTGCCCGCGGCTTCGCCCGCGTAGACTACACAAATTAGATTGTTTGTTTTTAAACAGGGGTAACGATTTATTAAAATCCAATTAATAGAATATTATTTTTTACTAACCACTAATTCAAAAACTTGCAACCCCATTTCACGCCTATGGATGTCATTTACAAAATCTAATAAATGCATTATTATTTTCTACTAACTACTAAAATACATTAAAAATTTCATGTGTCTCACTTTAAAAATTACGAAGTTTTATACAAACTGCCAACCTCTTTTTCACCCCCTTTTCAGTAATTTGCTAGAGCGAGAGAGAGCGACGGAACGCTGCAGCACGGCCAGTGCTGAAGCATTCCGTCGCTCTCTCTCGCTCTAGCAAATGACGCTTCTAAGTGACAGAAAAGGATAGCAGCATAGGAAAGTGCTGTTCCGTGCTGATAGATGAGATCCAACCCTTAAGGTGAAGATATAGGCAAATGGCCTTGAAGTGTGAAATAAATTGATAACTCGTAAATATGAAACCGTTAAGCTTTACTACGCATACTTACTACGCTTAACGTTCTCACTTTAAACTGTAAACTGTAGTTCATAAAATACTTTGAAGGGTTATCTAGGAATTGGTAGTTGCAAAATTTTAAATAATGTTCCCGTTTTCTTTGAAATGATTTATTTTAAATGGGGCCAGCACTGGACCCCGGAAAATTCAGTTACGGCCTTAAACGGAAAACTATCAGAGCTGAGTAGGGTTTACAAATTAAAGAGTTATACTCGACCAACTTGAAATACCTTTGGGAGAGGCCTATGTCCAGCAGTGGACGTTGTGCGGCTGAAATGATGATGATGATGAAAAATGTACTCGGAAAAGGAAAATTTTATACAAATCCAATAAAAAATTATTAGTTTTTTTTTGTCGTCAATCCTTGAGGCGTGAACTCGTCAGCATTCGCAACTACGGAACCAGTACACTGTGCATGGGCAGACACGCTCTTGGCTGGTTACTTATTTTTTTTTAGCTTATATGATGATGTTGTTTGTAAATGTTTCAGTGAATGAGGAATCATTTATTAAAATAATACTATGCGTAATATGTTCTAGCATATTACGCATAGTATTATCAACATCTTTAAGGTGACGTGGGTTCAGAATTTGCAATACCGTGCGTGTTTTTGAAAAATCACTGTTATTAAACTACTACAGTTTATTCCACAAAAAAATTACATAAAAATCTTAAGGATTTTCTTCAGACACCCACAATAGCCAATACACGATTGAGCATTTTTGGCTTGATAGAAAAAAATCACAAACATATTTAATTTATTTTATTTATTTACAAAATTCATGTACACAACATACAAACAAAGGAACGTACAAAGTAAGAAAATAGAGTACATAGGTACTGCTTATATTATACCTCTAATTTGCCTAAATTTGCCTTTATAATACATATAAATTTTTTATACAATCACTTTTTTATATGAAAATTATACCAAAAAATGTATTGTCTAAATATCTATCCGTTTTGCCTACAAAAAAATAGCAAATAAAACACTGCGAAATATCGTCGAGCACGGCTCCGGGCCTTTCTTCGCTCTCGACGAATATTTCACTGTGTTTTATTTTTATTCTTTTTTGTATTACATATATTTATAATTTTTTTTGTAGCCAAAACGGATACATATTTAGATAATACATTTTTTGATATAATTTTCATATAAACAGGTGATTGTATAAAATAGTAATGCGTGTTATAAAGGCAAATTTAGAGGTATGTTTGTGACTTTTTTTTATCGAGCCAAAAATGCTTAATCGTGTTTTGGCTATTGTGGGTGTCTGTAGAAAATCCTTAAGATTTTTATGTAATTTTTTGTGGAATAAACTGTAGTATGAACAGTGATTTTTCAAAAACACGCACAGTATTGCAAATTGTGAACCCATCTCGCCTTAAGTACATAACCCACTAGTTTCCTGGAAAAAAATTAAATTTGGTATGTATCTACCTACTTATATGTATAGTTACAATAGGGATGATGAATGGATCAGAAAAGTATTATTCTAATTAGTCTGTTAGTTAGCTTGGCCAAAAATAATGTACCCATATTTTTCAGTTTATCAAAAAAGTAAAAAATCACAGATACAGAGTAGGTATCTAAGTTCCAGACGGGGGCTTGTGACGTCACCGATGTGTAAAAATCGTACGAAAGCGTGACGTCATGCGAAATTCGGTCGGTCTGATTTTATGAGATGACAAAATTTTTTTATCGATTTTTTTTTAATAGAAAGTAGTTCAGTATCATGGACTGAACTTGCTCCAAAAATGTTGCCGGAGTATAAAAAGTCAGCCTGTATAAATAAGTATATACGTATTATTAAATTACCTATTATTCATTTATAATTTATTATCCTCTTTTGTAGGTAGCATATAACATCGTTCGGACGCTACTTCCTCTCCATATTGGGATTGGTGGTAAACAACACTGTTATTTGTTTGCTATGAATATTGAAACAGTGACAGTGTCCATATGATTTTATTTATTTATTTTTAATATCGAATATAAGAAATATTTTTTTCTTTAATGTGATTAAATTAATTTGAAAAACTGGTAAGTAGTTACAGTTAAAATATTTATTTTAAAAAATCGGGTGATAAAGAACCCTAGCTATATTCAAGGAAATTGCGCTCTTTAACCGAATTAAAAAATAATTCTGTTTAAAAGTACCATTTTAAACCGACTTCAAAAAAAGGAGGTTATCAAATCGTCGGAATCTTTTATGTTTTAGTATGTTCCCCGATTACTCGAAGACGCCTGGACCGATTTAGAAAATTCTTTTTTTGTTTGAAAGGATATACTTTACACATGGTCCTATAAAAATTTTATTAATATCGGTTTTGTGGTTTGTTCTCTAAACGAAAATAACTAGAAAAAATATGTCGTCAAGTATACAATTGTATGAATATTTAGCTTTTCTGGTATTGAAGTTGTTTTTTTGTTTTGAAAAAATATTAATAACTAGCTTTTGCCCGCGGCTTTGCTCGCGTGTGCCACGGGAACATTACTTTTTGTTGGGATGAAAGGTACTCTATGTCCTAACAATGTGTATGCGAATTTTCGAGTAGATTGGTTCAGTAGATAAAGCGTGAAGAGGTAACAAACAAACAAACAAATATACAAACTCACTTTCGCATATATAATATTAGTTAGGATGGGACAGGATTAGGATTATTCATACTATGAATAAATAAATAAATAAAAAAATATTCTAACAAAGCTTGTAAAAAGCAAACATCAGCCGACAAAAGCATAACGAAAATATTTAAATGTTATCTCCGAAACTAAGGCCTAAAATAAAAATACAGATACATTATCACGATTTTTATCTCTGAAGGCGACGTGGGTTCTCAATTCGCAATACTGTGCGTGTTTTTGAAAAATCACTGTTATTGAACTACTACAATTTATTCCTCAAAAAATTTACATAAAAATCTTAAGGATTTTTCTACAGACACCCACAATAGCCAAAACACGATTGAGCATTTTATGCTCGATAGAAAAAAATCACAAACATACCTCTAATTTGCCTAAAGCCTTTACAATACATATTACTATTTTATACAATCACCTTTTTTAAGACAAATTTAATTAAGAATGGCTGTGAAATTAGATTTAAAGTACCGGCATAAAATTCTAAATTGTTTATAAAAGATTTAGTTACATTATCTTCACCGTTCATGATAGGTAAAAAGTCTATAGCTGTCTGTAAATCAAATTGAGCCATTGTAAAGGAATATCATTCAAAGATTTAAAAATATTTAAAAAAATGTAAATAGTTAAAATTATTTGAAATCACTAAAATTGCAAAAATATTTATGTAAATTAAAAGAAAAAAATATACCAAAAAATGTATTATCTAAATATCTATCTTGGCTACAAAAAAATTATAAATATAATACAAAAAAAATAATAAGTGTGTTTTTTTTATTATATGTATTTATAATTTTTTTTTGTAGCCAGCACAGATACAATAATACTAGCCGTAGGCCGTAGCCAGGGGAAAGTTTCGGTTATTGCCTGGTTATATAGCTTGACTTCGCACTCTCAATTATAGAATTCCTATTTCTGATTTATATCTTCTGTTTCAGATCACAATGAGTTTGAAGTTAATTCTCCTAGCTGTGTTGTTTACAATGATGATAATGGCTGAAGCAATGATATTTGATACCAGGATGTGTTCATACGGGTACGAGACGAAAATGACTCTATTTGGAAGACGCTGTGTGCTTCGTAGATCTTTTTACTATTATAATATAGATTATTAACAATGTACTTACTTAAAATAGAAAAAAATGTCGACCAAAATATAGATTTGATCAATACATTCCTATACATTTTTCCAATATAATAGTATACAAAGAATATTCTAGAATAATATAATATAATAATATAAAAGAAATACAAAATAAAATTTGCTTTCCATACAAACATTTTTTAATGTATTTCACTATATGTTAGGTAAGTGGTTCAGTTTCATGACGCCGCCCCTAGGCACGTGCCTATTTTGCCTTTAGGATAATCCTAATTAGCCTAAGGGTTAATCAGGCCCTGCCTCCATAAGTTTGAATAACGTTGGCATCCTCTGGCAATAGCAACCCATCACTGTTTTCATCACCGAACGGCAGTTCATAAAAATAATTTAAAGGGCTATCTAGTGCCTAAAATTGAGAAATATGGAAATTTTCACCATAGTTAACAATTGATTACAAATGAGGGCGCCGCCACTTCTGCTTGGTATTCACCTTAAGTGAAAATGTCATCTGTTCACATAAATGTACGTAAATGTACTTTAGAACTAAATAACGAAATATATATATAAATCAATTGCTGTTTGTTTGTTTCGCTAAAACTCAAGAACGGCTGGGCCGATTTAGCTGATTTTGTTTTTTTAAATATTTGTCGTAGTCCAGGGAAGATTTAAACGGAGAGAAAATATTGAAAAAGGAACGGGAACCGGGCGAATCGTAGTACGCCGGGTCAGCTAGTTTATTTATTTTTTATTGATCCACAATAAACAATTGTTTACAATTGGCGGACTAACGTTAAAAGCGTAAGTTTCTTAGTAAAAGTTAAAGCTAGAGAATTTTTTATTCACTTGTAAGCACTATCTGAGTGCGGTCCATGTATTGCGGAAGCGCTAGTGTTGTCTTTCTTCATTGTAGTTATCTTATTTAAATACCTATACTTCCTATAATATACGTTAAATAAATAATTATTATAATATTTTGATATTGACATATTGTTAAAATGTTTAATTATTGTTGATATTTAATTTAAATAGTATTGTGATTGACTTTAGTACCACGCATTGGCCGCGCGCCATAACGCCAGCCAATGACGCGTCGTTTTTTTTAAATTAAATAATTTTACGGCTCTGGATACAAGTCCTTTAGAGCCTATCTTTAAATTTGTTCTTTATTCCTAATCCTAACCTAACCTAATCCTAACAAGTTACAATCAAAGGGTGGTGTAGGCCTTTGACTGCTTCAAGGGAGCTTCTGGCGACATCTATACGAGTCCACTGGTTTTCATAGACGACTGAGTGGCGGACGACACCCGAAGACGCCCCACACAGTCCGCAAAACAAATATCACTACAGCCGTACTATGACTGTCCACTTTAACTATTTCACACATTGTTCATGAGCATGAGCATTTATAACACCAAACAACACCAATTTCATATTATAAAGTCCACTAAAATCAATTTGCAAAAAATTTTTTTTTATTTTTTTTTATTTCCAATACAGCTCGTTTTTACAGGTTTTCCCTAATGCAATATAGCTATAGACCATATAACAAAGAAGGTATATGTTTATTTGCCTCATTTGTGAATTTCCCCAGCGAACAGTCAAGCACGTCAATGTCAACACACTCCTGACCAAAAGAATTGAGCAAACTCAAGGCTCTGGGCACAGGAGCGAACTTATATACCTACCTAAATTCATGCGTGAAGAAGGCACCTCGAAAAAAGGTGGCTTTCGTCTTCTAAAAATGAAATCATCCGGCACTGACATTGTCAATGTCAATGTCAATTAAAAGCAAACCCCAACAGAACCCCTTGACTTCCCGCCAAAAACCCTCCGACGTGTCGTTTGGTGAAAATAGGGCAGCGGTAGGGAGGCAGCGTTAGGGCTTGCCTGAGGAACACCGATTCATTATTGTGTCGAACGCCCAGCTGTGAACTAAAGTAAGTCTAAAGAAACCTATGTCACTCAAGTCTAAGTTATTTTAAGTATCCATTTCACATTGAAAGTATCTGTAATTATGCTGAAGTGAATTATATATAATCGTGACGTCAGTTGTTTTAATCAAGCCCCACTTCAGAAATAACTAGAAATAATAGTCTTCATAGTCTTTTGGTGGTATTGGTACGCAACGAATACCCAATGCAGTCCTTTTCTCTTCAGTTCCCTCAGGACACTTGGTGGGATCAAAATTTAGTGCTTCTATGGACATCACTAAGGCAAATATTGTAAGGAGTATCGTCTTGAAATTCATTCTGTAACAAACGAAAGAAATATATTTATAACGTTAAACAAAATATACTGAAACGGTTTTAAGTGTGAATTCAGTCTGTGATACTGAACAACTCGTTTTGTCAATCGTGTAGGAGAAACAGTTAAAACATGGCAATAAAGCTCTACAATTGTTTGCCAGAAAATCTTAAATCATGCTCTATACACAGTTAGTGACCAAATGCTTTTATACCGTTGACGACTTGACTTTAAATTTTGAAATGCAGCGTCCATATCATCATTTGACATAATTGTTATTATAAAAATATATATTTATATATATATATATATTGTATACTGTAAATTATTGTAAATTATTTGATATGCATGATATTGTTCAATAGTGATTATTATTATTATATTGTTGTGATGAAGCAATAATTTAAAAAAAATATATCGCGTTCCGATTGTTGGTGCAACACGCTTGTTCAATAAATCTAGGTGTAAATGACCTGTAACATCAAATGTATTTCTACCGTGTTTGCTTGCAAATAAAAAAAATCATTTCATTTCATTTCAACTTTCTCCAAAGAACATATAGCGAAATATGAAAAATATAATTTTGCTTTCCATACAAGCTCGGATGAGCTGATCGGTCAACTTGTATGGGTGGCCAAAATTTTATACCCCAACCTAACCCCTTGACTTCCCGCCAAAAACTCGCCAAGAATACTGTGAGTGTTTTTGAAAAGTCACTGTTAATAAACTACCACAGTTTATTTCTCAATAAATTTACATACAGACAATAGCCAAAACACGATCGAGCATTTTTGGCTTGATAGGAAAAAATCACAAACATAGTAAAAAAAGTGTACAAAGTACCTCTAAATTTGCCTGACTTTTTTCTATCGAGCCAAACATGCTCAATCGTGTTTTGGATATTGAGCCCGCCTGTAGGAAAGCCTTAAGATTCCTATGTAATTTTTTTGAGAAATAAACTGTAGTAGTTTAATTACAGTAATTTTTCAAAAACACGCACAATATTGCGCGTTGTGAACCCATCTCGCGTACCTATATTATGTGCTTTTATTTATTACAACTACTTGCTTCCAGTAAGGGATAACATCGTGGGAAAACCTGCACACGAGCTCATGGTTCCCGGCCGAGTAGAATAGGACCACTCCAAATCTTCCCGTGGATGTCGTAGAAGGCGACTTACGAAACACAAGCTAAACAAAGCTAATAAACATCAATGACACCTCTCCAACCCGTCTGGCCAGCGTGGAGAGAGTAGGCTAAATCCTCTGACTGCTCTGGATAATAAATGGCTCTGGTAGTACAGAGAGGGTCATGCTCCTCCAGTGGAGACTAAAAAACACCTGATGATGATGATGAAATAATAGGTTTAGAGAAAAAGTACGTACCTGAAATATTATTTTTTAAATCCACTTAAACTCTCCGATACTACTTTTAGATCACTGTGTCCTTACTCAATAGTTACAATTTTTTTTAACTAAAAGTTTTATACTTTAGTAATATGTTGTTAGCAGTTTTTACTATAGAATTTGGAGCCAGCACCAAAAATGAAAGTAGGTAAACTACACGAGCATTGACTGTTGTTGGTGCTGCCGCCGATTTATATAGAAATGCCTACTATGCATATTTATAAGAAAACGTGACCGGTTTTTCCGGAACGTCATTTGCAAAACAAGAGGCTTGTCTCAGTAAAAGGATGTGTTTAATCTTTTTTTGACTATGATGACATCTTATACTGGAGAGTATGCATGCATTTTTTACATTTTTAACCCCCGACAAAAAAGAGGGGTGTTATAAGTTTGACGATAATGTCCGTCGGTCTGTCTGTCTGTGTCTGTGGCATCGTAGCGCTCGAACGGATAGACCGATTTCAATGCAGTTTCTTTTACGTGAAAGCAAGTTTCCTTGTGGTGGTTTTAAGCTATGTTTGATGAAAATCAGTTCAGCCGTTTAAAAGTTATTGGGGGTTATCGCTTGAAAGTCAAGGCTTTCTCTAGAAAATAATAGATGGCGCTACGGATATCAAGACTCGACTCGACTCGACTCGACAAGACTGTGGTATTCCTCATAGATTATTTACAAATTATTGTATTAATCGGGTTATTAACTATTGTTACAAAATGTTTCTTCCGGCCTTTCAAAAACGCTACATTTGCTGACTTCACTTCATCATTGTTCGAAAATAAAAATCTCGTCGACTCGTGCGCATATTGGAAGCGGCGAGAGCATTCTTGATACCCATCTTCCGTTTTTTTTCTTTTTTCCGTTGACTTGTCAACCTAAGGTGGTCAGGGAGATTATTAAAAATATTTTATGTAAGTAATAATCTAATCAACAGGGAAGTTGCATGTAATACCAATCCGACACATATTTTTATTTTAAAATCTCAGTTAAAACGTTATCGCGTCCAGCTAATTATTTTCCGATTGGTTCTTGTTTGTACTAGAAATAAATTATTGAAAATATTCAAATATTGCGCGGGAACTTGTAACATACAAAAAGGAAATGACGAAATAGGTAGTCTACGATTGGATGCCGTCGGCAGGACTGTCCATGTAGTTTGACTACCGATGGCACACAATATGTATGTTTTTTATATAGAGATTTTATAAACATCACTGGGTGATAATATCGAACAGAGATATGGGATATAATAAATCGAATGTACCCAAAAAAGAAAAACATACGTTGACAGCTTATTTATCTGCGAAAAGGCAGAGAACCCTACGAGGTTTAAAATTCATTTTGTATATCGAATCGAAAAAAAATAGAAAAAATAAGTTTTTCATTTGAGTCTATTATACGTGATGTACGTGTGTACTACCACGTACTACTATGTACGTGACTCGACTTATTTTTTCGTTATATCTTAGTCACTCAAAACACAATGCAGATAATTTGCATAGGTAGGTACCTATGCGGATTTTCCCAAAAAAAAGAAGTACCTAGAATAAGGAAGCTTGTTCATCGAGGATTCCATTCATAATTGTATGAGTCATGTTATCTCTCCTTACCGATTGTATTAACACACTCGTTAAGGCTTACATGAATTTTTCGGCGTCCAATGCTGCCTTCATTTGAAATAAATTATTATAAACGTCTCCGTTTCCTATCATTTAAAATTTTGTACCCGCACGGATCTAGATAACCCTTCAAACTATTTTATGAAAAGTGGGAACGTGAAGCTATTCTTCGCACATTTGCCAAAAGTGAAAATAAACATTTGCAAAGAACGGCTACTTTTGGCAAATGTGCGAAGTAAAGCTTCACGTTCTCACTTTAAGGCCGTACCTGAATTTTCTGGGGTCCAGTGCTGCCCCCATTTAAAATAAATCATGTAAAAGAAAACGGAGACATCATTTAAAATTTTGCTTCTACCAAGTCCTAGATACCCTTCAAACTATTTTGTGAACTACTCTTTACAGTTTATAATGAGAACGATAAGCTTTACTACGCACATTTGCGAAAAACGGCCACTTTTGGCTAATGTGCGTAGTAAATCTTAACGTTCTCATTATAAACTGTAAACAGTAGTTCATAAAATACTTTGAAAGGTTATCTAGGACTTGGTAGTAGCAAAATTTTAAATGATGTCTCCGTTTTCTTTGAAATGATTTAATTAAAATGGGGGCAGCACTGTTGCCCGGAAAATTTAGGTACGGCCTTAAACTGTAAACTTTCATAAAATAGTTTGAAGTTTGAATAGTTTATAGATCGGTATCTGTCCGTCTGTCCGGCGACAACGTTTGTATAGAAATAGGTATACCTACGGCCCATCGATTTCTTAACATCAAAGCATCTATTTATTAGTATGAAAACTTTAGTCGAATTAATAAAATTTATAAAAGTTAACTCGAATGTAGGTACCTAGGTACTGGTAATAAAAAAACCGGAGACAAACTGAAAATTTTTTTTTGTTATAAACTTATGTACGCCATGAAAAGTATAAACCTATATAAGATCCTAATCATCATCATCAGGTCTTTTTTAGTCTCCACTGCAGGAGCACGACCCTCTCTGTACTACCGGAGCCATATATTAGCCAGAGCAGTCAAAGGATTTGGCCTACACTCTCCACGCTGGCCAGACGGGTTGGAGAGGTCTCATTGATGTTTATTAGCTTTGTTTAGCCTGTGTTTCCTAAGTCGCCTTCTACGACATCCACGGGAAGACTTGGAGTGGTCCTTTTCTACACTGCTGGAAACCACACGACTATAAGTGAATTTTGTTCTAAAATGTCTTTTCCTATTCCTAATTTTACTTTACCTAAGTGGTCCTTTTCTACACTGCTGGAAACCACACGACTATAAGTGAATTTTGTTGTAAAATGTCTTTTCCTATTCCAAATTTTACTTTACCTAAGTGGTCCTTTTCTACACTGCTGGAAACCACACGACTATAAGTGAATTTTGTTGTAAAATGTCTTTTCCTATTCCAAATTTTACTTTACCTAAGTGGTCCTTTTCTACACTGCTGGAAACCACACGACTATAAGTGAACTTTGTTGTAAAATGTGTTTTCCTATTCCTAATTTTACTTTACCTAAGTGGTCCTTTTCTACACTGCTGGAAACCACACGACTATAAGTGAATTTTGTTGCAAAATGTCTTTTCCTATTCCTAATTTTACTTTACCTAAGTGGTCCTTTTCTACACTGCTGGAAACCACACGACTATAAGTGAATTTTGTTGTAAAATGTCTTTTCCTATTCCAAATTTTACTTTACCTAAGTGGTCCTTTTCTACACTGCTGGAAACCACACGACTATAAGTGAATTTTGTTGTAAAATGTCTTTTCCTATTCCAAATTTTACTTTACCTAAGTGGTCCTTTTCTACACTGCTGGAAACCACACGACTATAAGTGAATTTTGTTGTAAAATGTCTTTTCCTATTCCTAATTTTACTTTACCTAAGTGGTCCTTTTCTACACTGCTGGAAACCACACGACTATAAGTGAATTTTGTTGTAAAATGTCTTTTCCTATTCCAAATTTTACTTTACCTAAGTGGTCCTTTTCTACACTGCTGGAAACCACACGACTATAAGTGAATTTTGTTGTAAAATGTCTTTTCCTATTCCAAATTTTACTTTACCTAAGTGGACCTTTTCTACACTGCTGGAAACCACACGACTATAAGTGAATTTTGTTGTAAAATGTCTTTTCCTATTCCTAATTTTACTTTACCTAAGTGGTCCTTTTCTACACTGCTGGAAACCACACGACTATAAGTGAATCTTGTTGTAAAATGTCTTTTCCTATTCCTAATTTTACTTTACCTAAGTGGTCCTTTTCTACACTGCTGGAAACCACACGACTATAAGTGAATTTTGTTGTAAAATGTCTTTTCCTATTCCAAATTTTACTTTACCTAAGTGGACCTTTTCTACACTGCTGGAAACCACACGACTATAAGTGAATTTTGTTGTAAAATGTCTTTTCCTATTCCTAATTTTACTTTACCTAAGTGGTCCTTTTCTACACTGCTGGAAACCACACGACTATAAGTGAATTTTGTTGTAAAATGTCTTTTCCTATTCCTAATTTTACTTTACCTAAGTGGTCCTTTTCTACACTGCTGGAAACCACACGACTATAATTGAATTTTGTTGTAAAATGTCTTTTCCTATTCCTAATTTTACTTTAATAATCATCATCATTTTGTTGTATTAGTTCACATCGTTTTCCAAAAACGGTGACCACCGCCTGGTATGGATATGGACAATCCTTGGTATTGAAGTTAAGGGCTTCAGCTGACATCAGCAACATTATAATCATCACGAAAGCAAGGATGTTTGTGTAGAAGCCCATTTTTGGAATCTGAAATAAGAAATATTCACATTAGCTAACTCTTATTTAACAATGGAAATGGGCATGGACACATATACAGAATGAACAACTCAAGACTAACTAAAAAGATGACCGAATGGTTACCAAGAAACAACAAAAGAGGCAGAGGAAGGCCTAAAACATGATGGCGATATATTCTTAGGAAAATAGCAGGTCATGACTGGGTACAAAAAGCTAGAGATCGAACATGTTGGAGAACTTTGGGGGAGGCCTACGCCAAAGAGGCGACTACTACCTATGGAGAATAAAGATACGAAAAAAAATTTACATAATTATTAACACGTTAAATTTGTATAATCTACCTAATCTATTGTATTATGAAAATTATTTGTCATGAGAATTGAATCATATGTTAGCTAAATGGTAGTAGAATAAATGGCTATTTTATTTTTATTTTGACTGGATAGGTTTTGAACAAAAAAAAATTCAAGACTTTTCATTTTACGCCAAATACCACCATTTTTTTTTTAATTTTTGTTATACACAGTGTCACTCACACACAATTAGGAGGACTCTAACGACATCTCTAAAGCCAAAATCCATCAAGCCATTTAGGCTGCAGTGTGCCAAAGAATTTTTTTACATACATACTATCGAAAAACATAACCCTCATTCTGGCGCACTCGGGCAAAAACTAACAAACACCTCTTGGAACAACTGCTTCCTAAGGAAGTTTGACGTCAGACAGACGGTCGTTGAACAGCCAAATCGTTTGTATCTGGCTTTTTAGGGTTCCGTAGTCCACAAGGAACCCTTATAGTTTCGTCATGTCCGTCTGTCCGTCCGGGCTCGTACTCCGCCGCTACTGCACCGATTTTCACGAAAATTGGTGGAGAGATAGATATTGAAGTTCCAAAAGTTGGTTTTTAAAACAATGTAAAAATGTTTTTTTTTCAGCCAGCCCCTCCCAAACAAGGAAAAGTGAATTTAAAAAATTAAATTGGACCAACCCAAACGTGTGGGGTATCGTTGAAAAGGTCTTTTAAAATGCAACAAATACTGCTTTGAATCGAGATAATCTAATATAAAGTTAAAATTTGAGGTGTCCCCCCACCGTAACTTTTGAAATATTACCAAAGTAATTCTGAAAAAAATGTGGTATATACCTCAAATTATGTACTTTCAATTAAAACTATAGCGGTCTCGGTATCATAGATAGTTATTTTTTAATACGTCTTAAATCGTAAAATGTTACTTGCTGCTACGGAACCCTTCATGGGCGAGTACGACTCGCACTTGGCCGCTTTTTATTTATTTGGTGACTATTGTCATGCATGTTAATTTTGGAGATGAAAAAACCTGAAAGCACTCCCCGGGCTCCAAAGCATCCGAGGACGCGCTCGGATGACAAGAATATTGTATGTTAGCAGAAATATTAAAATGCACTGAGTATGTAGGAAAGCGTAGATAATAAATTCATCATCAGGTCTTTTTTGGTCTCCATTGCAGGAGCACGACCCTCTGTATTACCAGCCAGAGCCATATATTAGCGAGAGCAGTCAGAGGATTTGGCCTACACTCTCCACGCTGGCCAGACGAGTTGGAAAGGTCTCAGTGATGTTTTAAAGCTTTTTTAGCTTGTGTTTCCAAAGTCGCCTTCTACGACATCCATGTGAAGACTTGGAGTAGGTACCACAGAATAATAACCAATAATCACGTACAGAAGTCTCACACAGCAAAGAAATTCAAAGAAATATCTACTCAATGTGTTTAGCGATATGGTTTAATTTAGTTCACGACAGAACTCAGCACCTTTCCGTTTAGATACCTAGACATCCATTGCAGGCGAATTTTGTTTTTATTACTCTAGACAAACGATTCGTATAACTGAATTTACCACTCCGAGGGGCCGCTTCGCGCTTAGTAATAATGTAGGTATATTTTCGATACCTAATCGGGGAGTGACACAGGCCTGCTATTACCTAGGAACCACACGGCTAGATAATAAATAAGTAAATAGGTACCAACCTAACAGTTTTATATTCTTATTTCTTTTTGATCTTTTTGATCCCGTGTCTTTCTCGACATCACCCGGTTGGTTGACTGGTAGATAAGGCCTTAGGCTTTAAGTCCGCCATTACACTTGTATTTGTGTATAAAGTTAAATAAATAAATAAATAAATAAAAATAAATAAATACCACAATGCTTTTTTACTATCACATGCACACGGAAAACACAATATTTCTACTTTATACTATATATGTTTTTAAAATACTCTCTTGGCTCTCTGTCGCGTCCATATGAATTTGAAGACTGACTTGGGCTGTACATATATGTATATATATATATGAATATAGGGTTATGTACATATTAGCATTCATAAAAATAGTACCTACTCTAATGAGGAATTTACGCATGAATACATTGTCGTGTACCGATAATAATGATATGGTCATGCCATGCATGACGTCAGTAAAAACCAACATTTTCTGACTGTCTTTAACCTAAGCTACCTCGCAGAATGTGTTTTTTAACCCCCAATAAAAAAGTTTGACGCTAAACTCCCGAAAAACTTATCTGATCAAGTCCATTTTTTTATACGCTTCAGTATTATCCCAAACTAAGTCCTTTCGAAGATCACGGTCTAATTCAATGTAGTTTAATCGTAATTTCAATTTAATTGTGAAAAATGAGATTATGAGGCGTGCACTTTTGGATTTTCCAAACTGTTGTATCCTATGCTCTTGCGTAGTGTGACGTAAGTATTGGGTTTGTAGCGTTTGTAGCGTTATAAATAACAATAGTACCTACGTAGTATTTATTAATTCTATTGAGGAATTTACGTATGAACCTTGTCGACATTGGTGTGGGCCGATAATTTTGATGAGCGTATAATATACGTCTAATATATTTTAGATTAAAACTATTTTTAAATAATTACTTGTTTTTAGCTAACAAATAAATGTAACCAATTTTGACATGTCTTTTAATTTTTCTTAATCTTTTAATGTTTTTAATTAATTATGTTATTCATAAATTTATACCTATTGATTATAAAGTAAGTAGGTATATATTTAAATAAAAAAACATGTCGAGATTGTTTACATTTATTTAAATAGATACCTACCTTATCAAATGGAGTAAGTATAAATAAACCTTAAAGAAAATTAAAGATAGTGGCTCTGTGAGTTGTCAACCTCGCGACGCGACTCCCCCCAAACCCGTTGAAGTTTATCGGATAAAAAAAGTTGTTCAGACAAAAAAGTTGCGTCGTTTTATGACATAAGTAGGTACTTATTTGATTTTTTTTTAAATGGCTGAAATATGATTTTCTTAAAGTTTTAAACCATATCTCGGCCATTTTTAAAATTTCCAAAAACTGAATCGACGAAAAAATTATTATTAATGATCAAAGCTACTTTTGAAATTTTACGAGAATCGGTTGATAAATGCGATCTGCAGGCGAGAACAAACCGCCAGACAGAAAGACAAAATGAGGGACAAAAGCATTTTTTGTGAATGTGAAATGTGAACAATCTAAATATAAAACACCTCTGCCAACGTCTGATCGACGCAAGCTCTAACGTAGGTACTTACCAATGTAAACAAATTTTACTATTGAAACATACCTGTGAAATCGCAAAAAGAAATCTACAACTCCATACATAATATTATTAAGTTACTAAATGGACGAAAGAGTGGAGAAACCTGCCACAGGCATATAAATGCTTAATAGGATTCTCCGACACTGTATGTAACATAACTTAATACTACAAATAATATTTTTCATTTTTCAAAAAAAAAAAACATTTTGGCACTGTAGGTATTTAATTTTTTATGGAGCTGCAGATTTTTGATTTGTGATTTCAGGGATGGTCCCATAGTAAAAGTTGTTCAAATAGATATTAGTACGTTTACTCCCTTTCGGGTTGATTTGATACACCCTTTTTGTAACACGTTGTACTTATAGAAAAGAAAGAATACTGACCTTATATTTCTTACAAGTGAATTTCAATACAGAAGTTTAAATGTGTCCTTGAATTCAGCGACAGCAATATCTAGTAGGTAACTATTTAATTGTTCAATGTAACAGACTCAAAAATGCTATGTTTTTCACACAGACACTGCTCGAGGAATGAGACAGCAATGTTTATGTATGTCGGCTTTTATATCTTATGTAGATTGTAATCATCGCTAAACTTAGGTAGAGTTGGGCATAAATAAATTAAAATTTCAATTGATTGAAAAATTTATTGTACGATTGATTTACTTTCAACTAAATCAATCGCAATTAATGTTTTGATTGCACGTTACAATTGATTTATTTGGATTAATCTGTATTAGTTGTACCTTGCAACTAAATTAACTGCAATTAGATTAATCGCGAAAGAGAAATTTAACAGTTTTTAAGGTGAAGGTATAGGCAAATGGCCTTGAAGTGGCGCCCTCATTTGAAA
The DNA here is from genome assembly GCA_963576875.1 of Acrobasis repandana. NCBI lineage: Eukaryota > Metazoa > Arthropoda > Insecta > Lepidoptera > Pyralidae > Acrobasis > Acrobasis repandana. The sequence goes on along the minus strand of OY756242.1, from coordinate 6,471,940 downwards.
TAAATTGTTAATTCGTAACATTGGAGATAATTTCCATATTGCTCTTCGTCATGCACTAGACAGCCCTTTTAATTATTTTATGAACCACCGTTGAAAGTATTTACATTAGTCCGTCTAGCTTTAAGGCGAAGATATAGGCAAATGGCCTTGAAGTGTGAAATAAATTGTTAACTCGTAAATATGGTGATAATTTCCATATTGCTCTACGTCATGCACTAGATAGCCCTTTAAATTATTTTATGAACTGCCGTTAAAACTATTATTGGTGATCCGTCTAGCTTTAAAACTTGCCGTGGCCACTTTTGGCGGAGGCGAGTTTTAAAGCTAGACGGACTAATGTAAATACTTTCAACGGTGGTTTATAAAATAATTTAAAGGGCTATCTAGTGCATGACGAAGAGTAATATGGAAATTATCTCCATATTTACGAGTTTACAATTTATTTCAAATGAGGGCGCCACTTCAAGGTCATTTGCCTATATCTTCGCCTTAAAACTTGCCTCCGCCAAAAGTGGCAACGGCAAGTTTTAAAGCTAGACGGATCACCAATAATAGTTTCAACGGCAGTTCATAAAATAATTTAAAGAGCTATCTAGTGCATGACGAAGAGCAATATGAAAATTATCACCATATTTACGAGTTAACAATTTATTTCACACTTCAAGGCCATTTGCCTATACCATCACCTTAAAAGACAATTAAAATTAACAATTATCTCACAACTTTCCTAGACGAACATAGGTATATATAAATATGTATATGATACCTAATAATAGGTTTTAATTTTTTAGTTTTGAATTGTGAAACTCACGATAAATTAACAATTAATTAATTTGTTAGTTGCGATTTTTCACAATTACAACAAATTAATTGTTAACTGCAAAATACGCAATTGACAATTGATTAATAGTTAATTTTTAGTTGTTCAAACAATTTAATTTTGCCCAACTCTGGGTGCAAGGAGGTGCATTTGCAACCTGTCAGGCAACCTCTTATCGCGATAGCCTAAGACACGTCACGAATGTCACGATAAGTGTATATATAGCTCGCTGTCTCGCTTCAGTTAGAGTAAAATTGTATGCGGGGAAGCGGGAGCAAAATTGTCTCTAGGTTTTTTAGGGTTTTTTCGTTTTACAAAGAATAATTAAGGGATATCTGAAAAATAAGACATATGATGACTGCCTTATATTTAATACAATACAATATTACAATAGTAAATACAGTTAAGCAAATTACATTACGAAGTTATACATGAATTAAAAACTAAAATAAATATAACTAAAACGAATAATACAATTATTATTATTCAAGGTTACAAGGGCTAATTTATTGTATTTCTTGAATACTAGCCGTTTTAGTATAATTCTGATCTGATTTGGAGGCAACTTCGCAATTTTCTTCTATAGAGAATATTTTAAGCAATTGTGTTTTTGAAAAATAGGTATATAGTCCTGAACTTTGCTGTGTTTTATTTCGGGTAATATTGATAATACTGAAAATCGCTCTAAGAACGGGTCTCTTAATGCTAAGAGCATTTTCTCCCAATCAACCATAAGGACAGACGTACAAACGGACAAACGGACAACGGACAGACGGATGGACGGACGGACAGACGCACAGACAGCAGAGTCTCAGTAATAGGGTTCCGTTGGCACCTTTTGGGTACGGAACCAAAAACCGAATACGTAAAATAGGTGCTTACTTATATTTTTTGTACAAAATAACAGAATAATTATATAAAAAAATGCCATTATAATACAGTACAAGTGCCAGTAGCATTACGCTGATGTAAATATCTTCAGCAGTGGACGTCACGCAGCTGGACTGATTATGAATCAAACAGATGACTCATAAAAGAAAGGTAAACATAAGTGCGAGTTAAACTTGCGTGAAGAGGGTTCCGTATTTTTCATATTTTTTTCTAAAATTTATAGGTAAAGAAATACTTAGGGTGAATAAATTGTTAACTCGTAAATATGGTGATATATATATTTCCATATTGGTCTTCGTCATGCACTAGATAGCCCTTTAAATTATTTTATGAACCACCGTTGAAAGTATTTACATTAGTCCGTCTAGCTTTAAAACTTGCCTCCGCCAGAAGTGGCCACGGCAAGTTTTAAAGCTAGACGGATCACCAATAATAGTTTCAACGGCAGTTCATAAAATAATTTAAAGGATATCTAGTGCATGACCAAGAGCAATATGGAAATTATCACCATATTTACGAGTTAACAATTTATTTCACACTTCAATGCCATTTGCTTATATATTCACCTTAAGTACAGTTTTTTTCTAAATTTAAGGCCCTGTAGTTTTGGAGATAAGTAAGGGAGGGGTGGTCAAACGCCTATTTTCTTAAATAACTTCAAAAATATTTATCGTGAAATTATAAAAAAATATTTTTTATTATAAAACAAGGCCTTTCGTTTGATACGTCACACGACATAGTTTGCAGATCTGTTTTACAATTTTCGTAATTACCCCCTATAAGTGCCCCCCATATATTTTTTATCTTATAGGTTTTACTGTAATCTATAGATAAATAACTATTAACTGATATTTTTTCAAAACTTTGGACTTAGTGGTTTCGAAAACCCCCCTAGGGTATGGCATTTTTAATTAAGTATTTATTCCCATAAATAACTTTAAAATTAGGGATAAAAAAAAAATATTACAATAGAGTTTTTTTTTGGCGGGAAGTCAAGGTGTTCTCTTGGGGTTTGCTTTATATTATTTTACAAATTGATTTTAGTAGACATTATAATATGAAATTGGTGTTGTTTGGTGTTATAAATGCTCATGACATGAACAATGTGTGAAATAGTTAAAGTGGACAGTCATAGTACGGCTGTAGTGATATTTGTTTCGCGGACTGTGTGGGCGTCTTCGGGCGTCTCGTCCGCCACTCAATCGTCTATGTAAACCAGTGGACTCGTATAGATTTGTCGCCAGAAGCTCCCTTGCAGCAGTCAAAGGCCTACACCACCCTTTAATTGTCTTGTTAGGTTAGGTTAGGATTAGGAATAAAGAACAAAATTAAAGATAGGCTCTTAAGGACTTGTATCCAGAGTCGTAAAATTATTGAATAAAAAAAAATTACAATAAAAGCTCTTTCATTTGATATGTCACACAATAATTGTTCACAAATCTTTTTTTTTTCAATGTCTTATTTAACAAACCATATGTGGCCTCTTTTTAGGGTTCCGTAGTCCACAAGGAACCCTTATTAGTTTCGTCATGTCCGTCCGTCCGTCCGTCTGTTTGTCCGTCCGGGCTCGTACTCCGCCGCTATTGCACCGATTGTCACAAAAATTGGTAGAGAGATAGATATTGAAGTTCCAAAAGTTGGTTTTCAAAATTATGAAAAAATTTTTTTTTTCGGCCCCCCCCCTCCTATACAACGAAAACTGAATTTAAAAAATTAAATTGGACTAACCCGAACGTGTGGGGTATCGTTGAAAAGGTCTTTTAAAATGCAACAAAACTGCTTTTAAATTTATGTAAATCAAACCCCCCAGTCTTGAGATAATCTAATACAAAGTTAAAATTTGAGGTGTCCCCCCACCGTAACTTTTGAAATATTACTAAAATAATTCTGAAAAGAATGTGGTATATACCTCAAAGTATGTACTTTCAATTAAAACTATAGTGGTCTCGGTATCGTAGATAGTTATTTTTTAATACGTCATAAATCGTAAAATGTTACTTGCTGCTGCGGAACCCGGAGTCCGACTCGCACTTGGCCGCTTTTATTTAAAATTCATACATTTACGTTATATGAGTACGTCCATCTTTGGTTTACTGAGTTACATGCGAGTATGTGTTATAAATTTTACCTTAAACCTGTACATATGTATACAGAATTGAGGTGAAATTTAGCACACATATGTAATATATGTTCAGTAGTTTCGTAGCAAATTGGCTGTGGCCGTCGGACAGACAGACAAGTGAGTCATCGTCATTATCATCCGAGCGTATTCCCGGTTGTATCCTCAGAGGTAACGCTTCAGAGCCCGGGTCCGCTACCTTACCTAGGTGATTTGATAAGGTTACTGGTTTTTACACAGAGCGACTGCCGTCAGATCTCCGCAGACCAGAACCAATCCTAGGATAGGTACAAACGCTAGATGGCGTTTGGGACCAACAGCTTTACGTGCCTTCCGAAGCACGGAATCATCTTTCTTTTCGGATAATCAGGTGATTCAAGCCTGCAATATCCTAACCAGACTGAAAACAACTTTTCACAAAGTATGCTTCCCAGTGGGATTTGAACTCATGACCTCCGGATCACAAGGCAGACGCCTTGACCACTGGACCACGGAGGCAGTCATACAGAGAGTGAGCGAGAAGTGTTGACTAATGTCTGTATTTACCTGAATCAGCGGAAGATGTTAAAGATAATATAAACAGAGTTATTTAGTATAGTCACGCTTGCATAGGTAATAGCCTAGGTATGTACGAAAAATTTTACATGCCGTCATGGCTTCTTAAAATCGATTGCACACAGTAGGATGTGTGAAAAGTGTCATGACCCTCAAAAAAGTTTGTACCGCGAAGATGGGTTGTCACCAGTGTATCGACACACGTAGCATCCCACACCAAGCCTTCCCATCTTCCACGGCACAACTCTCATAATCATAATAGCATTTAATTATTTTTAATTAGATATAATGAAATATTGTAAATAAGACCCTCTGTCTCAGAAGTACTAACGTACGGTAGTACTAACAAATGATACAAGGATGTTTCATTTGTACTACCAGTTGAAGAAATTACGCTAATAAAAGGAAGTTGTATTATCGAATGAAGCACACACATTCACACGGAGCCATAGGTACCTACCTACTTATTGAAAATGCCTCAATAAACATTGAACTTTTGATAAACATATTCCGTTTAAAAAGTTGTACATAGGTACATACTATCACGCCTGTTTCCCACAGGGGTAGGCAGAGACTATGGACCTTCACTTGCTACCATCCAGACAGACCTCTTTCGCTTCATCTACACTCATCAACCTCTTCATACATGCCCTTCGGTTACGGGTACTTCTTACCTCTCCCTTTTTAAGAACGTTTGCAATCTAATCGCAGAACGTTCGCCGAGGTCGACCCTGTCCCGCTCTTCCTTTCAATGTCTTTTCATCCATCCTTTCTACATGCCCAAACCATCTGAAAATCCCTTTCTCTACATAAGTTAATCTACGTTCCAAGTCCTTATAATAAGGCGGTTTATCCCTTTACAAGCACAATGTCAATACAGAGTTGCAATAATTACGTTTAAAATGCGTTTACAATAGACAGAGCGCCACTCCTATTTTTATTTATTGGCCAAACAAATTCACAGGAAAAACGTCTTTAAAAATATTTGCTATCATAACTTGTCAGGCGCATTTCTTTACCCAGTTTATTCAAAGTTCCCTTTAACTAACTTCACAAAGTAAACCGACAACAGTTTCTTTGCAATCTTCCTGGAATTAAGTATTTAAAGCCACGTTTCCCGGAGTTTCCTTGGACACGTCCTAATTAGAGTAATTGGGCATATAATATTTGACTTCAAACTTTGTAGTCTTTGAAAATGTTCTAAAAGATAATGATATGGCCACCTTATACATTTTTCGTTATTTCGTTATTGATACAAATCAAATTTTTAAATATCACCATATTTAGTTTTAAACAATTTATTTCAAATGAGGGCGCCACTTATGCTACCATTTCACCTTAAGTATACACTCATTCAATTTACGTCATCATCACCCGAGCGTATTCCCGGCTGCACCCTCAGCTGTAACGATTTGACGAGGTTACTGGTTTAACACAGAGCGACTGCTGTCTAACCTCCGCAACCCAATGAGTAGACCAGAACCAATCCTAGGATAGGGTCTTAGTTTTAACACACGCTAGATGGCATTTGGGACCAACAGCTTTACGTGCCTTCCAAAGCACGGAATCTTCTTTCTTTTCGGATAATCAGTTGATTCAAACCTGCAATATCCTAATCAGACTGGAAACAACTTTCCACAAAGTATGCTTTCCAGTGGGATTTGAACCTTTGACCTTTGACCTCCGGATAATATAGTTTTCACCATATTATCCGGAGGTCAAAGGTCAAAGGTTCAAATCAGTGGTCAAGGAGTTTGCCTTGTTGAAAAACAACAACAAGGCAAACTCCTTGACCACTGGACTACGGAAGTGGTCACTTATTGGATTTACAACCTTGTGGCTGAGCCATGTGGTAAATACTTAAAAATTTTTTACTTATTATAATATAATACATACCATCTTTATTGGAGTCGGTCATAAAGACGCCGAGCTCTCTCATCATATTTCATAACATAATATAACAGGTGGGCGTCTGTAGCCGTAGCAACTGAAAGCTGTATCGATCTGTCGTAGTGATGTATCGATAAGGCTGGACACTTATCGATAGTCGATGAAAATTAAGTTCACGAGTCAAGATTCAAGTCTTAACTTATTAGTAGCAGCAGCAACTGAAACCTGTATCGATCTGTTGCGTAGGGATTTATCGATGAGGCTGGTCACTTATCGATACACATTTAGATGAATATGAAGTTCTTCTTTATATTCATGCCAATCGATATCTTCAGATTTAAGTCTTACTTTATGGAAGCTTTTGGCGGGAATTCAAAGGGTGCAGTTGAGGTTTGCTTCAATTTATTTTGCAAATTGATTCTAGTGGACTTTCTAATGTGAAATTGGTGTAGTTTGGTGTTATAAATGCTCATACTCCTGAACAATGTGTGAAATAGTTAAAGTGGACAGTCATAGTACGGCTGTAGTGAAATTTGGTAAGCGGACTGTGGTGGGGTCTTTAAACGCCGTACTTACTCAATTGGCTATCAAAACCAGTGGACTCGTATAGTTTGTCGCCAGAAGCTCCCTTGAAGTCATTAAAGGACCTACATTACTACTTGATTGAAACTTGTTAGGTTAAGCGTTAGAATTAAAGAAACGATAAACAAAACTAGAACTTTAAAATACATGTGGCGTTCCAAGCAAAAGGGTACCACTGGTATCCGTGCCAGTGGTACCCTTTTGTTTTGAACGCCACATATATTAAGGAGCGTAAAATATTTCTTAAAAAAAGTATATACATTTATTTATTTAATTCGTTTACAAAACAATATTTGTGTTCGTTTTGTCAATAAATTAAATCACTTTCCATCACTTACCAGTTTTATTGTACAAAGACAAATCACACTTATTTAGCTAGCCCCAAAGTAAAGTAGTTTAGCGAGATATTTTGATAACACCTAGCATTCACGTTTTGATGGACGGATGGAAAATTATCATCGACTATCGATACTAATAAATTGCACGTCACTAGCCCGTTTGGCGTGATATTTTGATAATTAAACCTTTTGGCATGGACACTTTTTGACGTACGGATAAAAGCCTCATAGTTTATTTAATATTTCGAGAGGGATGACGGGTTTGGGTTGAAAATCTAATGGAAAACTAATATTATGATGGAGGACACACTACTTATAGAATTTTTTTACAATTATATGTATATTATATTACTTGATCTTGCCCGCGGCTTCGCCCGCGTAGACTACATACATTAGATTGTTTTTTTTCAAACTGGGGTTACAATTTATTAAAATTCAATTAATGGATTATTATTTTTTACTAACCACTCATGTCATGTGTCTCGCTTCAAAAATGACGAAGATTCATACAAACTGCAACCTCTATTTTACTGCATTTTAATTTTCTACTAACAACTAAAATACTTATATTAAAAATTTCATGTGGATCACTTTATAAATTACGAAGTTTCATACAAACTGCCAACCCCTTAGGGATGGAATTTCCAAAAATCCTTTATTAGCGGACGTCTCCTAGTCCCAATCTACCTTCCTGCCAAATTTCATCTTTATTGGCTTAGTAGTTTTCGAGATTTCGCTTTTATATATATAGATAATGTACTTAATGCCGCATCGTTCTGGCCTAGAAATGTCACTCCATATCTTCCTGTGAGTGGATGCCCCAAGAAGTGAAGGACTTAAGAGAATATAGTGTATTAAATCATTTTTGACCATCAGTATGGAAAACTTTTACACCCTTACATTTTCATTCAAGTTCATTTTTGACTGTGAAACCCAATTATAACTTTAGATATATGCAATTTCTTTAAAGTTACAAATTTTTACCGAAAGCTGACATGTCGTCTCAAAATAAAACGTAGACTACGTTTGTATGGGAAGGTCTAGTTAATTACTTATTTGAAAAGGTATGGGTGAATTGCCCAAGCAAAAATAAATACACGGCAATCCTGAGAAAGGTAGTGCAATGTGCTAGTTTATGGTTTTGTAATTTTTTTTCTTAGTAAGGTAAGTACTTCTCTACCTTGGCAAAAAAAAACATTGAGACAATGCCTCTATTTCATTTAAAAAAAAAACTAAATGTCATTTTATCATCACGATGACCTGTCCTAAACCTAACTCCGCTCACAAAATATCTTCCCCTGCAAATACATTCATTATTTGGATTAAAATCGATTTTAGTATTATTAAATTATAATATAGCCTATTCACAAAAACTATTATTGTTTGTTTATCTTCTTTCTAATACATTTGACAAGCAATCAACTTTTGTCCGGAAAAAAGTTATCATTTCAGAGGACAGTAAGTTTTAGTAGAATAATCCTGTCAACATTGCGTTGTCGCGCCCCCCTTGCCTTTCCTTACTTCGGATCAGTCCGCACCGGTCGCAACGTCATTGTGGATTCTAGCCAAAAAGTAAGTTTATCATTTCAGTGATATGGGGACAAAAATGGTTTCATTACGGTGGCCTTTGTAACTCGTGCTAGATTCATTGAATTTATTTCAAAATTGTGTTATAAATTCGCCGTAAGTACTGTTTTGTTTGAGTAGTGTTGAGATTTTAATAATGATTTTACTCCGGAGTTACTCGTAAATGTAAAACTAACCTTTTTTTTTATTATCCTGGTGTTATCATTTCAATGAATTCGGTGGACTGTAATACCGATAATAGTCCACGGGAATGAAATGTACCACCGAAATGATAAATCCATAAAAGTTTTAGAGATCCTTGTGTCAAATATTGAAGATCATTATATACTTATACAACGTGGAAGGGATATACCCGTAATAAATCGCACCATGGGCTATACTAGTTCACTAAAGTATAATGAAATTAAAATATACATGCATACAAATCGCCCGGGCGGCTGCACACTTTTGTATGGAAATGCTGAAATTTCTTTTTATTTTTTGGCTGTTTTTTTAATAACATTATACGAGTATTAAAATGATCTAGTATAGACCGTGGTTCGATTTATTACGGGTCCCTTCCACGTTGTATACTTTATATTTATTTTTTAGGCACATCTTTTATGTGCGTGTGCGTAAAACTTGATTTTACAGTTAAAATACTGAATTTTAATAATGTTCAATAGATATTAAAAAATACTATTTCAAAACACGTAAACCAGCAAAATCATGAAATTTCGTATATGGCCGCATAAGAAATATGTGATGAGTAAATGCGTCGAGGGTGTGTGTTTCCGTACACGCGAGAGAGCTAGTGTGTCTGTGCTCGTGGATATACTGAAGGTGTATTATTTTAGAGAAACTATGTAAGTTCTGACAGGTAATTGAACCCGGGACCTCCTGAGTAGCGGACCGAAAATTTATTTAACAAATTAGTAAGTATTATAAAATAATAAACAAGAATATTTACAAGGAATCTGGTAATCGAACCTTAAAAGTAAGGAACCCTAACTACGCAGACGATTGTTCTTAGCTGTACCATTTCGGTGGACTAATTTCATTCCGGTGCACAGTCTATCATTTAGGTGGACATTTTTATCATTTCGGCGGACACTTTTCATTTCAGTGGATTCACAAAAATTCAACCTTAAATATTTAAGTAAGTTTAGATGATATTTGATGTCCACTCCCGCACATGTTACATATAGGGCTAAAGTTTTATTTGTTCCTAAATATAATATTATATATATAGATAGCATTGCATTGTTATAAAAAAACCCCACCGAAATGACACATAAAAATCTCTTGTTGAAAATCACTCACATGCAAGTTGGTCCCATTGTCATTGGTGAAGGTCTAATGATGGAAACCTCATATTATCAATCCAGAATATTATATTTAAGTATGTACAGTTACTTTAAAATATAAATACATGTACAAAGAGCGGTAATTTTAAGCATTGACAAAAAATATTTAAATCTAGAATGGCCATACCGCATTTCTTTTTTTACACGGTACTAGAGTTTGCAACCGCAATTACTGGCCACATGGCCAGTACTTGCGGTTGCAAACTTTTTTGTAAGTACCTAAATATAACAATCCTGAACAAACTTGGCCGTGTGGTTCCCGGCAGAGTAAAATAGGACCACTCCAAGTCTTCCCGTGGATGTCGTAGAAGGCGACTTAGGAAATACAAACTAAACAAAGCTTATAAACATCAATGAGACCTCTCTAACCCGTCTGGCCAGCGTGGAGAGTGTAGGACAAATCCTCTGACTGTTGTGGCCAAGTATGGCTCTGGTAGTACAGAGAGGGTCGTGCTCCTGCAGTGAAGACTAACAAAGACCAGTTGATGATGATGATGAACAAACTTCAAAACACTTACCACCTATTTATTCTCTACCACCATATTAAATTGAACTACTCGTAATACTTACCTAACAACTTTTACAAAACAATGGCAATTCATCGCGAGGTCAGTTACATGGCTACAGTATCGATGTAGCGTTGTGTCACGATCGATGGATATCGATCTAAATCTCCGCTCGATCGTATTTTGTACAATAATTGCTATTGTAATGCGCTGATCGGCTTTCAACGGATTGTGGGAGTGTAGAGTTAAGTATCTATTAGATGTATTTTTTTAATCGATTGTGAATTCCCACTTTCCCGTAATTTTTAGGGCTCCGTACCCAAAGGGTGCAAACGGGACCCTATTACTGAGACTCCGCTGTCTGTCCGTCGGTCCGTCTGTCTGTCCGTCTCTCCGTCTGTCTGTCCGTCTGTCTGACCGTCTGTCTGTCCGTCTGTCACAGGGTTCTATCTCTTGAACCGTAATAGCTAGACACTTGAAATTTTCACCGATTATGTATTACTGTGGCCGCTATAACAACAAATACTGAAAATAAAAAAAAGTTAAAAATTAGAGGGGGTCGCCATACAAAAACGTGTTTTTTCAGCGTTTTTAACTAGATCTTTATAATGGCATTAACTAGATACTTTAAATTTTCGCCGACTATGCATTACTATACGAGTATAACTAACTAACTATAACTAATATACTACTATAACAACAAATACTAAAAATAAGATAATTAAAAAATAAAGGGGGTCGTCATACAAGAAACGTGTTTCTTCAGCGCTTTAAAACATTGTACGGAGGTACGGAACCCTTGATGTATGAGTCCGACTCGCACTTGCCCGTTTATTATACTTGAGCAAGGTTGCCTGGAAGAAATTGCTTAGCGACAAGGCCGCATTTTGATAGAAGATAATTATGTCCAGTATTTTTCTTTTGTGCAATAAAATGGTACCTACCTGTTGTCAGTTGCGTAGCTAGGGGCTTTGGGCGAGAAGTCTCCTTTGCAATCTCTAGAAATAACTGGATATGGGTAGGGTTACCAGATGAAAAAATCTAAAGTCCGTAGAAAAGGTTTGATTGATTTCCATTGAAAAATCCTGAGTTTGTTGCAGTTTGAGAATTTTCTCTCAGACGTGCTTAAGGCCGTACCTAAATTGGGAAAAACGGCCACGTGCTACAATTGCATTCCCAATTTTATAAATTGATTTGTATTAAGGTGAAGATATAGGCAAATGGCCTTGAAGTGTGAAATAAATTGTGAACTCGTAAATTTGGTGATAATTTCCATATTGCTCTTCGTCATGCACTAGATAGCCCTTTAAATTATCTTATGAACTGCCGTTGAAACTATTATTGGTGATCCGTCTAGCTTTAAAACTTGCCGTGGCCACTTTTGGCGGAGGCAAGTTTTAAAGCTAGACGGACTAATGTAAATACTTTCAACGGTGGTTCATAAAATAATTTAACGGGCTATCTAGTGCATGACGAAGAGCAATATAGAAATTATCTCCATATTTAAGAGTTAACAATTTATTTCAAATGAGGGCACCACTTCAAGGCCATTTGCCTATATCTTCACCTTAATACTTAAAAACATACTAATGATAAATTTATAAAAGTATTTAAAGAGCAGATCCGACGGGAAGAAAGATAATGATTTTAATTCAAACTAAATATTTGGACAAGCGATTTTAGCAAGAAAAGTTCTTCAAGTCTAATTGGACAATCTGACGTCTGTTTGTATGTTTGTTTGTTTGTACCTAAGTATATTCGACAATAACTAACGGCGAGTATTTTTATGCGAACTTTACGTTTGGTAGGAAAGTAGATAAATAACTAGAATTAAACAATAATTTATAAAATATTTATTGAAAAACTAAAAATACAACGGAACTAAATGAATTGAAACTAAAATATAAGCTGTTTATAACTTTTTTTTTATATTTTCTTCAGTTTGGTTTTCAGTTTCTTTTCCTTTAATTATAGCTTCTATTAGAGATAATTATAAGCAATCGTGTTTTCGAAACATATTATGTATAGAGTTAGTCCTGAACTTTGCTGTGTTTTTATTTCAAAGTGAGTATTTCGTTAATATTGATAATATTTAAGATCGCTCTAAAAACTTTAGGGTAGTACGGGCTCTTAAATTTGATATGAACCAAATCAGTTTAGGGATAACCGATTCAAAAACTAGTGGGATTTAAGAGTAATAGATAGATAGAGTAATTTGTGATGTCCCACGGGTAAAGGTACCTACCTTGTGGACGCTGGCGCTTATGACGTTTAGAAAAACGATACGTACAATTAACTTAGCTTGAATAAACACACTGTCGTAAGTGCCAGCGTCCATAAGGTACCTACCTTTACCCGTGGAACGCCACATTTGTTTTACTTACATGCTTCACTAGCAAATCACACGCGTTATCTATAATTAATTATTATAAAATTATTTATATATTAATTGTAAAATACAATTATATTGTATATATAATTAATATTCGTTACGGTCGCAAACCTCCACTTATTGACTCAACTGACAAATACTATATCATTGTGTACTATTTATATGCATCATAACATAATGCACCTCGAACTTTGACCGAGAGCATAAAGATTAAATAAGTTTCCTTGAAAAATACTATATACAGTGAGACATCGCGCGGGCTCCAGCACTCCTCCGCCCCTCTTAGGCGCAGCGGGGGGGCCCATGCCCATATACAGGGTCCAACAAAATATACTGAAACTATTTTAAGGGTGGATTCAGTCCATGATAGTGAACAACTTTCCCTAAGGAACATATATCGAAATATGAAAAATCATTTTTTACTTCCCATACAAGTTGACCGATCAGCTGATCCGAATATGTATGGAATATCAAAAATTATTTTTTATATTTAGATATATGTTCTTTGGGGAAAGTTGTTCAGTATCATGGACTGAATTCACCCTTAAAATAGTTTCAGTATATTTTGTTAGACGTTATATAAGGCGCGGCGGCCGGCGCTCGCGGGTGTCTTCGGCAGCATCTGAAGCTAAGTAGTTCTTCTACCTAGAAGGGCTACTCAACTGATCTAGTGCCTATAACTCACGACCCCGATTACCTAATCTGTACCCAGTGTTCTTGTGAATCTTTGTAACTAATATAATGTAATAGTTGTTCATTATACCTATCTCATTTGCCGATATCTGGTCTTTCTTTTATCTCATCTATCTTCCTAGATCCTAAATCTAGGTTTTACTAACCGAAACAGTAGAACAGTTTAATTTACTATACTCGTATAATTATTCAGTAAAACAGCAAATACTGACTCATTTATTATACAACGTGGAAGGGACATACCCGTTATAAATCGAACTACGGTCTATACTTGATCAATATAGTGTAATGATATTAAAATAAAAGCCGAAAAACAAAAAAAAATCGGCATTCCCATATAAAAGTGTGCAGCCGCTCGGGCGATTTGTATGGGAAAGTCGAATTTTTTTAGTCTGGTTAGGATATTGCACGCTTGAATCATCTGATTATCCGAAAAGAAAGATGATTCCGTGCTTCGAAAGTAAAGCTGAAGGTCTCGAACGCCATCTAGCATTTGTTTAAACCTATATTGGGATTGGTTCTGGTCTACCCTTTAGGTTGCGGAGGTCAGAAGACAGTCATCATCATCATTAACAGGTCCTTTAAGCCTCTAATTCAGGAGCACGACCCTCTCTGTACTACCTATCAGAGCCACACTTGGTCCAGAGCAGTCAGAGGATTTGGCCTTCACGAGAGAGTAAGCCAAATCCTCTGACTATCTCTGACACACTGGCCAGACGGGTTGGAGAGGTCTCACTTATGTTTACAAGCTTTGTTTAGCTTCTATTTCCTAAGTCGCCGTCTACGACATCCAAAGGAAGACTTTGGAGTGGTCCTATTCTACTCTGTCGCGAACGACACGGCAACTTTGGGCTGACTGTTAGACGGCAGCCGCTCTGTGTAAATCCAGTAACCTAGTCAAATCACCGAGGTTAGGTAGTGGACCCCGGGCTCTGAAGCGTTACTGCTGAGGATGCAACCGGGAATACGCTCGGAGGATGATGATCACGATGACTTCTAGGCAAAGCCCCTTTCTGCTTTCAATTAGTCCTGTCGAGGGCAACAGTTGGCCGATCGCCCATTTACGAGTTCAAGTCATCTCGCCATCTCCGATGTCTGCCAGCGACCCCTGTCACCTGGGATCCACTTAGTAGCTATCCTGGCCGCCACCTTTCCTTTCACATGCGGCAGACGTGTCCCACCCAGTTCCACTTGAGCTGTGCTGACTTAAAAGGCCTAGATCCTTTTTTCAACAAATTAGGGAGGGTTAGGAGTAAGGTCCTACCAAGTCATTCCAAAGATGGCAGAGAGAAGAGAGGAATGAAGGCATCTCCACTTAACTCCACCGACAAGAGCAACCTCTTAAGTTAAAGAAGAAAGATCATTTATTTGAGTTTTGTAACGCGGCGTGGTGTTCAGTGTTCCGAATGCGATCTATGCAGCGTACGCCGTTGGCAAACCTTAAGAAGACACACTAAGGTCAAGAGAATTGAAAAATAGGTAAGTGTTTTTAAAGTCATCAACCAAGCGAGTGCAAACTGCAGCTTGGCCCAAAAATACTTATAGAATGTACACAAAACCAACGCTGTTTCTATACTAATGTTATAAAGAGGAAAGATTTGTACCTATTTTTGTATGTTTGTAAGTTTGTAATGAATAGGCTCAAAAAGTACTGGGCCGATTTAAAAAATTCTTTCACCGTTGAAAAGCTACACTATTCCCGAGTGACATAGGCTATGTGTGTACCACGGGCGAAGCCGGGGTGGACTGCTAGTATAATATAATCTCGAATTTGTTTGCTAGATGGTTAAACAGAGTGGATCTTACCAGTTTTTCAGGTTTATGAAAGTTCGTATCTCTTTCAATAATTTAATTATGAATAAAAAAGAAAACATAGCGACATGCCAATATATCCATAGTTTTTTGTAAAAAAATCATTGCTATTTTGGCATTATTCGGCGAGAAATCAGGGACTACAGTAGTATTGAAATACTGTTCATCGATTTCCTCTTAAGCTTGGACTTTGGTGAGTGACCAGACAGATATTAATTGTTATTTGTTACAAATAATGACTCAAGTTGTAATTAATTTAAAATGTAACCGCAACACTTTACAGGGCGAGGCTAGATAGATATTTACAAAGCGTCATATTAAGACGTCATATTATGTTATGAAGCATCTGAATCTATAAATTGAGTATTTGAGTCAGACAAGATATTTATTTCTGAAAATTAAAATGTCAATTGTTATAGCAAAATTCTAAATGGCAAACCCGATGGGGGAAGACCTTTCGGCAAAACCAAACTTCAGATGGCTGGGTGGATGGAACATGACCTCAAAGTACGTAGATGGAGTGGCGAGAACAGGTCAGCGAGAACAGTCAACAGACATTAGAATTTTTTTTTATTACGTCAGACGGTCCGTGCAAAGAAAACGGCGCGGCGTAAGGCTGTTATGGGTTTAAAATTGGTTGACTTGACAGAAAAATCTGATATTTTTTTGGCAACGAGAAATTTTATTCCTAACCACAGAAAAATATTCAAGCGTTTTAAAAATTTTTAACCCTTCCCAATTAAGCAACATATCAAAATTATCATGAATCACGGAATGTTTTTGTTAGATTTAGCCTGCTTTTCAGTACAGTAAAAATATGGCTCCGTGTCTATCCTAGCGTGATTGTTAACTCTATAGTAATTTAGTCCACAGTGAGTCAGCATCTTTGCGTTCATTTGCAAGCGGTCAGTTCTGATCCGGAGTTACGTAACCGAATAGAAAACCCCGAGATTTGAGATTACCTTTGTTGGTTTTAGTATTAGAAGGGCACCTTTGGGCGACTTCGCAGTGGATTAAGGCGGTGATCGCACTACACCACGCACCATCGCGCAGCGGAGTTTTTGCGTTCTGATCCCCAAAATATGATACCCTTTGTAACGATGCTGCATGCTACCTGCATGCTGCATCTCTTCCAACCTCATTTCTTTCTCATCCTGTCCACTTTTCATTCCATTTTCAAATCATTTCTCTCTCGGTCATCTCTCATTCTACCATCATCTCTCTTACTGTTCACTTCTGTTCCTACGTTCTGTCTTATCTTATTATAATATAATATATATATAGAAGTTAGAAATCATAAGTTGTGTGACAAAAAAATTAATAATAAATTTAATCTAACTGTCTAAAGTCTCTGTTCTCCACTCCATCTTCTTCTTTATATGTGGGAACTCGACTAAGAGCGCCGGGACAGGTCGAGGTCCCACACCCTAATAGATCTGTTTTATTTTAATTATTTTCTATTCTGTTCTAATCCCCCATCCAGGGGATCAGAATAAATAATTAAATATTGTATTCCGGTCGGATCCCCAAGCATATTTTTGGTACAGTCAGTAACAAAATGTTTGTATTGGAAAATATTTTTTGATCTGGTATAATAAATTTTCGGCTACCTTATCTTTATTAGAATTTTTTATACCTGGAAATCAGTGGGGAGTGATATACCTACAATAGAAAATCGTTATCATATCGACCAAGTCCACAGGACAAGTTTTATAATATGATTGCTGTAATAATTATCTAAAGAAGGTTTTTTGTTAAGTATTTTTTATTGGTTAATTATTTACAATTTTATTTTATGTTATCTAAATCAAAGGTGCAAATTTATGACCGTGATTGATTATAATTAATAAAAACTGATTAGTTTTTCATCAACAACTGTTTTTTCTTGACTGTACTAAAATGTAAGTAGGGGATTAGACCGGACTAATCAATTTTAGAGCGGATCAGACTGGACAAAAGTAATAATAATAAAGAAGAGTAGATCCGTTTGGTGGAACAGACCGGACAACTCGCGGAGCGCGGAGCGGCATATTTTAACATTGTATGCAAGTATCTCAGTTTGTATAGAAAAGTTTTCTTGGGTTGGACAAGACGTGTTTTCTTAGCAAACACGCCTTTCAACTCCAACCCATTGACAACGCGTCAACGCGCGGGAGTGCGTCCCGCGCGCATATCCTGCCAGTCTGCGCGGGAGTGCGGTGCAAGCCCAGGGTAACACATTGCTCCGCAGTACCGCCTGTGTTTTTACGTATAAAGGACAAAGAAAAAAGAAATCTACGGCACGGCACACATTCAAATGCTTTCTTGAATGTGTTCGATATCCATTCTCTACGACGATCGACTGTAAAGGGAATATTTGGCGCGGGGCAGTCGAGGCAGAGCTGCGCCTCCATCGCCGCGCGCGGAGGGGCGCGTTTCCAGTGGGGGAATCGCCTAAGAACAAAAATGCTCTGTCTGCCCTATTAGGGATAAAGACGTAATAGTATGCATGTATTTCACAGTCTTAGGATAGAGCTTCTGCTCTGTTTCTAATCTACTATTTATTTCATACATTCCTATGTAAACACATTCAGTCTAATATCTTATACATTCTGCTACCCAGGCAGAAACCCTAGGTCGTCTACAACTACATCACGGTCTCTAATAATTCCTTCAAGTCAGAGTCACGTATGTTTTCTGGTATTTAAATGATCAGTGTATGAAGATTTAGTTAAATTAGATGGAAATAAACGGGCAAGTGCGAGTCGGACTCGTAGATAAAGGGTTCCGTACTACCGTACAATGTTTTAAAACGCTGAAGAAACACGTTTCTTGTATGACGACCCCCTTTAAATATTAACATTATCTTATTTTTAGTATTTGTTGTTATAGTGGTCATAGTAATACATAATTGGTGAAAATTTCAAGTGTCAAGGTGCAAGAGATAGAGCCCTGTGACAGACGGACAGACAGACGGACAGACAGCTGAGTCTCAGTAATAGGGTCCCGTTTGCACCCTTCGGGTACCGAACCCTAAAAAGAGTCTGCATACTTTTCCATACAAACGTAGTCTAGCGTTTATTTTAAACCGACTTCAAAAAAGGAGGAGGTTATCAATTTGATTGTATGTTTTTTTTTAAATATTTTTTTTATGTATGTTTGTTACGCGATATCTTCGCCAATTGTGAACCGATTTTGATGATTTTTATTTTATTTGAAAGCCTTTACTACCAAGATGGTCCCATTTTAATTTGGTGAAGATATGATGAAGAACTTTGGAGATATGGAAGAAATTCCTTAAAAAAAATTGAAGTCGGTTGTTTTTTTTTGTTATTTTGTTAAAAATTTAATTATGTAATGACATTTCAGATTGCAGCAGTATTTTGTAATTTAAAAGAAATTGCCTATAACTAGTTGTCGATAGCCAAATATGAACTTGAAAGAAAAAATAAGGGTATAAAAGTTTTCCATACTGATAGTATATACTGAGGAGCTCGGTGACCCGGTGGGAGCACGCATTGCTAGCGTTTTCACAAGTTAAGCAACCCCGGGCGTGGTCCGTACTTGGATGGGTGACCACAAGTGGTAAAAAAGTTACTCGAGCTCCTCCGTGAAGCTCCTTCCGAAGAAGGCACGTAAAATCCGTTGGTCCCGGCTGTCATTGTATGTTTCTTTTTTTTTATTAAATAATTTTACGGCTCAGGATACAAGTCCTTTATAGCCTATCTTTAATTTTGTTCTTTATTCCTAATCCTAACCTAACCTAATCCTAACAAGTTACAATCAAAGAGTGGTGTAGGCCTTTGACTGCTTCAAGGGAGCTTCTAGCGACAAATCTGTACGAGTCCACTGGCTTTCATAGACGACTGAGTGGCAGACGACGCCCGAAGACGCCCACACAGTCCGCAAAACAAATATCACTACAGTCGTACTATGACTGTCCACTTCAACTATTTCACACATTGTTCATGAACATGAGCATTTATAACACCAAACAACACCAATTTCATATTATTAAGTCCACTAAAATCAATTTGCAAAATAATTTAAAGCAAACCCCAATCGAACCCCTTGACTTCCCGCCAAAAACTCTGTCATTGTATGGCAGTCGTCAAGCTATGTCAGATGCCATGAAAAATTGCCATGCAGATGAAAAATCTGACACCAGTTTTGGCCACTTACATACACGAAAAACAAAAAAAAAAAAAAAAAAACAAAAAAAACCATACTGATGGTAATTTTCTTTTTTTGTCATAGGACGGCAAACGAGCAAGCGGGTCACCTGATGGTAAGTGATCACCGCTGCCCATGGACAGTTGCAACACCAGGGTGTAACAAGAGCGTTACCGGCCTTTCAGGGCCCTCCCCAGAGGGGGGAGGGGGAGACGGGGTTCCGGCTCTCCCACTCACCGAACGAAGCATAGTAACGGTGGAGCTACTACTCAGCCGTCGATTTTCTGTGAGAGTGTGGTACTTCCCCGGACGAGCCGGCCCATTCATGCTACTAGCAAAAATAAGTTTTGCCGGTAGCGTGGCTCTACCACAACTAAAATATAATATACACGAAATAAAAATATGATATACAGACTATATTCTCTTTCAAGTTCATATTGTGACTGTGAAAACCAATTATATGCCTAGATATAAGCAATTACTTTTAAATTAATCCAAAATTTGACATGTCATTTCAAAATAAAAACTAGACTATACCTAAAAATCTGGCAAATAAAGATTTCTGATTTACATTTGTATGGGAATTTATTTTATTTATATATATTAATATAATTCGTTTACAAAACAATATTTGTGTTCGAATACATAGTTACATAAAAATAGGATAGGATACAAAAATAGACAAAAAAACACAACTAGACATAGATACAATTTAAAATTCATCTAACGAATAGAAACATTTTTCCAAGAGATAAGCCTATTTAGGGTTCCGTACCCGATGGGTGCAAACGGGACCCTATTACTGAGACTCCGCTGTCTGTCCGTCTGTTCGTCTGTCACAGGGCTCTTTCTTTTGAACCGTAATAGTTAGACACTTGAAATTTTCACCGATTATGTATTACTGTGGTTGCTACAACAAAAAATACTAAAAATAAAAAAAAGTTGAAAATTAAAGGGGGTCGTCATACAAAAATCGTGTTTTTTTCAGCGTTTTTAACTCGATCTTTATGTGGCATTAACTAGATACTTGAAATTTTGACAGATTATGTACAATTATGACCGCAATAACAACAAATACTAAAAACAAGCTAATGTCAAAACTTAAAGGGGGTCTTCATACAAGAAACGTGTTTCTTCAGCGCTTTAAAACATTGTACGGAGGTACGGAACCCTTCATGTGCGAGTCCGACTCGCACTTGCCCATTTATTATTTCCAAAACATAAGATAAGATTTTTTAGTTAATAATTTTCTGCTTCGTATTGTTTTTAATTCTATAGGCAACTTATTGAACAAAAGCACTGTTTATAGCACTGTAAGCACTGTTTGTAGCACTGTAAGCACTGTTTGTAGCACTGTAAGCACTGTTTGGAAAAGTCAAATCTGTCCAGGGTAACACTCTTAAGTTAATATATGTTATGGATCATACCGTTATACGAGTACATACAAGCCTGGGTCAAAAGAAAAAAACAAAGAAGGACCAGCTGCTCCCCTTCCCGCGCAGGTCGTAAAAGCTAAATGCGAATCCTGATAATAGGCGATGCGGCTAGCAACCCGTCACTATTTTGATTCCTTTTTCCACCTTCTCTCCCACAATCACGCTAAAAGTGGCCTTTGAGTCTTGCGGGCCTGGGCTCTGTCTGCTTAGAGCCGTAAAAGTTGCATCTTCAGCGGTAACGTTGCAGAGCCCGGGGACCGCTACCTAACGAGGTTACTGGTTTTAAGTTTAGACTACCGTCTGAACTCCGCAACCCAATGGGTAGACCAGATCCAATCCTAGGAGCGATTTAAACAAACGCTGCGTGTCGTTCGGTACTTTAGCGTGCCTTCCGAAGCACAGAATCATCTTTTTTTTTTGATTGATTTCCAGTGAGAATTGAACCCACGATCCAGGATCTCTAGGCAAACGCCTTAACCACTGGACCACGAAGGCTGTCTACAGCAAGACATATATTTCATCGTTACAGTGTAAGTATACAACTTTACATTCAAAACAGCATCCTATTTAAATAAAATCTTTCTCACGTTGGCAACACTGATTAAAGACTAAAGAGGTCGGCAACCCTACCGCAAAAGGCTGGCAACACCGCAAAAATGGCGATACAGGATCGTTAGCCACAAAATGCACTTTTTATGCGGCAAAAAACAAAAAATATTGAGATAAATGTAAAATATTTTACATACAAAACATGTATGTAAATTGTGATGGACTCGTGGTCCCGACAACCGACGGCCGAAGACTGATTTGAATTTTGAATTTCGAATTTCGAACGCGCTGGCGCATTCAATGCGAATCGTGTGTCTATGCTTCTCGTTTTGTTTTCGCGGTATTTTTTGCTATTTCTGTTGTTCTGAGGTGTTCGTAATTTAAAATTCAGTGACGGAATGTTTTCTAAGTCTGGCTGGTTGATTAAAATAATAGCACTCTGGACTTTCTTCGAAATAAAAGCTAGTCTTTCAATATATTCGTATATAGGTTTGCATCAGTTGCTGCTCGTTTTTCGCACTATGTTTTTTGTGTTTATTGAGACTAGACTGGGAAAAATTGGAATGACACTTATTAATCTGTTTTACGGACATGACAAAAGCATGGCATGAGTTTAATAGAAAACCACCAAAATGTTTGTACAATATGGTGAAGTTTACAAACTTATGTGGGAGGTGTGATGCGTAGAAATAAAATCCGTTTGAAAAAAAAACGCATCTCTAATTTATTTTACGAAAAGATACATTCATACATACTATCACGTCTTTATCTCTAATGAGACAGTCAAAGCATTTTGGGTCTTGCAGTTCTAAGCATACAGAGCCCCGGCCGCAAGATTAAGGCCACTTTTAGCGTGATGGTGGGCGAAACGGACGAAAAAGGAATCCAAATAGATCGGCTTCTACGATCTGCGCGGGAAGTGAAGCAGCTGGTACATTCTAAGTTTTCTTTCCTCCCAGCATGTAAGGAAAATATAGCCACCCTACACGGACATTATCTTTTCTATCCGTATCAGGGCACATGTCGTATTAGTAGCAACTCTGTGAGCATGCTGCGGTATCTCGGTTCGAATCCCGTAACGAGAGCTGTATTGAATCTATGATTAAGTGATATGCAAAATTGTGGGCTGTTATGTAAAGTTTGTACAGAGTTAGCGTCATTCGTGTGGTTCTAGTTGATTGATATGCAATATTTTCAATGTTATTTACTATGAAACTCAGAAAATTTACGTATAATTAGATATATATCATCATCAGGTCTTTTTTTAGTCTCCACTGCAGGAGCACGACCCTCTCTGTACTTCTACAGCCATACTTATTAGATCAGCCGGAGGATTTGGCCTACACTCTCCACGCTGACCGGACGGATTGGAAAGGTCTCATTGATGTTTATAAGCTTTGTTTAGCCTGTATTACCTAAGTCGCCTTCTAAGTCGCCGTCCACGGGAAGACTAGGAGTAGTCCTAGGTATTCTATTCTGGAAACCACATGGCACGTTAGACAATTATTATATACCTACCTACGACTATATTTATATTTGCACACAAATTAAAGTAATAAGAAAATTTTGAGTTATGTGTTTTCTCGCAAGCGTTTGATTATGTCAACCTATATTTTTTTCAATTCATAGTTGGCAAAATTAATAATTTTGCAAAATTATTTATATAATGTCTAGTAACATACAAAAGTGCCTTCTAATAGTCGTTTTCGATAGCGTTTAAAACAAAAGTTGATTTATTAAACTAGATGTTCCACAAGGGTGTGTTTTAGGTTCTAATTTTGAGTTCTAATTATTATTATTTTTTTATTATTTTGGATTTGATTTTTTTAATGATGTTCAATAAGGAGACGGAAAACTTTTTAGGGAAAGCTGGAAAATGAGGTGAAAGGAGGACCTGTCTGCTTTTGACAAGGATCGGAAAAAAGTAGCTAAAGATCGAAGTAGCTGGAAAAAACTAGGGGAGGTCTTTGCTCAACTATGGGACCCGAATGTCTAGATACAGATACTTTACCACGTCTGTATCTTTAACGGGGCTGACAGAGCCTAGGGCGGCAAAGCCCAGGTCACTTTGAGCGTGATGGTGGTCATGAAGGTGGAAAAAGGAAATTCATTATATTGATGGGTTGCTAACCGCATCGCCTATTGCTGGACAAAGGCCTCCTTCAACTTCTTCCATCCAGTGCGGTCTTGCGTTGTCTCCTTCCATTTGCTATTATCTTTATCAAGTTCAAGTTCTTGGTCTACCGGGTCTTCTGGTATTAGTAGGGAGGGACCCAGCAAGTGATTATCTATTTTCACTAATAGGTATTTTAAACAATAATGACCAATGTGTCAAGTTTTTCCATAAAACTCAAAGTATTTTCAGTCATGAGGTGTCATTTATACGCTGTTGACAGACCCATACAAACGATGCTAAAGATGTGCCGATGGACGCGCATAGTAAAACTTTATTTTAAGATGTTACTTTTGGACGTAAATATTAAAAATTAAAGGAGAGTTTGAAATAGTAATTATTTTAATTTGAACCGAAATAAATAATTTTTATCGTGTAAATTTTATTTAAATACTGGCTATATTTATAAGTGCCACTTTCTATGTCTTTAACAATCAAAACACTATCTTTACCTTAAAGTTGTTCAAAGATGTGACACTTCTTCAATCTTATACCTATTTTACCATCAAAAACTAGTTATATGCCTAGATATATGCAATATTAAAGCTAGACTAAGATTGTATGGGACCTAAATGGCTAAAAAAAACGTTTGTATAGAAAAGACTGGGGAAAGGTATTTTTGTTGAGGGGATCTCACGTCTTTTTGTAGGTGAACCGCTAGGCTACCACTCACACCGCTTGATGTTTACAAACTTGCTTTATAAATTGCGTACTGGTAAAGAGTGATTCTAAGAAAAAAAAACAGAAAAATAAAAAAGTTACTAACAAGTATCATTGCACTTGAATAAATATTATTGTTTCCAATACCCAGAATTTAATGTTTTGTTAAAATTTACCATCCATCTACGTAATTTACATCTTATCTACGTAAACAATGTAAAATTTATTACAACACACTTTTACATTGTCATTACAGTTTTACCCACTCATGCCTCAATATAGGATAAGAACTATTTACCTATTTCTCTGTAAAAATCAAATGTTAATACTTACTTACAATGTAACCGTATGGAACCAACATGGTTACATTGTAAGTAAGTATTTACAATATAACGGCAGAGTAGAATAGGACCACTCCAAGTCTTCCCGTGGATGTCGTAGAAAGTGATTTAGGAAATACAAGCTAAACAAAGTTTCTAAACATCAATGATACCTCTCCAACCCGTCTGGCCAGCCTGGAGAGTGTAGGCCAAATCCTTTGACTGCTCTGGCTAATATGTGGCTCTGGTAGTACAGAGAGGGTCGTGCTCCTGCAGTGGAGACTAAAAAAAGGAACTGATGATGATGATTTACAATTACCTACCTAATTTTTAGGGTTCCGTGCCCAAAGGGTGCAAACAGGACGCTATTACTGAGACTCCGCTGTCTGTCCGTCTGTCTGTCTGTCCGTCTGTCCGTCTATCCATCTGTCACAGGGCTCTATCTCTTGAACCGTAATAGCTAGACACCTGAAATTTTCACCGATTATGTATTACTATGGCCGCTATAACAACAAATGAAAATTAAAGGGGGTCGACTCGCACTTGCCCGTTTATTACAACCAGCTGCCATCCGCCATCCTTGTAGCACGAAATATTTCTGCTTAGTACTTTAGTCGCCTCTTACGACATCCACATGAAAGAAGCCACATTACACATGAGTGATGTCGCTATAAAATATATTTATAAAAAAAAATATTGCTCTATCTACGCCACAAGTGATAAAGACGTGAGCATGTTCAGGAGCAGCTTATTATCTGTCGGTGAGTTAGAACAAATTAACACACACAGTACGTTTCTTTCACCTTATTAGAGTGACCAGTTTTTAAAAGGGTGTCTCTAAGAATTAGGCGATACGCGCTAACAGACAAACATACGTAATAGGCCGTGTTATATGCTAGTTTGGGAAATGGAGCGGTATTCCATTTCATGGTATTTTACCTGACTGCACCAGAAGGAGGGTAATGTTTTTCGAGTGTATGTAAGTATGTATGTATATTTGTATGTAAATTTCTTTGGCACGCTCTACAGCCTAAACGGCTTCATGGATTTATGCTTGGGAGGTGTCGTTAGATTCGTCCTAACTCTGAGAGTGACACTGGCTATATTAAAAATTTTAATAATCCAAAATGGCGGATTCCCATTCAACGAAAAGTGAATTTAAAAAATTAAATTGGACTAACCCCAACGGTCTTTTAAAATGCAACAAAAACTGCTTTGAAACTATGTAGATCAAACCCCCCAGTCTTGAGATAATCTAATACAAAGTTAAAATTTGAGGTGTCCCCCCACCGTAACTTTTGAAATATTACTAAAATAATTCTGAAAAAAATGTGGTATATACCTCAAAGTATGTACTTTCAACTAAAACTATAGCGGTCTCGGTATCATAGATAGTTATTTTTTAATACGTCTTAAATCGTAAAATGTTACTTGTTGCTACGGAACCCTTCATGGGCGATTCCGACTCGCACTTGGCCAGTTATTATTATTATTATTATTTTAATAATTTAATTTTAATTTTATTATTTTAATAATTACTCGTTATTTCTTTCTTCGCAGCTAGAAGTGTGTACCATTTTATTATTTTTACAAGCTTCTATTAACCGACTTCTAAAAGGAGGTTCTCAATTCGTCTAAATCTAGTATGTTTTTTTTATGTATGACGATTATTCGAAAACACCAGCTGAAACGATTTGGAAAATTATTTTTTTGCTTGAAATTTTAGGTATTAAATTTAGAAATTCCAGGGGGACCACCTGAAAAGGTATACTTTCAGGTGGTCCCCCTGGAAATTCTATCTAAATCGGTAGTGTAGCTGACCTGAATCAATGCTCTTCGGCTTTTACCCCGAACATTCATCTACCTACATATTCGGTTTTACTAATACGTATATATGTTTAAACTTTTATTATGGGATACTAACTCAACGATACTATGTTTGTTTTAACCCAAGACCTAGAATTAGTGCAACCTAGACCAAGACCTAGTGCGTTATGGTGGTTATAACACACGAAGCGGAATTTCAGCCCGAGCGAACGCGAGGGCGTGAGGAGCTGAGTGTGCTTAACCAATATACGCACGTATATCGTACGACGTTTTTCAACATACTTGCGAGGGAAAATACATAATAAACTGATATTTTTGATTTTAAATAAACTCAACTATAAAACTTTGATGCACATTGTTGCTTTCCCGCCGTTTTACTTTTTTAAATCAGCAGGGCGCGCGGCCTACTGGACTGCGCCGCGCAGCATGCAAATTCGAAATTTGAAAAAAAAAAAACCTTTTGAAGCGTATGTAAGATACAAAGATAAATATTGAAACAACGATGACGTTCGATGCCTTATTTATTCTTTTTCTTTGTCTAACCTTCACCTTATGTTATCTATCTCGCTGACACACAACTGTCAAACTTTCTTACTCTCTCATTCATACTGGATTTCCATTAATTCTGTCCCTTTCTGTCGCAATAGCAAATCGTGAGTTATAGAAATATAACTTCACTATTTGCGTTTCTAACACACGCGTGTTTTAAAGGTTGCTTTATACTCGTACGAGTATATCTAAAACCGGTGAAATTAGATCGATTTTGTGAGCAAGGGTGTTGAAAAAGCTATTTTCCAAATTGCCCTGATTGGAGATCGAACCCAGAACCTCCGAACTCACGAACTAGCGTGTTAACCATTACGCCACGGAGGTCGATATAAAGACTGTTTTAGCCCAAAGCTCGTGGTCGGACCTATCTAGAATTAGACTAATCCATTCCAGACTTAGTATGTATTTGGGTCATTTACGAGTATACTGAGGTTTAGTTTTAGATTGTCTATTTTAAAACTAAGGTCTGGTAGTGAATCAAGCCGTCGTCGTATTAGATTTATTTTTATTTTTTATTCTTTAATATTCACATTTAATATGATATCGACTGCCTCCGCGGTCCAGTGATCAAGGCGTTTGCCTTGTGATCCGGAGGTCATGGGTTCAAATCCCACTGGGAAGCATACTTTGTGAAAAGTTGTTTCCAATCTGTTTAGGATATTGCAGGCTTGAATCACCTGATTATCCGAAAATAAAGATGATTCCGTGCTTCGGAAGGCACGTAAAGTTTGTATGACGTTTGTACCTATCCTAGGATTGGTATGGTCTACCCTTTGAGTTGCGGTGGTCAGACAGCAGTCGCTCTGTGTAAAATCCAGTAACCTTGTCAAATCGCCTAGGTTAGGTAGCGGACCCCGGGCTCTGAAGCGTAACTGCTGGCGATGCAACCGGGAATACGCTCGGATGACGATGATTCACATTTAATATGATAAAATGTTTTTTTTTCTTACCGGACTACCAGACTAGACCAGACCAGACTACCCGCTTTTAGCGCTTTAACAGTGACTTTATAGTCTTATTTTACAGTGTTGTACAAAGAGCCTGTCTCTATATTTGTCCGCAACTTAAAATAAACAGGCAAGTGCGAGTCGAACTCGTACATGAAGGGTTCCGTACCACCGTACAATGTTTTGAAACGCTGAAGACACGCGTTTCTTGTATCACGACCCCCTTAAATTTTTTACTTTATTTTATTACGTAGTAGACGTAGTATTGGTTGTTATTGTGGTCATAGTATATAATTGGTGAAAATTGATGAAAAGAAATCCAAAAAAAAAAAAATCGGATTTTCATACAGATTGACTCGATCAGCTTGTATGAAAATTCAAATATTTTTTTTTAGTTTTGTGAAAGTTGTTGAACAAAAGTTGTTCAGTTACATGGGCTGAGGTACCATCTGAGAGGTTTTGCGTTCTTTCATTAACACAATGTATATTAATTAGTATTGATTTCTAAATAGAAATATTTATTTAATTAAGTATGTATGTCCCATAGGTATATGAGTGTTTATTTGAAGTTTGTGTAGTTATTTTAATTTCTTTTTCTTCCTTTATTCTAAGAACACGCCTGATGACACCTGTATGCCTTTCTTGTACAAACATCTCATCTCACGGGCCTACTGGAAGAGATCTCTTTTGAGATAAGTAGTGCCTTGGTGGTAGTGGCTAGAAGAGAAGACAGTCGGTGGACCAAAGCAGCTACAGAGTGGTGGCCGAGACAGGGGAACAGACCAGTAGGGAGACCTCCTGCCCGTTGGTCGGACGATCTTGTAAAGTCAGTGGGAAGGCAGTGGATTCGACTGGCACAGGACTGTATAGAATGGCGCAAAAAAAGGGAGGCCTATGCCCAACAGTGGCTTGATGTAGGCTGAAAGTAAAGTAGAAGTAGAGTGCCTTTGTACAACTTTTATTTGATGTATTCTTTGTATACATTTTCCGTGTACATACTCGTAAATTGGTAAATAAATAAATCATTATCAGGTTTAAGTCTCCACTGCGTACTATCGGCCAGAGCCTTGATTTGGCCTACACTCTCCGCACTGGCCAGACGGGTTGGGAGGGAACATCTCATTGATGTTTTTAAACTTGGTTTAGCTTGTGTTTCATTCTATGGCATCCACGGGAAGACTAGGAGTGGTCTTATTCTACTTTGCCGGGGACCACACGACAACTGAATAAATAAACATTATGTGTAAAGGCAGTCGGGTAGCTTTATAAAGTGTAGAAGGAAAGCTAAATGTCAGTTTAACAGACAATAACACTTATATTCAATTCTTCCATTAACTCATCAGGGCCCTATAAAAATAAAACTAATGGATTTCAAGCACCCTTATAATTTTTATTATTCTTTCCCTTCATCATTATCAAAATGACGGGATATTCGACCTTATTCTGAGAGTTTCAAGGAGTAAAATTGAAAATTTGTTAATTTAAAGGGTACAAATTGTTATTAGGAAGTAACAACTCAATAGATAAATAAAAAAGATAAACAACTGTATGAAAGTGCCTATCTCCCTTTTTAGGGTTCCGTACCCGAAGGGTGCAAACGGGACCCTATTACTGAGACTCCGCTGTCTGTCCGTCTGTCAATCTGTCCGTCTGTATGTCCGTCTGTCCTTCTGTCACAGGGCTCTATCTCTTGAACCGTAATAGCTAGACACTTGAAATTTTCACCGATTATGTATTACTGTGGCCGCTATAACAACAAATACTGAAAATAAAAAAAAGTTAAAAATAAAATGGGGTCGCCATACAAAAAACGTGTTTTTTCAGCGTTTTTAACTAGTTAACTAGATCTCTATAATGGCATTAACGAGATACTTGAAATTTTCACAGATTATGTATTACTGTGGCCGCTATAACAACAAATACTAAAAATAAAAAAAAGTTAAAAATTAAAGGGGGTCGTCATACAAGAAACGTGTTTCTTCATCGTTTTAAAACGTTGTACGGTGGTACCAATTACCTTCCATGGTGGTACGGAAACGGAACCCTTCATGTACGAGTCCGACTCGCACTTGCCCGTTTATTGATTGTAGATATTAGATGTGCCCTCTCTTAGATACCTAATTGTTTACGTCTTTAAAGCGACAGAGCGAGTTAAGGATCTAATAAATAATTTTAATAACAATAAAAATAAAATGGTCAAGTGCGAGTGAAACTCGCGTTTCGTACTCGTTTTTCTGAAATCAATACATAAAGAACTATTTTAGGTCCAGTCTTTTTCTTCAATAATTTTAAAAATACCGATTTGAAAAATATAATATACATATAGGGTCTAACAAAATATACTGAAACTATTTTAAGGGTGAATTCAGTCCATGATACTGTACTACAACTACAACTTTCTCTAAGACACAAAGGTAGCTATAAAGCGAAATATGAAAAATATTTTTTTGCCTCCTTGATTAAGGTTTTGAAAACGTACAAGCTTTTACTGTGAGGCTTAATAGTACAGGAGCCCAAGATCTACTTTATTCTTCTTTCTAGATTTACTCGAGCGCGCCAGATTAACATGCAGCCGTGTCATGTCAGGTTGACATTACAATATAACGGTATCATATTGGTAAACTGATGGTGGAGCTGGGAGAAAGCCATAGGAACTCAGTAATGAAACGACGAAAATCCATCGTGTTTGGGCTCATATGATTTCTTTTGACTAGCACTGTGGTCTCAAAGGGTTTTACAAAAAACTTATTCTTTTCTTAATCGGACTGTTTGAAAAAAAATCTATTCAAACGGTGAGATAACGAAAATAATATTTTTTTGTAAAAAATTCAAGACAAATCAAATGAGCCCAAACACTATAGGTTTTCGTCGTTCCATTACTGAGTTCCTATGGCTTTCTCCCAGCTCCACCATCAGTTTACCAATATGGTATCGTTATATTGTAATGTCAACCTGACATGACACGACTGCATGTTTATCTGACGCGCTCGAGTAAATCCAAAAATCCCTCTCTTGGGCTCCCCTACTATAAGAACTTATCAAGACAAGACTATTAAGCCCAAATTCGTTGCGGTTGCGTCGTTTTATTACAGGGTTCCTATTGCTACCTTCCAGCTTCATCATCAGAGCAGCTTTTTGTCATAATCAAATATCATTATCCGAGCTTCCCGGTTACATCCTCAGCGGTAACGCTTCAGAGCCCGGGGTCCGCTACCTACCCTAGGCGATTTGACGAGGTTACTGGTTTTTATACAGAGCGACAGTCGTCTTACCTCCGCAACCCAAAGGGTTGACCAGAACCTAAGAGACTGATTTACAATTAGCGTACCTTTCACCTCAATCAGAAACCGGAAAATGGCTCAAATTTTACTTGCAAGATTTGACCCAAACAAGATTTACGTTTAAAAAAACTAAATCCCGACTACGGGAAAATTCTTATTGAAAAGTATGATTATTTGATAATGTAAATTGGTGCAATATTTTTTTTTTGTATTGTATTGTATCCAATTCAGCAGCCATTTATGGCTAACAATGTATAGGTATGTTTTTGAATTGTGCTAAATAAGACTTTTCATGTGATATCCAGTTGGTATTAAAATAAAAAAATATATATTTTTACTCGCACTTTTTTGTATGTAACATTCGTTACATGAATTGCATGCAAAATATAGCCAATGTCACCCAGGATAATGACGAATCGATTGACATCTGTTTTGTGAAAGTTGGATAAGTAGTTTGGATGCTACGGTGGAATACACAAAGATATCCACATACATATATACATAGACTGCTAAAATCATTACTCGTCCGTTTGGCTTTGCCGTAATCGGGTAAAAACAACATACAGGGCAAGCTAAAATAAACGGGCAAGTGCGAGACGGACTGGTACATGAAGGGTTCCGTACCACTGTACAATGTTTTAAAACGCTGGAGAAACACGTTTCTTGTATGACGACCCCCTTTAAATTTTAACTTTATTTTATTTTTGACGTGACAACGTCTTAAATTAGGTTGCGGCTGGGAGTCACTTATGAAAAAGTGTAACGCTCGGTAACGTTACGATGAGTCACCGAACGAGAGAGAGGCCCGCCGAATGCCTTGCGTCTCTCTCCCACTCAACTATGATCGGTCTGCCGCCGTTGTCACGTAAAATCTTCGCCCGTAAAACCGACTTTACAGGCAACCATTTTTTAGTATTTGTTGTTATTGTGGTTTTAGTAATACATAATTGGTGAAAATTTCAAGTGTCTAGCTATTATGGTTCAAGAGATAGAGCCCTGTGACAGACGGACAGATAGACAGACGGACAGACAGCGGAGTCACAGTAAATAGGGTCCCGTTTGCACCCTTTGGATACGGAACCCTAAAAATGCTTGTAAAAACACTGACCCTACACTTAATTCTTAATTTTGCAAGCAAAGCCATGAAAAATCGCTTGTACATCATAAGAAGATTATGAATAAGATATAATGTAGGGTATACATAAAGTAGGCTTAATGAGGACAGGTAAATGACAGGGCGACGTCCTGTTTACCGCATTCTCTTCCGCTTGGAGCCATCTTGTTATCCCTACACTTAGGTATACGAGAGATGTAGCCGTGTGGTTCCCGGCAGAGTAGAATATAGGACCACTTCAAGTCTTCCCGTGGATGTCGTAGAAGGCAACTTAGGGAACACAAGCAAAACAAAGCTTATAAGCAGTGGTCAGATAATCGGATGCATATTTACCTAAACTTCCGCTGGAACCTAACACAGCGTTGATACAACCACCAACATATAATAAAAATAATTGTATTTCACAGATTCAGATTCATTTCACAATTTTGCAATTTATGGTTTACATATAGTATAATTGCGTTGCCACGTATTAGCCTTGCATAGTATTTTAAAGAACGTTATAAGTTACTCTCTCTAAAATACTGTGCAAGGCTAATACGTGGCTATACTACCACTGGTATGACTCTCCATTGATTCAGAGTAACATATATACCTACTACTACTACAAACGAAACAATTTATCTGTACACACGTCGATGTGTGAGTTTTATACTTAGGGTCGCACCGCAGAATTAATTTAATACTTACCTACTAACGAGTTGGACATATTTACGATTATATTTTTCCATACCTGAAGATTTGCGAACACTATGACGTAAAAAATATTCTTAAATAATTAAATAGTTTTATATGTATCAAATGTTACAGAAAAGTCGGAAACAGCTACATAATATCGATTCAAAAATATTTTTCATTATGTCCATTGTCCATTTCACCATTAGTTCACTTTACTGATTATTATTAAGTCATTTATAATGTAACGCACTAATTCACTATTGTAATATAGTAATTTGCATATTCGGCGCAAAACTATACGGTAATTATATGAATCAATTCAATAAAAATAAACAAATGTTTATCACATTTTCACGCACAGCATGTCAAGTTGTCATTGTCAACAATGGCATTTACACTATAACCCGCGGAAATCTATTTGGCATCTGCGTGTATGTGAATACCTGTGAGCGAGAAGCCAATGTAACATTACCGGATTGCTAATACCCCTCTCGCTCTTGTGTATCTCCCGCCAATGCGAGAGAGCGAGAAGGGTATATATATCAAGATGGTTGCTGGGTAATAACGTGAAATTATATTGTTGCTTTGCTTACCTGTTTTCATCATTTGGAAATGTATGAAATATACGTTCTTTAGAGTATTGGGTGGATAAACAATTATTATACGCGCACCTTCTCACCATGATAGTTACTATTGGTTGACAGTTCTTAAGACAACACTCGTCGCGTATTGCGTGCGGCTAGTAATTAAACCCTGGTTTGGAGCTGTCAAAGCTCACAAAGTGCGGGGGAGAGGTGCGGGGACGCCAATTTGCGGGAGACGCTGTGAGATACCATTCTGTTTGACTCTTATGTATTCTGTGATACTACTATACTACCTATATGTAAACCATAAATCGCAAAGTGAATCTGTGAAATACAATTATTTTTATTATATGTTGGTGGTTGTATCAACGCTGTGTTAGGTACCAGCGGAAATTTAGGTAAATATGCATCCGATTATCCGACCACTGCTTATAAGTGATGAGACCTCTCCAGCCCGTCTGGCCAATGTGGAGAGTGTAGGCCAAATCCTACACTCTCCACATATATGGCTCTGGTAGTACAGAGAGGGTCATGCTCCTGCAGTAAAGATATAAAAAGGCCTGATTGATAAGGATGATACAAAGACACAATATGGGTGATACAGGGAGCAACGGCGGCGCCAAGCGGAGCTACCCGTTTCATCCCGACTCCCGACTTCCCCCTCTCTCCCGGATATTGATTTCGGTTGTTAAGGATTTATTTATGACTCCACCTGGATGCTTAGGGTGCAGCGATATTGTATGAGTGATAAATAAGGTTAAAGACCTGCACTTCAGATGGGGAATTATTTATTTATTTACCAATTTATGTACACGGACAATATATACAGAGAATACATAAACAAAAAGTTGTACAAAGGCACTACTTATCTCAAAAGAGATCTCTTCCAGTAGGCCCGTGAGAGGAGATGTTCATATATGAAAGGCATACAGGCGTGTTCGTTAAACAAAGGAAGAAGAAATTAACATACTATGAAACTACAGATAAACATACATATACATATGTTACATAAATACTTATATAAATACATATGTCTATTTAGAAATGAATATACTAATATATAAACTTAATTATTTATTATTATTTTAATTATTTTCTTGTACTTTTACCTTCTTCATGGAGAGTCTTGTTTCAGATCCGTATGAGTACAAACTCAGAGATACAAGGTGCTTCTTATACACAAATTAGATACAGGTTGAGCAAATAATAGGCACCTATACACTTTATTTTAAAAAAAATATTTTATGAAATATAAAAATAATTAAGTATTATAGGGTTGGCGTATGAAATGATACCCACGATGTATGAAAGTAGTGTTTATTGTGTCTCACTTAGCTTAGTACATGTATATATATAATACTTATGGCATACATTCGCGTACAAATAGTATTTCATACGGTAACCTATTTAGGATCCTGGGTAGGACGCAGAGCATCGCAACCCTAATATCCTCCTAGCTAGCTTTAACTTGATGACGCGGAGCATCGATCAAGCCAAGCACTGAACTCTGAGCAGACTACGGGAGCAATCGTACTCAGAGCTGTCTAGCGAACGACTGACTGCTTAAACAGCGGCGCGCCTTTTATATACGCGCGCCGTGTGACGCGGAGCTGGTGGGAGCGCGCCGGTGACGTATTCATAGTGAACTCGTATTCATAGTAAACGTCGTGTTACAGTATGTATTTTACTAAAAAAATTAAAATAAATTAAGGAGTTTGCGTGCCAATTTCGTCTAGATTGGTTGAGAACAGAAAAACTGTCAATTTTTGGCCCAACTCGAAAGTGAGACGCTTCGCTTGCTCAGTCAATAAATAAATCAAAAACAGTCTGGCTACCACAGCCTCAAATCTGGCTACTGCAAGGCTAATAACAGTTTACTATTAATTACTCAAGATACCTAATCGACTCAGTTATTTCGAGCAGTCTACAAAGTTTGGCGGACTCAGCTGATTGCCTTGGGGTCAGCGCAGACCGAGACAATCTCAACGGAGAGGACTTTATTATGACACTCCAAAATAAACTTTAAAATATTGGCTTAAAGTGCATAAATGTTTGAACATGACAAACAAGTTCCTATTTTAATATACAGCAACAAAAGCTTGTAATTTAAATAGTTACCTAATAAACAATTTTTTTTTCTTATTATTTTAAGATATTTTTAAAAACAAGTTTTTATCTAAATTCAGTGCTCCTTGACGAATCAATTGAGCTCAAACTCGGTGGGGTTATGTTGTTTTATCACAGAGATGTCATGGCCACCTTCCAGCTTCATCATGAGATCAGGTTATAGGTACCATAATATTGCATTGTCACCCAACTTAGACAAGTATAATGAAGTTTTAACTCATCAAATAATGGGAAGTGGGTCTTATTTAGCTTGCAAGATTGATTACGGTCACACAGGCAACTCGCCGTGTGGGAACCACACAATAAAATAGGACCACTCCAAAACTTCCCTTGGCTGTCGCAGAAGACGACTTAGGAAACACAAAATAAACAAAGCATACAAACATAAATGAGACCTCTCCAACCCGTCTGGTCAGCGTGGAAAGTGTACGCCAAATCCTCTAATTGCTCTGCCTAATATTATATATGGCTCTGGTAGTACAGAGAGGGTCGTGATCCTGCAGTGGAGACTAAAAAAGACCTGATCATGATGATGATGACACAGGCAACGGGACAGGTGACACTAAAAAAATGCTCGCGCGGTCTCCAGATCAAGCGTGCATTGCATAGTGCACACATACACTTTTTATGGCATTAGTTAAAAATTTATTTTCGAGTGATTTATAAAATATACTTTTTGCTGCGCTCCGTCTGCGCTGACCCTTAGTCGGAACTGACCGTTGAAGCAAATAATCAAGTGTACGTATATAGAACTACATGAAACTTGAGGTTTTCGGAGGGAACTCTTCTGGTGGAGCCAATTCCCTTTACGAAACTTTGTTCCTGGATCATGAGATATTAACGCAAAGCTCAATCATGGCAGTGCCCACTTTCAGACGTGTCGGTAGACTAGGGAAGTGCTACCCCATGCAAGAGGCTCTTATTTAGATTTCCACGTCTGTGTCAGCATTCCAAGCAGTAGTGGCGCCCTCATTTGAAATAAATTGTTATTGTTTTATGAACTGCCGTTGAAACTATTATTGGTGATCCGTCTAGCTTTAAAATTCGTTTGCGCCAAAAGAACCGTAATAGCAAGACGTTTGAAATTTTTACCGATGAGGAATGTATTAAGTACAGCCACTATTATCTACAACAAATACTAATAAACCGGCCAAGTGCGAGTTAAATTCGCGTGAAAAGGGAAGGGTTCCTTACAACTGATTGAAATATTATAGGTTTTCCTGTAATCTACAAACAATCAAATATAATTTGTATTTTTTTCAAAATTTTAGGCTTAGTAGTTTCGGAGACCGGGAGGGGGGGGGGGGGGGGGGGAATGGTAAATTTTCGTCTTCTTTCATGAATAAAATCAAAACTATTTATCTTAGAACTATAACAAAATATATATATTTGATATATTTGAGATCCTCATAACGAGCCCTTTCATCTATACTAATATTATATAGCGGAAGAGTTTGTTTGTTTGTTTGTTTAAACGCGCTAATCTCAGGAACTAATGGTCCGATTTGAAAAATTCTTTTTTTGTTGGGTAGTCCATTTATAGAGGAAGGCTTTAGGCTATATAACATTCTGACAACCACGCGAACGAAGTCGCGGGCACAGCTAGTTTGATATATGACACAGTAAGGTTTGCAAAACTTTCTTTTATCAATTTTCTAATTTTTCTCCGAAAAATGACCCTTTTTTAAAAAAAAAAAATATTTACTTTGCACATGTGTGTTTGGGTCATAAGATTACACCATCCTACCTAATTTCACCTGATTCGGTTCAGTAAATTCGGAGAAAATTGGCAATGACAGACGGACGGACAGAGAGACGCACGAGTGATCGTATAAGGATTCCGTTTTTAATTTTTTGTACGGAACCCTAAAAATAAGATATAGTTAAAAACTAATCGTCATATAAGAAACGTGTTTTTTTCAGCGTTTTAAAACATTGTACGGAGGCACGGAACCAAGTACAAGTTTGACTCGCACTTGACCGGCTTTTTTGCGTTTTCCTCTGACAACATTTTTTGTTCTTAGTTCGACTTCTGCACTTTCTTTATGTGATAGCGGTTGATTTCATGGCTATTAGTATATTACATAATAATCGAAAAGCTTTTTGTGAATCTTATTTTCTACTAATATAATCTACTATTAATTACAGGGTAAATACTGCTAATAATTACAGGGTAAATAATGCTATTAATTACAGGGTAAATACTACTATTAATTACAGGGCAAATTTAAACTCCTTGCTTAATATTAAAGAATATTATAATATTATAATACATAGAATATATAATACCCAGGGCCGCAAAACTCAGAAACACCGTTTAGTGTGATAGTGGGTGAGAAGGTGGAAAAAGGAATCAAAATAGTGATGGGTTGCTCGCCTCATCGCGTATTAAGACGATACACGGTGTCCAGTGCTGCCCCCATTTGAAATAAATTATTTGTAAGGAAACGGAGATATCATTTAAAATTTTAAACTAGTAAAACCTAGATAACCCTTCAAACTATTTTATGAACCACTTTTTACAGTTTAAAGTGGGAACGTTAAGCTTTAGTTTGCATTTTTGCCAAAAGTGGCCGTTTTTTGCAAAAATGCAAACTAAAGCTTAACCTTCTCACTTTAAATTGTAAACAGTGGTTCATAAAATAGTTTGAAGGGTTATCTAGGTTTTACTAGCTCAAAATTTTAAATGATATCTCTGTTTCCTTACAAATAATTTATTTCAAATGGGGGCAGCACTGGACACCGTGTATCGTCTTAACACTAACAACCGAGTACTCGGGCTATCTCTAGTTTAAAAAAAAAACATACTTCGAAAAGACTTTTCATTTACATCTTGAAAATAAGCTCTAGACCCAAGCTCAAGCCCCATAAAAAGCTTAAAAACCTATAAATCGCTTATTAGGTCGCCTCTTAAAAACTTTAATTACCTGTTAACGAACTATCTACGTGAAATCCTAACTTACTAATAAAAACCCACGTGACTCTCAAAAAACCAAAAATTCCTACTTTAAAACAAAAATTACCTTATCAACAACTTTGGCCGGTTCTCGAAAAACTAGAAAGAAAACTCTTTTATCAAAAATCCTTTTAAAAGTCTCTAATTAGGCCGTCCTAAATAATTTCCGAAGCCTTTGAAATGTTATACTAAAGTCATTCGAGCAATTTCACATACGATCAAACGCTAAAAGCATTTCAACCAAATTAATGTTAAGTAGCAATTTGAGCCTTATTAGCCTCTCTCGATTTATTTAAGTAGCTATAGGGAAATGTTTTTGTTAAATTAACTAAGTACTTAGGCGAACAAGCTTCGCTAGATAAAAAACGCCGAGAAAACAAGGCGAGGTTCTAAACGAAACCTATTAATCGTTCGTGCTAAGTTTGCCGGTCAGGGGAATATGCGCGTCCCTTTCCGTCAGCGGCAAACTAACCATCCCGACTAGAGACCAACTTTTACAATCATTACTTTTAAAGGCGCCCATTCCCTCAATCGGCTTTAACGATCTGCGAGGGAAGAGAAACAGCTGGTACATTCTAAGTCTACACAAACAAAAAATACATCGATTTGTTTGAGAACCTATTTTTTTTTCGTATTTTGATATACATTCATTGGGAAAACTTGTTCAAAATGATTTACTGAATCACTTAAAATGTTGGTACTGAATCAAAAACTTTATTGCCAGACAAATTAAAAAACCCTGACTTTCAAGCGTTCACCCCCAATAACTAACGGCTAAACCGTTTTTCATCAAACATAGCTAAGAACCATCTCGACAGACAAGGCTTTCAATTAAAAAATACTGCATCGAAATAAATCTATTCGTTTAGGAGCTATGATGCCACAGACAAACACACAGACACCTCAAACTTAACACTTCTTTTTTAGGGTTCCGTAGGTACCCGAAGGGTGCAAACGGGGCCCTATTACTGAGACTTCGCTGTCTGTCCGTCTTTCACAGGGCTCTATCTCTTGAACCTTAATAGCTAGACACTTGATTCACCGATTATGTATTATTGTGGCCGTTATAACATCAAATACTAAAAATAAAAAAAGTTGATAATTAAAGAGGGTCGTCATACAAAAAAGGAGTTTTTTTAGCGTTTTAAACTAGATCTTTATAGTGGCATTAACTAGATACTTGAAATTTTCACAGATTGTGTATTACTATAGCCGCTATAACAACAAATACTTAAAATAAGAAAAAGTTAAAAATTAAAGAGGGTCGTCATACAAAAAAGTGTTTTTTTTCAGCGTTTTAAAACATTGTACGGTTGTACGGAACCCTTCATGTACGAGACCGACTCGCACTTGCCCGTTTATTTGTAACTCATCCTTTTCATACCTCTGAGTAACTCATCCATACTTTGTTTATCCGTCAGGTTATTCTAACCATGCATAAAAAAATAAAAATAATTTATAACGATGCTCTGCTTGGCCCACTTGGCCTCATCTGAGCGTTGTCATGGCGACCATATCTCGGCTTTCTTCCTGACTGATCACCGAATATGCTCGCCCGTGATCTCACCTGGGATTACCACCGTAACTCGAACGGAACTCGACTGTAAAACAAGTATTTATTAAAAAAATATTTAAAAAAAGCAAGCTTTTTTATCTGAAAGTGTTGCCACGGTCGACCCCGTTAGCGAGTGGTTGACATTCAAATAGGAGATTTTTTGGATGCATTTGTCCACTGATATCTTTGGATTTTATTATGAAACAAGAGGAATATATATTTTTTATTTCGCTTACCGAGATGGGTGGCGTCGACGAAGAGAGGCCTATGCTCAGCAGTGGGCGGAAGAAGGGCTGGGATGATGATGATTTCGCTTGAAAAATACTGTTACGAAACTAGGGTTCAAGTTCCAAGTTCGCGTAGCAGCTGATGTCCAGGAATCTCGCCGAGGTAGTCGCAGGGACTTCCACTTCTCGCATTAAGAGCCCGTACTACCCTAAAGTTCTTAGAGCGATCTAAAATATTATCAATATTAACGAAATACTCACTTTGAAATAAAAACACAGCAAAGTTCAGAACTAACTCTAAACATAATAAGTTTCGAAAACGTGATTGCTTAAAATTTTCTCGATAGAAAAACATTGCGAAGTTGCCTCCAAATCACCTCAGAATTATACTAAAACAGAAAGTATTTAAGAAATACCATAAATTAGCACTTGTTACTTTGGATTATAATTGTATAAATATAAGGCAGTCATCACATGTCTTACTTTTTAAATAACTCTTAAATATTCTTTGTAAAACGAAAACAACCTCAAAACCAGAACCAGCCTCATTGACCCACCGCGATTTCCGACGCCCCGCATAGCTCGCTGTCTCGCTTCGGCTAGAGTAAATTTGTGTGCGTGGAAGCGGGAGCAAAATTTAGATTATTGACATCAGGCGCCCTCTTAAGGTAGGTTTCACATTGATTTGCTTCTAAGTGATCGCTTTGATAGGTCGTATCAAACTGGCTCTGGGTTGCTCGCGAACATTATTCGGGAAGGTTAGGTTAGGTTAGGTTAGGTTAGAAAAAACTGTCAAATATCTGCCAAAGACAAAGGACGTATAAATTGTGCTCTCAGTGTTATTTAAACTACAAAAGTAAAATTAGTGATCTAATTAAAAATAGGACATACAAAACATAACCTCGAAACTCGCCGGCAAGGTACGATCACACTTTCACTCACTTTAATATTGCATTTCGGTGGGAAATTGGACACAAAACATTGAAGGGGGCTGTTAACCGAAATTTTTTGAATATTCTTCATTTGATTTTAAGAGATATTGACCAATTAGATTGTTTTTATTGGAGAAGACAATCACAATCGGACAATTAGTGCAGACAATAATATTTATTTTGACAATTACCATATGACATCAGTTGACATTGACATAATTTGATATCCATAGACAATAACGTTTACATGCAAATAATAAAGTAGGCAAGAGTAATCAAGATTATACTGCCTTATCAGAAATTGGAACATTAGTACAATATGAATAAATCTAAAGATACAAATACACAAACTGGACACAAAAAAAAATTGGAGTGTGCTAAATGTTTTACAAAGATAGAAAATAAACGGTATTTGGATTGTTCAATTTGCCAAAATATTTTACACGTAGATTGCACAAATGTTGCATTTGGGAGGTTTCGTATTATGACCATAGAAAATAAAAGAAACTGGAAATGCGCTGGATGTGTAAGTAAGGCAAAGCAAAGCAAACCTTCAAGTCCTGCAACTGCAACATTATCATCCACGCCCACAAATAAATCATCAGCAATGATGCATGAAAATGTTACTTTGCGGAACAATAAGTACACACCCAACTTGGAAACATCAAACTCTTTTGATTCGTTGTCTGATGAAACTGAAGAGCGGGGAGGACACACCCAAGATGTCTCCAATATATTAAACAGAAGCTGCCCAGATATACCAATTATGTACATGGATAAAATGGAAGAATTAGAGACAGAAAATAAATTATTAAAAGAAAAGTTATTAATAGCTGACAACGAAATAAGTAATATTCTTTCTGAAAATTCTTCATTGACAACTAAAATTAAAGATTATGAATTAAAATTAAAAAAGCTGACACATATTTGCACTAATTCTAGCAATAAAAAAAATAAGTCATTAATAAAAGAAAAAGGACAAATTTTGAATCAAACCATTTTAGACTTATCACAGGACATTTCACTTCAAATGCAACAGTCAAGGAAAACTACACCTATAGAAAATAAAGAGGAAGGCACTAGTCTAGAGTCGGAAAAATATAAACAGTTAACCTTACCTACGAAACCAAATATACAAGACTCAAGAAGAAAAATACACATATTTGGTGGAAAAGAGATAAGAGGACTAGCCGAAAACGTGAAAAAAACAAGACTTGGAACATGGAATGATAAGTATGACGTCAGTGCTTTTATCAAACCCTATGCCACATCAGAACAAATCATTAGTAGTTGTTATGGTGCTCAATTGTCTAGTAATGATCTTATTGTATTATCTATAGGTACGCAGGATAAAAATCCTTATAAGATTATGTCACAAATATGTAACCTCTTAAATACTTTGAAAAATATTAAAATTATAGTATTAAGTGTACCATATAACAGTTATCTAAATGTTGACAAATTAAATTATGAATTAAATATGATAGTAAGTAGTTATCCTAATTGTAAATTCTTAAATATTGACAGTAAGTATATAATTAATGAACTGATTGAAAATGTATCTAGGAAATTGAATATTGAAATAGACTATACAGAATATGAAAATAAATATATTAAGAATGTATACAAGTTACATAAGGAAAATTGTTTGGCACAAAGTAGCAATTCTATGACAAAACATAACCTCAACTACAATAGAAAGATCACGGATTATTTTCCTATTAAAAAGAAATGTTTTCTTGACAGGCAAACTATTAAAAAAAGGACTATTTTGGATTACTTTTTGCCAGTTACGGATATGAACATGCCATTGGATGCAAAAGATAAAAGGAAAGATGTTGCGAATGGTGTACAGTTTTTTCGCGGAAAATAAATTAGTAGTGTTGCATCAAAATGTTGCGGGGATCCTGTCTAAACAAGATCTATTTACAGTCGCTCTAATGGAACTATCGGAAACCTATAAAGATATAGATTTAATCTGCCTCTCAGAAACTTTTATCTTAAATGGAAATGAATCAAACTTAAAAATTCCTGAGTTCTTTCTTGCAGATTCATTTTCTAGAAAGACTAAAAAACGTGGTGGCGTTTGTATATTATGTAGGGACAACATAGAGTATAAAAAGATAGATTATTTAAAAGATATATCTATTGAAAAGTATTTCGAATGTTGTGGTATAGAATTGACGGCACATGACTGTATACTCATTTGTCTGTATAGAATACCATTTAATAATAAAGATAAATTGACGGATCCTTATCTATTTTTGGATAGATTTGACAAATTACTATTTAAATTAAGGACAAAATACAAGAAAAAAATTATTATTACTGGCGATTTCAACATCGATACACTAAAAAATAATGATATTCGAGATGCTTTTTTAGCTTTGCTGCAAAACTATAACTACACTTCTCACATAACTGAACCAACAAGACAAAAAGCTTGCCTAGACCTAATTGTAAGTAATATTACTAATACAACTGCCCAAGTACATAAATTAGGCCTATCTGATCACGAAACGGCTCAAACCTTGGAATTCCCAATAAACAAAAAAGAAAATAAAATAAAATATTATTTTATATATAAACGAGATTTTAGTAAAGAAAACATTAGAAAATTCAATGAATGTCTTGCAAACCTATCATGGTCGGAAGTTTATGGTGAAACCGATGCAAACAAGGCATTCAACAATTTCTATGAGCTCATAATCCTATTC
Source organism: Acrobasis repandana (assembly GCA_963576875.1). Taxonomy (NCBI): domain Eukaryota; kingdom Metazoa; phylum Arthropoda; class Insecta; order Lepidoptera; family Pyralidae; genus Acrobasis; species Acrobasis repandana. The sequence goes on along the minus strand of OY756242.1, from coordinate 6,427,625 downwards.
TACAACTTATGTTTTCCAACTAAGAGAATAAAAGTGAGTACTAATCAAAAAAGTAAAAAATGGGTGACAAAAGGCATTAGTAGGTCATGTAGGACTAAACGATCACTGAGATTTACGTATTATAAAAAAAAGGATATAAATAGTAAAATAAAATACAGAAATTATTCAGCGATTCTCAAAAGATGTATGAATTACTCACAAAAAATTAAAAATATGAAATATTTACATAATTCTACTAATATAAATAAAGCAGCCTGGAATCTAATAAAAAATAATAATGTCATTAAAAATAAATTTATAAATAAAATTGTACGACATGGTGAGGTAATTACTAATCCTACTGACTTAGCAAATGCTTTCAATGACTTTTTTACAGACATACAGACAAAAAATAATATTGCAGAGACCACAACGAATTTGTGCAAACCAGTAAATGAAACTTTATTCTTATTTCCCACGGACAGTGATGAAATCGGTAAAATAATAACAGGGCTCAATAATACAAATTCTGTAGGTAGTGATAATTTATCTACATACGTAATAAAGAAATCTAAACATATTTTGGCACCTGTGTTGAGTTTTCTTATAAATTTGTCTTTTGAACAAGGACAATTTCCAGAAAATCTGAAGAAAACTGTCATAAAACCACTTCCTAAAGATAATAATGCAAACTGTTTGGAAAATTATAGACCGATAGCTTTGGTGTCTATCATATCAAAAATTTTTGAAAAAGCTATGTATTTTAGGCTTATTACATTTATAACTAAGTACAATATATTAAACATAAATCAGAATGGATTTCAGAAAGGTAAATCAACTGTATTAGCCATGTTCAAATTGGTAAATGAGGTGCTAAGTCATGTAGACAATAGTACTGAAGTTATGGCGTTGTTTATTGATATGACAAAAGCTTTTAATTATGTTTTACATAAAATATTGCTTGCTAAATGTGATAGGTATGGAATTCGGGGGAAGGCTAATAGCTGGATTAAATCCTTCCTTGAAAATAGGAAGCAGCAAGTAGTAGTGACTAATCTGGATAAGAATCAAAATGAGACTTCATTTATGTCTGGTGAGAAATTAAATAATATTGGCGTGCCTCAAGGAAGTATACTAGGTCCTTTATTGTTTTTACTATACATTAATGATCTTCCAAAAGCTACTGAACACTTCTGCACGTTATTTGCCGACGATCTTTCTGTAGTGATACCTAATTTATCAAATTCAATTGACGCATATAATACGGACATAAATAAAACGTTAAATGACATAATAAATTGGCTTGACAAAAATAATTTAGAAATAAACACTAAAAAGACCAAATACGTACAATTTCATAATCAAAGGAATAATAAAAATGCAGATTTAACAATAACACATAATGGACAGACTATTGATGAATGTAATGATGTACAATTTCTGGGAGTTACTTTGGACAAAAACTTAACATGGAAATCTCATATCGATCAAGTATGTAGTAAATTAAATAAATTTTCTTTTGTTTTGTGGAGACTGGTCAATATAACAGAGCTTAAAACAGCCTTGTTGGCGTATCATGGGTACGTAGCGTCTGTATTACGATATGGAATTGTAGTATGGGGAAATTCGACAGAATTGGACAGAGCGTTTATGGCACAGAAAAACTGTGTAAGGTCTTTATGTAAGTTGCCTCAGAGAACTAGCTGTAGACCGCATTTCATAAAACTTAAATTGTTGACACTTCCATCCATCTACATTTATGAAATGTGTCACTTTGTAAAGGTACACTCATATTTATTTCAAAGAAATTGTGAGGTAATTTCTAATTATCGTGGCAGATACCCCAACAGGCTTGTGTTATCTAATGTATCAACAGCTTTATGTGACCAAAATAGCTGTCGGATGGCTGTTCGTATCTACAACAGGCTGCCGGAAGATATCAAAGTATTGCCGTTGCCAGTCTTTAAGAACAGGCTGCGTAGTTTCCTGCTGGAGAAGGGTTTCTACTCGATACAGGAATATCTTTGGTCATAGAATTGTTACTTATAAAATACTTATTACTAATTAAATTTTTTAAACGTTAGTAATAACAAATTAGACCAAATACTAATATAATTATAGAATAGAAAGATATGAATACAATAAATAATTAAATTAAGGATAACTTAATTGACATTTGCATGCCTAGACAGGTTAGAAGTGTGATCTAAAAATTGTAATTAACAACTATTGTAACCACTTTTACAGCAAATAAATATATTATTATTATTATTATTAGGTTCTATCTCGTTCGCGACAGTACTTTCCCATCGCCGACTATCAAGAACGCCATCTATTGATGAGTAGCGGAACTACCGATAGTTCCACTGTGATGTACACCACATAGCGCCATCTTTATTTGCTAGAGAAGGCCCTGACTTTCAAGCGTGAATCCCCAGTAACTTTTAAACGGCTGAACCGATTTTCATCAAACATAGCTAGGAACCACCGCAAGGGAACTTGCTTTCACTTAAAAAACCGCATCGAAATCGGTCCATCCGTTCGAGCGCTACGATGACACAGACAGACAGACTGACACTAGCTTCAAACTTTTACACCCCTCTTTTTGTCGGGGGTCAAAAATTGTTATACTTACCTACATACAAATACAATGATCGCAACAAGTGCAAATCATCTTGATAACGATCGAGAACACGTAGTAGGACCAATCCCCGTAGACCCACTTCACCTCTGACATGTCGGTAATTAGCTCTGGTTTCGCGAATTTAGTTAAGGATCCCTAATTATTATTTGTACAGATTTGAATTTGGACATTCGTTGTTATGCCCAATGAGACATTATGCGTGAATCTATCCATGTTTTCTTGTAGAAGTCGTCGTTAAAAGTGACTAAAAGTTATCAATATATGCCAAAAAGTGACCAAAGTTAACATAAGTGACAGAACATGACCAAAAGTGACCAAATTTGGCATAAACAATAACAAGTTATTATCGTCAAAGCTATGTCAGGTGAAAAGTCTGACAATAGAAAAAAAGGTATTTTTTGTTCCACCTTATAATACTAATACAAAGAATTCATAATAAAATTGCAATAACTGCATGGTGCAGACGTCTGGGCGCGCCTGGAATTTCAGGTAGTTAGTCATGCGATCGGGGTTTGCCCGTGAAACGTGATTTATGGGTTTACGACCCCTGGCTAATATTCACCACATTGTTGGGGTTTCTTACCTTTTTTTATATACGGACAAATCACACAGATTGAGCAAGTCCCAAAGTAAGCTCGAGACTTGTGTTAAAGGATACTAACTCAACGATATTATATTTGATATATATAATATCCAAGATCAGTCTGAAAAAGATCATTTTCCATCTTGACCTGAACGGGGATCGAACCCGGGATCTCCCGTGTGACAGCCTGGCATGATGACCACGAGGCCACAGAGTTCGTTAATATTTGTGAGTGTAAGTGGTCAATACTGGTGTGAAACCTGACGTATGCTGACGACTGTCGTCACTGCCATTGATGTTTGATGATGACGCACGAACCAACGTTTTAACGTGCTTTCCGAACCATGAAAATATCTTAAGATCATCTTGCTTCGGAAAGTGCTTTATCTTACTTCGTTAAGCCGTAGTCATCAATATTAGATGTGACCAAAAGATACATTGGGTCTTTTAGTCACTTTTAGTAATTGTTGGTCACTTTTGGTCACTTTTGGTCACTTTTGGTCACTTTTGGTCACATTTTGGCCACTTTTGGTCACTCATTTATTTAGCGACCAGGGCCGGAGTTGCTTTTAACTCACGGAAGTGCTAGTAATAGTAGCCACCAAGAACACGTAGATATACAGACACACAGACAGACACAGACACATCAAACATATAACTTTTTTGTCGTTGGTTAACAAAAAGGTGGAAAATAAGGAAGGTGGCAAGGACCTTACATAGCTTACCTCCCTTAATGTTTGTACTGAAATCAAAGGGACAGTACAAACCCTACCAATCGTATAGGTACCATACCAACATAATTTTCAGATGTTAATTTGCCCAAAAGACTTTCTATGGTTTCCCAAAGTAACGATTTGGGTAATTAAATTTGTTTATAATATGAACTTCAAAATACAAAGGTAAGCCCTCTTGGTTGAATTGAGTAGATGACTGGGTCAAAATAAATTATTAGCACTGCCAAGAGAGTCACAAAATAGTGTCACTTGTCAATCTTGTCATTGGTTATATCCATTTTCAACATGATTTTAGGTTTGTTTAATGCAGAAAACTGATAATTTGACTCCAAAAAACTATGACTCCAAAAAATGTTTGTTTTGACATTTAGAAAAACTGTCCGATTTGACTTGTTGTCATCTAGAGGATTTATTGTCTTCTATATTGGTCTGGATAATCAATATGACGACCTCCGTGGCGTAATGGTGAACACGCTAGACCGCTAATCCGGAGGTTCTGGGTTCGATTCCCAGCCAGGGCAAATTGGAAAATGGCCTTTTGCAAATTTTTCTAGGTCTTGGGTGTTCTCTATATATGTATTTATCACAAAATAGTATCGTTGAGTTAGTATCCCATAACACAAGTTTAAAAAAACTTACTTTGGTACTAGTTTAACCAAAGAGATTTGTCAAAAAAAAAAAAATGTGTGTTACCAGTGATGACTTTTGGCTCTGAAACGTAGGTCTCATTAGAAGGGTCAAGGTATCTCAACGTGCTATGGAGAGGGCTATAGCTATACTCTGCACGGTGTTACTCTAGATAACCGAATCAGAAATTAGAAAATTCATGAAAGAACAAAAGTTTCTGACATAGCCTATTGGATTAGCTCGTTGAAGTGGCAATGGGAAGGACACATAGCTCGAACCGATGGCTGATGGGGCAAAAAGGTTTTCAAATGCCGTCCACGTACTGGCAAGTAGACATGGGTAATCTCGACTCCAAGGAGTGTTTCGGCTCACTGAATCTTCCGCATCCGGTACCGACTCATCTTAATGATTCCTACTCCCTTATCGACTCCAGCTCCGAGGTCCGCTAAGTTTCGCTATTGAATCTACAGAATACAGACGTCCTTTCTGGTACCGGTTTCAATACAGAATAATATTGACTCCCGAGACGCGGTGAACCCGAAACGCGGCTCGCGGCTCGCGACCCGACAGGCGCCACCACCGGTTCCCAGCGGAACCAAGATCGGTGCGGACTCAATAACTCGCGGCAGCCAATAACGATTACTGGGATTCAGTACGGGTATCGGCTCCTGTTGATGAATCGGCTCATTTAAATATTCGAATCCGGAGTTACCCATGTCTACTGGCAAGCGAAGCGTCGGACGCCCACCCACCTACAAGGTGGTCAGACGACCTGACCAAGGTCGCTGGAAAGCTCTGAATGCAGGCCGCTCTAGATAATTTATTTTGGAAATCATTTTTTTTCTCTTTATGTGCTGCCATCTATGTATGCAGGTGGTATCTACTAATACGTAATAGTCTACAAGTTTGCTATTTACGTGCCTTCCAATAGTTTCTATGACGTTGGTACTAACTGTCTACGGTTTAAGCCGTTAGAGGTACTGCACTAGCCGTACATGTATTGTATTGTATCCAGCGGCGGATGTTTTCTTTAAATCTATGGTAAGCTGGATTGCCAGTACGGTTTAACTTGGTACCAAAGAGCTATTATGAAAACTAGAGAAGACATCGCATATCACTGTTTTGTGTCGTCAAAAGTTATTGAGGTGAACCCACAATCAGTGGCGGATTTGCAGTCCTTGCCGCTGTAGGCCCCAGGCCATGTGCCGCCCCTATCTCAGCACCCATCATATAGACTAGATACATTATTAATGAATTTACTTTATGGCCCGTTTAAAGTGGCCACAAAAGTGAGCTACTTTTAATTGATTCAGAAAATTGGTAAACGTTAACTAAAAGCTGCTAGTTTATATTTTTTTCCGAGGCCTGAGGGATGATTGGACATTTATAGAAAATATTTAGAACGGTTTTAGGGTTTGTTCATTAATAAATGTTAATGTGTTACAAAACTCGTCTGCACTTACTCATAAGCGCAGCAAAATCATTTATAAAATTTTCGCAATCGAATTTTCTTAAAAAAGTATATTTTTGGCACGATTTGCCGCCCTTCATAACTGGCTGCCCTAGGCCCGGGCCTACTGGGCCTTAGGGCGAATCCGCCACTGCCCCCAATAACTTGAAAATGGGGGTGAACTGCTGAACCGATTTTCATCAAACATAGCTAAGAAACATCTCGACAGACAAGGCTATAAAAAAAAACGCATCAAAACCGTTCTATTCGTTTAGGAGCTACGATGGCCCAGATAAGCACACACACACAAACACGTCAAACTTACAGGTACAGTCAAGTCCATCAGTCTGGAATGACGTGACTGACGCCAGAATGATGGATGTTTTTTACGGTTAGACGCGGTCAATCCAGAATGACAGCAGACTGATAAAAAGTACGTGTACGGTGTGTAGTAAAGTCACTAAAGTACCTAACTAAAATAAAGTAACTAATATAGCAAATATAATATATATAATAGCAAATTACTACCCCTGCTGATACATCCTACTTGAATTACCCAGGATATGTCCTGGAGCACAATTTCCGCTTTAAGGCAGGGCTTTGTTTCTATGTGCGTGGTGACATCTGCTGTAAGCGTCTCCGTAACTTGGAAGATCCCTCTTCTTCTTCAATCTGGTTGCTTGTGGACACCGGCACAGAACAAATTGTCTATGTCGGTGTCTACCGATCGCATAGCGGTGACCAGGAGACAACGAGGCTTTTTCGTCACCTAAGTGAGGCTGTTGATGTGACTCAGCAAAGGTATCCTACGGCGCAAATCGTTTTTCTGGGGGACTTTAATGCTCACCACGAACAATGGTTGTTCCCATACCAGAAAACTGACCATGCTGGTAGAGAGGCGTACAAGTTTGCCTTGTCTTTGAACCTTTCCCAGCTGGTCGACCAGGCGACTAGGATACCCGACGTTGAGAATCACATAGCTAATTGCTTGGACCTTCTGCTGACGACTGAACCAGACCGATGTCACGTGTCTGTTTCAGCCCCTCTTGGGAGTTCTGACCACTGTCTGGTAAAGTCCGTCCTCATATGTCCTCCACCTGACTCCAGCACTAGAGGCAATAGACGGGTTTGGCGGTACAAGTCAGCAGATTGGGATGAGATGCGACATTTCCTTGCTTCTTACCCTTGGCTGCAAGCCTGCTTTTCTTCTGGCGATCCGTCGAGCTATGCAAGTGCCGTTGCTGAGGTTCTCGGTCAGGCGATGGAGTATTATATTCCATTTTCTGATCGACCCTCTGGCATCAAAGCTGAACCCTGGTTCAATGCTGACTGTTTAAAAGCTGAGGCTATTAAACAGACAGCATACCAGGCTTGGGCTGACGCTCGTAAGCGCAGTGCTCCGGATACGCGTAAAAAGAAGAAAGCCTTTAACTTTGCGGCCAAGTCCTGCAAAAAAACGCTTCAAAAGGCTCGCTTCGACCACATAGGCAGAGTTGGTGCCAAACTCGCTTCGTACCCATCCGGTAGGAAAGCATTTTGGTCTCTGGCTAAGTGCGTTGAAGCTAACTTTTGCCGCTCCTCACTTCCTCCTTTGCAGAAACCTGACGGTACACTGGCACACACGGCTTTAGAAAAAGCTAATTTACTAGCTTCACTGTTTGCCGAAAACTCACGTCTAGATGCTAGCAATCAAACACCGCCCCAGTTACCTCCTTGTGGATGTAAAATGCCTGAAGTCCGCATTCATCAAAAGGAGGTTCTCAAGACTCTACGCAACTTAGATGTGAATAAGGCCAGTGGTCCCGACGGTATTCCTGCTATTGTCTTAAGGAATTGCGCACCCGAGTTGTCTCCTGTTCTGACGCGCCTGTTTCGTCTATCTCTTCGGTCCGGAATCGTCCCAAAAATGTGGAAGCTCGCCAAAGTTCAACCCGTACCTAAGAAGGGTAGACGTGCCGACCCTTCAAACTATCGCCCAATTGCAATCACCTCCATTCTGTGTAAGGTAATGGAGCGTGTTATTAACAAGCGCTTACTTGCGTACCTTGAGGACAATGATCTTCTCAGTGACCGGCAATACGGATTTCGCCAGAACCGATCTCCTGGAGATCTTCTTGTGTACGCTACACATCTTTGGGGTGAAGCCCTTGAAAAATACGGTGAGGCACTTGCTGTCTCACTTGATATTTCAAAGGCATTTGACAGGGTATGGCATGACGCTCTTATAGCGAAGCTTTCCGCTTACGGTATCCCTCCCAGCCTTTGTGCTTGGATTTCCGATTTCCTGAGGGAACGGTTTATTCGAGTAACTCTTGACGGCTGCTCGTCTGACCTATTGGTAATTAATGCTGGAGTACCTCAGGGATCTGTTCTTTCCGCAACGCTATTTCTGCTTCACATTAACGATCTGCTAAAGCCCGGTATTTTTGGGTATGCAGACGATAGCACCGTTACGGAAAGATATTTTTCTAGTGCAAGGGCAAAAAAACCGGAAATAGACGAACTAAGAGAGGCAATGGTGCTCCATACCAATCTTACTCTGCAAGCTGTCTCCGATTGGGGTGATGCCAACCTTGTGAGATTCAATGCCTCTAAGACACAGGCGTGTCTCTTCTCTGCTAAAAAGAGCCCTTTCAACTTGGCTCCCACTTTCCGGGGTGTGCCTGTTCCTATTACCAGTCATCTCGAACTTCTCGGTATCGATCTCTCATCAAATCTTAACTTCGGTAGCTATATTGAGTCCAGGGCTAAGACGGCTTCTAAAAAACTGGGCATCCTCTCCAAGGTCCAACGGTATTTTACCCCTGACCAACTGTTGAGCCTTTACACAGCTCAAGTCCGCTCATGTATGGAGTATTGCTCCCACCTATGGGATGGATCTGCCCGCTATCAGCTCGAAGCCCTGGAAGCTATCGACAGACGTGCCAGAAGACTCGTTGTTGATGAGTTGCTTACGGCAGGGCGGCTCCACAGCCTCGAACATCGCCGACTGGTAGCAAGTCTGTGTGTCTTCTACAGGTTGCACTTCGGGGAGTGTGCGCAGGAATTACATAATTTAATTCCCCCTGCACCATTCCACCATCGGACAACACGACGTGGACAGGGATTCCACCCATTTGTGGTCGATATTCCTCCTCATCGTACCTCTCGATTCGCCTCCTCCTTCATTGTGCGAACCGCTAAGGTGTAGAATTCCCTCCCTGCGTCGATGTTTCCCCATACATATAATTTAGGGATATTCAAGGCAAGAGTGAACAGGCATTTTTTGAGTCTGCGTGATACACCTTAGACCTCATCTTAGCTTCCCATCAGGCTAGATAGAGGTCAAACGCACTCAAATTTCTAATAAAAAAAAAACTAAAGCGAGAATGATACGGGCGGGTTACGCGATCAGTCTCCCATCAGTATTTCATCATTCAAAACAATTTTAATTTTCATCAGTCGGAACCATCAGTCTGTCATTCAGCGTGTTACACGATCATTCTGACCAGACTAATGCCAGAATAACCGTGTAACCTTGCTCTTATAACAACCATCTTTTTCGTCAAGGATTAAAAAGCATCGTCTTTGGAAAAAAATCGCTTTGGCCTATGAGTCTTTCAATTCTTGACTCGGTTTACCCCAAATTAAAACGGACGTAAAAGTGTATCACGCACGAAAACGAGCTGCTATACTATATTTATTTATTTATAAAATTTTATTGTTCCAAAGTAAAAATATACTTTTAATAAATGGCGGACTTAAGGCCATACCTAAATTTTCCGGGGTCCAGTGCTGCCCCCATTTAAAATAAATCATTTCAAAGAAAACGGAGACATTATTTAAAATTTTGCTACTATCAAGTGCTAGATAACCCTTGGGAGTATTTTATGAACTACTGTTTAGAGTTTAAAGTTAGAACGTTAAGCTTTACTACGCACATTTGCGAAAAACGGCCACTTTTGGCTATTGGCGGACCCCGGAAAATTCAGGTACGGCCTTAATGCTATATTGACAACCCGTGTGGTTCCGGGTACCCGTGTGGGTCCGGGTTAGAATAGGACTACTCCATCTCCTTCCATGGATGTCGTAAGAGGCGACTAAAGGACGAAGCACAAACATCTCATGAGATGTAATTGTAGCATGCTACAATTGCATTCACAAAGAGGGTTGACGTCAGGCAGGCGGTCGGTCGTAAAACGATAGCCAAATCATTTAAACTGTTCCGGCTATTTCTTTTCCATTTTGCAAGGTCTTTGGTATCTTTGGGTGACCATTGACATGTTATATTTGGAGAAGAAAAAGCGGGAAAGCGCACCCCGGGCTCCGAAGCAGCACAGCTGAGGATGCAACCGGGAACGCGCTTAGACGAAGAAGACTACATTGACGAACTTTAGATACTTACATTATAGATGTTGTAAAATGTATAAGCACAGAAATTAATAAGAGTACTTCATACAGAATGGAATCTCCTAAGATCCCGCGCGATATGCGTCCCCGTTCCGCGTCCCCTCGCAGGCGGGTTCTCGGACGAGAGCGGGCGAACACACACACATTGACGTGTGCACGGATGTATAGTTTCGTTTGTAGTAGTGTAGGCATAAATGATACTCCGCTTCTATAAAGTGCCATACCTGTGGTATGAGTATACTTGACTTCATTTTTAATTCTTTTAATTTTATTTTCTAATTTTGATTTATGTTTTTGTATTTATATATTTATATTTTCTAACACAGTGAGCATTGTATAAGAAATAAATGAAGTGAATACAGTAACGACGAATTGTCAATATTTTTTTCAAACGTATTCGACGCGGGCGAAGTCGCAGGTAGAAGCAATGATATCAGGCTTTAGGTAAACACATCACAAACTTTTCAAATTATAACTTTCATATCCATCACGAGGGTGCGTATATATTTTTTATTTTGATCCGTAACGTGTGTACGTTTTTTTTTTCAATAAAGATGAAATTTTTGAACGATCGATCGGAAGTGGTCTGCATCCTGCGTTTTCCTGAAATCTTGCTTAGGTCGTCCGACCTCATAAAGATGGGTGTCCTACGCTGCGCTTGCCGGTACATGGCCGCCATTCGAGAACCCGTCTGCGCCATCAGCAATTAGTTAGTATAATAAATGGATAGATACTAGGTAGGTAATTAAATTAATTTCTGTTTTTCCTAAAGGTCGACTGGTAGAGAATGCATTAGCGTTAAGTTCACCTTTTGTACCATTGTGGTCAATAAAGATTTTAATAAATAAATAAATAAATACTCTTAAAATTATGTCACAATATTATTCCAAAAGTTACCAAATGACTTCGACAATATATTCATCATCATTATTTCAGTCGCATAACGTCCACTGCTGGACATCGACCTGCATCCAGCGCTTTCCAGCGACCTTGGTCAGGTCGTCTGACCACCTTGTGGGTGGGTGTCCTACGCTGCGCTTGTCGGGTACGTGGCCGTATTCGAGAACCCTTCTACCCCATCGGCAGTAGGTAAGTATAACGATTGGACTGAATACTACAGGCTGACTTTTTATCCACCAGCAAAAATTTTAGACCAAGTTCAGTTCATAATACTAAACTACTTTCCATAAATACAATAAAAATAAAAAATAAATCGTCTTCCCATAAATTTCTATTTTTAATTTTTTATTTAAATAAAAATTTTTTATCGTTTTTGATAAAAAAAATATAGAAAGTAGTCCAGTATCATGGACTGATCGTGCTCCACAAATTTGGCTGGTGTTTAAAAAGTCATTCTGTATAAGTAGGTACCCTTAAAATTATGTCACAATATTTTGGTAATATAGTATAATATAGCTATATTATGACGACATGACTCCTTATTTAAAAACCGGCCAAGTGCGAGTCGGACTCGCGCACCGAGGGTTCCGTACAAACCTGCAAGGTTTAGTATTTGGTATGAATTTCATTTTAATACCTCTACGCGTTTATGAGGAAATGGGTAGTAAGTTTAAAATTATTAAAAAAAAATATATTATGTGATGTAACTAAAAATTTATGGTTTTCGTAATTTTTCCTTTATCTATGCTATAAGACGTTGCTTCGTACCAAATTTCAAGATTCTGAGTTCACGGGAAGCACCCTGTAGGTTTTGATTCCCTTGCAAGTGTCGAAAATTTGCGGCATAAACGGCTGTATCTTTTGATTGCGTTGGCTTAGAAGTTTGATTTTTTCACAGCTTCAAGGGACAGTAGACCTGAGTAATTGATATAAATTTCAGCTTCATACCTCCACGCGTTCCTGAGAAAAAGGGTCTTGACATACGGACGGACGGACGGACAGACGGACAACAAAGTGATCCTATAAGGGTTCCGTTTTTTCCTTTTGAGGTACGGAACCCTAAAAACATACTAGAAGGAAAGATAAAAGGTAGAAGAGGACGACCAAGAAAGAGCTATGTAGACCAACTGAAAGAAAAAGCAGGGGTCATGTCGTATCAAGCACTAAAAAGTAAGGCAGAGAACCGAGAAGTTTGGCGCATACTCCATCGACAAGAGCCACTAAGCTCTTAAATAAGAAGAAGAAGAACAAGAAGTATATTATTATTACTCTATGATAATATACAACTTTTTCTCATAAATGTATAGCGATAATAATCTTCCATAACTACGGTAAAATTAGGTAAGGAAAATTAGCTAGGTACGTTAGTTTTTTACTACTTCTACTTAGTACAGAGCAAGCCATCTAGATGGCGCTGTGTTTAACAGCGCTTGTTTGTTCGTAAAAAACGAATGCTTATACCGCCATCTTTCCGAAATTAAGCGGCACCGCTACGAAACTACCTTCTTTCGAACTAGTAGCTCCATCTAACAACATTTAAACTAAAAATCGAATTAGGCTTCAAAGCATGACGGTTAATTGTCACTCCTATAGTTATTAAAAAAAAATTGCGCGTTTTTAAAATTAACTTAATAATTTTATAAGAGTATGTATGTACTCGTATACGAAACTTTAATATGACGCCTTATGCACCTTGTAAACATTATAATTTACGTCTAAGCGCGTAGATACTTATACGACTTTGTAGTTTAATGCCTGGCTATAATGTGTGCTTAACCGAGAATTTAAGTTCAAAGTTAACCTTTGCTAGCTTTTTGCGACCTAGGAAGGCAATACATTTTATAATATTACGAGGTTTAAGAAAGGCAAAACAAGGAGCTCAATGTCTGTTAAAGAAAATAAGTCTTATACAGGGTCTAAAAAAATACAGGGACTAACAAAATATACTGAAACTATTTTAAGAATGGATTCAGTCCATGATACTGAACAACTTTCCCTAAGAAACATATATCGAAATATGAAAAATAATTTTTGGTCTCTCATACAAGTTCGCCGATCAGCTGATCCGAGTTTCTATGAAAAGCAAAAATTTTCTTTTCATGTTTCAATATGTGTTTCTTGGGGAAAGTTGTTCAGTATTATAGACTGAATCTACCATTAAAATAGTTTCAGTATATTTTGTTAGACGTTATATACTAAAACTATTTTAAGGGTGTCCATGATTCTGAACAACTTTCCCCAAGGAACATATATCGAAATATGAAAAATAATTTTTGGCCGCCCATACTAATCAATCGATGAGCCGAGTTTGTATGGAAAGCCAAAAAATATTTTTCATATTTCGTTATATGTTCTTGGGGAAAGTTGTTCAGTATCATGTACTGAATTCACCTTTAAAATAGTTTCAGTATTTGTCTGTGTAAAAGAGACGTAATTGTGACAGGCAATAAAACTGATCAAGTGTGAGTTAAACTCGCATGAAGAGGGTTCCGTACATCTCATAGGTTTTTCTGTAATCTACAGGAAATGAACTATATATATATATTTTTTTTTTTTTTCAAAATATTAGGTTCAGTAGTTTCGAAGATCAGGGTCAATTTTCGTCTTCTTTCATAAATAAAATCAAAACTATTTATTTTACAATAATTAGAAAAAAATTATTTGAGATCCTCATAACGAGCCCTTTCATTTGATATACCTACGACACAATAAGGTTTGCAATTTTTTTCTTTAAATTTCCTAATATGTCCCCCGAAACTGGGTCATAGGATTACACCATCCTACGAAATTTCACCTGATTTGGTCCAGTAGATTCGGAGCAAATTGGCTGTGACAGACGGACGGACAACAGACAGACAAACGCACAAGTGACCCTATTAGAGTAAGTATTAGGGTTCCGTTTTTTCATTTTTTGAATCCTTAAAATGTAAGACTGAATAAAATTACGCTAATATGAACATAAAAAGTAGCGGTTTCATTCAATGGTTTTATTATTAAGACCTATAAAACCGAAAGAGTCAACACAAAAACACCGAGAATTGAGTAACGGGCCATCCAAGCAAGCTAAAACAATGTCTTGGCGGGCATTACGTATTATTTATTCTGTGGCATTACTAATAGAAGTTACTAAACAACACTGGGATGCGGTCCACACTTGGAATGGAGGTCAACACTATTTAGAATAGCTATACTTTTACAGGTCGCGCTTCGAATGTACTGCTTGGATCGAACTTGGGCTTCATAGACGCTCAGCCAGTGCTTAAACTGCTTGGCCACCACCGCCTATATATCAGAGAATTAAGTTACAAAGCAAAAAAAAACCTCATTTAAATTTCGAAAAAAAAAAAAACTAGGCTAAGGTATAATTAATCAGATGGACTGAACTTGCTGTAAGAAACTGGGCATTGGATTGAAAATATGGATGGACTGGATGGATAAAACCTATTTTTTTAAATAAAGAATAGAAAAAAATAAAGATAAAGGTTAGATAGACAAAAAACAATACAATAATTATTTTTCGATCACTTTCCAATCACGAGACACATAAAAGTCATCCATTTATATGTACTTCGCCACACGCATAACGCATAAATTAGATAATTTGCGTTAAAAAACTACTCAATACAGATTTACGTTCATACTGGTCGAGTTAAATAGTAAAGTGAAGGAGCGAACAACAAGAATAAAATCTATTTTATTAAATACTTAGTTAATACTTATGTTTAACTAACCACCAGATCTAGTAAAATATAACGACAAAAACACCTCATACTGCCAAAAATTGTAAATGATTACCAAAATTAAATCCCCGTTTTAGCGTAAAATTAAATCCAAAAATATGTATTACAACTTGCGATCATATTTAAAGCAGCCATCTCAAAAGGTTTTTTGTTTTAGCTATATATAAAATAGCTTGAAGGGTTATCTAGGGCTTGGTAGAAACAAAACTTTAAATGATAACTCCGTTTCCTTTGAAATGATTTATTTCAAATGGGGGCAGCACCGGACCCCGGAAAATTCAAGTATGGCCTTAACATTGGGTTCGATATGCTTTGTAGAGTTTTAAAAATTCGTTTTCATTCTGCGGCAATTTAAATTTAGTCTTATAATCTATCGTCATATCAGAAACACCTCCACTCCAGTAATAAATAACTCGCCCACTGTGAACTTATTTAATATCCACTTGTGTGGCTGACCTTATCAGCCAGTTAAGTGTATGTCCGCCTTTAGGCGTTGTTATAAAGATAAAATAGAATTCTTTGGTTTATAGCTTTTTTATTTGTCTTTCGACACCTTTGGTTTTACCATTTTGATAAGTTTCTTATATTATTTTTATGAAGTGCTTCTACTGGCTCTAATTTTATTATTGTAAATCAAATAAAATGAATATTTGAAACATAATTAACTAGTTTTTGCCCGCGAATCCGTCCGCGTGTCTTATATAAAGTCTAACAAAATACACTGAAAATCATGTTATTTAACAACTTTGCCCAAGGAACATAATATATCAAAATATGAAAAAAAATTTGGAATCCCATATAAATTGACCGACCAGCTGATGCTAGTTTCTAGGGAAAGCAAAAATATTTTTTCATATTTTGATATGTGATTGGGAAAGTTGTTCAGGATCATGGACTGCATTCACCCTTAAAATGGTTATAAGTATATTTAGTTAGACCCTGTATTATTACTTACGAAAATTATTATGATCATAAATTATGATCTAGGTAGTTCGATAATTTTCTTCCATTGTAAGTCATTCTTAATCACAGGGTAATCCATCGTGTTAAAGGATTCAGGATTCATGATTCAAGGATTATATTATTACATCATAATCAGGTCTTTTAGTCTCCACTGCTAGAGCACGACCCTCTCTGTACTACCAGAGCCATATATTAGCCAGAGCAATAAGAGGATTTGGCCTACACTCTCCACGGTGGCCCGACGGGTTGGAGAGGTCTCATTGATGTTTATAAACTTTGTTCAGCTTGAGCTTCCTAAGTCGCTTTCTACGACTTGGAGTGGTACTATTCTACTCTGCCGAGAACCATACGGCTTAATTAATTATATTATTACATACATACGTACTATCACGCCTGTTTCCCATAGGGGTAGGCAGAGACTATGGATGGACCTCCACTTGCACCATAACCTTGAACCATAATAGCGAGACACTTGAATTTTTTACCAATTATGTATTACTGTGGCCGCTATCACAAAAAATACTAAAAATAAGATAAAGTTAATAAACGGGCAAGTGCGAGTCGGACTCGTACATGAAGGGTTTCGTACCACCGTACAATGTTTTAAAACGCTGAAAAAACACGTTTCTTATATGACGACCCCCTTTAATTTATTTTTTATTTATTAATTTTATCTTATTTTTAGTATTTGTTGTTATAGTGGTCATAGTAATACATAATCGGTGAAAATTTCAGGTGTCTAGCTATTATTTTTTTTACTTTTACTATTCTAACCCGAAACCACACGGGGTGAAAATTTTCACAGAATATACATTATGTATATATGTAATGTACAGCCAATTGTATGGAGGTCAGAACCCTTTATGTATGTACGAGTCCGACTCGCACTTGACCGGTTTTTTTTTAAATGTCTCCAATCTGGTTGCAGTACGTTTGTCGTAGTACATATTATGTCGTTGATAGTATGTACTTTATTTCTTTGAATTGAGTATTGTTCAGTATAACGAGCAAGTAAAAGAAAGTAGGCAAGCTCAATAATTTAATGAATATAAGTATCCATTCTTACCCAAAGTCCCAAACCGAAACTCAATATTTTGCACAAACTCCGAACTAAATAATTGTTGTATCGTATTACTTCGACCAAACTCCAAAACTCCGTTCCTACCAAGTTTTTTTCCAAACCCCATTCACAATAGCTTGATACATCCGTACAATTTTAAACAATTATTCCTCATTCTAAAAGGTACTTTAACACTTTAAAAATAAGGTTGAAAAAGGTGGTAAAATAACAGTGTAAAGTAACACAAAACATGAGACATTCCATAGTTCCATTGTTAGAAGGACCTCGGATCAAAATTTTACGCCCAAAGGAATCTTAACAAAATTTCTTTTGTCCGAGTTTAAGAAAAAAAAAATGGGGCAGATGTTCTAAAACATTTTATTATCTGTGAAGAGGCGAATGAGGCGAAGTCGAGTGCAGAATAATTGACATTAAATGAAGTGTTGTTTTTTGTAACACTGCAGAGAGTTACTATTTCAAGAGCAGACAACGCAATGTCGTCAAAAAGAAAAGATGCATCTCTGTCGTCACCAAACAGCGTCCTTCTATATTTTCACGGACATGCTCCTTATTTTTCAACACACTGTCATTCATATAAAGATACTTGGCCATGTTTGTTTTGTTTTTCGTGTATGTAAGTGGCCAACACTGGTGTCAGATTTTTCAAGCTGCCTAAAGGCATCTGACATAGCTTGACGACTGCCATACAATGACAGCCGGGACCAACGGCTTTTACGTGCCTTCCGAAGCACGAAGGAGCACGAGAAATTTTTGTACCACTTGTGGTCACCCATCCAAGTACGGACCACGCCCGGGGTTGCTTAACTTGTGAAAACGCTAGCAATGCGTACTCCCACCCGGCCACCGAACTCCTACTTTACTTGGCCATAAAGCAGCCAGAGGATTTGGCCTAACCTCTCCACGCTGACCAGACGAGTTGGAGAGGTCTCACTGATGTCTAAGCTTTGTTTAGCTTGTATTTCCTACGTCACCTTCCACGACATCCACGGGAAGACTTGGAGTGATCCTATTCTATTCTGCCGGGAACCACGCGGCAGACCATCTACACCATCTTTACCTTCTTACTTTTATTTTTTCCAGGGACATCGCTCACTATTATAAGTTACAAATAAAACCGGCTAAGTGCGAGTTAAACTTGCGTGGAGAGGGTTTCGTACAATTGATTGAATTATTATAGGTTTTCCTGAAATCTACAAGCAAACCTGAACTACTTTCCATAAAAATAATTAACGAAAAACTAAAATAAAAATTAGCCTTTTTATGCAAATCAGCGCTCAGTCAAACGGATTTTCTATGGGAGGACAAAAAATTTTCATCGATTTTTAATAACTTTTTTTATAGAAAGTAGTTCAGTATCATGGACTGAACTTGCTCCAAAAATTTGGCTGGTTGTTTAAAAGTCAGCCTGTATAACACAGTAAGGTTTGCAAAACTTTTTTTTTCAATTTCCTGTCCCCCGAAAATGACCCTTATTAAGAAAAAATATTTATTTACTTTGCACATATGTGTTTGGGTCATAGGATTACACCATTCTACCAAATTTCACCTGGTTCGGTCCAGTAGATTCGGAGCAAATCGACTGTGACAGACGGACGCACAGACAGACGCACGGGTGATCCTATAAGGGTTTCGTTTTTTAATTTTTCGTTCGTCATTCTAAAAATTAATGGTACTTACTGATGTCTTAATCGTGACCCACGTAAGACACTACGCTTTTTACAAGCTTTTATCTCACTTGTATATTCGGGTCAATGTTGATGCAAGTTGAATTTGACCCACTTTCCGATTTTCGATCGAGATGAAATGTTTTATGCAATTGTAAATTAGATGACAATGCAATGTTCTTAACAAGAAACTGATCTGATGATAAAGCCGGAAGGTAAAAGCCCAGTACCTAATAGAACAACGTAATCCGATCGAGTTTGGGCTAATTAAGGTGGTACTGGAGGCGCGGGCGAACTCCACAGCGAGTTGCCTACCGACGCGCTTCGTCGTGTTGCTATTTCGTCGAGAAAGAGAAAGGGCGCTAAAAAAACGAGACAGAGAATCCGTCACACCGCCGGTACCCGCGCGAGGTGTAATAAGGGTGATAAACGGAAGAGGTGTAATAAACGGGCCGTTATAGGCCATGAATCGAAAGGTTTTCGTAGTTTTCGTTTATTTCGATAAATACGATACATACCCAAATAAAACTAAATTATTTGGAATTTAGAGTCTTCACTCTAGTCGTATAATTAGTTTCCATAAGGATCGAAAATATAATTATAAGTGTAATAGGCGTCTAAATATTACTCGATTACGTCGATAAAAAAGGCAAATTTTAAGTTGCTATAACTTTTTTTTTTGTTTATTATTTTCGAACCAAAACTAATTACAGATCTAGATATTTATCATCTTAATGCTCGTAAAAAATTTGAATACGATGAGTTTTATGGTTTCGAAATTAAAACGAAAGTACGTTTGTATGGGATTTCGTCCCTCCAGTTAACCCCCTTTTTCGCATTTCCTAGTTTTTAAGATAATTATGTCCTATTTTTTTTTACTTTTGTGCAACAAAGGGTATTGTATTGTATTGTAATTTCATTTGTCTTGTCTACTTTGGCATCACAATGAAAGCTTGAGCAAAAAATTATTTTCTTTACCAAAAAACTTTAAGTGTGAGTCACTTCACCTCACCTATTTTCGTCAAACATCTCCAAAAACCTCGGTTGCCTCGGGAGATTGCAGTTGCAATAAGGCCTCCTTTTGACATCTGTTTAATGCTTTATATATTTTTTTAGAATAAAAATAAAGTTTATTCAATGAAGAGCTGAGAGGGAGGCATTTGCCCAACAATGAGATCTAAATAAATAATAAAAAGGAAAAAAAAATTTAACATATTTAGAAATACAGAAAAGTTAAATACATACCTATCTAGTACAAAGTATCTAAAAATTCTGTACAAAAACATTATGGTTTAGGTGCAATAAAGACTTTAACTAACTAATCAGCTCTATGCATCAAACTTCACTGCACTACTTTTTCAAGTGCAAAGGTGTCCCCTTGCTTGTAGCGGTTTTAGATGAATGGAAATAAATTGAAATATTATTTAGTGACAGGCAGGTGAGAGTGTCAATAGTTGAAGATTTTGTAATGTCGTGTTATGAGTGTTTAAACAACTATTTGATGAGCAGGGACTTTTATTTGAGAAATAAGTAGCAAAAGTAGCGCTACGCTTTGATTAAATTATGCGATTTGTTTGTATAAATTTATTTTTGTAAGAGTCTCCTTACCCTAGACTTTTTCATACACGTATTCTAGCTTTTATTTTGAAATATCATGTCAGATTTCGGCAATATTTCGTAATTTCATAAAAAAATATTTAAAGATGTAAAAGTTTTCCATTCTGATGATTAAATATGATATGTTAGACTATTATAGTGTTTCATATCATATTTGAATTTTCGTTCAAGTTCATATTTTAACTGTGAAAACTAGTTATATGCCTAGAAAATGCAATTTCTTTGAAATTGCCGAAATCTGACATGTCATTCGTCTGATTCTGTCTAGGGTAAGGGAACTCTTAAGTGATATAGCTCAACCTCAAGTGGTAAACACTTTTTTCTAGGTAAATAGTTTACCAAACTTACCTAACTACAACTTACTAGATAACTTATTTACCAAACAACCTTAGCATGAATTCAAGTAATTTTATATTACTACAATTTCTATGAAAGGTAAAACATGGATTTTTTGTATTTAAGGGATGGTTCAAAATGATGGAACTTTAAAAACATTACCTTCTCTTTGGAGCAGCAGAGCTGCGCAAGGTAAATCTTATATATAAAATTCTCGTGTCACAATGTTCGTTCCCGTACTCCTCCGAAACGGCTTGACCGATTCTCATGAAATTTTGTGAGCATATTGAGTAGGTCTGAGAATCGGCCAACATCTATTTTTCATACCCCGAATCTACGCGGGCGAAGCCGCGGGCAAAAGCTAGTATAAAATAAAAGCGTACTCATTTTTAACAGGAAATATTTTTAATCTAAGTAAATTTATTACTTCTTATGCCTATCATCCTAAATCTTCCCGCGAAATACTTATTTTAAATCCACCAAAAATTAAATTTCCACATAAAACTTCAATTTAAACTATCTTAAATCGGGAATATGCACAGGAATACATTGATTTTTTATTGCCCATTGATTTCGGAGCAAACCTGCCCAAACTTTGGCTTATTAATCCCACAATCTCTTGCTACAATACCGAATAATTCAAATCAAGAAGGGTGACCATCAATTTTAAAATTGACGGATAAAATTAACATTTAAAGTTATTTTATGGCCCTGGCTACAAGTCCTTTAAAGCCTATCTTTAGCTTTCCGTTTCTTAGTCCAAACGAGTTTCAATAAAATGTTGGTGTAGGTCCTTTGATTGCTTCAAGGGAGCTTCTGGCGACAAATCTATACGAGTCCACTGGTTTTTACCACCACAGTTCGCTAAACAAATATCACTACAGCTTTTACTATTTCACATATTGTTGCATGAGAATTTATGACACAAAACTACACCAATTTTATATTATAAATTCAGCTGTAATTATTTTTCAAAATAGTTTAAAGCAAACCCCAACTGAATTTTCCATCACTTTTTTCTATTTGAGCGAGGTTGCCTAGAGGAAATTGCTTAGCCTTTTGTACATTGCCTAGTTTTGTATTTTTCTTTTGTGCAATAAAGGGTATTGAATCCCTTGACTTCCCGCTTACAGAGAATTGTAACAGACGGACTTAAGGCCGTTGGCCTTTTCTACCAGTCAACCTACAGGTGGTGCTGAAATTAGATCATATCGGAAATAGTGCAAAAACTGAAATGCTTTATTGTTAATAATTTTTAAGTGCTTTTATAGATATATGATTAGAATATAATACACTTTTGCGTTACCGGGGTAGGTAGGTAAAAGATTATTGATTTGAAATTTTTATAGATTTTTAAATTAAAAAAAAAAAAAAAGCTTGTCCACATTTCAACAAACGCATAGCCACAGTAGCCACCGATAAGACGATACAGTGCAGCGCAAAAATGCATAATATTTTATACAAAAAATGTTTTGAGCCCACAAGCCCGTCATTAAGTACAGATTTTATCTAACTTTGTTTATTCAGACTAACTTTGGGCGTCTTTGATTTATGGCCACAGATGACTTGATTTTAATTTTGGGGGAAAATAAGGTTTTTGAACGAAATTATGGCAGCAAATATTTTTAACAGAATAACATTTAACTGATTGACTTTTTTAACGTACATACTAAAAATCATTGTACCTAAAATACTATAAAATAATATATTGTACCTATGCTAATATGTATTATTACAATCTAGCCTAAACTTAGACTAATTAGTAATTTAACATTTTCCTAGTTTTATAAGTTATAGTATTTGAACGGAAGGATTGAATTACCGGAGCAAAGTGCTTATGGGTTCCGTACAAAAAATGAAAAAACGGAACCCATAGGATCACTCGTGCGTCTGTCTGTCCGTCCGTCTGTCACAGCCAATTTGCTCCGAATCTACTGGACCGAATCAGGTGAAATTTGGTAGGATGGTGTAATCCTATGACCCAAACACATGTGTGCAAAGTAAATATTTTTTTTTTAAATAAGGGTCATTTTCCGGCGACAAATTAGGAAATAAAAAAAAAAGTTTTGCAAACCTTACTGTGTCATATATCAAATGAAAGGACTTGTTATCAGGATCTCAAATACTTTTTTGTTATTATTGTAAAATGAATAGTTTTGATTTTATGATTTTATTCATGAAAGAAGACGAAAATTGACCATTCCTTCCCCCTGATCTTCGAAACTACTGAACCTAACAAAAATTTTGAAAAAAATTCAACATATAGTTCATTGCTTGTAGATTACAGGAAAATCTATAAGACTTCAATAAATTGTACGGAACCCTTCCCAAGCGAGTTTAACTCGCACTTGGCTGGTTTATTTAACTTAACAAACCAATTATGAATTAATAATTCAATGTATAATTTTCGAAGTGAAAACTTCTTAAGGCGCGTTGGGCATTTTTGAGATGGAAGTCATTGAACTTGCGACACTGTTACCCTTACCGTAACCGACACCTCCTTGTTCAAGTTTTCACTTCTGTCGGCACACAAGGAGTTTTTTTTAAATTACATATATGGATGAATTTATTACACGATATACGAAACAGTTATTAAGTTAGTATTTTATATTTATTATCTAATTGAGAAAGTCCTTTAATTTACTGAAAAGAACAATCAGTAGTAACACTAAGGAGCTCGGTTGCTCGGTGGGAGTACGCATTGCTAGCGTTTTCACAAGTTAAGCATCCCCGAGCGTGGTCCGCACTTGGATGGGTGACCACAAGTGGTACAAAAAATTCTCGAGCTCCTCCGTGCTTCGGATGGCACGTAAAAGCCGTTGGTCCCGGCTGTCATTATACATTATGGCAGTCGTCAATCTATGTCAGATGCCTTTTAGGCAGCTTGAAAAATCTGACACCAGTATTGGCCACTTACATACACGAAAAAGAAACAAGCAAGTGGTAACACTTTTCGTATTATTCGTGACGTAGTCTTGAGTTATCGCGGTAAGAGAATACCATATTTTATACCATGGCCATATGGCAAGCTAATAATAATAGTAACTATTGTGTAGATAGAGGTTTACACAGGTTTTTATCTACGCTTGACTAGAAAACAATTTGGTAGTGCAAACCTAACGTACCATAGTATAATACATACAGAAAACAAATCGTATCAAATTAATAACCACCAATTTCATTGCTAACGCTTTTTAACTTCAGTAGCCTAATCAATTTTGACAGTTGTGGCGGCCATCTTGTTACTATGAGAATAAAAAAAGAAAATACATGTTTATAAATTAAAAATCGTTCAATCTTGTTCATTGTTATTTCCATACACATAAATACCTATTACATATACAATATCGCGTAACGAGGAGATCGGTGGTGGAGGAACGCGTATTACTAGCGCTATACAAGTTAAGTGATCCCGAGCATTGTCCGCACTTGGATGGGTGACCACAAGTGGCATAAGCATTTCTCGAGCTCCTCCGTGCTTCGAAATGCACGTTAAGCCAGTGTTTAGAATACCGCTAAAAATCTGGTAACGTTAATTCTGTCAAACGGCGTTAACGTTATCAGAAAAGATAACGTTATGCTGGGTAATGGTATTTTTCCCACTATTTACCGATAATCAGATAACGTTACCAATGATATTAACGGTAAAAGGTATTGTTAACACTGTATTTCTTTTCGATATTTGACAGAAATAATTGATGAGAGTTTGTCTAGTAGGCTACTAGAGCTATTTATATAATACCAGCTTTTGCCCGCGGCTTCGCTCGCGTATCCCACGGGAACATTATATTTTTCCGGGATGAAAGGTATGTCCTTTTTAGTAATCCTAACATGTGTATGCGAATTTTTAAGAAGATTGGTTCAGTAGATAAAGCGTGAAGAGGTATCAAACAAACAAATATACAAACTCACTTTCGCATTTATAATATTAGTTAGGATTAGGATTTTACAAGTATCGAAAAAAAGTATCTTTACTTATATCGTTAATTGATAACGTTATAAACTGTATTATCGATACCCCTTATAACGTTACCATAAAATAACGTTATTTAACGTTACTTTTAGTGTGAATTTGGTATCGTTAACAAGCCCTGTTAAGCCGTTGATCCCGGCTTTCATCATTGTATGGCAGTCAAGCTATGTAAGATGCGTTAAGGCAGTTTGAAAAATCTTACACCCGTGTTGGCCACTTACACACACGGAAAACAACAAACGTCACTAACGGGAGTGGTGGATCCAGGATTTTTGTTTGGTAAATACTAAAAAGCCTAAATATATATCTAAATGCTTATCAATATATTTTTTGTACCCATTTTAAGTTTTCTAACAACCCAAAGGTTGGCTGTCAGAATGTTTTAGCATTAAGTCCGTCTATTGTGCTATACAAATTGTATTTTGTACAATAAAGTTTAAATCCTAATCCTAATCCTAACTAATATTATAAATGCGAAAGTGAGTTTGTATATTTGTTTGTTTGTTTGGTTGTTTGTTACCTCTTCACGCTTTATCTACTGAACCAATCGTCTTAGAAATTCGCATTTACATTTTTAGGAGTACTGAGAAGGATATAGCTGTACCTGTACCTTTGATCTCGAAAAAAGTAATTTTCCCGTGGGATTTGGGACACGCAAGCGAAGCCGCGGGCAAAAGCTACTACTCGTAAGTAAATAAAAGCACACATATTTTTGTTTTTACTAAACTACACTATTTGAGAACTTGGGAATCGCACTTTCTCCCAACCGATACATGTATCATCATTATGTCTTTCTTCTAGTCTCCATTGCAGCAGCACGACCGTCTCTGTCACTGCCAGAGCCATAGTTGGCCAGAGCAGTCAGAGAATTTGGCCTACACTCTTCACGCTGGCCAGATGGGTTGGAGAGGTCTCATTGATGTTTATGCTTTATTTAGCTTGTTTCCTAAGTCGCCTTCTACGACATCCACGGGAAGACTTGGAGTGGTCCTATTCTACTCTGCCGGGAATCACCACACGGCGTGATACATATACTGGTTAGTATAATAATAATAAAAATTATAATTCATAAAAAAAATAATAGGTTTCAAAAATTAATTCAAAATAGGTTTTGCTAAACCTATTTTAGTTAAAAGATATTTTGTCTCGTTCTTGCTATGTCAAAAATAGAAAAGAGTGATAGGGACAAAACTAAAATAGGATTAGCAAACGTTTGTATTTTTTTATGAATAAGAGGGATAGAGTTTATTTCATGGAGAGACTCAGATGCTAAAATCCACTTCTTCTAAGGAGATAGACAGTGACAAGCCAAAGGTCAAAGACCTGAATCAGCAGCCTGAATGTGATGTTTATGCTGATGGATGAAATGTGGACGTAATGAATTTGTTTCTTTTCTTTTGAAAATACAGTATTTTGGAACCTTTTCAGTAGGTATTATATATATGAGCATTAAAATATTTATGACAGCCTGTATGTATAGTTATCTAAGTAAGTATCTATGTTGGCGAGTTAGTATGACTTCTTATACATACTATCGTATAATGGAACACACATAAGCTAACAGAGTATTTTCCATATTGAGGCCCTGTTCTTGAATGTGAATGTCAGCGCAACAAAACTCATGCGGCGAGCATGAGTATAACGTCACAAAATCACCGTATTTTTAATCTTCGTTGCATGCATAGTGCAGCCAACTTTCTAAGAAAATTCATTTAATTCTATTATCAATGAAAATAAGCAGCGTGCAACGGAATGAACAGGGTGGAATAGCGGAAATGAGTGGTCAAAATCGCTTTTTGCAGATCTTTCGCAAATACCTAAGTGATTAAAACATTATTTAATATGTATGTTAGATATATATATATGTGTGTATAGTTAATATATGTGTAATGCTTTAAGTATTTATGTATGTAAGTACATATACCTGCCTATATGTGTGTAGCTATGTAAGTATAATCTTATAGGTAGTTTTTGCGTGTAAGTAAGTACCTCCTTCTACTTTATAACTGAGTAAATATCTTCAATCTATCGCAGGTTAATAGGAAGAGATCCCTTCATGGGACAAGTCCGCCTTTGTATATTTGCTCTTTCGTATTATTTTGTCTTTTTATACTTTGTTTTTGGTACAATAAAATTATTACAAACAAACAAAACATACCGCAATTTGGAAGTGCTTACAAAAATCATTCGTTGTATAACTCTGCGTTTTAAACATAGGGCTCCTGTTTCTAGATGTTATCTAAAACATACGCAAATCCTGTATCTATACGTCAGGCAGTCACTACTATGTGCCACTCATGGGAGTTTGTTTCGTTCGGCAAAACGGTAGACTTTGACCTTACTATCTGAATTGATATCTGGCCTAACATAACATATTGAAACAATTGATTCAGTCATACTTACCTAATAACAGAAGATGTGGGATTGGGGCTAAGGGAAACCACGGAAAGATCTGTGTTTCTTTTAATAATAAATAAATCTTCTTTAGGTATATCGTTTCCTTACTAGTCTTCCATATTATGGCCGTACCTGAATTTTCCGGAGTCCA
Source organism: Acrobasis repandana (assembly GCA_963576875.1). Lineage (NCBI taxonomy): Eukaryota > Metazoa > Arthropoda > Insecta > Lepidoptera > Pyralidae > Acrobasis > Acrobasis repandana. The sequence goes on along the minus strand of OY756242.1, from coordinate 6,400,397 downwards.
GTGCTGCCCCTATTTAAAATAAATCATTTTAAAGAAAACGGAGACATTATTTAAATTTTTTATACTACCAAGTCCTAGATAACCCTTCAAAGTATTTTATGAACTACGGTTTACAGTTTATAATGAGAACGTTAAGCTTTACTACGCACATTTGCCAAAAGTGGCCGTTTTTCGCAAATGTGCGTAGTAAAGCTTAACATTCTCACTTTAAACTGTAAAAAGTAGTTCATAAAATACTTTGAAGGTTATCTAGGACTTGGTAGTAGCAAAATTTTAAATGATGTCTCCGTTTTCTTTGAAATTATTTATTTTAAATATGGGCAGCACTGGACCCCGGAAAATTCAGGTACGGCCTTAATTCTTTCTCCTCAAAACAAAACCATACATTCTGCATTCAGATTACTTCTTACTTCTTTTCTTACGTGCCAGCTACACATTCGTATACATCCTCACATCCTCTATGGGCAGCGGGAGTCACAAGACTTGACAAAGTTAGAAATAAGTTAAGGGGACTCGTTAAGGCCTAATACCCGACAAGATATAGTTTTAAAAACAAAACCTGACTATGGAAAAATTTATATCTACTGAAAATTACATTTATCCAGTTATTGCAAGCACCAGCAGCGAGCAACAGCTAATTTCATTTGATAGCCCACTCGGCATGATTTGATTTATAGTTCTTTATCTAAACTAATATTATTAAGAGGATTGTTTGTTTGTATTACTACCGAAACTACTGGACCGATTTAAAAAAATCTTTCATCGTTGGTAAGCTACACTGTCCCCGAGTGACATAGGCTGTGTGTGTACCACGGGCGAAGCCGGGGTGGACTGCTAGTGGCCTATAGAGGGCGCCACAGTGGATTTACTGTGACGTCACATAGCCTTTAACCAGCGGAGAGCCAAGACGATTCCGTAGACTGCCTCCGTGGTCCAGTGGTCAAGGCGTCTGCCTTGTGATCCGGAGGTCGTGGGTTCAAATCCCAATCGATATTGCAGGCTTGAATCACCTGATTATCCGAAAAGAAAGATGATTCCGTGCTTCGGAAGGCATGTAAAGCTGTTGGTCCCGAACGCCATCTAGCGTTTGTACCTATCCTAGGTAGGATTGGTTCTGGTCTACCCTATGGGTTGCGGAGGTCAGACGGCAGTCGCTCTGTGTAAAAACCAGTAACCTTGTCAAATCACCTAGATTAGGTAGCGGACCCCCGGCTCTGAAGTGTTACCGCTGAGGATGCAACCGGGAATACGCTCGGATGATGATGATTAGCCAAGACGATTCCGACGATACTTCATTTATCGAGGTATATCTTTGAAGATAAGAGGGAACAGATGAATATGCATATCACAGAATAAATACTAATACCTAGTATTTTATTTACTCTATGCTAATATAATACTAACGCACAGAAGTCTCACTCAGCAAAGAAATTCAAAGAAATATCTACTCAATGTGGCTAGCGATATGGTTTAATTTATTAAAATCTTTATTGACCACAATGGTACAAAAGGTGAACTTAACGCTTATTCATTATCTACCAGTCAACAGATTCGTATAACTGAATTTACCACCCGGAGGGGCCGCCTGCGTGCGTAATAATAATGTAGGTACATTTTCGATACCTAAACGGGAGTGATACAACAGGCCTGTGCATATTCAAACCTATCAAAATTTCACGAGAGATTTGGGAAATGCGACCTGTAGGGTAGAACAACCGGAAAACTGGAATTTGAATACACGAAATAATGTTTGCCGAAGCTAAAACTACGAAGTTTTGTTCGCTTCGCTCACTCAGTGAACTACCTACAGTGTAAGAAAACAAATAAAAAAATTACCTTTTAAATGTTCAACCCTTACACCCTCGATGTCTTACAAAAAAGACCAAACAAGAAAAAAAAACTAAAAACATACGAGTAGCTACCGCGCGGCGCTTGCTTTTGTTTTTATAATTTTTGACAAACTAAAGAGGGGTACCGTTCTCCCGTGACGTGAAAAAAGTCAACGAGTTTTTGAAAAAGCGTGCGTGTCAAGTTAAACGTTAAGTTATGACGCTGTGCTTAACAGATTGACTTACATGGTACAGTGTGCTGCATTATTAATTTACTCGTTATTTCTTCAGTGTTGGTATTGTGAGAAAATAAATAACTTTGAATATACCACCTGCTTTTTTTATTTATTTATTTAATCTTTATTGCACAATAAAATAAAAGTACAAGTGGCGGACCTAATGCCATATGGCATTCTCTCCCGGTCAACCATTAGACCAAGCAGAAAATATGTGTGGCTGGCGTAATAAAATTCACAAAAATAAGCTCTCTTTTCCCTTCCCAGATAAAAAAATCGATCGATGGGTTAAAAATGCAAATCATGTTAAGAGGCGACGCGGCTAGCAACCCATCACTATTTTGATTCAATAATTTGTGACATTGCTTTGAATAGAATAGAATTTATATTCACAAATACGAGACAACTTATTAATATATTAATTAATTATCATTAATATAAAAAATAAATGACGTCTAACAAAATATACTGAAACCATTTGAAGAGGGTTTCAGTCCATGATACTGAACAACTTTCCCCAAGGAACATCAACTTGTATGGGAGGCCAAAAAATATTTTTCCATATACGTTCCTTGGGAAAGTTGTTCAGTATAATGGACTGAATTCACCCTTAAAATAGTTTCAGTACATTGTGTTAGACGTTTGTAAAATAATTTTGACAAACAAAATAATTTACTTTTGACCCTATCATGCTACCGTATCTTTGAATCACACAAAAAAGTCTACCGTAAATTTTCAATTCATTCTTTACACTAACTTTATAAAACAGTTTGAATTTAGTTTTGCAATAAAATTGAATTCACAATATTACATTTGAATTTGAAAAGCTTTATATCATGCTACTTAATATACAAAGTGTTCAAAGTAACATCTGATAAAAAGACATAAATAAATGTTGGAAATCATAACTATTAGAACAAAAAATATAAACATCAATTAAATGAAGTTTGGCGAAGAAGTCATGCCTAAAATAAAGCCTAATATAAACTGTTTTGAATCTTTACAGTGCGTGTTGTAAAATAACTGGCCACTTGAGTTTCAGAAACTTAAAATGTTACATTCACTAATGAGGAACTTTCCAAGCCACGTTCCTTAAATATCACATAGATGGGGCTGTGCAACGCTGGCAGTATGATTATGCTTGTGTCCGTCAGTCTGTCTATCCGTTTGCTCTCGCCTACAGGTCGCATTTATCAACCGATCCTCGTGAAATTTCATGAGCATGTTCTATTATTAAATAGATATTTTTTTTTTCGATTAAGTTTTTGGATATTTTTTAAAATGGCGGAGATATGGGGGTTTAAAACTTTAAGAAAATCATATTCCCGCCATTTTGAAAAAAATTTAAATATATCATAGAATTTTTTTTGTTGCCCTTAATAAATCGCAACTTTTTTGTCTGAACAACTTTTTTTATCCGATAAACTTCAACGGGTTGGGGGTAAGTCGCGAGGATTACAGCTCACAAAGCCTCTAGTCTTTTAAACAGGCATTTTATTTCAGTCTGAGTGTACCACAAGCGTCCCATGCGCCTCGCAGCTGTCACTTAGCTCCCAACCACTTCTGTCTGTCTGTCTGGTGACGTTTTTGTGCATCGTATCCCACTAGATCACCAACCCAAGTTTAGGGTTCACTAGGATCGACTGGATTAGTCGATCCTAATTGAATTCGGGCTAATTTAAAGATTATATTCATTACGTATGATATATCTAACTATGGTATAAGGCTTAGCTTGTGTAATTTTTTTTTACTTGAACCCCCGGCGTATGTCGTATGTCGTTAATGTCGGTCTGTCTGTCTGGACCCGACTGTCAAGAACGCCATCTAGTGATAAGTAGTGGAACTACCAATACGATTTGATATCCATAGCGCCATCTTTTGTATGCTAGAGAAAGCCCTGACTTTCAAGCATTACCACAATAAATTTTAAACGGCTGAACGACGATACACGGTGTCCAGTGCTGCCCCCATTTGAAATAAATTATTTGTAAGAAAACGGAGATATCATTTAAAATTTTAAGCTACTAAAACCTAAATACCCTTCAAACTATTTTATAAACTACTGTTTACAGTTTAAAGTGAGAACATTAAGCTTTAGTTTGCGTTTTTGCCAAAATTGGCCGTTTTTCGCAAAAATGCAAACTAAAGCTTAACGTTCTCAATTTAAACTGTAAACAGTGGTACATAAAATAGTTTGAAGGGTTATCTAGGTTTGATTAGCTTAAAATTTTAAATGATATCTCCGTTTTTTTGTTATAAATTTATTTCAAATGGGGACAGCACTGGACACCGTGTATCGTCTTAAACAAGCTATAACCAGACCGCAAGGGAACTTGCTTTCATGTAAAATAACCACATCGAAATCGGTCCATCCATCCACGAGCGCTACGATGACACACACAGACAGACAGATCGATATGTCTTTTTTGTCAGGGCTTAAAAATAGCATACGGAACCTATATTATATTTAGTTGACGTTTTTTTACCTCACCTTGTTTGTGAGCTGCCATTTAGCGTTATCTAAAAGACGTCAGTTTTTGTGACTCTATCACTTAATATTGAACGGTAGCTGATGCTGTGCATGTTTAAGATAGGCTTTCGGTATTTTGGCAGTTGTTACAACATAATTAATGCTTTACCCGTTGACATCAAAGATATTACTACATAATGTTATATTAATTTGTACACTTTTTTCTATGTATAGGTATAGAATGAGATAGTAGAAATAATACTTAATCTCCCCTACATCATAATCAACATCATCAGGTTTTTTTAGTCTCCACTGCAAGAGCACGACCCTCTCTGTACTACCAGAGCCATATATTAGCCAGAGCAGCCAGAGGATTTGGCCTACACTCTCCATGCTGGTTGGGGAGGTCTCATTGATGTTTATAAGCTTTGCTTAACTTGTGTTTCCTAGGTCGCCTTCTACGTCATCCATTGGAAACTTGGAGTGGTCCTATTCTACTCTGCCAGGAACCACACTGCTAAAGATATGTATTATTTTAATAATTTGTACACTTTTATCTATAATAAAGAATGGCAATGATTTAAAGAGGCAGTTGCAAATAGCAGTTTTGGTAAGTAAAAAATTATAAATGGCATGTTTAGCTGCTTAGTTTTAACTGGTGAACTAGTTATTACTAGTTCAGCAGTTAAAACTAAGCAGTAAATCAAACAAAAATGAGTTATAAAAAATAATGAACTGGATCAGGAAATACATATTTGAGCAGGAAAATAATTAAATTAGCGGTAAAAAAAAAATTACGGGCGGTTCCTAACCTAGTAAAATGGATATATATATGGATAATTTTATTACTGTTAATGTTTTACTGTCGCAATAATTACTCAACCGCCATTAAATTAAAAATAACTGCTCAATATGTTTTCCAACTGATCATAATAACATCTCGAATTCCCATAAAGAATCCTCTTCCTCTCTCTCCTCTATATATACTGAAATCTGACATGTCATTTTAATTACAATATGATATACACGAGTAACTCAGGAGAAAAATCAGCTACTGGCCGATTAATATTATAAATCACATTCGCCCTGATGACGACCTCAGGATGAGGTCGAAACATGTCAGCCAGTAGCTGATTTCTACCCGTGTTGATTGATTGATACCCGTGTGATTCCGGGTTAGAATAGGACCACTCCATCTCTTCCTGTGGATGTCGTAAGTGGCGACTAAAGTATTAAGCACAAACATCTCATGCTACAATTGCATTCCCAAGGAGGGTTAACGTCGTGCGGCGGCCGGTTGTGAAACTTTTCGCACGAATACATTCCCAAAGAGGGTTGACGTCAGGCAGGCGGCCGATCGTAAAACTATAGCCAAATCATTTAAAACATTTCCGGCTATTTCTTCTCCATTTTGCAAGGTCTCTGGCATCCTTGGTTGACCATTGACTTGCATGTTATATTTGGAGAAGAAAAAGCGGGAAAGCGCACCCCGGGCTCCGAAGCAGCACAGCTGATGATGCAAACAGGAACGCGCTCAGACGAAGAATAAGATAATTCTCTAAAATAGGTCACTTAATTCCTTGGTTGCTGACTAGACCGAACTCCTTAGCCTGAAAAACGAGCTATGCGGGCAGACAAACTTAGACGTTAATAGCTCCTATCTTTCTCATTTAGACCTAGCCAGCTAATGATAAGTGTAGAAACGGGAGCCATGTGTACTGAAAGAAGTTGTAGTGACAAAAATTGAGATAGGAATATCAGTTTGGGCATGTAGAAAGAAGAATTACTACAAAGGTTTACGAAGCAAATGTGAGTAGATGAGTTGCTCAGGGTCGCTTGTTTCTACAAAAACATTATTTATTTATTTATTATTTCCAGCCATTACCTGTCCCACTGCTGGGGAAACGCCTCCCTCCATTTTTTTCCATTATGATTGGTCTTGCGTTATATCTTTTCATGTTTTATCAAATCTGTCGAGTTCATCTCTATATCGAGTCCTTGGTTTTAAAAAGAATATTTGACGGTGTATTAAATTTATAGTAATAGGGATGATGACTGGGTCAGAAAAGTATTATTCTAATTAGCCCGTTAGTTAGATTATCCGAAGTAATGTACCCATTCTCTAGACTCTAGATGTACTGCAGATATTAAAACCAGAATTGCCATGGCCAAAGGAGCATACAATAGTAAAAAGAAACTTTTCACAGCAAATATATCCAGAAAAATACGCAAACGCCTTATAAAAACGTATATCTGGAGCATAGCACTTTATGGATGCGAAACGTGGATACTGAATAAAAAAGATAGTGACAGTCTGGCAGCTTTCGAGATGTGGTGCTGGAGGAGTCATGCCTAAAATAAAGCCTAATATAAACTGTTTTGAATCTTTACAGTGCGTGTTGTAAAATAACTGGCCACTTGAGTTTCAGAAACTTAAAATGTTACATTCACTAATGAGGAACTTTCCAAGCCACGTTCCTTAAATATCACATAGATGGGGCTGTGCAACGCTGGCAGTATGATTATGCTTGTGTCCGTCAGTCTGTCTATCCGTTTGCTCTCGCCTACAGGTCGCATTTATCAACCGATCCTCGTGAAATTTCATGAGCATGTTCTATTATTAAATAGATATTTTTTTTTTCGATTAAGTTTTTGGATATTTTTTAAAATGGCGGAGATATGGGGGTTTAAAACTTTAAGAAAATCATATTCCCGCCATTTTGAAAAAAATTTAAATATATCATAGAATTTTTTTTGTTGCCCTTAATAAATCGCAACTTTTTTGTCTGAACAACTTTTTTTATCCGATAAACTTCAACGGGTTGGGGGTAAGTCGCGAGGATTACAGCTCACAAAGCCTCTAGTCTTTTAAACAGGCATTTTATTTCAGTCTGAGTGTACCACAAGCGTCCCATGCGCCTCGCAGCTGTCACTTAGCTCCCAACCACTTCTGTCTGTCTGTCTGGTGACGTTTTTGTGCATCGTATCCCACTAGATCACCAACCCAAGTTTAGGGTTCACTAGGATCGACTGGATTAGTCGATCCTAATTGAATTCGGGCTAATTTAAAGATTATATTCATTACGTATGATATATCTAACTATGGTATAAGGCTTAGCTTGTGTAATTTTTTTTTACTTGAACCCCCGGCGTATGTCGTATGTCGTTAATGTCGGTCTGTCTGTCTGGACCCGACTGTCAAGAACGCCATCTAGTGATAAGTAGTGGAACTACCAATACGATTTGATATCCATAGCGCCATCTTTTGTATGCTAGAGAAAGCCCTGACTTTCAAGCATTACCACAATAAATTTTAAACGGCTGAACGACGATACACGGTGTCCAGTGCTGCCCCCATTTGAAATAAATTATTTGTAAGAAAACGGAGATATCATTTAAAATTTTAAGCTACTAAAACCTAAATACCCTTCAAACTATTTTATAAACTACTGTTTACAGTTTAAAGTGAGAACATTAAGCTTTAGTTTGCGTTTTTGCCAAAATTGGCCGTTTTTCGCAAAAATGCAAACTAAAGCTTAACGTTCTCAATTTAAACTGTAAACAGTGGTACATAAAATAGTTTGAAGGGTTATCTAGGTTTGATTAGCTTAAAATTTTAAATGATATCTCCGTTTTTTTGTTATAAATTTATTTCAAATGGGGACAGCACTGGACACCGTGTATCGTCTTAAACAAGCTATAACCAGACCGCAAGGGAACTTGCTTTCATGTAAAATAACCACATCGAAATCGGTCCATCCATCCACGAGCGCTACGATGACACACACAGACAGACAGATCGATATGTCTTTTTTGTCAGGGCTTAAAAATAGCATACGGAACCTATATTATATTTAGTTGACGTTTTTTTACCTCACCTTGTTTGTGAGCTGCCATTTAGCGTTATCTAAAAGACGTCAGTTTTTGTGACTCTATCACTTAATATTGAACGGTAGCTGATGCTGTGCATGTTTAAGATAGGCTTTCGGTATTTTGGCAGTTGTTACAACATAATTAATGCTTTACCCGTTGACATCAAAGATATTACTACATAATGTTATATTAATTTGTACACTTTTTTCTATGTATAGGTATAGAATGAGATAGTAGAAATAATACTTAATCTCCCCTACATCATAATCAACATCATCAGGTTTTTTTAGTCTCCACTGCAAGAGCACGACCCTCTCTGTACTACCAGAGCCATATATTAGCCAGAGCAGCCAGAGGATTTGGCCTACACTCTCCATGCTGGTTGGGGAGGTCTCATTGATGTTTATAAGCTTTGCTTAACTTGTGTTTCCTAGGTCGCCTTCTACGTCATCCATTGGAAACTTGGAGTGGTCCTATTCTACTCTGCCAGGAACCACACTGCTAAAGATATGTATTATTTTAATAATTTGTACACTTTTATCTATAATAAAGAATGGCAATGATTTAAAGAGGCAGTTGCAAATAGCAGTTTTGGTAAGTAAAAAATTATAAATGGCATGTTTAGCTGCTTAGTTTTAACTGGTGAACTAGTTATTACTAGTTCAGCAGTTAAAACTAAGCAGTAAATCAAACAAAAATGAGTTATAAAAAATAATGAACTGGATCAGGAAATACATATTTGAGCAGGAAAATAATTAAATTAGCGGTAAAAAAAAAATTACGGGCGGTTCCTAACCTAGTAAAATGGATATATATATGGATAATTTTATTACTGTTAATGTTTTACTGTCGCAATAATTACTCAACCGCCATTAAATTAAAAATAACTGCTCAATATGTTTTCCAACTGATCATAATAACATCTCGAATTCCCATAAAGAATCCTCTTCCTCTCTCTCCTCTATATATACTGAAATCTGACATGTCATTTTAATTACAATATGATATACACGAGTAACTCAGGAGAAAAATCAGCTACTGGCCGATTAATATTATAAATCACATTCGCCCTGATGACGACCTCAGGATGAGGTCGAAACATGTCAGCCAGTAGCTGATTTCTACCCGTGTTGATTGATTGATACCCGTGTGATTCCGGGTTAGAATAGGACCACTCCATCTCTTCCTGTGGATGTCGTAAGTGGCGACTAAAGTATTAAGCACAAACATCTCATGCTACAATTGCATTCCCAAGGAGGGTTAACGTCGTGCGGCGGCCGGTTGTGAAACTTTTCGCACGAATACATTCCCAAAGAGGGTTGACGTCAGGCAGGCGGCCGATCGTAAAACTATAGCCAAATCATTTAAAACATTTCCGGCTATTTCTTCTCCATTTTGCAAGGTCTCTGGCATCCTTGGTTGACCATTGACTTGCATGTTATATTTGGAGAAGAAAAAGCGGGAAAGCGCACCCCGGGCTCCGAAGCAGCACAGCTGATGATGCAAACAGGAACGCGCTCAGACGAAGAATAAGATAATTCTCTAAAATAGGTCACTTAATTCCTTGGTTGCTGACTAGACCGAACTCCTTAGCCTGAAAAACGAGCTATGCGGGCAGACAAACTTAGACGTTAATAGCTCCTATCTTTCTCATTTAGACCTAGCCAGCTAATGATAAGTGTAGAAACGGGAGCCATGTGTACTGAAAGAAGTTGTAGTGACAAAAATTGAGATAGGAATATCAGTTTGGGCATGTAGAAAGAAGAATTACTACAAAGGTTTACGAAGCAAATGTGAGTAGATGAGTTGCTCAGGGTCGCTTGTTTCTACAAAAACATTATTTATTTATTTATTATTTCCAGCCATTACCTGTCCCACTGCTGGGGAAACGCCTCCCTCCATTTTTTTCCATTATGATTGGTCTTGCGTTATATCTTTTCATGTTTTATCAAATCTGTCGAGTTCATCTCTATATCGAGTCCTTGGTTTTAAAAAGAATATTTGACGGTGTATTAAATTTATAGTAATAGGGATGATGACTGGGTCAGAAAAGTATTATTCTAATTAGCCCGTTAGTTAGATTATCCGAAGTAATGTACCCATTCTCTAGACTCTAGATGTACTGCAGATATTAAAACCAGAATTGCCATGGCCAAAGGAGCATACAATAGTAAAAAGAAACTTTTCACAGCAAATATATCCAGAAAAATACGCAAACGCCTTATAAAAACGTATATCTGGAGCATAGCACTTTATGGATGCGAAACGTGGATACTGAATAAAAAAGATAGTGACAGTCTGGCAGCTTTCGAGATGTGGTGCTGGAGGAGAATGGAAAAGATCAGTTGGATGGAAAGGAAAACCAATGAGGAAGTATTAGAAATAGTAGGAGAGAAAAGAAGACTGCTGGGCGAAATAGAAAATAGGAGAGGGAAAATGATTGGTCACTTAATACGACATGACTCCTTATTTAAAAACATACTAGAAGGAAAGATAAAAGTTAGAAGAGGTCCAGGACGACCAAGAAAGAGCTATGTAGACCAACTGAAAGAAAAAGCAGGGGTCATGTCGTATCAAGCACTAAAAAGTAAGGCAGAGAACCGAGAAGTTTGGCGCATACTCCACCGACAAGAGCCACTAAGCTCTTAAATAAGAAGAAGAAGAAGAATGTACCCATATTTTTCAGTTTATCAAAAAAGTAAAAATTCACAAAAATACAGAGTCTCAAATTTCCAAAGTGGAAGCTTGTGACGTCACCGATGTGTAAAAATCGTACGAAAGCGTGACGTCATGCGAAATTTAAATGCGCTGTATCTTCGTTATTTATTGTTTCTCAGATAAAAGAAAAAATATGTGTACAATATTTCTTAATAATCTAACCGCCTTTTGCGCATTTCCTAAATTTTAAGATAATCATGTTCTGTTTTTTACTTTTGTGCAATAAAGGGTATTGTATTGTATTGTATTATACTGATGGGCCAACAATATTTTTTTCTGTCATCATGCGTATTGAACAATAAGTTAGTTGGTCAGTGGAAAACAAAAGACATATAAAAACTAGACCTCAAAGAAAATATCGGACAATGAGCGTTCCAAATTTATAATGAACAGTCACAGATAATGAAACGTTCGCATGCGTAGCGAGCGCCGTCTCTAAAAGTGTTTGACGTCCAAATTACAAGGTGGGTCGAGGTTTAGCGTTAAACGGAACGTAGGCTGAGAGACCGTGTGACTTTGAGGTTAATATATTTAATTTATTCTATGTAACATAAAATTCAAACTATTTTTATGTCATACATAAAAATGTACACTAGTTATAGATGTACTGGTTAAAGATGATAGTCTCCACTGCAGCAGCACGGCCATCTCTGTACTACAGAGCCGTACTTAGCTAGAGTAACCAGAAGATTTGGCCTACACTCTCCACGCTGGCAAGACGGGTTGGAGAGGTCTCACTGGTGGTTAAAAGCTTTATTAAGCTTATGTTTCCTAAGTCGCCTTCTACGAAATTCAAGGACACTTGGAGTAGTCCTATTCTACTCAGCCGGAGACAACGCGGCTTATTCTATTACCTTAAATATTATGATATCCTTTATTGAGGTTTAAAAGACCTCCAAAAAACAAGAAAATAAAGAGGAATTAATTCTTTTTGTAGCCATAAACTAAAATAACCATTTCTGTTGTGTGTGTGGTAAGAAGGGTAAGTTCACATAGCGAGGATTGAACTCATGCCTCCCTTATAACACCCGGCACATAAGTTGACCCAAAATGGCGGTCACTGCGCACACTTTTTCCTCTAATTATACCTGCGCAGAGCCGCCATTTTGGGTCAACTTATGTGCCGGGTATCTTACTTCAGAAACTTAGTCACAGATTGATAAATAGTTATGACTTAGTCCAGCAGATACAAAATGGTTGCCTGTAAAGTCGGTTTTACGGGCGAAGATTTTACGTGACAACGCGCGCGGCAGACCGATCATAGTTGAGTGGGAGAGAGACGCAAGGCATTCGGCGGGCCTCTCTCTCGTTCGGTGACTCATCGTAACGTTACCGAGCGTTACACTTTTTCATAAGTGACTCCCAGCCGCAACCTAATTTAAGACGTTGTCACGTCAAAATTTACCTTCATATTAAATTGAAATATTTGTACACTGGCCACTTGTCTACAATGATAACCAAAATTTTTATTACTGACAGGCTCAACCTTTGGACTCTTGCAAAGGCCTAAACGAGTCCAAGTTTGTTCCACTCTGCATTAAAAAAACTCTTTAATGTCAATTAGTAATAATATCAATTTTAAAAATTAACTTGCATTGTAGTTCCTAAGTATGCCTACATAACGCAGTATTTGACTATTTTTTTATTATTTAAACCGAGTAACTATAAAAAAATCTTAAAATCTGATGGAAAGAGAAACTTTCAACGTGACGACGACAGTGACGTCACTGCTATTGCGCGTACGAAAGAGATAGCGAGATGTCCCCAACACGCTCCCCCTTTTCTTTATACCAATATTTGAAATGATAATTGCTGCTTTATTTAATAATTAATTTTCTTGCTGTTTTCAGAAAAAGTAAAAATTTGTGTTATTTGTAGTTTTGTTTATGATATTACCTGAAAAAACAAACACAGTCAAATACCCTATTTATTGTATAAGCTGCCATGAACACATAGTTAACCATTCTTTTCTTCTCCCACGGGTATAAAAATAAGCGGCTAATGTCATCTGTCAACGAATATATTATACACACAGACCTACCACTACTAGACTTGCAACGATATTGCTAGAAAGAGACTGTCAAATACAGTACAACGTGAGTGTGAAGGAAACGCTGATATGTTTATTTGTCTCTATCGGCGTGGCTGCTATAAGCTGGCCTACTGTCAAAATCTGGGCCAAACAAACCACAAAACGATCGAAGAAAGTTATCAATTTTAGGGATTTTATCATTTAAAAGGTGATTTAGGGTTTTATTTGAGCTTATTATTAAGTTAGTAACCATAGTGTGTTCTGTGACGTGTGCAAAATATGGGTGAAGGCAACAATCAAAGATAGAAAGAGATGCACTAAATTGGCCACGCACTATGCAGGTCTAGTAGTGGTAGGTTTGTGATTATACAATTTACGGTGATCACCAAATTCTTGCCCAGCAGCGTAGTGATTATATGCAAATCCTTCCTGGGGAATAGACGCCTCTAGCCCAGTAAATCCTTCCTGGGGAATAGACGCCTCTAGCCCAGTATATCCTTCCTGGGGAATAGATGCCTCTAGCCCTGTAAAGTAAAAGTATGTCGGTATATATCTTTATTACTTGATTTCTATTGATTGATATATATTCACCTAAATGAAATGAAATGTTTAATTAAAAAAAACAACATGGAAATTAAACATGAAATGATAATGAAAATTAAATGAACTATTAGGTAATGAACATGAAATATTAATTTTGAAAAAAAAAAATTAGTCCTCTGTAAGTATACATTTTCCGTGTACATAAATTGGTAAAAAAAGTGTAAAATACAATTATTAATATATTACCTATGCACTGAGGTACTTACTCGTACTGCATTGTTAATTGCACAATTCCTGCTTTAAACAATTCTTACCATGAATGGGTCCAAAAGGCCCACACGCGGTTAACCCTTTAATAACACGATGTTACAATTTGTATAATAAATTTAACTGCACACTGCCGGGTTAGTAAGGCTATGGTGAAAATTTTTTATCCTTGTTATTTGTCGCATCTTACGTAATTTACCTTATTTAACATAGAATAAATAGAACGACTAAATACTTTTATTCATAAAACGTATTTTATTTAATGCTAACTCCCATGCAAGCATGAGTTTGACTGGTCAAAGTAGACATTTCGACGGCAGGCAACGTGAATATAAATTTGGCGACGATTGGCTAGACTCACTTATGGCGCAGTTAAGGCCGTACCTGAATTTTCCGGGGTCCAGTGCTTCCCCCATTTAAAATAAATCATTTTAAAGAAAACGGAGACATCATTTAAAAATTTACTAGCTAGCTACTACCAAGCCCTAGATAACCCTTCAAACTATTTTGTGAATTATTGTTTACAGTTTATAATGAGAACATTAAGCTTTACTACGCACATTTGCCAAAAGTGGGTGTTTTTCGCAAATGTGCGTGTGTAATAAAGCTTAACGTTCTCACTTTAAACTGTAAACAGTAGTTCATAAAATACTTTAAAAGGTTATGGTACGAGTAGTAGCAAAATATTAAATTATGTTTCCGTTTTCTTTGAAATGATTTATTTTAAATGGGCCCGCAGCCTTGGACCCTGGAAAATTCAGGTACGGACTTAAACAACTTAATTAATTTATGTGTCTTTTAATGAATCCAACCAATATTCCGATGAAGGGGTATCGGCAGTGAGTGGCGCGTAGAGAGATAGAGAGACTAGAGAGTTGTAGAAAGACATTTTTGAAGATTTTGTTAAAAGTTGTTGGTAAAGTTTTTAAAGAGTTTGTTTAGTTTAAACCACAAACTAATAACCAAATTACAATTTTTTTACAGACAGAAACACTCTTTAAAAACTGTCTGCGCGTAACAACTCATTTTCCATTCATTTATTTAATCGTGTCAAGGCATTTTACCGTGTCATTTTTACAGAAGGAAGACATGTATAGATCTTTGGTTTAAATTTCCGTGCTAAGGCCGCACTGCATTTTTATCGATTCTTTAATTAATTTATACGGGTGAGGTCGTTAACTTATGATAGTTGACTTTAGTTTTTATTTGTTTGAGGTAAACATAGTGTATCATATCATATTTGACTATCAGTGTGGAAAACTTCTACACCCCTATAAATTCTTTAAAATTCATATTTTGACTGTGAAAACCAGTTATTTGCCTATATATGCATTTTCTTTAAAATTACAAAATATTTTTGATATGTCGTTTTAAAATTAAAGATACACTTCGTTTGTATAGGTAAGTCTGATTCTTTCTAGGGAGACTCAGTGTGATTTAAAGTTATAACTTTTTTTTATGTCATATGGGCAGCGGTGATCACTTACCATCAGGTGACCCGCTTGTTCGTTTGTACGGCAAACGAACAAGCGGGTCACCTGATGGTAAGTGATCACCGCTGCCCATGGACAACTGCAACACCAGGGGTGTAACAAAAGCGTTATCGGCCTTTCAGGGCCTTTCCAGGGGTGGGGGGCTCTGGCTCTCTTACTCATCCAACGAAGCATAGAAGCGGTGAAGCTACTAATCAGACGTTGATTTTCTGTGAGAGTGTGGTACTTCCCCGGACGAGCCGACCCATTCATGCTTCTAGCAAAACTGAGTTTTGCTGGTAGTGTGGCTCTACCACAACTAAAACTAACTAACTGTACGGATTGTGTTAAAAAAAACGTAGGAATGTACGTGGCCCATTGACCATTTAAATTCCCACCGTTACAGTCGAGTATGTCACTACAAATTGCTTTTTTAATTAAAAGCATAGGTATTTTAATTAGTAAGCCTGTTGTATCCAAGCATTGTTTTATAGGTAGCAATTTTGCTATAAAAATGTTTTTGTTTAATCGTTTGGTACAGTTTTTACTTATTTATGTTATTTATTTGCTTGGTTTATTATTTTATTATTATTCACTAACAAGATGGATATGGAGGATTGATAGTCTTTTTAGGGTTCCGTACAAAAAATGAGAAAACGGAACCCTTATAGGATCACTCGTGCGTCTGTCTTTCCGTCCGTCTGTCACAGCCAATTTGCTACGAATCTATTGGACCGAATCAGGTGTTTGGTAGAATGTTGTAACCCTATGACCCAAACACATAAGTAAATAAATCGTATATCATCTGCCTTACCTTATCCCATCATCTGGGGTCGGCGCAGTATGTCTTCTCCTTCCATATTCCTCTATTTCCCGTTATACTAATATCTACTCCTACTATTCCCATATCCTGCCTTACGCATTCCATCCACCTCTTCTTTGGTCTTCCCCTTCCCCTATTTCCACTAACAGACAAATTTAAAGTTAAATAAATCGTATATGTGCAAAGTAAATAAAAGTAAAGGCTCAAGGCTCTGTATACCTTGTTAGAGAAAAATATAGTGAATCTGTACCTTTTCAAAACGCCGAAAATCCCAGCACAATAAAAAAAATCGTAATTAAACCAAGCGCCATCTCGATCGTACCTTTAGTAAGGATTTTGAGAATTCCTAAAATTCCTGATTGATTGATCATTATTTAGGTGTGCTGGCATTTCTTACCTTCTTATCATGCACGCAAGGGCGTAGCGAGGTGCGGGCAGGGAAGGGCCGTTGCTATAAAATAAATCATTATTTCGTACAAGCATTTATTGTGAGTCCTAAGTATTTATCAAAACAAATGTAACTAGTGGCTCTGTGGGCTGTAAACCTCGCGACCCCCAATCCGTTGTAGTTTATAAAATAAAAAAGTTGTTCAGACAAAAAAGTTGCGTAACATAAGTATTTTAAAATTTTTGGAATTTAATTTTTCAATTCAAAATATCTTTATTATCATAGGATATTTATAATATCTCTTAATAATAGTCACTTTGTTTTGTTTTGCACAAATGTTGACGTCAAATCGTTACTTACAGCTAAGTTTACGCCGCTTCCTAGGCGCAAGTGCAGAAGAAGCGGCAACAAACTGCACTGCACGTTTTCTCCAAAGACGTCAACTAACAAACTAAAAACTTAAAATTAGTTATATAGATGGACAGAGATTACATTGTTTATTATGTCATAATTAAATTGAATTATAAGAATTACGAAATTTAAAATAATGTCAATTTGTAAATTTAGTATGTACCAATGTACCTAAATTATGACATGTCTAAGTATACAAACCTTTAAGAGGGACCCGCGCCAAGCTCAAGCCAGACCTTTTTGTCTTTAAGATAGTCATCGGTCCTATAATAAGCCTTCTCACAAAGTACTTTCTTTACATAAGCTTTGAATTTTCTGTCTGGCATATCAAGGACCGATTCTGACAATTTATTATAAAAAAGTATACACTTCCCCATAAAAGACTTACTGACTGTATTCAGCCTGTAATACGGGCTAACTAAGTCATTCTTATTACGTAAATTTCTATCTGTAAAATCACTTACTTTATTGAACAAGGAAATATTTTTCCTTACATACATTATATTTTCAAATATGAATTGTGATGCAAAAGTAAGTATACCTATTTCCTTGAATAATTCCCTCAGTGAGTCTCTTGATCCTAAACCTTAAATAGCACGAATTGATCTTTTTTGTAAAAGAAAAATAGTCTGAATGTCGGCTGCACTCCCCCATAGAAGTATCCCGTAAGACATTAGACTGTGAAAGTAACTAAAGTACACTTGTCTAGCAGTTGCTACATCTGTCAATTGTCTTATTCTCCTAACAGCATAAGGAAATGGCTGAAATATGATTTTCTTCAAGTTTAAAACCGCCATATCTCCGTCATTACGAAAAATTTACAAAAATTGAATTAACATCTAAAATTTTATATATTTATCGAACCTGCTTATAAAAATTCACGAGAATCGGTTGATAAATGCGACCTTTAGGCGAAAACAAATCGACAGACAGACGCTTCCCTCACTTTGCTCGGTAAATAAGCCCGAACTAAATGGGGATGTGTCGTTTTATTACAGGGTCCTATAGCCACCTTCCGGCTTCATCCTCAGATCAGCTTCTTGTCATAATAATATTGCATTGTCATCTGATTTACATTAGCATACAAAATCTCAATCAGGCTCAAATTTAACTTGCAAGATTTCGCCCATAAACAAATGACAGCAAACAGGGCAATACAGCTGATATATAGCATCGTGGCAAAACCTCTCAGATGTTTTTATTTTATTTTATAATAGGTTTGACCAGTGCTTGTACTCAATCAGCTGATTAGTTTGTATGAAAATCCAATTTTTTTTTTGTTTCGTGAAAGTTGTTAAACAATAGTTGTTCAGTTTCATGGGCTGAGGTAACATCTGGGAGGTTTTGCGTTCTTTCATTAACACGATTTATATATATAAAAAAAATGAATGCAGGTACCTAAGTACATCATTTATTTTACCCCCCCCCCCCCTCCTAAACAAATCCTGACTACGCCCTTTACCCTGTACAATTAAAGGTTATTAATTAACCTTATCGGTTTCCTTTTGTATTTTTATGGGTATCTGGTAAAAAGTATAATTGAAGTTTTTATTTCTAATTGCTCAAGGAAGAATTTAAATGTGCGCTTCAATATTTAAAAATAAAAACAGTGGAATGTACCTGTTCCTTGCGTTCTTGCTGCTTCTTGCGTAGATCGTATTAGCCGATCGAGGGAGTGGACGCGAATCTGAATCATATGTCAATCAATAGACGACCTCTGTGGTGTAATTGTCAACACGCTAGTCCGCCAGTCTGGAGGTTCTGGGTTCGATTCCCAGCCCAGCCAGGGCAAGTTGGAAAATGGCCATTTTCAAATTGTCCTGGGTCTTGGGTGTTTATCTATATATGTATTTATTATAAGATATAGTATCGTTGAGTTAGTATCCCATAACACAAGTTTAAACTTACTTTGGAGCTAGATTAATCAGTGTAATTTGTCCTTATATATTTATTTATTGGAAATATCGGACTGTGACTTAATAGTTTCTAATTATATGTATTTTACATTTTGGCAATACTATTAAAACTGAACTAAATTAAAACTAAACTAACGCAAATAAAATATTATAAGCTAAATTAAAACTAACTTTCCTAAAAATATTAAAAATATAATTATAACTCAAATATATTTTATTTATTTATAGGCGATGCAACTAGCAACTCATCACTATTTTGATTTCCTTTTTTTATTTGCACGCTCACCATCACGCTTTTTGGGTATTAAGGGCTGGTATTGAGCTCTGTCTACTCCCTTAAAGATAAAGACGTGATAATGTATCCGTATAATACCGCAAGAATTCTTTAAAACACTATGAATTATGTTTCTTATTTATTTTTATATTATTTTTTAGTATTTATCTCTTAAAAAAAATATTTCAAAATTTTGATAATTATGAAATTTGGGAGCAGGTTCGATTTATATTGTATTTTTATCGATCAGCTTTTTGGGAATTTTTCAAATTAGTGGAGCCATGATGCTTATGCTGTGCGCTTAAAGTATAATATCAGCCATTTCGAAAAATTCTCATGTGTTACAAAACTTTTTTGTCCGAACAATTTTTTTTATCAAATAAACTTCAACGGTCCGGGGTGGTAGGGGGTTATGAAAAGACAGACTTGCGAGGTCTACAGATAACTAGTTTATAGTAGGTACAGATAAATGTAAAAATATAAAAAAAAAACAAAATATGAAAAAAAAAAAAATGTCTTAAAAAATGGTTAAAAAGCTTTGAGCTTGGGCTGCTACATTTTTTTTATGACAGCGGTCAGAAGTTAGTCAGCGATGCATAGCCGAAAGGAGTGGGCGTTGGAAGTAATATATATTTAATTGTGACGCCCTGAGTACGCCCACTGGGAATTTGGTGCAGTTTTGAACAGAAAATCTATAGAACCCTGATTGAATTTATATTTTTTTTAAAAGTTAAAATGGTGGTTTTAATTTTGACGACGCGCTATTAACAGTTATAGTTTTGGACACAGAAAACTGTAAAGTTGTGATAAATATAATGGCTCTGTAGGCTGAAGACTTGGCAAGTCTGTCTTTGCATAGCTTTTTTTCCCTGACTCCTTGAAGTTTATCGTCATCACCATATTTCTATAGATACTTAAGGGGCCTTTACATAGTTCTGTCTCGTCATCATCCGAGCGCATTCCCGGTTGCATCCCTTGCGGTAACGCTTCAGAGCCCGGATCCGCTACCTAACCTAGGTGATTTGAAAAAACAAAGTAACAAGGTTACTGGTTTTTACACAGAGCGACTGCCGTCTGACCTCCGCAATCCAAAGAGTAGACCAGAACCAAACGCTAGATGGCGTTCGAAACCCATAGCTTTACGTGCCTTCCGAAGCATGAAATCATCTTTATTTTCGGATAATCAGGAGATTCAAGCCTGCAATATCCTAACCAGACTAGATACAACTTTTCACAAAGTATGCTCCCCAGCGGGATTTGAACCCACGACCTCCGATCACAAAGCAAACGCCTTGGCCACTGGACCACGGAGGCGTCTTACGTTAGTTCTGTCTATCCCGAGATAAAGATATGTAGTATTAATAACTACAGTACAACGTAACTTCCGGATTGACTGATATTAAAAGCGCTATTCGACTCAAATCTATGACGTCACGGTTTTGTATGTCAAACAAATCCCATAGAAAATGTTTGTTTTGACGTTTAGAACAAAGTGTCTAAATTGACTTCTTGTCATGTAGCGGAATCCGCTAGATGACAAGAAGTCTGACATCCAAAACCGTGACGTCATAGATTTTTCGAGTCAAATAGCGCTCTTAGTATCAGTTTTTCTGCATTAATAAGTCTATAATCATGTTGAAAATGGATATGATCAATGACAAGTGACACTATTTTGTGACGTTTTATTCTCTTGACAATTTATTTTTGACTCAGTCATCTACCCTATTAGTGGAATAGAAGGCCGCCTTTTGCGCATTACCTAATTTTTAAGATAATTATGTTCTGTTTTTTACTTTTGTGCAATAAAGGGTATTGTATTGTATTGTATTGTATTGTAATAGTTGGTTATGCTTAAATATTTGATGGTTGGTATTGTTTTGCGAAGTTAGTATTTCACGCAAGTGGCATTGATTTTCTACAGCATTACAATGTCAGAACAATATCTAAACTAAAAATATGTGATGAAAAATTACGCCATGAGTAGGCTCACATACACGCCCCTCACCTCTGTACTGTTGAAACATGCTTATTTATTTTAATGCGTAAGTAATTAATATTTGACGAGTTAATTCGTCGGGGTGACTTGAAGTCACGTTAGCACAATTGGGTATGTTACTGCGTAAAAAAATAAATTATTTGGTACTGGTAATATAATAACGTGTCACAAAATAATGCCACTTGTCATTGATCACATCCACTTTGAACGTGATTTTAGATTTATTAATGTAGAATAAACGGGCAAGTGCGAGTCGGACTCGTACATGAAGGGTTCCGTACCACCGTACAATGTTTTAAAACGCTGAAGAAACACGTTTCTTGTATGACGACCCCCTTTAATAATTAAAAACTTTATCTTATTTTTAAAATTTGTTGTTATAGTGGTCAAAGTAATACATAATCGGTGAAAATTTCAGGTATTACAGTTCAAGAGATAGAGCCCTATGACAGATCGAGTTAAAAACGCTGAAAAAAACACGTTTTTTGTACGACGACAGACGGACAGACAGCGGAGTTTCAGTAATAGGGTCCCGTTTGCACCCTTCGGGTACGAAACCCAAGGAACTATAACGTCATAAATAGATATTTCATACAAATCCCATAGAAAATGATTGTTTTTGACGTCAAAAAAAAAGTATCTGATTTGAATTGTTGTAAAATAGCGTAGTGTAGTAGTAGTGTTGGAAGTGAACAAGTGTACACAGTACAGATGTGAGGGGCGTGAGTTCGATTTCACTTGTAACGAAATTTTTCATGACATATTTTTAATTTAGACAAGTAGTATTCATTTATTTATTCGTTATAGTGTGTATGGAAGGTCATTGGTTATAGGTATAGTAAATGAGCGCAGATACTAGAAAAATAAAAGTAAACCATTTAACTCACTACTAACATTTAGCATTCAGTCCGCCTATTATGCTACACTTGTATTTACGCAATTGTATTTTGTACAACAAAGTTTAAAAATAAAAACTAGATAATAAATTAAACTACACACTATGTAACGTATAGTTGGTATTTATTTTGATCTTTATTGTACACATTAAACAAATGAGACATACATGCATAGAGATAAATTGTAGTATACAAAAGGCAGCCTTATCGCTCAGCAATCTCTTCTAGGCAACCTTTGTGGTATTGTCGTAATAAACCAGTTAAATAATTCACAATGCGTCTCTACTCTTCTCGTAGTCTTAACCGTAATTCCACGGTATCATTCCCACGTTCAAGTCCGAAGGGTTAAAATATTTTATTTTTTTATAACACAACATCAACGTACCATTACGTGATTAATTAAAAAAAAAAAAAATCTTTGGGTATTTATTGCAAATTTGACTTGCGCATTTAACGATTTTTTAAGAGACATGTGAAAAATATTATTTACTAGCTTTTGCCCGCGGCTTCGCTCGCGTATCCCAATTCCAACGGGAACGTTACTTTTTCCGGGATGAAAGGTATGTATACCCTATGTCCTTCTCAGTACTCCTAACTATGTGTATGCGAATTTTTAAGAAGATTGGTTTAGTAGGGAAAGCGTGAAGAGGTAACAAACAAAAAAATATACAAACTCACTTTCGCATTTATAATATTAGTTAGGATTAGGATTATGATTAGGAAGTTAGGATTAGCATTAGGATAGGATAGTTAGGATTAGGATAGGAAGTTAGCATTATTATTAAAAAAAATACTTGAAATGCTTAAATGCTTCTCAAAAATGCTTAAATTCAGTGACATTTTATTTAAACATAGTCATTAATGGGTTTTCTTTTGACCCCCGACGAAAAAGTGGGTTGTTATAAGTCTGTTAGTCTGTGTATCTATGTGTGAAGCTCTTAAACGAATAAACTGATTTCGATGCAGTTTTATCAATCGAAAGCCTTGTCTGTCGAGATGGTTCTTAGCTATGTTTGATGAAAATCAGCCGTTCAAAAGTTATTGGGGGTGAATGCTTGAGAGTCGGAGATTTTTCAATTTGTCTGTCAAATAAACTATAAGCATTTGAATTTTAAATGGACCCTTAGTCGCCTCTTACGACATCATTGGGAGAAGATAATAGTAACAATGATATACAGGCTGATTTTTTATCCACAGGCCAAGTTTTTGGAGCAATCTCAGTCCATGATATCACAGAATAAATAATACTAACGTACAGAATAAAAACTCATAGTCCATCATCTCATATGCAGTAGTAAGCAAAAGTATAAACATAAATACTGTTCATATAAAATGTATATCATACTATATACTATTTTTGGTAGAGAAGAGGTATTGAAATAAGTACCTAATACTTACAACTTGTACACACTGTACAGAAATATAATTAACTCATCTTTGTATAGCTTTACCGACCTCACCCTTGGTTCTGGCAGAATTATCAGCGTTGCAGCTCGACCAGTTCGTCTGTGACATCATGCTGAGTCAGGACCTTTTCACTATCTAGGTTACTTCTCACGGTACAATCACAATTGCATTACTACATACCTACTATTACTTCTATACTAGATCTTTGATAAACATTATGTGACTTATTCATGTACCTGTGGCCTTTTAGTGAATAAAGATTTTATCTATCTATATATCTATCTATCTACAGAAGTCTCACTCTGCAAAGAAATGCAAAGAAATATCTACTCAATGTGGCTAGCGATATGGTTTAATTTAGCTCACGTCAGAACTCAGCACCTTTTCGTACGAGTACCTAGACATCCATTTCAAGCCAATTTCATTCTTATTACAAACGAATCGTATAACGGAATTTACTACATGGAGGGGCTGCCTGCGCGCATAGTAATAATGTAGGTACATTTTCGATACCTAAGATGGACGGACAATCTAACCATTTTTCTCATGAAATAACCCAAGAGTTTCTTATCTCACAAGCACACTATACAGTACAGCTTTCTCATTAAAGTAGAAATTACGAGAATAACTTACAAATACTTTCACGTGTTTATCTGAAATATGGCCATTGACAATCTAGATCACACATAGCATCAGCTAATTAATCTTAAATATATGTTTACACATCAAAAACATACAAAAACTTACCCTTTAACGTGCCGCAGCTTTAAAAAAACGTATCGCACATAAATTCCAAGATGGCCGCCAAGCAAAAACTTAAAACAACGAATAGTTATGTTACCTTTTGTGCACATAACGAGAGACGATATATTGTGTTGATTTTATCTTGTTGGTAAACACACGGGTGCATTTTGTGCGTTAAACTGCATTGTTCAATAAACAGCTCACGTTTGCTTGAAATGGACTTAGAACTATTTTATAAAAACTAAAGTGAGATACATTATCACGTCTTTATCCCTAACAGAGCAGACAGAGCCTAGGACGGTAAGGCCTAGGCCACTTTTAGCGTGATCGTGGGCATAAGGGTAGAAAAAGATATATACAATGGACTCCTTTCCTTGTTTCATATACTCCTTTGGGCTGCTTCAATAGACTCTTCTTATATCTTCTTTTTGAGATTGACCCTTTGATAAACTGCTGCCCATGTCTTCTGATGACTGACGATTGTCACTGAAGATTTACTCGATACGAGAAGGATTTTTACTAGTGCAGACGAGGCACGGCACTGGCAGGGTCGCCATTGACGCGTAGGGATGTTGAATGAAACTCGTAGTAGGCTGAAGATGAACTGATTTAAAAGTACGCGTAGGGTTTATATACGCATCTAAAAAGTAGGACAAAGATCGTTGTAGTCCCTGTCTAGGTTGACTTATCTTAGATAATAGATCTATTATAACAGACAGTATAACAAGGAAGCATCCTATTCATAGGATACAACATCACTAGATCGAATAAAGTATCAATTGCAGAGAAGTAAGATATTACCTTTATAATAATAGGTTATATTCAGTGCAAGGATTGAGGGCATCAAATGTCATCACACTACATAGTGATGGGATGACTAACCGCGTGGCCTTTTGATGTGATTCAGATTCTCGCCCATTCCCTCGATTGGATTTTCAATCTGCGCCGAAAGAGAAGCAGCTGGTACATTTTATGGTTTTTCTTTTCTCCCAGACCAGCAAGGAAGATTTTGTTTTTTTTCCAGTAATTTTTTTTTGTACTTCTCTTTTTCTGGACAGTCCTAGGTCTATCATCAGTTAAACAGAGCAAAGGATGACTAAATAAATATTTTATAAAAGACAGATAGACGATCAATTAGTCCCATCACTAACATTTTGAATAAACGTGGCGTTGTATGTTGAATTTTTCTCCCGTAAATTTCACTCTGGCATGCGATTTTTGCCAGCAAATTGTTCATATCAATTAGCGGCCTGAAATTGGACTTAGCCTCTGGACTTTTTACTCTATGGCATTCGTAGGTTTTGTGTTAGTTGTAAAATTTGTCACGGACAAAAATGTTGTAATTTTTGACGTCATTACAAAAAATCTGTGAAGTTACTCTATTATTAAATCTTCTTCTTCATCTTGCGCATTCCCGGATGCACGGAGTGTGCTTCGGAGACCGGGTTGCGTTTTGCCACTTTTTTTCTTAAAATATAATATGCATGTCAATGGTCACCCAAGGGTGCCAAAGACTTTGCGAAGTGGGAAAGAAACAGCCGGAACAGTTTAAACGATTCGGGTATAGTTGTACGACCGGCCGTTTGCGTCTGACGTCTTACGTCATCTCTCCTTGGGACTGCAGATGTAGTGCAAGATGTGTGTGCTTAGTCCTTTAGTTGCCTTTTACGTCATCCACAGAAAGAGTTGAAGTGGTCCTATTCTAGGCCGGTAGCTACAAGGCACTCGTTACTCTATTAATAAATATATATTGAGGGACTACACTGACACTCACACTCACACTGATTGAGCTATTCTCAAAGTTAGTTTATACTTGCGAAGGGATAATAACTCAACGATACTATATATATATATATATATATATACATAAATAAACACTCAAGACCCAAGAAAAGTTAAAAATGGCCACTTTAATTTGCCCTGGCTGGGTATCCAACCTAGAATCTCCGCGACGGGCTAGCGTGTTAACTAATACGCCAAAGCTTTTAAATACCACAATAGTACTTAAGTAGACTAGACCACCTGGTACATGACATGCTTGTCACTTCATAAAAAATAGTTTCGATAAAACCACAACTATTAAAATAAAAAATAAAACAGTGAAACATTCTGACGTGGGTGCGATACTAGATACGAAGACCGGGTAGACTTGCGACTTAGTCGCATCTGTAACGCAGGAAAAATAAAGCACCTTTTACAAGCATTTCTTAATTAAGTATTTTAAGGGGTGATTCACTCCAACATTTTGAACAACTTTTCCCAGTGAATGTAAGAGTATCGAAATTCGAGACAAAAAATTTCACTTCCCATACAAATCAAAGTAGCTTGGTCACGTGATCCAGTAAACATGGGAAGTGATTTTTTTCCTCATTTCGCTAATTCCTGTTCCTCAATTCGATATACATTTAGAAAAATTGTTAAAAATAGTGGTATTTACCCCTTAAAATATTTGTAATAATTAAAAATAAGCTTGTTTTATGCTTTACTTTATAGTGCGGTCACAGTATGAATATGGTAGAAAATAGCTTTATATTTAGTTTAGGCAAGTTTACTTCTTTTTTATCTTTTTTGGATTCAAGGGTCTTTTGGGAGGCTTGCGTCCCTTATATTTCTTCTTTCTTGTATCCCCAGATACAGATCCAACACGTAGAGGCCCTTTGGAGAAGTTGATGTAATGTGACGCTCCCGCCTAAACCCATTCTTGGATATACCAAAGAAAGATAGACCCTTGAAAAGATGCAGGAGATTCTGTTGCAAAGATTAAAAAGATATATAGTGGGGTAAGGATTATTATTATTTTAATTTTATTCGATTTTCTTTGTGACAAAATCGCTCGTCTGCTTTAAAAATGTTTGATCATTCTTTTATCAAGTAATTCGGAAGCAGCTCGTCATCTAAATAATATTCTAAAAGTTCAGCATGAAGTTCATTGTCTGTCACTCCGGGCTCCGAGGTGGATGCTAAGGTGGATGTGTGGGGTGGCGAAGATGGATAAGATCAGGAATAAATTTATGAATAAGGGGGAGTTTAAAGGTAGCACCGATGAATAGAGGGATACCGAACATCTGGATAAAAAATGGTTAGCTTGAAGGTAGATGGCCACAGAGATAGAGGATCACCTAGAAAGACGTAGGGGGAATGTGTGAAGCGAGACGAGCGAGGGGTTAGTACAGATATGGTAATTGATAGAAAACGATGGGGGAAGGGGGGGGGGGGGGTTGACATATAGAGCTGACCCTAAATAGGGAGAAGGCGAGGAAGATGATGATGATTATAATAAATTTATTTGAAATAATAAAATAATAAAAAGTTTTGTTTATTATTTCTTTAGTCGCCTCTTACGACATCCACAGAAATAGATGGATAGAAAGAGATAGTAAATAACAGTTATAATTTAAAGGGTAAGTGTTTTCTGAAAGTACACCTACCATTTTTATTTTCTTGACCTTTTTCTAACTTAACAGTTGGTTATCGCACTCAAGTTTCAAGCAAAACATGTTAGGTTTCATGCTTTTGTATTTTATACTTTAACTTAAGGTTTTAAAGTTTGAAATCCAATAGAAAAGGACTAGCAAAGACGCCGCGGGTCTTGTTAGAAGCGTTCGAACCAAGTTTTTTTTAGGGTTCCTCCAGAAAGATTTAGATGAACACTGATCCAAGGAATATCGAGTAATACTTACATTTTTACACTCTAATCAAATTCTTTGTACAATTGTATTCTCAAGGAAGTGCCGTGTGGTTCCCGACAGAGTAGAATACCACCGAATACCACTCCAAACCTACCTGTGGATGTCGTAGAAGGCTACTTAGGAAACACAAGCTAAACAAAGATTATAAACATCAATGAGACCTCTCCAACCCGTCTGGCCAGCGTGGAGAGTGTAGGCTAAATCCTCTGACTGCTCTGGCTAATATGTGGCTTTAGTAGTACAGAGAGGGTCATGCTCCTGCATTGGAGACTAGAAAAAAAGACCTGATGATGATCAAGGAAAACTTGTAGCTAATGCATTCCCACAAGAGTTCGTTTGACCCATCTAGCTACTGGACGCCCAATACTCCGATTTCCATTTCTCGGGTACCACTCGGTGACAGCTCTACCTATTATATTATCCTTCTAGCCAGGTTCATTCTAGAGTCGCAACCCTTGATAGCACTTCGATAACTATTGTTCGGCGTCTGTATTACTCGTTCAAACATAATATACATAAGAAGGTTGCAAGTTCAAACAAAGCTTGCAAAAAATATTTTAACATAAGGCCCCGCCAGTTCAGAACCAAGAAAACTGTGAGTGTTTTTAATAAATCACTGTAAATAAACTACTACAGTTTATTCCTCAAAAAATGTACATAAAAATCTTAAGAATTTTCTTAGAAATATAATTGAATAAACTGTAGTAGTTTAGTAACAGTGATTTTTCAAAAAAAACGCATGGTATTGCAAATAGTGAACCCACGTCGCCTTAAGCGGTTATTACACTAACTAATTTGAAGGAAGCCTAACTGGAAAATCGGACGATGTAATTTTTTACATTTAGGACTGATTGGATCCGATTTCGAGTAAAAAGGACGTTACGACCGGTTTACTTCATTGTGATCTGTGAATTTATTTCAAAACGCAATAGGTCACAACACAAGCAACATGTTGAACAAGAATAAACCTTATAATTAAAGCAATAAATATTTGTATGCGTCGCCGTCGGTCACGCGCCTTGATTTAGGATGCAATTTAATACAGTGTGATCACTAGCTAACTATTTAGAAACCTAACTGTTCCAAGTTAGAGTTCCTACAAATCGGATGTGTAACCCGATGTTATAACCGCTTTACCTGTCCACCGATTTTCTTTTTGTTGTTAAGGCCGTACCTGAATTTTCCGGGGTCCAGTGCTGCCCCCATTTAAAATAAATCATTTCAAATAAAACGGAGACATCAATTAAAATTTTGCTACTACCAAATCCTAGATAACCCTTCAAAGTATTTTATGAACTACTGTTTACAGTTTAAAGTGAGAACGTTAAGCTTCACTACGCACATTTGCGAAAAACGGCCACTTTTGGCAAATGTGCGTAGTAAAGCTTAACATTCTCATTATAAACTATAAACAGTAGTTCATAAAATACTTTGAAGGTTTATCTAGGATTTGGTATTAGCAAAATTTTAAATAATGTTCTTTTTCTTTGAAATGATTTATTTAAAATGGGGGCAGCCTGGACCCCGGAAAATTCAGGTACGGCCTTAAGAGGATTGTGTAGCTGAAAATTTTCATACAAATAGCGATAACGTTTCTCCCCCCCTAAAACATAGTCCAATTATGATATTTTTTTACATGTTGATGTATTGATATAAGGGCCGTACGTTTTTATTTGAAAGAAATATTACTTATAACAAAAGTTATTAGCATCTAAATATCCATATTTTTTACTAAAAAACTACCTCGAGCGTTTTAATTTATTTAAGTTAAACTAAACCGAATCACTAAAATAGAAAACCGTACAGCCCTAGATTAAGGTGTACTGAATTGAATGACATCAAAATTGCCTTATTTTGTAAAGGTTTAGGGGGGTGGAATCGTTATGGCCCGAAACAATATTTCAGAAGGAAAAAGTAGTCAATCGCCTCTAAGAATTGCAACTCTCTCTATCGCACAACACGGCTCGGAAGCAGAGCGGCGTGAAACAGATATAAATTTTGCAAATACCTACTCGCGATGCGTATCAGCGCTACACAATCCTCCTAAAATTCAAAGCAAGCTGAGTATTTGAGTGCAGCAATTATACGGAACCCCAGTTGAAGCAGACAAGTTTTGCTTTTTGTTTAAGCTAACACATCCTCGAATGCCATACCCTTGTTTAGACAAACGTAAAAAATGTGTCAGCCATCTTGTTGGCATGTAGTTTGTAAAAAGTTTGTGAATATTTAGAATAATACTTTTTATCTGAATATCTGCGTGAATATCTTTCGAGATAATAGGGTATTTCACTGTGTTTATTTTTAACTCCCGACAAAACAGAGGGGTGTTATAAGTTTGACGCTATAACGTCTGTCTGTCTGTTTGTCTGTGGCATCGTAGCGCTGGAACGGATGGACCGATTTCTATGCGGTATTCGTGTATTTTTCGGTATTCTTTTTTACGTGAAAGAAAATTCTCTTGCGGTGGTTCTTAGCTATGTTTGATGTAAATAGATTCAGCCGTTTAAAAGTTAATAAGGGTTACCGCTTAAAAGACAGGGCTTTCTCTAGCAAATATATAGATGGCGTTACGGATATCAAGGTCGTATCGGTAGTTCCGCTACTCATCACTAGATGGCGTTCTTGACAGTCGGGGGTTTTTTTAAATTTCCCTAACAAATAAGCTTGTTAGAGAATATTTTATACGTAACCACAAATAATACCAGAAAGAATTTATAAATCTTTAGCCCCGATAATCGCACATAGCCACAGGC
Organism: Acrobasis repandana; assembly: GCA_963576875.1. Lineage (NCBI taxonomy): Eukaryota > Metazoa > Arthropoda > Insecta > Lepidoptera > Pyralidae > Acrobasis > Acrobasis repandana. The sequence goes on along the minus strand of OY756242.1, from coordinate 6,369,660 downwards.
CGGAATCTCCTAAGGTACGCGCAATATGCGTCACCCAGGCGTCATCGTTAACCGTCCCCGCACCTCTCCCCCGTTTTCGCCTCGATGACTCACGTTGGCCGTCAAGAACCGAGGGAGAGGTGCGGGTGCGGGGAACGGGGACGCATATTGCGCGTACCTTAGGAGATTCCGTTCTGCTTACTCTTACTGTATTCTGTGACATAGCCTCCAGCACAAGATCTCAGGGAGAAGGGGTGCCTGTAAAACAGCGTTACCTCGAGCTTTGGTTCGAGGTAACACAAGCTGAGGCATTCCTTTTCCAAAAAATTAGGTAATAAGAATATAGGTAACATAACTTTTTAATTAAGAGGTTTTTGGCAATAAATGACTTTTTTATTTATTTATTTTACTAAGAAATCTTTTCCTAAAAACAGCATGAAAATTGGTTATTTAATTAAGCAACAATTAGCATTTCAAATATTAGTATGATGAAAAGTGGGAGCGAGGTTGAAGCATCTCGCTATCACTTTCGTACGCGCGATACATAATGGCAGTCAAGTATGTGCATCCTTTTTCTGATTGTTAACAGTTTATTTCCACCAGATTGAAAAGGCTTACCTATATCTTAAGAGGAAACCTCAAGGGCTAGAGAAATCAAAAATAGGTAAGTATTTTTAAAATCTATTGCTGTCGCGCTGTGCCCGAACTACAACCGAGCAAGTGCGAAAGACATACTGCAGCTTGGACTGAAAATACCTATAAAAAAAAAGAAAATCAACGATTCGTAGTCCCCTGATTTCCTTTCCAAAACTTAACCAATATAAGTACTTTTTTCATTTCGAATTAACAAAGACTTGAGCGATGTTTCTATGTTTTAATTTTTTTATATAATTTAGTCAGATTTGTTTTCTCGATGTTTGAAAACAGCGGAAACTGGCCATTTTTTTTAGGTTTTTGAACGTTCATATCTTTTTAAAAAAATAAATTAAGAAAAAAAGAAAACATAGGGACATGCTAATAGTGGCTATAGATATTCAGAAAAAAAAAAATATAATTCTACCAGCAATATCCAGGGAGGAAACAGGGGACTACGTTTGTATGGATAAACGGCCCTTCTGTTTCGTTTTAATTATTTACGATTAAAATACATATTTTTTCAATTCAATTCAATTCAAAAATATCTTTATTATCATAGGATATTTTATAATATCTCTTAATAATAGTCACTTTGTTTTGTTTTGCACAAATGTTGACGTCAAATCGTTACTTACAGCTAAGTTTACGCCGCTTCCTAGGAGCAAGTGCAGAAGAAGCGGCAACAAACTGCACTGCACTTTTTCTCCAAAGACGTCAACTAACAAACTAAAAACTTAAAATTAGTTATATGGATGGACTGAGATTACATTGTTTGTTATGTCATAATTAAATTGAATTATAAGAATTACGAAATTTAAAATAATGTCAATTTGTAAATTTAGTATGTACCAATGTACCTAGATACATGTCTAAGTATACAAACCTTTAAAAGGGACCCGCGCCAAGCTCAAACCAGACCTTTTTGTCTTTAAGATAGTCATCGGTCCTATAATAAGCCTTCTCACAAAGTACTTTCTTTACATAAGCTTTGAATTTTCTGTCTGGCATATCGAGGACCGATTCTGGCAATTTATTATAAAAAAGTATACACTTCCCCATAAAAGACTTACTGACTGTTTTCGGTTTCAGATAAATAGGTACCTACTTTAAAAAAAAAAAGTGAAATACCGTATCCTCGCATATAATGGAAGATGGTTTAAACATATTAAAATTATTGGATCTGGCAACTGGAACCGCAATCCAAGTTCATTGCAATCCCAGTTGCCAGTAACCTCGACAGATAGACAGACAGACAAGTGATCCTATAAGGCACAATCAGTAAAATGATCCCTTTTTCTTGATAAACATTTTCCCAGTAAGATTAACATAAACACTTTAAAAAAAATTTGATTAATTCCATTTAAAAAAATAGAACGAACTATCCATTCTTAAATAAAAAAATTGTACCGAAATATAGATTTTTTTATATGAAAAAAATTTTAAAACATTTATTGTTATACAAATTATATTGTTTGCTACAACAATAAGGATTACATCTAAAAATGAGGTATGACTTCTTACTCGGTCAGTTAGTACAGTCGGGTACAGAAATGATAAGACTAAACACCTTTTTGTTTTGATTTTTTTTTTTGAATAATTTTACGGCCCTTCTTACGTGTCCTTTCGAGCCTATCGTTAGTTTCTAATTTTTTTTTCATATCAAGTTTAAATAAATGGTTGGATGTATGAGTGTAGTCAATAGACATTCCGTATATTTTTGTTTCATTTTTTTTAAACGTACATGACAATTAGACGTGATAAAATACGAGTAAATAATCGCTCTAAAAATAAGTTTTTTTAATAAAAAGTTTAAATTTTTACCATTACCGACAAATGTAATAGATTTAATTGAAAAAGTTAAAACACTTAAAAAAATTAAATAGCTTTTCAAACTTTTTCAAAGTTATTTTTTAATGGAATAAATTGTTTATTAAGAAAAAAACAAATAAATACAATTGAAATCAAAGTAAACTTAGTATTTTAAGTTATTTATAAAATTTGATTATATTTCGAGCTTTCGACACGAGAAGAAGTTATTTGTTTTTTTCTTATTTCCCAGTGGTAAAAAAACAATTTAAGAATCAGTATAAATCATTGTTTTCTGAAGATATTTAGGTTGGTAGGTATCTTCGTCACCGTATTTTTTTTATTTTTTTTTAAAATTTAGTCAGCACTTTTCTACCTGGCTTAAATAACTGTAAAAAGTCACTTTTCCTCTCGAGTGTCCGCTCCCCTTTCGTCCCACACTTTTTTCCCCGTCATCAATCAAGTACTATCGCGGTACACTCACACGCATACATTATAATTATATTAGCCGAGATTAGCATATGTAGGTGACGTACACGGAACAAACAGTTTTGATCTATTGACCGAGTGGTATAGGAACAATACTCCATCTCTTTCTGTAGATGTCATAATAGGCGACTTAAGGATTATGTATAAAAAATATCGTGTCGACGTCGGAATTAGTTATCGGATATACAACTACAAAATATACTGAAACTATATAAATAAGTATGTCATTTAATAACAATTTTCGCTAAGGAACATGGTCATCATCACCATCTTCCTCGCCTTCTCCCTATTTGGGGTCGGCTCTGAATGTCAACTCTCTCCATCGTTTTCTATCATTTATTATATCTGTACTAACCCCCCTGTCCATCATGTCCCACGTAAGTCGTCTTTATAGGTCGTCCTCTACGAGTATCTCCTAGGTAATTTCCTTCCCTTGTTTTCACTTAGTTTCTTCATTTTGTCCTGTTATTTTTTCTTTGTGTAAGTTGTATGTATGTATTTAAGTATTAGGTGTATGTATGTTTATTATATTGACCACCCCGCACTACCTAATTTCCCATAATTTTTTCTATATAAACGAGGTTGCCTGGAAGAAATTGCTTAGCGATAAGGCCGCTTTTTGCGCATTTCCTAATTTTTAAGATAATTATGTTCTGTTTTTTACTTTTGTGCAATAAAGGGTATTGTATTGTATCTCTGTGGCCATCCACCTTCAAGTTAAGGAACATGGTACCGATGTTTTTTTTGTTTGGTCTAACGTATCGATATATTATAAAATATATATTTTGGCCTCCAAACAAATTTAGATCAGCAGATCAGTTAACCTGTATGGGAGGAGAAAATTATCTTTCATATCTCGATACATGTTCCTCGGGGAAACTTGATCAGTATCATGGACTGAATTCGCCATAATAAAATTCACCATTATACTGAAACATTCACAAAATAGTTTTAGTTATTATTCACCAAATAGTTACAGCCTAGTATTTTTGTTAGACTCTGTATAAAATGATTCGTATTTTCGCCCAATCCTTTGATTGAGTTTTACGATCTGCACGAGATGAGAAGAAGCTGGTACATTCCACGTTCTTTTCTCCCAGACCAGCATGGAAGCTATAATCATAGATAAGCAAGTATCAAGACTTTAATTTAAACTATATCAATAACAACTAAATCAATAATTGTAGCTGCTGCCACATCAATAATGTGCGGACAACCAGTATAGACTAGACAGCAATGGAAATAAACACTTATAACCAAAGATATATACGACTTAATAAAGACTATCATGGAAGAAAAGATAGAAGGGAAAAGAGGACCAGGAAGACCGAGGCATAGCTACATGAAACAGAAGGAGAAAGTGAACGTCGTGTCGTACAGCGAAGTAAAACAACTGGCAGATAAGAGAGACAAATGGAAGAGAATTCATACTCCATCGACAAGAGCATAGCTCTTAAATATAGATAGATAACCAAAGATATAGAAGATTCTGCATTTAATATGCCTGCTAGAATCACAACTAGCTGTCAAATCCTTGCGTTATGACGATTCTAATTCTCCAGTCATTAGCCGAGTGACTTCTTTTCAAGTAGAAAGCTCAAAATAAAATCAGATCTATCCCCTGTAGGTTGTTATTTTTACAGCGTTGTTCGAGGCCTCATATAGGTCACGCTTGGTGCAGCTGGTGGGGCACGATGGGCAGGAGAGATGTGATATAGTCTGGTCGTTATGACCACACTGAGTGTAGCCGCCTCCTCTCGAAGAGCCACTTCTTTGTCCTCATGGATGGATGCTTTGGTCCGAGAGCTGGCACGAATTTTTGGGTAGGTATTTGAGGCAAGTTGAAAACTTGTCACATTTCTCTCCTATTATACCCCAACACGGAACTGCAGACCTGGCTGCTGAGTAGCGAGGCTAAATTATATAAATTTAAAAAAAGAAACCTATAACTTTTTAAAAGTTTTTTTTGTTTAAAGAATTAATAATCAATAAGCCAGACGATTTAGTCAGGGCTTTGATATTGCAAGGCGCATGCAAAAGTATTATTCAAAAAAATATAAAAAAGGTATTTAAGGCAACTTGAAATTTTAATAGGGTATTACTTATAAATAAAAAAATAAGATTCTCAAAAAGACAGGTCATTTTGATGGGACTATCTACCTGCCAGGTCAATCTATTTAAATCAAAATGGTTTAGATATAAATATACGAGTATAAATCATGTGTTCAAAGCGCGATAGTTTAAAAACCAATATGAATCCTTTCTTTCCTCAGTTCAGAGGCGGTTTAAGCTTTTCCATGTGGCAAATCCATGGAAGCTTATTTAGTTTCACCTGTACAGTTGTCTGTGCGTCTGTAATCAAATCTTGCAAGCTAAATTAGACCACTTCCCATTATTTAATTGAGCTGAAACTTGGGTAAGTAAGGTAAGTAAGTATGTAAGTTGGGTGATATGACAATGCAATATTATAGTACCAATGACTTGATCTTCTGATGAAGCCGGAAGGTGGCCACGGCGTCTCTCCGAGTTTAGGGTTAACTGATTCGTCATAAAGAGTCCTTTAAACTTTTAAGGTGAATATAGAAGCAAATGGCCTTGAAGTGCACCCTCATTTGAAATAAATTGTTAACTCGTAAATATGGAGATAATTTCCATATTGCTAATCGTCAGGCACTAGATAGCCCTTTAAATTATTTTATGAATCACCGTTGAAAGTATTTACATTAGTCCGTCTAGCTTTAAAACTTGCGTCCGCCAAAAGTGGCCACGGCAAGTTTTAAAGCTAGACGGATCACCAATAATAGTTTCAACAGCAGTTCATAAAATAATTTAAAGGGCTATCTAGTGCATGATGATGAGCAATATGGAAATTATCACCATATTTACGAGTTAACAATTTATTTCACACTTCAAGGCCATTTGCTTCTATATTCACCTTAAGTTCATTGTTTTAGATAAAAGCTTGCTTTTAAAAATATTTTTTAAATAATTACTTGTTTATATTTACTTCTAGTTGGTTCATTCTGGCTACCCTGTTAGGGATAAATAGGTACGTGATAGTTTATCTATATGTATTTTTTTATAGTAATCCAAACACAACACCCTTTTTCCTTTGTCGGTTACAACCCATTCCTTGTTGTGGCAATCAGTCATCCCGTCACTATCAGAAAGAGATGGATGGCCTATTCCGGAGATAGCAGAGGTTAAGTGAACGGCCGGAAAATGGATGGGGTCCCGTACGTTAACTAAACAAAAAAAGTAAGATGATTCAAGGCCGTAGTAAGAAAGTAGCTATTTTATTGTCTTAAACTTTGTTCTTTTATGCCGATCTGGCAGAAAAGAAAAAGACTTAGAATGTATCGGCTACTTCTCTTCCCGCGGAGTTCATACGAGGCAATCGAGGGAAAATAATTCTGTGTGGTTCCGGGTTAGAATAGGACCACTCCATCTCTTCCTGTGGATGTCGTAAGAGGTGACTACAGGATTAAGCACAAACATCTCGTGCTACAATTGCATTCCTAAGGAGGGTTAACGTTGGGTGGCAGCCGTCTGTAAAACTTTTCGCACAAATACAATCCCAAAGAAGTTTGACGTCAGACGCCTGTCTGACGTCAAACCTCTTTACTCGGCCGGTCGTAAAACTATAGACAAACCGTTTTTAACTGTTCCGGCTATTTCTTCTCCACTTCGCAAAGTCTTTGGCATCCTTGGGTGACCATTAACAAGCATGTTATATTTGGAGAAGAAAAAGCGGAAAAGTGCACCCCGGGCGGCAGCTGAGGGTGCAACCGGGAACTCGCTTAGATGAAGAAGAAGAAGAATCGAGGGAATAAAAGAAAATGTGAATCATGTATAAAGGCGGCTAGCAACTGGCGTTGAAAATGACATGTTAAATTCATGACGACCTCTGTGGCCTAAGACCTGGGTCTTGGATGTTTATCAGTAAAATTATTTGTTATAAAATATAGTTTCGTTGAGTTCATATCCCATAACACAAGTCTCGAACTTACTTTGGGCAAAGAATATATATGTCTCAGTTGAATGGTATAATCCGCTAATTCACTAAACCTCTAGCTGTTTAAAACAGCGTTAAATAACTGACACCGCATACGCAGAATGGCATAAACGATTTGTATTCATCAATGCCGCGGCGCAAGACGTAAGATTGTAGATTTAGTTCGGAATTTTTCACAGCGTTCCGAGAGTAGACTGTTTTCATCGAGAGATATCGAAAACATCGTTTAAGATTTTGGGCTGCAAATGGTTAGGAAAAATAAAGCAGATCTTCAGCTTGGTTGCCATATAGTTATTGTGACGCCCGCCTTCCGGCAAGATGGAGAATTTACGTGAATCAAATGAAGGCCGTGAGAAACCGCTACGCCGCCATTGAGATTATGTCGCGTTATCAAACTTTTCTGTATCCACTTGCATCGAACTTTGTATCATTCTTTATTGGTAATTTTATGATGTTAGACACTAGATTACATAGTAAGAAGTTGAATTGAGGTTTTATTTTAATGCCCCGTCCGTCATAAATTTGTTTGTTAAAATTCAAATAACCTATTCTGCGGTCTAAACGTGGTTAGCTGGTTTGTTAAACGTGACACATTGACAATCCAGCTGAACTATATTCAGCTGTTTAACAAAAGCGAGCTGTAATGCCAAACACCTAGAGGTTTAGTGCATTAGCGATTCATACCATCCAACTGCGACATATACACTACCCGAAAAGAAAGTTCACGTAAAATCGCTTGCGGCTATGTGTAGGTGGCTGGATGTGCCTTGAGAGGCGCGCGGGGCGTAAAACGAGCTATCGCTGACTGCTGACTGCTTTGGCCGAGGGCTGGTACCTAGTTCGCGTCTCTGTCACGCACCGCACGCTACTCCATTTCGGTTCGGTATCAACCCTAGCGTTACGAGCTCCGAGCTCGAGGTCACCGGCGTTCGAACTCTCACGAACAGGAAGCTTTGGGGCTAGCTAAATCTGTGTGATGTGTCCTTATATATTTATTTATTTATGTATCTTTCAAAAGCTCTTGTATTTTTCAATAAAATACAGAAACTTTCCTTGCGGATCTTGGGTTGAATCTTTCGCAAGTTTAATTAAGTTTTTTTACATGTTTTTACAGTGTATTTTTTGCATCAATGTATAATTATATTATAAAGAGAAAATATTTAATTGTTTGTGTGTTTGTCTATAATGAACATTTTCCATTTGAATAAATCCGAACATATTTCGTAGATGGTAAATGGAAAATGTAAAAAGTTCGTGCATAGATATAAACTATCACATCTTTATTCCAAATGGGGTAGACAGCGCATTTTGGGTCTTCTCTAAGTAGACAGAGTCCAGGGACGCAAGACTCAAAGGCCACTTTTAGCGTGATTCTGAGAAGGTGGAAAAATGAAACAAAATAGTGATGGGTTGCTAGCCGTATCGCCTATTAACATGATTTGCTTTTTCGCTTATTCCCTCGATCGGCTTCTACGATCTGCACGGGAAGAGAAGCAGCTGGTACATTCTAAGTTGTTTCTTTTCTCCCAGAACAGCATGGAAGTTCACAAAAACACAAAAATCGATACAAAATCAAAATGAATTAAAGAGTTCGTATAAAGAGGTATACATAAATTCTATTCGATTTGACATAAATATTGTACATGAATAAATAAACAAGGGATCCCTAAAATAACACCTTATCTTTCAGCACACGGTAATTCGATAATAAGTTAATCAAGGATGTTTTTATGTACTTAGTGACACAACGACTCTATTGTAGAGTGTCTTAAGAGTCTTATTACCTTATGGTATATAGAGGTACAGACCAACCTAGACATTTCCGTACAAAACATATTTTAGCTTTTATTATTTGAACCGTCATGTCAGATATCGCCAAAATTTTGTAATTTAAAAGAAATTGCACATATATAGGCATATAATTGGTTTTCACAGTCAAAATATAAACTACAAAGGGAATATACTTATATTTTATATATTTATAAGGAAAAGTTTACCAATTATTGGGAAAAACTGCTGCTTTTGGCAAAAATGCGTAGAAAAACCTTAACGTTCTTACTTTAAACTGTAAACAGTAGTTCATAAAATAGTTTGAAGGGTTATCTAGGGCTTCACAAAGACAAAATTTTAAATATAATAATAAAATGCTAGATGAAGATAAACACCCAAGACCCGTGGCTGGGGATCGAACCCAGAATCTCCGGATTAGCGGTCTAGCGTGTTACCCATTACGCCACGGAGGTCGTAGAACATACATACATACAAACACACATACATACATACATACATACACACACACACACATACATACATACACACATACACACACACACTTACATACATACATACATACATACACACACACACATACATACACACACACACACATACATACACACATACATACACACATACATACACACACACATACATACATACATACATACATACATACATACATACATACATACATACATACATACATACATACATACATACATACATATTATCACGCCGCCAGTTCCCCACAGGGGTAGGCAGAGACTATGGACCTCCACTTCCTACGATCCTGACAGACCTCTTTCGCTTCATCTACACTCATCAACCTCTTTTATTTTTATTTATTATACGGCTACTTCTTACCTATCCTTTTTTAGATATCCATCCATCTTTCCTATATCAGATGACAATGCAATATTCTTATAACAAGAAGCTGATCTGATGATGGAGCCGGAAGGTGATAATAGGAACCCCGTAATAAAACGACGCAACTCCATCGAGTTTATGGTTATATTACATTTGTCGTAATGTACTAGGCCTTACAATAAAGGTATTACGAATTTTTTTTTTAATTTTATCCTGAGAAACAGACATAACTATATGCTATAAATGGGTAACTCACATCAAAACCTAGCTACTGGGTGACATGTTCCGACCTCATCCGAAGGCCTTCCTCAGGGCGAATGTGATACGCGACGCCCACACAAAGACGTCCCGAGCCACACTAACTGATCGCCTTGATGAAGGCCTCTGGATGAAGTCGAAACATATCGGCCAGTAGCTGAGTTTTTTGGAAGCTACCTGTTTACTGCATATACGAGTAGTAAAATTTATTAAAGTTAGTAATAAATTAATAATAACATAAAATATAACATACAGATAAGCAAACAATTCATTTGATATTCGTTGCGTCATAACAGAGTGCGATCATAATGCTGTAGTAAGAGCTTTATTACGAACACAGATGTAGAGAAATATAGATATGACATCAGAGTTATCAGACAAATAAAAAAAAACTCGACTTTCAAGCGTTCACACCAGTAACTTTTGAACGGCTGAAGCGATTTTTATCGAACATAGTTTAGAACAATTTCGACAGACTAGGCTTTCGATAATATAAAACCGCATCGAAATAAGTTTATTCGTTTAGGAGATACGATGACACAGACAGACACGTCAAACTTATAACAGTCTTTTTCGTCGGGGGTTAATAAGATTAGTAATTTAGATAAAAATGCCTCCAAAAGCTTAAGGTGAAGATATAGGTAAATAGCCTTGAAGTGGCGCCCTCATTTGAAATAAATTGTTATCTCGTAAATATGGAGATAATTTCCATATTACTCTTCGTCATGCACATGGAAATTATCACCATATTTACGAGTTAACAATTTATTTCACACTTCAAGGCCATTTGCCTTTATCTTCGCCTTATTTATTTATTTAACTTTATTACAAACGTAATAGGCGGACTTAAAGCCATAGACTTTATCTACCAGTCAACCCACTAGTGATGCCGAGAAAAAGAAAATTTAGAAGGAGGTGCAAGTTATGTAGATATTGTCATATTTACCTTATGAGGATAGCAGTAACAATATAATATATATAAATGTATATATATATATACATATGAATAAACCTAAATTCAAAATATACATGGTTATAATATATAATATAATAAACTATACGTAAACTACATATTATATCATAATATCTATATTCTATCTGAAAGTTCACGAAGATAATGAGCACGCACTGCACTCTTGAACGCTACACGAGTACGGGCCTTCCGGACATTAATTGGTAGGGCGTTCCAAAGCTTTACCGCTTGAACAGTAAACGAACGCTCAAAGAACCCACTCCGGTGATTTGGTATAGCGAGACGGAGATTGCTAGAAGAGCGAAGATTTTTTACATGAGTATTACCAAGAAAAGTGAATTGTAATACTCATGTTGTGCCTTAATTACTGAATTCATCATCATCATCTTGTAATATGTTGTAACTTGTCGTATCACCATATTATATTATAACGGCTTATTATATTTTTTCATTAATATATGCATTTTGGTTTTTCATTGCCTCATTTGTCAAATTTATAACCGTTATCAACTTAATCTCAATCTTTAATGCACCATAGCTTGAAACATAACTCGTACCAAAATGAATGTAAAAAAATTGGTTGCCTGTAAAGTCGGTATACGGGCGAAAGTTTTACGTGACAACGACTTCACTCCACTTCACTCCAAACTTGACTTCCACTCGGGCATGGTTAGCCCGCCTAAGAGCGAGAGAGACAGACATAAAAAGTGAAAGGCACGCGTGCCTCTCACTCGCTCTCATTGTGAGCGCATAACGTGAGCGGAGCGTAACGCAGTTTCTTGAAGTGTCACCCGGCTAACCAATTTATGAAATATATATGACGACGTTGTCACGTCAAAACTTATTTGTAGGTAATTTATTAATAAACAATTTAGTCTTTAACCATTTTGTCGTATCTTGTACAGCTTTCTTGAAACTTTTTTCATCTTAGCTTCCCGCTCTATCAGGCTAGATAGAGGTCAAACGCACTCAAATCTCTAATAATAATAGCAAAAAAAAACAAACAACTTTAGAAAATCATTAAAATGGGACACTTTTCAAGGGGGAGAGGGGTGACGCAGGTTGCGAGGGGGGTGGGACAGTCGTGAATTGTAATATAGTCACATATATATATACCATAGCAGAAAAAATTAAAAATTTTGCCGTCAAAAAAATCTAGAATGAATTTACTCATATTACGTAATATTTTCGCCAAAATTTAATTGATTTTGTATTTTTATTATTTGAAAGCGCTTTACTACTCGTATCTAGTTAGACCCATTTTAACGTTATTCTTTGGGTTCCGTATCCGAAGAGTGCAACCGGGACCCTATTACTGAGACTCCGCTGTCTGTTCGTCTGTCCGTCTGTCACAGGACTATATCTCTTGAACCGTAATAGCTAGACACCTGAAATTTTCACCGATTATGCATTACTGTGGCCGCTATAATAACAAATACTAAAAATTAAAAAAGTTGAAAATTAAATTGGGTCGTCATACAAAAAAAACATGTTTCTTTCAGCGTTTTTAGCTCGATGTGTCACAGGGTTCTATCTCTTGGACCGTAATAGCTAGACACTTGAAATTTTCACCGATTTTGTATTACTATTACCACTATAACAACAAATACTAAAAATAAGATAAAGTTACTAATTAAAGGGGGTCGTCATACAAGAAACGTGTTTCTTTAGCGTTTTAAAACAATGTACGGTGGTACGGAACCCTTCATGTACGAGTCCGACTCGCACTTGCCCGTTTATTTTATTTCTTCACAACAAAATAGGTTTATCTATCCGTGTGGTTCCGGGTTAGAATAGGACCAATCCATCTCTTCTTGTGGATGTCGTAAGAGGCGAGGCGACTAAAGGATTAAACACAAACATCTCGTGCTACAAATGCATTCTCAAGGAGGGTTAACGTCGGCGGGCGGCCGACTGTAAAACTTTTCAATCGAATACATTCCCAATGAGGGTTGCCAGCACAGCTGAGGATGCAACCGGGAACGCGTTTGAATGACGAAGAACAAAATAGGTTCATCTAGTGCAAGCTACATCTTCAAATTTAAATTAGGTACCACTTTTCCCATGTATGGCAGAAATGTGCGTTACCACTTAGCGCCCCGATGATGGGTCCCATAAATTGTGGGAGCTTTAAAGTGACATACACCATAACGACTAGTTGGTTAAGAAAATACTGCTGGGTTCCTTCTGAATCCACTTTTAATATGTAAAATACTTTTGGTTGGATCAGAATGAACGTAAAATAGTAGAATAAAAATCTATCAAAGGAATTTTCTTCCCCTGGTCAGCCGGGCTAGTATAGTTACGGCGACAAATTTTTATCCTTGTAATTTGTGCATTTCTCGTAATTTAATCGTGATAAAACGTATTTTATCTCATGCCTAACTCCCGTACGAGCATGAGTTTGACAGGTCAAAATAGACATTTCGACGGTTGGTAACGTGAAATCGTATTTTGTCGGAGCAATTTCGATCAATTTTTAAACAGTTGTTCCATTGAATTAATATGTTTAAAACAATGTATTACTCAAGAAAAGAAAACATCAAAAAATCGACGAAAAATTACAGAATTATAGCGGCATCTTTTGATGAATCCAATAAATATTCCGGCAAAGGACCGTCGGCGGTGAGTGTCGCGTAGAGAGACTAAAGAGACATCTTTATAGGTTGTATTATTGAGGTTTTAACCACAAAATAAAAAACCAATAATATTTATTTACGAAACTATAGCGCCATCTTTTGATGAGTGGCTGCAGTGATTAATTAAGCATTCATTAATTTTATCTTGTCATGACATTGTCATGTTCATTTTACAGAGGGAAGACATGTACATTTAGATGTTGATTTAAATTTCCGTGCTAAGGCCGCAAGAAGTGTATTTTTTGCACGATTAGTGGGTGAAACTGCAAAACCGCTTTTTGGGTAAAATTAAAATTATTTTAATCTTGCATTATTTGTTCCAAACATACTAACACACGTACAATCAAATAAAATCTTGTAAAAAAATCAAACACGTACCATCAATTACGTCCTAAATAAATGGGCCCTAAAAGCTTCTATTAGGGCAATACTTTTTCGTCTATTTTATGACAAAGAGCTGAACGACGGACAAACATTATGCGATGGAGCACGTTAATAGAGTCAACATACTCCTTTAGTATGTCGTAGAGTTACAAACATATAGAGGCGTCTCCTCAAGTTTTTTGAATGTGTAACATAATTTTTAATTTCTCCTTCCTCTCGCTTTCCTGCATCCGTGGGAGGGAATTTCGTGTAATGCGATAGAAAAATGTAACAAGCAGCTGTGGAAGAGTTGGCCATTACCAAAGTTCGATTTGAGAGTTTACACATCATACCTATGCGTCTAATCTAACAAGTTATAGGTATTTACCAATAAACTACGAAAAAGGAATAAATTTTCCACCCAAATGAGGGATCAATAATTGTATTTAGAGCGGGAAGTAAGATATTTTGTTTTAAAAAAATAAGTAAGTAGTAGTAAGATAAATTAAGGGCTTGACAATTCACACACTGGATACACAAAAAATAAATTTTGGAAAAATATCTCCAACATATTATTATAATGACACGACGAATTCATAAAGACTATCATTGAAGGAAAGATAAAAAACGAAAAGAGGACCAGGATGACCGAGGCATTGCTACATGAAACAGATAAAAGAGAATGTCGTGTCGTACAGCGAAGTAAAACAGCTGGTGGATGGGAGAGACAAATTGACGAGAATTCATACTCCACCGACAAGAGCATAGCTCCTAAATATATATAGAATATAGACATATAAATTCAAAATATTTAGACATTTAGATAGGTACTTGTTTGCTATACAGAGTTAAATAATTTAATAAATATAATATGTGTAAAGTAGAGTAGATCTCAAAATTATCGGTACTTCACAAACATATTGTTCTTTTGATATGTAAAAAAATGATTTTTTTTCCTCTGCCCCCTATCTAACACATTATAAAGTCTACAATTCGCTTCACTTGTATAAATAAGTAAATGTATTTAGACAGGTATACTTGTTTGCCCGACACTACGTCACGAGATAATTTTCTGAGAGACTACTGCCCTACGCAATGGTTCGATGCCTTTTTAACCAACCTTTTGTTTTGCTGGTCTGGGAGAAAAGAAAAAACATAGAATGTACCAGCTGCTTCTCTTCCCGTGCAGATCGTAAAAGCCGATCGAGGGAATGGGCGAGAATCTGAATCATATGAATAGGCGATGCGGTTAGCAACCCACCACTATTATGATTTCCCTTTTCCACCTTCATGCCCACCATTACGCTAAAAGTGGCCTGGGCTTAACCGCCCTTGGCTCTGTCTACCCCGTTAGGGATAAAGACGTGATAGTGTATCTGTATCTTTTGTTTTGTTTTTAGGGTTACGTTCTCAAAATGTGCCAACGAGACCCTATTACTGAGACTCCGCTGTCTGTCTGTCCGTATGTCATAGTGCTCTATGTCTTTAACCGTAATTGCGAGACACTTAAAATTTGCACAGATTATTGACCAAGCGAGCGAAGTGCCTCAGTTGCGAGAGTGGCCAAAAATGCTTTTGTTTATCAGCTTGTTCTCGCCTACAGGTCGCATTTATCAACCGATTCTAGTGAAATTTTTCGCTTGTTTTTGGAAATTTTTAACAATTTCAATTTTTTTTAAAATAAATAAGTATGTCATAAAACTTTTTTGTATCCCGTTTTCCCGAAGACGCAACTTTTTTGTCTGAATAACTTTTTATCCGATAAAGTACAACGAGTTGGGGGTGAGTCGCGAAGTTTACAGCTTAAAGAGCCCCTAGTGTATATTGTGGCAGCTATAACAACAAATACAAATAATTAAATTTTTAACAAAAAAAAACAACTGACTTAATTTTTTTTAGGAGTTTCTTCATCATATCTTCACCAAATTAAAATGGGACCAACTTGGTAGTGAAGGCTTTCAAATAAAAATAGAATCATCAAAATCGGTTCACAATTGGCGAAGATATCGCGTAACAAACATACGTAAAAAAAACATACAGTCGAATTGACAACCTCCTCCTTTTTTGAAGTCGGTTAAAAATAAAATAAAGTAAAAATTTAAAGGGGGTCATCGTACAAGATACGTGTCTTTTATAGCGTTTTCAAGTCGATCTTTATAAGGCATTAACGAGATATTTGAAATTTTTGTTTTTATTAAAAATATTTTTTTAATAATTAAGTACCTATCTACTTGTTTATGAATTCAATAAGTAGATAAGTATCTACTCGATATCTTTGTAATATGTCGTGATTTTCCCGGTACACCACACTGCTGTATACTACGGCTTCTTCGGTAATCGACTGTCAAAATACGCGTGCTGTAACATGATCAGAAATATACAGGGGGATCCTATACAACTTGTTAATGAACAAACGCAAAACCTCTCAGATGGTACCTCAGCCTATGTAACTGAACAACTTTTGTTCCACAACATTCCCAAAATGCCAAAAATAAAATTCGAATTTTCATACAAATTGACTCGATCAGCTGATCACTTTAAACAGGGATCATTTATTTCTTATTTTTTAAATAACTCTTAAATATTTGTTCGAGCGAGCGAAGCGAGAGAGGGTTATTATTCAAGTTGGGGCGAAAACACATTGTTTGTATGTATGTTTGTTCTGCGATAGCTGCCAAACCGATGGTCCAATTTTGATGAAATTTGGTAGGCATGTAGAAAATATCAATAGAATTTTCAAGTTGGTTGGGCATCAAAATCGGTTCAGTAGTTTTTGAAATATTAATAAAAAATCGCGAGGTCTAAGTTCACGGCGAACTACTAGTGTTTGTAAAACGAAAAACACCTCAAAAAGAAACGCGTAAACCAGCCTCATTGACCCACCGTGACCGTTTCACCCCGCATGGCTCGCTGTCTCGCTTCGGCTAGAGTAAATTTGTGTGCGTGGAAGCTGGAGCAAAATTTTGATTATCCACATCAGGCTCCGTCTTAAAAAATGTATTGAAATCAGTTTATTTGTTTTTTAGGAGCTATAATGCCACAGACACACACAGGCACGTACCATTTTCGTCGGAATCCAATTCAAAATATCTTTATTGATATGATCAGGTATTTTTAGTCTCCATTGTAGGAGCATGACCCCCTCTGTACTGCCAGAGCCATATATTAGGCAGAGCAGTCAGAGGATTTGTCCTACACTCTCCACGCTGGCCAGACGGGTTGGAGATGTCTCACTGATGTTTATAAGCTTTGTTCAGCTTGTAATTCCTAAGTCCCTTCTACGACATCCACAGGAAGACTTGGAGTGGAGGACCAGGGAGAATAAGCATTCTACTCTGCCGGGAACCACACGGCTATCTTTATTATCATAGGACATTTATAATATCTCTTAATAATAGTCACTTTCTTTAGTTTTGCAATGTTGACGTCAAATATTTAGTAACAGCTAAGTGCTAATAAATAAAATAAATATAAAAAAATATTGCTAGTAACGAGTAAGTATAAAAATATTCAGATTTCTTTAACATGATGTATGCATACATATTAATAGAAATTTAATAAGATATACTTTTATTAGCATGAACTTACAGCCTTGGGTAGAAACTAGGTATTGAACATGACTATTTTTATGCATAATATAAAAACTGCTACTGCTTATGCATGTGAATGTTTTGCCATATTTTTTACATAATTAACTCAATACATTTACAAATTATTGACCAACTATGAAATAGACATGAAATAGCGAATCATTTATGTATTTATTTCTTAATCGTCCCAGAATTTACTACATAAGGCTTAAAAAAGTGATTAGTAATAGGAAAGGGATAAATTTGAAAACACTTAAATATTTTTCTGCTGTTTTCTGTTATTTGTCTTTAATATAAAAAAATAACAGATTTTTCTGTTCAGTCAATTTAATGTCGCCCCCATTGCCCCCATTTAAAATAAATCATTTCAAAGAAAACGGAGACATCATTTAAAATTTTGCTACTATCAAGTCCTAGATTACCCTTCAAAGTATTTTATGAACTACTGTTTACAGTTTAAAGTGAAAACGTTAAGCTTTACTACGCACTTTTGCGAAAAACGGCCACTTTTGGCAAATGAGCATAATAAAGCTTAACGTTCTCATTATAAACTGTAAACAGTAGTTCATATAATACTTTGAAGGGGTTATCTAGGACTTGATAGTAGTAGCAAAATTTTAAATAGTGTCTCCGTTTTCTTTGAAATGATTTATTTTAAATGGGGGCAGCACTGGATCCCGGAAAATTCAGGCCCTGCCTTAAAATAATACTATTGAAAAAAAAATCAAACAGCTTTCAAGAAATGTGATTAGTAAACAGGAAAAAAACTAATCAAAAATAAACTATTTTTGATAAAGGGAATAACAAATCTATGATCGATTTGTATATTCGTCAGTGCTGATATTTTATGCTCAGTCTTACTCGATATAATACCAACTATTCACCTGTGAATCGAATAAAATTCACGCGCTGTATATTAAATATTAATATTTTGGATCACGCTGTGAATGCACGTATAACCATAGCTCACATCCTGTGGATAAACGGCTAGCGGACAAATATGGAGATGGACTGCGAAATTATTAAAATACTGCAATAATTATTAAAAAAAATAGATCTAAAATACATGTCATCACTTTTTACGAGCTTTTAGATAGTTTCACCAGTTTTGTCTGTGTGTCCGTAATCAAATCTTGCAAGCTAAATTAGGCCCACTTTCCATCACAACGATCGAGCTGAAACTTTACAAGCTTATGTAAGTTGGGTGACAATGCAATTTATGGTACCAAAAACCGTTACCGTTGACCGTTGTACCGTTGACATCAAAGAAATTTCCACAAAATTTTCCTTCAAGAGAAGAGTACACTGTCTTCTTCTAAATTAGTCTCATTTTCTTATCTACATCATCATTCATTGTAGGTATGTATGTATTTGTATTTATTTAATCATGTATATATATATATATAAATGTATATATATTTTATATGTATGCGTATATATGTCTTTATTATGAGTATATATGCATGAATGTGTATTATTAGGTATAAGTATGTAATTATTTAATTATTTTGCGCCGCAACGAATTATCTGTTTATCCCTATGGTTGACTGGGAGAGAACGCTTTTAGCGTTAAGTCCGCCAATTGTGAGACAATTTTTTTGTTAATCAATAAAGTTTAAAAAAAAAAAAAAAAACCTGATCTCATGATGAAGCTGGAAGGTGGCCACTGCATAGTAACGGCGACAACTTTTATGAAATCGAAAGAAAAATAGAAAAAATTTACAATTATTAATTGACAATGGACACAATTTTTTTGATTTAACTTGTAATAAGTAGGTATTAAAAAAATTATATCTGAAAATATGTAAATTATTTTATCTTTCTATTTTAAACAAACTATTTGCCTAGGTACTCGTATAAGTAAATAACATGATTTAATATCTTATTATACAAAAACAAGATAGTTAAATGATTTTGACTTCACATGGCATACTTGCCATGTGATGTACCTACCAACTATTTTATTGGAAATACTACTGTATTTACCACTTTAATATTTTTTTACTGAATAACAGTGTACGACATGTAAGTACGTGGTTTAATCGTAGGTGGACAAAGACGGTACATGAAAAAAAAAGTCAAAATAAAAGCTTGACTACGTTCGTATGGGAATTCTGATTCTGTCTAGGGTAAGGAGACTTACCGGATATATTTAGAGCGATGGGTGACTTTAAGTCGCAAGGCACAAGAAACTTTGAGAAACAGTGGTAGGAAATTGCACAGAAAATATTTATAGGTACTTACTTGAAAGGAGATGGCGGATGCTTTTGTCTAACAGTAAGACGGTATAAGTAATTAGTCAAAAAGCGAAGCCGAGCTGACCTATCCCTCTTAGCAGCTTTCATTCAGTTTGCGTCAACTCGTGAACGCACTTGACCTCTTTTTAGTTAAAGTGAGGGCGAAATCATACCTTGTTATCCCATACACAAAGCTCTAAATACCTCGTTGCTGCTTGCATACCGACCCATCTGATATTTGATCCGACTCATCTGATACTTCAATAAAAGCCGTCTCCACACTTAGCTACCTAAACCATCGCGTGACAGCCAGAATGGCTTCTTGACTCTGACCGTATCTGAGACCAAAATGACGGGTGAGGGTTAAAAAAACATATTAACATACGGGTACTTACTTAGGGATGTTTAGCTAAAGGCAAAGTTATTGCACCGGTTTCGTTTTTGCAATGAATACTCATAGTAGCGTTTATTTGTACGAGTTAACAATTATTTATTCCCATTACACATCCATATTAGTGATTAGTATTTTATATATTTTAGTAAATATATAATATGTAATATACCCAGTATTTCTGTAAATAATCCCAATATTTCTGTGAATATTCCCAATATTTCTGCAAATTTCCGTAAATATTCCCCTAAATTTAAATTTTAAGGAGCTCTTGGGCGATTCGCATTGCGGTCCGAACCGGTTGCGGTCCGAAACGCCCAACACCCCAAAAAATGTTTTTCATAGAAACTCGTTATCAGCTGATCGACCAACTTGTACAGCCAAAAAATATTTTTCATTTTTCGACATAAGTTCCTTGGGTTAAACGTTGTTCAGTTGGACTGAATCTAGTCTTACTGCTACTTCCTAATATTTTACTAGGTATATTTTATAAGACCCAGTATATTACACAATATAAAATAAAAATATAAAGGATGTGGACTTTGCCCGAAAAACATTATTTTTGGTAAACGTTAAACACTTCTTTCTTTGTAGTCGGTTATAAAGTTCTGCTAACAGGTTAGTGGTAGTAAAAACATGTTTTGGTCTAGTCTTTAGCATCTTGAAGGAATGCCTAGTTAAAAACCTGTTGTGATTAAATAGAGGGTTCGCACCCATGTGCCGAAAGCGTCGAATAAATAATTACTGATATTTTTACCAACTTCAAAAAAGGAGAAGCTTACCCTTTAGCACGATATTACGTTCCTCAGTGTCCAAGAAACAAAAAAAAAAGATTTTTTAAATCGGTCCAGGCAAATTTGAGTAATCGGGGAAACTACATAAAAAAAGATTACAACGAATTGATAACCTCCTTCTTTTTTTAAGTCGATTAATAAATATAGGTATAAGTACTCTGGATGCAGGCCGCTGTCAATGTTTGTCACCGAATGAAATTAGGTGAGTTTATAAAAAAATACAACATGTTTTTGAGTCACAAAAGTCAAATGGTATCCATTCCGTACGTTATTACATACCTTTATTCATTCTGTGATTTTACTCTTCCCACAGTACAAAACAAAAACAGGAATAAACTATTTACTATTGAACTTAGGGAGTCAAAGGGTGCGCTGCCCAAACACCTAGGTATTACCTCGTATGTATTTAACTAAAATAAAACCCACTAATGTGACCAGAATGTGTGATAACATTTCTTTAGACCAAAGTAATTATTAACAAGATAAATATCAGTCGAATCAATAGTGTTTTCTTTAGAATTTATCAAATTGAGATAAACATCTTAAAGTTGGTGTTGAGGCCGGATTTTTAAAATGGCTGCTCGAGTATTTATGTAGATTATCTGAGATATATAGAGACTTTAGTAAAAAATACAGAGATGCTAGATGGCCCAGTGGGAGTTTGCGTTAGTAGCGCTTTCGTAAGTTAAGCAACACGGGCGAGGTCCGTACTCAGATTGGTGACCAGTGGCATAAAAATCTCATCGTTATTTGGCAGTCATCAAGCTTACCCATACGAAAAACAAAGAAACAGTGAAAAAAAAGGTAAAAACAAAAATTTTATTTATTTATAAAGACTTAGATTTAAAAAAGAGAGGTGTTATTAGTTTAAAATGAAACTTTTTTTGAATACGGACACGTTCCCGGGGATTTTGGGAACGTTCCTGGGAACGGCACATCACTACATCAGCGAATTAATATAGTACTCACAAGTTATTCGTCGTATCTAATTTAATAACCTGAAAAAAAATCATGTTTTTCGTACAAGGTTTTATTGAGAGGTATAGAACTTACCCAAACAAATATATTAAGCCCAACCTCGATGGGATTACGTCGTTTTATTACAGGATTCCTATAGCCACCTTCCATCTCCATCATCAGATCAGCTTCTTGTCATAATATTATTGCATTGTCCTATTTACATAAGCATACGAAATACAATCAGAAACCGGGGAGTGTCTCAAATTTAACTTGCAAGATATGACCGAAAAAAACAACGAACCGTTGTTTTTTGGGTCAAATCTTGCAAATTCTCAAAAAGCAAAAAAAAAATCAGGTCCAATAAATAATAATAATAATAAAAAAACTATATTTACTTGTCATCATCGTTAGCACAAAACATTGCCAACATTTTTTTCTTTATTTTTCTCTCTGCAGTACCTACTCTGTACCGTTTTTCAGAAATTAATTGGCTCCAAATTCAAACGAAAAAACAATATTAAATACTTACTTACTTTTTGGGTTAAATCAGTTCGCGTTTTTGCGTGAAACGGAAAACAAAAACTGCGATGCGACAGATAAACGACACGTTCTCACGACAAATTTCTTTCACCTCAGGAGGTCGATTTTTGAACTGAAACTTGAAATCGTGCACGAAAATCACAAATTGGGTTGATGAAATTCAATAAAAGATAAATTTATACTCTTTTACTTTGCTTTAAATACTTTTAAATTTTTATTTTGAATCGTGGTTTTTTATTTTTAGCTGGGGTTTTTTTGTTGAGCTTTCCTATGTTGACAACAAACTAAACTACGGATGTGTGATTCTTTGTGAATTTTCACTACTGATTTTTTAATAAACAATTTTGTAGTTTTAGTTTTTGATAAACAAAAAAATATAGGACCTACATTCTTTTTGGATAATCCAACTGACGGACTAAATAAAATACAATTTTTCAGACCCAGTCCACATCCCTATTACGAGTAAGTCGGCTAGTGACCTAACATATCAGTCAATAGCTGGTGATCAAACGTCGAGTGCATATTTGTGATTTTCGTGTGAGATTTTAGATCCATTGAGTTCAAACATTGACCTCCTGTTGAGTTTTCGCAAAAATAAAGCTAATGCTCATGAGTACGAGTATGTACTTCGAAACTCGCGATTCTATATTAAACTGCAATTTTTGTAGATAAAATTGGCAAGTCACTGAAATGGTGACTTTAAAATAATTAATTTAAACTTTAATTATAAAAGGTGTTGAAGAAAGTTTTAATTATTGAAAGATATTCTTAAATCCAACTGTCTATACTATATACACTATCATGTCTTTATCCCTAATGGGACAAACTGAGCATTTTGGGACGCAAGAACCAAAGGCCACTTTTAGGGTTGGATCTCATCTATCAGCACGGAACAGCACTTTCCTATGCTGCTATCCTTTTCTGTCGTTCAGATGCGTCATTCGCTAGAGCGAGAGAAAGCAACGGAACGCTTTAGCACCGGCCGTGCTGGCTGCAGCGTTCCGTCGCTCTCTCTCGCTAATTACTCATCTGAGCGACAGAAAAGGATAGCAGCATAGGAAAGTGCTGTTCCGTGCTGATAGATGAGATCCAACCCTTAGCGTAATAGTGTGATAGTGAAGGTAATCTAAATCCGCGAAAATACAACCGTTCGTACGAAATGTTCAGCCAACGAAACTACCCCGTGTGGTTCCGGGTTAGAATAAGACCACTTCATCTCTTTCTGTGGATGTCGTAAGAGGCGACTAAAGGTTTTAAGCACAAACATCTCGTGCTACAATTGCATTCCCAAGAAGGGTTTTAACATCAGGCGGCAGCCGGTTGTAAAATTTTTCGCACAAATACGTTCCTGAAGAGGGTTGACGTCGGGCAGGCGGCCTGTCGTCAAATTACAGCCAAATCATTTTAACTGTTCGGCATTTTCTTCTCCACTTGGCAAGGTATTTGGCATCCTTGGGTAACCATTGATGCATGTTATACAGGGTGTTTCAAAAGAAAGTTTATTTATTTATTTATTTAAAAATAGTACAATTGGCGGACTTAACGCTAAAAGCGTTCTCTCCCAGTCAACCATAGTTTACATTTGTTTCGCTGACTGTATGAACGCATCGAATCTGAGGGGCGCGGGGGGTATGCTAGTAGGTAGCCTGACTCTTGGGAATTCAGTCGCTATGGAGCGTTTCGTAACCGCACGTTTTCTTGCATCCTCAAAAAAGTAAGGGGCCAATAGTTACACTGTCACTTTTGGTGAATGAAGTGGCCTCTCATGCAGTTATGCTTGTGTTTCGGAAACCTTGACCGCCCAGATTTTGGTTTTTCTAGTGTTGAACCGGTATCTTCAAATTTTTTGACCTATTTTGTAATGAAAGGGATGCTTGGCGCATCATTTAAGTGACGAAAACCTCGAATACTGCAGAATCTTTTGCACGTCAGTCGCTGAATCACCGGTTTTGTAAAACTCTCGTACGCACAGCGCGCGATCCGTTCCCGAGAAACGCTCCATAGCAACTGAATTCCCAAGAGCCAGGCTACCTACTAGCATACCCCCCGCGCCCCTCAGATTCGATGCGTTCATGCAGTCAGCGAAACAAATGTAAACTTTCTTTTGAAACACCCTGTATTTGGAGAAGAAAAGGCGAGAAAGCGCACCCCAGGCTCCAAAGCAGCATAGCTGAGGATGCAACTGTAAACGCGCTTAGATGAAGAAGAGTTCAGCCAACGAAACAACTAGTTAACATTGATTTTCAGTCTAGGAACAGGTTAGGTCTAAAAATATCTGGCGGAAATGGTGGCAGACGGCGGGCGGGTATTTCTGAAAATTCAGGGAATCTGCGAAATAGAATGTGGATACACGCTCATTTTAACTTCTACACTATTAACTAGTAGATATAGATACCGAGTCTAACTGTACTTTAGATCTAAAGGTATAGGATACGCTAATGAAAAACCGGTCAAGTGCGAGTCGGACTCGTACATGAAAGGTTCCGTACAATGTTTTAAAACGCTGTAAAAAACACGTTTCTTGCATGACGACCCTTTCATTTTTTACTTTATTTTATTTTCAGTATTTGTTGTTACAGCGGCTACATAATCGGTGAAAATTTCATGTGTCTAGTCTAGCTATTACGGTTCAAGAGAGTCCTGTGACAGACGGACGGACAGACGGACAGACAGCGGAGTCTCAGTAATAAAGTCCCGCTGGCATCTTTTGGGTACGGAACCCTAAAAATCGAAGTGATTAGAAGTTGGGCTATTACCATTGGTTTTTTTTTGGTAAATTCGATGATTTCCAAGGAGGTTTATTAGGGGATCTGGAAAAACTTGATTTTCGCGTTCACCGCTCGGCATCTCTCCCAACCTGGTTTTAAGAGGGCGCCTGATGTCAATAACCTAAATTTTACTCCCGCTTCCACGTACACAAATTTATTCTAGACGAAGCGAGACAGCGAGCCATGCCCGTCGGGAGTCGCGGTGGGTCAATGAGGCTGGTTCTGGTTTTGAGGTTTTTTTCGTTTTACAAAGAATATTTAAGAGTTATTTAAAAAATAAGACATATGATGACTGTCTAATGTTTAATACAATTATAATCTAAAGTTACAAGTGCTAATTTATTGTATTTCTTAAGGCCGTACTTGAATTTTCCGGGGTCCAGTGCTGCCCCCATTTAAAATAAATCATTTCATTTAAGTGAGAACGTTAAGCTTTACTACGCACAATTGCGAAAAACGGCTACTTTTGGCAAATGTGCGTAGTAAAGCTTAACGTTCCCACTTTAAATTGTAAACAGTAGTTCATTAAATACTTTGAAGGGTTATCTAGGACTTGGTAGTTGCAAAATTTTAAATGATGTCTCCGTTTTCTTTGAAATGATTTATTTTAAATGGGGGCAGCACTGGACCCCGGAAAATTCAGGTACGGCCTTAAATACTTTTTGTTTTAGTATAATTCTGAGGTGATTTAGAGGCAACTTCGCAATGTTTTCCTATCGAGAAAATTTTAAGCAATCGTGTTTTTGAAACTTATTATGTAGTCCTGAACTTTGCTGTGTTTTTATTTCAAAGTGAGTATTTTGTTAATATTGATAATATTTAAGATAGCTCTAAGAACTTTAGGGTAGTACGGGCTCCTTTTATAACTTTTAAACTTTAGAAGTATGAAGCTTTCAAAAGTACATGAATTTTATTTAGATTTTTGACTGGAATGCCTGTTGGTACGACGAGGAAGCCTACTAAGTATATTATTAGATTCGCGATTTTCCCCCTTGATAATATAAACAAGTTTAACACCAGGGCCAACTGTCTTCTAATCCTCAGTTCGTTGTACCGTGTATACAAAACAAATGCTAAACTCCTAAACGCTTTCTAATTTATTTTTCATATTTCATGTTCCTTGGGGAAAGTTGTTCAGTATCATTGACTGAATTCACCCTTAAAATAGTTTCAGTATATTTTGATAAACTCTGTTTAACCGGTACGGAGGTAAGAGGGGAGATTGGATCTAAAAATATATCCCGGATGCCACGGCAGACAACGCAGAATCTGCAGAGTAGAGAGTGGTCCATAATACAGAGAGAATCTATTACCACCATGGAAAGTCTAGCTACTATAAGCTTACTCAATCCTCCGACTGCTCTGGCCAAGTATGGCTCTGGTAGTACAGAGAGGGTTGTCCTGTAGTAGAGACTTCTAAAGACCTGATGATGATTTATTCTATTCTATTGATTATATACGTATAAGTAAATGATATAATAAGAGAATGAGTAGATAGCATTTCGCTAAAATAATAATCCTATTTGGGACATCGTATGTGGTCTAATCGATATAAAGTCAATTTGGACGCAATCCTCGTGCGATATTCGAATGTACTCAAATGTCGGAAGTGTACAACTTAATATGCTAAGCAGAAGGCGGGTTATAGGTGTGTAGTGCGCCGTAGTGGATTGGTCAATGTGGGCTTGCTCGAGAAACGTAACTTAATTAGTCAGTGTCAAATAATTTTGAACTCTCCAAATACAAGCAATCATCACGTCTTTAAAACCCAATGGCCAAAACAATGTTTTAAAACGCTGAAAAAACACGTTTCTTATATGACGACCTCCTTTAATTTTTAACTTTTTTATTTTTAGTATTTGTTGTTACTCGTATAGTAGCCATAGTAATACATAAACTGTGAAAATTTAAGTATAGCTATTACGGTTCAAGAGATAGAGCTCTGTGACAGACGGACAGACGGACAGACAGCGGAGTCTCAGTAATAGGGTCTCGTTTGCACCCTTCGGGTACGGAACCCTAAAAAGGGTAGAATGAATGTAGAAAAAGAAAGGATGAATTAAATTTAGAAAATGGCCTTTTTCAAATTGTCCTGGGTCTTGGGTGTTTATCTATATATGTATTTATTATAAAAAATAGTATCGTTGAGTTAGTATCCCATAACACAAGTTTAAACTTACTTTGGGGTTAGCTCAATCAGTGTGTTATGTCCCTATATATTTATTTATTATTATTTATTTTAAACATACGCCAATGCACGTCGCCTCATCAGAATCTCGTATTCCAATCGCCAACTAAAATTCGGACAAGCGCCGCCATGTTTTATAGTTTCCCGTGACGTCACGAGGTCGGGGAGCTACTTTATGACTTGTTCCGATGACTGTTTTGGAGCCAAGTATTACCCATCAGTGACGGCGGCGACCTGATGGGGTCAAATATATATAATACAAAATGTGTAAGGGACATATGACTAAAAGTAACCATTGTCAAACCCATCCACAAAAAAGGAGATACGACTAATCCAGATAATTTTCGTCCAATAGCACTTCCAACAACTGCTGCAAAAATTGTAGAAACGGCTATGAGTAACAGACTATATTCATTTTGTGAAAAAAATAATATACTTGATAAAAACCAATTTGGTTTTAGAAAAAATTGTTCTACCAGTCAAGCCGTGTATCATTTTATGCAAAAAGCGCTAGAATGTAGAGATTACAAAAAATATTCAATAGGTCTCCTACTGGATATGACTAAAGCATATGATAGAATATACTTTAGGATCCTACTTTCAAAGCTCTATGGCATCGGTGTAAGGGGAATTGCCTATAACTGGTTCGAATCCTATCTAACCATTCGCCAACAATGTGTGGAAGTCGAACACACTAGTCCTGAATCTGGATCGACCGCACTCTATCGCTCTAGCAAATGTGATATGCCCAATTCAGTCCCGCAAGGCAGTGTACTTGGTTGTCTTCTTTTTTTAATATATATAGACTTGCCTAAAGTGATAAACGAACATTGTATTCTTTTTGCTGATGACATCTCTATTGTGTTCCCCTCTGAAAGTAATTTGACATAATAATCTTTCCCAAATTTTTGCTGACATAACTTACTGGATAGAGGATCATAACTTAAAAATAAACTTATCCAAGACGAAAATTATGCAATTTAGACCCTACCAAAAATTAAGATTTAATTTTGTATTTAATGGAAGTACTTCAAATTGCGTTGACAGCTGTACATTGCTAGGTATAGAACATGATACGAGTATTACTTGGAAACCTCATATTCAAAAAATAAAAAGTAAACTCTCTAGCTTTGTATATGCATTGTTAGAGCTAAAACGCAGCACTGATTTAAAAGCTGCACTCTCCGCGTACTATGCCTTTGCCTGCTTACAGCTACAGTATGGCATCATCCTATGGGGAAATAGTACTGACGCTGACCAACTTTTTACATTGCAGAAGAAATGCATTCGAATCCTAGCGAACCTAAGGAATAGGACTGACAGTTGTCGACCCTACTTTATTGAATACTATATTAACTTTGACGGGAATCTACATACTCGAGATTTGCAAATTTGTTAAAAATAATATGACACTTTTTAAAACGAGAAAACAGGAACGAGAGTATAATACCTTCCATCTAGCAGACTAGAATTAGCTCAAGTATATTGGTGATGTGTGTAAAAATATACAATCAAATACCAGAGCATATTGCACTTGAAAAAGAAAAAGAAATTCATAACATCTCTCAAGGATTTTTTGATAGATAAATGTTTTTATACTCTGGAAGAGTTTTTTGGCAAATAAATACTTACCTATTACTTGCACGTAGAATATTATTATTGTTTAAAAAATTACCAATTAGCATCAATATTTAATTAATATCACATTGAGATGAAATCTATTTTTACTGACACTGCTTTTAAAACTTGACACTATAAATGTTTATTATTATTTAGATTGGTTTTAATATTACTTTGTGTTTATTTAATGTTAGTAGATATATTTAATTGTGGTGCCCTTGCAGGGTTCCATGCTGTACATAACTATTTATAGTGATTTTGTAAACCTTTACCACACATGGAAACAATAAACAATTTGAATATGCGTGAATGCGTGATAAATCGAATCACTATTAGTATAGACACAGAATAAATAATACTAACGTACAGAAGTCTCACTCAGTGAAGAAATTCAAAGAAATATCTGCTCAATGTACCTAGACATCCATTGCAAGCCAATGTCATTCTTATTACTCTGGACAAACGATTCGTATTACTGAATTTACCACCCGGAGGGGTCGCCTTTGCGCATAGTTATAAAGTAGGTAGATTAACGATACCTAAACGGCGAGTGACACAGGCCTGGTACAGGTGCTTATGTAAAAAAAAAAAGACTTAAATAGGGACAAAATCACACTGACTGAATGTATAAAGCTATAATATTATTAAATTTTTTTAACAAAAAAATAACCGCTTAAATTTTTTTAGGAATTTCTTCCATATCTCCAAAGTTCATCATATCTTCACCAAATTAAAATGGGACCAACTTGGTAGTAAAGGCTTTCAAATAAAAAAGAATCATCAAAATCACGCTAGTAATATATAAGTCAATGTCAAAATCGGTCCACAATAAGGAATATGCATGTAATACCAATCCGGCTCATATTTTTATTTTACAATTTCTATTAATACGTTACCACGCCTAGTTAGTTATTTTTCTTATTGACTCTTATTAGGGTTAGAAATAAATTATTGAAAAATATGCAAATATTGCGCGGGAACTTTTGACAAACAAAAGGGAAATGACGACAAAGTTCACAAAAGGAAATGACAAGTTCGGGTGCATTCGGTAGGACTGTCCGTCCATGTAGTTTGACTATCGATGACATTCGAAATGTATGTTCTTTTATATAGAGGTTTAACAAACATCACTGGCTGATAATATCGAAAGTACCCAAAAAAGAAAAGCATGCGTTGACAGCTTCTGTCTCTAGCGGATATTGCAGACTTTGACGTCATATTTTAAAATAGCGTGTTTTAGTTGTTATAATCTACTTGCTATTTTAATATTTATTTTCTACACCATATACATATTTTACGGCACTGATTTATTTTTTGCGGTTATTTCTCGACGAGGACTATCGATTAAAAATATAAAAAATGCATGCATACTCTCTATTGGCGAAGATATGGCGTAACAAACATACATTAAAAAAATTAAAAAAATACATTCCATTATGCTATAAGTATTGATCTACTATTGAGGATCTAACAAAATACACTGAAACTATTTTAAAGGTGGATTCACTCCATAAATCTGAACAACTTTCCCCAAGGAACATATATCGAAATATGAAAATTATTTTTTGTTCTCCCATACTAGTTGACCGATCAGCTGATCCGAGTTTGTATGGAAAGCCGAAAAATATTTTTCATATTTCGATATTGTTCCTCGGGGAAAGTGGTTCAGTATCATGGACTGAATTCACCCTTAAAATAGTTTCAGTATATTTTGTTAGACGTTACATTAAGTCTATCAAAATATACTGTAACTATTTTAAGGGTGAGTTCAGTTCATGACACTGAACAACTTTCCCCAAAAACATACTATGTAGTAACGAAATATGAAGAATATTTTTCGGCTTTCCATACAAGCTTGGATCAGCTGATCAGTCTGGGTGGGGCCAAATATTTGTTTACATATTACGATGTTCCTTGGGGAAAGTCTTTCAGAATCATGAACTAAATTTACCCTTAAAAATAGTTACAGTATATTTGGTTAGACCCTTTACGAGTATAAACTAATGTTTTACTAAACTTTGTTGTCTTCTTCTTCTTCTTTGTCTAAGCGCGTTCCCGGTTGCATCCTCAGCTGTGCTGCTTCGGAGCCCGGGGTGCGCTTTCCTGCTTATTCTTCTCCAAATATAACATGCATGTCAATGGTCACCCAAGGATGCCAAAGACCTTCCAAAATGGAGAAGAAAGAAGTTTTACTATACTTTGTTGTATCACAGAATAAATAATACTAACGTTCAGAAGTCTCACTCAGCAAAGAAATTCAAAGAAATATCTACTCAATGTGGCTAGTGATATGGTTTAATTTAGCTCACGTCAGAACTCAGTACCTTTTTTTGTAGATACCTAGACATCTATTGCAAGCCAATTTTATTTTTATTTCTCTGGACAAACGATTTGTATAACTGAATTTACCACCCGGAGGGGCCGCCTGCGCGCATAGTAATAATGCAGGTACATTTTCAATACCTAAACGGGGAGTGACACAGGCCTGGTTGTATTTAGTTTTAGACTTTAGTTTTAAACTACTTCTTTCATGCTTGGAGAAGAGAAAACATCCCTAGCAACCCATCACTATTTTCTCACTTCATCATCTTTCATCACTTCTCGCCCATCATCATACTTAAAGTGGCCTTGGGTTCTGTCTGAGAACTAAAATGCTCTGTCTGTTCTGTAGGGGATAAAGACGTGATAACGTTTGTATGTAAGTAGGTACTTGCCCTAGTTTCTTAAGAGTCCCCTTACCCAAGCTAGACAGAATCATATTTTCCCATACAAACGTACGTTTGTATGGGAAAGAAAAAAAAAGAGTACGTTTTATTTTGAAACGATATGTTACGATTTCGGTAAAAAATTGTAACTTAAAAGAAATTGCATATATATATTATAATATATAGTGGTAGAGCCACGCTACCGGCATAACTCTGTTTTGCTAGTAGCATGAATGGGCCGGCTCGTCCGGGGAAGTACCACACTCTCACAGAAATCGACGTCTGAGTATGCTTCGTTCGGTGAGTGAGAGAGAGCCGGAGCCCCGTCTCCCCCTCTCCCGCCTCTGGGGAGGGACCTGAAAGGCCAGTAACGCTGTTGTTACACCCTGGTATTGCAATTGTCCATGGGCAGCGGTGATCACTTACCATCAGGTGACCCGCTTGCTCGTTTGCCGTCCTATAATATAAAAAAAAAAACGATGGGTTGCACTTCGGGAGTGCAGGCAGAAGTGAAAACTTGAATATTAACGTTGTGCATTTTTGATATTTTGGAATGGTTAGGGAATAATTTTGCACGAATTGCTTTAATTATCAGTATACAAGTACTATCATTTATGTGGTAGAATACAATATTTATTTATTGCGCTATCGTACACAAACATGACAATTTATATTACATTAAAAAGTTTATCTCTCAGCTAAACAAAACAGTAGGCGCAGGCATACATTTTCGCCGCGCCGTAGAAAGAGAGGGGGATACTTCCCCTCCTACGCCGCGCCGGATGTCTACTCTCCATCCGTCTTACGAATTTTCGATCAGGTCACGTGTCCTGACGCGAGTTTAAAATTTTTTACCCATTACAAAAAAAGTGCACAACGACGCTAAAGAAGTTTTCACTTCAAAAAAATATATCTTATAATTGGTATTCACAGTCAAAATATGAACTTGAAATAGAATAAAGTGTATTATATCATTTTTGACCATCAGTATGGAAAACTTTAACACCCTTATGTATATTTTCTTCCAAGTTCATATTTCGACAAATTATATTTACAATTTTTTTACGAAATCTGATATGTCGTTTCAAAATAAAACGTAGACTACGTTTGTATGGGAAAGTCTAGGGTAAGGGTTAAGTAGTTGATTCTTTGATTTAATTAATGTCAGACCAATGGTTTAACTTGTCAATCGAAACCATAATAATTCTATTAAAATTATCTCATATATAGTAAAAGTAATAAGTCTTGATGGAGCTTACACAGAACCCAATTAATTATTAATTTCAAGATGGCGGCCTGGCTCTTCAATTATGAGAGATTTAATTTTAAAGGGTTTCCTACTTATCTCAATGTCTTATGTACGTTATTCAATTAAGTTCGGTAGCTATTATTTCAATTAGAAGATGATTATTATAAAGGTAATGTAATAAACCGTAAGAGTTATCTCATCATCAGGTTTTTTTTTAGTCTCAACTGCAGGAGGACGACCATCTCTGTACTACCAGAGCCATATGTTAGCCAGAGCAGTCAGAGGACTTAGCCTACACTCTCCACGCTGGCCAGACGGGTTGGAGGGGTCTCATTGATGTTTATAATTTTTGTTTAGTTTGTGTTTTCTATGTCGCCTTCTACGATATCCACGAGAAGACTTGGGGTGACTACTACAGACTACACGTCGGTTTCCGGCAGAGTAGAATAGGACCGAGTGATTTTTAAAATTAGTTATTATAAGGACATAGTTTTGCTACAAAAAAATTATTAGTACTAACTAAGAATTATATCTCCAGAAGATAGAAGACAGTGGAGAACACCCATTTAGTGACATAGCAGACAAACTGCAAGAGAGTCGCCTACGCTAGTATGGTCATGTCTTGCGGAAACCGTCAAGTGACGTGGGAAACAAATGTATAGCCACGCCGCCTCCGCCTGGCCCCAGCAGAAGTGGTAGACCCAAGAAATGCTGGCTTGAAGCCATCAGGAATGACGTTGCGTGCCAATCGTCTTACAACCATGGATGTATAAGACGTGCGAAGTTGAGAAGTAAATGCCTGGGGTCCCCTTTACGACTTTTACTGAGA
Source organism: Acrobasis repandana (assembly GCA_963576875.1). NCBI lineage: Eukaryota > Metazoa > Arthropoda > Insecta > Lepidoptera > Pyralidae > Acrobasis > Acrobasis repandana. The sequence continues at coordinate 6,335,985 of OY756242.1, read as the reverse complement.
ATGCAACTGGGAATACGCTGGGATGAAAGAGATTATTACATTCTATTCACCTTATAACATGAAGCTCACACCAAAGCTAGGTACCCAACCCCAGACTATGGATCAAGATAGACACAGCCTCTGTATGAATTTGCGTGTCAATCTGAAGTCAAATTGACTTTATTTAGGATCGTCACTTTTAGTCCGTGTATGTCAATTCATTAGATCGGACATTCATTCTTTACTGTAAAATACCTAAATCTGCCGTTTTGAGCCGTAGAATCTCGTCGAAAAACGTTAGAGGAAGTAATAAAAAAGTTTCCTTCGGTTTGTAAGTGAATTTCTTCTTAAATATTTGTATGAAAATTGGCACGCCAGGTTTTCATATAAATTGAAGGACTTTCTTCATTTATTAGTATATACAGATCTGTGTATCCAACTGATGTCTTTAGTTAGGTATCGTCGAACATGCGTACATATATACACATATTATATCTAAGGAGACTCTATAAACTTTGCTAGATTTAATTAAAAATAGAAGTATATAAGTCTAGTCCTATATAGTTTTTACACTCACATATGTTATTATTAGGGTACATAAAATTCAAATTGACATTATTTTTAATTACTTTTAGTGACATTATTCTTTAATTGTTATTATGACATATCAATGTATTCAGTCACTCAGTCCACATGGTCAAATTTTTATACTTATCAGTTTAATTGTAACTATTGTAAGTTGACTTATGGCAGGCCTGTGTCACTCCCCGTTTAGGTATCAAAAATGTACCTACATTATTACTATGCGCGCAGGCGGTCCCTCACGGTTGTAAATTTAGTTATACGAATCGTTTGTCCAGAGTAATAAGAATAAAATTGGCTTGCAATGGATGTCTAGGTATTTATACGAAAAGGTGCTGAGTTCTGACGTGAGCTAAATTAAACCATATCGCTAGCTATATTGAGTAGATATTTCTTTGAATTTCTTTGCTGAGTGAGCCTTCTGTACGTTACTATTATTTATTCTGTGCTTATGGGGAGAAAATGCTGCAGTGCAGTTTGCTGCCGCTTCTACTGCACTTGCGCTTAGGAAGCGGCACTGAACTTAGCTGTAAGCACAGAATAAGAACTAATACACACGTTCTGTAAGTAAATGATCTGATGGCAACAACTTTTATGAAATCGAAAGAAAAAACGACAATTATCAAGTAATGCGCAAACATCCAGATATATATAAATGATTTTGATTTTGACTTTGACTTTGAACTTATAATGTTAAAAACCTTCAATAACAAATAAATTTAATACCTACCTACATCTGTAAAAAATCATACCATAAAAATCAACAAAAACACCATTCTCCACTTCAAATAAACATAGGGTGACATCAAAAAAGCAATTCCGCGGACAAAACGTTTAATAACCGGACGGCGAGTGAAAATCGTAAAAGCCGAAAAAATGGAATGACCGGTGGTGTGATCAGCAATTTATTACATTTTTATACGTTTTATTTACTGAGTGGAGGATACGATCATCTCTATATAAATTCTAACAAAATATTCTATTAGGGTTGCTATATGCATGGGCGGCAAACAATTATTTTTCATATTTCCATATATGTTCCTTGGGGAAAGTTGTTCAATATCATGAACCGAACCCACCCTTAAAATACAGATACACGTCTATATCCTTAATGGGGCAAACAGAGCCTAGGGCGGCAAGGCCAAGGCCACTTTTAGCGTGATGGTGGGCATGAAGGTAGAAAAGGGAAATCATAATAGTGATGGGTTGCTAACCACATCGCCTATTCATATAATTCAGATTTTCGCCTATTCCCTCGATCGGCTTTTACGGTCTGCACGGGAAGAGAAGCAGCTGGTACATTCTGTGTTTTTTTTTCTCTCCCAGACCAGCAAAGAAGATTAGCAAAGACCCATAAAATAGTTTCAGTATATTTTGTTGACCCTGTATATCTGGTTACAGTACAGAGTAAGGGTTGCTACACAGATAAGCAGGTCAGCATTGTCGGTTCGGCAGTTTTGTCCAACAACAAAGTTGACCCAAAGCAATACTCTATATATACGAGTACTCTATAATATATGATCATATAACTCCATTTCGCTCGGAGCTTAAATGGCTTCCCATCCGTGAACGCAGACAAATGCCAATTCTGTGCACTCTCTTTTCTATTTTTTCTAATCCAAAATCTCCTTAAAAACCTTAATGCAAATTTCAATTTCTTTCCGACACTCATGATCGGCAGCTTCGTTCTACTGATAGTGTCTCCTTAGTATTCCTCTTCATCGTACACATTTTATGGCAAACTCTTTTACTGTTCAAGCTTCACGACTCTGGAATGCTTTGCCCGTTGACATCAAATAAATTTCCACAAAATTTTCCTTCAAGAGAAGAGTACACTGTCATCTTCTACGAGTAAATTAGTCTCATTTTCTTATCTACATCATCATTCATTGTAGGTATGTGTTTATTTGTATTTATTTAATTATGTATATGTATATATATTTTATATGTATGCGTGTATATATATCTTTATTATGAGTATATATGCATGTATGTGTATTATTTGGTATAAGTATGTAATTATTTAATTATTTTGCGCCGCAACGAATTATCTGTTTATCCCTACGGTTGACTGGGAGAGAACGCTTTTAGCGTTAAGTCCGCCAATTGTAAGACAATTTCACTGTTAAAAAATATAGTTTAAAAATAAATAAATAAATACTCGTATATCGGCATTTCCCCCAAAAAATCATCTACATAATCGATTTTATCTCCCGGCCGTGCCGATTTATGCCGGTCCGAATAAGTGTGTAGTAACCTTTACTCTGAAGCGCCATACCTGTGCTATGCCAATGTACAAGTTTTATAGGCTCTTACTTAATGATGATTTATTAAAAAATCAAATAATATACATTCAATAAAACCGCACCGCATTGAGGCAACGTACCCAGAATACTGGCAACGTTTTCCCGCTATACGCTGAGCGAAATAGCTGCCAGCTCTACGGTCACCCGTTGCCTCAATGAGGCGCGTTGTGATGTCCTTTAGAAATTGTTTAGCATTAGGGCCCCAAGGAGCCATTGTCTCTACTGCAAATGGTAAAAATATTTAGCTATCACCAAGACCCACGTGTTTTCGTTTTTTGCTTGCCTCCGCTGAACAAGCTGCTGCCACACCCCGGGTCGAAGTTGAAGGCGAGTGAGAAGATGCAAAAGTGTCCACACAAGTGGCATTCCAGACAAGACACCTGCCCTGTCTCCATGGCACCAGATTTAGACCATTAGGACGCTTGCCATCGGAACGGAAGATCCCGTGTGGTTCAAAAACTGAAGGGATTTCAACAGAGGCCAAAACTCTTAAGAGAGGCATGTCGAGGGATTCGACCGGCACTTCTCGTACAAGCCAGACCATGAAGGCCCGCCCATCCACAGCTGTGCCACAATAGCATGTATGGGGCTGGTTGATATTTGTACCCAAGCGCAGACCATGGCCAACTTAAAGGTGCAGTTGTCCAGAAGAGTACCAACATGTTTCTTCATTTTGCTCACAGTTAGCATCAATCCCAATGCCCTTACGTCGCAACGCTAAAATTCTATCTACGCTTTATTCTATCCTAAACAATCCTCAGTCCCCTAACTATCTAAGATCAAATTCAACCTTCTCAGTTCTTGTTCACGTCGCTCCTCTAGCACTCTTATCATTGCTATTCCTCCTCACCACTCTATCTTAATGGACAACTCTTTCCAGATCAAGGCTATCCGGCTTTGGAATGGCCTGTCAGAGTCTATCAGAAGGGCTTCCAGTCGCATGGCATTTAAGCGGGCGGTACATAAATGGTTTCTAGCCTAGCACAATCATCCTAATATATTTAATTATTTTGTATTTACTGTATATGTATAATATATATATATACTATATATATTAGTTTATATATTTAGGTATATATTCATTTAATGTTTTGTTTATTTATTTTTATCTATACTATATATTATAAGTAGGTCATATTTAATATCAGTTTTTTTTTAAATTATGTAATTTTACTAAGATGGCTATCCCACTGTTTTTTGGGAACAAAGGTTGCGAGGCAAATCAACTCCACCGTGGGACTGCCAAGCCTCCTAATACTCTTACTTAATGAATGAGATAACAGAAAAACTACAATTGCGTTACAGAAAAGTACGAAATATTAACAAGGAAAATCAATTTCGAGGCCCAGTGGGAGTCCCCCTGTGCAGTTCGTACTAAGCTATAGAAAAGCGCAATATTTTGTGGACTTTTGGGGTACTTTACAATGAAATATCATTAACAGATGATGGTTCTTGACAATTGAAAAAAGAGGGGAGAAAAACAACAAATATTTTTACTTTTAAAAGGTATGAATGAAGTGTTGTCATATCATGCAGTTAAGGTGAAGTGGTAGCATAAGTGGCGCCCTCATTTGAAATAAATTGTTTAAAACTCAATATGGTGATACTAAAAATAAATATTTGTATCAATGTCTAAAAAGACCTTTAAACTATTTTATGAATAATTTTTGAAAGTAATATTGGTAGTCCGTCCCGTTTTAAAACTAGACGGACTATTAGTAATAATTTCAAAGGTTATTCATAAAAAAGTTTGAAGGTCTTTTTAGACATTGATACAAATAAAATTTTTAAATATTACCATATTTAGTTTTAAACAATTTATTTCAAATGAGGGCGCCACTTATGCTACCATTTTACCTTAACAGAATTATAGTAAAGACTTGACGACCCCCGTGGTGTAGGTTCTAGGTTCGATCTCCAGCCAGGGCAAGTAAGAAAATTGCCTAGGTATGTCAAATTGTTCCGGTTCTTAGGTGGTTATCATCTATACAGGGTGGAATTGAAATCGTTAGCATCCTTTTAAATATCCACTATACTCATGATACAAAGTCATGTGAGCCTATTAAAACGTCAATCAGAAGTCGTCATTTTCATATTAAAGAAAACCTCTAAACATGCGTTAGACTCCTTGATAGACACCATTACTGCAATTATAAATAAAAATTTATCATCATAAACTCATGAAAAGTAAAATAATTATAATAGTATTAATTTCATTGCGTCGTCGTAGATTCCGTAGTACCTAACATTCGTTCCCTCAATCGGTCGCGTGACATCGCCTTTCCCCACTCGACTTTAAACCTTATCCACGCAACTTAAAGTCTGTTTTTGTATGCCGGCCACCCGCTCCACAGCTGGTGAGTGTACTTACCAGCGCCGGGGTCATAGCCCTCTCGCAAGCGCGACGCGCGATGTTTTGATACTTTGTTTATTTTTCTAAATTTCCGATACTTTTTAATTACTGCACTAATTGCAGTATTGTTACCGTAAAAAATATCCTTTAAGTGAGTATGTTAACAAGTTAAATTAATGCCAATGATTTCAAATGCTCCCTGTATAATATATATTTATCTTAAAATAAGTATATGTAGTACCTATTAATGAGTTAGTGACATCCCATTGACTAAGTCACCCTACCTGAATTCAAAGCCTGATGTTTCAGATTTAACTGAAATAAAATAATATTAACATCTTAATTCAACATCCTATAACACACCCTTGCCTTGGTGTGTCCAGGCCTGTGTCACTCCCCGTTTAGGTATCTAAATTGTACCTACATTATTACTATGCGCGCACACGGCCCCTCCGGGTGGTAAATTGAGTCTAGGTATCTATGCGAAAAGGTGCTGAGTTCTGACGTAAGCTAAATTAAACCATATCGCTATCCACATTGAGTAGATATTTCTTTGAATTTCTTTGCTGAGTGAGACTTCTGTATGTTAGTATTATTTATTATGTGGTGTATCTGAATTCCTAATGACATACAATGATGACAGCCCGGACCAACGGCTTATCGTGTCTTCTGAAGCACGGAGGAGCTCGAGAAAATTTGTATGCCACTTATGGTCCAAGTGCGGACAACGCCCGGTGTCGCTTAACTTGCGCAAGCGCTTCTAATGCGTACTACCAATGAGCCACTGAGCTCTCTTCCTGTTCGACTATGCAAAGACTCGCGAGGTCTATAGCTCAAAAAGTCACTACTACTAAAGAAGGTTATGGGTTTAGACAGCATTCTGAATTCCACCTCTTAAAATCAGAAGTGGGATAAGCGTTAAGGGGGAGGAACAATTAGCCAATATGCATTCTAAGACCATAATTCACTAGACTCGAACCCACAGTCTCACACAGTGGCACATGAATATGCTGTCAGTGTCATAACTCAGGCGGGTATGTAAATAAGTATTTTAGGTGTTAGTGTAAGTGATGATCTGAAGCGATTTTTAGTTTTGCTTTGATCTGTATCATGTCATCATCATTATCATTTAGTTTTATATATTTTTAAATTGATTCGAGGGAAAATTCACAATCCGGAACTGCTTGGCTTGGTGAAGTTATGTGTTGCCGATGGGAACGCAGAGCGCAGCCGCCGGTTATGCCGCGCTCGCAGTGACAATGCGTTGGTTAGTGGGGGATACCGATTTGGATTGCTTTTTAGTATCCACTGTAGGAGCACAACCCTATCTGTGCTAGCTGAGCCATACTTGGCTAGAGCAGCAAGAGGATTTGGCCTAAGCTCTCCACGCTGGTCAGACGGGTTGGAGAGGTCTCACTGGTATTTATAAGCTTTGTTTAGCTTGAGTTTCTTAAGTCGCCTTCAACGACATCCACGGGAAGACTTGGAAAGGTCCTATTCGACTCTGACAGAAACCACACAGTAAGCTATATTATTATTTTGTATGAGTATGATTGTTTTAGCAAATAGCAAAGAGCACAGCTTTCTGAGGGTTCAAAAAAAATTTTTCATTTTTTTTATAATTTTTTCAGGAAAATTAACATGTCATGTTGTCATGAGATACAGCGTCTCATGACTTAAACTCCAACCAAATATGGCTTATTGTAATTACGACAAAACAATTGGTAAATCAAGTGAGACAATTGCTCTTAAAATGACATTATTATAATTCATTCCGCTGTCTCTTATAACTGGAACCCAATCCAAAGATGGCATATTGTAATTATGACAAAACAATTGGTAATCAAGTGAGACAATTGCCCTTAAAATTACATTATAATTACTCTTGGCCAAGTTAAGGCCATTTTACGGGACTTAATGTGAATTTGAATGGATGGCTGTTTAAACATCTGAATTGGTGTCACCTGTTAGAGGTTCAATCATTAATTACTTAGTTCATGATTAAGTGTGCAATAGGGGATCGGACAGGTCTCACCAAAAAATCTTTGTTGTAATTAGAAATAATATTAATTAAATAAACTGACCATTCAATAAGTATTTTTGTAAAATAAAAATGATTTATATTTTTAAATAAAGAAATAGAATGCGTTAATTGCAATATTTTGAATCTGTTTGCCACCTTGAACGAAACAACAATCACAGCGCGTTACGTCATTCGTTTGTGATTGTCATTTTTGACGGCTGGATTAACCTCAAAATGTCAACCATAGATGTGAACACTATCTGAATTTGTGGCCTCCACTACTGCCAACCTTTTCACCCCTTGATTGTTTGATATTTACTCACACACGGATGACGTCACGCGACCAAGATGACAGATGGGAGCGTTTACGCGGCATTTTTATGCATTCATATTTCAAATGTAATTTATATATATTTACAGACTTATTTAAATAAAATATTATTTTTTATAGTAATAAATAACCATTCTAATTACTTTCAAACACTTTGTGAAAAGTTGTCCGATCCCCTATTAGGTATATTGTGCATTCTTTGTTGTCTTCAGTATAATTTTGATGCAAATCGTTTTAAGAGCAAAGACAAGGGCCGTTTTTCCATACAAACTTAGTCCCCTGCTCCCTGGATAATGCCGGTAGAGTTATATTTTTTTCCTGAAAGTCTATAGCCACTATAAGCATGTCCCGATGTTTATTTTTTTTTCATTAAGTAATTATCAAAAGAGATATGAACGTTCAAAAACCTAAAAAGGAACAGATTTTCCGCTGTGTTCAAACATCCAGAAAACAAATTTGACTAGATTATATAAAAAAATTAAAACATAAAAACACCGCTCAAGTCTTTGTTAATTCGTAATAAAAAAAAATACTTATATTGGTAAAGTTTTGGAGAAGAAATCAGGGGACTACGAATCGTTGATTTTATCTTCTTTTAATAGGTAATTTTAGTCCAAGCTACAGTATGTCTCTATCGCACTTGCTCGGTTGTAGTTTGGGCACAGCGCGACAGAAATAGATTTTACAAATACCTATTTTTCATTTCTCTAGACCTTGTTGTTTCCTCTTAAGGCCGTACCTGAATTTTCCGGGGTCCAGTGCTGCCCCCATTTAAAATCAATCATTTCAAAGAAAACGGAGACATTATTTAAAATTTTGCTACTACCAAGTCCTAGATAATCCTTCAAAGTATTTCCGGCTCTCTCACTTACCGAACGAAGCATAGAAGCGGTGAAGCTACTACTCAGACGTCGATTTTCTGTGGGAGTGTGGTACTTTCCCGGACAAGCCGGCACATTCATGCTACTAGCAAAACTGAGTTTTGCCGGTAGCGTGGCTCTACCACAACTAAAATTGTAAGCAAGTATCTCAGTGTGTATAGAAAACAACACATTGCTCCGCAATACCGCCCGTGTTTTTATGTATAAAGGACAAAGAAAAAAGAACTCTACGGTACTTAGATATTCAAGATGCTTTCTTGAATGAGTTCGATATCCATTTTCCACGACGATTGACTGTAAACTGTAAAGTAAATATTTCCGTCGAGGCAGATCTGCGCCTCCGTCGCCGCGCGCGGAATCTGCCGACCCGCGCACCGCAGCGGAGCGCGTTTCCAGGGGGGGAATCGCCTAAGATGACCGGCATGCATAGGTACCTATCTTGACATGCATTCCCTTTTTAACCCCCAACAAAAAGAGGCGTGTTATGTTTTACTGCCCGCGACGGTCGACCGTCGCAGGGATAAATACGTGATGGTGTATAGTATACAACGTGGAAGGGACATACCCGTAATAAATCAAACCACGGTTTATACTAGACCATTATAGTATAATAAAATTAAAATAACAGCCAAAAGACAAAAATATTTTTTGGCATTTCCATACAAAAGTGTGCGGTTGCCCGGTTGATTTGTATGGGAGTGTCGATTTTTTTTTTGTTTTTTGACTGTTATTTTAATAGGGGATCGGACAAGTCTTACCAAAAAATCTTTATTGTAATTAGAAATTATGTTAATTAAATAAACTGACCATTCAATGAGTATTTTTGTGAAATAATAATGATTTATATTTTCAAATCATAAAATAAAATGCGTTAATTGCAATATTTTTAATCTATTCGCCACCATGAACGAAACACCAATCACAGCGCGTTACGTCATTCGTTTGTAATTGTCATTTTTGACGGCTGGGGTAACCTCAAAATGTCAACCATAGATGTCAACATTACTATGTGAATTTGTGGCCTCCACTACTGCCATCCTTGTTCCACTTGATTGTTTGATGTTTACTCACAAACAGATGACGTCACGCGGCCAAGGTGACAAATGGGAGCGTTTACGCGGCATTTTTACGCATTCAAATTTTAAATGTAACTTATGTATATTTACAGCCTTATTGAAATAAAATATTATTTTTTATGGTAATAAATAACCATTTTAATTACTTTCAAAAACTTTGTGAAAAGTTGTCCGATCCCCTATTTCATTATACTTTAGTCATCTAGTATAGCCCGTGGTTCGATTATTTACGGGTATGTCCCTTCCACTTTGCATACAATAAACACAACAGGTACTCCATCAATCGAACACAACCCTATAATTATCATTTTATAAGATATTTGAGTACATAATTATAACGAAATAACACTTAAGAATTAAATACACCTTTTCAACATTAATTTTAAGCCGAAACTCCTACATTCGTAGCAGATGCACTCAAATATATAAAAAAAATGTATAATAAAAGGTCTGAGGCTCAGATTCGTAATTTATACGATTCCAAACCGACCTTTCTTCGAAAAAAAATGGGTAAGCGTGAGTTGGTTTTGAGTGATGGTTCTGCAATGAAAATAATTCTTTGTAAGTATTTATTTATTTCATATTTTATACTAATTTTAAGTGACTCAAAAAAAGGAGTTTCTCAATTCGAATGTATATGTCGCAGTTGAATAGTATAATCCGCTAATTCACTAAACCTCTAGCCGTTTCGCATTACAGCTCGGTTTTGTAAAACAGAGAACCCTAATACGCGGGATGGAATGATCGACTTGTCCATGCGGCTAGAGAAATTGTTGAACAATTCTATCTAAAGAAATTACTCGTATATACAATGTAGAATGCCTACGAAGTGGCAATGGCGAACGAGCTAAGCAAGCGTGCTGCGGTAGCGGCCGGCGGGTGCTAGGAATTTTCTATTAATTTTACTAGGTTAGCACAAACCTCTAGGTTAGGTTAGAACTGCGATTAACACACGCACGAGCCGAGCGAGCGTAGCGAGCGTGCCGCGGCAGCGGCCGGCGAGTGCTAGAAAAGTTCTGTCCATTTTACTAGGTTAGGGCAAACCTTTAGCGATAAAAATCGTGGAATAGTTGTCTGGGAAATTAAATTCGATGTCGAATAAATTTGTATTCTAATAGACACCCAGTTATATTTTATTATGGTAACCCTACATCAAATCCTTATCATGCATGTGTCGCAGTTGGATTCTTTAACGGTTTCGTCAAACAGCGGATTACCGCTACTGTTTCACATAACCGCTAGCCGTTTGGGAACGTGTTTGGCGGTTTGAATGAACGTAACACGTTGCGCAATCTTAGACAATCCACCTGAACGATATTCGGCTGTTTAACAAAACCGAGCTGTAATGCCAAACAACTAGAGGTTTCGTGAATTAGCGGTTTATACCATCCAACTACGACATATACATACGGGGTTACTTTTTAAACAACGGCAACGTTTTTGGAGCAAGTTCAGTCCGGTATACTGAACTACTTAATAAATAAAGAACTACTTAATCGATAAAAAAAATTGTCTTAGACAAAATCCATTTGGCTGATCGCCGATTTGTATGGGAAGCCGAATTTTTTTGTTTGTTTTTCGATAATTGTTTTTATGGAAAACGGTTCAGTATTACGGACTAAACTTGCGCAAAAATGTTGCAGGTGTTTTAAAAAACTAACACTATACAGTATATATGTTTTTTTATTTAATTTCATTCTTTAAACACTAAAAGTTACTTACCAATAAAATGATTTTTATATACATACCTATATTACATATGTTAGCGGAAATGTATTTAATTCGTCATTGTATCCTAGAAAATGTGTACAATTCCTAAAATATATAGGAAATAAAGAACAACAAATAGGGTAAGTTTTATAAAAGCTTGTAAAAAGGTTTACTTTCAAAGCTGCGGTCCCCTAAATGATTCAGTGACAGGAACATAATGACTATAAGTCATACTCCGCTAAAATACACGATTGCTGCCGACACCGCACCTACAATTATATTTTCAAGATATTTTATATCTGCCGTCGTAAATTAAAGGACTCGTGCCTACTACGAGTCCTCATTTTATTTTCACCCGATTGCCAAATATTTTTATGGATTAGGTATGTTTTTCGTGCGTACCTTTTATGTATGTTAGTTTGTAAATCTTCCAAACGGCTTAAATTCGTCTTAAAAACCTAATTGTCCATTTCTAGCCTATATTGGTGTCCCACTGCTGGGCAAAGACCACTCCTTTCTCTTTCCACTCGTCCCTACTCAGAGCTACAGTCCGCCAATCAGCAATGTATGCATCTAAGTCATCCTGCCATCTCCCTATAGGTCTGCCTCGCTTTTTTAGTATCGTCCACCTGTCCCCTGTCTCATGTGGAAGACATGCCCCGCCCAGTCCCACTTCAGCTGCGACTTTATACCTAGTTCCATTATTTGTGTTTTGGAGAGCAACGTGACCCTTCATTAGGTTCTTTATTGGCCAGAAGCTCTTCCTGTAACCTATATGTGTTTAACAAAAACAAAAAGGCGGATTTTTGCTGCTGAATTGTAAGTCGTAATTTTTTTTAAATCAAACCTATTGAGCCATATGAGTCGTATCAAAATGAAGGAAAATAAAAGGAGATTACAAAAATATAGGTATGAGTCATATGTTTAAATTTATTTAAAAATAATAGAGGAATAATAATAAATTCATTTATTAATTTGGCGCGCAGTAGGGTTTATGTTTTGTCAATAAGATAAGAAAGTAATTTCGATCTTAACCTCTCTCGATCGTGACCTCAAAATCGAGAACAAAGTGAGGTACCGTAGTAATTCCCGGTCCGCGAACATCAATATAATGTTTTCTTGAATCGAATGCTTTTCAGACGAACACGTCTGTCAGTCTGTATATAAAAGTCAAACTGATATATTATTATATTATATGTAATAGAGTAATTACGTAAACCTCGGTTTTGGATTTACTGGTGAATAAAACAAATCATTTGTATGAAATGCAACTGGCAGGGCAATTTCTTAGGAATTTTAAGTAATGTAAGGTGGAGTTGTATAAATGTTTGTAATGTTAGAAGTTTGAGTGTTTTATTGAAGTGATTTCTATTCTGGTTGCGAAAGCACAGACATTTACGGAAAATCTTATGTTAGACAAGATGCCGTGTGGTTCCCAGCAGAGTAGAATAGGACCACTCCAAGTCTTCCCATGGATGTCGTAGGAACACAAGCGACTTAGGAAACACAAGCTAAACAAAGCTTATAAATATCAATGAGACCTCTCAAACCCGTCTGGCCAGGGTGGAGAGTGTAAGCGAAATCCTCTGACTGCTGACTCTGACTGAATATATGGCTCTGGTAGTACAGAGAGGGTCGTGCTCCTGCAGTGGAGACTAAAAAAGACCTGATGATGATGATAAGATATATAGTTTTTAAAACTAAACCCCGACTACGGTAAAATTCTTGCTGGAAAGTACGTTTATCCAGTACTAGCTGTGCCCGCGACTTCGTTCGCGTGGTTGTCGAAATGTTATATAGCCTAAAGCCTTCCTCTATAAATGGACTACCCAACAAAAAAAGAATTTTTCAAATCGGACCATTAGTTCCTGAGATTAGCGCGTTTAAACAAACAAACAAACTCTTCCGCTTTATAATATTAGTATAGAAATGCAAGCACAGCAGGAAGAAACAGCTAGTAATGTATATATTATATTCTAGAAATGTGCTAATTAAGCCCTTTCATTTGATACCCTACACGGTATGATTCGATTTATTTTATTTTTTAAGTTCATTGCATTATGGCCTGTAGAGTGCGCCATATTGAATTTAATGTGACGTCACATAGCTTATAACTAGCGTACAGCCAAGACGCTTTACGATACCTCATATATTAAGGTACGATGGAAATCATAAAAGATACGAGGGACAGATGAAATCATTAAAACTCTTCCGGCTATTTCTCCTCCAACATAAGGTCTTTTGGCATCCTTGACATGCATGTAATGTTTGGAGAAGAAAAAGCGGAAAAGCGTACACCGGGCTCCGAAGCAGCACAGCTGAGGAAGCAACCGGGAACGCGCTTGGATGAAGAAGAAGACGAGGGACAGATAATACAAACATACATATTGGCGCTGGTGTTTTATTGCAATAAAATGACGTAAACAACTATCGGCGCACATGTCCCACACGTGTTTAGCGCAAGTGTTACGCAGCTGCTGTTTTGAAGCGAGTCATCGTAAACAATCCCCACTACTAACTTGTTGTGTACGGCGTATAAAAGGTCGCACAGTCGATAAGTCGTCAGTCTTGGCTCGGCTGTAATGTGGTGCACTTCTCGTGGCTGTGCAACTATGACTTGGCGTAGCCATGACTCATTGAAATACAGTCGTTATAATGGATGCGGATTATGTAACTGATTCGTTATAATGATATTTCTTCACCTGGATGGTATGCCCTGTGGACACAGGATAACTGTGCGGGCTAGAGAGTTAGTTTAAGCTGTGATGTGATTTCACAAGGAAGCTTCTCATAAGTCAGCGCGAGGTGGGGCACTGACCTTTCCGTCTTATTTTTAATGAACGGGTCATCTTACCTTATCTCTTTCTCCGACATACATAGTAACGAAACACATAACCCTCCTATTGCATTCGCCGTAGAGCAACCTTAACTCTGGGCTCTGTCTACCCCGATAGCGGTAAGAAATAAAATCATACAAGAATTTATCCCCTTTCCTAACCAGTCTCTTCAAAGCTCAGTATACATACAATGTCCATACAATACTATTTACATGCAAATCGTTCAGTTTGTATGACTGTCACAATACTCACAATGCGGCTTCTGACTCCGCTCCGCCCAGAAAGCGCTGCCACAAAACATAAGCCACAGCGATTTTCGAATAGACCAATAAAATTTTTCGTGTTTTAAGTTTTACGAGGCTTTTAGTCCCTAGTACAGGATAGGATAGGATTCATAGGTCGCAAAAATTTTGCATAAGGTGACAAAGTATTGGTGCAGTAATATATAATAATAGTCTCCACAGCAAAAGGCATAAAATTATATGGCTCTCCCAGAGCCGCATATTAGCACCTTTTACTGACTTCTGCTGTTACGCCTGCCTTTCGAGCAGTCGCCCTTACATGGGATGGAACTACGGTATCTACGTATGTAGCATCCCACACATGTGAACGCCCGTTTATCCAAGGGATAGTCGTGATGCCGTTGGGCCTTTTGCCATCGTCCTGGTTGATACCATTTGATTCTAGAATTGCAGGTACATCGAAACTGGCAAGGGCACAACGGATGACGTCATTGAGGCGGCTTGACGTGAATACGCCCTGCGCTGCGACGAAAGGCCAGGCCGTGGTGGCCCAGAGAATCGACATCTTCACCACAGTGACAGCGATGTGACTCGTTCGTTCTTTGTATATGTATTTATCATAAAATATAGTATAGTTGAGTTAGTATCCTATAACACAAGTTCAAAACTTACTTTGAGGCTAGCTTAATCAGTGTGATTTGTCCCTATATATTTATTTATTTTATTCTAGCCCCTAATCGGAGACTGACCGCTAAACTGAAAGTTGTCCTCCCCAAAAGTCTACGCTCGCTGACGGAATGGCATTCAATGTTTTGGAGCCCGGAGTGCGCTTTCCCGTTTGTTCTACTCCAAATATAATATGCATGTCAATGGTCACCTGGATGCCAAAGACCTTGCGAAGTGGAGAAGAAATAGCAGGGACAGTTTAAACGATTTGGCTTTATTTTTACGACCGGCCGCCAGCCTGACGTCAACCATCCTTGGGTATGCAGATGTAACACAAGATGTTTGTGCTTAGTCCTTTAGTCACCTCTTACGACATCCACACAGTGGTCCTATTCTAGGCGGGAAACCACACGCCACATTTTTAAATATTCTAACAGTCCAGCAAAATAAAAAAAACAGTTTAATTTTTTTTAATATAAAAAAAAAATCGTAGTCGCTCTAAGTTTATACGAGACACCACCCACCAAAATAGATAAAGACTAAATCATTTGAAGACAAATCTGCATACTCTATGAAGTCGTCTGGTAATTATGCATTAGAATGAATAATGCTATTTTAAACACTCAATGAATATGATGACTGCATTCTGAAGTTAGTCAAGTTAGACCTTCCAGTATTAGAAAGTCCAGTTAGAAAGTCCAGAAGAAGTTTGTGTGTTTGTATGTATATGTTCCCGGCCAAACCCTATTTCAGGCCAAACTAGTTTGTCCTAGGTCAGACTGGTACATCTTAAGCGTGGCAGGATGTACTAGTTTAGCCCAGGACAATCTAGTTTGGCCTTAATACTTTGGGCTTCACTAGTTTATAGCCTAGACCAGGCCTGTGTCACTCCCCGTTTAGGTATTGAAAATGTACCTACATTATTACTATGCGCGCAGGCGGCGCGTCCGGGTGGTAAATTCAGTTATACGAAGCGTTTGTACAGAGTAATAAGAATGAAATTGGCTTGCAATGGATGTTTGTGCCGAGTTCTGACGTGAGCTAAATAAAACTATATCGCTAGCCACATTGAGTAGATATTTCTTTGATTTCTATAATAGATAGAATAGATAGATAGAAATAAATAGTCGTATACAAACGTACGTTTGTATGGTAAAATATGATTCTGTCTAGCTTGGGTAAGGGGACTCTTAAGAAACTAGGGCAAGTACCTACTTACATACAAACGTTATCACGTCTATAAAGACGTGGGGATAACCCCAACAGAACAGACAGAGCATTTTAGTTCTCAGACAGAACCCAAGGCCACTTTAAATATGATGATGGGCGAGAAGTGATGAAAGATGATGAAGTGAGAAAATAGTGATGGGTTGCTACGGGCATCGCCTATTAACATGATTCGTATTTTCGCCCATTCCCTCGATCGGCTTTTACGATTTGACGAACAGAATCAGCTGGTACATTCTAAGTTTTTTCTCTTCTCCAAGCATGAAAGAAGTAGTTTAAAACTAAAGTCTAAAACTAAATACAACCAGACCTGTGTCACTCCCCGTTTAGGTATCGAAAATGTACCTACATTATTACTATGCGCGCAGTCGGCCTCTCCGGTGGTAAATTCAGTTATACGAAGCGTTTGTCCAGAGTAATAAGAATGAAATTGGCTTGCAATGGATGTTTGTGCCGAGTTCTGACGTGAGCTAAATAAAACCATATCGCTAGCCACATTGAGTAGATATTTCTTTGAATTTCTTTGCTGAGTGAGACTTCTGTACGTTAGTATTATTTATTCTGTGCCTAGACCGAACTAATTTCAACTATTATTCAAATAAATTAGATGAGCATACGAGTATATATATATAATATACAAATAATAATCATAATCAAAATTCAAAATTCAAAGCACTTATTACACAGCTTATTTGTTGTTTATATTAAGTAGGTATGTAAAATAATAATTGAATAGGTAAAACCACTACAATTATGCTGTAAACACAGTTTTAGAGTACAGTCACAGAATACAGTAAGAGTAAACAGAAGGGACTCTTCTAAGGTACGCGCAATATACGTCCCCGTTCCCCGCACCCGCACCTCATCCCCGGTTCTTGACGGCCAACGTGAGAAATCGAGGCGAAAACCGGGGAGAGGTGCGGGGACGGGGAACGGGGACGCCTGGGTGACGCATATTGCGCGTACCTTAGGAGTTTCCGGCCTGTGGTACAGTCTAGATCTTACATGTGCATGTTTATATTTATTATTTTATTATGGTTCTGACAAAGTTTTTTTTTTAAATAAAATAGTATAAAAATTATAAATAAAAAAGAGACTCCAACGCCTCGCCGCGAGGCAGGGTACCCAAAAGACTGGCAGCATTACCCCTCTGCACCGCGATAGAAATCCTTTGTGCAAAGTAGCTGCACGCCCTCGGATCGCCCGTCACATCGCGGAGACGCGTTGAAATCTCAGTCACAAAGGATTTTGCTTCTGGGCCCTATGGACCCATCGTCTCTACGGCGAAGGGCACAAAAATATAATTTCCAAGGAGATCTTCATACTTTCTGCGTTTTAGGGCTTCCGCCGAAACAGCCGCACCACCAGCTCGCACAGACGTTGACGCCACATGCGTGGACGCAAGAGTATCCACGCAAGTGGCGTCCCAAATCAGGCATTTGCCCAGCCTCCACGGTATCAGTGACATTGCGTCAGGCCTTTTGCCATCTGATCTCAGTAAACCGCTCGGTTCTAAGATGGCTGGAACAGTTACAGAGACAAGGGCCCTTCGGATGATGTCATTTAATGTACCATGTCGGGATAAACGACCAGCGCTCCTTTGGCAGGCTAATCCGTGGTGGCCCAACTCATTTACCGTTCTACCACAGACACACTGATGGGGCTGATTCACTTTTAAACCTAGTCTAAGTCCCACCGCTAAAGACTATTTATTTTTGTATATGATTGTATTCTGTTTGTGGTTTGATAAATTAAAAATAAAATAAAATAAAAATAATCTTTTTATTAAAATAAAAACAATATTGATTATAAGTAAGACAATACTTGTATAAAATTCTAATATAAGATAAGTACTACTCAGTGTTTCTTTGGCCATCAAAAAACTATGTCTGAATACATTTGCTCATTTAATTAAATGCCTTTCAATTTCAAGCATTAATTTATTTGAATAATAATTCGAAATCAGTTCGGCCTAGGCTTAACTAGTTAAGCCCAAAGTATAGATTGTCCTGGGCTAAACTAGTACATCCTGACACGCTTAGGATGTACCAGTCTGGCCTAGGACAAACTAGTTTGGCCCGAAATCTGGTTTGGCCGGTAACATATATATGTTTATTGAACGAACGACCGAAGCAAACGCGAGGTTTTCAACTAGGTATTTAGTTTTTAGGGTTCCGTACCCAAAGGGTGTAAACGGGACCCTATTACCGAGACTCCGCTGTCTGTCCGTCAGTCACAGGGCTCTATCTCTTGAACCGTAATAGCCAGACACTTGTAATTTTCACCAATTATGTATTACTGTAGCCGCTATTACAAAAAATACTAATAATAAAAAAAGTTAAAAATTAAAGGGGGTCGTCATACAAAAAACGTGTTTCTTCAGCGTTTTAAAACATTGTACGGAGGTACGGAACCCTTAATATACGATTTCGACTCGCACTTGCCCATTTATTTATTTTTCACGTAGATAAGCAACTTTTGAGACCTCAATCAACCATTCAGGTAGTCCTAAAAATCACGACACTAGAGCGATGACACCCTCTTTCAAACTTAAGGGCTATAGGTACTGAAAAAAAATCTGCATTTTATCTCAGCGCGTTCCCGGTTGCACGTTAGCTATGCTGCTTTGGAGTCCCTGGTGCGTTTTACAATCGTCACTCCATAATTATATATATACATACTTGAATAAAGAATTATATATATAATGTGGTGACGGCAAAGTATACAGGGTCTAACAATATATACTGAAACTATTTTAAGTGTGGATTCAGTCCATGATACTGAACAACTTTCCCCGAGGAACATATATCGAAATATTAAAAATAATTTTTGGCCTCCCATACAAGTTGACCGATCAGCTGATCCGAGTCTGTATGGAAAGTCAATAATTATTTTTTACATCTCTATAGGGGTGAAATAGGAGTTAAGAGTAGAATAGGACCACTCCATCTCTTCCTGTGGATGTCATAAGAGGCGACTAAAGGACTTAGTACAAACATTTCGTGTGCAATTGTATTCCTAAGGAGGTTTAACGTCGGGCGGCGGCCGGTTGTAAAACTTTTCGCACAAATACATTCCCAAAGTGGGTTGACGTCAGGCAGGCGGCCGGTCATAAAACTATAGCCAAATCATTCAAACTGTTCCAACTATTTGTTCTCCATTTTGCAAGGTCTTTAGCATCCTTGGATGACCATTGAAATGCATGTTATATTTGAAGAAGAAAAAGCGGGAAAACGCACCCCGGGCTCCGAAGCAGCACAGCTGAAGATGCAACCGGAAATGCACTTAGACGAAGAAGAATAAGATCACCCAAGAATGCTAAAGACCGTATGGATCGTATCGTCACAGAAGACAGTAATAGTATTACATATACAATGTAGAAGGGACATACCCGTAATAAATCGAACCACTATATATACTATATAGTATCTTAAAATTAAAATAGCAGCCAAAAAAACAAAAATAATTTTTGGCATTTCCATACAAAATTGCCCGGGCGATATGTATGGGAATGACAAATTTTTTTTTGGTTTTTTGACTGATATTTTAATTTCATTACACTTTAGTGATCTAGTATAGCCCGTGGTTCAATTTATTACGGGTATGTCCCTTCCACGTTGTATTATTATGTATTATTACATAGATGAGTATAACATATGTAATACTCTGTCTTCTGTGGTCGAAGATCTTAAAGTACAATTTCTCCCACTAAAGTCACATTGCCAACATAGAAACATGCTTGGCGGTCATAAAAACCATACAATAATCTAAGTCGGTACTGATGCTGTTTACATATTATAAAAGGCACAATAGACCGGTATTATAATGAGCAGCGCCTACGCCGACTTCGGTATTTGCTGGTCTAGATTATAAGCGGTAGCGGGGTTGAAATAAATAAATAGATAGGGAAAAATAACACTGTTTATACTTGTGTTATGGGATACTAACTCAACGATACTATATTTTATGATAAATATTAGGCTTTTTGGCAAAGCGGATGAGTTTTTTTTATTATCATCCATTCCGTATCTATTCCGGCTTCGAGAGCTAAATGTCTGTCCCTATTCAGCGCCGAGTCCGACTTTTATAATTTTTTATCCACCAAATACTATAAAAAACGTATATTTCATAGATTTCCGAGTGATGGAAACAGATAAATCAGACAAATATCTAGTAGACATTTATACAAGAAGAAAGTGCATGATTTACTTTTTGAATCTTTCAACAATTAGGGGAATTCATCGTTTCTTTCTGATCTTCAAATATATGTATGTATGTATATGTATGTATATAGTATGTATATAGTATGTTGTATGTATAAATATAGTATATTTATTTTATACGATATTTATGTATGATCATTTAAAAGTACTTATTATTTCTGGATTGTTTCTATCTATTTTAGACGCCAACTATTCTATCTGTTTCTCTTCTCCTAAAGGTTGACAGGGAGAGAATGCTTTAGCATTAAGTCTACCCATTGTAGCTTTTGGCTCAATAAAATTAAATAAATAAATAAATAACTCAAAGCAACAATATAATTTCACGTTAATACATATAAAACAGAATATTTTTACGTCATAGTGTTCGCAAATCTTCCGGTACGGAAAGAGTATTAAATTTAATTCTGCGGTGCGACCCTGAGTATAAATTTCACACATTTTATTTATTTATTTAAAAAACTTTATTGTTACACAATAAAAAAAATGGTACAATTGGCGGACTTAACGCTAAAAGCGTTCTCTTCCAGTTAACCATAGGGATAAACAGATACGAATCATGTTGCGGCGCAAAAAACTAAATACAAAATAAAGTATTAAAATATGTGCATAATATAATATACTCGTATGTCTACTTAACACTATATAATATAATACAATATATAATACACAAATAAATAAAATATAAATCAAAGAATATACCTACATACGTACATAAGACTATCTATAATACATATAACAAATAAATATATACAAACCTACAATATATATAAATAATGAATGATGATGGTGAAAAATAAAGAAAGATACTAACATCGATCAAAAAGATAAGAGTGCACTCTTCTCTTAAAATAATTTTTTGTCGAAATATCTTTAATGTCAATGGGTAAAGCATTCCAGAGCCGTATAGCTTGTAAGTTAAAAGAGTTTGCCATAAAATTTGTGCGATGAGGAGGAACAGAAAGGAGAAGATTATCAGTAGAACGAAGTTGCCTATCATGAGTGTCAGAAAGAAATTTAAATTTACTTCTAAGGTACTCAGGGGAATTAGGATTCAGAAGAATTGAAAAGAGAGTGCAAAGAATTCGCCCTTGTCTGCGTTCACGGATAGGAAGCCATTTAAGCTCAGAACGAAAAGATGATATATGATCATATTTGCGAAGGCAGAAAATGAAACGTATACAATTATTAACGAGACGGTCAAGCTTATTCAGTAAATCTACATTGAGATCAGGGTTACACACATGAGCATAATCAATGATGGGTAATATCAATGTATGGACTAATAAGAGCTTTGTTTTGAAAGGCAGGAAGTTCCTTAGACGATTAAGCTATTGAAGAGCAACAGTAACAGAACGACTGACTTCAGCTACCTGAGTGGTCCAACTAAGTGTGGAATCAATGTAAAAGCCAAGATCCTTTACGGATTTACTGTAGGGGATAATACAAATTGTTAAACATGACATGTGCAACAGCATCAAAGTCAATCATAGAAATTTGACTTGCACTGCCTACAATTATAGCTTGGCATTTGGAGAGATTAACCTGAATTCCAAATTGATCGGACCAGGATAAGATAGCCGACAAAGCCAAGTTTACACTCGCTACACTAGAATCAAGGTCGTCAACTGATGATTGGGCATAAATTCGTAGGTCGTCAGCATAAAAATGGTAAGAACAGCTAAGGGAAGTGGAAAGTAAATTAATAAAAAGAGCGAAAAGCAACGGTGATAATTGTAAAAAGCACATTGACGTGTGTACAGATATATTGTTTCGTTTGTAGTAGTAGTATCACCGCGTGTCTAAACGCTGACGCGTATGCCTTGCACCACACTCACTTATGTCACATAACAGTAACTTACTAGCTTTTAAGTTTATAAAGATACCATATTGGACAGTTCACAAACTCGTCAGTTAAATATTATCGAGTGGGGGTTTGATTGTGCCCAGGTTACGCGGTTAAACTCTCGTGACAGTATTTCTTTTTAAAGGTACCTACTACACCTGTCACTTAAATAGTGTCAAGGTCATTTTTTTTATTTAAAAAATCATCATCGGTCCATTACTGTCTCCACTGCAGGAGCACGACCCTCTCTGTACTACCAGAGCCATATATTAGCCAGAGTAGTCAGAGGATTTGACCTACACTATCAACGCTGACCAGCCAGGTTGGAGTGGTCTCATTAATGTTTATAAGCTTTGTTTAGCTTGTGTTTTCTAAGAAGCCTTCAACGACATCCACGGGAAGACTTGGAGCGGTCCTAGAGTCTACTCTACCGGGAACCAAATGGTAACATTTAAATTATATTGTGTTTGAAAAATTATTTAAGTTTTGAATGAAGAGACGATTTGAAATGGAACTAAATTGAAAATTTGAAGAAAAGATTTATTTCTTTTTATTTATTTTTTAATGTTATAAATGGAAAGACAAGTAATTTGAGAATCCATAGAGTATTGAAGAATACGTTACTTACCGAATATTGATAAAAATGACACAAGATAAAACAGATGTTTGATTACCCGACTGCGTCAGAAGGAGGGTTATGTTTTCGAGTGTATGTATGTCTATTAGATTATATTATAAAAAGAAAATATAGAAACACAGCCATAGCTTTTCTTAAATTGTTACTTAATAAAAAAATTAAATTAAATCGGTTAAGTTTTGTAGGAGAAATCAGGACTACGAAACGTTAATTTTGTGTACTTTTCATAGGAATTTTCGGCTCGAGCTGCAGTTGTCTCTGTCGCGCTCGCACGGTTATTGTTTGGGCAAAGCGCGACAGCAATGAATTTTACAATACCTATTTTTCATCGAAATATCACTAGTTTACAAAATTTAACTTTTTGTCTGTTGCCGCGAATTTTGTGGTTGATAATGTTCACTTATGACTTGTTTTCGTCAAATCTACCCTCAAAATTTTTTGAGCAGCTCGAGTTACTTTGTTTTTGATTTTTGTCATTTAAGCGTATATATTAAGCGATAACAGGCATATTTTACTGTGTTAAGATTAGTATCCAAAGTTTTTGCGTCATGAGTAGTTCAAGGAGACGTTGTTTAAACAATCCAGATCATTTTTGTTATATATGCGGGGAATATGTGTTTAACGATTGTAGAAAAGTTATATCAGAGTTGGTGAAAAATACCTATTTTGAGTATTTTGGAATGCTCTTGGATAAAAATGAGAAGTCTTGGGCTCCCAATTGTGTTTGTAAATCGTGTGTGGAATATTTAAGATTGTGGAAAAATGGTAAAAGAAGTGCCTTTAAATTTGGAACACCGACTATTTGGCGAGAACCACGAAATCATCTCGAAGACTGTTATTTTTGTAGCGTAAACGTAAACGGTTTAAATACTAAAAATCGAGCTAAATGGCAGTACCCAAGTACTAGTTGTGTTCAGCGTCCAGTGCAGCGTTCAACTGACTCTTCAGTGCCTAAAAATATATCTGAACCCATGGAACAAGATATCGAAGGACCAAGCTCATCACAAAATGATGCTGATTTTGAAGG
Organism: Acrobasis repandana; assembly: GCA_963576875.1. Classification (NCBI taxonomy): domain Eukaryota; kingdom Metazoa; phylum Arthropoda; class Insecta; order Lepidoptera; family Pyralidae; genus Acrobasis; species Acrobasis repandana. Next base: position 6,312,042 of record OY756242.1, on the reverse strand, counting down.
TATGTCAAATGAGCCAAAATGCTTTTCCCAAAATGAGTTAGATGATCTTGTAAGAGATTTAAATCTTTCTAAACAAGCTTCAGAATTGTTAGCATCAAGACTGAAAGAAAAAAATTTGCTTTCCTCAGATACTAAAATAAGTTTTTATCGTGAAAGAGATAAAGAATTACGGCTTTAGGAGGTATGGAGGTAAAAATTTAGGAGATATGAGCGAAGAGCAGGGAGAGCGTATGCATCAGGACTTACGTGTCATGGAAGAGCGCTATCAGGGTTTCTGGGATACAAACATGATGTCTGACTATTGTTGGTCACTAATACGTCATTTTCCAAAGTCTACACATCAGAGAAGAGCTTTAAAACAAAGTTTTTTAGAACTCAATGATTAATTATTTTTTTTAATAAAGTTTTTCTTAGTAAATACATGTTTTTTTCTGTTTTATACCTACATAGCTGAAACTCAGAAACTAGAGCTGATAAAAATCTTTTACTTATATTTTTGAAAATAGCATATCATATGTAGTCAGCAACAGCTAAAATTTCTTTGGCAACAGATGTACTGTAAACTAGTGAATTCTCTAGAATCGTAAATAATCCCCAAAAATCATTCCACGCGATATGTACCGTGGCGGGCGGGGCTTAAAATATGAACAGCGCGGCGCGACACTTCGCCGTGACACTCGAGTCATGCGATTGCGACGCAAGAAGTTCCTTTAAGGTGAATATATAGGCAAATGGCCTTGAAGTGTGAAATAAATTGTGAACTCGTAAATATGGTGATAATTTCCATATTGCTCTACGTCATGCACTAGATAGCCCTTTAAATTATTTTATGAACTGCCGTTGAAACTATAATTGGTGATCGGTCTAGCTTTAAAACTTGCCGTGGCCACTTTTGGCGGAGGCAAGTTTTAAAGCTAGACGGACTAATGTAAATACTTTCAACGGTGGTTCATAAAATAATTTAAAGGGCTATCTAGTGCATGACGAAGAGCAATATGGAAATTATCACCATATTTAAGAGTTAACAATTTATTTCAAATGAGGCCGCCACTTCAAGGTCATTTGCCTATATCTTCACCTTAAGAATATTGCTGTGTTTTTGCGATAATCGATTCATTAAAAATGCCGTCATGTGCCGAGAAGTGGTGTAGAAGCCATACAGATATGAAAATTAGTTATTCAAAAAAAAAAGTAACACGTAAACAAGGTTATTTATTTTAGCGTAGCGTACTGCAGATCCGCGCGACTGCCCCACCCGACCGACGACGACGCGTGACTTTGTCGCGACCAATCGCATGCATATTTGTCTATGTGTGCGTTCGAGTGTTTCGTTGTAATTAATGTTTGTTTGTTTGCGTAAATGGAATCAGAATTGAAGCGGTGAATGTAGGAGCGTTAGAATGCTAGAGAATTATTGTTCGTAGCTATTTTTCAATTATCTCGACACAGAATACATAATCCTTGGGCTTAAAACTACGTCAAGCGATAGAGATAGCTGAAACCGTCGCGGGTCACTTGTCTCTCTCGCACATAGAGTTTGTGACAGAGACGGACTAAACCGGTTGCGGGTCTCCACACGCAGTTTCAAGCCTTAGTGTTTCCTCTTAATGTCTGCATGAAAATAATCTTAGAATAATACTTTTTACTACAAATGTTACTTATAAAGTTTCTTCGCGATTTCATGAAAAACCAATAATGTAATAACGTTTCTTGCTTTATTATGAAAGTGACAGTTCACTTTTTAAAAATAAACCAATGACGAAGAAATCTGAAGATGTAGCATTAGCGCACAAAAAGAGATGGCGGCCAAGTGGTTTAGGTACTGCTTGTGCCTCTGTGGTAGTGAGGCATGACATATTATGAGTTAGATCCGCACTAAGGGTCAGTTCACACCGCGACGCGACATGGCATGCACCTTTAAAGAAATATGTTTTTTTTTTTTTTTCTTTTTATTAGCACATGAAAGATCTTACAAAACAATCAGTTGATTTAGCATAGAAAAACCACGAAGGTTTGAGATTATACTAAGAATTAAGTTTACGCCAATCAATATACAAATCTTATATAAGACACAAACAATAAAAATATACGTATATATATGTAGGTAAGTAATACACCATGACACATACAGAAAGAGAGGATTTGGACAAATACATACTGTTCGGTTATTATTTATTTATCTCCACAACCTGCATATATATTTTGAAGGGAACTAAGGAAGTGCTCTTTAAGTTTATACTTAATATTTTGTTTCGTCATTTTATCCCTTAAATCCATAGGTAGTTTATTAATGAGCCGACAAACAATATAATCTGATGTTCGTCTACCGTATTCATTGTTTACTCGAACCGGTCCGCTCCTCAGTTGACAATAAATAGTGAAATACAACTTGAGTAGGCATGTCGTGTACTTTTTAGATTTACCATACAATGCGACATCTTGAATCGCATTCCATCATTGCTAAAACACAATTATCTTTTGAAGTGTATCGAATTTCAAGTTCATAAAAAGTGTAGATAAATATTTTATCGAAATATCTTTTACTTGAAGTGGAGCTCTTAATGATAAATATAATATTTTCGGTATTCTTTACGTTCTTTGAATTGGAAATAAATATCGGGTATCATCATCCGAGCGTATTCCCGGTTGCATCGTCAGCGGTTACGCTTCAGAGCACGGGGTCCGCTACCTTACCTAGGCGATTTGACGAGGTTACTGGTTTTAACACAGAGCGATTGCCGTCTGACCTCCCCGCAACCCAAAGGGTAGACCAGAGAACCAATCCTAGGATAGGTACAAACGCTAGATGGCGTTGGGACCAACAGCTTTACGTGCCTTCCGAAGCACGGAATCATCTTTCTTTTCGGATAATCAGGTGATTCAAGCGTGCAATATCCTAATCAGACTGGAAACCACTTTTTCACAAAGTATGCTTCCTAGTGGGGTTTGAACCCATGACCTCCGGATCACAAGGCAAACGCTTTGACCACTGGACCGCGGAGGGAGTCAAATCAATATCGGGTATATTGCCTGATATATAAAGTAGCCGAGTTTGAATGTTGCAATCACGCAAAATTGCTAGATTATTAGGATTAAAATGTTTTTTGCACGTATAAGTGGCCAACACTGGTGTCATATTTTTTAGGCTGCTCTTTAAGCTTTTGCAGCTGACATAGCTTGACGACTGTCATACAATGATTACAGCCGGGATCAACGACTTAAAGTGCCTTCCGAAGCACGGACGAGCTCAATAAATTTTTGTGGTCACTCATCCAAATGCGTACCTACGTACAAATATACTCGTACCTACAATGTTAAGTAGACTCGTCGTTTTCGGCAGAGTAGAATAGGACCACTCCAAGTCTTCCCGTGGATGTCGTAGAAGGCGACTTAGGAAACACAAGCTGAACAAAGCTTATACACATCAGTGAGACCTCACCAACCCGTCTGGCCAGCGTGGAGAGTGTAGGCTGAATCCTCTGACTGCTGTGGCTATTATTATCTATAGCTCTGATAGTGCAGAGAGGGTCGTGCACCTGCAATAAAGACTACAAATGACCATGATGAAGGAGACTCGGAAGACTTCGCTTACTTCGCTTGCTCTTTTAATAACGTATCTTCACTTTGTGGGACCTCGACCAGTCCCGGCACATACCTACAGTCAGGAGAGTGCCCACAAGGAAGATAGGAAGTGGAGTGGAGAACAGAGGGACTCAACGACACTACCACGTATTTATCCCTAAAGGGGCAGACAGAGCCTTTTAGCGTGATGATGGGCATGAATGTGGAAAAAGGGAATCTTAATAGTGATGGGTTGCTAACCGCAACGCCTATTGTTATGATTCAGATTCTCACCCATTCCCTGAACGACACAAATTTATTGTACTGATAATGTTACTTTATAGCACTGGTATAGTTATATTCATCAACATTATCAGGTCTTTTTTAGTCTCCACTGCAGGAGTACGACCCTCTTTGTACTACCAGAGCCACATATTAGCCAGAGCAGTCAGAGGATTTGGCCTAATAAGACTTTTTAATAATATATTTACAGATATTATAACAAATAGATAGGTAGTCCTGAATGTTTGATCAGGGTAAGAGATGTGCAATGAGTCAAAAAGTAGAGGTATGTGTAAATAATTTAATAAATGGGTAAGTGCTAGTCGGACTCGTACATGAAAGGTTCCGTACCACCGTACAATGTTTTAAAACGCTGAAGAAACACGTTTCTTTTATGACGACCCCCTTTAATTTTTAACTTTTTCTTATTTTTAGTATTTGTTGTTATAGCGGTCATAGGTGTACATAATCTGTGAAAATTTCAAGTTTCTAGTTATCCCATTATAAAGACCGAGTTAAAAACACTGAAAAAAAACACGTTTTTTGTATGACGACCCCCTTTAATTTTAAACTTTATCTTTCTTTTGTATTTGTTGTTATAGCGGCCACAGTAATACATTATTGGTGAAAATTTCAAGTATCTAGCTATTACGGTTCAAGAGATAGTGCCCTGTGGCAGACGGACAGACGGACAGACGGACAGACGGACAGACGGACAGACGGACAGACGGACAGACGGACAGACGGACAGACGGACAGACGGACAGACGGACAGACGGACAGACGGACAGACGGACAGACGGACAGACGGACAGACGGACAGACGGACAGACGGACAGACGGACAGACGGACAGACGGACAGACGGACAGACGGACAGACGGACAGACGGACAGACGGACAGACGGACAGACGGACAGACGGACAGACGGACAGACGGACAGACGGACAGACGGACAGACGGACAGACGGACAGACGGACAGACGGACAGACGGACAGACGGACAGACGGACAGACGGACAGACGGACAGACGGACAGACGGACAGACGGACAGACGGACAGACGGACAGACGGACAGACGGACAGACGGACAGACGAACAGACGGACAGACGGACAGACGGACAGACGGACAGACGGACAGACGGACAGACGGACAGACGGTTAGACAGTGGAGTCTGAGTAATAGGGTCCCGTTTGCACCCGTCGGGTACGGAACTCTAAAAATGGAACGAAATTAAAAAAATAAAATGAAGAATAAAAAGCGAACAGGATGAGATCAAGAAATGAGGTTAAATCATGATGCAGCATCGTTACAAATGTACATCATTGGATAACTTTTTTATTATCATTTTACAAAACATCTGAAAAATTAAGCAATCTGATTTGGCTGTTAAAAAATATGACAACATAAATAACCTCGCCTAAGGGGTTTTCTTAAAATCGTTTTGCTTAGGATTTATTCAGACAGAATACTTTCCTTTCATGGTATGGTTCATGTATAATGATGTGGTTGATATGGAGGAGGATATGGTTGAGTTCAGCGATGACTGGTCCAAGCGTCAACTCGTGAACGGGTGCCGCCAGCAGGGACTGGTCAGCTCGGCTCGGTATTTTTAAGACTACCCAGTGTAACTCATTTCTGTAAATTGGATTTGGCACTCGTTCGCAATCTTTACATATTATGTTGTGATAACATTGTATTAGGTATAATATCTTTGTAAACCGACAAAGTCCTTCTGGCGCGTAGGCGACCAATACTGTGTAAATGAGTTTCTTTCGGCGTTTCTTCTCAGCAGTGGTCGTTGCGAAACGCTAGTATCGGTAGCTTTTAAACAAAGAAAAAAATAATTAAGATATAAATAAAAATTATTGACGTGTAAAAGTGCCTGCAAAGGCCTCATTACTAAAAGAATATTCGATTTTGCTACTTACGTGCTGGTCTGGAGACAATGAACGTACCAGCTGCCTCTAGTGTTTTTTTGAAGGCTAGATACTTAATTAAGAGGCTTGACTTGACAGGCTAAAAACCTATGAAGCTTTTAGTCCTTTAGGCTAAGCCTGTTGAATAGGCCAAGAATATAGGACAAAGGTCTTTATAGGCTTTTGGTTCGATGTTGTTTTGGCGATACTTAACTGAAATATTACATCAACTGTTCTACACTTTCATCCCTGATACGAGTAGGTATATATGTGACCAAGGATTAAAGTGTAGAACAGTTAATGTTTTTTTTTGTTATAAATAAAATAAAAAACAGTTAAAAATTAACACTTTATTAAAGAAAACTTACGAGCAATTTTACAATAACAACCTTACAAATTAATCAAAAGACAAACATACGATTACGCACATAGTCAAATAATAAATCTAACAAATAAGTATCTTGTACCAAACCTGTTTTAATAATGGGTAGATGACGTACTTCATAAGCCTAAACTAAAGAATAATTTATGTCCCTTTTTGACACGTCTGTTTGTTTGTCTGTGGCATCGTAGCGTAGCTCCTAATCGAAAAGACCGATTTCGATGCGACTTTTTGTAATCGAAAGCCTTGTCTGTCGAGATAGTTCTTAGCTATGTTTGATGAAAATCGGTTCAGCCGTTATAAAGACAATGGGGTATTTTTGATTTTCTGTCAAATAAACTTGTTCCTTATTACTTTTTCACAATGAATTGTTATTTCCATCAGTCTTCTATATTTACAACTTGAAAAATAAACTTTCTTCTTATTTCAAGTTTTACTTTCATTTCTATTCGATAGCAGGAACGTGTTCTTTCAAAATCCTCGCCAATGTCGTCCTTGGTATTCCAAGTTCGCCCGATCTCTTCCTCAGCGACAGTTCTGGATCATTTTGTACTGACTCCACAACTTTCTGAATCACTTCTTCAGTGATCGTGCTCTGTGGTCCAGTGGGCTTTTTGTTCAACGTCGAACCCGTTTCTTCGAACTTCTTGACCCACGTTTTTATTACTTGAACACTAGGGCTCTCGCTGAGTCTGCGTATGTTGTATTTTGTGCGGAATGCTCGGCTGGCGGCGGTACAGGAGCCGCCATTTTGGTAGTACGCCTTGACGCAGAACGCGCGCTGTTCCCCCGTAAAGCGTTCCATTGTGACTGACGAAATTAATTCGGTGCGCGCGGTGAGGTGACGTCTCCCCCCCCCCCTCCTGTATCCACACCCCGCTTCCTCTGCGTGTCGGGCGCCATGTTGATTTTGTTTTGTAGCGCGGAGGGGCCTCGGAGAGGCACCTTACGGAAACAAAATTTAATTTATTTTATGCTTATGATAATATAGTTCGCATTGAATTATGAACTCGCGACCCCTTTATAACCTCATATCTGTTACATTTTTTTAACGATCTTCATGTAAGAATTAAACATTCTATTAGTTATCGGTAAAGCAAAATTGCACACAAGTTCCTTGATAATTTAAATTTTTTAGATCGCGATTATTGTTTGGTGTTGAAATCATATATAATATGTGTGGAAATAGGGGGAAAAAGGGGGAAACTTTTCTGTAGCGTTATTTATTTTATACCATACAATTTTTTGTATTTTCTGAGGAAGAACTTTTTTTCAATAGAGACTATCAAGAGGTTCCTTCAAGACCCCAAATACCAGTAGGTAACTGAGCTGTTGATCCGAGCGGTTTCTACTACTTCACGGATTCGGTTCGGATTCGGATCGAACGTAGTGCGAAACTGCTGTTAGACGAGTTTTGCACAAAGTGGCTGTCTAAAGGTCAGTTTAAGCCATAAACACACAGACACCGATTAAATGGCATCTGACAACTCTACCTAATATCGAGTGTAATAAAATTAAATAGTTAACACTGGTATCAGATTTTCCTGACATACCTACGTAACGTGACGACATTTGACCCAAAGGTGACTGGGCTTTAAGGGGTTTTTTCAACACATTGCCCTGGCCATTCAGCGAGGCAATGCGGCTGGCATTATGGGTACTTTTTACCCGGTACGCGCTGAGGGGGCTCTTTGATTAGCTTTATATTTCATATTTTTATTATTATTTCTTCTTCTGTTTTGTTTTTTGTTTAATTATAGTTTAGTTTACTATTTCGTCTATTCATAGTTTAGTTTAATTTTAGCATCAACTAATTACTTTATTTGTATTGTATTAGAAATAATATGGCAGTTTCTGTCTGTACTATATACCTTATAGTTTTTTGCTAGCAGTCATAAACACACGAATGTCTGTATGCCTTTTTTGTATAAATATGTCCTCTCTCAGGCCTACTGGAAGATCTCTTTTGAGATAAGTAGTGCCTTTGTACAACTTTTAGTTGATGTATTCTCTGTATACATTATCCGTATACATAAATTGGTAAATAAATAAATAAATCGTGGAGCGTCATTGTTAAATTATCTCGGAGTAATCCCAGATGATGATAAGTGTGTACCTACAATGTACCTAAAATAGTTGATAGTAATATCAACACGGTCTTTTGGCTTAAAGTAACCTCAAGGGCTAGAGGAATGAAAAATAGGTAGGTATTTGTAGAATCTATTGCTGTCGCGCTGTGCCCGAACTAACTTCTGGGATAAGTCCACCATTTGTAAAATTACCTTTGTTATTTTATTATGTGTAACTATCGTTGATGTATAATAATCTTTTTTAAATAAAATAAATAAATAATACTACAACCGAGCAAGTGCGATAGAGACATACTGCAGCTTGGACTGCCTGCCAAAATGCCTATTATAAGAACAGAAAATCAACGATTCGTATTCGATTTTTTTTCGATTCGATTCGTTACGAATTAACAAAGACTTGGCCGGTGTTCCTATGTTTAATTTTTTTATATAATCTAGTCAAATTGGTTTTCTGGATGTTTGAACACAGCGGAAAATCTGGCCTTTTTTTAGGTTTTTGAACGTTCATATCTCTTTTAATAATTAATTTATGAAAAAAAAGAAAACATAGGGACATGCTAATAGTGGCTACATAATTATATTCAGGAAAAAAATTATAACTCTATCAACATTATCCAGGGAGGAAACAGGGACTACGTTTGTATGGAAAAACGGCCCCTCTGTTTCGTCTTAATGGTGTAAAAATAAGATGACATTTGTAGAAAGTTTGTTGTAGATAATGTACAAGCCGTGTGATGACGGCAGAGTAGAATATGGATGGTCACTTCTTCCATGGGTTTTATCTATTCTAGGATTGGTTCTGGTCTACCCTTTGGGTAGCGGAGGTCAGACGGTAGTCGTTATGTATAAAATCTAGTAACCTCGTCAAATCACCTTTAGTAGGTAGCGGGCTCTAAAGTGTTACCGCTGAGGATACAACCGGGAATACGCTCGGTCGCGTTATTTTATTACATATTATAGTCACCATCAAGCTCCATCATTAGATCGGCTTCTAGTCATAATAATATTGCATTGTCATCTGATTTACATTAGCATACAAAGTTTTATCATCATCATCCAAACGTATTCCCGGTTGCATCGTCAGCGGTAACGCTTCAGAGCCCGGGGTCCGCTACCTTACCTAGGTGATCTGAAAAGGTTACTGGTTTTTCACAGAGCGACTGCCGTCTGACCTCCGCAACCCAAAGGGTAGACCAGAACTAATCCTAGGGATAGGTACAAACGCTAGATGGCGTTCGGGACCAACAGCTTTTCGTGCCTTCCGAAGCACGGAATTATCTTTCTTTTCGGATAATCAGGTGATTCAAGCCTGCAATATCCTAACCAGACTGAAAACAACTTTTCACAAAGTATGCTTCCCAGTGGGATTTGAACCCACAACCTCCGGATCACAAGGCAAATGCCTTGACCACTGGACCACGGAGGCAATCATTAGCATATAAAATTTTATCTTAACTTGCCAAATTTGACCCAAAAATAAAAAAAATACGGCAAGGTTAATAAAAGCTTGTAAAAGGAAGGATACCTGTCTGTAGTATACCTTATAGTTCCTGCTATATGCAGTCATAAACACACGAAAACCAATTAAATGGTGGAGTCACTGTGCATCAGTCGCATCAACTGGAATTACTATCAACACAGCCTAGTCCAGGAGACTGGCTGACAGGAAATTGTGTATATTTTACCAGGCCTGTGTCACACCTCGTTTAGGTATCGAAAATGTACCTACATTATTACTATGCGCGCAGCGGCTCCTCGGGGTGGTAATTTCAGTTAAACGAATCGATTGTCCAGGGTAATAAGAATGAAATTGGCTTGCAATAGATGTCTAGGTATCTACAAAAAAAGGTGCTGAGTTCTGACGTGAGCTAAATTAAACCATATCGCTAACCACATTGAGTAGATATTTCTTTGAATTTCTTTGCTGAGTGAGACTTCCGTACGTTAGTATTATTTATTCTGTGATTTTACGTATCTTGTCATCATCACTGCAGGAGCACGACCCTCTGTACTACCAGAGTCATATATTGGCCAGATCAGTCAAAGGATTTTCCTCAGCACACATTTCTTACGCAATTAAACATGTGGCGAAATTATTTCATCATATTTTTTAAAAATTAAATATAATTGTTCTGGCCATTGTAATACTGCATAAATTAATAATTAACATAGCATAGAAATCTGTTATGAAGGGTGTCTGTCTGTATACCTAATAGTTCCTGCTATATGCAGTCATAAACACACGAAAACCAATTAAATGGCGGAGCCACTGTGCATCAGGCCATCAGTCTGAATCAACTGGAATTACTATTAACACGGCTTTTAGTCCAGGGGACAAGCTGACAGAAATTGGTCCGAATCAAAAATCTAAATATGTAAGTATACAGGTTGATTTTACACCTTAGCTATATTGTCTATGGGGACACTTCTATGGGGGAGTGCAGCCGACATTCAGACTATTTTTCTTTTACAAAAAAGAGCAATTCGTGCCATTTACGGTTTAGGATCGAGAGACTCACTGAGAGAATTATTCAAGGAAATAGGTATACTTACTTTTGCATCACAATTCATATTTGAAAATATAATGTATGTAAGGAAAAATATTTCCATGTTCAATAAAGTAAGTGATTTTAATAAATACTTGAAAATTCACGATAATCAGTTTGGTTTTAAATCCGGACTTTCAACTGATTCAGCTATTTTATGTGTTAAGCAAACTATTAAGTACTACACGGACCGGCGCACTCCTGTATATGGGTGCTTCCTAGACCTGTCAACGGCATTTGATTTAGTGAGTTATGACATCTTATGGCAAGAACTTAGTGATACTGGTATGCCAAACGAACTTATAAGTATTTTTAAATACTGGTACCTTAACCAGGTAAACGTCGTGCGATGGTCGAACGAATTGTCAGATACGTATAGGCTGGAGTGTGGGGTGAGGCAGGGGGGGCTTACCTCTCCTCAACTCTTCAACCTGTACATGAACGCACTCATAGAGCAGCTGAGCAGCACTCGTGTCGGCTGCCATATTGATGAGGTATGTCTCAACAATATCAGTTACGCGGATGACATGGTACTGCTCAGTGCGTCGGTCTGTGGGCTGTCACGGTTGATTGACATTTGTGAACGATATGCTCTAAGTCACGGTTTGCTGTACAACACGAGCAAGAGTAAATGTATGGTCTTTCGGACCGGAGTTGGGTCTCCTGATACTATTCCACCTATAAGGCTAAATGGAATTCAGCTTAAAGTAGTTGATGAGTTTAAGTATCTTGGTCACTTTTTAACTTCTGATCTGAGGGACAATACAGACATGGAACGGGAGCGAAGGGCGTTGTCTGTGAGGGCGAATATGATTGCGCATCGGTTCGCTCGGTGTTCTAGGGATGTCAAAACTACTCTTTTTAGGGCTTTTTGTACGTCCCTCTACACGAGCGCCCTCTGGATCTCGTATACTCAAAAACAGTACAGTGCCCTTCGCGTCCAGTTTAATGATGCTTTTAGGGTGCTATTGGGGCTGCCACGACACTGTAGTGCGTCGGGGATGTTCGCTGAGGCACGTGTGGATTGTTTCTACGTAACCATGCGGAAAAGGTGCTCATCTCTCGTGCGCAGGGTCAGGGCCAGCCGCAATACACTTCTGCAGCTATTCGCGGACAGATTTGACTGTCAGTACATGAATCATTGCACTATGATTCATGTACTGACTAGAAAGTGACTGAACGCCATTGTTTGTGTTGTATTATTTATTTATTATTCATTGATTTATTTGTTTTTATTTTTATTTTTTAATTTAATTTTA